>LR994587.1:12701179-14019929 GCA_905187575.2 Celastrina argiolus
GGAAGAGGAAGCTGCGCTGACGGTCGCAGATCAACATAACAACAAGGACACTACGGGACTAAGCTAAAAATCTTTAAAAAATGATTTAAAAGGTCAACAAAAAATTAAAATATTTATCGTCCCAAAATGATCATCCGGATCCCATTTTGAATTAGATATTACTGACGTAATCACGGGTGTTCATAGGTATAATTGATCATAATCAGGCCCCACATTCAAGATGTCATCTATTTATCGCTTGCGAAGTTCAAAAACAAAATGAATGGGATTTGACTTAAGCTTCGCTAAATGACGAGCGAATTTGTATGTCATTTAGCGAAGCTTATGTCAAATTCAATACATTATGTTTTCGAACTTCGTTATCGATAAAAAGCGATGGCTTCTTGACCCCGGGCCCGGGTCGCTCACTGCTTTACAGTTTGAGGGTAACATAAAAAATAGTTTTGTTTGTAGTTCACATACATTTCAGTATACACCCGTTGTTTAGTAAACATAATATTTACATATAATTTTTGTTAACTGTACCACTACACCAAAGAATAGTTTTCGGTAAATTTCATAGTTTTATACCTACAAGTGATCCAACCACGTTCCAATTAAACCGTCCCGGGTCGCCGCGCCACGGCACTTGAACTTGAGTTAATGACGTCGTATTATGTGTCGATAGTTCTTTCAATTGTGATCTTCAGTCTAATTTTATGAAAATAATTATACGCGGAGGTCAAATGTTCGCTGCGACATAACTTTCTATAGTAAATATTTTATTTTTGTAGCAATAAATATATTATAAAAGAAAGACACGGAAACTAGCGAGAAGAACCGGCGTATGAAACAGTATGTGTAATTTTGTATCTAACAGTTTATACACTGGAATCTTTGGGCATTATTTTCACCAGTTCTCAGAAGTCTGTTGAATGCAATTAACTGTGTTTTGGTTCTTTTAACTATGATTTATTTATTTACACGTTTTTATAAGTTGGATACCTACGTATCTATGCATTTAACCGAACCTTTGAGCATAATTTTCATAATTTCATTTTCAAGAAGTCTGATTACTTTTAAATTTTGCATAAGATATATTAGAATATATATTAGAAGATAATAAATAATTTTGCATAAGGACCCATGTTAAGCGGGTTTTTTAAAACTATGATTTATTTATTAAACCATTATTTATAACTTTGTGTTGTATGTATCTATGTATGAATGAAACGGAACCTTTGAGCATAATTTTTACAAATTTTCGAAGTCTGATTAATTTGAAATGTGCATACAGATCAAGTACCAATGATAATGCAATTTGCATGTTTTTAGGTTTACATACGTATGTCACATACTTATGTACAACGTACATAACACATGAATCGACCGATAGTCGCGTGCGTAGTTTTGCGCATTAGATCTCGCTTTCAAAGATTTAGAGCATAATTTATGCGCAATTTGAATATGCATCGGTGAATGCACGACCGAGTCGAGGCCGGCCGATCACCTCCTTATGTTAGCTTAGGTCCCTACACCACTAGGCGGACTATAAAATATAATAATACTAGCTCACCTCACCGATTTCGGTGTCGGTAGCCGATTTCATTGAAACCAAGCCAGCTACGCAAGAGTTATTTTATAGTTCCCAAGTGCGCAATACACACAGGCACTCTCATAACCCAATGGGACGGTAAACCGACACGACTGGCGGGAGAACAGGCGCAGGACCGACTTTTTACATGCCCATCCGACGCATGGATCATCTTTCTTGTCAGACAATCAAGTGATCAGCCTGCATTGTCCTAACCAAACTTGAAAACCACATTTTTTGTTGTTCTAACGCGGGAATCGAACCCACGACCTCCGGGTCGAGAGCGAAGCTCTGAACCACTAGACCACGAAGGGGAAGGCGAATAGAATATTATAGAAAATTATTAATTGTACATAATATAAAAGACATACAGCAATAAAAGGAATTGTACACTATCGCGGTATTTAAAACCTACATTCTGACAGCGATCCTCTACCACTTTGTACGTATGTCTACTATCTACTTTGTAGTATGGGTAAACAATGGAATGGGTTTTATACTCAAAGATATAGATAGATAGGATATATGAAACGAGCCGTTACAGAGGCAACCGACAATCTGCCACTTACCCCCGGTTTCCCGAACGCAATTCAAATATATGATCAACTAACATGGCATTCAAATCCAAACCAACAGCCCATATTGAACGCTGATTGGTGGAATATTAACAGACAGAAAGGAACAGACAGATATTTCATATTTTATAATTACATCACGCTCGCACTTGCAAGATTTGTTAAAATTCCACAGATAAGGTTAATTCACTAAAGACACCGATTAGTTGACATACGATTTGAATCAGCGAGCGCGCGTGATGTAATTATAAAATATCGGTCCGTTCCTTTCTGTCTGACAATGTTCCACCAATCAGCGTTCGATATGGGTCGTTGATTTGAACGGCATGTTAGTTGATCATTAATTTGAATAGCGTTCGAGAAACTGGGGTATATTACAAATTTTTTATCATTTTGTGTAGCCTTGTAATGGCTACAGGGGTTGTCCATTAATCACGTGAGGCTTGAAAGGGGGGGGGGAGGGGTTTGATAAAGAATAACACGAAAATAACACAAGGGGGGAAGGGGGGTGTAGTAAGATATCTCGTGTATTTATTTTTTCGTCAAACGCGCGATTTTTAAACAAATATTAAGCGGCAAGGCGTGGCGTGTAGTGACCTACCTGTATTTAAATTAAGATAATATTCAGAAAATTTTAAGATTCTTTGTAGGTACTAAAAATACACGTGATGTTGAGAAGGGGGAGGGGGGGTGGTCTTAAACCTCACTACATATCACCAATGGGGGAGGGGGGGTTAAAAAATGCCAAAAATAGATCACGTGATTAATGGACAACCCCAGTCAGCTACCCAGTACTAGTAACTACTAGTGAGCTACTAGTGACTCGTCAAAAACAATATAACTATCGATTTTCGGTTTCACCAGCTGGCGCGCAGTAAATACTGTCCATAAATTACGTCATACGGATGATTTTAATCCCCTCCTCCGCCCTTGTCACACCTGGTCACATTTGTTAGATTCCCCCCTTCCCTTGTGTGACGTCACATATATTGCAAATTTTCAGCTACAAATTATATTTAGGTACTTTAATAATAGAAAGAAACTTTAGTGGTTTATTTAAATGTTCACAATAATAACACAAAACTTTTTTACACTTTCCCACTTTTTTTGTTGTGTTATTATTGTGAACATGAATTTCCATCAAGAACCAACAGTACATTCAATCAGTTATATTTTTAAATGTGCTCACGATTTTTAGGACCCCTCCCAACCCCATGTCACACAAAGTCACAATTCCTTGACCCTGCCGCCCGCGTCGAATTACGTCACGTGAAGGGGTCACGTGACGTAATTTATGGATGGTCCCAAGAGTGGTACTTTAACTTTCAAAGGTTGTTATTACGGGTGCCAACACAACTCATCGAAATCGTCATATTTAATACAATAGAACCATAAAGCGTATTGGCCATGCCAGTCACATACGTTTTGGAAAAAAAACCATAGCACTTACATTCCAAGTCTGTAACTTATTCACCGTAATTAATTTGACGTATTGCTTAATATTCGCAACACTTATTTAAATAAACCCGGGCTAAACCCCCAATGATGTCATTTGACATTTCGGAGACCAGGGGGCTGATTACGCAACTTGCGTGGCTTTCACGACCGTGGGCTTCAACTGTCATTGTGACGTTAAATCTTTTTAAAGCACTTTAATTTTGATATAATCATTAAAAAAATCATATTAAATCGTGTTTTAAAAAAATGTAACGTCACAATGTCAATTGATGTCCACGGTCGTGAAAGCCACAGAAGTTGCGTAATAAGGCCCCTGAAAACTTGGTGAGGCGCTTACTACTTAGCTACACAAGCGCCCCATCGGCGAAATCATACTCGATAACTAGTGTAATGTACAATATACTGTGCAATGTGCAGGCTTGGAAAGACTAATTAAAGATGTGTTTTGTTCCCGACTGTCGTTTATTAACTAACTTACATTACTAAGATTAATATATAGGGAGGTGATACACACACACCTCCACCGTATTTTTGAAAAAAATTAGATTTTTTTTTTTAACTTAAATTACATATATCTACCAAAAATATATCTAATTAATATCTACGTTACATACCAAATACAAATCTGTAGTTGTTTTAAAAAAAATCACAAAACCAGTTTTAATAATAGTGATGGGTTGTTGACGATGTTATTATAATATTAATTAGAAAAACCTGACTTACTTATTTTTAATAGAATATAATTACAATGTGTATTATATATTTTAGAAAAAAATATCTTTTTTTATTATTATTTCACATTTTACAAATTTTTAGTAGGTAGGTATAATAATTCATCTCTCATTCTATGTTGCTCTTCTAACATAAAATAAACTTTATATAAAATATCATCAAAAAAAATAAACAAACTCCATTTTATTTATGACAATTCATTTTCAATATACTTTTCTTTCACCCTTTCATAGAAATATTCTCATCTCACATTTTATTATCGTTTCATATATTTTACTAACAGCTTGATGGTCATAAGTCACTTACATTAAACATTATCATCATCCTACCCAGGTACCTTATTCCTTTTTTTTATTATTTATATTTTTAGTCGACTCTTTATTTTATTATTATGGTACTTTTTTTACATATATACATCACCTGATGACGACTCTTCACGTGCGCACTTTATTTGGTACAATACTTTAGTTTATTATTCAACATATAATGGGACCTATTTTCAGACCAAAAAACAAAAAAAAATGTCTCCAACCATTTTATTTAAGTGGAGGATTGCTCCCACTGAGCATGCTCTAAGTACCATTTATTACAAATATTTTTTCGTACCATATTTGTACCTTATTTAATACCAAAGGATTTGTTTTAAGGCTACATGACCTCCAACTATTCTCACAGAGAAAACTCGTTTACACCATGATCGAATGAAGGATTTCCTTGCGTATTTTATTAATAATGCATTCAGCATTTATTTATTCAATATACATAGCATTTTAGCTAGTATTGAATTTATGCACTGGCATTTTCTTTCTATAATTTTGGGACTTGTGGAAGGAGAGAGGGGAGGCCTTTGCCCAGCAGTGGGACAGTAACGGCTACTAATAATAATAATAATAATAACCCCCCCGGGGGGCCACCTTGACGTGGTGGGGGGGCTTAGAGGAAGGCAAGAACTTATTAGTGGTCACTAACAACTAGACCACCAACAGTCAATACCCTGGTAACAGGAGGTTTACATCAAGCTACCAACATCTTAGCTTGAATACCCTTCCAACTAACGGCTCCAAACCCAAGAAGAGCTTACATGATGCGTCTACGAAACAGATTTATACCCCAGGCGGGTACCGGAGCATTACGCGATGGAGAATCCCGCCCCGGGCCTTCGGGCTTGGGCTGCCCTTCGTATTCTGGGGAGGGCAACGAGTCGCACCAAGCTGCCCAGTCTGGAACTGCTGCAGAATGCAACAATCATCTCTCACCAAGCTAATCGCCAATATCATCATTATTCCCATCTCTAGAATCATCGCCTCAGTCTTACCTCGATCTACGAGAATCAAGATCTTCCATATCATCATATTTTTCTTCATCATCACAACCCGAGGATGTTGTGCAGGAGGCTATAAATACAGCCAAAGTTCCTGCACCCGCCAAAGGACAACGACGCACACGTAAAATGTGGACCAAAGAAGAGAATACTTTCATTATGCGTCACTACTTCATATTAACTAATTTAGAGAAAAATACAAAATCTTACCTAGCACAATTACATTCTATATTTACATCTAAATACCCACACATGGAAGTCAGTAAGCAACGAATAGGGGATCAACGAAGAGCCATTATACACTGCAAACTACTCTCAGAGCAGGAAATTAAACATATTAGAGAAGAAGCAAGAGACACCATACAAACCAGACATCCATCACCAAACAAAATAACAAGTACACCTCACAACCTAGTTCGTAAAATGCGATGGACAGATGACCTAAACGAAAATATTATGACTTGTTACTATAGGATAACTAAATTAGAAACAGACTTTACAACTTACAGACCTCTATTACACCAGGAAGTTACCTCCAGATGCCCTGAAATAGCTCACCTCTCAGCTCAAAGAATAGCGGACCAACGTAGATCCATCGTCAATAATAGACTGTTATCAATAGATCACTTAGAAAGACTTAAAGACCAAGTACGATGTGAATTGACCTCAAGCTTACCGGAGAACACTGAACCAGCAACTAACGACATGACTGAAATGACAATCACAGAAAATCAGCAACAATTACCACAAATTAATGTAGAACATAACAATGCCATACAAATAACTCAAAGCACCTCAAATCACTATTTGACACCAGACCTGAACAAACAGTTAGAAGAAATGCTAAGCGAAACTATAAATATATTTAAAAACACAGATCCAACAACCCGACCACGACTACCTAAACTTAAATACTCTAAAAAATTGTTAGCTATTATCAACAACATCAATACTAAAATATTACCAAAAATACTACAGGAAGACACGGATTTTAATACACTACAAACTACTATCTACAGTGTAGCTTACACTACTGTCAAATTTAGCGGGGCCAGAATATTCATGCATACTAACCAAACAAACAAAAAAACAAAAGAGGCACCGTGGTGGCAGAAACGATTAGAAGTAAAAATAAGTGAATTAAGAGCAAGCATAGGAAGACTTCATGAATATAAAAGAGGTACGCGATCACCAGCCTTAGAGAGACATATTAATAAAATTAAAGAACAATATAAAATACACTCAACACATGAAACAGAAAATATAGATATTTCACATTTTCTAGACACTTTAAAGCAGACACTTAACCTCTTAGCTAACCGTTTAAAAAGATATCAAGAAACTACTAATAGAAAAAAACAGAACAAAGAGTTTTTTAATAATGAAAAGTTATTTTATAGAAATCTTTCACAGCAAATAAGTAGTAACACAAGAGAAAACAGCATAATAGCGCCGAGCACTCAATCTTTACTAGAGTTTTGGTCAAATATATGGTCTAAGCCCATAGAACACAAACAAAATAACTGGATAGAGGAAGACAAGAAGAGATTAGAAAATGTGCCAGAAATGATGTTTGAACAGATAGATTTAGATCTCATAAGGACTGTAATAAACAGAACACATAACTGGAAGGCTACAGGATCAGATAACATCCATAATTTCTGGTACAAAAAACTATCATGTACTCATATGCTTCTACACAAACACATAAACTCATTCATCATAACACCATACGCAATGCCACCTTACATAACACAAGGCATTACTTACATGCTCCCGAAAGATTTAAATGACACTGAAAACCCATCAAAATACCGACCTATTACTTGTCTGCAGAATTTATATAAAATAATCACAGCGTGTCTCAGTGAGAGTATCTATAAACACACACAGGAACATAATATTCTATCCGAAGAACAAAAAGGATGCCGCAAAAAAAGCCAAGGATGTAAGGAACAGTTAACCATCGACGCCGTAGCCACCAAACAAGCATTGAAACAAAAACGCAACATCTATACTATGTTTATAGATTACAGAAAGGCCTTTGTACTCCGTACCGCACTCATGGCTGGTATATATTCTTAAACATTATAAAATACACCCAGTTATCATCGGTTTTCTAGAGAAAATTATGCCACAGTGGAGCACTAAATTAAAAATTTGCAATAATACAAATGATTCTATTGAAACAGATTACATTCCAATAAAAAGGGGAATTTTCCAAGGCGATGCCTTAAGTCCGTTATGGTTTTGTTTGGCTCTTAACCCACTATCATCCATGCTTAATTCAAATAACACAGGTCTCAAAATAAATCATAATGCACAACATACCCGTATGACTCATCTCATGTATATGGATGATATCAAACTTTTTGCTAGTACATTACATGAATTACACACACTTGCCGACATAACACAGTTGTTCTCTAACGATATTTGTATGCAATTTGGAATAGATAAATGCAAAATAGAAGCTGTTAGTAAAGGGAAATTAAAACACACCACATATAAATTAGCGAATCATGAAATAATAGACGCATTGGACCCTGCAGAAGGGTATAAATATCTAGGATATTATCAATCACAAGGAATTAATCATAAAAATGTAAAAAAAACGCTGCAAGAAAAATTTAAAACACGATTACACCGAATATTACACACACATCTCAATTCAAAAAACACAATCAAAGCCATTAATACTTTTGCAATACCCATACTCACCTATTCTTTTGGAATTATTTCTTGGAGCCAAACAGACCTTAAAACTCTACAAAGGGTAATTAGTACAGCTATGACTAAACACAGAAAGCATCATCCTAGGGCATGCATACAGAGATTAACTCTACCTAAAATCGAAGGAGGTAGAGGTCTTATCGATATCTTTAATCTTCACAATAAACAAATCACGCTATTAAGAACATACTTCCACAATCACTCACACTCATCTCCACTGCATAACGCCGTCTGCCAAGCGGACTCATTCACACCACTTTTACTTGCAAATCACTCAAAAGAAATAAAAATTATTACAAATCAAGACAAAATCGATGCCTGGGCGCAGAAATCCCTACATGGACGCCACCGCACAGACCTTATAAACACTGGGGTGGACAAAACAGCATCAAATGCATGGCTAAGACGAGGTGAGCTATTCCCGGAAACAGAAGGTTTTATGATGGCGATCCAAGACCAGGTTATTGATACTAAAAACTACAGGAAACATATCATTCGAACATCAGGCGCGAGCAGCGACCACTGTCGACATTGCCACAAGCATCCCGAAACAATTCAACACATAACAGGCGCTTGTTCATCCATCACCCAAACAGACTACAAACACAGACACGACCAAGTCGCTGCAATCATACACCAGATACTCGCACTCAAACACAACCTCATCTCAGACAAAACACCATACTACAAATACATACCACAAATCATATTGGACTCACCAGACTACAAATTATACTGGGATAGGACAATACTGACAGACAAGACTGTACACTACAACAGACCAGACATAGTACTGCATGACAAAAGAAATAGAACGGTGTATCTTATAGATATCGCAATACCTAACTCGCACAACCTGACCACCACACACACTAACAAAGTAACTAAATATACAGACCTCACAATAGAAATTAAATCGCAATGGAAAGTTAACACCGTCAAAACAATACCTATTATAATCTCAACCACTGGCATCATACCTAAAACACTGCATACATCACTCAAAACACTTAACATACATCCACTCACATACATCACCTTACAAAAAACCGTCATCCTAAATACATGCCGAATCGTCCGAAAGTTCCTTACCATAAATTAATTTCATATTGTACCTGAAGTTGTTTGGCCACAAGCCCGCAACTTCAAGTAGGCCCCGTAAAGGAAAGAAGAAAAATTTAAAAAGTCAAAATAATAATAATAATAATTTTGACACACTCAATATTTAAAATATCCATCAACTATTGAGTGATCAGGCCAACAGCTACTAGACATTCGAAACATCGGCGCATCTATCTACTTATAAATAACAATCCTATTTCAATCATACCTATACCACAGATTACTAAATAGTTACCTATACCTTCTTATAAAACTAAAACCCATATCCTTTACTTCAAAATAAGCTTTTCTTTACATTCATACATATTGTGCAAAATAGCTTTGTCACAAACTAAATAACACATTCTTAATCCTTCACAATTATATTACGTCATATCTCGTATGATGGTAAATATTTTAAGTAAATCCGTGTATGTATGTCATATCCAGTAGTAATTCTTCTAAGAAAATGTAGCTAATCGACTTAAATTTATGTAGTTAAAAAGAATTTAATACATTACTCAAAAATATAATGTATCTTTTAAGTATTATCTACCTACGTTCTACTATGCCAATTAAATATACATATAAACTTTTTAAACTATTTTCCTTTACTTTTCTCTTTTACTTTAATTCTAAAAAGATTATTAATTTTATCTTAACCGAATTAAAAAAAAAACCCTTTTAATCAAAATACATATATAACTTGTATTGGATTACATTGGAGTACATAGCGACATTAACATATTATTATAATTATTTGTTCTTGAAGGAAAGTTGCTAATTGTAACACAATATTTTGCACGTGTAAACTTCTGGAATTCTAAATATGCTTGCTTGACACTTTTGGATGTATACATGCATGCATGCAGTATGTATAATGCAACTTAAGGTTCAACATTAGCAATACGATGCATATCGTATTGCTAATGTTGAACTTCGTACCATAAATGTATACTTCGCAAAAGTTGTGATAATATGTTATGCGACACTAATAAAATGAATGATATCATAACATAGACCATGGGAGGTCTCTACTAATAGTATTTAATTTAATTTTGCACTACTCAATGCGAAAATATTATATTATCAACTTAAATCTTCTGTCCTTAAACTATGTAAACTAAATTACCAAAATTTAAATTACCTTTAAGTTATTTCAAAACTAAAAAAAATATTAACGTTATAAATTATGTTTTTTAAAAATTACTATTATCAAAAAATATCTTCTGTAAACAATAATTTTTGTACAACCCTAGCTACGATTAACAACAGTTTCTACTTACATTTTGTTGCGCGAATGCTGTGCTGCCACCGCTGATATTCGACGCTTTTTCCAGCAAGGCGTTACTTACCTTGGAAAGTTGCTACCTACCTGTTTAACCAACTGCGCCTAATACTTCGATAGTTATGACTTATTAATATTACTATGTATTCCTTTTTCCATTTACCAAAAAATTTTAAATAATGGTCACAAATTATTATATAATAATATCTATATCTATACATATAATAAATCTGTAGAGGGGTCATGTCTGTACATTAAGAATATTTAAGTGAAAATTAAAAAAAGGGGGTCTATTTAAGCCACAGAACCTAAAAATAACATTTTTGAAAAAAATGTCTGTCTGTCTGTCTGTCTGTCTGTCTGTCTGTCTGTCTGTCTGTCTGTCTGTCCATATGGGAATGTTTGTCGTCGCATCACGCTAAAACCACTGTATGGAATGAAATGAAATTTGGCAGGCAGGTAGCTTACGACCTGAAGAGCATTATTGGAAATTATTATCCCGAAAAACGAAAGGGTTCCCGTGGGATCTTCAAAAAATTGTTGCTACCTATTTGACGGTATCTCAGCCAAACTACTCAACGTATTTAAATGAAATTTGGCAGGCAGGTAGCTTATGATCTGAAGAGCAGTATTGGAAATTGTTATCCCGAAAAACGAAAGGGTTCCCGTAGGATCTTCAAAAAATTGTAGCTACTTATTTGACGGTATTTCAGCCATACTACTCAACGTATTTAAATGCAATTTGGCAGGCAGGTAGCTTACGACCTGAAGAGCATTATCGGAAATTATTAACCCGAAAAACGAAATGGTTCCCGTGGGATCTTCAAAAAGTTGTAGCTACCTATTTGACGGTATTTCAGCCAAACTACTTAACGTATTTAAATGAAATTTGGCAGGCAGTTAGTTTATGATCTGAAGAGCATTACTAAAAATTATTATCCCGAAAAACGAAAGGGTTCCCGTGGGATCTTCAAAAATTGTAGCTACCTATTTGAAGGTATTTCAGCCAAACTACTCAACGTATTTAAATGCAATTTGGCAGGCAGGTAGCTTACGACCTGAAGAGCATTATTGGAAATTATTATCCGGAAAAACGAAAGATTTCCCGTGGGATCTTCAAAAAATTGTAGCTACCTATTTGAAGGTATTTCAGCCAAACTACTCAACATATTTAAATGAAATTTGGCAGGCAGGTAGCTTATGACCTGAAGAGCATTATCGGAAATTATTAACCCGAAAAACGAAAGGGTTCCCGTGGGATCTTCAAAAAGTTGTAGCTACCTATTTGACGGTATTTCAGCCAAACTACTTAACGTATTTAAATGAAATTTGGCAGGCAGTTAGTTTATGATCTGAAGAGCATTACTAAAAATTATTATCCCGAAAAACGAAAGAGTTCCCGTGGGATCTTCAAAAAATTGTAGCTGCCTATTTGACGGTATTTCAGCCAAACTACTCAACATATTTAAATGAAATTTGGCAGGCAGGTAGCTTATGATCTGAAGAGCATTACTGGAAATTATTATCCCGAAAAACAAAAGGGTTCCCGTAGGATCTTCAAAAAATTGTAGCTACCTGTTTGACGGTATTTTAGCCAAACTACTCAACGTATTTAAATGAAATTTGGCAGGCAGGTAGCTTATGACTTGAAGAGCATTATAGAAAATTATTATCCCGAAAAACGAAAGGGTTCCCGTGGGATTTCCAAAAAATTGTAGCTACCTACTTGACGGTATTTCAGCCAAACTACTTAACGTATTTAAATGAAATTTGGCAGGCAGGTAGCTTATGACCTGAAGAGCATTATTGGAAATTATTATCCCGAAAAACGTTCCTGTGGGATCTTCAAAAAATTGTAACTACCTATTTGACGGTATTTCAGCCAAACTACTCAACGTACTTAAATGAAACTTGGCACAAAGGTAGATTGTAACATGAAATAATCAACATAATATTTTTAACCGAATTCCAAAAAAGGAGGTGGTTTCTCAATTAGTAAATATATGTTTTTTTTTTTTTTGTTCGTGGATATCTTCGTCGTTTATGAACCGATTTTAAATATTAATGTAATACCAGTACTACTTAGTCTTTGAAGATATACGTTTGGAAATTTCGACATCGTTTATACTGCAAGCATATGGTAATTAATAAATAATAAACAAGGGCAAGTGCGAGTTGGAATTGCGCACCGAGAGTAGACCGCCGACGCCGAAAAATTTGGCGGTCGGCGCAAGCAGCGCAGCGTCGGATTGAAAGTCGGCGTCGGGCGTCGGCGTCGCAACGTTAGGCGTCGCGCCGTAGGGCGTCGGGCGTCGCGGCGTCGGGCGTCGCGACGTTGGGCGTCGCGACGTTGGGCGTCGCGACGTCGGGCATCGGGCGTCGGCGTCGTGACGTTGGGCGTCACGGCGTCCGTCAGCGTCGCGATGTCGGGCGTCGGCGTCGCGGCGTTAGGCGTCGCGGCGTTGGGCGTCGGCGTCGCGACGTTGGGTGTCGCGGCGTCAAGCGTCGGTGTCGTGACGTTGGGCGTCGTGGCGTCGGGCGTCGCGGCGTCGGGCGTCGCGGCGTCGGGCGTCGCGGCGTCGGGCGTAAGTGTCGCGGCGTCAGGCGTCGCGGCGTCGGGCGTCACGACGTTGGGCGTCGCGGCGTCGGGCGTCGGCGTCGCGGCGTCCGTCAGAGTCGCGACGTCGGGCGTCGGCGTCGCGGCGTTGGGCGTCGGCGTCTCGACGTTGGGTGTCGCGGCGTCAGGCGTTGGCGTCGCGACGTTGGGCGTCGCTGCGTCAAGCGTCGCGGCCTCGGGCGTCGCGGCCTCGGGCGTCGCGGCGTCGGGCGTCGCGCCGTCGGGCGTCGTCGTCGCGACGTTGGGCGTTGCAGCGTCGGGCGTCGCGGCGTCGGGGGTCGCGGCGGCGGGCACCGCGGCGTCGGGCGTCGCGGCGGCGGGCACCGCGGCGTAGGCGTCGCGACGTTAGGTGTCGCGGTGTCGGCGTCGTGACGTCGGGCGTCGGCTCCACGACGTTGGGCGTTGCGGCGTCGGGCGTCGCGGCGTCGGTCGTCGCGGCGTTAGGCGTCATATACGGGACATGAGCGCGTTTAAACAAACAAACAATTTACATTTGGGGACTTACGTTGCATGCGCTGCATAAACGGTTTAAGTCAAACAAACACCACGCGAACGAAGTCGCGGGCACAGCTAGTCAATAATAAAAATACATGAAAATTTTAATTTGACTTGTGAAACTTATTTTTTGTATACAACATAAAATGCATTTTTTGTAATTATTACCCCGGCTCCACACTACTCGCGTTGAACGAGGTTAGACCAATAGGATAGTGTAGAGATGCACTTCGGCTTACCTCGTCAAACTTTACTAGTACTTCGCCGTACTTCGCCGAGGAACTCCGCGAGTACCTAGTGTGGAGCCGACTTAATACTCATTGAAATGCATCGTCAACACCCATTTATAACAAAAAATACTTTAATCTCTTAACACGAAATATAGATATTACACGCTGATTATACAGATAAGATAAAATTGAAAGAGAAATATTATTACAAATTACACATGCTATAAATAATTTAGAGAAAAATATAGATTCATAAAAAATAATAGTGAATACAAAATATTATCTAAATGTTATGTTACAAAACGTCTCTTTATGTCATCTGGTCGCTGATCTCCCGGCAGCATCCACTTCCGACTCGAGCATCTCCCGGCTGCCTGCTCTACATTTCCACTCATCTGACCGGAACTTCTCCCAGCTGCCTGCTCTCCATATCCACTCATCTGACTCCTACATCTCCCGGCTGCCTGCTCATCACCGCCACTTATTTTATTTCGACAATCTCAACTGCCTGCAGCTCATCAGCGCCACTAATATTGTTCTTTATTTTTCACTAATTTGTTATTTTATTTTTGAAACAGATTTGTATTTGTCTCTACACTATTTATTTAATATTTTAAAAATCTACATTATTTATTAGTCTCTCGCTACCGGATAATATTCACTTAATTAGTTAATTTTCTTAATATTTAATGTGCATATTTTCACTGCTATTTATTCTTTACATAAAATTATTTTAATGTCCAATTTTTAATCACTCACTTTACTATATTGTCCCATCTGCGCAGCGCTGCCACGAGGCAGCACTGGCAGGGTCGCCATGCAATGTGCAGACTTGGGGAGACTAATTAAAGATGTGTTTTGTTCCCTACTGTCGTTTATTAACTAACTAACATTACTAAGATTAATACAATATATAGGGAGGTGATACACAAACTGCAACTGGAATAAATATCTTAATATTATTATATCTTCGTAGGCTTCGTATTCATTTACAACTGTATATTATATGAGGCCATAGTATCACACTGCACGAGCTGGCCCTAAACACAATATTATATTTTTGACGACCTCCGTAGCGCAGTGGTGGAGCGCGTTGATGTTCGAGCGAGAGGTCGCGGGTTTGAAAACCCCGAGGGAAAAAAAAGTTTTCAATGTTCCCGGGTCATGGATGTGTATTAAATTTGTGTATAATATAAAAAAATCTTAAATAGATATGTGTATAGTATAAAGGTATTAAATATATTTCCGTTGTCTGGTACCTGTAATACAAGTTCTTCGGATACTTAGCACGGGGCCAGATTGACGTGATGTGAAGCGTCCATAGATATTATTATTAATATTATTATGTTCAGATGATAAGCTTTTTATGAAATCATGCACTTAAATGGATAATATTTATTATCAATAACACAAAAGACTTCTTAAAAATAACATAATATATAAATTAAAACAATTTTAGGTAAGTAATTATTATCTAAACTATAAACTAAACGAGTAATAAAAAAGGATATATGTAAAAAACTATATCTAAATCGGCGGCCGCTGGTAATGTACCCAAAAGACTGGCAGTATTACCTCGCTGTATCGCTAAACTGATACGTTGGCCGAGGTAAGCGCCAGCCCTTGGGTGGTTTGTCTTTTCCGTGAGTCTTTTAGAAAGGTCTTTCAAAAGGCGTTTAGCACTGGGACCCAAAGTTTCGACACCAAAAAGCAGAAAAATGTATCCATCGGCGATGGATTCATATTTCCGCCTTTTGTTGGTCTCGGCGTGTGCAGCCGCGTCTGCACTTAAATACTAAAGTATAGTAAAACAAAAGATTTAATATTTACAGTCTTTAATCCAGGTAAATATGGCACTTAGTTACAATAAAAATTTGAAAAAATTGTGGGTACTTCAATATTCAGCTTAGGCTCTGAGTTATATGGTTTTGAGTTTTTCATTCTGGAGAGGATTCTAAGCCCCGATAGAAAATTATTCTTGTGCCTCAACTTCGTTTCGATTGTAAGTAAGTCTGTCCCGCTTGTACGCGCGACAAATCATGCGAGCACGAGCAGGACAGATTGATATTCGAAATGAAGTTCGGGGTACGAAAATCGGGGCCCTGATCACCGAACTCTGCGCTAATACAATAGAGTTAAAAATCGAAAACAACACACAAGAAGCGGAACGAAGAAAAACTGAAAAATCAAAATCATATAGTCAAGCCTTATACACTGATATTGCAAGATAGCCGATAAAAATCTAAAATAAACAAATAAGTAAGATTACAGTGTTTTTTGCATAAAAAGATAATTCATATAATAAATCATTAAAATAGATTATTAAACCAACTATCGATCATAACAATGTAAAAATAGGCGGATGATTTTTATTTGAGGTTGCCATCATGGAACCATACTGCTATGCGATTCATTAGGTAATTCTATGGAAGGGAAATTTTTTGGAACCCGTTTAGTTGTCAAAGCCATAACGGAAATTCTTTCTAAAATTGTTTTGTGCGTTTAAATATGTATCTAAAATTAAAATTTTTGATTTACACTTACTAATATAAGTATAACTGAATATAATTAAAAACTGCATTAATAAGCGTACATTATAAGCTGCTTTTTTGCAAAATTCGTATAGACATGTCTCAATCCAAGAAACTTTTTATATAGGTATCTATGGTCCCATAAAATATTCGTCTTTATTTCGATGTAATGGGACATACTCTCTCTAGCCTACCAATCCAGCACCGCGACCTTACAGTAGTAATAAAAAAACTTGAGAGGTGTCAAGGGACACCCGGATGGAACGAAGTTTTATTATTTTTTATTTACAAAAAATCTGTATACACTCAACAAAAATAATCGTCGCGACACCACACTGTTCAATGCGAAATAGAAATGAAAATATCTGGCTTGCTTTCTATAAGAGAGAGAGAGAGACAGACAGAGAAACATGCGACGCCGCACAGCTTACAATAGCTTACTATAGCAAAAAATGTCGTTTCACAACGCGCGATAAGGAACCTCGTTCCAAAAACTATCAGATTTATAATAACAAAACGTATCGCCATTATCTTTCCTTATTCACATCCCGTATATCCTTTTCGTACCCAAATTACGTTAATTTTATTTTTACTATCAATTTAAGATGTTACTTATTTCTATTGCAATAAAGTCGTTATTCGTACATGGTACTACTTAAGATTAAAACCACAGAAGAACAATCAAAATACAAAACATATTGACTTTAGACAACTTTAGTATCTCTTTCAAGTATTCTTCTTCCAAATAAAAAAAAACTAATACTTATGACAGGCAATTTAACACTTTTGACAGGTTGCTGGACTTGCATGTTGGGTCAAGGGACGTATTATGATCTATTATACCAGCCTGGTTCCAGGCAATTCAATAATAGGGTATTAAATCTCGCCTTGTTCTTTTTCATATTACAGCGACATGTTACACTGAATGGATCCCTAGTTTGGTTGTCTGAAAGTGACATTTTGAAGCAAGTCAAGTGTCACGTGTCCGCTAACTAGCTGTCATCATGCAGTTATGTGATCGTAATACGAAAATTCCAGGCAGCCATGTTGTATGGCGTAAACTGGCTGGAATTAAGAGCTTGTAACAGGCCCCCAAGAGTCTATACTCTTGCTCAATCGGCCAAAAATGCATTTTCGCCTAGATATGTTAGCCCAACTACAAACGTACTTAATAATAGCCCACTTGTGCCCGTGTGGGTCAAAAATATAAAACTTCATACCTTCAATATGGAGGAGATTTATAAGCTAACTCAAAGTTTATAAACAAACCCAGATGCAAGCGGCCTAAGGACGTCAAATTAAGTACATTTGTGCAGAAAAGTTGTATAACTATTTTATCAAATACTGGCTGAGCCGTGCCCATTTCGTTGAGCATACAAACCGTTTAAACTTTTACTGGACTTCCACGAATATGTCAAGACCAAAAATAGCCGAATCGGTTCAGCCGTTCCCGAGTTAAAGCGATTAGAAGATTCAGCTCATATAAAAGGGCATATTGCTTAGTTCCTTCGTAGCTAGCCTAGCTGCTCTATTCAGAGTGACGTTACAGTGACTGTGTAGAGATACTAAGTAGTCGCTCTCTTTCTTAGTCCATTTCGACTCCATAGCTGCCGAAAATGCGGTACACGAGAATGTACACAGTAAACTTATTAAGATACATACTCTCATTCTCAACGCGTCACTCGGCTGTTCTAGAAGCCTCAAGAAGTTGAAGGATTCGTCCTCGAATAGAACCTTCTCAACCACTTCAGCGTGCTCGGGCATGTCCTGTAGTATCGTTATGAATATGCCGATAATATTCAACACCATGCGAGATGATTTTTGATCTGGAAATAAAGAAATATATAGTAGAATGGGCGCAAAAAATCTGAAATTAAAATTAAGTGTTCTTTCCACGGACTTAAAAGTACCCGAGCAGCCGATAGCATACATAATTATCCGACCTCAATGTCGATATCAAATCAATGACAAAACAAACATTGTCGAATGCACAAAAAATCGATGTAGGCCGAATGGTGCAAACCCTTCGCAACCGCGATTGCCAAAAATTAAAGAAAGATACTATGTAAAATACGAGTACAAATCAAAGGAACTACTTAGATACTGCAAAGTAATACGTGAGTTACCAGGGCGCCTACTCAAGATGACATCGCTAATTATCGCTTACAAAGTTCGATAACAAAATGTATGGGATTTGACATAATGTACGCTAAATGATCGCGATTTGGTATGTCATTTAGCGTAGCTTGAAGATGGCATCTTGAGTAGGCCCCCTGTTTCGTTACTCTTACCACAGTCATTAAAGCTGGGACCCGGGATAATTTTAGAATTTAGACGCCGAAAAAAATGAAACGAAACGTTGGTTTATCTGAACAGGTGCTCAAGTAGAGGTTGCGTTCGTATTTCTTGGGCGCACTTGAGACTTGTTTATTAATACGGACCATGGCTTACCATCCCATACAACCTATCTTTAATACAAAAAAATGCACTAGATGTCACTACGATTAACGTTTGTAAATTATAAAATGTAAATATGCCGAATTAAGTACAAATATTGGCATTAAAATAAAGATTAGCATATTTTTAAGCATAACATCACATTAAGCTAAATTCCACTCTTTAATTACAAAGAAGCTACGTAACGAAATTAGTAATTAGTATTTTCCAATAGTGGCGCTAGATGGCGGTTTCCGGAATTTCTAAGGTCTTCGCCCTTTGCCAGTCGCATTGCCAGTATTAGGGTGATACCATTTTCTAGTACTAGGTCGTGTCTCTGTTATATATCTACTTTATGATACGGGCCTTTTTGTATTTATTTGTGACTACAAATACTGCGTACTTGTGACGCGTCATTTGTGTCCTCGGTCTGCGCAATACATATAACTCACAGTCGACGAGCAGCGCGTTGAACACGGCGTGCGCGGCGTGCGCGGCGAGCGCGGTGGCGAACTGCCGCACGCCGCGGCACGAGCGCACGCACAGCCACGAGCACACCTCCACCATGCGCGCCGCGCTCTGCTTCCTGGGAAGTGCACACGAATAAGTTTCAATACGGGTGTAAGGGAACAGTCACTATATCTTTGGGATATGATTATACTACCTTTGCTCATTCTATAAAGGTTTTTTTACAAAAATTTAAAAAATACATTTTTTTTTGTTTTCTCGTTATTCTTGCGACAAAAAAATAAGAAATAATAAAAAGAAAAAAATTTACTTTTTGACAAAAAAAAACATAAACTTTTAAATATATTACATCTAGCAATATCCCGCGAAACAATTATAACCACAACCTGCAAGCAGATGAGTGAGTGTACGTATAGGCATGCGTTTGATGACGGGATATTGCTAGATATAATATATTTAAATTATATGCTATGGATTTCCGCAAAGTAACGCCTGATTCCATTAACTATTAAAAAAAAATACATTACCAAAATGAGAAAAGGTAGTATAAGAGTATCTCAAAGTTATAGCGACTGTTCGTTTTACACCCAGTATAAAGTTAACTATGTGTTAATTTTATACAGCATAGTTAACTTGTATAAAGTACAGGCTACTTTATTTTAAAGAAAAAGTAACTGAGTGTTCCCGTGAGATACGCCGCTGGCGTTATACGCAGGCGGACCCGCAGGCAAGAGCTATACCATCATTGTAATTTTGTTGCTGCAGATTCATTCATAAAAGGCAAAAAAGAGCAAATAGTGCTTATCCATTTTTCCCACTCATGTGCCATACGGGATTGCATAGACGCCGCACAGTATTGCTGCGTCATCTGAGATATTCAGAAGGTGATATTATCTGTAGCGATGCACACGAGCCGCTAGCGTACAACCTTACCGGTCCAGCAAGCTTAATCCCGACAATCGATAATCGAATCAGTTCGTTCGTTTGCTTTTGGTATTTTAATTGATGGATTACTTTGAAACTAACCAGGATAAAGAAAATCGTTAGATCGTAACTTTTTGTACTCCCAACCATATCCATTCTGACTGAGAATCAAAACAAATAAACGTCAATTAATTCGGGAGAACTCGGCACGATCGAATCTGAATCAAAATCAAATCAGTTTAGAGATTAAGGCCCCACAGACGCATAGTCGATTTTAGCACGGGTCTGCAGCGAAAAGAATACTGTGCCTTTTGCCTGCGTCTCTACCAGCGCCAATATGGTTTCCGGCGGAAACATTCTACTTTTACTAGATCTTTTTTTTTATCCAATGTGTCAGCTTCCTGCGTACCATATTTTATCAAAATTCGTCCAACCGTCAGTCAACACTCACAAGCTGTCATATTTGAGTATTATTAGTATGTTATACAAAATAATATGCACAGAACGTTTAAAATTACACATTGTAGATGACACTTGGATTGTCATAAAAAAAATCGTAATCTCATGTAGACATACCTTTCATCCGTGCCCTCTTCGTCCCTCTTGTTATGCCTCATTAACGAGTTTATAGCCACTACAAACGTATACACCACTTTCGCTTCAAGGTACACCTGAAACAAAGATTAAGTACATAACAACACATCAAGAGATATACATAGTGGTATTAAAACAATAATAGATATTCAAGGAGCGTAATCTGTATTTGAATCTTGATCTAAAAATATTATGTCACTAAGTTCTGACTAGATTATAGTTAAAATTAAGTACTTCAATTGTTCACACAGAATACAGCGGCTTGTGACATTTAAAACCGAGAGGGTAGATAGCTACTTACAACTAGTTATCTTAAAGCATACCTTGAGGCCTACTGCATGTTGGATTAAATATTTGATTTTAATAAATACGTCTCTTATAAATTTTCTTAAAACACTGAAAATTTTAACATCTTCAATTATTGTCTATTGACGACCTCCGTAGCGCAGCGGTGCAGCGCGTTGGTCCTCGACCGAGAGGTTGCGGATTCGGATCCCGCCGAAGGAACAAAAAGTTTTCAATGTTCCTGGGTCATGGATGTGTATTAAATTTGTGTATTAATATAATAAAAATCTTAAATATGTGTGTAGTATAAAAGTATTAAATATATATATTTCCGTTGTCTGGTACCTGTAACACAAGTTCTTCGGATACTTAGCACAGGACCAGATTGACGTGGTGTGAAGCGTCTATAAATATTATTATTATATATTATATTATTATTGTGTACATTTAAATATACACATTACAAAATATGTGAAAATTATGTTTAAAAAAACCGACTTCAAGTTGTTGAAATCGGTTTTAGTTATACTCGGTTGTTTACTTTTTATATTTTACTTTTTAGTGTATCTAAGTAAAAGTAAAAGATAAATTGGTAGCTACGATACTACAGACAGACTGACAGAAACCATATTTATAATTTCCACCTCGTTTTGTGTCGAGAGTCAATTATAAATATGAAAGTGAAAAACTCCTAAATTAGCCGCACTGAAACTATATATACATAAATCATCTATGTATAATAAAAAAATGTGTCGTCAAGTAGGTATCACCTCTGGAAATTGGTGAAATATGTTCATAAAATAAAAAGTCCAAGCAAAATTTTTATAGGACCAAATGGCAGCTATTCTGCGTCAAATAAAGAAAGAATCGAGCCAATCGGACCATTAACCTCAGAGTAATCGGTGTACATATACATAAAAACAGACCGAATTGAAAACCTACTTCTTTTTTTTTGAAAGTCAGTTATAAGTAAACGGGACGCACTATATTTAAGGATTACCCGCAGGTATACTTACGTCCTGTATGTTGAGCAGCGTGTGTCGCGGCAGTGAGTGCGAGAGCGCCGGCAGCGCCAGCAGCGCCGCGGCCGCGCCGCACACCCGCCCACCTGCTCGCTGCGCGCCGCGCTCTCTACCCGCAGGTATACTTACGTCCTGTATGTTGAGCAGCGTGTGTCGCGGCAGTGAGTGCGAGAGCGCCGGCAGCGCCAGCAGCGCCGCGGCCGCGCCGCACACCCGCCCACCTGCTCGCTGCGCGCCGCGCTCTCTACCCGCAGGTATACTTACGTCCTGTATGTTGAGCAGCGTGTGTCGCGGCAGTGAGTGCGAGAGCGCCGGCAGCGCCAGCAGCGCCGCGGCCGCGCCGCACACCCGCCCGCCCTGCTCGCTGCGCGCCGCGCTCTCTACCCGCAGGTATACTTACGTCCTGTATGTTGAGCAGCGTGTGTCGCGGCAGTGAGTGCGAGAGCGCCGGTAGCGCCGCGACCGCGCCGCACACCCGCCCGCCCTGCTCGCTGCGCGCCGCGCTCTCTACCCGCAGGTATACTTACGTCCTGTATGTTGAGCAGCGTGTGTCGCGGCAGTGAGTGCGAGAGCGCCGGCAGCGCCAGCAGCGCCGCGACCGCGCCGCACACCTGCCCGCCCTGCTCGCTGCGCGCCGCGCTCTCTACCCGCAGGTATACTTACGTCCTGTATGTTGAGCAGCGTGTGTCGCGGCAGTGAGTGCGAGAGCGCCGGCAGCGCCAGCAGCGCCGCGACCGCGCCGCACATCCGCCCGCCCTGCTCGCTGCGCGCCGCGCTCTCTACCCGCAGGTATACTTACGAATACGTCCTGTATGTTGAGCAGCGTGTGTCGCGGCAGTGAGTGCGAGAGCGCCGGCAGCGCCAGCAGCGCCGCGACCGCGCCGCACACCCGCCCGCCCTGCTCGCTGCGCGCCGCGCTCTCTACCCGCAGGTATACTTACGTCCTGTATGTTGAGCAGCGTGTGTCGCGGCAGTGAGTGCGAGAGCGCCGGCAGCGCCAGCAGCGCCGCGACCGCGCCGCACACCTGCCCGCCCTGCTCGCTGCGCGCCGCGCTCTCTACCCGCAGGTATACTTACGTCCTGTATGTTGAGCAGCGTGTGTCGCGGCAGTGAGTGCGAGAGCGCCGGCAGCGCCAGCAGCGCCGCGACCGCGCCGCACATCCGCCCGCCCTGCTCGCTGCGCGCCGCGCTCTCTACCCGCAGGTATACTTACGAATACGTCCTGTATGTTGAGCAGCGTGTGTCGCGGCAGTGAGTGCGAGAGCGCCGGCAGCGCCAGCAGCGCCGCGACCGCGCCGCACACCCGCCCGCCCTGCTCGCTGCGCGCCGCGCTCTCTACCCGCAGGTATCCTTACGTCCTGTATGTTGAGCAGCGTGTGTCGCGGCAGTGAGTGCGAGAGCGCCGGCAGCGCCAGCAGCGCCGCGACCGCGCCGCACACCCGCCCGCCCTGCTCGCTGCGCGCCGCGCTCTCTACCCGCAGGTATACTTACGTCCTGTATGTTGAGCAGCGTGTGTCGCGGCAGTGAGTGCGAGAGCGCCGGCAGCGCCAGCAGCGCCGCGACCGCGCCGCACACCCGCCCGCCCTGCTCGCTGCGCGCCGCGCTCTCTACCCGCAGGTATACTTACGTCCTGTATGTTGAGCAGCGTGTGTCGCGGCAGTGAGTGCGAGAGCGCCGGCAGCGCCAGCAGCGCCGCGACCGCGCCGCACACCCGCCCGCCCTGCTCGCTGCGCGCCGCGCTCTCTACCCGCAGGTATACTTACGAATACGTCCTGTATGTTGAGCAGCGTGTGTCGCGGCAGTGAGTGCGAGAGCGCCGGCAGCGCCAGCAGCGCCGCGACCGCGCCGCACACCCGCCCGCCCTGCTCGCTGCGCGCCGCGCTCTCTACCCGCAGGTATACTTACGAATACGTCCTGTATGTTGAGCAGCGTGTGTCGCGGCAGTGAGTGCGAGAGCGCCGGCAGCGCCAGCAGCGCCGCGACCGCGCCGCACACCCGCCCGCCCTGCTCGCTGCGCGCCGCGCTCTCTACCCGCAGGTATACTTACGTCCTGTATGTTGAGCAGCGTGTGTCGCGGCAGTGAGTGCGAGAGCGCCGGCAGCGCCAGCAGCGCCGCGACCGCGCCGCACACCCGCCCGCCCTGCTCGCTGCGCGCCGCGCTCTCTACCCGCAGGTATACTTACGTCCTGTATGTTGAGCAGCGTGTGTCGCGGCAGTGAGTGCGAGAGCGCCGGCAGCGCCAGCAGCGCCGCGACCGCGCCGCACATCCGCCCGCCCTGCTCGCTGCGCGCCGCGCTCTCTACCCGCAGGTATACTTACGAATACGTCCTGTATGTTGAGCAGCGTGTGTCGCGGCAGTGAGTGCGAGAGCGCCGGCAGCGCCAGCAGCGCCGCGACCGCGCCGCACACCCGCCCGCCCTGCTCGCTGCGCGCCGCGCTCTCTACCCGCAGGTATACTTACGTCCTGTATGTTGAGCAGCGTGTGTCGCGGCAGTGAGTGCGAGAGCGCCGGCAGCGCCAGCAGCGCCGCGACCGCGCCGCACACCCGCCCGCCCTGCTCGCTGCGCGCCGCGCTCTCTACCCGCAGGTATACTTACGTCCTGTATGTTGAGCAGCGTGTGTCGCGGCAGTGAGTGCGAGAGCGCCGGCAGCGCCAGCAGCGCCGCGACCGCGCCGCACACCCGCCCGCCCTGCTCGCTGCGCGCCGCGCTCTCTACCCGCAGGTATACTTACGTCCTGTATGTTGAGCAGCGTGTGTCGCGGCAGTGAGTGCGAGAGCGCCGGCAGCGCCAGCAGCGCCGCGACCGCGCCGCACACCCGCCCGCCCTGCTCGCTGCGCGCCGCGCTCTCTACCCGCAGGTATACTTACGAATACGACCTGTATGTTGAGCAGCGTGTGTCGCGGCAGTGAGTGCGAGAGCGCCGGCAGCGCCAGCAGCGCCGCGACCGCGCCGCACACCCGCCCGCCCTGCTCGCTGCGCGCCGCGCTCTCTACCCGCAGGTATACTTACGTCCTGTATGTTGAGCAGCGTGTGTCGCGGCAGTGAGTGCGAGAGCGCCGGCAGCGCCAGCAGCGCCGCGACCGCGCCGCACACCCGCCCGCCCTGCTCGCTGCGCGCCGCGCTCTCTACCCGCAGGTATACTTACGTCCTGTATGTTGAGCAGCGTGTGTCGCGGCAGTGAGTGCGAGAGCGCCGGCAGCGCCAGCAGCGCCGCGACCGCGCCGCACATCCGCCCGCCCTGCTCGCTGCGCGCCGCGCTCTCTACCCGCAGGTATACTTACGAATACGTCCTGTATGTTGAGCAGCGTGTGTCGCGGCAGTGAGTGCGAGAGCGCCGGCAGCGCCAGCAGCGCCGCGACCGCGCCGCACACCCGCCCGCCCTGCTCGCTGCGCGCCGCGCTCTCTACCCGCAGGTATACTTACGTCCTGTATGTTGAGCAGCGTGTGTCGCGGCAGTGAGTGCGAGAGCGCCGGCAGCGCCAGCAGCGCCGCGACCGCGCCGCACACCCGCCCGCCCTGCTCGCTGCGCGCCGCGCTCTCTACCCGCAGGTATACTTACGTCCTGTATGTTGAGCAGCGTGTGTCGCGGCAGTGAGTGCGAGAGCGCCGGCAGCGCCAGCAGCGCCGCGACCGCGCCGCACATCCGCCCGCCCTGCTCGCTGCGCGCCGCGCTCTCTACCCGCAGGTATACTTACGAATACGTCCTGTATGTTGAGCAGCGTGTGTCGCGGCAGTGAGTGCGAGAGCGCCGGCAGCGCCAGCAGCGCCGCGACCGCGCCGCACACCCGCCCGCCCTGCTCGCTGCGCGCCGCGCTCTCTACCCGCAGGTATACTCACGTCCTGTATGTTGAGCAGCGTGTGTCGCGGCAGTGAGTGCGAGAGCGCCGGCAGCGCCAGCAGCGCCGCGACCGCGCCGCACATCCGCCCGCCCTGCTCGCTGCGCGCCGCGCTCTCTACCCGCAGGTATACTCACGTCCTGTATGTTGAGCAGCGTGTGTCGCGGCAGTGAGTGCGAGAGCGCCGGCAGCGCCAGCAGCGCCGCGACCGCGCCGCACACCCGCCCGCCCTGCTCGCTGCGCGCCGCGCTCTCTACCCGCAGGTATACTTACGTCCTGTATGTTGAGCAGCGTGTGTCGCGGCAGTGAGTGCGAGAGCGCCGGCAGCGCCAGCAGCGCCGCGACCGCGCCGCACACCCGCCCGCCCTGCTCGCTGCGCGCCGCGCTCTCTACCCGCAGGTATACTTACGTCCTGTATGTTGAGCAGCGTGTGTCGCGGCAGTGAGTGCGAGAGCGCCGGCAGCGCCAGCAGCGCCGCGACCGCGCCGCACACCCGCCCGCCCTGCTCGCTGCGCGCCGCGCTCTCTACCCGCAGGTATACTTACGTCCTGTATGTTGAGCAGCGTGTGTCGCGGCAGTGAGTGCGAGAGCGCCGGCAGCGCCAGCAGCGCCGCGACCGCGCCGCACATCCGCCCGCCCTGCTCGCTGCGCGCCGCGCTCTCTACCCGCAGGTATACTCACGTCCTGTATGTTGAGCAGCGTGTGTCGCGGCAGTGAGTGCGAGAGCGCCGGCAGCGCCAGCAGCGCCGCGACCGCGCCGCACATCCGCCCGCCCTGCTCGCTGCGCGCCGCGCTCTCTACCCGCAGGTATACTTACGAATACGTCCTGTATGTTGAGCAGCGTGTGTCGCGGCAGTGAGTGCGAGAGCGCCGGCAGCGCCAGCAGCGCCGCGACCGCGCCGCACACCCGCCCGCCCTGCTCGCTGCGCGCCGCGCTCTCTACCCGCAGGTATACTTACGTCCTGTATGTTGAGCAGCGTGTGTCGCGGCAGTGAGTGCGAGAGCGCCGGCAGCGCCAGCAGCGCCGCGACCGCGCCGCACATCCGCCCGCCCTGCTCGCTGCGCGCCGCGCTCTCTACCCGCAGGTATACTCACGTCCTGTATGTTGAGCAGCGTGTGTCGCGGCAGTGAGTGCGAGAGCGCCGGCAGCGCCAGCAGCGCCGCGACCGCGCCGCACACTCGCCCGCCCTGCTCGCTGCGCGCCGCGCTCTCTACCACGCGCACTACCATGCTCACCTAAAAACAAAAAGTACACATTTATATAAAAAATACTAGCTGTCCCGGGGAACATGGCGCATTGACAGCTTTGGCATCTACCGTGTCCGATCAATATACGAGTATTATATAATATACTAAGGCACGTATTACTAATGAAGTCTCAAACCCAACCTCACCTGAGAACCTATTTGACAACACATTTGATAAAAACACGTTTCGTTTCACTTTTAAAATGAAGAACTTTACTATGTTACTTACTTTAATTTTTTTCTTTTTTAAAACGTAGAAAATTAAGATTATACTTATTTTAATGTTTTTCTGTAATAAATGAAAATAAATTAAAGTATGTATTTTGTAACGTTAAAAAACTTTTAAAAGTGAAACGAAACATTGTTTTATCTGTCAAATAAGTTCTCAAGTGACGTTGGGTTTGAGACTTCTTTATTAATATATAAAACCTTCATCGAGAACCACTCTACATGTTGATGGTGATGACAGCATGAACTCGGTGCAGTAGTCCTTTGAGTTTATCACTAACAGACAGACAGCGTAGGAGTTTGTTTTATAATGATATTAACATGTATGTAAGTGTATGCCATCGCGTTGAATCACCGAAAATATATGTATAGAGTATGCGCACGTCCATTCAAAACTGAGTTGTAAGCGGCGACGCGGCAAATATTCACACTATCTTGCCGTAACGTCGTACAGCCACCATTGCAACTTATTAAAATTATAGGTTTTCGCTAAGTTTTGCAATTCGAAAATGTTGAATTATAAACGCAACAATTTGTTCCTTATGATCAATATGGTGTAATTATGCCAGTGTGAAGTAATCCATGTAATCTAAAATCTAGGATTTTTTTCTAACTCTAGGTCTATAAAGCTGTTTTTTGTCAGACCATTCCGAAATTCTGTGGAATTGATTATTTACGGCATTTTTTTACTTTTTTACATATATTTTTACACATGCAATGAAATAAATATGTATGAAAGGAATCAGTCTAATAGCATATAGCATGTATGTATTAAGTAGGTGGACCAGACTGCCCATTATTCTTTAAAATAAACTTGCCATGTTCAACTGAGTAAGAGATTCTACATCACCATCCATCACTTCATTGATATTAGAATTAAGAAATGCTTCCCATTCTTCTAACTCCAAGGATGTTGGTTCTTTTACTGAGAAAGAAAAAATAAAAATAAGTTTAATTACATTAAATCTATTGTTGCATTAAGAAAAAAATTAGGGGGCTTATAATTAAATTGAAAACAAAGTTAATGGAATCAGGCGTTACTTTGCGGAAATCCATAGCATAAAAGTTACTTAACAAACATTGTTCGCAGAGTCTACATCCTGAGGATGCTCCGGGGTCGGAGCGAAACGCGCGTCGAGTTTTGCAACCTGCATGGTGGTGTGGGGCTTTGCACGATCGTGTTAACATTATTGCTTGTGTGGTGGTGGTATTTTCACGTTTTTGCTTGCAAGTGTACGCATAAGCAGTGTGGGATGGAGGAAGGTGCATCAAACGCATGCCTATGCGTACACTCACTCATCTGTTAGCAGGTTGTGGTTATAATTTTTTCGCGGGATATTGCTAGATATAAGTAATATATTTAAATTTTTTTTTGAAAACAAAGTAAATGAATTTCAAAACTTACTATCATGACTATCATTATTTTTTTGTATACAGTCATTATTCGCTTCTTCTTTATCGTCCATAATTTCTTCAATTACTTCACACTTCTCTATATCCTCATCCTTGTCCTCTTTAGAATACTTTACTTTATCATCCATTTTGTGATCTGTCAAATGAAATATTTCTAGAGCCGGTTCACTCGTACGCCTTTGTTGTGTTTCTTGTTTGTTTTTCTCAAAACTTTTGCTAAATCGGAAAGACCTTTTGATGCTACTTGTCAGTCTATTCCCACCGCTGGCAAATCTAAGCTTGTCTTTAGAAAACTGCAATAGCTTTTGCTTGTAAGATGGAGGTACACTTTTACTTAATACTGCGCTAACTTCACTGCTACATTTGGAAGAACTTTTCGGGTTTTCTAGACTCTGTGACGCCGTGTCTGTTGGTTTCACTTTAATGTTCGTATCAGAATCTTTTGATTCATGGGTTTGTTTTTCTTTTGTAGCCTCTTTGTGTGTATCATGTTTTTCTTCGTCGATTTTATGCATTTTATTTGTATCATGCTTTTGATGGCCTGCCATAAGTTGTGCCATATTATTTTCGAGGTTACAAACAACCAGATTAGAATTGTTCATGACATTGAATTCGTGTCGCAGCAACTTGGCATTAGCGGCAGTTATTGGCTGTGATTGATCCTCGTCGTCTGTTTTGAGGCTGTCCCTTACACTGAAAGCACTTGTAGCTCGGACACTATCATCATCTGACATTGGAACACACTCCATAGCTTGCATAACTCTAACATTCCTCAGATCATGTTCCCTTCCCTCTCTTTTTGTTTCGTTTGCATGCTTTAGGCTTCTGTGGACGAAACTATAAGCAATATTTAAAATAATATAAAAGTACCTAATAACTTTGCAAGTTGCGTTTGGTATGGACATAAATATGTTATTCATAGTGTGTATTATCTTAATACTATATTTTACATATGTAACAAGATATCTATTTACTCATCATAATAGTAAATCAAGGTAAATAATATTATTATTTGCAATTTATAAAAGAATGAAATGAAAGATTTTAAAAACAAATAAAGTTTTCAGTATTTATATATATATGTCGTACCTAAATCAAATAATAATAAAGTAAGCCTGTAATACTCAGATTATTTTATAATGGTTTAATTAAATAACTCCCCTAAACTCTTCTGAAGTTATTTCTCAAATAAATGAAATTTTTCAGTATTTAATTAGAAATACCTACTTTGTATTCTTATTAAGTTTTTCTGTTTGAAGAAACTTGGCTTCCTGTTGGCTGCATGACAGTGGTTTTGTAAATGGTGAATCACTTTGAACATCCTCTGGGACTGTGTGAATATGACCAGCTACAAAAGGATGCACCAAAATCTCCGGCCAACTCATTCTTTTACCTGGATCTTTATGTAGTAAGCCCTGAAAAATATTGAGTACTTTTTTTATTAATCTAAAATCAATTGATAAACAATTTTTATTATTATTATCAATAAAAAAAAAATAACTACATTTTTGTTCAATATAAGAGGAATATTATATATTTTAGGAAAAAATACTGATACTTCTAGCTATGGATTAAAGTGATATCATTATAGTTTTACAATAACTATGATTTATAAAATAATACCAACAACACCAGTATATTTTAATATTGTTAATAATATTTAAACAAACCTGTAGAAATGACCGAGCATCGACACTGATAAAACTTGGCCACTGTACTGGTTTATGTCTTATCATTCTCACAAGTTGCCATATAGACATGGTACAGAATGGTGGCTGTCCAGCCATCAGCTCATACACAATACAGCCAAGAGACCATAGATCTGCCTGTAATGTTTAAAAAATATAAAATGAATACCAATTTGACATAATATAATACATATTTTCTTAAATTAAAAACAAAGTACAGGCTTAAAAGGGTATGGCCCCAATGTAGACTGTAGCCACATAATATGACAATTGTTATATTCATCATATCTAGGACATATTTATAATGTTTCTTCTGTTTTATACACATTACATTTTAAACACATACATATTAGGATACTTTAAAATTCACAGTAGCCAAAGCTTATTTTATGTACAAAACTGATGAAAATGAAGCTTTGCTAAAGACAATATGTCCAATATAAAATCCTTTTTAGAATAAATATCACAAAGACATTACCTGATGGTCATATGGTTTTTCATCTATTAGTTCTGGTGCCATATACAGTGGAGTCCCTTTGATTGATGTTAATATGTGTGTAGAGTTAGTCATTATCCTAGCCAAACCAAAATCACACAACTTTGCTCTACCAAATGAATCTAACAAAACATTTTGCGGCTTCAAATCCCTGAAAATAACAGTCAAAACTGTTTAAGTTGCTTTATGATTTATAGTCCCAAAAAGAATAAGTAAAGATAATAATTTAATTTGAGATGATTTTCTAAAAGGACTCTTAGATAATCTAATTTATGAGTAGGATTATCTTTATTTATTTTTAATATAATGAATAGGTGCAGTTGTTGGTACTGAATGTAACTATGAATAAAATTCTACACTTATTATACACTACATAATTAAATCTTGCTACAAAACTTACCTGTGTAGAACCCTATGCGAATGTAAATAATACAAAGCTGACACCAGGTCCCAGGTAATCTTTTTAACTTGATCCTCATTCAATGATCCTTCTTTAGCTAAAATACTATGCAATTCCTTTTCAGCATATTCTGTAACCACAACCAATTCTGTTTCTGTCTCGAAACTATCTATCATTCGTATAATATTCGGATGATTAAGTTCCCTCTGTATATCACACTCTTGTCTCAAGTTTTTCAAATCCTTCGTTGATCTACCTTTCTGTAAATGAAACCAATGAAATTTCAATGTAGTTAAAATTTACTCCTAACATTGAATTGTAAATAAATAAGCAATAAGATACCTTTCGAATAACTTTTAAGGCAACAACAGCGTCAGTTTCTTTGTGTTTTCCTTTAAATACTCGACCGAAAGAGCCTTCTCCGACAAATGATTGTACAACATAACTTTCCATGGTCAAATGTTTTGATTTTCTGTATACTTTGGAATATTTAATGATCGAGTATTCCTGAATAAGAATTTAAGAATAGTTTATTAAATCTTAATTCTAAGTACATGCTTAATCCAAACAAAAATACAAAACAAAATGTTTGCAGTTTGATTATGATTTATGATTGTTGTCTTTTGTATCTTCTTCTTCTTTGAATTTTGTCAAGTTGAAGTTGACAGTGACATTTCTTTTTTTTATCTGTGGTTGTAAGTACAGCATAATATAATTATTGTCTGTATTTTCCACTGTGCTTTATGGAAAAAAGGGGAAAAATTATAAGAAATATATACCTAATTAAAATAGGTACTTAATTTTTTAAGAAGTTAGATTTTGAGGATTTTGACGCTCAATTTTCAAAATACATTTTTTTTTTCAAAAGTATAACGGCAATGACCTTGAACGACTATAGAACCCATGCATGCGAGAAAGGAGAATCCCACCAAAAACATTTTCATGTAAAAATGTTGCCAAGACGAGCCTACATACCTTATCCTCTGAAAAAGTTATCAGATATCGTATAAAGCCAAGCTCTACACTACACCTTAATCAAAATCTATCAAAAAGTGGTCAGATCTCATGTAGGACCAAAATTCATGATCTAAGAGTAAGTGAAGCTAAGCCTAGTACTTTACTAGGGCGCATAGATCAAGAACTTTGGTTCTACATGGGATTTGTCCACTTTTTGATAGATTTTGATCAAGGTGCTTGTAGATTTAGGGCGAGTAGTCTTTAGAGTTTGGCTTTATACGATATCTGATAACTTTTTCACAGGGTAAGCTATATAAATACGTCTTGGCAACATTTTTACATGAAAATGTTTTTGGTGGGATTTCATTTATTTTTGTAAGTTGGATAATGGACTTGTTTGACTTTAAAAATAACCTATCCCACCAAAAACATTTTCATGTAAAAATGTTGTCAAGACGAGCCTACACAGCTTACCCTGTGAAAAAGTTATCAGATATCGTATAAAGCCAAGTTCTACACTACACCTTAATCAAAATCTATCAAAAAGTGGTTAGATCTCATGTAGAACCAAAATTCTTGATCTATGCGCCCTTACTTCACCAGGCTTAACTTCACTTACGCTACATTGCAGTTAAAACGTGATGCTCGGCCGTTTTATTTAGCACACGATTAATAAATTCGTATGAAATGTTCGTAACGGTAGCAAAACGGTCAAGTATCACGTTTTAACTGCAATAAAGCGTAAGTGAAGTTAAGCCTGGTGAAGTAAGGGCGCATAGATCAAGAATTTTGGTTCTACATGAGATCTAACCACTTTTTGATAGATTTTGATTAAGGTGTAGTGTAGAACTTGGCTTTATACGATATCTGATAACTTTTTCACAGGGTAAGCTGTGTAGGCTCGTCTTGACAACATTTTTACATGAAAATGTTTTTGGTGGGATTTCATTTATTTTTGTAAGCTGGTTAATGGACTTTTTTTAATTTAAAGATAACCTATTTTAACCCCGGGCCTTTACTTACGGAAAATAGAACAGTCAGCGCCTTAGCCTAGTGACGCCTAGTGACGTCGACTGATGTCACCGTCAATATACCGTGTATAAACTTTCACCGCAATTTTTAAGAGGTAGAGGCGGATTTTCAAATAAATGTCTCGTCCATATTTCTTTATTTGTTATATTATAATTATATTATATATAAATATAAATTATAAAATACCTATACATTATTTTATTGCTGGAGTGAAACTTCTTATTTGGATATTCTAGGATGCCTATATAAATTCAACACTAATAATTCCAGAATTTGAGAATTACTTATGTATACGAGGGAGATTGCCTGTAATAAAGCATGTTGATACTTATTAAAATAATACGGTAAGTCTATATTATCGTATGTAGACGACGGTCACCGCCATCTGTTGGTCACGAGAGGTACTAATTCTTGTACGGCTCTTATAAACTTATGATAAGTGCAACTTAGCATTTTTGAAGGGAAAAAATGTATTTATTTTTATTTTTGAAAAATAGCTGTAAGGTTTTCTTTTCCATCTTTAAACATTATGACGTGACGTGTTAAAAAACATATTATTATTATGTTAATAGTCATAAGATTAAACACTAAAATTATTTATACATTGATCGTGTAATATTTTCGTTTATTGTTATCATTATAACGTTACCGACTGTTAAGTGTGTTGATAAATGAGTGTTTAGATGTTTCACAGTTCCAAACATAGATTGCGCTGGTAGCTACCTACATCGCGCTATCGAAGTGTCGAACGGTTTTTACATAAGATTCCCTCTAAACACAATAATTAGTAATTACGTTAATATAACATCAGCGGGAGCTTATGCCGGACCGATTTCAAGTGATCGACGTAATATTATTTTGTTTATATACACTGACAACAAATTACTACTTGTCTTTCGTTCTGCCTGTTAATTCTTACCAAATTTTTACTTACCAAGTAAATAATACCTAATTTTAAATAAGTGGATAAAAAACCAATTTTCTCATAGATATATTTTTCATTTACAAAAAGTCGGTCACCGATTAATAATCGGAATCAAATAGAACATCCTGATTGCAGTAGTGCAACGCACTCAAATAAATAAAGTCGGATAGAAATAATATGGAGCAAAAATCTGACCGATTATCGGTCCTACAAAAAGTAGGCCTTATTTTTTTTATGTACCTACTTGTATAATATTGTATAATATAATATTCCTTTTATGTATTAAAGATCATATCCGTATAATAAACATAATATTAAACATCCATTTTGTACCGTCCGCCATATTGGATTCAAAATGGCGGCATTTATATTTTAATAATTTTTTTGTTGGTTTTGTAGTAATAACAGCTTACATAAATAATATCAGCTTACTAGGACGTCAGGAAGTACCTTATGAATTTTGATGATCTATAAATGAGTCAGTGACGAAATCTGGGGTTTTTAGACATTGATAAAATCTAAAGTATAATAGCTACAACATTCAAACTTTGTATGTTTCATGTATTTACTGGTGTCATTATATGTGGAAATTTTCAACTATGTAGCATCATCCAAAGCAAAGTTATGAGAGTTCGAGACGCCCAGCGTCGCGACGCCTGCCGACGCCCAGCGTCGCGACGCCTACCGACGCCCAGCGCCACGACGCCCAGCGCCGCGACGCCAAGCGCCGCGACGCCTACCGACGCCCAGCGTCGCGACGCCTACCGACGCCCAGCGCCACGACGCCCAGCGCTGCGACGCCAAGTGCCGCGACGCCAAGCGCCGCGACGCCAAGCGCCGCGACGCCTACCGACGCCCAGCGTCACGACGCCTGCCGACGCCCAGCCCAGGCAGGCGTCGGCAGGCGTCGCGGCGCTGGGCGTCGGCAGGCGTCGCGGCGCTGGGCGTCGGTAGGCGTCGCGGCGCTGAGCGTCGGTAGGCGTCGCAGCGCTTGGCGTCGTGGCACTGGGCGTCGGTAGGCGTCGCGGCGCTGGGCGTCGGTAGGCGTCGTGACGCTGAGCGTCGGTAGGCGTCGCTACGCTGGGCGTCGGCTGGCGTCGCGACGCTGGGCGTCGGTAGACGTCGCGGCGTTGAGCGTCGGTAGGCGTCGCGACGCTGGGCGTCGCGGCGCTGAGCTTCGCGGCGCTGGGCGTCGCGGCGCTGGGCTTCGCGGCGCTGGGCGTCGCGGCGCTGGGCGTCGGCAGGCGTCGCGGCGCTGAGCGTCGGCAGGCGTCGCGGCGCTTGGCGTCGTGGCACTGGGCTTCGGTAGGCGTCGCGGCGCTGGGCGTCGGTAGGCGTCGTGACGCTGAGCGTCGGTAGGCGTCGCGACGCTGGGCGTCGGCTGGCGTCGCGGCGCTGGGCTTCGCGGTGCTGGGCGTCGCGGCGCTGGGCGTCGTGGCGCTAGGCGTCGGTAGGCGTCGCGGCGCTGGGCGTCGGCAGGCGTCGGCAGGCGTCGGTAGGCGTCGCGACGCTGGGCGTCGGCAGGCGTCGGCAGGCGTCGGCAGGCGTCGGCAGGCGTCGCGGCGCTGGGCGTCGGCAGGCGTCGTGGCACTGGGCGTCGGTAGGCGTCGCGGCGCTGGGCGTCGCGGCGCTTGGCGTCGCGGCGCTGGGCGTCGTGGCGCTGGGCGTCGGTAGGCGTCGCGACGCTGGGCGTCGGCAGGCGTCGCGACGCTGGGCGTCGGTAGGCGTCGCGGCGCTGGGCTTCGCGGCGCTGGGCGTCGCGGCGCTGGGCATCGGTAGGCGTCGCGGCGCTGGGCGTCGGCAGGCGTCGCGGCGCTTGGCGTCGGCAGGCGTCGGCAGGCGTCGGTAGGCGTCGCGACGCTGGGCGTTGGCAGGCGTCGGCAGGCGTCGCGGCGCTGGGCGTCGGCAGGCGTCGTGGCACTGGGCGTCGGTAGGCGTCGCGGCGCTGGGCGTCGGTAGGCGTCGCGACGCTGAGCGTCGGTAGGCGTCGCGACGCTGGGCGTCGGCAGGCGTCGCGGCGTTGAGCGTCGGTAGGCGTCGCGACACTGGGCGTCGCGGCGCTGGGCTTCGCGGCGCTGGGCGTCGCGGCGCTGGGCGTCGCGGCGCTGGGCGTCGTGGCGCTAGGCGTCGGTAGGCGTCGCGGCGCTGGGCGTTGGCAGGCGTCGCGGCGCTGCGCGTCGGTAGGCGTCGCGACGCTGAGCGTCGGCAGGCGTCGCGGCGCTGAGCGTCGGCAGGCGTCGCGGCGCTGGGCGTTGGCAGGCGTCGCGGTGCTGGGCGTCGGTAGGCGTCACGGCGCTGAGCGTCGGTAGGCGTCGCGGTGCTGGGCGTCGGTAGGCGTCGCGGCGCTGAGCGTCGGTAGGCGTCGCGGCGCTGGGCGTCGGCAGGCGTCGCGGCGCTGGGCGTCGGCTGGCGTCGCGCTGGGCGTCGGCTGGCGGCGTCGGCAGGCGTCGGCAGGCGTCGGTAGGCGTCGCGACGCTGGGCGTCGGCAGGCGTCGGCAGGCGTCGCGGCGCTGGGCGTCGGCAGGCGTCGTGGCACTGGGCGTCGGTAGGCGTCGCGGCGCTGGGCGTCGGTAGGCGTCGCGACGCTGGGCGTCGGTAGGCGTCGCGACGCTGGGCGTCGGTAGGCGTCGCGGCGCTGGGCGTCGTGGCGCTGGGCGTCGGTAGGCGTCGCGACGCTGAGCGTCGGCAGGCGTCGCGGCGCTGGGCGTCGGCAGGCGTCGCGACGCTGGGCGTCGGTAGACGTCGCGGCGCTGGGCGTCGGTAGGCGTCGCGGCGCTGAGCGTCGGTAGGCGTCGCGGCGCTGAGCGTCGGTAGGCGTCGCGGCGCTTGGCGTCGTGGCGCTGAGCGTCGGTAGGCGTCGCGGTGCTGGGCGTCGGTAGGCGTCGCGGCGCTGAGCGTCGGTAGGCGTCGCGACGCTGGGCGTCGGCAGGCGTCGCGGCGCTGGGCGTCGGCAGGCGTCGCGGCGCTGGGCGTCGGTAGGCGTCGCGGCGCTGAGCGTCGGTAGGCGTCGCGGCGCTTGGCGTCGTGGCACTGGGCGTCGGTAGGCGTCGCGGCGCTGGGCGTCGGTAGGCGTCGCGACGCTGGGCGTCGGCAGGCATCGCGACGCTGGGTGTCGGTAGGCGTCGCGGCGCTGGGCGTCGGTAGGCGTCGCGGCGCTGGGCGTCGGTAGGCGTCGCGGCGCTGAGCGTCGGTAGGCGTCGCAGCGCTGAGCGTCGGTAGGCGTCGCGGCGCTTGGCGTCGTGGCACTGGGCGTCGGTAGGCGTCGCGGCGCTGGGCGTCGGTAGGCGTCGCGACGCTGGGCGTCGGCAGGCATCGCGACGCTGGGTGTCGGTAGGCGTCGCGGCGCTGGGCGTCGGTAGGCGTCGCGGCGCTGGGCGTCGTGGCGCTGGGCGTCGGTAGGCGTCGCGACGCTGAGCGTCGGCAGGCGTCGCGGCGCTGGGCGTTGGCAGGCGTCGCGGCGCTGCGCGTCGGTAGGCGTCGCGCCACTTGGCGTCGCGGCGCCTGCCGACGCCCAGCGTCTAAAAAGTTCGTTAAAGTTCATCAGATCCTTATAATAAACATCCTTTTGAATCCAATATGGTGGTCCAGCATATTCGATTCAAAATGGCGGCATTTACATTTAAATATTTTTTTTGTTGGTTTTGTAGCAATAACAGCTTACATACATAACTTCAGCTTTCTAAGATTTCCGGAAGTAACCTAAGAATTTTGATGATCTATAAATGAGTCAGTGACGATATCAGGGGTTTTTACACATCGATAAAATCTAAAGTATAGTAGCTACGACATTCAAACTTTGTATAATTCATGTATTTACTGGTGTTATTATATGTTGAAATTTTCAACTATTTAGCATAATCCAAAGCAAAGTTATGGGAGTTCAAAAAAACGACGAAACCTTTCGAGAAAAGGTAGGTAGTGCCCTTGCGCTTCGCTTGGCTCGTCTTGACGGGGGCACGACCGTGCACAAAGATACCGGGCACCGGACAGGCCGTTTTATTTTACACACGATTAATGAATCCCTATGAAATCTTCGTAACGGTAGCCAAACGGTCAAGTATCACGTTTTAACTGCAATGTGTGAAGTTAAGGCCGTGTTTCACCAAGCAATGTTAATTATAAGTATAACGCCGTGTTAAAAGCACTTAACGGAATGTTAGATCTATCGAGCGTTCCACCACACGCAAATGTTTGTCAATTCATCTAAAATAGTGTTAAATTTAATTGCTGCTCGAGAGGTCCGTTAAATATCTAACAGAATGTTAGATAGTACAAAATGGCGTCAAATCTAATATCAGCTGATAACTCTAACAATATAAACTCTGCATAATATAATTTTATGTCCAATGAAGCTAATAGTTTAGTAAATTTAGATAATTTAGACAATAATAATATAATACCTACGTCGGTTTTTTAAAACAGCAGGATTACTTTGAATAGCACGACGATATTGACTTTTGTATGAAATCGGTTAATTTTACCCAACCTTTGTTTTTTGTTTTCTACTATACCCGTATAATTATCATGCTTGTTTGCAGTTTCTTTGCAATTTTAAGAGACTGGTTATTTAATGAGATGATCATTCGAGTGTATCTCTAACACCAATACCCTTGCTTTGCCTTGTCTCCCTAGACAAGAGCCAACTCATTCAGAATAATGCATGGATTACATTAGTATTTGTTCTCACTCCAAAAACTACTATCTCTCAATCTCTCCCATCGACTGTTTACTTAGAAGAATCGCAGTTTTTTAGAGTCTCATTGCATAACTCATATTTCATTTAAAATAAATTTTAATACTATAAGTAATCATTATTTTGATTTGTCTCATAGCTCTTTTGAAGTTTTGAAAATTTACCTGTGAAAAAGATTTTTGATTGTCAGGTGGAACAAATAAAATACTTACTTAGAAATGTAACTTCTTATAAAATTAAGCTATGGTTTTAGTAAAGTATGTTAGAATATGTTAATAATTAAATATTGAAATTACAAATATATGCACTTATGAGACCTAATGTTCACAAAGTTATATTTTAATGATAAAAAATAGTTTTTCTGGTGGTAAGTAGGTAGAAAAAGAGTGCTATTTTTTATAGCCAAGTATTATAATATCTTCTTAGTGATTCAGTAATTACAATTGTAAGTTTACTTTATTTCAATAATTACAATCATGAATAACAACACAATAATAAAGTGTATAATATAATTTCATCTGTGCACAACAATAACCTACATCACATTTTATAGTTAGTTTGCTATATATAGTATTATATATAATAGTATTTTGGTGAATAATTTTATTTAAAGTAATAGTGTATATGTAGGTAATTGAAATTCAAAATTCAAAAAAATTATTTATTTGCATGAATGTAGTTTACAAAAGGTCACAAAATTAATAACACTGTATCTATACACTCTTGAAATGTTCATGGAAGTCCCGGGAAGGTTTACATGGTTTCTATGCTATGCAAAGTGGGCACGGTAGTAAATGTAATATTATGATATGATAATGAACTTAATTATATTGTTTTTGTACTCACTAATTATAACAATCATAAAGCAATAAGAGGAATTGTACAAAAAGGCGGTCTTAATGTTTACAGCAGTCTCTTCCAGAGTACCTAATAGAGTCCAATATCTTAAAGTCTACATAATATGTGTTACTTGGAATAATAAAGTTTATAAATATAATGTTGTAAAATAATATGTTTGTTTAAGACAACTTTACACTGCAGGTATATTCTCTAATTTATATTAATAATCAATAACACTAAAATCTGCAATCTGTTTTTTCTCTTTTCTTGTCCCAACAAATTTGTTTGATGTTCTTTGAAAATGTATGCACTTAGATCCATAGTGTATACTTAGTTGTAGCTGCGGATCATTAAATTAAAGGATCCGCAACATTTTTGTTTTCCGTAATTTCCATGAAGTATTGCAATCAGCTTTTTACTAATCCTTAATCCAATCGCACTTATGTATAATGTTCTTGGAAGTAGATGTTTTTTGTAGGCAGTTGGAGCTGATTTAATTCGATCGTCGATTTTAGAGATTTCACTTGCTTTATTTCACATTGAATACTGTCTAATGTGTTTTGAAGTATTTGTTTTCATGTTTTGTTTACAAAAATAATTTACTCGTAGTGATGGGACTCGAGTGGTGATTCGAGTAGTTTTTATATTACTCGCACTCGAGTAAAATTTTTGACAACACGAGTTCGACTCAAATTACGAGGTAATTGAAGAGAAAATTTGTTATCTCATTGAAGATACATTATTTCTGTTCTTTTGTTGAGTTGATTTAAGTTAATTTTAAAGCATGTTTACTTATTGAGTACCTAAATTGTGTAAGAAGTAAGAACATAATAAAACAGGGGCCTTACTCTCCAAACTGATTCGATTTTGATTAAGATTCGATCGTGCTGCGTACTTCCCAATAAATTGACGTTTGTTGATTTTGATTCTTAGTCGATTGCTATGGTCGGGAGTACAAAAAATTACGATCTAACGATTTTCTTTCCTGGTTAGTTTCAAAGTAATCCACCAAATAAAATATCCGAAAGCCGTTGAGATCGAACTGATTTGATTCTCGATTGTGTCGGCAGTAAGCCTGCTATTCATATTTGGATCTCATGAATGTACCTTGTTAGAATAAATTAAATTGGAATGGAACTTAGTAGTAGATTATTATATATTTTGAATTTGACTGCTAGTAGATGAGGTTTATTAATTGTGATATTATAGTACGGTAATATTCCGAGTGACTCGAGTCAATAAAAATTACTCGAGTTTTATCTTCACTCGAGTGGCATTCGAAAGTTACTAGTACCGAGTGAAAAAAAATTACTCGAGTCACATCACTAATTTACTGGGATTAGACAGACAATAAACCTTGTGAAATGAAAAGAAATAATGTAGTGTTACAAATCTAAGCAATTGATGATAGTTAAATTTGGTCGCATTATTTGACAGGTGACATATAATACGTCATGTGTCAAATAAAGGAGAAAAAGTAGCATTGCAGCAACCATTGCGTATTAAAACTTCGGTCGCCCCTTATCTAACATTACGTTTACTAATGCCCTGTTAGATTGTCACCGTGGGATGTAAACAGTTTAACAATATGTTAGATTTTTAAAGATCTGTTATTAAATGCTTCGTTAGGATTTAACAAACATTGTTTGGTGAAAAGGGCCCTAAGCCTGGTGAAGTAATCATGAATTTTGGTCCTACATGAGATCTGACCACTTTTTGATAGATTTTGATCAAGGTGTAGTGTAGAGCTTGGCTTTATACGATATCTGATAACTTTTTCAGAGGGTAAGCTATGTAGGCTCGTCTTGGCAACATTTTTACATGAAAATGTTTTTGGTGGAATTTCATAAATTTTTGTAAGCTGGTTAATTACGAATACGAAATGTGAATATTTCCTAACAATCGAATAACATTCGCAGTAAAAAAATATCAATACGACTGAAAACTGCCGGTGACTATTATCGGACCGATAACCGATTTCACGTGTTATGCCACGCTAATGCCTAATTTTATAAAAGTGGATAAAAAACTAGTTTTCCTCTCATAAATATATCTTTCATCTACAAAAAGTCGGTCATCGATTAATAATCGGAATGAAGTAGAACATACTGATTTCAGTAGTGCAGCGCACTCAAAATAAATAAATTTGGATAGAAATTATATGGAGCAAAAATCTGACCGATTATCGGTCCTACAAAAACTAGGTCGTAGGTTTAACATATACTTGTATAATATATTATATTCCTTTTATGTATTAAAGATCAGATCCGTATAGTAAACATCCATTTTGTACCGTCCACAATATTGGGTTCAAAATGGCGGCATTTATATTTTAATAATTTTTTTGTTGGTTTTGTAGCAATAACAGCTTACATAAATAATATCAGATTTCTAGGATTTCAGGAAGTACCTTATGAATTTTGATGATCTATAAATGAGTCAGTGACGAAATCTTTGGTTTTTAGACGTTGATAAAATCTAAAGTAGCTACGACATTCAAACTTTGTATGTTTCACATGTCTTTACCAATGCCATTATATGTTGAAAAAAAAATTTCAACTATGTAGCATCTTCCAAATAAAAATTATGAGAGCTCAAAAAAACGACGAAACCTTTCGAGAAAAGGTAGGTAGTGGCCTTGCTCTCCCTCCTCCTCGCTTCGCTTGGCTCGTCTTGACGGGGGCACGACGGGGGCACGACCGTGCCCCCAGATTGCACCGTATTGAGTATTCGCGCCGACCGGAGCCACTTACTTGTCTATCTTACTAAAAAATAACCCAATAATCCCCTAAGTCCCCCTATCCCTAGTTTTGTCTCGTTTTATACAAAGACAAGAAAATTATAACATAATATGCTGTTTGTCAGAGAATGTCCCGTTGTAATCGGTTCAGCCCGTTTAGAGATTTTTACAATGCAATACAATAAAAATATACTTGTTCACACAACAAGTTACAAAAGATATAAAATAATAAATTACAAAAAGTAGCCTTAGTAATAGATAGCAATTTCTTACAGACAACCTTATGGTGTTAGAGAAAACAATGCTAGAGAATGGGAGTTGCGCAAAAGTATATTTAATAAAATAAAATAATACATAAATACAAATAATATACATATAAGATTATATCTCATAGGGAAAATAAACCATTTTGTTTCTCTGAAAATACGAGTAGGTATATTATAAGTAACTTACAAAATGAATATACAATAAACAACTTAGAAAATATATAAAATAAACAATACCTGAAAATACGAGAAACGACAATTAAGTTTATTCTAGTTCCTCCTATATTGTATTCTTTAAATACTAATTAAAATAATAATTCTATCTGTATCTTACTTGGATAACATTTTCTTCTATCATTTCTGTCAGTCTTGAAAATAGACTTCAAAACAATTTATTCTAAATACGTAATAAATCCTATTTCAAATAAAATGCTAGGTATTTTATTACATCTCCCCCCTTAGGGAAAAAAATCCTATTTTTTAATAATCTACCTATATAAACTAACTACTTCTTATTAACATTTCTCTAAATCAAATATAGGTACTGGAATCAGTTTAGTAATATGAAAATAATTTGATTCAATTTTTCTATGACCTGTGTCTATCTTATATATTGAATTGGACACTTTTTCAATAATTCTGTACGGTCCAATATATATCTCATCCAATTTTGATCTATTTAGTCTGTTTCCATTTTCAACATAAACAAAATCTCCTACATCAAAATAACATACTTTCCGATTTCTGTCGAATACTTTTTTGTTGTAACTATGAGATTTTTTTGTATTATCAAGAGCCATTTTCTTATCTCTTGTCCAATCATCATCCGATGGGTTATTTTATGTTAGACAGTAACTTTATAAAATCATTAGCAGTCTGAGTTTTTGATGTAAGAATGAATGCGTATCTACTAAAATGGTCTACTAATAAATGTAAATATTTCTTTGATGATCTAGAACCTCCAAATCCTCCTATTGTATCTATGGACAGTATTTCAAAAGATTTCGTGGCTGGTCCTAGTTGAGACATGTACCCAAATTTATCATGTCCTCTCGACTTATTCTTTATACAAGTTTCACAGGATCTGCAAATTTTCTTTATATTATTTGACAAATTGCTTATGGAATAAAGCTTACCAACTGTCTTTTGCATTTGGTTTATCCCAATATGACACATATTTTCATGAACATCTTTTAAAAATGTCAAACTGAATTCTTCTGACAAAATTATTTTATCTCTTTTTCCGACCTTTTTAAAGTATATGTTTTGTTTCTTTACTAATTTATCTTTTCCTTCTTGTATTTCTTTATTTTTTTCTTGATCTTTTAAAATGTCTTCAATCTTTATTAAGTTAATAACTTTCAATTGTTCATCAGTGTTTACATCAGAATCCAGTACTGGGTTCCTGCTTAAGCAGTCTGCCTCTAAATTATTCTTTCCAGGAGAGTATACTATTTTAAATTCATATTGAGAAAGATAATAAGTTAAATCTCCCAGTTCTTCATCAGTTCTACATTTTAAATTCATGTTCTCCAGAGGTTTGTGATCTGAAAAAACTGTAAATGATTTTCCTATTAACCAATATTGCCAATACGTTACTGCTTCTTTTATCGCCAATAATTCTAAATAAATAGCTTTCTTTTTCTTTTGACTCTCTTTTAATTTCTTTGAAAAATAAGCTACAGGTCTTTCTTTCCCATCTGGTTGTATCTGTTTTAAAACCGCGCCAACTCCTTCTATAGATGCGTCTGTATAAATATTAATAGGTAAAAGCTGATCAAAAATCTCTAATATCGGTTTTGAGCATAATAGCGTTTTTACCGCTTCAAAAGATTTTTGGCACTCACTAGACCAAATAAATTTCTGACCTTTTCTCAGTAATTGATGTAAAGGATCTAATATTATTGCTTTTCTTGGGATATATTCATCGTAAAAATTAATCTTTCCTAGGAACTGTCTTACATTTTTTTGAGTTTTAGGAATAGGAAAATTTTGCACTGAAATTATATTATCCTTTAACGGCTGTACGGAGTTATTTTGAATTATATGACCCAAATATTTTACGGAATCTGAGGCAAAAGTGCATTTTATAAATTTTAATCGGAATCCTTCTACTTTTATGGCCTCCAACAACATCCTCAAGTGATTTATATGTTCATCAAAATTCTTCGAAAAAATTAAAATGTCGTCAATGTAATTGACAGCAAAGTCAGTAAGTTTATATTTTCTTAATATATTACTTAGCACCCTTTGAAAAATTGCTGATGACGTTTTTAGACCGAAGGGCAGACATGTCCACTGATAATGTCCTTCTTGTGTTATGAAACCAGTTTTTTTTCTGTCTTCGACTCGTAACGGAATAGACCAAAAAGCTGAATTTACATCTAAAGTTGTATAATAATTACAGTTTCTGGTCTTTACCACTAAATCTTCAATTAACGGGAAAGGTTGAGCTTGTGGTACTACAATTTTATTCAAATCTCTAAAATCTATACATAATCTTGTTTTTTTATTATCTTCTTTTTTAAATGCTAATGTTACCGGTGCTGCAAATGGACTATATGATTCTTCTATCAGCTTATTATCTAGCAATTTTGCTATCTGCTGTTCAATCTCTTTTTTATCTTCTATAGTGCATCTATAAGGCCTTTTGCTACAGTATTTTTCTACTAATAAATCTATTCTAGCTTCATATCCACTTACAGTGCCGATATCATACTTATGTTTAGCAAAAACGGACTTATACTCATCAATGAGTTCATTTATTTTACCTTTTTCATCTTCTTTTAAATGATCCATTTTCATTTCAATATCATTTGCTATCACATGTTCATTGAAATTTATTTTAATATTCTTCATATCATAACTATTCATTTTTCTTACAACGTTTTCATCTTCGTTTTGTACCATCTCATTATTATCATTAAAATATGTTTTCTGAGTAATCATTAATTCTTCAGTTTGAATTAGTCTAAATATTTTTATTAAATCTAATCCAATTAGAAAATCATATTTGAAGTTCTTTTCATCAATAATGTATACATCTACATCTTTGACTATTTCAAAAATCTTAATATTTAATCTTGTCAAACCAGTTGTCTTTTGGACACCATTAATTGTTACCAGACTTGCCTCATTTATATTACTTGTTTTATGTTTTAATTTAAGTAACTTGGAGTTTATCAATGAAACATTAGAGCCTGAATCATAAACTCCATTTAAATGTAGCTTATCATTTACAATTAGTTTGACAGTTATTAATGGTGTCACTACTAGTTTTTTTGTTCAGTTTCATTTAACTCTGCCTCAATTACCGAATTATTCACATGTCTTATAAATTTTCTTTTAATATTATCATCGTCTTTTGTTCTAAACCAGCATAAACTTTCAGAATGATAACGTGACCCCTTATTCAATTTTTCGCAAATTTTACAAGCATTTCTTAAAGTTTCATTATATTCAGCTTTGTAAGTAGGACTATACGTCCTCTTTGAAGTAAATATTCTTTTCTGTACCATAAATTCATGTCTTCTTACTTCATTAAACAAATCAGTTGTATCAGTTAACGCCTCTCTATCTATTTTATGTAATATATTTTCTGGTAAGCCTGCTGCTACCAGATCTATTAAAGTACCTGCATCAATTGATGTCCTCATTTCAAGTAGAAGTTTTTCTTTTCTTATAGCGTAATCTAATAGAGAACCGTATTTATATTTGAACGTTAGAGCAAAATTAACAGGACTCCATCCTCTGTATGCAAAGGTTTCGCAAAATTTTGACTTCCAGGTAAGCCATTGAGAGTTTAGTGTTAGCTTCATAATCATTGCACTATACCAATCAAGACAATTGTTATCTAAAAATAATCTTAGAATCTCTATTTTCTTTTCATCTGTTATCACGTCAAAACGCTCACATTCTGTTTCAAATGTGTCAATCCATAATTTTGCATTCGAATTTTTTGTTGTAAATTTTTCAATTATAAATTTTTCTGAAATATATCTAAGGTTATGATGTCTATTGTCTTTTCCGTTTTCTACAAAATTTTGGAATAAGTCTTGATAATTTTCATCATATTTCTGCGTTACCTGTTCAATAGTCAATTCTTCCAAATATTGATCTCCGAACTGCAAATTACCATCTTCATCTATATAAATTTCCGTTAATTCCTTTGTCATATTTATCCAGACTCTCCTAGTCTGGTATCTTTTTTTCAAACTATTTCTCACTTTGCTATATGTAGCGGTTTTTATTATTTCTTTGTGCTGGCTTGCTGCTTGTAACTCCTCAGGTATACAATACTCTTTGTCATATTGCGTAGTTATGGACGTTATAGAGAGTACATTTGTCTTCCCGTCGCTTCCGGGTAACAAAGTAAATTTAAATTGTAATTTCTCCATCTCATAAACAAGATTGTCGTTTTATAAGATTATATCTCATAGGGAAAATAAACCATTTTGTTTCTCTGAAAATACGAGTAGGTATATTATAAGTAACTTACAAAATGAATATACAATAAACAACTTAGAAAATATATAAAATAAACAATACCTGAAAATACGAGAAACGACAATTAAGTTTATTCTAGTTCCTCCTATATTGTATTCTTTAAATAATTAAAATAATAATTCTATCTGTATCTTACTTGGATAACATTTTCTTCTATCATTTCTGTCAGTCTTGAAAATAGACTTCAAAACAATTTATTCTAAATACGTAATAAATCCTATTTCAAATAAAATGCTAGGTATTTTATTACATACATATAGCCTAAATTACTCCTTATAACTTTAGGTATCAACCAGTGAAAGTCCCATCAAAATCGATCTAGTCGAGACAAAAAAAAAATTAGTAGCATTTTTTTCAGTAAAATATTACGAGTAGGTCTTTACCTATGCAATTGCCGTTTTGTATAAAAAAAATTAACGAAGTTCTTCTAACTTGAGGACCGTCTGCTGTGCTTGTGGTGTTAAGTACCTATGAAGTCGCGCTGTCGTGCACTCTATTAAGCTCTATTTAAGCTGTGTGTCTTCTATTAACAAATTACTCTAATCTATGCGTGCAAGAGCAGCGGAGACGAGCGTTTGATCAATGGCGGTTGGAGATGTGATAGCTTCTCCATCATTGTGTTCAATTCTTTACAGTACACATCTGCAGATTGCTCGATCCGTTTTGGTAATAGCGATTGCGGTTATCAAAATAATAGTCTACATATCATCGCAGGTAACAATGCGGTTCAAAATTTCTCCATTGGTGTATCTGTTGAGCGCAGCTTATAATACGCAGCAATGTCTGGAGGAACTAAAGTGGCTAAATCTAATTATAAAATTGTATTGGCCAATAAACATGCATTATTGGATTACGACGTAAATCGTAATAATTTCCAAGGTTCTAATTTGCGATCGAAATGTCGTCTGACATTATGTACGCTATTAATTCATTTATACAACGTTACGAGCTTCGTACAAGTTAAAGGCGGAACTATAAATCCCGAATGTTGACCAGATGCCAGTTACATCTTAATTGAGTCATCCATTAGGCCGCAGCCGGTCAGGAGTCGATACTTTTGATAATAGTAAGTGGTAAAAACTACTAGCTACAGGAGTTACAAATTACGGTAGGTATACGGCAGGCTTATTCTTCCTCTTCTTATATATAAAAATGAATTGCTGTTCGTTAGTCTCGCTAAAACTGAGAACGGCTGATCTGATTCGGATAGTTTTAGTCTTGACATATTCGTTATTTTCATCACTAACTGTTTCTATGCTAAACTAAACGAAGTGGGCACAGGTCAGCTAGTTACGTATAAATCTTGCAAAAGCAAAAAAATCTCAGAAATTGCGCAATTTTTTGCGATTTCTTTAGCAAGTTTGCTTCACAGACAGAAGTTTGTGAACTTTATCGACGTTTAAAATGTAATAGGGTATAAGCGCTAAAAACCAAATTAAACAGGAGAGCAGTGGGAATTCAGAAAAATTATTTTGGCGGCAATGTTTGTTTGACGTAACATTTAATTAATAGTTCCTATTATTGCCACTAAATGGTTTTTGGCGCTAGTGTCGTAGAAAAAAATAAAGCAAATAATACCTACGCATTGAAACACAACAGCGAACAATTAGCGCTATTTTTTGACGTTCGGCAGTAGATTGCAGCAGCTTATATTGCACTATTTTTGCTTATCGCTATTTTTACGTAATCAGCCGGCGAAGTTTTCATTACGTCCCTTAGACCTCTGTTTTCCTGATTCGATAAGCGAATTAAGTATGTGTTAGTCCGAGTATATATCCTATCTACTATAGTAGGTACATAATATATTAACGTACGTAACGTAACGATCATAAAGAATATTGATTTTTCGTAATTTTTTATTTTACGATAATCGCATTTTCCAAAATCTATTTTCATGGCCTTGAGAAAAATCGATTATTAATTAATCGTCTTTTAGTCAATGTCACATCCCTAGCTTGTAGTTTGTGCAAAAAGAAATCACAAACAAACTTTCGGCTTTATAATATTCATGTGATAGTTAGTGATTTAGTAGCACACTTGGAAATACCAAGTGTGATATATTTACTTATAATAATAATTTAATATAAAAAGGTACAATGCACTACTAAATTATTATGTACCAAACACACCCAAAGGAAATATAAAGAGGTACACACAGAACCCTGAAACTGAATTCGTGCGTTAAAAACGTTAAGCATCGGTCTATTTATACTCCCACAAGCAGCTGTACGGCACAACGCTGGAGTTCACAATAAAACCGGACTACACATTAGCCGAACATTTATTTTACGCTAAAACATATGATACCACAGCCGCCGGCTCCTGTGTAAACATACGCGGGCGTAGGTGTGTTGATAAAAGAATTTTCACCATCAATTACGCGCGAATTGAGATCTCAACGCTTCACGTATATTCTTATCCAAAGTGAATAAATTATATATCGAATTAGTACTCTATAATAGAGACGTCTTGACGCCTCCGCTTTAATTCCTGCATTGGAATAAAATGTTGTAGACTACAAACAAAATTGAACAAAATCAACCTGTTAAATGACCCAACTCTTTTCTGGCTGTTACTACTTCTATCAGAAGATAACTCGGAGCGCTATGCTGTCAAATCTCATGTAGGCTTAGCTTCACTTACTCTACATTTCAGTTAAAACGTGATGCTTGGCCGTTTTATTTCACACACGATAAATGAATGCCTATAAAATCTTCGTAACGGTAGCAAAACGGCAAAGTATCAGCCCAGCGCCGCGACGCCCAACGCCGCGACTCCGACGCCCAGCGCCGAGACGCTGAGCGCCACAACGCCTACCGACGACGAGCGCCGCGACGCCTGCCGACGTTATATTATCTCCTTTGTGACCGACAGCTAGATGAATAATGAAAAATAGCAGTAGATGAATAATAGATTATACTGATTGCAGTAGTGCAACGCACTCAACATACATAAAGTATATGGAGTCGGACATAAATTATATGGAGCAAAACTCTGAACGATTATTGGTCCTACAAAAAGTAGGTCGTAGGTTTTTTATGTACTTGTATATTATATTCCTTTTATAAATTAAAGATCATCAGATCCTTATAATAAACATATCCTTTTGAATCTAATATGGTGGTCCACCATATTGGATTCAAAATGGCGGCATTTATATTTTAATAATTTTTTTGTTGGTTTTGTAGCAATAACAGCTTACATACATAACTTCAGCTTTCTAAGATTTTCGGAAGTAACCTAAGAATTTTGATGATCTATAAATGAGTCAGTGACGTAATCAGGGATTTTTAGACATCGATAAAATCTAAAGTATAATAGTTACGACATTCAAACATTGTATAATTCATGTATTTACTGGTGTCATTATATGTTGAAATTTTCAACTATTTAGCATCATCCAAAGCAAAGTTATGGGAGTTCAAAAAAACGACGAACCCTTTCGAGAAAATGTAGGTAGTGCCCTTGCGCTTCACTTGGCTCGTCTTGACGGGGGCACGACCGTGCCCCCAGATAAAATAAAATAGAATTTCTCAGGTCCAGGTACTGCGACTAATTATTAATGTACCTGCCTTTTTTATAGCTTAAATCCGACCCGTTTTAAATTACTGTAGAATGTAGATAATATGTAAGAATATACAATATAGATACGTCATTGAAAGGGAAAGAAAGTAAAACACTAACTACTTGCACTTTTTTCCTCTTTATTTGATATTTCACATTAATAATTACTTAAAATACACGACCGGTTTCGACATAGTCATCATCAGGGAAAGAAAGGGCTGTAAAGTGATTTATAACCCTTTTTAACGTTATAACCTTTTTGTTTCTCTTTATATATTACTTTGTATTGTTCTATACACGTGTGTTGAAATTTATGTAGCTCACCTTAATAAATTTGCAAATTGTATACGTAAATTAAATAGATTATTATTATGATAAAGATCAAAACATTTTTTGTTTAGGAACCTTTTACTCTGGTCTCTGATCTAAAAAAAATAAAGTACCGCTTAATTGCCTTGCTATGCGCAAATATGCAATGTGCATGCAGAATATTGAATGTATTTTTCTTTAGCATACCGGAAAGTATATTGTTGTGGTGAAAAACTAAATATGATATTTTCGTTCACACTGCACGGAGAAACCTAACGCTCCGTAAGCTAATTAAATGCTCACGAATTTTTATCTTTTCTTATACTGTCAACTCATTTGTAACCTAAAAATATATTTTATAAAGTTTCAAGAAACTTAAATATAATATTAAAATGATAATATTTTTGGAGAACGTCCAAGAAATCATAGCTGGCAGGAATGAAAATGTTTCAAAAATTATTATTGAATTAAATAACTAAAAGAAGATACCGACTTGTGTCCTCTATATTTTTAGATAAGTTTCATTTTTAACGCAAGTGATTTACAGAAACTAGGTTAAAGATCCACTGATTTGATTAGTTTGTTTAATGACCCGTTTTAAATCACTGTAGAATGTAGATAATATGTAAGAATATACAATACTGGGGGCCTACTCAAGATGCCATCGCTAATTATTGCTTACAAAGTTCGATAACAAAATGTATGGAATTTGACATAAGGTACGCTAAATGATCGCGATTTGGTATTCCTGCATTGGAATAAAATGTTGTAGACTACAAACAAAATTGAACAAAATCAACCTGTTAAATGACCCAACTCTTTTCTGGCTGTTACTACTTCTATCAGAAGATAACTCGGAGCGCTATGCTGTCAAATCTCATGTAGGCTTAGCTTCACTTACTCTACATTTCAGTTAAAACGTGATGCTTGGCCGTTTTATTTCACACACGATAAATGAATGCCTATAAAATCTTCGTAACGGTAGCAAAACGGCAAAGTATCAGCCCAGCGCCGCGACGCCCAACGCCGCGACTCCGACGCCCAGCGCCGAGACGCTGAGCGCCACAACGCCTACCGACGACGAGCGCCGCGACGCCTGCCGACGTTATATTATCTCCTTTGTGACCGACAGCTAGATGAATAATGAAAAATAGCAGTAGATGAATAATAGATTATACTGATTGCAGTAGTGCAACGCACTCAACATACATAAAGTATATGGAGTCGGACATAAATTATATGGAGCAAAACTCTGAACGATTATTGGTCCTACAAAAAGTAGGTCGTAGGTTTTTTATGTACTTGTATATTATATTCCTTTTATAAATTAAAGATCATCAGATCCTTATAATAAACATATCCTTTTGAATCTAATATGGTGGTCCACCATATTGGATTCAAAATGGCGGCATTTATATTTTAATAATTTTTTTGTTGGTTTTGTAGCAATAACAGCTTACATACATAACTTCAGCTTTCTAAGATTTTCGGAAGTAACCTAAGAATTTTGATGATCTATAAATGAGTCAGTGACGTAATCAGGGATTTTTAGACATCGATAAAATCTAAAGTATAATAGTTACGACATTCAAACATTGTATAATTCATGTATTTACTGGTGTCATTATATGTTGAAATTTTCAACTATTTAGCATCATCCAAAGCAAAGTTATGGGAGTTCAAAAAAACGACGAACCCTTTCGAGAAAATGTAGGTAGTGCCCTTGCGCTTCACTTGGCTCGTCTTGACGGGGGCACGACCGTGCCCCCAGATAAAATAAAATAGAATTTCTCAGGTCCAGGTACTGCGACTAATTATTAATGTACCTGCCTTTTTTATAGCTTAAATCCGACCCGTTTTAAATTACTGTAGAATGTAGATAATATGTAAGAATATACAATATAGATACGTCATTGAAAGGGAAAGAAAGTAAAACACTAACTACTTGCACTTTTTTCCTCTTTATTTGATATTTCACATTAATAATTACTTAAAATACACGACCGGTTTCGACATAGTCATCATCAGGGAAAGAAAGGGCTGTAAAGTGATTTATAACCCTTTTTAACGTTATAACCTTTTTGTTTCTCTTTATATATTACTTTGTATTGTTCTATACACGTGTGTTGAAATTTATGTAGCTCACCTTAATAAATTTGCAAATTGTATACGTAAATTAAATAGATTATTATTATGATAAAGATCAAAACATTTTTTGTTTAGGAACCTTTTACTCTGGTCTCTGATCTAAAAAAAATAAAGTACCGCTTAATTGCCTTGCTATGCGCAAATATGCAATGTGCATGCAGAATATTGAATGTATTTTTCTTTAGCATACCGGAAAGTATATTGTTGTGGTGAAAAACTAAATATGATATTTTCGTTCACACTGCACGGAGAAACCTAACGCTCCGTAAGCCAATTAAATGCTCACGAATTTTTATCTTTTCTTATACTGTCAACTCATTTGTAACCTAAAAATATATTTTATAAAGTTTCAAGAAACTTAAATATAATATTAAAATGATAATATTTTTGGAGAACGTCCAAGAAATCATAGCTGGCAGGAATGAAAATGTTTCAAAAATTATTATTGAATTAAATAACTAAAAGAAGATACCGACTTGTGTCCTCTATATTTTTAGATAAGTTTCATTTTTAACGCAAGTGATTTACAGAAACTAGTTAGGTAAAAGATCCACTGATTTGCTTAGTTTGTTTAATGACCCGTTTTAAATGACTGTAGAATGTAGATAATATGTAAGAATATACAATACTATACGCCATTGAAAGGGAAAGAAAGGGCTGTACAGTAATTTATAATCATTTTTAACGTTAAAACCTTTTTGTTTCTCTTTATACCTATATTAGTGATGAAAAAATTACTTTATTATTTTAAGTGAAGCAAGATTCTCCCTAAGTCGACTATCGGTTTAGTTTTTGCGCCGCAATTTTTTTTATTAGTTTTTTTATACGACTTCAGTCGCGGTACTGCTTTCTCGGCATACAAATAGCCCTTCGAGGTCTTTTGCGTTTTACAAAGCCTTAATGGTCATAATGCATGTCCTATGTTTAAATTAGTTTTTACATCTTTGTCTTTTATAATTGGTTGGGTCATTCAACCCGCAAAAAAGCTACACTGCCTACAATCAATGTGACTTCATCTTTCTATTTTTGACTTTTTATTTTTGTTTCTTGATATTTATTTATAACTTTTTCGTTTACGGAACATTTTTACAGCCCGTTTAGGGTTTTTGATATATTTTAATACTCAAAATATTCTTATCAGAAACATAAGAATGTCTTAAAATGTTACGTCTCAATATTGCAATAGGGTTACTGTTTTATGAAATTTTTGTGTGAAAAGCCACACACATTAATTTACCAAACCCATATTCATCCTCGCTATTTATAAAAAAACGTTTTAAAACAATTAGTTAAGTTTTAAAACGTTTTTTTATAAATATAAAACATTTAAAATAACCTTTGAAATTGGCAAATAGTCAATAATAGATGTATCCATAACGGAAATATATTTCAGATTTTATAGTATTTCGTGTATTTTACAGTTAAGTACCTGTATATTTAACATAATGCTACAATAAAACTATTTACATATAATAAATAGCGTAAATGTCTCAGTCAAAATGGCGTGGACATTAATGAGTTGAGAATCCGAGACGAGGCGCGTCGACAGCTTCTTGTCAGTTGAGATGGCGTCTATTGAGATAAATGAACTGAAGGTAGCTGAAAGGGTCAGCTCACATAAAGACGAGACTCTGCCCTTTTTTGAAGTGAAAACTTTATTAGCTTTTTGGGATGGGCAAAAAAAATTAAACACACCTGATCGAAAAATTGTAAGACGGAGGTAGAGTATAACGCAGGCGCAGTGTAGGAGAGGAAGTGATATCTTCGAAGGAAGTAATATAAAAAACAGGAGTAAGCATACATTTTTGCCACGCCGTAGAAAGAGTTCTACTGCGTGGCGAAAATTTATGCTGTTTTTTAGTTTTTCCCTTCGGTTCATTACCACAGTTTTCTGAACGGGCAAATTCTCCACCTCATATCTATTGTGCAACTGTGATAGATATGTGTGGATATACAACTGTCTAGTTAGGATCAACAGTTGCAACCTCAAAAACCTCATGGGTGCCTGAGGTCAAGACAGATCTACCATGCCGTTTTTGATGAAGTGAGACTTTGAGTAGGCACATGGGTCAAGGTAGATAAACGACGGGGCAAGTTAGGATCCAATCTATTAATGACATCAAAAATACATTTAAGCAGTAATTGTGTAAAACTAAACAGTTGCGCAAATACTTAATACACTTACTCAGATATTATAAGGTAACTTACACACTAAGGTTACTACACTACATTGAAATAAGGGCATAGTAGATCTGTCTTAAGACCCGCAGGGAAATTATCAGAAGAATGAAGTAGAAGTAGAAAGTTTTTCAGTTTTCAGATATACTTACAAAATGCGCACTTTTAAAGGAAACGGTTTCAAAATGAACTTTATTCATCACGCAAAAAGAGATCACGTTTCATTGCAAGAGCGGCGCAGCGCTGGACAGCCTGGTGCAGTTCGAAATTCAAACTATTGTAATAAAACGTTTCGTTTGATAAAGTAGGTAAATGAAGTTTTGGATTTTGAATCGATATCTTAAAAATGCAGCGCCGCGTCTTGTTTCGGTGTGAACAGACTCTATCGTTTCACTTGTCAAGTCCTCAAAGAATTGCTTGCCGCTTATTAAGAGTACGTACAGTAAAATGACTTTGACTATACGATTTTATTTAATTTACGGTATAAAACATAATTTATACTTAGGTGGAAATCCCATGACGCAATTACTATGCTCATCTGTACTAATATTATAAAGCGGAAGAGTTTGTTTGTTTGTTTGTTTAAACGCGCTAATCTCAGGAACTACTGGTCCGATTTGAAAAATTCTTTTTTTTGAGGAAGGATTTAGTCTATATAACATTACGCTGCGACCAATAGGAGCGCAGCGTCAGTGAGAAATGTTGCAAAAACGGGGAAAATTAATTACATTTGGGGACTTTCATTGGGTGCGCTGCATAAACGGCTAAAGTCACTCAAAAAGCACGCGAAAGAAGTCGCGGGAACAGCTAGTGCTCAATATGCATCAAAACTGGATAACAAACAATTTTATGAAAACATAAAAGACTTTATTCGATGCTGAAATACTCAATCAAATTCGTTGAATTACATACTCAATTCGAGACTATAATACACAAATCTACCCAATATCGATAAATTTTACTACGCTCATCCACGTCATAAACATGTCCAATATTTCAAGTACGTATATGAAACAACTACACGGTAATCGGCTCGAAATATTATTCATGTTATATGATGCAAACACCGCACTGAAGGACGGGGTGGGTGGTTTTGCTTACAGACACCGCGGATGCTGTACAGGGCTGTCGATTCCATCAAATATTACCCAAACGTAGTGTGATGTGTGCGATTAAAAAGTTGAAAAGTCAGCAGCCCTGGTGTACCGCTTGTTTACGTTTTTACAGACCACGTTTCTAACTAAAAATACCTTAGCATCCTACCGTTTGGGGCTCGCGCGATTGGTCGGCGCGCGCGCAGGAACTGGAACTACACAAGGGGCCGCGTCCCCCTCCCCGCGCCTCGCCTCCAATTTTATGTGAAAGTATACGAAAGACCGAAATCGTAAAGCAGAAAATAACCCTGGACGCTGGAGCCAGCCCGCGGTCAGTCGTGTTGTGCGTCTCATAGTGCTAACTAGTGATCATCATGGTTCTCGACACAGAAGACTGGGTAGGTGTTGCCTGGAGCCTGGCGAACCTTTGTACAACTAACCTGAGAAATAACCAGCAGTTATAGGATAACTAAGATTAATTACAACCAATGATGTCCATGCAATAAATTAATGTAGTGTAGGTATCATGTATGTAATCTGATCGGGGAGTTAGATTGACTGGAAAATTACTGCTATTATAACACGCTGTTGGACAAGGTACAATTAACACACCTATTAACGCATTATCTAATTACACGCTTGACATAATGATGAATGATAACAATAATGAATACATAAGCTTTTCGAAATAGAAGACAATATATGGCGTGATGTATCATAAATACATATTATAAATTTCCATACACAAAAGTTTTAAAACTTACAGACAAAATAAATATCATACAAAATTATCAACTTTTTATTTGTATAATTTTAACATGATTTAAGTCGTTAATAATAAAAATAGGATAAATAATATTTTTGAAGTAATCGTAATTTAAGTACGGTTTTTCTCGCCGGGTTAGTTCCCTAACCGTAGGACGTGATGACCAAAAAAGAATTTAAAAATCATTTATTTTAATCTCAGACATATTTACTTTCTATTAGAGTAAGTTTCTGAAACAATGAAGAATTTTTGAATTAATTTTTTTTTATCTGAGACGATTTCACAAAATAACTTTTCACATTTCAACTAGTTAAAATTCAAAGGCTTACATTGTGTATAATGTAAATCAAATTCAATGCAAATTGATCGTTGACGCAATAAGTTTCTATTTCAGTTGGAATTGCAGTTAAATTTTATTGCGTGCCACCACGGTCTACGGGAATATGACCTACATACACTCGCGAAATAAACTTTATAATTGGGGGAAGGCCATCATATACAGTTTCATTTTGGATTCGCGTCAATTAAATAGGTATATAACATTTCAAAGTTAGAGTTAATTATTATAATTCTGTTTTCAAGAATCCCACTACTTTATTTTCTACTCTTAATTGTTAAGGGTGGATTTTTAAAAAGCAAACCGTTCAAGAACATAGCGCTTAATGACTTTAGTGTAGACGCATAGTAATACAAACTCAAGTACGCCTATATCCTCAACCTTTATCACTTTTAAGTAACATATTAATATAATTATAAGGTACCAAAAAGATCTGAGGTGTATTGAAGACCTATGTATTAGGTATTTCAAAAATTTACTGTAAAAAATTAAATTACCTATAGCATGAATATCGTTTAAATCACTCAACTAATACACTATAATTTCAAAACTCATCATTAACACTATACGTACTATTGTATAGACAAAATATTATTTAGATACTTAAACTAATACATGATAATATACCTCATATCCCTCACGTAATAAAAATATTCAAACCATATATGTATTAGGTACCTGTGTCCTCGTCCTTTTCAGTCACGTGACTTTTCTAATGTATCAGATAAAGACAGTAGCATTGAAAATTTCATCAGTTGTATAAATTATTTTATTGCGACTATGCGACAGTGAAAAACTTTTCATTTTTAATAATTTATTGCACATAAGAAAAATAAAATAATATACATTACAACTGCTGTTTTTAACAAGAATTTTCTTTTAACACTGCTATATAAACATAAAAACACAAACTTAAAATGAAATGTATAGTTTTTATTTAAAAAATATATTAATAATTAAAAACTAGTATAAGTATAATAGATAAAAGCTTATATATATGTACATATAATTAAAAATATACACAAAGATATACAAAATATAAGAAAATATATATACAATGGAGAAGTAAAATGAAATATATTGAAATAAGCAACGATTCAAAAGGTATCGTATAAACAGCTGTATAATGTTTCACGTTACTAAAATAAAGTTGAATTCGTTCTCCAGATTGTACAAGCTAAAAATATCGAAGAAATTATAAGAATGTTTCTTTCATTCGCCTCTATTTCGGGAGCACATGAGATTTTATAAATTCGTATAGGTGGAAGATTTATTTTATCACGTTTTATACAGGATGTAAAAAGAGCAGTAACTATAACTTTGGGATGTTATGACTATACTACATTGATTTAAGTACATAATATAATTGGAGCATCTGTATTAATACTGTAAGAAAACTATTACCTGGGATAGAGGCCAGGTGTCCTGAAATACAGGCTCACGCCCAGTGTAGGCACCAGGGGGCTAACTCCCGACACAATCGAGAACCGAATCCGTTCGATATCAGTGGTTTTTCGTACTTAATTTGGTGAATTACTTAGAAACTAATCAGGATAAAGAAAATTATTAGATCGTAACTTTTTGTACTCCCGACCATATCAATCGACTCAGAATCAAAATAAACAAACGTCAATTTATTAGGAAGTACGCGGCATGATTGTATCTGAATCAAAATCATATCAGTTTGGAGAGTAAGGCCCCTGGATCCCACAATAACCAGTGACATTTTACATTGTATAAGTATTTTTGTGTTATTTGTGGTGAGAATAAAGGATTTTTATATACCTTACCTTACCTTTACCTTTTGTCATTCTAGAAAATAGTTTTCACTTCTTAAAATTTATGTTTTTGTAGTCGTAAGAATAAACAAGCAAATATTTGCTATACGACTTTTTTTATTTCTAAAATAGTACTTAAAAATACATTTCTTGACTAAGAAAAGGTAGTATTTAAATAAATATCCCAAATTTATAGTGACTGTCCTTTTCACACCCTGTATAATTATTTAACACAGGATTAAGTTTCTGTTAGGTACTAATTATTGCTATTATAAATATTTGTGGGGAAGATTGATTTGGGACTCTTTTGTGCAAAAACACAGAACGAATTTTGTTGAAATATCATGTACGGTTTTAGTTAAGCTCTAAATTAAAACATCCGGCGTTATCTCGACAAACCAGTGTTTTTTCTGTGGAAAATTGTATTTACTTGAATAGAGCCAAAGTGTGTGTTAATTCTTCATAGCTGAACCAATTTTAATAAAATTTAGTATGTAGGAAACTGACAGACTGTACAGCGTCTATGTTGAATAGTATACGGACGGACAGAGCCGCGGGAAAACGCTGGTTTATTATGTTTTATAGTAAAGTATGAGGATATGACAGATAACTTTCATACTACTTAATATGTTTAACAATAAATGTATATTAACTTTTAAACAAATAAAACACAAAAAATACTATAAAATATCTAGCTATTAACCAAAACAAACAAAAATAAAAATATATAATAAAATAAATTTGAAAACTACAAATAAAAAATAACCCCAAGGTCGTCCACATCAGGCAAAGTACCCAGAAGGCTCAAAGAGTTTCCTCGCCGGATGGCGATTTAACAATTAGGCAACTCTATCAGTATGTATATCTAATTGATTTATTTCTAATTTCAGGCTGATGAGCTTCCCCCAGAACAGATCGCCGGTAAGTGTAGAAAATTACGTAAATAATAAAAAAAAGCTATTAAGGCTGTGACTGGCGCAGAGACAAAGTGTCGCGTTTCGACTTTTTCTATACACATAGGTCCATGTTTTTCATAAAACATAACGCGCGTAAAAACATAGCTAAATGGTACTACATATTATGGCAATAAGCAATAAAAATTCCCATTTTTATACCTTAAAAATGAGAATTAAACAATTTTCAAAAACTCGTCATCTTTAGGGCGTGTTTCACCAAGCAATGATAAAGTTACCGCCATGTTAAAATACCATGCCTTCTCATTCATTGACAGGAAATACGAGAGGGATAACATGATATTTAACGAAGGATTAACTCTAACATTGCTTGGTGAAACACGGCCTTAAGGTTATTAATTTGTAGATTAACAACCTTAAATATGACGAGTTAAAATATATTGTATAACTATATGACCAAAATATTTTTGTAATATATCTACACATGGAAAATATTTTTGATTCGTTTACATTTTTCAATTGCTTGAATGCAAATAACTCTACTTTTCAATACAAATTTATTTTGTCCACTTGTAAATAACTATGTACATTTTATTAGTTAAAATTCTAAAGTAATGACCGCTAGTAAAGTGTCCTATGTTTTATATTAAATATTATGTTGTTAATTAAAATGTGTTGTGCAGCAAACACATCAAAATTCATTATTCAAATATAGACATACATGTGCGCTAAGAGATTACTGCAGATCTAATTATCTTCTTTTTTCAAAATAATAATTATCAATATTGTAATCAAAAAATAATAACTAATCTGTAGTACATGATTTATACAAACGGAGTAGTACGTACGAAATGATCAAGATACACTAGTATAAATAAAAGAATGGTAGCGTAGCATCCACTTAAGCGCTACGCGACGCGGCCTACGGGATACCCCCGCGTAGCAGGTCGTAGGCTGCCGTAGCACCTACGAAAAATATTTATTATTTAGAAGAGAGAGTGTCTTTGTGTATTGCTCACACACTTGGGCACTATAAAAGAACTGCTGCGTAGCTAGCCTGGTTTAAATGATATCAGCTACCGACACCGAAATCGGTAGGGGAGCTATTATTATTATTATTGGGTTATTGAATAATAATTATAATATAATATCATGGACGCTTGTGTGAAGCGTCCATGATACACGTTGATCTGGGCCTGTGCTAAATATCCGTCAAACTTGTGTTACTGGTACCAGACAACGGAAATATATTTAATACTTTTATAATATACACATATTTATTTTAAGATTTTTACTATATTATACACAAATTTAATACCCAGGAACATTGAAAACCTTTTGTTCCCTCAGCGCGATTTGAACCCGCGGCCTTTCGCTCGAGATGGATTCTGGATATTATAAACTGTCATTTATATTAAACCTCAAACAAAATCCATGTCATAATAAAATCTAAAATTATTAAGTTTTTTGACTCTACTGAAAAGTTGTAGTTTCATAGATACGAGATTGTGAAAGTAAAGCGACGCATTGGGTTATTGAATAGATTTACGTTTGGACTCAAAGAACGAAGAAAATCAAAAAGATAAGCGAAATCTAAAATAAGAATTTAAGTTTTTAGCAATTAAATAAAATTATCCATCTCTTTCTCGCAAAACAATATTTATACGTTGGCGGGTTGGTGTAATGTCTATGTAGAGTTAACAACGTGACGTCACAATCGGTTGTTCCCTTATATTTAATAGTTTTATATTTTCATTATTTTTAATGGTACTTAAATAATTTCAGTTTTACATTAGGCAGTTGTTCACCAGGAAGCTATAATATCATCAATTAAAAAGTCATTCAAAAGGCTTCTATTTTAGACGCAGTAGATAATATAAATATTATCTATACTAATATTATAAAGCGGAAGAGTTTGTTTGTTTGTTTAAACGTGCTAATCTCAGGAACTACAGAGGAAGGCTTTAGGTTATATAACATTACGCTGCGACCAATATGAGCGAAGCGTCAGTGAGAAATGTTGCAATTGCGTGCGCTGCATAAACGGCACGAGAACGAAGTCGCAGGAACAGCAAGTGAAAAATAATACCAAATAATGTAACGCTTATTAAAATCAAAAGCACTCCTGTTCAAAGGATGCCACAGTGACTCCTTGGCAAAAAGACAAGACATTAATTAATTATCGTTTCAGTATTTAGCTGCTGATCTTAGTGACTTCTCACATTTAAGTATGTATTTTATTTCATTAAGGGCCGATTTTTCATTCGTCAGATACCTTTTATCTAAGGAATAAATATGTGAATTTACAGATTTTGTATGGAACAAATGTGAAAGTCACATATTTACTCGACAGATAGAAGTTATCTGACGATTGAAAAATCGGCCCAAAATTAATAAATGTAGGCGTAAATACTATAAAGCCTATTTATGACAGTTAAATATAATAAAATAAAAACTACGCTGAAAAAACCGACTTTAACAACTAGAAAGTATAAATTACATTTTTATATAATGTAGTTACAATTTATTAATTTCCATTTGCAAAAGCAAAGGTGAGTTTATAACAACTTTAGGTGACCTAGGTCAGCAGTTTGAGAATAGTATTATTTGTCTTTTATTATGCTTTAGGGGTCCAAAAGGCACCGTTTTTGGAAGACGGTTAAAAATTACTTCTTATAAGATCGACTATGTTAACTAAGCATTAAAGTTGAATCAAATTCAATGCGTTGTAATAAACTGACATATTATATCGTGACGAAAGTATATCTTATCATAAATTAGCTTGTTATATAAATACGATTCCGAGGCAAAGTGCATAAGTGATATAAATCTGCCAAAATGGAGTGATTTAATGTAATAAGCGAATTATTGTGTTATATTTGTTTTTATGTGAGACTCGGCTGGAGAAGTTGGCAGCACTTGGCTCCCTCCCAACAACACAATCGCTGTCATTTTTAAGAACATCAATTTATTAACTTTAATGCCTTGTCTAATATTATCTTTTATTAAGCAAACGCGGTTACATAAGATTAGTAAGCAAATAAAGTGTTAGTTGAAGTTTTAGGTTTATTTTTTTGTTACGTTTTTGTTATTTTCTCTTGTTTTTATTACAATTATAATTAAAACAATGTTTGAATCGCGACATAGTATGCTGGGTACTAATGTGGTAAATTTTTTTTTTTACAAATATATAGGTATCTATATTTTTTTAATATTTTATCTTTTTTCTTTTTTTGAAAAACAAAGACATAGTATGATATCTATGAGGTAAACTTACATTGACTTTTACTATAAAAAGTACTAAACACTAGTTCTCTATATCTTTGGAAGCGGCGAGTTCCACATACCCGCGGTAGGAGTCCCCATCTACCTCCGAATGCGTAATGTCATTTTCTCGGCGTAAAAAAAGGAAAGGTTGGTTAAGATAAATATCTACTTATTTATCTGTCTAGACTGATTAGGCTACGTACTATAAATGTGTTTTGGCACTTGGCACGTCTGTCCCGCTATCGGTGTCACGCGATCACGCCTATTGACCACTCTTAGGCTCATCGCAGACAGAACGGAGCGCAGCGGAGAGGATTTTATTACCGCACTTTTTCAACCTTAAAATTATTACAATAAAGTGCATAAATACTTGAACCTGACAAAAATCGCATATCCTCGAAGATACGCGGGAAACTTTATTGTAATAATTTTTAAGTTTATTTTCAAGTGCGGTAATAAAATCCTATCCGCTGCGCTCCGTTCTGTCTGCGCTGAGCCATACGTAATTAACTGTAAAGGAGACATAACCAACCAATGAAAACATATCTAATATCTATCTATACATTTTTGTGGAGATAACATTACAACAAATACCGATTTAACCTTTTAGTAATACCTTTAAAATAGTCAACTACACCGAAATAACCTAATTCGTTATAATAACACAATCTTTAAAATACATTGAAAATGTTGTTATTATTTTTCGCCAAAATAAACTAAAACTTAATATTAGTCGACAGCGAGACATACGGACAGACAGACGGAAACAACGTTGAACAGCTGTCGACGTGACGGAGTGACGTGGCGACAGGTGTGGAGATATAGAGATGTCTTTAACGCCCTATGCAGTGGGTACATCGACAAGTCATCTTGAGTAAAGCAATTTAGAATTTCTATATTTGTTATCGAAGTTATACATCTTTTGGTGCGTTAGGAAAAAATGGCGAGAGTAAATTTTTACAATGCCCGCGCACACTAACACTAAAAACTGACACCTTGAAGTTAGGTAGTCAACATTTTACAGAACTAGTAATAATTGTATTTAGACCAGAGTAGAGCCTTTACCCATTGGAAAAGAAAAAGAATATTATACAAATTAAAGTAATGGAAACGTTTAATCTCGATTTCCAGAAAAATTTAAAGTCATTTAGAAAAAATGGCAAAGTTTAATCGAGATAAACCTTTTTTTCCCATAAAACTTACTACTTCCCCATCCCGATGCCACAGATGGACCGTAAATTATTTTTCCTTTCATTTTTATAATATTCTCCTACTTTTCCAACGGGTTTCATCCTCCTGTTATTTTTTATAATAAATTATTGGCTTTGGTCTAATTCACTATTATTATATTTTATATTCTAATTCACTAGTATTAAGGTGTTCTGAACCGAATAGTAGTTAGTATTTTTTGTTAATTAGTTGGTTTTAATAATAATTGCTACAAAAATACAAGTTACGCCAAGAAGACTTTTTTTATTATGTTGCTTTATTTAAAATAATATTTAAATTTAGTCGGGCTACTATTGTTTTGTATTATCAGGCAAGAGCTCTATGTAAAGGTAAAAGTTATAATTCGTATTTCATAAATCAGAATGCATCATTAATCTAAAAACTTTTCGTCAATTACATTTAACTATATTTAACAAAAGTAATGCATATTTTCACCAAAAACAGAATATGTCCACATTGGCACAGATCCACAAATAAGAACAACAATAATACTCATAAATCTTTATTTAATTAAGAGCTATCTTTATTTCTTTGTCTCATTCAGAAATCTATGCACTCTCGAGTAATTGGAATAGTTACAATAGTATATATGGGATAGTTTGAATAATTGGAAATATGCTTCTTGTATATGGTTAAACGTTTTTCTTTATTATTGGTATCTATTTTGTTTTTCATTAACTGTGTTATATTTCTACAACCCCCGGTTTCTGAAAGGCTAATAAAGTTGTCGATCAGCTAACATTTATTTAACAAGCCATTCTTAACGCTCATTGTTAAACGTAGCGAGTGAGCGAAGTTATTGCGAGTGATGTTAACCAAATCACCAATGAGCGTTCAGAATGGCTTGTTAACTCAAATGTAAGCTGATCAACGATTTAATCAGCCTTTCAGAAACCGGGGGTTGGTGTTTTGAATATTCTGGCAGATATAATTAGTTTAGATCCACCTTTTCGACGTTACATGTCATAACATCTTACGCGCTAGTTAAATATTGTAATGTAATAAATATTATATTTTTGCACGTGTGATTAACGAGTCCTCTTTACTATAACTAGAACAGTTTCAATTATTAACTTCCGATAAAAACAGAGGGTTATAAGTTTGTCGTGTCTCTGTGGGACATCGTAGCTACTAAAGTGTTCCTAGCAGTAATTTATTATCAGTTCGCTTACTGCCTAAAAATTCAAGTCATTATTATAAGGGCTGGTTTTTCAATCGTCAGATAACTTTTACCTGAGGAGTAAATATGTGACTTTTAAGGTTTTGTATGAAACAAATGTCAAAGAATCATGTTTATTCGACAGATAAAATATATCAGACGATTGTAAAATCAGCCCTTAGAACTGTATAGATTTTTCACATTTATTTCGCGGAAGCAGTACTAATTAATCTCAAGGTATATTTTCACAAAACATCACGTATAAAATCTATTCTTAGCAGAATTAATGTTAAAAGTTTACGATGAAAAAGCTTCGGCAGCCCACGGCCACGGTTGGATGGGTGCCAATTAGGCGGAAATCAAATAACGCCGATCATCTCACTCCATCTAATGAAAGTTCCCTCCATTAACCGATAGTAGTAGATGCTCAAACATTCTATAAATAAATAACTTCCATTCATAAATAGTGCAGGAACCAATTATAATACTTTAAAATACCTATCTTAGGGCGTGTTTCACCAAGCAATGTTAAAGTTAACGCCATGTTAAATATCATGTTATCCCTCTCGTGTTTCCTGTCAATGAATGAGATGGCATGGTATTTTAACATGGCGTTAACTTTAACATTGCTTGGTGAAACACGGCCTTATTCTCTCAAATTTCTGTAGTTTATTTAAAGCAATATTGTCAATGGAAGCATAAGTGTGTGAAATAAAATTTATTATCATTAAAATACGAAGATTTAGGGCATGTTTCACCAAGCAATGTTAAAGTTAATCGTTTGTTAAATATCATGTTATTCCTTTCATAATTCCTATCAACGAATGAGAAGGCATGGTATTTTAACAAGCCGTTATCGACTACAAAACGGTTTTAATTTGTTTGTGTGTAAAAATAGGAAATTTATATTTTTTTTTATTAGTAAAATATGTAGGTTTTGTTTGTTATTTATATATCCAATATAGAGTAATTTGTTATGACATTGACATTTGTTAAAGTCATAATATTTATAAATTAGTATGTTTTTAAAAATACTTCACAACAATCAATTTTATAGCATGTTTTAAACACAACAGCTGTTGTTAAATTGTGATTTGGCAAAGAAAGCTTTATCATAATATTAAGCCAGAATAGTTATGCTATAAATATGTATATTTTTGTATCTGGTATTTTTGTATTAGTTATTTATTTTATTGCAAGCTATTTTCTGTGTTCATGTCTGGAAATAAAATTTTATTATCATTTTGTGTGTCACATAACCCGCGAAATAGCGTTAGGTCGTGTTTCTTGACTTCACTACTCGCCATAAAAACATTTACGCAAAAGCTTTGAAGTATTTTCGTACATTTCGGATTTCGCCGGCTTTGAATAGAGATAATAAATCTTATTTACATACTGAATTGATTAAAAGAAAGCAGTATATTTACTACTTACAATCATGGGACGATGTTAGGAAAAATACTGTTGTAGGACATTTTGTTATGATAATATGAAAAAAAAATCTAGATTTATAATTTAACTTTAGAATTATAGTAACCTAACTAACAAATGCAAAAGATAATAAAAATCATGTCAGATCTATGGAGAGTTTCGTAACTATCGACGCGCATTTTTTCTGAAAATACTTTCTACATAATATTATTTAAATAAAAATAATTCCTTAAGAGTTTTTGGGTTAGTATATTTTTAATTAACTTATTAACCGCTTTAGAGGCCAACTCGGCAGTTATTAATTGCCAAAAAATCCAAGTTGACAAAATATGATACTTTTGAATTACTATGAAAAAAAAATTATATTCATGATTAAATGAGTTAAAAAGGGCCGACAGAAAGACAGAGAGCGAAATTACAAGACTTTCTTACATACCACGGAACCTAAAGAAGGTGACTAGTCTCATTATAGTTGTTTTACTTCGAATATAATCGTCCTATATAATGCGTTACCGCACGCACGGCGGTGCACAGACAGAAATAGCCCCCGTTGCACAATATTCGCACTGCATCAGAGCAATGAACTGTTGTCCTAATCTCAAACCTCCTCCAACGATCACCGCAGTCTAAAGTGTATTCAGATATTAGCTTAACGTATCAAGTGTTTCCAATAATCCGGGATGAGTCTTAACGTAGAAGGTAATTCCGATATATTATTCGGAAGAGAGTATTTCGCGGAACAGTTTTTCAAAGGCATAATTTCTTGCGTGAACAAAAGAAAAGCATTAAGCGGAAATTTTCGAAAAAGAGTTGCATAATTTATTGCGTGTAAGAAAGATAGAATTTGCGAAGGAGGTTTTCAAAAAGAGTTGCGTTGTTTTTTGCGTCGAAAGAGAGTTTTTTGGGGTAGAGATTTTAGAAAAGTATAATTTCTTGCGTAACGTGAGTGGTTTGTTACAGTTCTACGTAAGGCGTTCGATGGGTTCGACCACAACCGCTCGGGCAGCATCCCGTGTGACTTCGTAGCTGACATCCTGCGGATGATGGGGCAGCCCTTCAACAAGAAGATCTTGGAAGAGCTCATCGAAGAAGTCGATGCCGACAGTGAGTACTCATTTTCTTTGTTGATGCATAAAGATCATTTGTAAACGATAGTTACATCTATATTATAAAGTCATATAATATCAGTAAAAAAGTATTTTCAAAATTAAGAGTGTAATTCAACTCATTAACCCTCCAATCCTTAGAGGAAAGTAATGTTATAATATTTGTGTGTCAGTCTGTATGCGTATCTGTGGCATCGTACCTATGAAACTGATAAACTGATTTTGATCTATTTTTCCTGGTTTGGCTGCTGACATGATCGAGAATGTTGTTATGTATAATTCGTCATCACCACTCACTGCTTGAAAATTCGAAAAAAAAAATCTATTTTCTTTTTAGCAGATTAGAAAAGTTATATAATTTTAGTGCTATTGAGAACCTTCTGGTTCTAAATCGTTTTAGATCTCTATGCGTGTTATAATATCATTTTATAATTACCCTGCTATTTCTTTAAACCCCAGATAACCTGAGATCATTCTTCTAGAGTCTGATTGGAACAACCTTATCTTATTTACTCTCTCAATTATTTATCAACCCACACATATTTAGACAAATTTTTTTCCTATATAATAACATCGGTTCTAGCATATTATGCTAGAGAAGATGATTCTAGAACAATTGGCATTGTTCTAGAATCTACAATTGGCATTGTTCTAGAATATGTCCCATATAACTTTCCTATAAATAAAATACGCCAGAGTAACTGATATGGTTCTTCTATAACCTGTCACTCATCAATTTATCTAAGAACCCTATAAGATATAACACATTTTCTGCCTTCTTAATTAACCTAGAGTACTGGTATGGTTGTTCAAGTATCTGATTTGCATCCGTTATCTCCGAGTGTAGTTACGACTCTTTAAATACAGTAGTGCATGGGGCAGGCGGTTTTAAATGTCACATGGTTGCCCAGTACATATGGCATTCTCACAACGTAGTTGGCTTAATCCAGAGCAATGATCAGGAGCATGATACGTCTGGAGCCAACCATGTGCTGGTTTCCTCACGATGTTTTCCTTCATCGTTAGAGCGTCCGTATAATGTACTTGAGATCTGAAAGAGATCATTGGTACATGCCAGAAATGCTTATCAACGACCTACCCACGGACCTATACGAGTAAGACATTTTCTTCCTCTAAATTCGTCAGAGTAACTAAAATGGTTCTTCTAGAATCTGGTCGTCTGGAGTTCCCGGAGTTCGTGACGCTGGCCGCCAAGTTCATCGTGGAGGAAGACGCTGAGGCCATGCAGAAGGAGCTGAGGGAAGCCTTCAGATTATATGACAAAGAAGGTAAGATATACACTTGGAAAAAAAAATACTCACATAAGTTTTTGGAGCATAACAAAAAAATGGGTTCACTTTTGTAAAACATTAAAAAAAACATAAATACGGTCGAATTGAGAAACTTCCTCCTTTTCTGGAAGTCGGTTATAAAGTAAATTTTTTTAGTAAAATCTAAACGTGAGGTTCTTACTGTATACCAGAAACAATTCATATCGTTTTCGTAAAGTTATTGACTGTCTGTTATCGACTGTAATAATTGTATTGGTGGTATCAAATTTCCCATAAAATTGTCATTTGATAATAATCAGAGAGCAGAAAATGTTTTTCTGCTCTCTGATTATTATCCCATATTTGTAAACAAGTCTCAAGCCCGGTCTCAAGATACGATCGCAATCTCAACTTGAGAACCTTTTTGACAGGTAAAGAACGTTTCGTTTCACTTTTAAAAATGAACCTCACACTGTCTGCTTACGTTGGAAGCAAGAGAGACAATAATTAACTAGCAACATGTATTAGAATACCAGCGGAGTTAATATTTGTTATTAATAGGGATGATGTTAATTAGTATTTATTTATATAACGGGTGTAAAAAGAACAGTCACCATATCTTTGAGATATGATTATACAACATTTTCTCATTCTAGAAATGTAGGTACTTTTTTTACAAATAAAAAAAAATTTTTTGCTCTTTCGTTATTCTTACCACAAAAAAGAAATGATAAAGAGTAAAAAAAATAACATTTCCAAAATGAGGAAAGGTAGTATATTATTCTAATCTCAAAGTTATAGTGACTGTTCTTTTTACACACTGTATACTTAGACAATATTTCTTAATATGGCATTGAAGTACAATTATTGTTGTAAAAATAATCTTACAAAGAATTCACTTAGTAGTATTTATTTACTCGTGTGTTTACAAAGATTAACATTCTCAAAACAGAGTAAGTAATGTTAATTATATAAATTACTTTACAATTAACAGTTATTAATAAAAGTCTTGGCAAGTTCAATAAACTCTTAAAAGTTATTGACCTCATATTTAAATAAGACAATTGTTTAAGTAACATTAAAAAATATTTTCAAAAGTGTAGAATGTAACTTGAAAAAAAAGACATGGAACGTCAAAGCGACAACATTATGTCTCAAAATTTCTGAATAAATTTTTTAACATAAATAATATTTCAGCGGAATACTCTTGTAAAAACAAATTAAATACGTGTGGAACACCTCAAATAATCCCACAAATTATTTCCAAAGTCTATCAACGCCTGGTTCCCCGGCTGGATTGTTTTTACCGTCGATGACGTATGTACGCAGAACAGTGACCTGGAACGAACCTAAAATACGGAACGACCCTATTTAAATAATCTGTGGTCCCTGACTACTGACTACCCCGTAACCAAGCACTGGATGAAACTTACGACTGGAGCAATCAGTGAGAATGGCTAACCCACAACTAAATCTCCAGAAGATGAATATTATATAATCATATTTTTGTTCCGGGTGATATCTACTTAACTTATTATAATATTAATTATTGTTTTAAATAGCTTAGTTTCTATATCTTTATAATTTTTAGTTTTTGTATTAGGTACTTATAGTATATTATGTAAGTTTTTTTTTTTTAGTCTTTATTTACATATGTCGGCAGCCGCCAGCACGTCTTGCAGTAGTAACTTCATACAATGTCAATTTTGCAACCGGTCTTTCAAAGGGGCAAGAGGCCTAAACATCCACTTAGGTAAAACTCATAATCACAATTCAACAGTTATACAGCAACATCCCACACATCCCATTAACACATCGACGACGTCACATCCACTACCAACAATTCCTTTTTGGCAAAAAATATGTAATTATAAATCTTCGATTCCCACCCTAAAAAGAATTCCAAAAGGTGCCAGGATCCAAGTAGCCAAAAATTTGTCATCACTCATAAGACAAGTAATTTCTAATCCCGATTGTTGCCAAAATTGGGAAAATCTTCTTACTTTCCCTTTTCATATACTGCATGCCGCTCAGGATAGACAAAAATCACTTACATCTACCATTAAACATAACTGCACTCATGCCATCAATCCGTCTCCAACTAACGTTTTTAATGGCAATCGAACGCCACAACCTCTGCGTAAAACACATAATATAAAACATAAAATAGAATCAAAGGTCAGTGACGGCGACCTAAAAGGTGCCGCTAATCTGCTTTTTTCTACTGACACAATAGCCGAATACTCCCCACATACACTAGAAGCCCTTCATGAAAAACACCCATCACTTCCACCGCCCAGCATACCACCTTCGTTCAGTCCTGCTGTGCAATCCGTAGAGGCCTGTGTAAAAGACATAAAAACCGCCATAATGTCTTTTAGGAATGGCTCGGCTGGTGGGCACGATGGTCTAAGTCCCCAGCATTTAAAAGATTTAATAGGTGTCTCGGGGGACTCCGGCGGGGCGCTTCTAGTAGACCTAACAGCCTTAATAAACCTTATGTTATCTGGTAAGGTACCGAAAGAAATAACGGGCATAATTTATGGTGCCAATTTATGCGCCCTTAAAAAGAAAGACGGTGGCATCCGCCCTATAGCGGTTGGCTGCACTTACCGAAGGATCGCTTCCAAAATCTGTTGCACACGTATTTCACGGAAACTTGCCGATACCTTTCAACCTGTCCAACTTGGCTTTGGAAGTAAGGGTGGATGTGAAGCTGCCGTCCACGCCCTTCGCACATATTTGAAAACTAAATCTGGACAGGTTCAATTCTGTCTCTAGAAGTGCTCTGCTAAAAGAAGTTCAAAATCACGTGCCCGAGATTTATGATTATATTTTACAGTGCTATGGTGCGGATTCAACACTTATATACCAAAATGATCGCCTGTTTTCCTCCACTGGTTGCCAGCAGCGCGATCCCCTAGGCCCCGCTTTATTCAGAATAGCCATTCATCCCATCATTACATCGCTCACTTCAGAATTTAACGTCTGGTACTTGGATGACGGGACCATCGGTGGAGAAACAGCCTCAGTCCTACAAGATCTCCAAGTCATTACAGAGAAATTTAAATCCATTGATTTGGACTTAAATTTCTCTAAATGTGAGCTTTTTGTTAATGATTCACTCGATATTTGGCACGAAGTAACCCCTAAATTCAATAATCTGGCTCCTAATATCAAAATTCTCAGTAAAGAGTCCCTTCGCTTACTAGGTGCTCCCATACTCAGTGAAGGTTATAATTCCTTCATCTCGGAACAAAATCATAAATTCTCAGAATCTTCCGGCAAACTTACTACAATAAATTCCCACATGGCATATCAAATCATTCGGTTCTGTCTGTTTGTGCCCAAATTAATGTACGTTCTTAGATGCTGTCCACTATGGAGTTTTCCTAACTTTCTCTCACAATTAGACCTCACCTTGAAAAACACATTAGTAAATGTTCTTAATTGCAATATCTCCGACACTTCCTGGATCCAAGCCGTTCTCCCCATTAGGTTTGGCGGATTAGGCATCAGGAAGGTGTCCAGTGTCTCCCTTCCTGCTTTTCTGTCATCAGCTCATAGTATCCATAAACTTTTCACCAAAATTATTTCCAATTCTTTAGGCTGCGTGGGTATTGACTCATTACCGGAAACCATTATTACTTGGCGTGGTCTTTGCTCAGACGAAATTCCAGTCCAACCCCACATCCAAAAGAATTGGGATGAACCACTACTTAATTTGGCACATTCAGACCTGTTAAATTGCTGCACCCCGGCTGATCGCGCCCGCCTCTTAGCGTCCGCTGAGCCAGAATCGGGATACTGGCTCCAAGCACACCCGTCATCCAATATCGGAACTTTGTTAGATAACCACACTTTTTCATTATCAGTTAGCCTTCGATTAGGTACCGCCATCAACGAACCCCATCTCTGCCATTGTGGTGCCACGGTGGACCGCCAGGGACATCATGGACTGTCTTGCCGTCGCAGTGCCGGCCGTCAGTCTCGCCATGCCTCCATAAACGACATAATCCGCAGGGCTCTTGCCACCGTCAACGTACCGGCCACTCTCGAGCCGAACGGTATAGTGCGTGACGACGGCAGGAGACCTGACGGTATGTCTTTGGTACCATGGAGCCACGGGAAGCCGCTGGTGTGGGACGCTACCTGCGTGGATACGCTGGCAGCGTCACACGTGACGGCCACTGCAAAGACGGCGGGGGCGGCGGCGGCACACGCCGAGACCCACAAAGGGCGGAAATATGAATCCATCGGCGATGGATACATTTTTCTGCCTTTTGGTGTCGAGACTTTGGGTCCATGGGGTCCCAGTGCTAAACGCCTTTTGAAAGACCTATCTAAAAGACTCACGGAAAAGACAAATGACCCAAGGGCTGGCGCTTACCTCGGCCAACGTATCAGTTTAGCGATACAGCGAGTCTGCCAGTCTTTTGGGTACATTACCAGCGGCCGCCGATTTAGATATAGTTTTTTACATATAGCCTTTTTTATTACTTGTTTAGTTTATAGTTTAGATAATAATAATTTACCTAAAATAGTTTCAATTTATATATGTTATTTTTAAGGAGTTTTTTGTGTTATTGATAATAAACTACATTCACTTGTAAATAAATTGCATTGATACAATTTCCAAGTACTCATAGATATATGTAATCTCTCACTGTTGAAACTATGTCTGTAAAAATATTTTGTTTAAAATATAGTTTAGCTAAAACACACAAAACAATCAGTGTCTAAGGCAACCACGGTAGCCATCGCGAAATGCAATGCCAATTGTGTGAGAATAGAAAATTATACCATTTTTTTACATTTCTTTAAATATTTAAATCTTTGAATGGTTTCACACCACGTCAATCTCACTAGTAACTACTAGTTCTCGAAAACTGCGGTTACCAGACAACAAAAACATAATATTTAAGAATTTGATTGTACTATTACATAATACTTAATAAATTATTTACCATCCATGACCGTCCCGTCAAAGGTACATTTGTGTTCCTAACACAAAAAAATTGTACCTTTGACGGGATTCAAACCCGCAACTGCCGGCTTGAGACCGGATGCGCTCAATCACTGCAAGTGAGATCGTCAACTAGTAAGCGGGCTTACTCCCGACACAATCGAGTACCGAATCCGTTCGATATCAGTGGTTTTTCGTATTTTATTTGGTGAATTACTTTAAACTAATCAGGTTAAAGAAAATTGTTAGATCGTAACTTTTTGTACTCCCGACCATATCGATTGACTGAAAATCAAAATAAACAAATGTCAATTTATTAGGAAGTTCGCGGCATGATCGTATCTAAATCAAAATCAAATCAGTTTGGAGAGTAAGGCCCCAGGCTGCGTTTCCACTGACGCGGAGTGGGCGGAGAGGAGCTTAGCGGTGCCCAAATTGACCAATCACTATGCTCGTGCAACAGCACGGAAACATCCGTGGAAACGGAGCGGAGATTTCGAGCAGTGATTGGTCAATTCGGGCACCGCAAGCTCCTCTTCCCCCCGTTCTTCAAAATGAATATCCATAACTTTTTTTTATTGTGAACAGGCAATGGTTACATTCCCACATCGAGCCTGCGCGAGATCCTGCGCGAGCTGGACGAGCAGCTGACAGACGAGGAGCTGGACGGCCTCATACAGGAGATCGACACTGACGGCAGCGGCACCGTCGACTTCGATGGTATGTGACGTCACCAAAGAAAGAAAAAAAAATAGCAGTGTTGAGGAAGTCAAACTGAATATTTTTTACTGTGCCAACAATTCTCTAGGTCTACGGGTTCACAAATATACAGGGTGAAATATTTTAGAGTACTATAAGTATCGCCAAGACAAGACTAGAAATACTAGCCGGAGCGGTCTCTTAATTTGATGGAAGTCCAGTCTCTATAGAGGTGAACCGGCCGGTCGAGGCAGGAGTGGCCTGTGTTTTGACAGATCCAGGACACTTATCCCAACATAACGGCTGATGGCAATCAGCAAGTAGTTTTAGTGGGTTAACCGGCCGTGGCGAGCCGGGAGTCCCACATACTCCTCGGGGACCCTCCCGGGGGGATGTGTAATGCATTTCCCTTGAGACATAAAAAAAAGACTAGAGTACTCAAGGGAGTCTTAAGCAAAATTTTCTTAAATAAATAGCTGTCCCGTGCCCACTTCGTTGAGCATAGAAACAGTTTGTGATGAACCGTTTAAACCTTCCTGGGACTTCCACGAATATTTCAAGACTAAAAATAGCCGAATCGGTTAAGCCGTTCTCGAGTTTTATCGAGACTAACGTGTTCGTTTTGCAATGCATTTTTGACCGACTTCCAAAAAAAGGAGGAGGTTCTCAATTCGTCTGTATTTATATACATATAAGAATGAGAGAAAGATAAAACTCCATACCTATTTATTTTACTTAAAAAAAAAAATGTCCAGCCGGAAATCAATTCCGTGGTATACATTTTTTGTCAAAAGTATTTTGTTGTAACGTAAATAATAAAAAAAAAAGTATTTTTAAGAAACTGTACAGAGCTAGTAAAAACCAATAATTTTTGTTTCAGAATTCATGGAGATGATGACCGGAGAATAAACGTTTTCCTCTTATTATTTTATACTTTTTTATGCTTTAATTTAAGATTTATTATAGTCTTATATTCTTACACATCTTGTACAGAAAAACATCTTCAGTTGACCTAATAAAGTCTTCAAGTTACATGTTACCATAATATTAAAACACTTAATTTAAACTCTTTGTTTTATTGAACTCCCCCGTTGGCATTTTCTTTTACTTGAACTACAATAATTAGGCTGTCTGTCCACCATTAGTAACTATAGTTTTTTTTAAATAGTATCTAGATAGTAAACAACCTTAAAAAAATTAAGTTACCCCGAATTGGCAAGCAGTGAGCGAGTTGATACTTATAAATTATATTAAAATCGAAAACGTCGTCATGTCAAACAAAAAAACTACATAAAAATAGTTTTATCTGTTTAGGACCTACGATCACGAATACGACACGTCTCACGTCACTTATAAGGCTGCGTATCCATCAGAGCTGTGCTGTGCTGTGTAGCAAGGAATGTGTTTTTCAGAACCAAAAGAGTCGCTTCATTTATCACGCATCGGTCAGCGCGGCACTTGACTCGACTCTATTGGTTCTTAAAAACACATTCCTCGCAACACAGCAAAGCACAGCTCTGGTGGATACGCATCCTAACCATCCATGTTTTCTACGGGGGTTAATAAAACAAACAGAATGCTTTCTCCCGACGCAATCGAGAATCAAAGCAGCGGCTTTTGGTATTTTATTTGGTGGATTACTTTGAAACTAACCAGGATAAAGAATGCGATAGACCGTAACTTTTTGCACTCCCAACCATATCGACTGAGAATCAAAATAAACAAACGTCAATTTATTAGGAAGGAGTTACGCGGCACGATCTAATCTGAAACAAAATCGAATCAGTTTTCTCCAACCTGTAAGGCTCCCAGATGACGTGTATCCAAAGTTAAATGATATCTACAGAAAAATCTCGAAACAACAGCCGCCGAAATATTATTTTAGAGATTTTTTGATAAAAATAATAGCTTCTCTGCGTTTGAACTAGGTGCCAAATTGTCCTAGATAGTTAATCCTGACGTCACCGTACTGGCGGTCGGCCAGCCTCGAATAATCTTTATATATGCCACACATTTATAAATGACACAATAAATGAAGAATAAAATCATTTTATATTGTGATACTTTTGTATGAGTAAGCTTGGTTATTATTACACTAAAACTTTAAGATTATTTTCGTTGACAACCAATTTTATAACATTTTCTTTACATTCATTTCATAAAGATTTTGTGAACAGAGCGTGTGACACACTACTATTATAAAGACCATAGTTTGTGATTGTGTATGTTTGTTACTTTGTCACATGCAAACGGCTGGACCAATTTTAATAGGCTGACACCTTGGATAACTTATGTAACATCTAAGGTTAGTTTTACCCCGAAAGAGTTTTACAGTGTTCTCGATAAACACTGCTTTTACTCAAGAGCCGAGCAAAAGTTAGTAACTTAGTATTTTTTTGTGTTATATTATCCTATGTTGGCTACTACTTACGTCCGCCAGACAACTACTTACATCTGCAAGGCTAGGTACTACTTACACTGCAAGACTACTACTTACATCTGCAAGACTAGTACTTACTTCTGCAAGACTGCAACGCAATCGCATAGTGTTAATATGGTACATAGGTACTGTAACTAAGGTATAGTGACATAGCCTAGCGCATTATCACGTCCGAGTGGTAGCGGGGTGGACATATAGCTCGCAGAACTAATGACCGCTAGGGCAGAAAAGTAAGCGAGTCGAAACCGCCCACGGGACGTCGAAGTGTTGGACGACCTTGCACCAGGTAGACGAGCTGAAGATCACAGGGAGTCGGTGAAAGCAGGCCGCAGAAGATCGGTCTCACAGGAAATATTTAGAGGAGTCTTTACTTCTAGCAGGTTAAGTGACCCCGCTGTGCTTAACCTTCAAAGATTTGCAAACAAAAATATAATACTGCTGCGAATGTTTTCGGTTTGGGGGATTTTATAATGTACCAAGATCAGCTTACGATAGTTAAGATCAAACAAGGTAAGCTTCAATGTATCATTCAGTAATTTAACCGCCTCCGTGGTCTAGTGGTTCTGAGCTTCGAGGAGGTCGTGGGTTCGATTCCCGTGTTGGAACAACGAACAAAGTTGCTTTCAAGTTTGGTTAGGACAATGCAGGCTGATCACCTGATTGTCTGACAAGAAAGATGATCCATGCATCGGATGGGCATGTAAAAAGTCGGTCCTGCGCGTGTTCTCTCGCCAGTCGTGTCGGTTTACCGTCCCACTGGGTTATGAGAGTAAAAGGATGAGCGAGTGTCTTTATGTATTGCGCACACGCTTGGGCACTATAAAATAACTCCTGCGTAGCTGGCCTGGTTTCAATGAAATCGGCTACCGACATCGAAATCGGTGAGGGGAGCTATTATTCAGTAATTATACATATTAGTTCATATTAGTTAGGAGGAAACACAACGCCCTTTTTACATACAAAACAGGAGTCTACGCGACCCCTATTTCCTCCCTGGATACTGCCACTAGAGTATATTTTTTTCCTGAGTATCGTTTTATACTATTAGTACGTCCCTACTTTTTTATTTCCTGATTTTAATAAATTAATTATTAAAAGAGATACGGACGTTTAATTATACCTAAAAAATATGGTCAGATTATCGGCTGTGTTTGAACGTCCAGGAAACAAATTGAAATATATTTTATGATGGAATCGAAACATGGAAACATAGCTCAAGCCTTTTTTATTTTAATTTGCCATTTTGCCATTTAAAATGAAAAAAGTATCTAAATCGGTTAAGTTTTGAAGTAGGAAACTGAGATCTACTTACTAATCATCGATTTCTCGTGCTAAGGTAATTTCAGTTCAAGCTGCAGTTGTCTCTATCGGTTTGATCGGGCAGTTGCGGGACAACAATAGAATTTACAAATACCTATTTTGCATTTCTCTAGTCTGTGGTGTTTCCTCCTTAACCTTGTTTGGTTATATAAATTTTCACCAAGAACCTACAGTACCCTAGATAATATATAGGTAATATCTCAATGTTTTTAGAATCTTAACAAAGGTAATAAAAAATATAAACACAGTGAACTTTATTAATTTATTGTTAATCTTTTCATCATAATATAAATATTTTACTTAAGCATTCATTTGACAACAATTATTGGGTATACAAGTTTCATCGAGCGATCTTAGAAATATCTCATAATAATTTATAGTAGTTTTGTACAAGATGAAAATAAGAAGCCTGTTGCTTTTGTTTCACTATAATAATAAGAGGAAATATTACACAATACGATGCTTTAATAGTAAGCAAGATTATACATTCCTATTTTATAATTATTATAATACATCAGTAATATGGCGACATTTTAAAATTCTAAAAAATAAAATTATATTTCCAAATAATTTACAAGTCTACCTAAAACGTAGACCCGACATAAAATAACGTTACAAAAAATTATACGTAAAATCATGTAAAGGGTTTCCAAAAATTCGGTTACAGGTTGCAGTAACCATATGATAGAAGATGTTAACGATATATAAATTACGCAATACATAACTTACAAGCAGAAGACATAATATTTGATTTCATCGTGATAGCATAATAATAGGTGTCAAAATAAAACTCAGTTTTGCAACCGAGTTCGCCTGGCATACGTATTGGAATGTTGTAAGTTAAACTAAGTATAGAAAAATGTTATAATTCTATATTATAACACGGCCTGGAGCTAACAACAAGTTGCAATCACTATTATCTATACTAATATTATAAAGCGGAAGAGTTTGTTTGTTTGTTTAAACGCGCTAATCTCAGAAACTACTGGTCCAATTTGAAAAATTATTTTTTTGTTGAATAGTCGATTTATAGAGGAAGGCTTTAGGCTATATAACATTACGCTGCGACCAATAGGAGCGAAGCGTCAGTGAGAAATGTTGCAAAAACGGGGAGACTTTCGTTACGTGCGCTGCATAAATGGTTTAAGTCGCTCAAGAACCGCTCGAACGAAGTCGCGGGAACAGCTAGTTACTTTATAAGTTCAAAAACAAAAATGTATGGCAATACGATGACGACGACGCAAATGTGATACAAGCAGTTCGCGCTTATTCAAACCTAACAAGTTTTTACGTATACGTTAAGAGCAAAATACATAATATACTTAAAAAGTATACTAGTACTTGCTATTAATGCAAAACGTCAGTTCTCGTGCAGAGAGGTAGTGTGGTAGAAAAATAAATATAATATATGTAGTTCTTTACCACTCCCGTTAAAGTTTATAGCCATTTAGCCTAGACATCGCTAATTACGATGCCGAAGTTAGAAATCAAAAATGTATGGTGTCGTCGTGTCGACGTGTCGCTGCCTCTTAGCTAACGTTAATTCAACTCCATTCGATTTCGAAGATCACAATTATTTATAGATAGCATTTCGAGAATATAACAGTAATAAATCGTACTCTGTACTATTGTTATGTTCAAATATACTGATACTAGGGTGATATTAACTTACATATTTGTAAAAAAGTCAAAAATAGAGTACTAAAAGTATATAATTTTAGACCCACACATCATATAAATTCATTGGTAACGCTTTCATACTTAATTAAAGTACAAACGATTCTTAGTTTTAACTTAGGATACAACTTATAATAAACGTAAAACTAACTGGAATAGATATTATGTACATAAGTTACATTTGTCAAAAGATTACTAGAGCTATGTGACGTCTATTCAAAAGCTGAATGCATCGTGTTTTCTGAAATTTAGTGGGACATCATCATCATGTATGAGCAATGTGTAATTTTACTGTATTTTTTAAAATTTCAACTTAGTTCCCATTAAATAATCTCATCCAACATCTTTAGCATATTTGTCTACAATAAATACCTCTGATATTTTTTCCATCTGTAGTTCAAAACTTCAAACATAAAACCCCTTCAGTTTTAGAAAAGTCTTAATTCAGAACGTAAAGAGAACTCATTCTAGAAGATATATATTTTACACTAGAATCTTATTAGCATATCTGTTTCGTCTAAGATTTCATAAACTAACTAAATATGAGATCTCAATTTGAACTATTATCCGATTTGAAGTTATATGCAAAACTAATTATCACAATTTTTGATAAATAGCCAAGTCGCGTCTAAGCATAACATACACATGTACAAGCTAGAATCTTACAAGATTAATATGTTTTTATAATTACATTTGCGTAATAAACCTTTTACACACGTCAATACGTTGAATAAATTAATCTAGAATATATTTATAACATTGTCTATTTTACATCGTCTATTGCCGCATTTGAAAAAATATTTGCGAGGCAATAAATTAATTGTTGTTTAAAGTAAAATTATAAGTAGATTACGAATACTGCTCAAGTAAAAGATCTTGATTCCTCACACGTACGTTCTGCGCTCGCACACACGCACGTCCTGCGCTCGCACAGACGCACGTCCTGCGCTCGCACACACGCACGTCCTGCGCTCGCACAGACGCACGTCCTGCGCTCGCACACACGCACGTCCTGCGCTCGCACACACGCACGTCCTGCGCTCGCACACACGCACGTCCTGCGCTCGCACACACGCACGTTTGCGCTCGCACACACGCACGTCTTGCGCTCGCACACACGCACGTCCTGCGCTCGCACACACGCACGTCCTGCGCTCGCACACACGCACGTTTGCGCTCGCACACACGCACGTCTTGCGCTCGCACACACGCACGTCTTGCGCTCGCACAGACGCACGTCCTGCGCTCGCACACACGCACGTCCTGCGCTCGCACAGACGCACGTCCTGCGCTCGCACACACGCACGTCCTGCGCTCGCACACACGCACGTCCTGCGCTCGCACACACGCACGTCCTGCGCTCGCACAGACGCACGTCCTGCGCTCGCACACACGCACGTCCTGCGCTCGCACACACGCACGTCCTGCGCTCGCACACACGCACGTCCTGCGCTCGCACACACGCACGTTTGCGCTCGCACACACGCACGTCTTGCGCTCGCACACACGCACGTCCTGCGCTCGCACACACGCACGTCCTGCGCTCGCACACACGCACGTTTGCGCTCGCACACACGCACGTCCTGCGCTCGCACACACGCACGTCTTGCGCTCGCACAGACGCACGTCCTGCGCTCGCACACACGCACGTCCTGCGCTCGCACAGACGCACGTCCTGCGCTCGCACACACGCACGTCCTGCGCTCGCACACACGCACGTCCTGCGCTCGCACACACGCACGTCCTGCGCTCGCACACACGCACGTCCTGCGCTCGCACACACGCACGTCCTGCGCTCGCACACACGCACGTCCTGCGCTCGCACACACGCACGTTTGCGCTCGCACACACGCACGTCTTGCGCTCGCACACACGCACGTCCTGCGCTCGCACACACGCACGTTTGCGCTCGCACACACGCACGTCTTGCGCTCGCACACACGCACGTCCTGCGCTCGCACACACGCACGTCCTGCGCTCGCACACACGCACGCTTGCGCTCGCACACACGCACGTCCTGCGCTCGCACACACGCACGTCCTGCGCTCGCACACACGCACGTCCTGCGCTCGCACACACGCACGTTTGCGCTCGCACACACGCACGTCTTGCGCTCGCACACACGCACGTCCTGCGCTCGCACACACGCACGTCCTGCGCTCGCACACACGCACGTCCTGCGCTCGCACACACGCACGTTTGCGCTCGCACACACGCACGTCTTGCGCTCGCACACACGCACGTCCTGCGCTCGCACACACGCACGTCCTGCGCTCGCACACACGCACGTCTTGCGCTCGCACACACGCACGTCCTGCGCTCGCACACACGCACGTTTGCGCTCGCACACACGCACGTCTTGCGCTCGCACACACGCACGTCTTGCGCTCGCACACACGCACGTCCTGCGCTCGCACACACGCACGTCCTGCGCTCGCACACACGCACGTCCTGCGCTCGCACACACGCACGTCTTGCGCTCGCACATACGCACGTCCTGCGCTCGCACACACGCACGTCCTGCGCTCGCACACACGCACGTCCTGCGCTCGCACACACGCACGTCCTGCGCTCGCACACACGCACGTCCTGCGCTCGCACACACGCACGTCCTGCGCTCGCACATACGCACGTCCTGCGCTCGCACACACGCACGTCCTGCGCTCGCACATACGCACGTCCTGCGCTCGCACATACGCACGTCCTGCGCTCGCACATACGCACGTCCTGCGCTCGCACATACGCACGTCCTGCGCTCGCACACACGCACGTCCTGCGCTCGCACACACGCACGTCCTGCGCTCGCACACACGCACGTCCTGCGCTCGCACACACGCACGTCCTGCGCTCGCACATACGCACGTCCTGCGCTCGCACACACGCACGTCCTGCGCTCGCACATACGCACGTCCTGCGCTCGCACATACGCACGTCCTGCGCTCGCACATACGCACGTCCTGCGCTCGCACATACGCACGTCCTGCGCTCGCACATACGCACGTCCTGCGCTCGCACATACGCACGTCCTGCGCTCGCACATACGCACGTCCTGCGCTCGCACATACGCACGTCCTGCGCTCGCACACACGCACGTCCTGCGCTCGCACACACGCACGTCCTGCGCTCGCACACACGCACGTCCTGCGCTCGCACACACGCACACGCCTCACAATCCTTCTGCTACACTCTAGAAAAAACATTAAAATAATTAAAAAGATAGATATATAATTTAGTTTCGAAGGTTACTTAATATAAATAACGGCCGAATAATGAAACGAAAGTTAAATTGTGGCGCTCAGGTAAGATGCTGTCCTTCTATGGGTAATGACTTGTCATTCTCGTGCAGAGAGGTAGTGTGGGATATCATAGAAGTGACAGTGACAGCTAATAACTAACTCTACGCTAACTTGAGGGCGCCTTTTAGTCTTAGGCCGAGAAAGTTTTGCAGAAGATGGATATTATTGATTTTTTTTTAAAAGATGAATTTACTGCCACAATATAATAAATTCAAAATGCGCTAGTGACTGTACCAATACAGGAGGAAATAAATGCTTATAATATATTTTTGAACACAAAATAAAGTTATTGTTAATGTATAAAAATGGATAACAATATTATGCTTACCTTGTTATGCCACGATGGCACAATGACTAGTAGGTATTTCGGTTGCCCTTATCTAATTATTGTAATATAGGCGGTGGGGGCCGAGAGCGACTGGAGTTCCGCTTGGGGATAGAGCCTAACTCCAACAGACTCTGGTTTGGATCTTTGGATTTGATAGCCCGGTCCTTAGCTTTTCGTCCTCGACTCAGCCAGGGAGGAGGCGGGCCCTCGCACCACATGGCCTGCAACCAGTCGCGGGGCTCCGCGCCCACTCGAGTGCACTCCCTGGCATACGCTCTGTATGCCGCGCAGTGACATCTAACTCCAGTACAGCCGCACGCGTCTAGGAGACACGCCTCCTTGTAGTTATGCGGGTTTACTTTGGTGCCGCACTCTGTGAACACTTCATGTCGCTCGAACCCTCGACACAATCGTCTTACTTTCGTCAGCTTTGATTGGCGACACCTTATATTCGCACCGGGGCGCTCCTGTCGCCGAGTGCAGGCGTGGCGACCGCCGATCCTCCAGGAGGAGCCAAATCGCCACGTATCGTTTACCAGTCTTCCGTCTCGAGTCCTCATGTCGTCTCGGGCCACCGAGTTGAAGTTTCCACATAGCCCACACAATTTTCCTTTGTACGATCTAGAGACTGTCACTTCTAGGAACCCGTCACCGTCCCATAGGATCTGAACGCCGATTTCCGAAGTCAGGGTCACCGCTCCGTTGCTACGAGTTATTTCTGCGACGCCGTCGATTTTGTGAGGGATCGATATTCTTTGGCCGTTGACTTTGATCCGCATTTTCTTGCCCATGTTGATTTTGGTGGAGCCTATACGTAGCGTCGCGGTGCGCGTCCAGGAGGAGTGAGTGGTGTTTCTGGCATCGTTTGATATTCTTATTGAAAACGTATGATTTTTGCAGTCCGATACCAATTGATACTTGCACGAGCCTTGGAAGCTGTAAAATTTTCCGTCGAAAGTTTTGTAATGTGGATCTCCGAAGACAGTGCAGATACCATCTCTGTCCTCACACTTCGGACAACACTGTCCAGGAAGGAGCTTGAGAACCTGGTCCGGAGCGCACGTCAAGGTCGGACACTGCTCCATGGCACACCGCGGCTCGCCTCCGTGACACTCGCAGGACTTGCACGCGTCTAACTGCCAGGTTTCACCGTCCTGAAAAAATAAATTAAGTAATGGTTAGCTTATGAAGTAATACCGACAGATCATCTACAGTTCATCTCCTCATCAGGACAGCTCTTTGCGCTCTTATTATATGAAAATTAGATTCAAAAGTAGTACGCTACTGTCTCTGAGTTTATATTGTGTCTGTATTGTAACTTTAGCTAATATACTTTATTTGTCATGCTATTGTCATATATGACTCTAACTACTTTTCCCTCGTAGCATTAAGGACAAACCTGATAAGTTTTTCCACCTACAACGCAAGCGGCTTTCGCCTCTTCTATGTTGGGACACTCCGGGCAGCATTTGTCGGGAGGCGGCGGCAGCGCCCTGGCGCCGCAGGTGAGGACGGGACAGGTCTGTCTCGTGCACACCGATGTCCCGTTCATGCACGTGCAGTCCGTGCACGGATCCACTCGGAATGCGCTGAGGTGACTGTGGTAATCCTTGCCCATCACGCACGGCTTCAAGTCAGAGTTTCCTGAAACTGAGAGAGCGCAAATTTTATTGTTTTGCCTTAGAGTCATTTGCACGTTTTATTCAGGTAATTAATTATATTTTGTGCATAATATGTCCCTCAAGTCACAGGAGCCTATGTAATAAATATAATTATTGTAGAAAAATAATGTAAGTAAGTAACTCTATTTGAGGACGCATTTTATTATGATAAAAGCTCAATCCAAAAAATAATACTCGTAAAACCATTGTTATGTCACACTTTACCACTGCATCATGTTTTATAATCTTTGAGCTAAATAAAGCTTATTAAAATAAATATTAATATTATCCTTAAGGCGAGGAGTACAACTAGCGCCACTCTTATTAAAATAAATTTTACAATGACACAAAGATCTTATTAAAAAAAGTAATCGGTTCAAACTTTAAGTAATTAGTTAAACTAATTTATTATAGTAATATATAATAGTTAAACTAATATTAGGTATATCTCGTAAGTAATAACTAAAACGGCCGTTTTAGTTACTACTTACGAGAGTAAATACAGTATAGGATTTAAAGCTGTAATTAAATAAGGGATTGCAATCCGGCCTCATTTTCAGTCCGGCCGGATATGACCGGATTCCCATCAATCCGGTTTTTGATTAAATCAAGATGATTTTCGCTTTTTAGTACAAAACAAGTGAGTTAATCAAGTGTCACTGCACATATATGTAGGTAGTTTATAAAAATAAATCACAAATATATAAAATCAACTTTATTTGCTAACCAACGACAACAAGAAAACAATTAAAATTTAGTAGTGTAGGTAACTAGTAATAATTTTACGACGTAACGAGTAGCTCAGTCTTTCTAGATTTCACTTTCACAGATAGATCAATTTATAAGTAACAATATTAATTATAAAGTAACTATAGTATCTAATAGATACAATTAACCTTACGTAATTAACTGAAATGAGATCAAAATCATTATATAAAGTACATATTTGAGAATGCTAACAAACAAGTCTTATAGGTTAGGTTAGGTATTTATGATTATGACAGATACCATCATGATTTGATGAATCTGTCGAACGAATGAATGGCAAAAATCATCACAATAATGAGTTTAGAACTCTTTAGTTTAATCAACTTACCTACGATAAATAATTATTTTAAGTAACAATTGTAAAAAAATATAAGTATTAAAAGAAAATCAAAATTGATTTTGAAAATACGATCGTAGTTTCCAACAAACTGCTATCACCGGATCCGGTCTTCGGATCCGGTATATTGGTACCGGATCCGGTAACCATTAAATGATGCCGGATCCGCCGGATTACCGGATCCGTTTTTCCGGATTGCCATCCCTAAATTAAATGCCAATAAATTACTTTAACTATTTACTTAAAGTTTGAACCGATTACTTTTTTAATAAGATCTTTGTGTCATTGTAAAATTTATTTTAAAAAGAGTGGCGCTAGTTGCGGTTACTCCTCGCCTTAAAGGGATATAAAAAATACCTACTCGGTAAGATCTTATCCGCGTTTGGGTGTAAACAGCGCGGGCAGCACTCCCCCGGCTTCTTGTACTGCTGGCTGGCGACGCAGGGTAGGACGGGACACGCGCGCTTGGCGCACGACAGCGCTCCGTGCACACAGCGGCACGACAGGCAGGGTTCCTCGGGGATGACGACGTCGCGCCCCTCCGACACGCGCTGCCCGTTGATGACACATTCTGGAAAATACGGAAAAAAACCTTAGCCAATTACGCAAGGACTGTCACCCTTGCGCACACTGGAACGCAAATTAAAGTTAGGTTAGGTTAGTTCTGCCCTACTATTGTCATGCTGTCGCTGTCATTGCTGGGTGAAATAAAAAGAACAGCGTGTTATTTGAGCGCTACTTAATTTAACCATCGTTTCAGGGTAACTTTAAGGACGTGTTTCACGAAGCAATGTTAAAGTTAATCCTTCGTTAAATATCATGTTATCCCTCTCGTATTTCCTGTCAATGAATGAGAAGGCGTGGTATTTTAACATGGCGTTAACTTTAACATTGCTTGGTGAAACACGCACTTACTTAAAGAGATTTAACAAACAACATAGACTACTGGAAAAAATACATAGAATTGCTTAATTTGGTGACCACTTTTTACGCTAAGTCCCCAAATAGGCTAATTAAAAAACTAAATTTGGGGACAGATAAGGCTTGAGCTTGAGTAGCCCCAGTTCAACCCCGTGTTTGTTTTGCGGTTAGCGCGAAATGGCCCCTGATTTGTGATTAGTCACGCTATTATTTCGAAAAAAATGTTATGAGCCGACAAATTCAATAACTTTTGGAACCATTAGTAGTATTTATATTATACTAGCTGACCCGTGCCCACTTCGTTGAGCATGGAAACCGTGTAAACCTTCCCGGGACTTTCACGAATATTTCAAGACCAAAAATAGCCGATTCAGTTCAGCTGATGTCGAGTTTTAGCGAGACTAACGAACAGCAATTGATTTTTATATAGCCTATTTTACTTAGTGATAATGTAGCTTTCTAATGAAAAAAGAATTATTTAAATCGGTCCAGTACTTTTTACCCGACTTCGGCGAAGCCAAAAGGAAGGGTAATGATTTTGGCAGTCTATGTATGTATGTATGTATGTATGTTCCCTCGTAGCGGTTAAACTACTGGTCGAATTTTAATAAATAAGGTGTCAATCGATTCGTAGTGGTCCCGCGAGTAACATAGGCTATATAATTTTTGGAAAAATTTTGGATTTTGAAAATTATATAAACAAATCTCTAATATTCGTCTGCTGTTGTACTATACAATCCCAATAACGGGTACGACAACGGCTCTACCTTGACCATATCTGTACCTATGCATATCTGGATTTCAAATTGAATTATTTTCTTGTTTCAGCCTTTTTAGACCCCTTTTTTTTTAACTTTTATTTTATTGAGTTAAGTCGTTACATACAAAAATACAAATCTTTTTTCTCTTTATAATATTAGTGTAGATTTCTTTATGTAAGTAGGTACTACTAATATTATAATAAGGAAAGATTTATATTTTTGTATGTTTATTATGTTCTTATATAATTACGAACAAACTAATAACTAGATACTGGACGGATTTCATAGTCTTTCATCTTTCACCACTAGGTAGAAAACCATTTAGTTCCATCAAACCATCTACTGCGTACGAAAATAAAACTAGCATATAGCACTGTATAGTACCATCAGGGACGAACTATTAATGGAATACAAAACCTAGGTAGGTCTAGGTTACTTATTGTATTGCATTAAGTATGGCACAGACAAACGAACTTTTACATATTTTATCTTACAATGTTTTCGAATTATAAACATCACACAATTTCCAATTAAATTTAAATCCTCCGATAATTATCTCCGGTGGGTTGTAAAAACGACAACAATGGCCATTGTCCGGCGGACCTAAAAAAATGGAATTCCTTCGCAATCGTGAACCAACGCGTACACTATAAAGACTAGCGATGAATCAATCAGTGGCTTAATGAATGAGAAGCCAGGCCTCACACAAAGTTCCAGGGTCACCACTTACCGCCCGCAACAGGTACCTGATAGGTATATTTTTATTTTTGATTGAGAAAAAAGTAATAAAGTTACACATAATATATGTATGGTTGCCATACTCAAAATTAAAAAGCTAGGATTTGATTAGATAGGAGATGTCATTAAAACCCGTACTCTGGAGCCCAAAACTAACAAATGTACGCCTCACCAAATTCCGAAAAATCTAAATACTAAAAAAAATCTAAATTCGGATAGATATCAGCCGTCCCGTCCGGACGCTCCCCGGACGACCTCAAAAGTAGGACAAATCCGGGGAAACCCGGACGGATGGCAACCCTATATATATGTAAAAGTATTATGTTTTTTGTTTCATTTCTAATAAACATTTTAAGTGGAATTTGGGTTTAGAAAACTTCTGATTGCCAACCCTAGTGTACCTACCGCTGCCTTAGCTCTATAAAAACTTTATTGTCGTTCTTCTTGCGGTACTTTGTAGTCTAGTCATTCACAAGTCAACATTTCCTATATCTAATTGTATCCTGATTATTATGAGCCTGGGCTTGTGGCTGTGTACGGTCAACAAATCACTCAGGCTCGAACACAAAGGATCCGGTGGCATAATGCATTCAAGCGATCAAAGATATAGTTAATGCGTTTAAAATATTTATCATTACTGTATCAAGGTATTAAAAAAAACAAAAGTTACTAATAAATAATAATGGTCCTAATTCAAGTCTTCAATTAATGGATTTGTAGCAAAATTCTATAGTTAATGCGTTTAAAATATTTATCATTACTGTATCAAGGTATTAAAAAAAACAAAAGTTACTAATAAATAATAATGGTCCTAATTCATGTCTTCAATGAATGGATAAAGGTAATTTGTAGCAAAATTCTGATTTAAAGAAAATTAAGTTCAAACTGTCACTTAAACATTTTAGAATACGTCGTAACTTATTAAGTACATTAATCTAAAGATCCGTCTCTAGAATCAATGTACTTAATAGTCTTAATACGTTACTTACTAAATAACCTAAAATGTTTATGACAGTTTAAACTCCATTTCCTCGATTTTTTTTGCGTCATTTTTTTAGACGCTTCACACCACGTCGATCTGGCCCTGTGCTAAGTATCCGAAGAACTTGTGTTCAACGGAACCAGACAACGGAAATATATATTTAATACTTTTATACTATACACAAATTCAAGATTTTATCATATTAAATACAGAAATTTAATACACATCCATGACCCAGGAACATTGAAAACTTTTTGTTCCCTCGGCAGGATTCGAACCCGCAACCTCTCGGTCGAGCACCAACGCGCTGAACCACTGCGCTACGGAAGTCGTCAAATCACCTTCATCCATTCATGTCTTCAATTATATTGCATGAAAACTAAAGAGAACTAAATATGACAACAACTTTTTCTTACGGACTCTAGTATACTTAGTTCTTTTGAGATCAGAGTTGAAAAAGATATATAAAATTATGTAAAGTACTTTTCATAGTAACAAAATAACTAAGGAGTACCTAATTGTGAATTTCAGCAACAATAATTATTATGCTTAAGAATAAATATAAAAAAATTTGGTGAAAAATAACATTTAAAAATGAAACTAACTGTAGACGCACTTAACATCATTCAAGGAACAACAAAAACGTGTGAAAAGGTTTAAAAGTAAGCAAATAATAATTGTCGCTTCCGACTGTACGTCGCAGTCAACACGAGCAACATGTAACGTCAACACAAGCAACACGTAACTGTTTAATGCACTTCAATAAGCTTTTATGGTAGTGCTGAAGTACTGACAAGTGTTCGAATATAATGGTACTTGATGAGAGCGATTCAAAGTAGGTACGTGTGAAACATTTCATGGATAAACATGATTAATATTATTATTATAAGACTCCTTAATTATTCATTTGCATTCAAAGCTACTCTTAACGGTTTTATGTTCATTCAAATCATATGACAATTAATTTGTGTTTTTGTTGAATTAACCTTATCTGTGGAATTTTAACCAACCTTGCAAGTGCTAGCGTGACGTAAAACGTGATATAAATGATAAAATATCTGTCCCTTCCTTTCTCTCTGATAAATGTTCCACCAACCACCGTTCAATATGGGTTATTAGTTTGAATGCTATGTTGATCAAACATTTGAATAGCGTTCCAGACACAGGTCCTAAAAGTACCATGTATCACGTATGAGACAAGTTTATGTCCTGCGGGCCTACTCCCGACACAATCGAGAACCGAATCCGTTCGATATCAGTGGTTTTTCGTATTTTATTTGGTGAATTACTTTGAAACTAATCAGGATAAAGAAAATTGTTAGATTGTAACTTTTTGTACTCCCGACCATATACCTATATCAATCGACTGAGAATCAAAATAAATAAATGTCAATTTATTAGGAAGTACGCGGCATGATCGTATCTGAATAAAAATCAAATCAGTTTGGAGAGTAAGACCCCTGTCCTGCCGAATGTAGTCCTAAACTCGTTTGTCTGTTCGTTACGCAGTTACATAACACACAACATATTCCCGCCACGCGGCCGTATGTCACCAGCTAATTATTTTAATGCTCGGGTCGTTGTCGCGGACACAGCCAATAATAACGATAGCTACACGCAGGTGGAATTCAGATGAGCGACAACCAAGAATTTCCAAGACCTTTTAAACGCCGCTACCGTTCACGGAATGTACCGATGAGTAATTGTTACCTGTTTACTCTGCGATAGTAAACAAAAGCGATGCAACTTTCGAAATTCCAAAGACATTTTTCGAGCAAATTTGTTATTTCGACCGTAAAAGCTAGAGCCAAGGGTTGTACCAAATTCGCCTATAAATATTATAATATCTACTAACAATTTACTTAACAAATATATTGCATTTCCTTGCGGGATATTGCTAGATTTATATATTATTAATTACATTATATGATACTTGTAATATGATTTGGAATTCCGCAAAATCAAAATATTTTATTGCCAAATGAAACTTAACGAGTTATTTTCGGAAAGTCAACAAAATTGAAATTATTCTATTAATACTAATTTTAATCTTTGTTATAAGTCAACTTTTAATGTTAAGCTGAAAAGGAGAAACTAAAATCAATCGAGTTTTTGCCGGCACCCAAAATAAAAAGGTATACTGATAAGTCAGAAGAATAAGATGTAAAAGAAGCAAAAAGCCTAATGCACAGTTGGGAGTTGGGTCCATAAAACAAACAAGCGGGGCTCGCCCGCCGCCGCGCGCCGCAGCCACAGCGTCGTCGGCCGCTTTGAACCGCAAACAAAAACCCACCCGCCTCAACCTTTTAAGTAGGTTGTTAACTTTTTGATTTATGATCAATAATAGAGACACAACGCCGTGGGAGACTACTCGACCGCCGCAGATATATAATTTTAAAACCCCATAAGCTTTTGTAAGAGAAATGTTTGGAATCGTTCCTTTTGTCTTTAATATTTAGTGTTTCGACATATTCGACCACACAATAATCACGCCGGGTATTGGGTGGTCCTTTTCCAACTTGGCAATTATACCCTGCTGGTGGTGCATTTGAAATATGACCACGACAAAGAGCGGTAGGTACGTTTTAGCTCATAACAATTTATGCAACGAGATTTAGTTACAAAACATTTTCAAGTCAGATTGTTCGCACCCGCAATTAGGTTTGCATCATCATACATCATTCATAATGATAATTTAAACGTGTTTAATAAAATAGCAACAAAGAGCGTTAAACGTGGCGCCATAGTCGACGCCATAACGCAAAGGTTAATAGATTCCTCGAACATAACAAGGTGAAGTCGGCACGAGCAATTACTCTTGACTTTTCATTAATGACGGACAGATCAATAAGCTAGTTTGTAGTCGGTTGATAATATTATGTACCGAACGAGTTATGGTCGAGGACCATTGTGGCTACTGCGCAACGCCCGGCCGTGTCATTGTCGATCGCCGCATGTGGGCGAACTTAACAAAGGCTCATCTCTGATACACAATTCTATTCAGCAACATAATGCAACTTGTAACAAATAAGATTGCAAATCTCATAAATTTTAAACAGCTTGTTGATTTTTAGAAGGTAGGGATGTCACTAAGCAATCAACCAAAATTATTGATAGGAATAGTTTCATATACATATTCTTTGCGGCGAAATAATGCAACTTGTTTAAAAAATATCGCAAATATCAGTTTGAGCTTTGAACCAAAGCTAGAGATATCGTTACTCATTAACAAATTAACCGAAGTTGAAGATTGAATTGGTTTGATTGGAGCACTTATGCATCATAAAAGCATTAGGTACTAATCCCGCTTAAAGACGACAAAGTTCGAATACAAAAATGTTTTGGATTTTACGTAAATAGCGCCAAGTAATATAGCAATGATACGATTTAAATATTATGTAGTTTAGTGTAGACTAAAGATTTTTAATGCTTTTGTGTTAATATTATTCAAACATGACAACGACTGGCAAAACGGTTTAAATTTTCATTTTACGACCACAATTCCTTCATCTTGATAGCATCAGAGCTTTCTTTAAAACCATAACAATCACTAATTATCCCATACTTTAATTCACTTTTATTACTGAGGATTGTTAAATAATTCAAAAGTTAAGGGCTTCGATGTTCTCTTAGAAGCGGATCATGAATAAAATATACAGTCAATAAAACTACATCCAGGAATGCGTCGGCCGTTTTCAAAAGCAATTTCGTGCCGTCATCATCTAAATTACTATTATTTGTTTTTGAATTAATAAACTTGTTAAAGTTAGGGACTGACGTAAATCGATCGTTTTTCGCTTTTATTATAGCGTGTTGGTTTATATTTGCTTTTGAATAAGATTACGGTGGTTTTTTTAGTGGTGTCTGGGTGGGCGCTCCTTCGAGACAAGCGAGCGCCGCTCAGCAATTACATACAAAACGTAGGGCTGCCTCGCCAGGTTTCCGGATAAGCACAAACAAAAGTTATATTGTATAAAGGAGATGATAGTGTCGGCTTGTTTGTAGGATTTTCAAATACCTATGACTAATCATGTAGCCTTATAAACTTTATCATAAAAAGTATTTTTATTATCTTTAGACTAGGTATTAGTTGTCATATCGAATAATATTCAAGTATTCTATGTTGATATTTTGTTGGTTTGGTTTTTTTGTGTTTATCGTTTATTGTGTTGAGTCGACAGCCCTGGATGACAGTACATTAGTATCGTATGTGTTTGGTGGGAAAGCGCAGCGTGAAACAAAGAAGTGCATTCTTTCGAGTCATTAAATTCGTTATAATTTAATTTCTTTTATGTTTGTGCTATAAAATCGTTCATAAAAATAGTTTGTGAGAAAAACTGATTATAACAAATTAGTCCCACATAGTTGGAATACCGATTTCTTCTATACATGAGCTTTCTATATCTATTTCAATAACCTAAAAACGTCTTTTTTACTTACTTTTGTATATAAAATGAATAGCGCTCACAAAAATGCAAGAATCTTAAGATTTAATTATATCCGTGTTCAAACTGGCCATTTGAAGTCGTTTTGCTTTTTTATCTACTTTTAATTAGGTGCACCTAATTCCCGTATTTTGTGTTATAAATTAAGAGATTATAATTACAGATAAAAAAGTTGGATCCCTAACAAGCGTGAATAGATTAATTAATCAATTTTATTATTTGGTAGATGGGCAATACATTTTTAGAAATATAATATTATTTAAAATATTACGAAACGAACATGAAAATCGCAAAGTTATTCGTATGTTTCGTAAAACAAAACCGTAAATTTTTCGTTGTCATTTATAAAATTTTATTTTGTCCAGTCGTTTAGAAGCTAATTTAATTCAAAGAAACCTTTCCTTTGTAAAAAAAATTGTTTATTTTCTTTGGGAAACGCTTCTGTTATAATATTATTATTAAATAAAAAAATAAAATAAAAAAATAAAAATTATTTATTTCAGACAATTACAGTCCATATAATGTGTTAGTAATCTTATAATTTAGAACTAAATATCTATGTTAGTAATGTACACATAAGGTTCTGAGTTAATTCAACGATCCACACATCTCACAATATGTAGATCGATGAAGCGACTCAGAACTGCAGAGTCTAACCTATCTGCTATCATTTTCAGAATGCTGTTGCAGCTTGCCCTTGTACTTTGCACCACAGACCATGTCTTCTTTCGCATGATTGCATAAAAATCATCTACATGGGCATCTGCAAACATACCTGAGGCACTACAGTACCGGGGCAAGCGCACCAGCGCCCTGAAAACATTGTTATATTGCACTCTAAGTGCATTGTAGGCCTTCTGTATAAACTTGACCCATAAACCGCTTGTATAAAAACTTTGACAGTAAGCTTTAAACAAAGTTAGTTTTACTTCTAAATTACAACGTGCAAATCTATGGGCCAACATGTTTCCACGGACTGACAGTGCTCTCCGTTCTCTCTCTATATCCTGATCATCAGTTAGAGTCTCAGTGACAACATGGCCCAGATACTTGAACTGTTCAACTCGGTTCAACAGCACATTATTTAGGCATACTGCAGGTACATTATCCAGTCTTTTGTTTTTGCCTATGAAAACCATAAACTCACTCTTCTTTTCATTATACTTTAAACCATGCTGGCCAGCATAAGACTCACACATTTGCAGGAGTTGTCTTAAGCCATTGATTGACGGACTGAGCAGAACCATATCGTCTGCATAACTTAGGTTATTAACACTTATGTTATCTATGTGGCAGCCGACATGCCTGCTGCTCAACCCCTCAATCAATTTGTTAACATATAAATTGAAGAGCCTCGGAGAGGTCAGTCCACCTTGTCTTACACCAGAGTTTAGCTGATATTCATCAGAATACTTATCAGCCCACTTAACAACATTTTTTTGATTATTATACCTATAAGAAAAAAATCCTATAATTTCTGAGGAGACTTCTGCCTCTCTCATCTTAGACCATAGCTGATCATAAGACACAAGATCAAATGCCTTAGACAAATCCAGAAAACAAGCATAAATTGCAGTTTTTCTTGCAAGATAGTAACCCACTGTGTGTTTGAGTGTTAATATGGCACTTTCCGTTGACAGACCAGCTTGAAAACCAAACTGAGCGTCATGTATTTTAATGTATTTATCAAGGCGCTCATCCAGTACCCTATCCAACACTTTAGTAATATTTATTTGTAACTCACCATCACAGATGGGGCAATTATAGTGCGTATGCCTCTGGTGCTTCGGCCTGTCACAGGGCGCGTAGCACTCCGGCCTCGACACCGTCACGACGCCCGCTTCGCAGCGAAGCATCTTCCCCGCCTCCCCCCACTCGGTGTGCGAAGCGTGCTCCGTGCCGTTGTACCAGCAGCCCTTGCAGCGGAGGCAGCAGCCCTCCCGCGGCATCACCACCGCACAATCCTCCATCAAGCCGCACTCCGAGGAGGAGTGCGGCTTCCAGCACTCCACGAAGCCGTTCTGGAAGAGGTAATTGGCACGTGAATTATTTAAGTTATGAACTATAAACCTGGCATGAAATGGATATGAAATTTCGGATAAAGATATGGAATTATTTCGGATTATCCGTTTGTTTCGGATAATATTATATTTTGTTTACCTTTTACAGTAGCAAAACTTATTTCGGATTCGGTTACGGATATTTTTTTATACCGGATATCCGGTTACGGTTACGGAGCTCCCTAACATCCCTGTTATAAACCCTTAATAATTTAATATAATATAGGTAAATAGGTAAATATGACAGTTTACGCAACTCTCCTTCTCAAGTAAAAAGTAACAGACGAATTACCCATACAAATAACATGAGAGCTGCTCGCTTAACCCAAATACACATTTTCGATTAATCTTAATTAGTGAATGCACACATTGAGGTGTAATCGAAGAAGTAAACAGATCATTTGTCCATGTAATTGGGTTAGCACGATAATTTGATATTTGCCCCAATAGAACGGTGGTCTGAAGTAGTACATGTCACAGTTTGTAGGTCACATGCCGATCTGCGGAGTGACGAAGTCATTTAGTAGCGCAGTTGCTAAGTGGCCGTGACGTCACGAGTCCTGGCCATTAGCTCGTGATGTTATACAGTTTTCGATTTTCAAAATGATTCACATAAGTGGATTAGAGATACAGAATCAGTTGATACGTAAATGGCTTTGTTGGGCGTCTTTTAAGGATTTACATGTTGTAAATATTATTTATTGGGACTTTTATTTATTTTTAATTGTGACATCTTGTATTCTGAAATTGACCGATGTCGTAAAATAAGCATTAAATCCATTTGCAAAATGCTTCGTTGTTTTTATAAAATGTCAAATATATATTTTGTTTATATCGCGAGTAGGACAAAAAATAAATTGGAAATTAAATAATAAATATACTTAAGGTAAATGTCTCTTATTTTAATCAACTTCAAAAAAAGGAGGAGGTTCTCATTCATCTTTTTTTTTTAATGTTTGTTACCTCAGAACTTTCACTTGGATGAACCGATTTGTACTTTTTTTTTATTGCTGGTGCTTCCCGTTTGGTCGCATTGCAATTAATTGATCCAGTTCTGACAATGGCATCCATGAAATAAGTCTGAAATTTACATTAAGTATGTGCGCAACAAATGGACAATTATTTGCTTTTTAGTTTACCTTTTGAAGTCTTTTTTACCCGACTTCGGCGAAGCCAAAAGGAAGGGTAATGATTTTGGCAGTCTATGTATGTATGTATGTTTGTATGTATGTATGTATGTTCCCTCGTAGCGGTTAAACTACTGGTCTGATTTTAATAAATAAGGTGTCAATCGATTCGTAGTAGTCCCGCGAGTAACATAGGCTATATAATTTTTCAAAAAATTTTGGATTTTGAAAATTATAGGTCAAAAACTATCTCCAAAAAAAATTAAATTAAGATAATTTTATCGTGTTTGGTATCAAATGATAGGTCTTGGCAAGCACATTACCAATATGTATTTAAAATTTTAATTAATTATTATATTTTATTGTTAAATTCAAAATAAACGTTTAAAATGCGGTCGCACAAATAGTATCTAGGAGTTGTTTAGTTACTTACTATGTGTTAATTTAACGTTAGTTTAGTGAAAATATAATGTTATAGTTTATGTGGAAACAAAAAAAATGTAAAATAAAATAAAAGATTAAAAAAACTATAACCCGACTTCGCAAAAAAGGGCTCTAAAAAGGCTGAAACAAGAAAATAATTCAATTTGAAATCCAGAAATGCATAGGTACAGATATGGTCAAGGTAGAGCCGTGGTCGTACCCGCTAAACAAATCTATAATATTCGTCTGCTGTTGAAATATACAATCCCAATAGCGGGTATGACCACGGCTCTACCTTGACCATATCTGTACCTATGCATATCTGGATTTCATATTGAATTATTTTCTTGTTTCAGCCTTTTTAGAGCCCTTTTTTGCGAAGTCGGGTTATAGTTTTTTTAATCTTTTATTTTATTGCTTAAAATAATTATAATTTATTTTACTTCTAGCAGCTCCCAGCTTCTGTTAAAATGTCTCGTTTTTTTATTTAAAAAAAACATTTTTATAATAGTTTAATAAATATAATATTAGTTAAGTATATAATTTAATTAGCTATAATCATAATATGTAAACATTATGGACATCTACATTAAATTATTGTTTTGAGCATTTTGTACAAAAAAAAACAACGAAGTCATTACTACATAATGACTTCGTTGTAGTATAAGTTTAAGGAAAAACCGCCACGTTACGATTACGAATTTCATTTACAAAATTCCGCATCGAATCGCGGAAATTATTATTTAACGGTGACGAAATGCCAACGAATCTATTAGCGTGTACAGACACGTCATGTTTGCTCAGACAACGTTTTCACACCAAACATTGTCCTGGTGTCCGTGGCCTCAAAAGAGGACACAACCTTGATTGTGGTTAGTAACAGACGTATGGTCAATATGACAATGTGAGTTTGTACAAATTACAGAAAAACCGGTCAGCTGCGGAATCTTATGCCCGTTTTCACCAACTGTCTCCTAACTTAAGGTGTCTCTTAAGAGCTATTTAGGGAATCTCTTAAGTTAGTGTCTTACAGTAGCCAAATAGCATGGGTATCGTCCAACCAACATGACGGTATCGAATTTATTAGACAGTATAAAGTATAAACAGACCTGTCATTCCACGCCCATATATGGTCATATCTATAATAATATAATATAATATCTATGGACACTTCACAACACGACAATCGGGCCCCGTGCTAAGTATCCGAAGAACTTGTGTTACAGGTACCAGATAACGGATATATTTAATACTTTTGTAATATTATATACATATTTTAGATTTTTATTAATAGACATCTATGACCCAGCGGGATTCGAACCCGCGACCTCTCGCTCGAGCACCAACGCGCTCAACCACTGCGCTACTTAATGCTAAATACGATCTAACTTCAAACTCCAATCGGTAATCGGTAGTCATAGCCAATTGAGAATTGAGTTGATAAAAAATTTTAGTTGGTTTACAATTTAATTTATCGTAATTAACTTAAAAATGTAATCCAGAGGTACACTATGAGCCATGGTCCAATTGAATCGAGTAGGAGACCGATTCACTTATAGGAACCGCCTAACGTCGAATGCCTCTACTTACTTCTGGGTAGGTACCAAACTTTGAAAAACCCTATATATGAGATTTCTCTTTAGTCTTGTAGATGCAGGATGTCTTATAGCTTATTGTTATTTGTTTGGCAATTTGGTTATTGTAGCCCAGTAGAAATCGCGATTATTGAACTACCCCATGCAACTCTCCTTTGGGAGTTTAACTTTATTATTTTTTACCAAAGTTAAACGCGTTATACAAAATTATGTTTTTAATGTTGTGCAATGTTTTTATTCAATAAGCGATAAATCAGAATGTTGAATTTGCCAAACCTTTGAGCAGATAAGAGAGTGCAATAAACTCCATTAAATAATATCACACATTATACCGGACCATTTTGAACCCCATTAAAAGCTTCGATGCATTAAAATAATTATTTCGCAGATAAGGGTGAATGAATCAGAGATGATTATGGTATTGCTCACTTTAAATCTTATATTTTATTGAAACGATAAGGGCGTGTTTCACCAAGCAATGTTAAAATTAATCCTTCGTTAAATATCATGTTGTCCTCTCGTAATTCCTATCAATGAATGAGAAGGCATGGTATTTTAACAAGCCGTTAACACTAACATGCGTTGGTGAAATCGGGACTAAGGACGTGTTTCATCTAGCAATGTTAAAGTTAACGTCATGTTAAATATCATGTTATCCCTGTCGTATTTCCTGTCAATGAATGAGATGGCATGGTATTTTAACGTGGCGTTAACTTTAACATTGCTTAGTGAAACACGGCCTAAAGCTACTTAAGAATTTATATGCAATGTAGACACTTAATATCCCATATACCTACTTTTTGTGCAAATTTAGCAATTAATTGTATATTTTTGTATTGATTAATGTGTTTTTAATTGGCTGTCTATTTTTGTTTCTTTTTTTGGAATTGTAAAACGATATGTTTACAAATCAGATAAATTAACATTTAATGAGAAACTACGGAGTATTATTTATTTTTATACGGTGAGTCACTAATTCCTAATAAACTCCTAAAGCTAACGTTTCTAATCATTCTTCAATATTTTCGCACGCGCGAGGTTACCCACTCGTGTGTTTATTGTTTGTAAGATAAATTCGAGATCAGACGCATCGCTTAGAAGTATTCCTATAAGAGTGAAATATTTATTTTAATGTAGTTTAGCCTGTCGACTGATCATTATTTACTATTAGTAGGCCAGACCCCGATATCTTTAGAGTGACGATATAACTCTCGTAATTCTTGTATAATTATTACACGTTTAACTTTAATTTGGGTAAAGTCTCATCCGAACTTACAAAGATATTTAATCTTATCTAGGCAACCCTTCTTTATGAGTTGGTGTTTCAGCGCTGGCCACCACGCATTGTCGAATACACTCTCTATGTCTAGTGAGACTAGGTGTACCTAGATAGACATAATATTATTATCTATTCAATATTTAAAATGTGCTTTTACATGGCACAAATGACATACGACGGAATGCCAAAATTATAGATAATAATCGTTAGATAGAGTCACATTCTGTGCTTTACTGATTGACAAGTGTCATTATTACATGCAGTGACAGTGACAGCTCGCGTATAGCAATTAGTATTTCAGTATTCAACTAGTCATTCAAATGTAGATGTAAGGTAAATAAACGTCTTAAGATCTAAGCCGTAGTAATCTGTCTAAGCATCCTAAAACTTCGGAAATTATCGGAATTTATGTCGACTTCCAACGTATTTGTGTAGGTAATTACCAGGGATGTTAGGAAGCTCCGTAACCGTAACCGAAACAATCGGATATCCGATATTAAAACTATCCATAATCGTAACCGAATCCGAATTGAAAGTTTTGCTACTGTAAAAAGGAAACCAAAATTGAATATCCGTACCGAAATTATCCGAAAAGAACGGATAGTCCAAAATCATTTAATATCAATATCCGTATCCGAAATTTTATATCAATTTCATCCCTGGTAATTACATATTGGTTGTTATTATTCAGAACTAATTAGACACAAGAGACAAAGGCCGCCAAGTCATTACGATTGTAATTAATTTCTATATCTGTGTCACATCGCGAATTATCACGAAAGAGGTTATTGAACTTTTATCGCAACTTTTCTCGAATCAATTATTATGTACGTTCATATGTACATAGCTTTCCAGCGATATATTATTTATAGTATTTTTACGCTTAATTACTTAGTAACGTGTTAATTTAAAGATTATTTTCATTGACACCTCAGTGATAGGTACTTATTACGAATTTTCCTGTTTTTTAGCTTATTAATTATAACAGTTATAGTAGCACAAACAGAATCATGATAGAATAATATTTATAATACACTAATTGTCCTGGCGAAATTCATACTGCCTTAACAAACATACTTCTTAGTCCGTTTACGCAAAGCACGCTGCGTAAACTTCCGAAAAAAAAATCCAAATGAAACTTAATAAGCTTTTTAAAGAAAGTCAACAAGAAAATTGCTACCACCGGTTCAAACATAGCCCGCTGAGAAGAACCAGCGTAAGAAACTCGCACGGGGCTATCTTTTAGCAAAAATGGAAAAGTTATTTATTTAAAAGTATACATATTTTTGCTATGTAACTTAATCTACATTAAAATTATATAAGTCATGATAAATACAGAAAATATATGTAAATATAAGCAGTCTTTAAGGTTGGCCACCTATTCCCAGTGTATGCACAAACAAAAAGGAAAAAACCAAAAACATGAATGTAAAAAAGGAGAGCCGAATTCAATACAAAAATTATGCTTGGAAGCCCACATGGCTTCATCACAAAAATAATGGAGATCTTAATTAGTGGCAAGTTCTATGCAAAATCCATGTACTTATTACAAAATAACATTTTGAACAAGTATCAAACTGTATTTCTTTGTTTATTGGACACCTATTCCAATATTCCAATTGCAAATATTAAAAAAAATGAGATCTTAAAGTAGGTTAGAGTTGTGTGATGTCCTTCCTCGTGATGTGCTCTATGTATGTGACAAATATCATCAAAATCGGCCAAGTAGTTTCGGAGCCTAAAATAATTATGATAATGCTTTTGAAAATTACAATTAAAATAACTAGCTGACCCGTGCCCACTTCGTTAAGCATAATATAAACCTTTTAAACCTTCCCGGGACTTGCACGAATACTTCAAGACTAAAAATAGCCGAATCGGTTCAGCCGTTCTCGAGTTTTAGCGAGACTAACGAACAGCAATTAATTTTTATATATAAGAGAAGAAGAGAAGATAATTAGTAGTTGTAGGTAATGTAGGTTTAGTTCAACATTCCTTGCCGATATTTCTGTATCCTCTTGGCAAGCCAATTTAAAGTTAAACACATTCAGTCTTTGGGGCTTTCCTATAACACAAACGACGGCTATATAACATCACCGAGTTAAGATTCTGTTCAAAGTTAACCTAACTTCGGCTAACTTAAGTTAGACGTAAAGGTAATATCGTTTAAAGTGAGTTAGAGCTTTTACTTTGATAACTTACCAACGACCACTTTGCTTGTAAACGCGTTTTGTGAGTCCGGAGTTCGGCGGGGTTAGCACTTAGCAGGATCATTTGTCAACTACGTATTCTTAAGGGCGCTGTAAGCTGTCATCTTTCGATAACTTTACGAATACGTAGTTGTCAATTGTCCGTGCTAAGTTTAAAGTTTCCTTCCGACTATGGCATTTCGTTCAAGTTGAATTTGTACCTTTTTCATCTTTAGTTAAAATTTAAATTATGCAAAGTATTGTTTAATTGTTAGTCTAACTATTTATATGTTTACCCGATTGTGACGAGGCTAAAAGGAAGGGTAATGATGATATCAATCCTTGTATCACCAAAGCGAAATCCTGATCAGATTCTAATGAAAGAGGTGTCTATAGATTCGGTAACAAAGGCATGCAAAACATACACGTATTTACATAGTCGGTATAAATTATACATATAAAAAATATTTTAGCTATTTCTACATTTTGTATATTAGTTTACATACAGCTCGACTTATTATAATAACAATTATTTTAATATAGTTACACAATACATTATATAATATTGATTAACCGCTAATCACGGTCAGATTAGTTGTTTCAGATCGTAGCTGGCCGCTTCCTGTCATGATAACACGACATCCTTGTCGCTTCCAGGAATTTGCGCAACACATACCTTTGACGTAGGTATTTCCCGTTGTTACATAAAAATAATGGAATAACACAAAGGAAACGAACCAAAACAAACCATTGACACACATACAGTAGGTCAAGTCACAATTAGGACGAACACGCGGACAGCGCGTGTCTTATTAGTGGCCATTGTCTATGCATCTAGCGAAGACGAGCGTGAACATTTTCAGGATTTTCCTTTAGTGACACTGTCGAAAAAGACCAAAGTATCTATTCAATAGAGCCACGAGCATCGCCATGTCATTTAGCGATGCTTATTCCATAATCCAAACATTTTCGTTATCAACCTTCGTAGTCGTTATTAGCGATGGAAACTTCGCTAAAGGTATTTACAAAGTACGAAAACAAAATGTATGGGACTTGACATAAGCTTCGCTAATTATAAAATAAAATATAAAAATAAAAATGCTTTTATTCAAAATTAAAACATAAAGTTTGTTTTTTGAAGGTCAATTTTGAAAATAAATTACAATTACAGTTACCAGTTACCACCGGTTCGGAACCCTAACCCGGCGAGAAGAACCGGCGTAAGAAACTCGCACGAGTGCCACCTTTTAACAAAAAGGGTAGACAAAAAAATTGTTCTTTTTAAAAATATATATTTACAATAATAATATGTATAATACAATCAATTAGATAAAATTAGTACTAAAACAAAATAATGTTACAGTATAAAAACAATTGAGTATAATATTATAGGTACAGAAGTACATTATTAAGCTACTGCACTGAAATTGCCTCATAGGATTACCTTATTCCCAGGGTGTGCTGTCTTCAATAAAATCTTTAGTAGCCTTTAGAACATAAATGTTTTTTAACTACTTTTTTAAATTTATTTATAGATAATTCTTTTACATTTTCTGGGAGTTTATTGTAAAAACGTATACACTGACCTCTAAAAGAATTGCTTATTCTGCTGAGTCTAGTCACCGGTACAGCCAGCCTGTGCTTATTCCTAGTATTTAAGTTGTGTTGGTCACACTTTTTATCAAATTCATTAATATATTTTTTTACATACATAACATTGTCAAAAATGTATTGAGAGTGTACAGTTAGTATACCTATTTCTTTAAATTTTTCTCTTAAGGAAGCATATGAGGACATTTTATAGATAGCTCTAATAGCTCGCTTCTGCAGCACAAAAATAGAATTAATATCGGAGGCATTGCCCCATAGAAGGATACCATAGGCCATTCTGCTATGGAAATAACTAAAATAGACTAGCCGTGCCGATGTTTCGTCAAAAAGTTGTCTAATTTTTCTGACTGCAAATGCTGCAGAACTAAGACTATTCGCTAGTTTAGCAATATGTGGACCCCATACATATTTTGTATAATAACGTAAGTGATACTTGTGAAAAAGCAATGAACGAGCCCTGTCTATGATAGGGGCGAAGAATAAATAATAATAATAATAAAAAAAAAATATATGTGGACCCCACTGTAACTTAGAATCTAAAGTTATACCTAGAAATATAGTTGAGTCCACCAGGTCAAGTTTAGCATCGTTCAATAGTACATTGGTTTGTACGTTCCTTACATTTGGTAACGTGAATTTTAAACATTTTGTTTTAGAAATGTTAAGAAGCAAATTATTACTGCTAAACCAATTTACTATTAAAGAGAGAGCATTATTTACCCCGTCATAGACCGACTGTTGTCGATTCACTTTAAAAGTAAGTGAAGTATCGTCAGCAAATAATACTATCTCTAGCTTATCTTTAACAAGAAAAGGCAAATCATTTATATAGACAAGGAAGAGGAAAGGCCCTAAAATAGATCCCTGCGGCACTCCCAAATCTATTTTGGCTCCAAATGACCTTGTACCATTTACTTCAACCCTTTGTGTCCTATTACTCAAATAAGAACTTAACAGTTTGAGTGACGTACCCCTTATTCCATAGTGATAGAGTTTCCTTATTAATGTTGCATGCTCCACACAATCAAAAGCTTTAGAAAGATCGCAAAATATACCTAGTGCATTTTGCGATCCCTCCCAAGCTTCATATATACTACTTAAAAGGCTAATTCCTGAATCGGTTGTAGACCTTTTGAAAAACCAAACTGCTTTTTGTGCAGCAATTTATTAATATTAAAATGTGAAAGTAATTGTTGTAGAATAATTTTTTCAAATATTTTACTAAAAGTCGGTAGTATTGAGATAGGCCTATAATTGGCTGGATCAGATTGGCTGCCAGCTTTAAAGAGGGGTATTATTTTGCTATGATTCATTAAGTCCGGAAACTCACCAAGCTCTATACAATTATTAAAGACTAACGCTAAATGAGGACTGATGACGTCAACTATCGATTTAATAATTCTCACGGACATACCCCACAAGTCAGCAGTATTTTTTACATTTAAAGAATTAAACGCCTTGATAATGTCACGTGGCTCAATTTGTCTAAATTGAAAGTTGACTTCACATTTCTTTACATTATCTATAAGTAATGATTCGGCAGCTGCGGGAGAAGACTGAAGTTTTTGTAATGGATACTGGAATGTCAGCAAAGAATTTCTCAAATACTGTCGCCACCTCTTCGTCTGAGTTAATTATTTTGTTATCCACACAGAGTTTAAAATCTGTGTTACGACAGGCGACTCTTCCAGTTTCACTAGTAATTAATTATTTTCCAAGTTGTTTTATTTTATTTTTCGAATTCTTTATTTGATCTCTTATGTGAAGTGCCTTTGCCGCAATCGACACTTTTCTAAAAATTTTTGAATAATCTTTTACATATTGAACAAAATTTTCACTGTTATTAAATGATTTTTCAGAGTACAGTTCATATAATCTTTTCCTACTTATATGTATTCCAGCAGTTGCCCATTCATTGAATCTACTAGTACTTCGTGGTCTAACTGGTTTAGTAGTGAAAATAGAATTGAAATGGTTTTTAAGAAAATTAAATAATTGTGTAAAATTAAAATTTATACCGTGTTGTTCCTCAAAGTACTGCAAATTACAGAGTATATTGCTTTTAAACTTCTCAATACGTTTTTCATTTACTGGAATAAACACTTTCTTGTTGGTAGATACATCTTTTTTTAGATTCTCAGTATTTAGTGTTACTAGCTGCCCATAGTGATCAGAACTCAGAACATTTATTATTTCCTTTTTATTTGGGGTCACATTGCTAAAAATGTTATCAATACAAGTTAGGCTGAGCTACCACAAACTCTTGTAGGCGCAATGAGTAAGTTAACTAGGTTATATGATTTCAATAAAGATCTGAATCTAACAGTAGTTGGGTTACTATGTAATAAGTTTATGTTAAAATCCCCACATAACATTATTTGTTTATTAGATACACATATTTTGTTTGATAATGTTTCCATAATTTTTTCAAAAGAATCATATAACCCAGATGGAGGCCTGTATACATTCACAATAATAAAGTGCTCCATTTCTATGCAGGCAATTTCAGTAGAACGTTCAGTTGAGAGGCTGACTATATCTTTTCTTTCTTTACATTTTAAATTCTTATTTATTAATATTAATGAACCGCCTCTAATAGTTTTTTCTCGACTGAACGAACTTACAACCTGGTGACCACAAAAATTTAATGAAAGTTCGCATTTTTTGAACCAATGTTCTGAAATACATAAAATGTCCACATCATAATGTTCTAAAAACAATTCTATTTCTAATTCTTTACCTACCAATCCTTGCAAATTTTGGTGCACCAGGTTAATATAATATGATTTTTTTCTATCTATGACATTATGGGTAGGTGATTTTAAAAAATTACTATTTATATTTACACTACTTATAAAACTAGAGCTAGAGACTTCCTCTGTTGTCGAACTAATTTAGCGAACTTTATGTTAAATCCCATACATTATGTTTTCGAACTTCGTAAGCGATAAATCAGGGCCCGGGGCTCCTAATCAAGTAGCTATTATCACTTACAAAGTACGAAAACAAAAATGTTTAGGACTTTTTTTTTTTTTTTTTTAATCTTTATTAAGGAACTTTGTCGGAAATGACCATGTCGCTCCATTGGACTTATCACTAAGTTTTACAAAATTATTAATTAACTAACCAATCATTGAACATAAATCTATAAACATCCACGACGTCGCACACCAATTTCAACTAAGCGGTAAAGAGCTAAAGCCTCATCGGACATTGGATAAGCTAATATTGTGTTACATTTGCCAGTATGTTTAAAATCAGGTATTTTCTTTATTACTTCAAATCGGTAATCTGCGTTCCGGACACATTCCAACATAATATGAACTGCGTCCTCGACCATGTCGCACTCTGCACAATGTGGTGTCGGAGCTCTCCTCATCATGTGGGCAAATCGATTAAGCGGAATGTGACCGGAACGAAGTCTAAAAGCTATAATAAGTCTGTTACGATTAACATTAAATAAATCGAACCATAAGGTTTTCCATGGATAAGTCTGTATGGTTCTATACCATATACCCTTTTCTACTGATCTCTTGTCATAATGTTCTTTCCATAATTCATAACCATTATCCTTTAATCTAGAAATATAATCAGTAAAAAAAGGTTTAACATTGATAGGTACACCATCGCAACGAGCCTCTTTCGCTAATCTGTCCACAATCTCATTACCCTCTATACCAGTATGTGAAGGAATCCACTGGAGTGTAACTTCTTTACCAACTGCCTTCAACTCAAATATAACTTTGATGATACTGTAGGCAATCGGTGTTCCTCTCACACAAGAGGTACACCGAGCCAAATGTTGCAAGGAGCTTTTCGAGTCAGACAGAATAACAAAATTATTGAAACTAATTGATTTTAAATAATTTAATGCTTCTAGGATAGCCATTAGCTCAAGATGCATGATTGATATATTACTATTATTCACACTAACTAAAAATTTAAAAGCTGTGTCCGCTTGGGGGTCATAAAAGGCAGCGCCCATATTCTGTATGTCGACTGTGCTGTCTTTTGATCCGTCCGTAAAAATTTTATAGTGCGCAAAGAAATTATTTTTAAGGTATTTGGAACACAAATTTTGAAGATTATCTGTATTATATGTTCTTTTAGTTTGATTAACTTCCTTAATATTATGTTTAATTATTTTACTTAAATCGTACCAACTTGTCCAATATTCTAATTTATACATATCGATTTTGTCAGTTGTATGCAAATCTATGTCCATAAATTTAAAATAAATTTGTACTAATAAGGGAATTCGTTTTCTTCTCCAATATCTACGGGTAGTTAGCGTTTTTAATTCTTTAACAACGTCTACTGTCTCATTGTTACTAATCGATAAAGATCTCAGCCAAAATTTACCTGACAGATAGAATCGTCGCACATGTAAAGGCTGTAAACACAGTTCAGATTCCATAACGTGAATGGGCGTGCTTTTGATAAATCCCCCTACGACTCTCATAGCTTGGTTCTGTAATTTATCTACTTTAATTAAATTGCTATGACAACTATTGTCATATAAAAAACTACCGAAATCCAATCGAGACCGTATAATAGATATGTACAGGTTTCTTAAGTTTTTGGGATGAACACCCCAACCCGAACCTGCTAATACCTTAAAAATATTAATAAAATTTTGAACCTTGTTATGTAATTCAAAAATGTGTTTATTCCAACGTAATGAGTAGTCTAGCCACATGCCTAAATATTTTACATACTTAGCTTGTTGCAATGGAGTACCATCAATATATATAGGTATATTAATATTATCCCTGCTAATGCCCTTTCTAAATATACATATTTTACTTTTGTCAGGTGAAACGGTTAATCCTATATTATGTAAAAGTTTCACTACATTGTTTAAAGCCTCCTGGAGACATTTTTGAGCGTTTACAATATTTTTATCTGACACATAAATGACAAAATCGTCAGCATATTGTGACATAAAAACATTTTGTATATCGTTACAAATGTTGTGAGTAGCTGCGTTAAACAGTAAGGGAGACAACGGGTCACCCTGAGCCAAGCCGAGGCCTGCATGGCGGACAGTATTACTCTGATCATCTCTAATCTTAACTACTCTTAAATGAAGGAAGCTCCATAGATAATTACACAATTTATATCCAATACCCGCTCTATCCAATAATAAAAGTAACGACTTAATATCTATATTGTTATAAGCACTATCTATGTCTATAAAACATGCCAAAGTAATTAAATTTTTTGAGAAACCTGATTGAATTCTTGTAACCAAAGTTGATAATCCGTCTAGACAAGATTTAGATTTTCTGAAGCCCACCATTTTAATCGAGAAAAAATTATTATGTTCAAAATACCATTCGAGTCTCCTATTAATGATAGTATGAAATATTTTACAAACACAAGATAATAAACTAATGGGACGAATTGAAGAAATCAATGCGGGATCCCGTCCAGGCTTAGGAATAGGTACAACAGTTACATTGCGCCACTGAGTAGGTATAAAGTCTGATGATAAAATAATATTATATATATATATATAACAAAACTTGTAGTCCGCTCTCGGGTAAGTGTTTGAGCATTGAAAATGAAATATTGTCAGTACCTGGGGAGGTATCGCTATTCTTAATAGATTTAATTAGTTCATTTAAAATAATAGGGGATTCTAATTTTTGATTAAAAGATGTAAATTGTGGTTTTATAGGAGTTACAAACGGTGGACATAAGCTAGTTAATAACAAATCACACTTATTTTTATCTAAGTAAGGAATTTGCGTTTTATTTCCTTTCAACCACTTCATTTTTCTCCAAACCTCCCTAGGTGACGAAACAAAATTTAAAGAATCACAAAATGTACGCCAATTTTCAGACGAAGCTTTTCTAATTAATTTTTGCGACTCTTTAATACACTTCTTACACTTCTTTAATACACTCACGCGCAGTGCGTACTTGGTCCAACCATCGCATTGGATATCGACCTCTCGGGCGGCGACCATCAATCTTGCCTGTAACCAGGAGCTGTTCTAGGTTATGACCATCTTTTCTTGCAATGTGACCAAAGAAGTCTATAACTCTGCGTAAACATATAGATGATAGCCTGGATTTAATTTGCAGTTGGCGTAGGATGGATATGTTAGTGCGAAAGGCTGTCCACGGTATTTGTAGCATTTTTCGCCAGCACCACATCTCGAAAGCATCTATTATCACTTACAAAGTACAAAAACAAAAATGTTTAGGACTTGATATAAGTGACATATCTACGAATTCGTGTGTCACTTACCAAAGCTATGACAAATCCCATACATATTCGTTATCGAACACGATAGCAACTTGGCTGAATCTTGGCAGATCTGAGCCAGATCTAAATTTTTAGTGAATCCTACTAAGAAACATCAACAATGAAATAGAGCCATATTGACCTGCAGATTTCAGTTACTCTCTATCTAACTTACGGCCGAATATTGAAATGTTAGTTAAAGTTCGCTCATATGCACACTCTCACTGCTTGGCGGATGAGCACCACCTATTTTAACTATCGTTTCTGCAGTCTGCCGATATTTTGTTTGCATTAAATGCGTTTCGAAAGTACTAGCCGATGTAAGGGGCCATAGAATAGACTTCTACTACTTTCTATCGCGGAAAAATGTACGGTTCCAAATGTATTGCGATAAGTCGCGGGCAACATCAAATATAATATTATTCTTTGTCCTATAAAATTAACTCAGTAGGTCAACTCGCTAAAAAAATTGACACAATACGTGCTTGCCTTACAGCTGCACTGGTCAAAAGACAAAATCAGGCTTATCTATGCATCTAGCATTGATTGGACTAACATAGTGGTCGTACATAGCTTTCCAGCGACATATTCGCTGGGTGTGATGCGATGTTATAATTAATTAAAACAAACTTATAATTATAATTTAGTGAAATGTCGTAAAAGTTTCATTAAAATTATTATTGTTTTGTTTACTTACACTTCGTATTGACAGCCAGCCATTTGGTATTTCAAAATTCAAAATCTATAGGAATTAAGTCATAATAAGGATTTCATGTACTGTCTAAGTTTTCTGTAAGTATCTTAACACCCTTTTATAAGCTTGGGTGGTATATGTATGATTATAATTTTGAGAATAAATTTTACCAATTTCCAGAAATATGATTAATTTGAATTTGCATACGTATTAAGGGCCAATCACAATGTAATTAAGGTTGTTCTTTGAAATAAACAATTAGATAATTTATATAATATACAACTTATAATACTATTAATAACCTTCACTTTATAACATGTGCTACGCCAAACTTAGGTGTTTACATCAAAAGCATATAAGGTAAAATGCAAGGAATTGCAACCTAGATTCTATTTAAAATGGCGTCTTGGAATTCCTACTGCGGTTTCTTGGTCTGTGGCCAGTGCATCGGTCAGTGACCTTCCTAATATGGAGTTTATCAGCTTTATAAGTAATAAAATAAAAATTAATGTAAATGAAGACTGGTGGTCTACTGAATCCCTTATCGTAATGCTCGTAAAACAGCGTGTGATCATCTGCTGGCCTGCTACTTATCAATATTATTACATATATTATGTTTTTTTTTATTCTTCTTTGTCTAGAGAATAGCCTCTTTAGGATTCCGTGCCCAATCGGTAAAAATGGTACCCCATCACAGAGACTTCACTGTCCGTCTGTCACTGGCCTGTACCTCAAGAATGGTGATAACTAGTTCAAATGTTCTCAGATGATGTACGTCTGTTGCCGCTATGACAACTATACCTAAGAAGACGCGTCGGGATGAACCGATTTTGATCTAGGTTACACCAAAAAAACTAGATCAAAATCTGTTTATCCATTTGAGAGCTACGATGACAGAGAGACACACAGACAAGCACGTCAATTGTATAACACCTCTCTGTTTGGGGTTTAAAATCTGGGCAGACGTCAGAATGTCTGGTCCGCTTTAGCTGTTCTTCATACTTCGATACAACTAGGTATTTTAACTAATGAACTTAATAGTAACCACTATACAGGGTGACTGGTGAGACATGTAATACGGAGAGTACTCGGTACTCGATTCCCATTATAAATATGTAATAAAATTAGGTACCTACTTAATTTTTTACCAAAATTTCCTTTAAATAAATGAATCATGGATACTATGAAAATTACGCGGCTAGGCAAGTAGGAATACCTATGCAGCCGGCGCGGCACGGCGCGGCGGCGTGCGACATAAACGTAGGTGTCCATGCGTTGGGTAAATAATTATTAAAGTTTAAGCTACATTTACTCAGTGATTAATTGATATTATTTTTTTTATCTTATATAATAGCCAAATATCACGCCCTCAAGTATTACTCATGTCTCACCAGTCACACTGTATAGTGTATAGTGTACAATTATTATATGTACTTATACCTAAGTGTACACTGTACAATACTCATACCTACATTATGTTACCACAAACCACAGGCTGACCGCTACTGATTGTGGTATTACATAACCTTTTATCTACGTCTGCGCTGGGCATTTTATCTTTGTTACAAATTATTCAACGGCAAAACTTCAGGAAAATGATAATTAAAAAATGAATATGTATATAAGTTAGCTTTTTATTATTAATAAAATTGATTTACATGCAAAAATTATTTGTATTTTACTAAAAAAATTAAAAAAAATCTGCTATTGTCTGGAGTCTAGACAAAGTGCATATTATTTGTAACCATAACGAACTTCTTAAAAATAAAACGTATGGGTAACCACATCAATGTTAAATAATAACAATATTTAGTCCCGATTCCACCAACGCATGTTAGTGTTAATGGCTTGTTAAAATATCATGCCTTCTCATTTATTGATAGGAATTACGAGAGGAACAACATGATAATTTGGATTAACTTTAACATTGCTTGACACGCTCTTAAATTTACACAGTCTAGTCTAGTCATGTTAAAGTTTGAGTTTTTATAAAAAAATGTGGTTATATGCGGTGCGTTCCAATTGATTGCAAGGAAATAAATTTAGTAACGAAATGTTCAATTACATCCTATTTTTATGTAAGAACTTAGGCCTTAGGAATGTGATTGAAATTTCGTTATTAGCGTTATTTCCATGCAACTGGAACACACCTTATAAGGACAACATTAAAAAATATTAATAAATAAAGTCAATATGGCGTCTCGTAGGTATATTGAACTCGCTGCTAGCTGCTGGCATGTAACTGAATCTAGACAAGTAAATGATCCTGGAAGGCGACAGCGCAAGGTCGCCTGTGTACTGAGCATTCAAGCTACTGCAACGTAGGGTTGGCAGTTGACACATTGATTTTTTTTAGTTAAAAAAAACCAGAAAAAAATATAAAGCTGGTAAAGTATTTTAAAATAAACGTTTTTCTTAGAAAATATTAACCAGCTTATGTCAAGTTGGACAATGAAAATCTTGTCTTTTAACTACTAAACTGTTGTTTAACGACCAGTTTTTCATAATCTACCATTTTCATAAACCTTTCACTGAAAGTAAGAATCGCTATCACAGACAAAAAAATAACTTTTAGTTGTAGATAGTTAAACGAGAAGCCGGTTACAACTAGGTTCATAGTTATTTTTTAACAACAAGAAACACAAAAACCGTTCGTTGTAACTGAGTAATAGTTTAAAAATATATTAAGTTTAATCACCTCATCACTTCCTCGTATCTACATAACTTCTTGGAGCCACACGTGTAATGTCAGTCCATATTAAGTTTTTTACATGTGATAACCCTAGACGCGTGGCTTGGCGCCGTGTAGGTAACATTTTTTGCTAGGAGATTCTAAGTAAATTGCCAGTAAGAATATAAACGTAAAGTTTAATTGTATGTAATGCAATGTATGTTGAGCATGTTTGTAAATGACTATACGTCATAATAATTTAAATACTTCGTTGCTTTCCCTGGTTCGAATTGCTTTCTTCAATGGGACTACCACGAGCCGTCGCGTCGGCAAAAGCCTTATCGAATTAAAATGTAAAGGTTGTCATGATTTTATAAAATTACTAGCTGTGCCCTGCGACTTCATTCGCGTGGTTTTTGAGTGACTTAAACCGTTTATGCAGCGCACGCAACGAAAGTCCCTAAATGTAAATAATTTTCCCCGTTTTTGCAACATTTCTCACTGACGCTTCGCTTCTATTGGTCGCAGCGTAATGTTATATAGCCTAAAGCCTTCCTCTGTAAATGGACTATCCAACAAAAAAAAATTTCAAATCGGACCAGTAGTTTCTGAGATTAGCGCGTTTAAACAAACAAACTCTTCCGCTTTATAATATTAATATAGATATAGATTATAGATATTTCGATAACATCACAAATACGCTGTTGCAAGACAGTAGACTATAGTCTAAGTTGAGTTAAGCAGAAAAAGAACAACTATGTAGTAGTAAATTACATAACAACTTTGTGATAATCAGTGAAAATAAAATTATAAACAACAGATCAAAAAGCTACATCGCATTCTGTAAGAGTATTGTAAACAAACAACATTGGTATTACATAACGATAATTAAAGACTACGGCCTACGACCTTCGTATCGAACAAGATCTTGGAGGTTTTTGCGTGATAGTAAAATAACAATGTGTATGTTGTTCAAATATCGAAGTAAAAAAATATTGATCTACGGGTTTTTGTGTGATCAAATACCCATGTGTAGTGTTCAGTTGTACTAAAAATAGAAGGTTATTTCTGGAAATTAAATCTTATAATACAATTTGGATGCAGCTTCGATATGGTAAAAGTTAAAACAGCAAATTGGTTAAATCGACGTAAAACTTTGGTTATTCCAATTACCAAAATTAGTGTATGATATGGATTCATTTATCACTGAGAGTAAAGTTAAATACGAGAATTGGATGAGGTTCTGTCAGCTGATATAAGTAAAAACTTTTTATAAGGTTCGTTGAGACAAAAGGCTTTATTTATTTAAAAGAAACATAGTGTTTGTATGGTTATGCCATCTTTAGACATACCTACTTATTATAGAGTTTAACCGACCGATGACCCGAGTTTAAGTATCAAGTCGGTGACGCGATTCCAAAACTCACCGATATTCGATAAACTGCATTTTAATTTTTATATATTTTAATACAAGGTGTAAAATGAATGAGTGATAATACTTTAGGGTGTGTATGTGCCTCCTATGTAGAGTATACTGTGAAACTGTGTAAGTACCAGTGCTGAAAGACTTACTTTCGACTTTCATGTTTCTATGAGAAATGACCATACAATCAGTAAAAAAAATCCTCTTTCAGCGGTGGTACTTTCACAGTAAAACTCTATATAAGGAACCCATACACACTAAAGTATTATCACTAATTAATTTTATAGCCTGTATACAACAACAATGTAAAGCGACGTGTTGTATGGTGTATTCATGCAACAAAACCTATCGGACAGCGTGTGGTGTGGTGTTGCACGCGTCACTACTCACTAGTGTAACCGGTGCGACCGCATGCCGCGAGCCTCCACCTGCGAGTCCCACTTTCACGTGCGCACATTTTCAGTTTTACGTCATTCTCTTTTTGTGTTGCTCTATTGCAAAGTACACGATAAGAGTAGTTTGCATTAGAACAATATAACTACTCTTATCGTGTAGTTTGAAATAGAGCAACACAAAAAGAACCATCATGGTAAATCGATTGATATCACGATGTCATCATTGTAAATAGTCGCAGTTCAGTGCCGTGGCAGGGTTAAGTATGTACCGGAGTTATACGTAATGTGAATCGTCGATGTTCCACCATATTGCTAGGCTGGCCGACAGACTCAGTTCAGCAGCATATACAGTTAGTAAAATTAGACAATATTCAGATGAAAGTACTGCACGTCTAGTGTATTTTAGTTACTTTCATAGTATAATGTCCTATGGTATTCTGCTATGGGGCAATGCTGCAGATATAAATAGTATCTTCGTGCTGCAGAAGCGAGCTGTTCGGGCAATCTACAAGCTGGCCCCCAACACTTCACTTAGAGAAAAGTTTAAGGAAACTGGAATATTAACTGTAGCTTATGTAAGAAAAATATTCATCAATTTAAAAAAAATGTGACAATCATAATAGAAATACTAGAAATAAGTATAAACTTGATGTACCAGTGACTAGACTTAGTAAAGTAAAGAATTCGTTTAAAGGCCAATGTATACGCCTTTACAATAGGATCCCAGAAAACGTTCAAAATTTTTCAAACAATAAGTTTAAGAAAGTAGTCAAAGAACGTTTGTGTGAAAAAGCATACTATAAAGTTTATGATTATATTAATGATAGCACACCTTGGGAATAAAGTAGCCCCCTGCAAGGCTTTTTTTTTCTTTTATTTAATTGCAGAAAAATGTACTTTTTTTTTGTTAATTGTTGTAGTATTGACTATTTTTGTATGTAAACATATTTGTATATATATATATACTTATATTTATTTTTAAAAGAGAAATTTTCCATCTTTTTGGTAAAAGGTGGCCCCGTGCGAGTTTCTTACGCCGGTTCTTTTCGCTGGGCTAGTTCCCGAACCGGTGGTAGGCATCATATAGAAATGACGTTCAGAAAACATTTTTGTAAAATTTATTCTGAATAAAAATTTTTGACTTTGACTTTGATGTACGGTGAAGAATTGATCAGTATTTTACGTTTTTTTTTGGGTTGCAAACTACTCTTATCATGTCCACGTCACGACGTATCAATGTAAATTGTCACACATCATAATGCAGCGTCGTAGTAGGGTTAAGAATGCAGCTGAGTTTTACGGATACTTATTCTTTTTATGTTGCTCTATTGCAAACTATTATTATCATGTCCACGTCATGACGTCGACAATGTAAAGCGTCACAATGGACCGTCATAGCAGAGTTAAGAATTTATCAGTGTTTTACGTCATTTTCTTTTTGTGTTGCTCTATTGCAAATCACTCTTATCATGTCTACGTCACGACGTCGTCAACGCAGTACATTACAATTGCAGGGTAAATAATGTACTGATGTTTTACGTCATTTTCCTTTTGTGTTGCTCTCTTGCAAACTATTCTTTTTATATGCACGTCATGACGTCGTAATGATAAAGATTGTACCGGAATTTTAAGATTTTTTTTTTACGGCTGCGACGTAAATTTGCAAGTTATACCAACGCACCGTGACTTTATTACGTCGACCCAGTCGTGATGTGGTTATCAGGAGCACCTATAGCGTCAGGAGTTAAATAGGCGTGCTTACAAAGAAACTACTGAACTGTATGAATAGTAACTAATAATTTGTATAGTAAGTATGGTGCATTAAACCGACGTAGGCATGCAACAAAATAAAACTAAACGTAAGTATGTTGCAACTAATTGTACATTTTTCTTGAGATCACATAAATTTCAAAGATTATGCAAATCGAAGTAGTGGATTAAAAACAAATCTATTAAAGCGATGGTTATCAATAATTCTTAGCAGCATTCCTTTGTTTGATCACGACTGACCAGAATGTGAAAATATGTTACTCAAACAGAGATACAATGTCTGGTTTTGCTTGTGGTCTGTTTGTTAATTTTCTTTTAATAAAACGGTCGTTCTGTCAGATAAACATTGCAATCATTAACAATTCAATGCTACGTAGAATATAATTTTTAGTTTAAAAAAAAATGTTTACATGTAAAAGTTAGAATTGTAGCTACGTATTCGCTGGGTGCGAAGTAGTATGTGGTGGGGGAACTTTGATCACAGTGCGCGCCGTGGCCATAATAGGAACTTTTGGCAGACCAGACACTTCGTATTGATCGATCATCTTGCAATCTCACACCCGACGGAAGCCCTCGACTAATTCTTTTTTGGGAGGGCCCCGGGTGGAGAACCACGACCAGGGATCTAGGACAGCCAGCCATTTGGTATTTCAAAGTCCGCCCCAATTGAATACGCTAGTTGGCGCTGTCTTCGTGCACCCAGCCAATAAGGCGGTAAGAATAACAATAAAAAAACTACTCGATACTTATAACGATAAAGAGTAGTTTTTTTATTGTTCACAACGGAAGTGGACTTGAAATAGAAGAAAGGTTGAATGGAAGCAATCAGGAACAAGAACCAAGATAATCAGGACGAACTATCGGAAGACACCGAAGTCGTATCTGTGTTGTCCGCCCCAGAAAGGGGAGAATGGACTTAGGGACAAATAGAAAGAGAATACATAACTTGTAGGGAATCAAGAATTGCGCACCTGAAGGGGAGAGCCCGAGACCGTAGGGTGCGCATTCCCGTGTTTCGGCCCGTATAACCACGATCGGTTGATGGGGCCATGGGTTGGTGGAGGGATTTGTTCACAACGGTGTTTGGAAATTGTTTTGGCGGGTAAATAGCGTGGGATTCCCTTGCCTTTATCCAAATTCCTACTATACAGGCTTGGGGTTTCCCTCTGGAGCCTCAGCCTTCCCGAGTGATATGATATAATATGAATCACTCACGAAGGTAAGTTAAGTCAGTCCGTAAGATTTTCTATAAATTTCCAATTACTGTCCTTGACAAGTAGAACATTTAATAGAGCTCTTATGTAGAGTAGAATCTATTTTGTGTACTGGTAAACTTTCAATGTTGCACACGTGGTTAACTGTTAGCTGAATTATTGTGTTACGTAAAAATTTTATCGAGCAACATCGAAATCCGTGGGCAATTTATGATAATGTTTCTGTCAAAGAGATTATAATAGTGAAATTAATTATGATAATAAGTTGGACACTTAAGTTATTTATCAATTCATAATCCAAAAATAATGGAAAATATCTAGAAAATCAAATAGAATAGATTGATATTATGTAGATTGATTGCAAAGATAAGCTGTTCTAAAATGTCACTCAAGTAACGTTCGGAATTCGAATATATACGGTAACTTCTGTTTCATTACCTCGTCGTGTAGCTTATTGAGATGTTTTGTTGCTGTTTATTTCATATCGAGCAACAAAGACAAAACATGCTGTCTGACAGATAGATATATCAGTAGACTGTGAAATAGGACCATAGATTTTTGCACTTGTAACTCGTTAACAGATCATAGAACAATATTATGATTCATTAAAATATTTCAAAAAACAAAAAAGGCTATTCCATTGTAAGCCTATCAGCGAGAGCCTGCTAGCCGTTTTATACCCGCGCCAGCAATTTACTTGTAACTATAAACGATTTATGGGATATTAATAGACGGGACCACAACAAAAATAGCATCAGTTTATATGCCAAGTGCCTTCGCGATTATGTATTTATTTTTAATTTCATACCTGATAACCTTATTAAAACGTATAATATAAATATTTATGCGAATTTATCATGTTTTGGTACTTAATGATTTGATTGTACGACACAAACACAAGTATGCTTTGTGTTTGTGTCGAATAATCAATTTGAAACCCGATCCAAGAACAATCCAATACCAATGCTTTCAAGTCATGTGCTACTCCAGAAAACAATATGTACAGTATAAGAATGGATTGGAATAGTTCCATAAAATTGACACATAATTTGAAACCAGTTTGGCGCTAGTGTCGTGACGAACTGTCAAATTCAAATGCAAATTTTCAAATGACAATTGAAGAATGAATGGATGATAAATCGTAAACTTCCGATTTGGAGCAGATTGAGTTCAAACTGTTATTTAAACTCTTCTTTCTCGAAATCAGAATTTTGCGACATAATTAACCTTCAGTCATTCATGTCTTCAATTTTGTTCCAGACTATCTCTTTCAAGTTTGTTCTGTCTCAACAAATAAAAGTGTCTACTATCTTACCTACTACTCTTATAAATGTAAAAGTTTGTGAGGACGGCTAGATTGATGTTTGTTTATTGTTAATCTTTCACGCAATAGTATAGAAGAATTTTGGCAAAATTTGATGTGGTAGTAGTTTAGATTCCGGATTAAAACATAGGCTACATTGTACCTGGAAAGTACCGTTCCAGGGGGTCTACTCAAGATGCCATCGCTAATTATCCCTTACAAAGTTCGATAACAAAATGTATGGGATTTGAGATAAGGTACGCTAAATGACATACCAAATCGCGATCATTTAGCGTACCTTATGTCAAATCCTTTACATTTTGTTATCGAACTTTGTAAGCGATAATTAGCGATGGCATTTTGAGTAGGCCCCCAGTAACACTGTAGTCGGGCGAAGTCGCGGGCAAAAGCTAGTATCGTAATAGGAAAAAAAACGGAAACATCTGCGGAGGTACAAACTGCAAACATATCATCAACATAAAATATTGACCGAGTTTTATTTATTTAAATGATTTGACAAATCCATACAGACGCTGCTATGTAAATGATTATTATGTATCTATATTCTGAAGGTTTATCGTATGTATGAATATTATCGAGCTATTAAAAGCTAAACCTTAATAAATATGACATTATTACATTTGGAACCTTAACATTTTAACTAATTAAAGTTTAACTTTTAAATATCAACGTTAACCAACACTATAAAATCATTTTAAATTAAAGTTGTTTACTACTTGCACCATCAATAAACTTTGATAGAGGTATAAAAATTTATTATTTTAAGGAATTAAATTACTAAAGGTTATATTATCTACTTTGTGCTAAAGGTTTACTATAATGGTAAGCTGTGAGCTCGCAGCGAATGACATGCTTTATTATGGTGCATACACACGTGATGTCTCTACACTCTCTCGTTCCTGATAAATTGAACCTTAAGCTAAACACACCGAAAACATCGAAATTTTTACTTATTCATTTATTGTGCACACTTTTCAACACTTTCAGAGGTATATTAAAGGATCATACATCATTATCCAATACATTTTATAACAATTATACAATAATTAAAATATTTAAACATCAATACAGTAAAAATACGCTATTTTGACACTGCCGACTGTAGAATATAGTAATATATGGATTCATGTGGCCAACGATAATCATTCCGTTAATATTGGCCAATTGGCATCACTGACTAGTCTATGGTTGTGTCATAGACGGCAATGTTTAAATTTATCTCGGACGTACTATACATAATATTATGTACTTAGGGCCTGTTCCAGGAGACGCTTTGAACGTTTAGATCATTCATAACGCTGACATTGACAGCTGACAGTGCCTGTGAAAACAGTTCAAAACGATCCTAAACAGTGCTAAAGAAAATAGTAAACGAAAAACGGTTTTTATTTACTACTTTTATGTAGTTACGCTATTTAACTATAAGGTTGACGGGCGATTTAATAAAAAAAAACCGTCAATAAAATAATATTTTTACGTTCCTCATGTCAAGTGATTACGGTTTTTGAGGTGTTTAAAGCAAAATAATTTTGACAGTTGAAAACATGAATAGACGAAGGTAATATGTAGAAAAATTGTGATTTCGAGAAAATTGAGTTTAAAATGTCACGTAAACATTGTAGAATACGCCCGCACCGTAACGTATTAAGTACATAATTCTAAAGATCCGTCTTTAGAGTCAATGTACTTAATACGTTACTACATAACCTAAAATGTTTAATTGACAGTTTAACTCAATTTTCTAGGCAATTTTTATGCGACATACCACTTTCATCCATTCATGTCTTCAGTTAGCTCTGTTTTCTTCATAGATATACGTTTCACCAAGTGCGTACATGCATAAAGTGGCGTACAGTAGCCGAGATCATATCTTGTATAAAGGCTAATGGTACCCTGAGGTCATCTCCACGTGGTACTAGTTTTAATTATATAATACCAGCTCTTGCAGTTGTATCTCGTGTGATTTTGCTTTACCGAAAACTTTGGTTTACTTTGATTATATTTTCGTATGTTACTTAAGTCCGAGCTGTTGAAAATTGTTGAAAAGTAGAAATGCCAGTGTAAGTAGAAGCCTTCCTATTTCCAAGCTGTCGCTGTCACTGCTTTGACTCAAACTCGCCTCGTTGACATGCAGCATGTGACCTCAGTCCATTAATTTTTACCGTCGTTTTAATATTCAGCCGTAAGCTTCTTTTTGCCTAAATAAAAATATTATAAAAATAAGTATATGCAAGCTTATCTAATGGCAGATGAAACAAATTGTTTCTCTCACTATATTATGCACATTAAAAGGACAAGCACATTTGAATAGCACGCGACAAAAAACGTCGTTTCGCAAGCAAATGTGTCTTAATGTGGACTTAACGATAAATTCGACGGGCTTTCGAATACCGTACGTCATTCGCGGTGAAATCTACTGGGGAACACCGTACACCTCGACGTGTGGTACGAGAGACCCGTAGGGTTATCACGTATACAAGTTGTAAAAAAAGTGATAATACTTTAGAGTGTGTATCTGCCTCCTGTGTAGAATATACTGTGAGATTACCATCGCTGAAAGACTTACTTTGACTTTCATGTTTGTATGAGAAATGCCCCAACATAATAAATTTTCCTACACAATAATTAAATTAAAAAAGTACCTCTTTCAGCGCTGGTACTTTCACAGTAAACTCTATATACGGGACCCATACACTTAAGTATTAGGTATCACTAATTAAAATTAATTAATGCGCAATTTTTGCATTAGCGCCAAAAAACCAAACAAAACAGGATAGCAGTTTCAAGTTTTAAAATTGAGAAAATTAATTTGGCATCAATGTTTGTTTGACGTCACATTTAATTACTAGTTCCTATTATTGTCACTAAATTGTTTTTGGCGCTAGTGTGACACAACAGCGAGCGATTAACACTATTTTTTGACGTTCAGCAATCGATTGCGCGATTTTTGCTAATCGCTATTTTAACTTAATCAGCCGGCGGATATACCATATTTCGATCTTATTACTATAGCAATAACGTTTAATAATGGCACACCGGATCTGGCGGCTACTGTACCTACTCTTTTATTTGTTTATACTTATATAACACTAGTACCTAGTATGCAGTTGGTAGCAATTAAACTTTAGAAGAGTTTATAGATACTTAATTGGTGTAATAAAATAAGTAATTTATAGCACACAAATCAAAATAAATAAATACCAAGGTGGCGCCAATGGCTCCTAAATATTTTAATAGTTAAGTAATTAAAAGTAAGAATTTGCTGATCGTAAAGCAATGAATCCGTTTTCCTTGTATATAAACATTTTAATTTAGCTGTGATAAATTTATTCATTATTTAGCAGCTAGGCTGAAAATCTTTTATATATAAAAATGAATTGCTGTTCGTTAGTCTCGCTAAAACTAGAGAACGGTTGAACCAATTCGGCTATTTTTAGTCTCAAAATATTCGTGGAAGTCCAGGGAAGGTTTAAACGATTTGTATGCTCAACGAAGTGGGCACTATACTATAATTTAATTCACATTTTAACCTACTGCCAAATGGAGGAGGTTATAAGATATTCGCCCGTTTATTTTTTAGAAAACAACATATTAATTTACGTTGTGAATATTCTGTTATATCTACGTTTTACCAAGCATTCCCAATAACATGCAATAGCAATTACTCGCACTATAACATATTGAAATGAAAGCCGATAGAAGCTAATATTATGTTATTCCATTCCGATCGAGTCGTGCCGATAAGTTTTTTAATTTATCGAAATAAAAAGTATCAAGAAAATCACGTTTATATTAAAGGGACATTAGAAGCAGGTGCAGTGGATTCCAGGGATGGCAATTATAGAGCACTGGTTCCGCATTGATACTTTTTGCGCTATGCCAGTATAATTAAACCAGCACGCGCGGAACCTGTATCTTATTACTGGTATAACAAAAAGCATTGCAGACTCTAAAGCCGTCGCCACACGTACCAATGTTTGAACACTTGTTTGAACAAGCAAAGGTTCAAGTTTATAGTTATATTATTATGATTTCTGTTCTGATTATCAAAAAGAAGTATTATTACTTTAATTAGGTCACTGCCACTCACACACTATCTTGTTGTGGACTGATAGAAAATGCCTTTTGACAGTAAGTCCACCAATGTACGTCGTGCCAAAAGTGTAGAAAAAAACTAGAGAGGTCCTCTAGAAATAATCGCCACGTCCTCTGAAAAACTGTCGCAACACAGAAAAAGCTGTTTTGAAATATGGAGCATTTAAAATTTTTGCACACTTACCAATGTTACTGTGACTACAACATTATTTTTTATTAGTAAATAACTATTCCATTTGGTAGTATTTTTAATAACCTAAGGTATGATATTGAAAAAATTTGAGGATTCTAATTTGTTCTCTCTATTTTTAAAAATAACTAAAAAATGGACATGTTATGACACTTTACAACAATAATGTTAGTGCATTTTATTAATAAAACACATAATTTCTTCAATCAATGAAAATTTGTTTGCATTCATATACATAGTTTTCATTATCTAACAGCCATAAATTAATAATAAATAAAAATTATGTTAACCAACATAAAAATTCTTATCGTCTTCGTTTTCTTTATTTACGCGATATCTAACCTTACTGGTCAATAAAATATCTTTTCATAGTTACGTTTAAAATTCCATACACATTTTTTATAATCCCCTTACCTATTTGCAATTTGAATGTATAATGATGTCTTTTATGTGTCGTTTTAAGAGTTGCTAATTAAATAAACAGGTACTATGATATTTATTATCACAACTCGTAAGATTAAATTTTGCCTACTTTGAGGCTAGCTTTAGGGTTCCGTGAGGTACTATAATAATAATTAGCCTTGTTTTCTAACCGCTCTACCATAGAGCTCCCGTAGTCGTCTAGTATCAGCACACAACTCAAACCTGAAAGAAATTATTACTTTCTTTTTTGCTGACTCTACCATAGACCGATCGTAAAATGTTACGTTTCTGCGCAATAAATTTTTATAATAATTTCCAAAGTGTTTTTGAAACGGAACCCCTAGTTTCTTCTCGCACCTAGTCCGTTTCCCCGAAGTGTAGAAGGTCACATATTATATTAAGCACTTACGGCGGCATTGTCTAGGACTGATCACGTACCGTGCGCGAGTTTAAATTATTCTTTTGGTACGTGATGAATATATTTAATAACAGGTGTCGTCAGGAGGCATACTAATTTCAATAAATTTTAAGTACTCGTTGTGTACGGCTAGCAAAAAAATACGTCTAGTAAAATTTCAATTGAAAATGATCTCGAAAGAACTTGATGGTAGATCAGTTTCATTGCAATTTACAATAAACCATACAGGCAAGTTATTACAAATACTTTAACACACAAAAGCTCTAATATTATTGATAAATGTATTTAAGCATAATCGTGTGCTACGTTATAAAAATAAAATATACCCAAATAAATAAACCAAACTTTATATTACTGCAAAACTAAGGCTTTACCTTGCAGATACAACGGAAGCAAGTGCTAAAGTCTTGCTCGAGCCGGACCGCTTCTCCCTCGTTTGAACAGGACGCGCGTTGGCCTTCTGCAAAGAAAACATATAAATGATGTTATTATGTATTGAGCTGTTGGTTTTCACAATAAAATAAAAATAATATATCCACGTTATGTTAAGGAGGACTGAGATAAAACTGAAAAATTAGATAGCAATAGCACACGGCGTATTTTAAACGCAGTGGACGTGGACGCTACAAACAGGATTCGATGAACTTCATACTTCATACATTCAACAGAACAACATGTATTTGGTTAATATAACACATCAGTCAGAATCTACGGCAACGTAAACGTTCCTAAAAACGCGCGTCTAAAATACGATTATTGCTCTGTCGGTGAGACGCTCGGTACTAAGGCCCGTATAAATAAAACAATCTCAAACCCAACCTCACTTGACAACCTATTTGACAGATGAAACAACGTTTCGTTTCACTTTTAAAAGTGAATAACTTTATATATGTTACATATGTAGTACATACTTAATTTATTTTCTTTTTATACCGTAATATTAATATTATATAGGTTGATTACAGAAAACATTAAAATAAGTAAAATCTATATTTTTACGTTTTAAGAAAGAAAAAAACATAAATAATGTTCTTCATTTTTAAAAGTGAGACGTAACGTTTTTTTTATCCGTCGAATAGGTTCTCAGATAAGGTTGGGTTTGTTCATCTTATTCAGATGTTTGGCGCTGCTATATAGAGGGACAAAAGTTTTGACACTTATCAGTCGATTTTCTAACAGGTCTATATAAGGTTAGCTGGGGAAAGAGAGATTTTATTAATATTATTGTCAACAAGAACATATTTTTGTAATATCCAGTGTCCTTTAACGAAAGTCATCTCACACCCACTATAAAATTTGATTCGAGTTTTAGAATTTTCAACGCTTTTACTGTTTTACGAATTATAACTTTAACTAACATTAATATTAGCATGAAATATCTACGCGGATAAAGCCGCTAGTATAAAGTAATTAACAATAATGAAACTCAATTAATCACAGAATCCTAATAACGGATAAAATTATATAACCAGTATTTATTCAACAAAATATTAGTGGAATTTATGGTTAAACGAACCAGGCGTCTGAGCGTCTGTGGGACAACGCTATGCCCATAAAAGGAATACATGAGCTCGTAAAACTAATATCGTTTATTATTGGCAAATTCATAATATACATGTTATAGATATAATTTGTTATAAAAGTGATTTGAGTGTTCAAATAGCTTGGACCAATATTAATTAAATTTGATATGCAGGAAGCTCACTGCAAAAAAGTTCCTGTGGGATACTGTTTGTGGATGGATGTGTGATGGATGAATCCGCGGATAAAAATAATTTGTGCATATTTTTAAAGAAGAGTAATTACGGATTAAGCCCCTATTTAATTTTTAGGAAAAACTACTATTTAATTTTGAGGAAAAATTATGACAGGCTGAGTAAACAATAAACATCAAGATTAAATATTTTATCATAATGGTGTACCTTTTAGTATTGTTAAATAATTCTAATTTTCCTGAACATTTAGCAACAGTGCTTGTCAAAAACATGGCTTACGAGTTATATCTTACCTAACCTGATAACTTAATAATATATTTTGACCATACTTGATAACGTTCTGACCTAACCTAATATTATGGATTTATACAGTTCGGACCTGAGTTCTAAAAAAGTAATTTGTAGTAAAGTCAACGGGATAACTTAAAACGCATTACATATTGATTTAGCCTTTGATAAAAGCCTTCTGTAGATCACTAAATCATGCGTAAGTGTAGCCGCCGCTTAAATAGCACGCAAACAAGAATAGGCGAGTAATATAAATTGACATAAGTGTCGTTTTATTTCTTTAGAGATTCTGCAAGATGGTACAAGGATCTCATGCCCGCCGTAGCCGGTTAGACCTTACCTTGATTAAAAGACTTAGATCCGCATTCTTACGTACAAAATGTTTTCGGACGCGTCCGCCGCGCGCCGCCAACAGTAAATGAATTGGTAATTAATGTGTGCCCATACATTACACGAACATCCAACAAACTTAATGTCTGTATAATATTTGCTGATTAATGATTGTAAAACAAACTTAACGATTTTTTATTTTCGAAGGCCCCGTTTTTTGCATAAATAACGATTTAAAATACGCATAAAAATTTACGCTTCACGAACTCTTTTCGCTCGGCGACAGTATCTTATATTTTACGATAGATCGCCGCTTAGCAACCAGATCTCAAGGCTGACGAATAAATTACGAACCGAAGTTGTGGATATTTAAATCAATAAAATTACATATTTGTAATTCGGCGTTCAGAAACGGACAAGTATGCGGAAGCAATTAAGCGAACACCGAAAAACTACCAAAACGTAAACATAACGGTAAGATTTTATTATTTTTAGAATTATAATCTAAAAGGACATATTTATCATTTGGTATAACAATTCGCGCCTGTTCAATACTAATAATGGAAAATTTGTAGCAACTTTTGCTTTTGCATTTTAATCTGTATTTTACAACATCGCTAATAATTTAGTTTTTGTGTTTAGATTATTTTGTCTAAGTAATTACTTTTTATGAGAATTAATTAATACTTTTAATAAGTATTACACACGCGTCTTTGTCTACGTAGATAAGTTGAAATAGAGAGCAGAGACCGTTGTAGTTCATTGCAAATGTCTCGATTTGGGTACTAGGTAGTTCCCCGTGGCTACTTTATCAAACGAATAACTGTCGTTATCGTCAACATCATGTTCATCAACAATTTTATTTTGATTTAAAAATACACTGCTTATTTCGCCATAATTCATGCATTTGATCAGTCATTACCTACTCAGCAGATTTTTTAATCGGACATATTTTATTATAGTCCAGACTTTAGAATCAACAATATTAAACACCGATATTATGATCATATTCTATACGACTTTAAAATCTACATTTTGTTTCTATTTTTCTATACAAAAATTCATCCGCGTGCAATTTTCTAGATATTATAAATATCTTTAAACTGCATTCCATGATAAGTATTCTTGGAAAACAAAGCGTAAAGGGAAATAAATAACATGGCGTCATTTCGAAAAAATATGTGTTGCACTCCAAATTTTTATCGGCCTCTTCCACCGAATCGTTTGGCCAAATGGACCTATTATATTCGACTAGAGAAATACCGCGAGCTCACAGACAACAAATGTGTTGGAAACAATGATTGCGGTGTGCTTTCCTGAATGAGGTTGTCGGAGCACAAGCAGACACATGGACACCAAAAGAAAATAATGTATTGCCGGCCTTTTTATAGAGGAATAAGCTCTTTTCTTCTTTTATTCTAGGGATGTCTGCAGTTTATACAGGGTGTAAATATAACAGTCACTATAACTTTGAGATACGATTATACTACCTTTTCTCATTTTGGAAATGTTTTTTTTACTTTCTACCATTTCTAATTTTTGTCGCAAGAATAACGAAAAAGCAAAAAAAAGTATTTTTTATATTTTTGCAAAAAAAAACAATATTTTTTGAATTAAAAAAGGTAGTATAATCATATTATCTTAAAGTAGTAATTGTTTTTTTACACCCATTATAGGGGTAGTCCATGGTCAGTTTTAGTCTTACCACTAGGCGATCTGTCTGCTCGTTTCCCGTGTATAAAACACACGCGACGGTACTGATACAACAATACCCGCTATACAGGCTGGCTAGTTTACATCCGTGTCATTTGTTCTTGGCTACTTAAAAAAAACCGGCCGGATTAGCATTTTATGTGGTCGAGGATGAACAGTATTTTAATTTTAAGGAACCGCGTTTTGTTTTTTATATCAATGCTCTTTATAATATAGATGTTGCTCGCGACTTGGTGTGTGCTACAGAAAATCGCACGGGGATTTGAATAAACCATTTTGCCGCATTAAAATGTAGTTTCTGTCCTACTCTATATCAGGGACCTTAGGGAGCTCCGTAACCGTAACCAAAACTATCGGATATCCGGTATAAAAAATTATCCGTAACCGAATCCGAAATTAATGTTTTGCTACTGTAAAAAGGAAACCAAAATTTAATATCCGTACCGAAATTATCCGAAACGAACGGATAATCCAAAATCATTTAATATCAATATCCGTATCCGAAATTTTATATCCATTTCAACCCTGCTCTTTATCTATACATCAAAATCAGTAGTTTTGGGGCCTATTCCATGCAATCCTCTCTTTTAAATATCAGTATGTAGATGTATGGCAAAAATAAATCAATATCATTAGAGTCAACTACAATGAAATCTAAAATCGTTGAATAATTACTACTTTTCCGTTCGTCGAGGGCAATTTTAAAAGCATCTATGATAAAGAATAATTACATAGTTAATAGAATCAGACGTTACTTTGCGGAAATCCATAGCATAAAATTTAAATGTATCATATCTAGCAATAATCCGCGAAAAATGAGAACCACTATTAGCAAGCAAATGAGTGAGTGTAGCAACGCATAGGCATGCGTTTGATGCACTTCCCTCCTTCCCATCTTTATCAACAACTAATCCGCCTACATAAATACAGCCTATGTTACTATTAAAACTCTATTGTCATCTCTTTCATTGAAATCGGGTACCTATGTAGTTTATGCACTAGAGTGGTTCAAGGTCATTCCTTTTAGCTTTGCCGTAATTGGGCAAAAACCACATATTGCCGATATGTATGAAGTTATGTTACATTAAATCGTCATTTGTAAGCCAACAGTAACAAACTATATCTCCGAGCTCCATGTCGAAACCAAGTCGTTTCTTATGAAACCCAACTAGTTAATCGAAACAAACTATTCGAAATGTAAATTTTTATCACCGAATGTAAAGTTATGCTAATTCGAAGTAGTTGTTTCATAGCTTCGTGTTATTTATCAACAGTACAAATCAATACAGCTATATTACACCTGAGCCCAACACCTGTCTATTGGGGTCACTATCCTAACTGATTCCTATGTGCTATTAAATTCGTCAAACGTAATACAAGAGCGGCGAATGGACAGACTGATCATTATGGCTACACACAAGTGTGTTGCCATTCTTTAACCCCTATTCTGCAGCCTACGATATCCTTAGCTACGGCTGCTTAACAGAGGTTTACTCTGCAGCCCACGGTACCCTTAGCTACGGCTGCTTAACGTCTACTCTCCAGTCTACGGTACCCTTAGCTACAGCTGCTTAACCTCTACTCTGCAGCCTACGGTACCCTTAGTTACAGCTGCTTAACCTCTACTCGGCAGCCTACGGTACCCTTAGCTACAGCTGCTTAACCTTTATTCTGCAGCCTACGGTACCCTTAGCTACAGCTGCTTAACCTCTATTCTGCAGCCTACGGTACCCTTAGCTACAGCTGCTTAACCTCTATTCTTCAGCATACGGTACCCTTAGCTACAGCTGCTAAACCTCTACTCTGCAGCCTACGGTGCCTTTTTCACCGATAATGTGCGAGAAAAATGTTTCGTGTAACGAGGTCTAATTGTGCTTTGAAAATTTATGGTGATTTCCATCAAAGCTGTGCAAATTAAATGTGCCGTAGGAGGATTTACACCGAAACTGTGAAAATACTTAATGTGCATTGAAGACTGGCTGGTATAGTATGTCGCAAACTCAGATCAACAATACACTAGATAACGTGTCCTAAGCCCCAAACAAAACAAGGCTCAAAGTTTAATTTTTTTTTTAATTTGATTCGGTGGTTTGAAGTCGTTAATTATGTCACTTAAAATTTTTAAAATTTAATTTAAAATACGGCACTGCGACACGTGTTGTCTTTCACTATGTTCTAAGCGAACAAAATGAAATAACGGCTCACTTACCAAATGAGCCGAGACGGATATCTTGCGTTGACATGATATCTTGAATAATGTTTCCCAAAGGTCGCAAACCTCACATTGCATCCCTCGCAGCTCATTCCTCGCACACATCTCTCGCATTTTTCATACGTACAAAAACCTCGCTCCGCTAAATCGTTTCCACCAAAGCTATGCTGAGGGGGATATGAAGCGATTCTATTGGTTCTAAGAAAATACATTCCTCGAAACACATCTATCCTCGGAAAAGCCTTATGCCATAGACCAAAGAATACTATATTATGTATAAATCATATTTATGCTTATACGAGTCCGCCGCCGGCTGATGACGTAAAAATAGCGATTAGCAAAAATAGCGCGTTGCTTCATTTTTGCTATGACACTAGCGCCAAAAGCAATTTAGTGGCAATCATAGGAACTAATAATTAAATGTTATGTGAAACAAACATGGACGCCAAAAATTTGAGACAGACATAGAGTAGAATTTAGATCGCAAGAAAATTTACATTCCTTTTATGTGAGTATCATAATATAGTATAGCCATAGCATAAAATATACAAAACTTTACATGTATATATTTGAAAGTTCAATAGCAGTTATATACCGAATCAAAGTTAGCTTTCAATAAGAATTAATTCAAACTCTGTCATTCAAGTTTTTTGAGTACCTACCTAATAGTTTAAATGTTTATTTGACTTGTGATTTGTAATAATATAATATACTGATTTTTGACGACCTCCGTGGTTGAGCGCGTTGGTGCTCGAGCGAGAGATCGCGGGTTCGAATCCCGCCGATGGAAACAAAAAGTGTTCAATGTTTCTGGGTCATGGATGTGTATTAAATTTGTGTATATTATAATAAAAATCTTAAATATGTGTATAGTATAAAAATTATTAAATATATTTCCGTTGTCTGGTACCTGTAACACAAGTTCTTCGGATACTTAGCACGGGGCCAGATTGACGTGGTGTGTAACGTCCATAGATATTATTATTATATTTATATTACTGATGTTTATCATAGGTTTACCCTGCGTATAATCTTGCCGGATGTGCAAACGGCACATGTAAGATTTGTGAACTTGTTTTATCAAACTTTTATAGCAAGAGCAATTTGGCAAGGAGAGCAAATAATGAAACATAATATCATAGACCGTATCTGTTATAATGCAAATATTACAATCGCAAAATGCTAAATGGCTTGAACCAAACAATTTATTCGGTACTGAATAGTTAATATTTAAGTTGAATCCTCCTTTAAATTTTACCATGGCCTTATTGAAAACTGGGGGCTTATTACAAGCTCTTAATTCCAGCCAGTTTACGCCATACAACATGGCTGCCTGGAATTTTTCGTATTACGATCACATAATAACTGCATGATGACAGCTTGTCAGCGGACACGTGACACTTGACTTTCAGACAACCAAACTAGGGTGGATCATGGACGTACTAAATATAGGGACGCGAAATACCTACAAAAAAAACGTGCCAATTCTGTCACTAAACATGGCTGCCTTTGATTAGGGTTGTCACTTATAAAATTTGTAAATAACACTAAAATATACATGAATAATATGTTTTTTACAAAAATAACAATAAATATATATACCTCAAACACAAATTGATCGTTGTGATAAGTTTTACGTTAGCATTATAAAGAATTTTATGAGTTATTCTTGAAAACGTAATACAAACCTGTGATTTTGTTTTTCCGCGAACCACACTGCAAAATGAAACAGACAGGCATCTTGTAATGTAAATACTTCACACTCCTACGTAATTTGAGAATTTAATTTCTTGTTTTATCTTGGTAAATTGCAATTTTCAAAAACGTAAACAACCTTTTGACAGCTGAACTACCATGAAACTCAGCGCTAAAGATGGCGGATTGTTGCCCGAGCCACAAATTGTCGAAGCGCAGTGACATTTGATGCCAAAATTGAAATATGTTTATCTCTTTCGTTCTTTTTCGTCAAGTGCAAATGCTTACAAGAAAAAAAGAGATCGATATAGTTTTTCGGCTCTGTCGCTGAAATGCATCATATTTGTATAATTAAAAATTGTATATGTCGACTGCGGCTACTCCATATTAACTATATATCTCTATGGGGTGGATTCATTCAGAATAATATGTCGCTGTAATATGAAAAAGAACAAGGCAGTTTGAGACCGTATTATTGAATTGCCTGGAACCAGGCTGGTATTGTAAAAGATCATAATACGGCCCCAGGACTAATTAATTTATAATCTTCTATCAAAATGAATTGCTATTCGTTAGCCTCGCTAAAACTGGAGAACGGCGGAACCGATTCGGCTATTTTTAGTCTTGAAATATTCGTGGAAGTCCAGGAAAAGTTTAAGCGGTTTGTTTGCTCAACGAAGTTGGCACGGGTCAGCTAGTAGATTGTAAGTTTGTTAAATTATTATTCTATATTAGTAAGACTAGACAGACGTTATGACTAAAATAGGCCCGTTGGCCTTTTTTTTTTTAGGGACGCAACAGTAATCAGTTATTTACAGTTATAACTGTAATGCGTTAATACGCATCCCCCATGGAGGGGCAGTAAAAGCAGGCTTGACCTAGCGTTCTCTAGCAGCTAATGTGTAAAATGTGCAATTTATTTATTTATCCTCCCATGAGCAGATATGTTCGTAAACAATAAACTGTCACATCCATTTTATCAATATTCATAATAAAGGTCACAGGAAAAGATAAACATAAAATATTGAGAACTACCTAACATAATATCGTTGCTAATTGGAGCTCTGGCCACTATCTGTAGGTAATTTAAGTCAGGATAGAATTTATTGATACATAAGTATTCAGATACGGAAAAGGATACAGAATTAAAAGAGTCGTCCTTTTGTAAGTTAAGTAGTAATAAGCTGATTTAAGATGGCCTAACATTGTTTGTTTAAAAAACAATACATAAAATTAATTCCGAATTCAAAACATACCTATAAGTTAGCCACATACAACGATATACCAGAAGAGTAACCAAACGCTTAAATACACAGGAGCTATTTATTATAGGCCAAGTTGCCATCACTGTTATAACTTACGAAGTGGAAATAGTAGAAAACAAAAATCTTAGGGATTTATACATACATAAGCTTCGTTAATATGTATTCGAATATAGGTCACTTAGGGCTGATTTTTCAATCGTCAGATAACTTTTATCTAAGGAATAAATATGTGACTTTGGCAGATTTTGTATGGAACAAATGTCAAAGTCACATGTTTATTCAACAGATAAAAGTTATCTAACGATTGAAAAATCGGCCCTTAGTGAAGTTTGGGTCTACAGGTTGTAATTTAATGAGCGATATATTAGGGTGTGTATGGGTCCCGTATATAGTTTACTGTGAAAGTACCAGCGCTGAAACAGTTTTTTTTTGGAACGAAGTTCCTTGTCGCGTGTTGTGAAACGGGGCTAGACGAAAAAAATTCTTACGAAAAGTTGTCACGACACTTTTTGCTATAGTAAGCTATTATAAGCTGTGCGGCGTCGCATGTTTCTCTGTCTGTCTCTCTCTCTCTTATAGAAAGCAAGCCAGATATTTTCATTTCTATTTCGCATTGAACAGTGTGGTGTCGCGACGATTATTTTTGTTGAGTGTATACAGGTTTTTTGTAAATAATAAATAATAAAAAATAATAACTTCGTTCCATTCGGGTGTCCCTTGACACCTCTCAAGTTTTTTTAATTATTATTGTATGGGCAAATTTATGATGTTGGGGCATTTCTCATAGAAACATGAAAGTCAAAAGTATATCAGCGCTGGTAGGTACTTTCACAGTAAACTCTACACGGCACTAATGCTCATGTAAAATTGTAGCTTTATATTTTTTTATTAATCAGAACCCTAATATTATCGTGTACAAAATAACAGGGAACTTAACTTAAAACTGTTTGAAGCTCAGTGATTATGTTACCATATCATAACTTTGACAACAGCGCTTTCAAAATAAAACTTGAAGTTGTTTTGTTTCCGAAGTATAAACAACAAACACACATACATAATTAGCGCGGTAATTTTCCGCCGATAAGAAACGGGAGTGATCGTTGACCGCGCCGGTGAAAACAACATGTAAAGTTATATTTAAATGCACCTAAACGATCCATTCAATATTTTAATACCAAGATACGTGTATAAAATTGCGGAGGACAAATTGTGATATTTTAAATTCCGGAGATATAACGGTAGATAATATATTTTTGCTATTAGTGGGATGCTGGAGAGAGAATGAAAGAATAGCATCAACCATCTTTCCTGTGGGCGTCAAAAGACGACAAAGGGAATAGGTATATATCCGAAAATATATATTGTTTTCATCATATCATTTTACACTCATACCTTAGTACTATAAAAGCTTGTCTCATTAACAGGTATTTCTATTAAAATATTAGGCCTGGGGACCTATTACCAGCTCTTAATTCCAGCCAGTTTACGCCATGCAACATGGCTGCCTGGAATTTTCGAATTACGATCACATATTATCTGCATGAAGACGGCTAGTCAGCGGACACGTGACACTTGACTTGCTTCCAGAATGTCACTATCAGACAACCAAACTAGGGTGGATCGATTCAGAATAACATGTCGTTGAAATATGAAAAAGAAGAAGGCAGCTTAAGACCGTATTATTGAATTGCCTGGAACCTGGCTGGTATTGTAAAAGATCATAATACGGCTCCTGTAAGTTGTATCTACTGTGTAGTCCCTTTAAACGTATTACAGCCTGTATATAATATTATTTGAACTGTATTTTAGAATGTAATAGGTACTATAGTTTAAAAAAAGATTTATTAATGACACACATATTTTATGAAGTAGCCTTCTCGTGATGCACGCTCTACGGAAAAGTCCATAATTAATTATTTGCTGTTTTTTGTCAACACATTACACATAACATTGTGCGTTTACGGTATCCACGAAACGTTTAAAGTTAAATAGAAGCGTGTTATTTGCGGTATGTTACTGCCTTGGCATTATTTAAAAACTAATTAGAATCTTCTTAAAATCGTCAATAATAGGCCTGTTTAAAGATTAGAGTAGTGAAATCATCATTGAATTATCTATTTAGTATTTATCTTACTTTAATTAATAGTTATTTCAATGTTATGAAAATATTATACATACATAAAATAGTTCAATTGTTCTCAAATAAGAAACAATTGAACTATTTTCTACGTAGACCTGTGTACGTAGCATAGTCGTAGCACGCGTAGACCATGCGAAAACCACAGTAAATATAATATTGATTATGTGAATTATATTTATTAATGCTTTTGCTGAAGCTATCTATATACATTAAGACTAAGATTAAAAAAATATTGGAAAAACGAAGACATATTATAATAACAGAAATATCCTTTATCTTTTTTGGTTATAAAAAAATAAAATAACTTACTAATAACTGGGCTGAAGGCGGAGGATGCAGTGTAGTGTGTAAGCAGGACGGCAAGAGCAAGCAGGTGGGCGGCGTGTGCGGTGCGCGGGCCCCGCATGGTCGCGGTTACTCGCGGCGCCGGCGCACGCCGCTGCGCGCGACGCGCATCACCCCCCCGCGCGAGCCCCGGCCGTAACACCTGTAACAGCAAACATAACAGTTACAGCAACATAGCGCACTAGATACGACGGTTGCAGTATCGTAGCACACTCGCTACGACGGTTACAGTAACGTTGCAGTAACGCAGCACTTAAGCTACGTTGGTTGCAGTAACGTAGCGCACTAGCAAGGACGGTTACAGTAACGTAGCACATATTATTCTACGATGGTTGCAGTAACGTAGTGCACTAGCCATGACGGTTACAGTAACGTAGCACATTCGCTACGTTGGTTCAACTTGCCATTTTCGCTACGATGCTACGGCAACAACAAAATACAATAGTTACTGGGACGCTAGCAACGGCATTGTGTGTCATGTATCGAAGAGGGGTAACATGACTTAAGAAAGCTCAGCGCTGTACTACGTCGGTTACATCACATCGCACGTTCGTTCGCAAGAGAGTTCAACATTAGGCGAAAGCTTGCTAGGTTGCTTCCCTCTCACATTATCTCAGTGAAATAAATATAAGTACTTCGAGCTTTTGAAAACTTTCATCGAGTTACGTTAATGACATAAAGGTTATTTTCATATTATATGTATCTATGGAAGTCTTTAATCCACTTATTACTGGAGAAACATTTTAGAATTTTAAGTTTTGGTTACCACACCCCCGCGCGTAAATGCAACGTCATCGCTGTCTGTGACGTCAGACATCGTATTCGCAAATAGCACAAGACCAGATTCACTTTACGCATGCCTCTGGAATGCATGCTATTTTATATAAAACAAATTCACACTGTCTGGTACATTTATAGATATGTATTAATCTTGCTGCTAATCTAAACAATATTTGGAAGATTAACTATTACCTACTTCTAGTTTACTAGAACTATCTGATCACGTGTTTTGTACTGCTGACGTATACACGTACAGTACGTACAGTTCATATTGTAGCTGAAACGTTTATCGCAAATTTGTAAGCTCAACGAAGTGGGCACGGGTCAGCTAGTAATATATAGATTATAAATTATTAGCAAACTATTTTTAAATTAGAATGATTATACGAATTTTAATATCCCACAAACACGTTCGCAGAATTATTTATTCAAATGTATTTTAAATATTGTGACTTATATAGAGCACTTAAAAAACGACACCTTTTCATTTTTATGTAACAACAGATCAGACAAAAATAATAATTGATAACAAAAAAACCTACGATTGTGTTCATTAGTATGTAAAAATATTTTATTGGTGTAATTTCGAGCCGAGCCGACTGGTTTGGAGATGCTTAAAATATATTTTTACTATTTAATAATACTACACGTAAAAGCTCGGACAGCTTTCACAACTGACTGCAGTTACATATTATAACTAGCTGTGCCCCCGACTTCGTTTGCGTGGTTTTTGAGTGACTTAAACGAAAGTCCTTAAATGTGAATAATTTTCCCCGTTTTTGCAACATTTCTCACTGACTCTTCGCTCCTATTGGTCGCAGCGTAATGTTATAAAGCCTAAAGCCTATAAATTGACTATTCAACAAAAAAAGATTTTTTCAAATCGGACCAGTAGTTCCTGAGATTAGCGCGTTTAAACAAACAAACAAACTCTTCCGCTTTATAATATTAGTATAATATATTAAACTAGCTGACCCTTGCCCACTTCGTTGAGCATAAAAAGAGTTTCTGATGAAATTCAACTAAAAAAAAACAACGTGGAACCCGCAACGCGGGAACCCGGAACCCGCAACGCGGGAACCCGGAACCCGCAACGCGGGAACCCGGAACGCCCAACGCGGGAACCCGGAACCCGCAACGCGGAAACCCGGAACCCGCAACGCGGGAACCCGGAACCCGCAACGCGGAACCCGCAACGTGTGAACCCGGAACCCGGAACCCGCAACGCGGAACCCGCAACGCGGAACCCGCAACGCGGAACCCGCAACGCGGAACCCGCAACGCGGAACCCGCAACGCGGGAACCCGGAACCCGCAACGCGGGAACCCGGAACCCGCAACGCGGGAACCCGGAACCCGCAACGCGGGAACTCGGAACCCGCAACGCGGGAACCCGAAACCCGCAACGCGGGAACCAGGAACCCGCAACGCGGGAACCCGGAACCCGCAACGCGGGAACCCGGAACCCGCAACGCGGGAACCCGGAACCCGCAACGCGGGAACCCGGAACTCGCAACGCGGAACCCGCAGCATGGGAACCCGAAACCCGCAACGCGGAACCAGCAGCATGGGAACCCGAAACCCGCAACGCGGAACCCTAACGTAGAACCCGCAACGTGTACGGAAACGCTGTCAAATTGAATAAATACTTAGTATCCTATGTCCGACTACTTGCTCTAAGCTACATCCTCACCAATTTTCAGCCATATCGATAAAGCCGTTCTTGAGTTATAAATAATTTAACTAACACGACTTACTTTTACATATAGATGTATAGATTACTCCTACTAACATAAGCTAAGCCCGATGAATGCTCCCGTCACAGTCGGTCCAGCCAATTCGCTGAACGTTAGTTAGATGACGACGATGATGATGATGAAAAGTAGCCTAAATGAATCCTTATAACTTTAGCTATCTACCAGTGAAAGTCTCGTTAAAATCGGTCCAGCCGTTCCAGAGATTAGCCGGAGCAAAGAGACACGCTGACAGACATTTTTTTTTAAATTACATTTTCGTTTTCAGTAAATATCGTTGCCAATGCAAAAAAAAGCAGAAGGTATCGTTTAAAATGTCATATGCATTTAGAAAAACGTTGCTAATTGAAAGTTACATACTGACACTTTAATTTTATTTATTTGTATAGATGTATAGATTTGGAAAACTTCCCCTTCTTGGCGTTTTCACTGACGCGGAGCGGGGCGCATAGGAACTTAAGAGTTTCCAAGCGGAGTGGAGCAGAGATTTCGAGCATAGTGATTGGTCAATTCGGGTACCGCAAGCTCCTGTCCGCCTCGCCCCGCGTCAATGGAAACGCAGCCAAACGTCTATAACGTCTAACGGTCGCCATGGTAACCACGTTGTTTACAAATGGAAAACAAAAATTAGGAAATGCTATACATACCGTATTTATATCAGCTTAAACTATTTGGATTCATGTTTTTGTTAATCCTAATAATTTTATTAATCCAAATAGTTTAAGCTGATATAAAAACGATATGTATAGCATTTCAAAATTTTTATTTTCCATTTGTAAATACTGATGTTGCCATGACAGCCGTGTCATATAAACTGCCAACGACGTGAATCGATCGAACCCAGGTTCAAACCCCGCGTTACCAATACGTATTTTCTTCTTTTTTCTAATTTTCTGCTTATTTTTTTCAACATTTTCTTTCATAATAACCTTTTCGTGACAATAACGAACATACCGTAAAAAAATTTGCGAAATTGGTCAAGCCGTTGACGAAGCGCACACGATGTAAGAAATTTTGGAGGTCGTTTTTTTACACTTTGGGCTACATTTTTTGGGTTTTAGTAAGGAACCCTACTTTTTTAAAACATATAATATAGCCTATGTTCAGCGCTAGGAATGTAGCTTTCCAACGGTGAAAGAATTTTTCATATTGGTTCAGTGGTTTCAGAGCCTATTCCATTCAAACAAACAAACAAACAAACAATCAAACGTTACCTCTTTATAATATTAGTATAGATAAAAACTAAAGTTACAAACGAATAAATTTATTATTTTATACAATCATGAAGGTAGACTTTTTATCAAATTATATAAACTTCAGCATATGGCTCTAACTGTACGAAGATAAAATACCTACAGTAAAATATTACAAATGTTTGCTTCAAAAATGGGACTTTATTAATGATCCGGAATCTGAAAGTCCGGAGGCAATTCAGAAGTAATATATAATAATAGAGCTGGGGCCGTACTCTCCAAACTGATTCGATTTTGATTCAAATTCGATCGTGCCGCTTACTCCCGAATAAATTGACGTTTGTTTATTTTGATTCTCAGTCGATTGATATGGTCGGGAGTACAAAAGTTTCGATCTAACGATTTTATTTATCCTAGTTAGTTTCAAAGTGATCCACGAAATAAAACATCAAAAGCCGTTGAGATCGAACCGATTTGATGCTCGATTGTGTCGGGAGTAAGCCTGCTGCGCTGAAAATCAAACAAACGAATTACGAGTCGCGAATGTCAATGTCAAATTAAAAAAACTCGACACTAGTGATTTTGATTATCAACTCTATTGTATTAGCGGAGAGTTCTTTTTGCAGCACTCTATATTTTCTTCGGACGGAGAGATTCAGGACAGTCCCAGCCGTCGAATATTCTTGTTAATGTGAATGCATCATTTATTCAAATTGATATGCATCATTAAATTTGTATATAAGCAAAGGACTCGGCGGTCATATTTCTTATAATAATCTTTATTCAGATTAGCTTCTTGCTAATCTGCTATCAAGTGGTCGTCCTTAGAGCATTTTTACAGCATTCCAATAGTACGTTGACCCGTAATTCGACATAGCAATTCATTAACCGCTGTACAAAAAGTGGTCCATATTAGAGAATTCATAAATGCTATTCAAATTTATTCGCATAAACAATTTGAGTATCAACGCTGTAATTGATATAGTTCCGCTTTTATATCCGCGATGCGCTTTTTTGCTGTACCAAAAAAAAAGGCTTTTAGAAATATTTTGTATTGATTGAACAAACTTTTATTTTACTCGTATTAAATATACTTTTGCGCAACTCCCATTCTACTAGCATTGTTTTCACTAACAGCATAAGGTTGTCTGGAACAAATTGCTATCTTGTAATAAGGCCACCTTTGTGTGCATTTCTGATTTTTACCCGACTTCGGCGAAGCCAAAAGGAAGGGTAATGATTTTGGCAGTCTGTGTATGTACGTATTTTCCCTCGTAGCGGTTAAACTACTGGCCCAATTTTAATAAATAAGGTGTCAATCGATTCGTAGTGGTCCCGCAAGTAACAAAGGCTATAAAATTTTTCGAAAAATTTTGGATTTTGAAAATTATACCTCAAAAACTATCTCCAAAAAAAAATAGATAATTGTATCGTGTTTGGTATCAAAAGATAGGTCTTGGCAAGCATTATATTCAATTATTATATTCTACTGTTCAAATAGTATCTAGGAGTAGTTTAGTTACTTACTATATGTTAATTTAATGTTAGTTTAATGAAAATATAATGTTATAGTTTATGTGGAAACAGAAAAATCTATACTTATAATAAAACTGTAGAGAGGTCAATTCTGTACATTGAATATTTTTTCAAAATACATATTGGAGGATGATTGGCGATCGATACTGATGCCAAAAATGCAATTAGTAAAATTTTTGTCTGTCTGTCTGTCTGTCTGTCTGTCTGTCTGTATGTGCGCGATAGGAACAAAAACTACTGAAGGGATTTTAACCAAACTTGGTACGATTGTAGCCCATATTCCTGGGCAGGTTATAGGCTATATAACATAACGCTACGATACATAGGAGCCGAGCAGTGACGATAAATTGGAAGCAAGTCGGAGGAATTTCGCGCGCGCGGGCTGCGGACGAACGGTTCATGCGGGGGGCGCGGGGGGATCGCTTACACAGTGACGCGAAGCAATAGAATGTGGCACTAAAGTAGATTAGAACTTGAAATAAGTACCTAACAGATTTTTTTTTCTGAGAAGAGTCTTTCCATAGTGTCATAATAATATAAAAATTGTATTTTTGAACTTGCTTCACAAATTGAAATAAATTATCATTTATTGTATAAATCAACTTAATTAACTGTATTATTAAAAGAAAGCCTTTCGCGATAATCTAAAAAAACGGGCAGTTAAGCGGTTTTTGGTAAACTATTTATACCATCACGGTATTAATCCTTATCATTTTTAATACGTTAGTTGGCTTAAGAATTTCATGAAGACTATATTTGCCCTTTATACCTAGCAAGTATAATTAATAGTTTAGGAGATAATATAGCAAAATTAAAATCGTTTCGCCGTGATTCGACCGCCGCGGCCCGCGGCGCGATACAGGCTGATGCGTGACGTCTTACATCCGAGTCGGGGTGTAGTGTAGGTATCAGATGCTGGTAGGTAGGAATTTTGGCGAAGGTCAACCAAAGGAACTCCACCCCACTGCTGGGTAAAAAATACTATTAAAATGTGCTAACAGGCAGTACCGGTAGTATGAATTTATATAGATGTCGCTTTGATTTGAAGATATATGACAATAAAAAAAATACTGGACGTTTGTATGAAGCGCGGCGGGAACCGCGCTGCTTCAAGCATTCAAATTTTTTTTTTTTATTTTATATTTTGTTTAAAACAAAATTTCATTTATTTATATTATTATTATTTTTAATCTTAGGGTAGGTTATAAAAAACGCTACTAAAGCCGATCGGCGCGGCGCGCCTAGCTGGGGCCTAACTCTCCAAACTGATTCGATTTTAATTCAGAGTCGATCGTGCCGCATACTCCCGAAGAAATTGACGTTTGTTTATTTTTATTCTCTGTCGATTGATATGGTCTGGTGTACAAAAAGTTACGTTCTAACGGTTTTCTTTAACCTAATTAATTTCCAAAGTAATCTACCAAATAAAACACCAAAAACCGTTAAGATCGAACTGATTCGATTCTCAGTTGTGTCGAGAGTAAGCCTGCTGGATCCTCGGCGGGGCGTGCCGCTGCGCCCATGTCTAACCGAGAGTTCCGTTTTAAAGACCTTAGTAATTGCAATATAAGTTTAAATTTAATAGATAATACTTCAAAACATTAATGACAAAAACGGTAATAAGTTGAAAAAATTGAAAATATTTTTATGGTTTCGCAATTTATCCTATGTCGTTTAAATTTGATATGAAGCAACATTTTAATAGTGCATTAAGATGTTGCTTCATATCAAATTTCTATTCCCGGGAAGTACCCTTTAGGTTTTGGTTCCCTTTGGCGTGTCGAAAATTGCGAAAATTAGCGATATAAACGGCTGAATCTTTGGGTAGATGTGGCCAAGATGCCTGTTTCTTTTCACAGCCAGAAGGGACAGTAGAGCTGAGTTTTTAATATGATTTTTAGCTTGATACCTACACGTGTTAAAGTTTTGACACCCAGACAGACAGGACATCGAAGTTAAATACTTTACTAAATTAACGTGAAAAATTGTCTGGGTCTATACGGTGCATTCGAATAATATTATCCTAACTTCGAATACCTTTGCTGACTTCTACATATTGTTCGAAGGCCTACTTCTTTTGCCGAGCTCCGAAAGGATAGTAATATATTATTATTATACCCTGCATACCAAGAGGCTTGCCGGGTACGTGTCTTGCTGGATCGGGATCAACACTGGGATGCACTGGGAAGTACCTATTAGCGAAAGTTCTCAGCGGTTGCGCCAATAAACTAAAAATATATTTAAAAATACTAAAGTGCCCTAAATCACTTTTCCACGCGTACGAAGTCGCGGGCACAGCTAGTGTAAAATAAAATAAAAGTTTAAAAAACTATAACCCGACTTCGCAAAAAAGGGGTCTAAAAAGGCTGAAACAAAAAAATAATTCAATTTGAAATCCTGATATTTTGTTGCTCTTACAGCCTTTACAATACAAATAAAGTATAGTTATTTGTATTGTAAAGGCTGTAAGAGCAACAATTTCTAATATTAGATATACAGTTATTATTATTCTAGTTAATTTATTTTGTAAGGTAAGGTAGCTGATGGCTACTGATGGATGGGCACGGGGCCCACTTCGTTAAGCATAAAAACAGTTCGTGATGAACCGTTTCAACTTTCCCGAGACTTCCACGAATATTTCAAGACTGAAAATAGCCGAATCGGTTCAGCATTAGCGAGACTAACAAACAGCAATTCATTTTTATAAGAAAGAAGAAGATATTATTTGACAAAAAACGTCTACATAAAAATTCCAACTCTCAGATAATTTGATCACAGATCATTTATTGAGCATGAAAAGGAAATATATGATAATTGTACTCTTAGGATGCAGTTATATTATGTCTATAATCTATATATATACAGTAGACTAGTTTGTCTAGTGAGCCTGAAAACCATTTAGATTAAGATATATTTATTTTTAATTGTCTTGGTATTCTTCTTAAAAATACTTTAATATATCTTCAGAAAGAGACTACAAAATATGCATTAAAATTATTATAGTCAGGTGAAATAGACTTAATTAAAACTGAATTGGGAGTGTCTACACTCTACACCTAGTGCAGTATGCGTAAAGATTAGACATTCATTTCTCATAAGAACTTACAATTCACTTAACATGAGCAAACATTTAGGTACAATAAGTTACAGAATACAAATATTCAGAGCGTACTGCGTCGGTACGTTGTGGATATTAAACTATAAGTAAAATATTGCGTAACATAGTTGAACTAGTTTGACTGACTTTGCTAATTTCCACAAAATAAAAACGGGTTTCACAACCTTTAATTCTTTATTTAATAAACAAATCCGTTTAATAACAATATCTTTGAAATCTTTAAAATAACCAACAAATCGGTTGAATTAATTAATATTAAAAACCCGTTTGAGCGACTACTGTGTTACATCATGAATATTTAAGGAGATATCATCATCATCACTCACCATTAAATACAATTTTGTTGCCATTTTGTATGCTGGAATTGCACCATCGGGACAACTATGCTATCACTTAGTTGAGTGAGAATTCATTTCAATTAAAAGCATACATTTAAAAACGTTCAATGCATCCATTATATCATTTTGAAGCATAAACCATAGTGCCTTACGCTACCATCATTGTACAATGTACATGCGTAAAATGTTTGTTATTAAAATTTAACAAATTATATAGGTACTATTCGATTTTTTCTAGCCTGAATATGAGATAACTAGCTGTCCCCGCGACTTCGTTTGCGTGGTTTTTGAGTAACTTAAACCGTTTATGCAGCGCACGCAACGAAAGTCCTCAAAATATGTGAATAATGTTCCCTGTTTTCGCAACATTTCTCGCTAACGCTTCGCTCCTATTGGTAGCAGCGTAATTTTATATAGCCTAAAACCTTCCTCTATAAATGGTCTATCCTACAAAAAAATAATTTTTCAAATCGGACCAGTAGTTCCTGAGATTAGCGCGTTTAAACAAACAAACAAACAAACTCTTCCGCTTTATAATATTATAAGTATAGATCAGCGATATATTTATTTACTTATTTAGTAAGGAAACTCAAAGAGAATATCGTAAAATTTACAAGTAAGATTACGTGATAAACTAAATAAATAATCACAATGACACATAATTATTTAATGAATACTGTAAATGCCAATGATTTTATAAGATAAGCTGATGAAATTCTTGTATGTTTTAGGCAATTTTTCACTTAAGATAGGCGCAATAAATTTTTCATAATCATCATTTATCAGTAATCAGGGTAATAAAGCTTCTCGAGTCACTTATAACATGTTAAGTACATCTGATTACCAAATATATTATTGAATGGTTAATCATTAAAATACCAATTTTATAGGTACAATATTATGACTAAATGTTATATATGAAAATAAATTGCTGTTCGTTAATCCCCCGCTAAAACTCGAGAGCGGCTGAACCGATTCGGCTATTTTTAGTCTTGAAATATTCGTGGAAGTCCTGGAAAGTTTAAACTGTTTTTATGCTCAACAAAGTGGGCACGGGTCAGCTAGTAATATGATAAAAAAATATGATAAGATAAGTAAATTTTTAGAAATTTTATGGCCCTAAACTTATGTTTTAATCGATTCTAGAAGTAGAGCTAACTAAAAAGGGGCAACCTCTTACGCGCGAATCCACGAGTTCCTCTTACAAAAAAATATTCCTAAAGTAATTAAACTACAGTACGTAAAGAAACACAAACTTGGGCCCTTCTAAAAAGAAAACAATATCCGCACACTTGACAAAATGCAATAAAAAATATAGCAAGCTCCTGTGTTTTAATGGACAGGACACAAGTTACCCGCCTATAAGCTTGTAAGCAGTGAGTAATTAAATGGCGACAGACTGATCACTGACATTACAGGTCCTATAATTATCATTTAATACCCTAGTGCGCTTTGAAAGGCCAACACAACACCTAAAACTATAATCAACCAACTAATTGTCCGTTCAATTATTTATAAGCAACTAAATAGAATTTAGACGTGTTAAATTAATATTTTATCTATCGTGCATTGGTCCAATGATTGGACTGGCTCTGTTTTATTAATAATAATCAATTTTAACGATTACAACTATACCATTATATTTAGTAATCTGAGTAAACATGAACTCGACATAAGTAAATTAAAAATAGACAGACAACTATATATTTTAAATGTACCAAAATCTGAAATTCTTGTTTACTTACGATTTTAAAGTTATATGCGTAAACTAGATTTACGTACGTTAAAAAAAATCAACATTTTTGTGTAGGTACCTTTTATATCTAAAACTCCAAAACTGCTGTACTATTCTCAATGTATTAAATATCCATGGGCGATAAGATACTAAGGCGAATTCGAATTAAAAAATAAAAGTTTTTATAAGTCAACTAAGTATAAAGGGTGTAAAAGCAGTCACTATAACTTTGGGATATTATTATACTGCCTTTTTTTATTCTAGAAATGAATTTTTTTTCACAAAAATTTTTAAAATAATATTTTTTTTCTTTATTGTTATTTTTGCGACAAAATAATAAGAAACAGTGAAAAGTAAAAAAAAAATTTTTTAGTTTTTGACAAAAAAATATACGTTTCCCAAATGAGGAAAGGTAGTAATCGTATCTCAAAGTTATAGTGACTGCTCTTTTTACACCCTGTATAAGCTTAAACAAATATATAAAGACACATAAAAATACATACAGCACTCGAGAAGCACATCGCGAGACGGGATCGGAAGAAAGACTGAAAACGTATGAGGTTCCACGAAGAAAAGCAATGGACCACCGTGAACGAGTCCAGGAAGGCCGCACTAAGCATTCAACAAAGCCTTTTGTTACTTATATGAGAATATCGCGACAGTGTTACATTACTGGGAAAACATTAAATTATTGATTAGTTCACTTTACAGACCCACGCAGCGTGAGATATGCCACGGCGTGGTGGGTGTTTACACACACGTGAAAACTCATAATTTTTCACATTATACAATGTATAAAATAAATAAGTGATAATACTTTAGGATATGTATGTGCCTCCTATGTAGTAAATACTGTGAAAGTACCAGCGCTGAAATACTTACTTTTGACTTTCATGTTTCTATGAGAAATGCGCCAACATCATAAATTTGCCCATACAATAATTAAAAAAAGTAACTCTTTTGGCGCTGGTACTTTTACAGTAAACTCTATATATTATCACTCATTAATATTACAGCCTGTATACGAGAAAATTTGTCTACCTTTAGACATCACCCAATAAATGATTTTTTTTTTCGTTCGATGACGTTTCAATATCGTTTTTACAATATAGCATCACACTAATGTTATAAAGATACAAGTTTGTGAACGCGCATACAATTAGATGCATGTGATAATATTTCGATACTGACGCCTGAAAGAAAACTGACGCTCAAGATTAATTATAACACACATACTACTCGTACGTTTATTATACAAAAAAGTACAGTGTTCTCATGAGATGCTTTATTTACGCTGGTGCACAAGTTAGTAATTAATATATTTTGTTTTAATTAGTTTATCTTACTAAGCTATCATTGCTCTACAGCAATGTAGAGGAACGGTTTCTTACGTTGTGGTTAAATACTCGACTTTTCTTAGAAAGTAGCTACAATTTAAATAAAGTCTTTATAGCAACTAAAACTTGATATGATATGAACAAACACTAAACACATTTTTGTAATCTAATTAATAAAAGTAATACATACATTTATTATTTTAATAAAGACTTTTCAATATTATTTTAAAATTAATTTGAATGTTATCTCTAACGTTTACATACATCTATGGTCCTAAACAATAACTGTAAAATATTTATGGAATGTACACACATTTTTTCAACTGCATTATTTGTTTTGGTGGTAATTTGAATACTAAAAATGTTATATATTACTTATCGTGGCCTACATTTTGCCAAAGCTTTTCCGATTAGTTTTATAAGTACGATAAACTCTAGTTGCGCATCAAGAGATTTAGTAGAATACATATATTTTTTATTTAACAATTTATTGCAGAAAATCTTACAATATTACAGTTTACAAAGAAAAGCGACATAAGGACCTTATTTCTGACAAGAAATTTCTTCCAGCAGCCATACGGAGAAGGGATGGTATAAAATATAGAAGACTAGAGACCCGTGCCCACTTCTTTCAACCGTTTAAACCTTCAATGGACTTCCACGAATATTTCAAGACTAAAAATAGCCGAATCGGTTCAGCCGTTCTCGAGTTTTAGCAAGACTAACTAACAGCGATTCATTTTTATTTATAAGAAGAAGAAGAAAGAAGAAGATAAGACGTATAACCGCTAAAAATAAAAATTTAGGTTGTGATTTACGAAAGAACATAATAAAATATTTCTCAGGATGTTGGTGGCGACCTCTATAGTTATCGTGTTGACAGCTGTCAATATAGTCGTCAGTTCGGTCGCCACAAACATCCCGAAAAGAACATCACTACAAGAGTACAATTACTACTACAGTAGAGTTAATGAATCTAGTTACTTATTTTTATCTCCAAATCACCTAAAGGTCGACTGGTAGATAATGCCTTAAGGCATTAAGTCCGCCTATGTACAAATGTGCACGATGCTTAAATAAATAAATAAATAAATAAAAAGACTTCATTAGCTCAAAAGGAAATCTGGAGGACACAAAGTACCCTCCCCATAGCCAACTCTACTTCTGTGCCAAGTTCATGAAAATTTGTCCACCAAACAAACAAATTTCTTTGTGGATCACTGACAATATTATGATTAAGGATAGCCTAAATATTAGAATATTAAGGGAAATAAAACATGATTTAATGAACTCGCAAATTACTTGTTTATTGGTCTCATTTGAACCAATCAAGTGTTTATTACTGTAATAACTGTAGGTACCGTATTTAAATTTACATTCGATTCGAAACATGCTATCGGCTACTGGTGTTAGGTGTATGGACCGCAAAATACACGAACCTGCCTAATTCAAGTACAGTCCGCAAAAAATATTATAAATTAAAAACGAACGGTAAGTTGTTCATCGCTTACTCAAATACACTTAATAAAGACACAACAAAAATTTAAATAATGAACTTTTGTGAAATAATGAAACCTTTCAAAGACCTCATCATTTCAGCTGTGACGTTATTGTGTTATTGAATGGTTAATCATTAAAATACAAACGTATGACCGATAATTTCAAGTTAACAAATTGATTAGGTACAATATTATGACTAAAAAATATGATAAAAAGTTTTTAAAACTTTCTGTTGCCCTAAACTTGTGTTTTAAACTATTCTTACACCAAGAAGGGGTAAGCTTTTACGCGCGAATCTAAGAGTTCCTCTACAAAAAAAATATTTGTAAAGTAGTTAAAGTACCTACCTACTCAAAAAAAAAAACGAAATTCGTTACGCATCCCCCAGGGTCCCCTAGGGGTATGTAGGACTCCCGAGTCCCGGCTCTCTGCGGCCGGTTTACCCACTAAAACCACTATTGTGTGTACCTCCCCCTAAGTAGGTATTTCATGGGAGATAGATACCTAAAATACTCGCCACGCTTGGCTTACGGTTGGGCGAGCGCTGTTTCCGGATATACAAGGTGTAAGATAAATAAGTGATAATACTTTAGGGTGTGTATGTGCTTCCTATATAGAGTACTGTGAAAGCGTCAGGGCTGAAAGACTTACTTGTGACTTTCAAGTTTCTATGAGAAATGCCCCAACATCATATATTTTCCCATACAATAATTAACCAAAAAGTACCTCTTTCAGCGCTGGTACTTTCACAGTAAACAAAATTCAAAGACCAACAAATTATAAGATTGTTAAGCACGAAGGCGCTTTATATTTGAATATTAGACAATGGGCTTAACACGTATCTTGCTTATGATCATACTACACGTAATAAATATTTCATAGCGACATAGTATGTAATTAATACTACACTCATTACTCATACTGTAATAATATATTTTGTGTAATAATAAACGTAAAACTCCGTCACTAGTAGTTGCAATGACAAAACGTAAAATATAAAGATCGTCAAATTGTATGAAATAATTTTTCATACATTTAAAGTTTAAATAGGTCTATAAAAATTTTAGCTTATTAAAATATGTATTTCAGAAATGGCTGCTAGAATGGCTAGATGAAGATTGTTTTATTAAAAAACATTATACTCGTAATTCTAACCTAACCTTCATTTTGAAATGAGTACATTAATAGATATCATTGAATGATACCCCATAGAATTGGATTAGAATGAGGAGAAAACTTATATCTCTTTCTCTCCGTCCTTACTCCCAATAGGATGAGGACAACCTAAGTAACTACTCATTTTTACTAAAACAATTTAATGTCACTATATACAATTATACTATTTACTACTGCTGTATTAAAATTGTTACTATACGCTATTTTTATTTCTTTTTGTAGTGTAATTTTTATAACTATTTATTTTTCGTTTTGCAAACTGTGGCTTTCGCTTTGGCTTAAACTGGTCACATAAACTTATACTTTTGATGCTGAGGAAGTAATTGACGCCATGAAAGATGCGCAAAAGTTATTCAGCACACCAAGTCTGGATAATTTGGAGGGCTGCGGCAATACCAATTTCATACATTAAATAGGAAAACATTTCCATTTTCCTACTGAGGTGGGATACCGAAATATAAATAAAAATTTCTTTCGTCTTTTGGGCACATTACCAGCGGCCGCCGATTTAGATATAGTTTTTTTACATATAGCCTTTTTTATTACTTGTTTAGTTTATTTATAGTTTAGATAATAATAATTTAACTAAAATAGTTTTAATTTATATATGTTATTTTTAAGGAGTCTTTTGTGTTATTGATAATAAATTTAAAAATAATCAAATATATTTAAACTTTCATAAAAATTAAAATATATTTTAAAGTTCCCAATTTCAATATAGCAATTACACTGGCATTCGTAGTGAAACTCGATATGCATAATAAAAGCACGCCATCTATCATATTCACGAATCGATATGGCTTACGAGAGAATTTAGAAAGCTGATTTTTAATCTGTAGGGCTACGTTAAGATGGCGGTTGTGACAATGCCGCCGGCGTCACCTACTTTCACAGAAGCACCGATAGCGGAGGCTGCGGCAAGGTCGTCGTAAGGCTAACCACTCGAAATCGACACGTGCATACCAGACGAACGGAACACGGTACAAAAACTCGACGCGTGCGCAACTTCTCGATACTCGACTCGGATTACTTAACTCGTATAACTGTACAGGCGAAACGAGATCGTGTTTTTTCTCGGCAGGTTCGACGATCGGCAAGGGCGAGATCACCTCGGGGTGGAGTTCCGGGTCGCGCGTTTCCTCGTTCGATTTCAAATTCGTGTCGATACTCGATAGCGTATACGTCAGTTACGTCGCGTCGATATCGTGCAATTTGCGAGTCATTTGTCTACGTCACAAGAGATGCTCGTTATTGGATCGGATTAATCGGATTAGAGTAAGCTTTATTATAAAGATTAGGAATCCAACTAGGTCACATCAGAATAGCCTCGGTTTTCTTTATCATAATTACTGGAAATAATTTTAGGCAATAACATTCTAAGTATTCATTTTAGGTGTCATTGATACAGTTGTTAAGTAAATGTAGGCTCGACTGTAATCTCCTGAACACAACGATTATCCTACCGTTGCAACCAGTTATCTCTAACAAATATTGACAGAAATCTGTAATAATAACCCCCTTTATCTATGCTAATTTTGGACCGTGTCTTACACTGATAAGGAATTGGATATTTAATATACTTGGTACTACTGTAGTTTATCTTTGCAATGCTATTGCGAATTTCTTTATGATAAACGTATGAATCCTTACTTTGTTATAATATTTATACCAAAAAAATTGGTCCCCTAAAATAAATAATACATAATACTGTAGTTTTTGCTGGAGAGGAATTTTAGGGAGCCAGAGACCCAAAAAACTTTTTTTATCTATTAAGATGGCAGTAAAATTGTCGCCTATGTAGTGACAATAAGTACTGTTGATGGACTACGGTTGGCTTGCCAGCTAATTAAATTGACATCCTCCGACACTGCAAGTCCATTAGTGTGGACTGTGGATAGATTATTCAAGACCAATGACCACATTGTCCAATTTTTTATGAATTATACAAGTTACAAACGGAGACTTGAAGCGATTTTTAAATTTGACCTTATTTTTTAAAATGAAGTAAATTATTGTATAGGTATATACAGGGTATAAAAAGAGCAGTCACTATAACTTTGGGATATGATTAAAAGACCTTTTCTCATTCTAGAAATGAATTTTTTTCATTATTTATTTTTTGAAAAATATTTTTTTTTTTTTTGCAATTTATTATTTTTAGTCGCAAGGCTGAACTGTTTGAAACAACGTTCTGCATTAAATTCTTAAATATTATAATTTTTGCCCTAGTACGTAATGAACGTCGTACGCGTGCTATTGACCTCCCAGCGTAATCAGCTGATCGCTGTGTTGTGCACGTTGTACATTGCCTATTGAAAATTAAAAAAAAAATAAAACAGTAGATTAAAAGCAAATGACTAGTACCAATGGATATATCTCTTGCCTGGTTGTTACCCCACGAAGTTATAGTGACTGCTCTTTTTACACCCTGTATACAATACAACTATTATCTTTGTGCCATATGATATTTTTCATATGGTATCCGAAAATCGAACTCAAAGATGAATAAAGTGTCTTGGAAGAACAATCCGGACTGAAACCTAATAATAGCCATAAGCGTATTGAATGAAGACTCGGGAGCATTACAAGCGGAATTTCGCAGGTGAAGCTGCGGGCGCAGCTTGTTAATATAATTGTTGGTAACTGTTAAAGGTGTGGCACAGGATGTGTCAAATAAGGGAGTGGTTGCTAGAATACCGCTAAGCGCACATTCGGACCCAAGTGCAACGAACAGATACACAAAATGCATTTCATTCGCAACGCTATCGAAAAGAGACGGCATAAGAGTGAAGAGGATGGGGATAGGGCGTTTATACTATAGGTACTTTTAAAGACAAAGAGGTCTCTTGGTCACTTTTGTATAATAAACGAAATGTATTGCTATCTAAAAGTTGTTTGGTTAGGATAAATGGGGATCACACCTCAACTAATAGATTAATGAAATTTGGCACAAAAATAATAACTTCAATACTTTTAAGAGTTGACGTTTTTATAACCATGCTTTAAATATTGCAAAATACGTACAACACACAATATAAGCAGAATCAGTACCGTAGGAAAAAATGCTTGAAAAAATAAAGCCCCTTTATAATTTTAACAACAACAAAGCTCGAAACATGCTCGATTACGTGCATATTAATATAAGCACTCGCACGTTTAATTTGCGACGTTCTCGTTACAAACAGATAAAGACTTAAAACGGCGTTTATAAATATAAAGGTCATTGGAATCAGCGAGATGAACTGCGAGTCATTGTCCTCAGTGCGAAGGTGAGATATGCAACGGAAAGTACTAAGAACAATGGTAAGAAGTACCAGACGATTGCAACGGAAAATAATACCAAAGAACAATGGGGTAAGAAGTACCAGATGAATTATTAATAGATTTAATAAGCACGATAGCGGGGTGAGCGGTTCGACCTCGGCCGATAGTGCCCACGCAGCCTGATTGTCGCCACTTCGCTAGCCACCATTTTTTACATTCACCGCGACGAATCTAGTCCAAAACGCTAGGGCTTAAGACTGAAAGTCGTATGCTTGTACTCCTCGCAAAACGTTGCACTCACCTGCTTCGAGTATTGTACAAAAACGTACAACTTTGTATTCAGAGGTTCGCACTAACAATTGGCAGCATCGTATCCGTAACGTTATCGAATGAAATACTATAGTTATTTTATCCTTGTGAATACGTAGCTGATAATTGTTTGTGGCCACGCAATTTTCAATATTGTGCGGGGTACTCGTGGATGCTTTATTATGCTAGTTCTAAACAACTTGTACAAACCTTTTTAATATCATAGCACATTCGAGGTGTAACGTCATTTATTTTGGTCGTTGTCGCGACAATCGCTCATTATAATATTTCAGTTAGTCACCCTGTATTGCACAAGAATAAAAATGGTTAACTTTAACCCATTACATCATCCTTCGCGGCCATCATAATGTGATAATGGACTATTTATCGCCCCATAACTGTGTCGTAGTTGAACCAACAATTAGACATGACTATTATCACTAAAAGTTATAATACATAATTGTTTAGAAACAAGCTGATGATGATGATAGCGAGTATCGTGACCAGCCGCAACAAGCTCCAATTTTATTATAACCATTACCTATTTAATTCGCTTCAAAGTTTATTATTGTATAGAATCTGTGCAGTGTTTCACAAGTTCGTAAACACAGATTGCAGCCAATCCCACTTCTGATTATGATAACAGGGTCGAGGGCTACTCGTATATTTATTAAATAAAATGAATGAGCGTAATTTCCGATTCATGTGCATTTTATGATTGCTTGCCATTCAAAACGGAGGTAGAATTGGTCTTCCGTAAAGCTTAAAGAAGTACTATGTGTTTGATCATATTTTTATAGAAAACGGAATAATAAATATGACCTATTTATTCCTACCAATAACATATTTAACATCAACAGAATAAGTATACCGATTTTCTGCAATTGTTTTCTGAAGAATAAAATTTATTACAAAGCTTGCTTTTAAAAAAAACTCTAGAGTATTATAGAATACTCACAACTTACCTTGGGTAAATGAGACTAAATAGAGCGATATCAACTCGTGAGCAACATTAATCAACATTTTCCTGGACTCCCTAATTATTTCACCATAATAAACGGTTAACTGTAGGTTACGGCCTCTCATTAACCTCCTGACGTCGCGACCCGAGATAGCGATCGACTCATAATAGACCTATTGATAAACACAGAACGTAATTGTCTCTATTGTCACTTGTCAACGCGCTGCGCCTTGCAGTATAACTTATGTAGGTAGATGTTGCTCGCGTCGCGACGCGTAAAAAGCAATCCCGCGGAAACCATACTTTTCGCCTGGGTAAAAAAGTAGCCTACGTGTCAACTTAATGCCAACTAATTGTTTCAAAATTTTATCATTTTTTTTTTTAAAACAGACACAATCCTTATAATATAATGTGAAGAGTAATTAATTAATGTAGTATCAAATAGACAAACTTAAGATCTCAAAAAAGTGTTTATAGATAGAAACCACAAAGACTTGACTCAATGAAATGGTTCCAAAGTCGACGCACTTATCTTATACTGTGACCAGTAATTAAATGTATTACTGCCAATTACAAACACAAGTACACCTCATACGCTTATTATGTATGCTAATAACTAAACATGCTATTTAATAGCATCCAAACCCTTGGGGAACAAACTAATCCTTCTCTTACAATCGCAAATTGTATTTATATATAGGTAAGGAAATATTTGTTGCCTAAAAGGAAAACCCCAAAATTTTGCACAAAAGCCCTAAAAACCACTAGAAGAATGTAATTTTGGTTTTCCTCCTTTTATTTTAGGAAATGTTACTATAATATAAGATATTTATTTACAGATATTGCAATATGAAACTACTAGCTCGCAACTCCGCCCATCTAAATATCATACTGAATACTGTTATTTTTCGGTGTATTATAGTATTGTATGAATATTGCGTTAATCGTAGAATAAACTCGTTGAGAATAATTAGCGTGAAAGGATCACAAATATTCTCGCAAACTTTCAGACTTCCAAGTAGTAGGACGAGACAAGCGTCATCCGAATGGCATTATCGGAATTCGATACTGAAGAGGCAATCAAGATAGAAACAATCGATTTCTATAGCTTAGATAATATTGAAATTCCTTCAGTTATTACCTAAGCACATGTAGATAAGACGATACACGTCACAGACTGTACTTGGATACATTATCGGTTGACTTGGAAAACAATTACACTGCTATCTACATTAGACGATTTCAGCTAGTATTTTGTCATTTATCTACGTAATTAATGACGATATTCTTAAATCCGGACATTTAAATATCTATTCAAACAAAATAATTTAGACCATTTGGCTAAAATACAAAGCGAGTTGTTAAGGTTCACGAAATAAGAATAAGCTAAGCGGTACCTTCAAATTAACTCAAATTGTAGGAATTATTATTAGCTACATATAGAAATTTTATATACCTAACTAGTAGGTATTGTCGGTAATGGAAATGCATTTAAGTAAGTAAGTTTGCTTTCATGTGCTTGTGAACTGCTTTAGCTTAGTAAAGGCAGTAGGCACTCACCTTAGAGTCTTCTATAGCTAAATACATATTATTTCATATACGTCTATATAGTCTTGATAAGGTTTATTATACAACTACTGAGCCGCGAATTAAAGCTATCAATGCATGATTTTCGCGTAGACATCAGGAATCAACATGTGTTGACGTGTTACTGTAAGTCATTATCACTACTTATGGCACAGTTTAGTTAAGTAAATAAGGCGATATAATGTGTGGAACCATCCATAAGAGTTACTGTAAAATAATATGATACCTATTAAGATTAGGTAACTAGTGACCACATCGTAAGGCGTTTAAATGTAGGCACTACAATCTACAGCTATAGTCTAAACCGACATCTAAAACCTACGTCCTACAACCTACAATCTACACATCCTACCTCTACAACTTACACCTTTCACAACTTCCACTAATTTAGCTAATAAAATCACATATTATTATGATTGTTGAGTTTTCCTTCTTTTTTTTTAAGCAATAATATATACTATTTCTAGTTATTTTAGCGATCCATTAAAGTTGTTCTTACATAATATGAGAAGTTTCCCAAGATTCTAATACGCTTTACTAATATCATTGTTATGAATATTCGAATATATCATAACAACAGTAGACAATAATATAATTAGTAGTATTTACTATTTAGCCAAAGAATTTTGCCATTATTATTTATAAATTAACCGAAATTAGTTTATTACGCATTGTGCGCTAAATCCTTTCGATTGAAAAAAAAGAAAACAGAATTTTATGCTTAGATTTTTTTTTTACATTTTATGCACTTCAAACTAAATATTGCCTGCCATTTATTGTCTACTAAACTATTCTAATATTTTTATGGAATAAGTAACTTTAAGTAGAACCATTCATAATTCATAAAATATCACGGAAAAACTATTGTTTATTCAATAGTTTTGTATATTATACAATGAAGTTGTTACAATAAAACTTTAACACAATATAACATTTTACTGCGGACAAAACAATATTAAAATGTTGAGCTCAAGAACAATAATAATTCATAACATTAGTTTTAAAATAGCCATTATCTAGCTAAGTGGATAAGAAGACAGAGCTACAGGTGTACAAAATAGATTTTGTTTTTATTGAAATTAAATCATTATTGGTAATCTGATAGTAAAAAATATGTCTATAGATCTGGAAAGAGCATCCAAGAAAACAAATTTCATTCTTGTCGTGAAATTTTAGATTGGCAGATCATAAACCCCAAATTCTGTACATGTACAAAATGTAATTATAATGTTCTATTGTGGTTAATGTAAATGAACATGGTTAGTCAACAATATTCAAGTTAAATGTAAACTAATAATTCACTTAAAATGCAAATGTAATAATTGTTTTGAAATACAACCCGCAGAACCAGGCTTTACAAATTTTATTTCCTGTACCTTAAGACATTTACACAGTGCGTAAATGAATATTCATTGCGTCGAGATAGATTCAAATGACAATATATTTTATAATGTAAAGGAATAATTGTATATTTTACAAATGATAGAGTATTGTAATCGAAATCCAGTACCTATTATTATCAAAAGGTTTTCTTATAATAATAATTAAGATGAACATATTCATAAGTCACTCACTTGTCTCCGACACACACATAACACCTCTTGTTCCTTCAGAGGACCAAAAATAACATACTAATTCATTTACGTTATATCCTATAGGTATCCAATACAATTTACTATCAATACTATCACAATCGATAAAACTGCACAGTTCAGCTTGCATCGTTAAATCGTTACGATTAAACATTAACTGTGGTATCTTATGAAAATAATGTATTCCTTGGTACAAACGTCTATCGTCCATAGATATTAAACACAAATCTAATGAAGAGAAAAAAGGATACGGGCGTCCGTAGACGCATTTGAGACAAAAAATTTTAGGTGTGTGATCGATATTCGAAATACATAAGTATACAGTATTTAGTAGGTACCTAATCCAAACAATCATGCATGAAGTAAACCCGGATAACTGTAACATTTGAAAAACCCAAACCCATTACGCTCTAGCAGCCTTAGAATAGAATATTATTTAAAAAACCGCGATGCGAGTCAGACTTGCAACGCAAAAAAAATTGCGGAGTCCCCATAAATTTTTAATTTATTTTTATTATATGTTGTTACTGCGGTAACAGAAATACATCATTTGTGAAAGTTTCAACTGTTCTTGAGATATATGGTGACAGACAGTGATGTATTTGTAATAGGGTCCCATTTTTAATATCCTATAGAATCCTGAAAATATCAAAACTAACTTATTTTCAGCTCTGTAAATAGACACCGGAAGAGAGACGAATCATTAGTAATATTATTATGAGTAAGGGTGCGCCTAGTAATTACCGAGCACGTGAGTCACTGTTCGCTGAAACGTGAAGCACTCGCTTACTGAAAAATAATATAATTGATATCGATGTTCCTACTAAATGTTCGCCCGCGTCTTTGCTTGCGACGTATATTTGATAGGTAGACTATGTGAGTTTTAATTTTACACGGGTGCTCTCCTGGTAGAATGTCTGACTTGAAATTTTGCGACCTGCGTAATATTATGTATTTTAGTTTTTTTTAGTTTCAGTTTCTTAACGTTTTATTTTTGTAGCTTGGCACTTCTCAATGACATTCAGGCTCAAAGCAGTATGAATGATATTTTTTTCTTTTTTGCAACAGTACATCCTTACTACTACACTGCAGCTGTACAACCTATGCAGATTCAAAATATGAAACTATTAAATCTCGAGCAAAAGAAAACTTTTCGTACTGTCTCGGCCACAATAACTTCGTAAAATATGATGCAAATGGCTCTCTTATCGCAGAAAACGTCATGTATCTGTATCAGTTTGTGAAAATTATTTCTCTTATCTGTTTTAGAATGTTATCGGCCTATTATACGAAAATTATTAACCAATAAAATGACAACGCCAGCACAGCGGTGGTATCACTCAGAAGTAAATCAGAAGTGGGATAGTGTCAAAATAATGTTATTGCATTGATATCGTAGGAAAATAGATATTTGGCATAGCTTCTTAAGTGTATATCCTAGAGGTTTATATGTCGTAAAACTTTTTTTAAAGTCACATTAGCATGAAACTCCAAGAAATTGAACAAAATAGATTTCTTATAAATATTCTTAGTGCATTTTTTAGGAAATTATGACATTGCGAATCTACTTTTACTTACCTAATCAATTCACAACTAAGGGAACCATACCTTAAAATATTAAAGCCCTTTGGTACTAAAAAGGGATTGATTGCAGAACGTTCCACATTCACCGATGCACCAACTGCTCCGGCCCAACAGACTCCGAGTTACTCAACGCTTTGACAGCTGAAAGTCATTGACACTAATAAACATTAGCATTTGCTTGTCCCTTCTAATTTGCTAACACCGAAGCATTCAAACCTACTCGAATAATCCAATTCTAGCTGAACATGATCCAAGAAATATCACGACCTCAAAAGCCGTCATTGAATAAGCTTGGGTTTTGTTTAAAACTTTAAAGTTCTTCTGGTTACTTACAAACGGGCAATCCGCAGCTTGTTTTACGTCCTAAGTCCACAAAAACACTTTTTTCAATTATGCAAATTGCACTTTTTACCAGCGTCATTAACCCGATTTCGGGCAAATTGAAAATATTCATCGGTTAACAAATTAATGGTGATATAATAAATTATTTTGGAATAATTGAATAATATATCACCATTCACCACCGCAAATAACTGTATAACTGTAATATGAATGCCGGAGTTTTAGCAGCACGTGTTTACCTAAAATGTTATCCTCATAAATGCAAACCAAGATTTGCTATCAAATTCTCAACTTTTTTAATGTTGGCTGTCTTGTATTGTGGTTATTCTGTTTGGTAAATTACAAGAACTAGGTACATGTTACTGGAGATCCTTTCAACTATTAGAAACCTTAAAAGATTTTCACGTTACTCTATTACCATTGTCGGATGTCGTAAACTTTGTTACAATCGTTCTTCATTAGGGTTATCGCAACAATTGTAACTGACAAGACTCTTTGGCTACCCATACGGTATTCCCACATCCTAATAGGCTTAAATTTCAGTTTTTTTATTTCACCAATATTCAAATACTAGATAAACCCAGATAAATTTAACTGAAACGTAATCAAAACCGTTTATAACACAACCATAGACTAGTCAATGATGCCATTTGGCCAATATTAATACAATGATTAATTAATTATTTATTGTTTGGTACTACGAATCCATAGACTTTATTCTACAGTCGGCAGTGTCAAATTTATGTTTAATTATTTTAAAAAGTATTGTATAATGAGGTATGATCCTTTAATATTCCGGTGAAAGTGTTGTGATAATTATGTGTGCACAATAACTGAATATGTGAAAATTTCAGAGTTTTCGGTTTGTTTTGGTTTGTTTTAAATTTATCTGGGACGTACTATAAGTAGTTCAATGAAAAATTTGTTAAGTTAAAAGTTATTAGATTTTATTATCGCAAGCTATGAGTACTTCGTGTTTCGAAAATTGTACATTTTGCAGAAAATTACCTAGCCTATTTAGGTAAAGAATTATATAGGATGCCAAATTTTATAAAAATCTATCCATTTCCAGTAGTCGTCGTGTTTATAGTTATTAAACATTAACGATCAATTAATACAGAAGCATAGTAAACGCAAACAAACAAATATTGTTTCCTCTTAATAATTGTATTATTTACTTAGGGCAGATTTTTCAATCGTCAGATAACTTTTATCTGTGGAATAAACATGTGACTTTGACATTTGTTCCATACAAAATCTGCCAAAGTCACATATTTATTCCTTAGATAAAAGTTATCTGACGATTGAAACATCGGCCCTTAGGTAGATACTTCCTTTATTATATTTTATTAATGGGAGCTGTGTCACAGTTTTTTAACCGACTTCAAGAAAAGGAGGAGGTTCTCAATTCGTCTGTATGTATAATATTTTTTTTTTTTTTATGTATGTTCACCGATATTTTCGTCAATTATAGACGGATTTCAAAAATTTTTTTTTTGTTGGATAGAGTTCACTTCTGGGGTGGTCCCATTTTCACCAGGTCAGGATCTGATGATGGGATCCATGAGAAATCGAGAGCAACCACCAAAAATTGTATGCTCGTATGGTGTTTTTGTTACGTAATTATGTCTTACTCAGGTATATGCTTCAGGGTGTCAACATCTGATGCTGCTGTGCTGATGATGAAGCTACAGTACTCCTTAACGGTTAGGAGTTGGAAGGCAGTACTGTAATTGGTCGATGGAAACTATTTAGTAGTATGTAGGGCTAACATGTTGCTTGTGAGGTATGCTTGAATTAACATCTGATGCTGCTGCGCTGATGATGAAGCTACAGTACTCCTTAACGGTTAGGAGTTGGGAGGCAGTACTGCAATTGGTCGATGTAAACTATTTCGTAGTATGTAGGGCTAACATGTTGCTTATGAGGTATGCTTGAATCAACATCTGATGCTGCTGTGCTGATAATGAAGCTACAGTACTCCTTAACGGTTAAGAGTTAGGAGCAGTACTGTAAATGGTCGATCGAATGTATTAGGTTACATATGAAATTGGCGTTTTGTCGTTCTGGCCACATCTTAAATATATCCTGTTTAGTTAGGAATTCCAAATTCAAATTTAAACAGCTATTTACTCATGCATTTGTGTTTTAAACACTGTAATTCATTTGTTTTATTCTCTTTTGCTTTTTTTTCTACGTCACTCATTTCACAAAATGGATAACTTAAAATATCGCATTATTTACGAGTACGAGCACCGTGGCACCAGTGCTGCAGAAACGGCTCGAAGAATTAATTATGTGTATACTGTATAGGGGTGGTGTCGCAAAAGAAAACACGGTGCGTTTTTTGGTTTCAACGCTTTTGTTCTCGAAATTTCGACCTGCAGAACAAGCCCCGTGGACGGACGGAGACCAAGGTCGATAATGATGAATTGAAGGCTATTGTGGAAGCAGATCCATCGCAAACCACATCAGAGTTAGCTACAGGCTGCGGTGTTAGTGACAAAACCGTTTTAATCCACTTCAAGCAAATTGGGAAGGTGAAAAAGCTTGAAAGGTGGGTACCTCATGAATTAAGCGAAGCAAACCGACAAACGCGCGTCGACTGCTGCGTTACATTGCTCAACCGGCACAAATGAAGGAATTTTAAATCGGATCATTACATGTGATGAAAAATGGATACTGTACGATAATCGTAAACGCTCATCACAATGGCTGAACCCTGGTGAACCAGCAAAGTCTTGCCCCAAGCGAGAATAGACTCAAAAAAAGTTACTTGTAAGCGTTTGATGGACTAGTGCCGGTGTCGTACACTATAGCTTTCTTAAATCTGGTCAGACGAATATGGCTGATGTCTATTGTCAGCAACTGCAAACCATGATGGAAAAGCTCGTCGTTAAACAACCGAGACTTGTCAATCGCTCTACGCCACTGCTGCTTCAAGACAACGCTAGACCACACACGGCCCAACAGACGGCTACCAAATTAGAGGAGCTTCAATTGCAATGTCTAAGACATCCACCGTACTCTCCGGACCTTGATCCAACATATTACCATTTTATTAGAAATTTGGATATCTTCTTGCAAGGAAAAAAATTCAATTCCGATGAGGCAGTCCAAACCGCTTTCAAAGATTTCATTGGTTCCCGTCCGAATGGTTTTTTTAGTAAAGGGATCAATGAACTACCTATAAGATGGCAAAAGTGTATAGATTGCAATAGTTTTGATTAATAAAATATATTTTAATATGAAAAAATCGCCTTTATGTTCCTCCAATACAAAACGCCAATTTCATATGTAAGGACTTAATATGTAGGGCTAACGTGATATTTGTAATATACCATCCAGACTCGCGGCGAGAAATCTCACAGAGAAGTCTCGCCGGGCCTTCTCGCGAGAACAAGCATTTTATTCACACTCTCATTTGAGATCTGTTTCCTATGCAGTATGGACGACATTGACGAAATTGAAACTGCAGCAGGTTTGGCTCTGTGTGCCATTGCATATTATAACTTTGTCAATGTCGTTGGGTCTACCTATGATAATAAAAAATATAAATACCTAATATGTAATATCAAACTCTTTCAAGTACCTATTAATAATAATTATAGCTTCCTAAAAATATGAACAATTCGTCAAACGGACGTTGTAATTAGTGACTATAGGTATATAATATTAAATAAACTGAAACCCTTGAGTAAATGAACTAGCATCTATTTAAGTTCACAACGCATTAGCACAACTAAAAATCGAGAAATAAACTGACTTTTAAAAAAAAAATTAAACCAATTTAAAAAAAAATAAACACAAACGACAAAAACTTTAACCAAACAAAAACAGTACCTACATAACTAAAAAGCGATAAATAACCTAATTTATCTACTTAATGCATATTATATATCTACAACTACATAGGTATTTAAATATTTACAACTAAATACCTAATACTATAACAAAGTCATCTTTAACTATTTAAATATTTACAGTTATCACTTATTTTTGAAGTCGGTGCCAGCCAAACAAATAAATTTAATTAAGAAAACTGCCCGACACTAAAATTTTTCAAATTTTCCAAAAATAATTTTTCAAATTGGACCAGTGGTTCTTGAGATTAGCGCGTTTAAACTAACAAACAAACCCTTCCGTGTTATAATATTAGTATAGATTGTATTTTGCCGTGTGTGAATTTCAAAAATAAGTGATAACTGTAAATATTTAAATAGTTAAAGATGACTTTGTTATAGTATTAGGTATTTAGTTGTAAATATTTAAATATGTAGTTGTAGATATATAATATGCATTAAGTAGATAAATTAGGTTATTTATCGCTTTTTAGTTATGTAGGTACTGTTTTTGTTTGGTTAAAGTTTTTGTCGTTTGTGTTTTTTTTTTTGAAGTCGGTTTAATTTTTTTTTTAAAAGTCATACTAGTACAGCTCCCAAGTCCCAACGTTACCTACTGAATGCATTCATAATATTGAACTGTATACATATAATAAACATGATCTGTAATCTCTAATCAAAATTATGTAATATGTGATTTGAAATAAATAAATTTGAATTTAAATTCCTACCTTACCACAGCAACAACATTATTCTCAGTACGAATACAATCCTCGTGAAACATGCAATTAAGGACACTTAACCATTAACCAGGCTAATAAGTTTATTTGTAATGAACATTAGCCCTTCGGTGATCTGAATTCTGCGTAATGATTTTTGATGGTGCAAAATGTAGGTCATGGAAACCTTGCTTCACAATTGACAGTACCAGTGGGCTTAGCACAAGCAATTGATAATATTGTATTCGTAAGTTTATCATTTGGTAATTTACGAATGATTTTTCGCCAATTCGTGCTTGGACGAAGCATAAAAAATTGTCAAGAACGTATCCGTAACGTTATCATTCGGTAACGTTACCAATGTTCGAAAATTCTTTGTGTTTGGACGAATCACAAACAATTGACCAGAATCAGAACGTTTCGTGAGAATTATTGTACGAAATGATGACAGCGCATATTACTTATGTAGGTATATAATTTTTATTCGATAACGTTACGAATATAGTATTATTTTTAATTGTTTGAGCTAAATCTACTGTTATGTGACTTGTTTAGATACACTTTAAGATACTTAGACTTCGACTTACAAATATAACTGCAGCAAATAAGGGACAGATTTTTTTTTATGTTGTATGACCACTTGATTCTTACTACGCTATATGTATACCTATTATTCATAAATCCGTAAAATTGGTGAAAAATTATTGTTTTAATCATTTTATTAGTTCATTTTCAACTGACATAGGTATGCAATTGCAAAACTTTTAGAAACTGTGATAAAAGTTAAGTTAAGCTTTAAAAGCACTGAGTGTAAGCTGCGACAAAACGTAAAAAGATGAAAGCGAATACCTACTTGCACTACAGAAATTAGCCGGCTGGGCTTTTTCCGATGATAATATTTGACGGAAAAAATTGAACTGTTTTTAATAATTAAGACATTTTCGGACCATTAATACCTACATTATATTATGTGGATGTCAAATTCTAAATAAAAAGTTTAAATTTACTAATTTTAAATATTTCTAAGGACGAAGTTTAGTTTTTATTCCTTTGTTGTAAAAATATTACAACATAATAATATTATGTTACATAATATAACATAGCATGTAACTATATACTTATATTACTTAATACTTCCTGAGTTTTTACAGTTTACATGCCTAGGAAATATTTATTCGTGAGTTACAGAGACGTTGCGTTAGCGTCCTCGACTGTTTGTAATAATTTTATCACTTATGTTTTAAGCTCATCGGTATGTTAGTATTCAATATTTGTAGTATCGGACGCTATTTAACTTGCTCCATCCGACATCGACGTTACATCAACTTCAGTAAGTAGGTACTTACGATCTCATAAACGCGTACGCGTAGTTTCAACTCGTCGGGTGTCCGTATGCAAGGAACTTTCTAATAAAATTATAGACATCACATCTCGATCGAGACTTATCTATAGAGCGCCGAGTGCGAAATAAAATTGCCATAGTTTACCTTAATTATAGATCAAAGTTTCCTTATTCCGTCAGTGTGTCGTTCATTAGAAACTGCACTTAGAAAACACTCGGAAAAGCGGGAGAAAACTCGCACAAGTCGAACCGGGGATCGGAATCTCACACGCAAGTATAAATTTGAATATTTAAACTTATTTAGTCGAGTTATTAGTGATGCTCGTGATTCGGTAGCGGCGAACGCGAGAGGGGATAGCCGGCGGCGGACGGGACGGCGCGTGGTAGGAGCCACGCGGACGGCAGCACGGCGACGCGGGCACTGAGCGGCGACGGGCGAGCGGCGGGCCATGTCGCGGCCGGCCGCCGAGCGACTCCCCGCGCGTGCGCCGGCCGCCGCGCGCCGGACCTGCCGCGCCACCCGCCTGCGATAGCGGTCCGACAGCCTCCCGCGCCGGCACCGCGCGAACTCCACCGTCCGGTGCACCGATTGCACCGAATACCTATCGGACCACACGCACTCGCAATATCTCTCGGCTCGCTATCGAGAACGTTTGACACCGGTAAATCAATGCATCCTAGATAATGTTGTTTGACAACTTTACGAGTTCAAATGAATAATGACTCACAATTTTGTAAACATGGCACTTTAGCAGACGACGTGGAAGGTTTCAATGATGATAAGGACGATCAGGATGAAGCAGAAGAAGGCTTCTGAGAAGTGCAAACTTTACTACTGCTAACAGAAGTACATGTAACAACTAACGACATACAAAGTATGCGATACGAAAGCAACGAGAGAAGCAAACCTGATTGTAGCTAATAAAATGTTCGTGGAATAAATCTAAATTAACGCTTGGAAGAATCTCTCATAAATAGATAACTCTAGATAGTTTAAATAAACGATCATGTAAATAAAAGTTCAGAGAAATAAAGTCTATAAACTTTTTGCGCAACCTGAGTTCCGTGATTCGCGTACTCTGTACGCTGTACAGTAACCAATCAAAAATATCAAAAGGTCAATCAGTAGCTCATTATACATTTACGATCACGTAATATGGCTAGTTACGGTGGACATTACTCACTAAAGTCGGTGTCCAATGTCAATAAAAATCGATGTAAAAAACGTAAACCTCCTGCATACATGCTGAGTCACTTCTATTTCTATGAATCAGATAATATGTCACATTGTTTAATACTTGTACAAAAACTATTAGCTGATTCTTCATTCTCGCCTCGGGCGATGTTTCGGACAGGTTTACATGCCAGCTATCTCGCGGAATCCCAACAGATAAGGATCGATATTGTAATGAAGTTCCAATAGATTATAGCTATTTTTGAACATTATCGGCCGAACACAGAAGCCTATTCGCAGGCTGTCACTATTATTGCTTAGGAGATTAACAAGGACATCATATCACTTGAGCACCACTCAGTCTTGCTATCGTTTTAGTATTCGGCCGGCAGTATAATAGCATACACGAAAAATGTTTTTAATGTTTTTATTCTTCTTTTGTATTTGCAGCGTTTTGTTCAACTGAATAGTAATAATTAGTGGGATGTGTAGCATTCTACTACATCCTACTCTCTTTTTGGTATTTTTTAGCAAATCTTTTATTCAAAACAATAATTTATTCGTTGTAATATTTGTCCACTTTACATACAAGTAAGAGTGCTATGTTTAACTATGAAGCCTCTTTTAATATAATTAAATATTTTTAGCTTATTAAATAAGCGATTAATTTACGGCACGTCCAAGCTAGAACGCCTCAATGGTACAGTGGTTAGAGCATGGCTCTCGATTCCCGCGTTGGACGTTGGAACAACTAAACATGTTGTATTCAAGTTTGGCTAGAACCAGCAAGCTTACTCCCTACACAATCGAGAATCGAATCACTTCGATCTCAAGGGATTTTGGTATTTTATTTGGTGGAGTGCTTTGAAACTAACCAGGATAAAGAAAATCGTGAGATCGTAACTTTTTGCATTCTCGACCATATCAATCGACTGGGAATCAAAATAAACAAACGTCAATTTATTAGGAAGTACGCGGCACGATCGAATCTGAATCAAAATCGAATTAGTTTGGAGAGTAAGGAACCTGTGTAGGAGTTCGGTAAAGGCTGATTACCAGACTGCCTTACAAGAAATATGACCTATGCGTCGGATGGGAATGCCAAAGGTCTGACCTGTGCCAGTTCTCTCGCCAGTGGTGTTTCTGTCCCGCTGGACTATGAGAGTCAAGGAAGAGAAAGGCTGGGCAGATTTCAACTAATCCAGTCGCCGACCCCTAAATCGGTCTGGGACTTATTATAACGTCTAAACGGTGTACGTAGCTCATACTGACATACAATTCAAACAATAGTCATTAATACGTATAATAAAAAAATATTTTCCTCTTCTGTCTTTTCTTTCCTCTTCTGACTTCTATCCTTCAAGATATTTCCATTGTTTATGTTCTCAAGCACATATTTTATACTTTAGCTACCGTGTTTTGATGTTATTTCGGAAGTACACTTACTTGGCATTTTTATAGTGTTTTTATGGCGAAATTAAATGGTGTTTATACACATTTTGTCAGCGGTATTCCGACGATTAGTCAACTTTATTTGTTATCTCCTATCTACCATAAATATCAATTCGAGTTAATATATGGGCCTATTTCTTGTTACATTTGTTTCATTCAACTGTATATGGGCACGCTTGGCGGATTTCCAGAAAAGTTTTCATCCAAATAATTTGAACGTTAGCTCCAATACATTAAAAATGTAGGAAGAATACAAGATTGGTTCAAGAAATAGAAAGACAACAATGGAAAATATTAGGAAAATTTATATTCTATTCAATTCCGTGACTATATTTTATCTTTTGTTGAATTTCGGTCAACTTCTATAAGACTGTAAATAGAAATGTTGCGTTTGTAAAAAAAACACTTTAATTTTTATATTGATATATTAGTTACTAGCTGTGCCCGCAACTTCGTACGCGTGGAAAAGTGATTTAGGACACTTTTATATTTTTAGATATATTTTTAGTTTATTGGCGCAACAAATGGTTTTAGTGCGTTTTAAACCGGCCGTAGCGAGCCTAGAGTCCCACATATCTCTAAAGGGAATCCCTCCTTAGGGGAATCGAAACGCAAGACCCTTGCGAGATCAAAAGAAAGGCATCACTGTCATACGTCACATAATAATATATTTATGTATATAAATTACATCGTTTTAAATCTAATACAGAGGATTCTTCTCCTGTCCCAGAAACCAATCATCGTTATACGTTTCACACCCTCCTGCAATTCCTCGCCCTACTAATTTTAAATCTGTTCTGTGTTTTGTAAATTGTTCTTTTAACAGACCTTCAACAGACTTTGCTCGGACCACCGTAGCCTTGTTTCTTCACAGAACTCATGAAGCAGTGTCTTCGTCCACACACTCTGACACTGGCGAGTCACTAAGGAGCCATTACTAACAAAGAAGAAGAAGAATACAGAGGATTTCTAACTTTAATATGCGTTTCAGTATTCAGCCGTTCGTCACATCGTATATGGAATTTACACGTGTTTATGCACATACAATAAGCATAGCTATAAAAATCACCCTGTTTTGAATCTCTATAAAACCATTGTTATGTCACTCTGTATTAAAGCTTTATATTGTTTGAGCTAAATAAGGATTTATTATATTCATTTCATCAGCATCCAAACCACATGGTTCAGGAATAGAATGTACGAGGATTGAACAAGTTGGTCTCCCCTGTTATAAACAGCTACTGCATTGGTAATTGAGTGTCTAGACAAGGATCGTTGTTTCATCCACTTATAATACCTACGGCAATAACAATTATTATACATGTAAAGGTACGAGCACATTATGACGGCCGCAGCGTTTTACATGAGCTATCAAACACTAGTCAGGCCGCATCACTCATGGCTTTCAGTAAGGGCCGTTTCACGCTGAAATATCAACAACGCGACAAGTACTTTCAGAGTCAAATGGTTAAAAAAGTTAAACTTTAACTAAATATTTAAAATACTAGTATCGCCTACGTCTAGGCGGCCAGCGACGAAGAAACCGGCCTTTATTTCGATGCGACACGGATTTCTTGCTCAAAAGTCAAAATCTAGTTCTAGTCCGGCCCGACTCAATAGAGCACATGTACAGTTCAGATCGCCCAAAGGGCTACGTTCCAAACCACGCCGGTTTGAAATGTTTATCGAACTGCTGGGCTAAGTACTACGTCAAAACCGTCAGATTCCCTGCGACTTACATTATGTAGTGTCAAAATGTGTCATTGCGCGCAGATTTAACTGTGGAAAATATGCTGTCATGACATGCCAGATCGGAATGTCGTCCCCACACATTTACACGTTTGTTTCAGATCGATGCGTTTGTTTGAAATTATACGTGTGCTAAGTTTGTTTGTTTTGAACGTTGCGACGCGGTGCCCGCTGCGGCTTGTCATAATATGCGCGTACCTTTATGAAGCAAGTATGAGAACAAAGGTTGCGGTTCAGCAAATCACAGGTACAGATAAATATCTGACAGTATAGATCGGATTGATTTACTGTACAAAAGTGATAATGGCACTGTAATGAATGGGCAGTGCGGTGACTCCGCTCTAACAAATATCCTAATAGAAGAGATACTTCAAATAAATGGCCAATTAATCCCCCTTAAGTAGATTTGGCTCTAACTTAAGAAACTTTCAAACTTTGCTTAACTTATTAAGAAACTTAATACCTAACCTCGTACGTAGGAGTCGAAGACTTCGGGTATTTATTAGGACTTAGGAGTTGGCTTCTCTCCATTATGGGGCGAAAAGAAATTAGATTGCTATCTGACCCAGCTGTATAAGATGTCCCTAATATTATCATGAATTAGTTTCTACGATTTATTTGAAGTTTACTCTCTGTTCATTTACTTTAATGGCTGGTTCTAGCCTCAATAGTATCCACTATGGCACAGTTGAAGTAGGTTACGCCATCAACGTTCAACACAAGATTATAGCTTAAACTTTTATTATCATTTAAACATTTTAGCAGTGTATGCCTCTGTTTTTAACGTGTATTTCATAGATTAATATAAAAAATTGATAAACGAAATTTATAAAATTAACAAGCCCCCCGTATTTTTAGCTTTATGGGCTTTATGATGATTTATTGTAGTTAGTACCACCCGTGATCTCGTCAGCTTACAAACAAAAAAAACTTTATCAAAATCGTTTGGGAGGTACGATGCAGTAACACACGTCAACGTTATAACTTCCCTCTGTTTTTGGTCGGGGTTCCACAATTTTTTTTTTATGTATACCAATATTACTAATAATAATAAACTGCATATATTTCTATAAAACTAACTTATGAAACCTTATTTGATATAAAAAATTATAGATTTGGTCTAAATTGTATGAAATTGTTACCGTTCCCGTTTCCTCGTACAAAGAAGTGAAGGAATCTAGAAAATTGTAGCAATTATTTGTACAAGGCAATTAGTTGCAAATAATTATTTATTTGCAAGTATCTGCAGGCATGTAATTTTCTAATGTGATCGACGCGACGCGGCGCCAGCGGCCTGCGAAGGACACTTATAATACATCACCGACTGCATTTCTCAACCGAACAATTTATATAAGAATTGATCTAATTACATTCTATAAATCATCGCAACGTAGTTGAATCATAGTCAACCGCAACAAATTACGAAACGTGGTTAGGTTCGACGCAGAAGCTGAGATATAAGTGGCGCCAGGAAAATTGCTTTGGAATAAAAATAATAACAATGTTTTGATCGCTTTTGAACAACAACAAAATTAAATAAAATATGGCCTGGTTTCAATGAAATCGGCTACCGACACCGAAATCGGTGAGGGGAGCTATTATTATTGTCGACCATTATCGACGTCCACTGCTGGACATAAGTCCAGGGGAAGTATTTATGGAGGGTAGTGGAACCCCAAGCCACGGTTCCTATGACTCAATAGTTAAGAGGAAACAGCACGATTGAGAGACATACAAAATAGGTATTTATAAAATCTATTACCTACTGTCTCGCAGTGCCTTTTTTTTTTTTTTTTTTGATTTCGCAAGGGAAATGCATTACGCATCCCCCCGGGAGGGTCCCCGAGGGGTATGTGGGACTCCCGGCTCGCTACGGCCGGTTTACCCACTAAAACCACTTGCGGATTGCCATCAGCCGTTATGTTGGGTGGAGTGCCTGGAGACGTGAGTGTCTCGCAGTGCCTTAGCTAGCCAGCACTAGCGCGATAGAGACAACTGCAACTTGAACTCAAATTACCTATTAAATGTACCAGAAATCGACGTTTAGGGGATTCCTGTTTCCTCCTCAAAAACTTAACCGATTTAAATATTTTTTTTCTTAATTAGCTAATAAAAGAATTGAGCTAGGTTAATAATTTTTTTTGTTTTTTTTTGTGTAATGTAGTCAAATTTGTTTCCTGGATGTTTAAACATATCGGAGAGTCCGGTATTTTTTTTTAGGTTTTTGAACTTCATATCTATTTAAATAATTAATTATTAAAAAAAGGAAAAAATAGGGACGGACAAATAATATACATAGATATTCAGGAAAAAAATTGATATCCAGGGAGGAAATAGGAATCCCGGGAAAAAAATTCGTAGTGTTTCCACTTAATACCTAACTTTTCATTCTCGTTCAAATTCCTACCTATTATACAGGTTGGAGCTTGTCTCGGAAGGATAACCAGCCCTGGCCACTGGGTGGCTTGTCTATACTCGCTACGTTTGGCAGGCGGGTTGGCAAGCGCAATTTTAAGAAGTCCCGCGGCAACTAGTGGAACTAAATCTTATCTGTATACAATTGCAGGATTGCCGGGACGATTTGTAGGAATATTCCGTTAAGAAAAGCGCCCGATCTCGTAAAATATTAGCTTTTACCATTTTTCTTTGGTCATATAATAGTATAGGTTGATATAACATTCCACCACACGATTACAGCGCCGCGTGTTAGGGGATAAAGAAGTCCCCTAACACGCGCGTGGAAAGTGAAAAAAATTACTACTCAAGGTATTTGCTTGACTAGTGATATTTAATAGTAGTAGGTATAGTAGTAGGAACAGCCTGAGTATTGATTGTTAATAGTAGTAGTTACTACTATTAAAAAAAAGCTCTTTCCCTACCTATTTTTTATTACTCATGCTCTTTGCCTACCCAGCCTACCTACTACTATTAAAAAATCACTACTCAAGCTCTTTGCCTCTAGTACTATCTACTCTAGTACTATTAAAAAATAGTCGTGAGTATGTGTGTGTGTGTGTGTGTGTATCAAACTTCTTTATCCTGCCCTTATCCCACTCTAGATGGGGTCGGCACAACATGTTTTTCGCTTCCATTCATCTCTATTATTCGTCATCTCAGCACACACATCCTTATCACGCATATCTTTCTTCACACAGTCCATCCAAACCTTCTTTGGTCTACCTCGACCCTTATATCCTTCCACATCCATAGCCATGACCTTCCTTCCAATGTAGCATTTTTTCAGAATTTCATCCCTCCTCATTACGTGTTCATACCACGACAACCTTTTATTCCTCAACTTTTCAGTCACAGCTGCTTTTTTTAAACTTCCTCTAATATATTCGTTCCTAATCCTGTCCATTCTTGTCACACCACACATCCATCTCAACATTCTCATCTCCGCCACGTGTACTCTTCTATCATCGATCTCTTTTGTTGCCCAGCATTCAGATCCATACAGTACGACAGGTCTTACGACGGACTTGTAGATCTTGCCCTTGAGTTTTAAGGGCATTTTCGGATCGCAAATTGCTCCTGAGACCTGCCGCCATTTCATCCAACCTGCATTTATCCGGCTCTTTACGTCTCGGTCAATACCACCGTCGTGTTGGATAAGTGAACCCAGGTACCTAAAGTCGGAACAGACCGGTAGGAATACACCGTTTAAGGCGATGTGAGAGAAAGGAGTTATACCGCCGAAGTCGCAGAACAGATGTTCAGTTTTGGTTCTGCTTATCTTCAGGCTAACACTCTCTAATCTCTCTCGCCATATTTCCAGTCTGTTCTGGACCTCGGGAGCACTTTCTCCGACAAGAACAATGTCATCAGCGAACAACATACACCAGGGTGCCTCCTCCTGTATGTCCGATGTCAGTGCATACATAATCAGGAGGAAGAGATATGGGCTTAGAGCCGAACCCTGGTGTATACCCACTGACACATTGAACTTGTCCGTGGTACCAGCTTCGGACCGGACTTGTGTACTCGCGTCTCTGTACATAGCGCGGATAAGCTGCAGGTATTTCCCAGGCACTCTCTTACCTTTCATTGCCCACCACAGAACTTTCCTGGGTACACGGTCGTATGCCTTCTCCAGATCCACGAATACCATGTGTAGGTCTCTGTGCATACCTCTGTATCTTTCGCACAATTGGCGAAGTGCAAAGATGGCATCCGTGGTTCCTCTCCCAGGCATAAATCCAAACTGGTTCTGGGTCACATCACTCTCTTCTCTTATCCGTCTCTCTATCACTCTCTCCCAAATTTTCATAGTATGTGACATGAGCTTTATACCTCGGTAGTTGCCACAATCTTGCACATCACCCTTGTTTTTGAATATGGGCACCAACAAGCTGTTACACCATTCATCTGGGATCGCCTCTTCTTGTAGCAACTTATTGAAGAATAAAGTCAGCCACATCCATCCATCCGCTTTCAACAACTTCCATACTTCCACTGGTATTCCATCCGGGCCAATAGATTTACCATTCTTCATCCCTTGCACTGCTTCCTTGACTTCTTCGAAACTTACTTCTTGTACTACACCTATATTTATGGAGCTTTTTTCTAGTTCTCCACTATATTCATTCTCTTTATTCATTAATTTCTCAAAATATTCCTTCCAACGTTTCTTAATATCTTCATCTTTCATCAGAACCTTTCCAGTCTCATCTTTTATGCATTTAACTTTCTAAGCATCTCTTGCACTCTTCTCTCTCAATCTTACCAAACGGTACAGGTCTTTTTGTCCACTTGGGCTGTCGAGTGATTTATACAGTTCACATTGTACCTTGGCCTTTTCAATGGCTACTGCTTTTTTGGCATTCTTTTTGCATTCATCATATCTCATTCTTCTCCTATCTCTCAGTATTGTGTCGTTCACATCAGTACCTTTCCATTCTTTAAATGCCTTCTTTTTTTCTTTAAGGATACTTTGGATTGCTTCGTTCCACCACCAGGTATCTTTGTCTATCTTTCCTTTCCCTTTAGTCTCCCCGAAGACATCCTTTGCTGTTTTCCTTATTAATTTTGCCAACTCCACCCAGCGATCAATATATAAAGTTTAATTTATTCCAATCTTTATCTTTACAATAACTTATTCGACGAACAGAATAGAAATGCTCGCTTCTGCCAATTTTCTGTCCTTGCCACTAGAATAATAGGTTGACATAAATCCATGCTACGAATTTCAATGATAGAAATAAGTAGGTCCTAGTATTTGTAAGACGCCTTTTCTAGTGGTTCCACGTTCCACATTCATTCTTAGGGCCCATTGTGGTAGACAAAAAAATTTTGAGTTACTTATTGTTTAGGAGCTAGGATTAATCTCATGATTTTTAACTATGAAGTATTTTTTAAGCATTTACCGTAAGTCTTAAGTTATACCATAATTACTACATGCCTACGTAAAAGTATGTATCTACATTCTACAGTATGTTATATTAAGTGCCGATTTTTCAATCGTCAAATAATTTTTATCTGTCGAATACACATGTGACTTTGACATTTGTTCCATACAAAATCTGCCAAATTCACATATTTATTCCTTAGATAAAAGTTATCTGACGATTGAAAAATCGGCTCTAAAAGATATTTTAATAACTTATTTAATAAATTATTATTATTATTTATAATTATCGTTTATTTGCCAGATCCAATGACAATTGGTCTTAATTTACAGTATTCTAGAATCATTTGACATAACTCAACTAAATGAATAGTATGCAAAATGTCAGTAGGTACAGTTAATGAATTTAAGTTAATAACTTAATATTATTGTAATTTTTAAATAAAACAGAATAAGTACATAATATTATAATGTCACAATAAAAAAATATATATATTTAAAAAATCAATTATTAAAATAATGTCAGATTGATATTAATATTTTTTTAAATAAGTGCTCCTATAATATTCTGTTGCATCATAAAAACATTTTTCTAGAAGCCATTTGTTAAATTTTCCTTTTATATTTGTTAAGATTTATTTTTGAATATCTTTTGGCAATTTCTTAAATAGTTTTATAGCCATAAAAAAGAGAATCTTAGGGCACGCAGTGTTGTAACACTTGGGCACAAAGTAGATATATAACAAAGACACGACCTAGTACTAGAAAATGGTATCCCACCAAAATCATTTTCATGTAAAAATGTTGCCAAGACGAGCCTACATAGCTTACCCTGTTAAAAAGTTATCAGGGTATAAAGCCAAGCTCTATACTACACCTTAATCAAAATCTATCAAAAAGTGGTCAGATCTCATGTAGAACCGAAATTCTTGATCTATGCGCCCTTACTTCACCAGGCTTAACTTCACTTACGCTACATAGCAGTTAAAACAGGCGCATAGATCAAGAATTTTGGTTCTACATGAGATCTGACCACTTTTTGATAGATTTTGATTAAGGTGTAGTGTAGAGCTTGGCTTTATACGATATCTGATAACTTTTTAACAGTGTAAGCTATGTAGGCTCGTCTTGTCAACATTTTTACATGAAAATGTTTTTGGTGGGATTTAATTTATTTTTGTAACATTTTTTGACCCCGGGCCTTTACTTTCGGAAAATAGAAAATAAATACTTGAAATAATGTGGACCACTAAAGTAACAAATAATTCTAACAAAATAAGTATAGAATTATTACGACGATACGATACGACTACGAAATAACGAATATAAAATGTGAATATTTCCTAAGAATCGATTATCAGAAAATATCGGTCACCGATTAATAATCGGAAAAAAATAAGTAAAGTTGTATAGAAATAATATGGAGCAAATATCTGACCGATTATAATTATCGGTCCTACAAAACGTAGGTCGTAGGTTTTTTACGTAGGTACTTGTATATATTATATTCCTTTTATTTATTAAAAATCAGATCCATATAATTAATAGACATCAATTTTGTAACGTCCACCATATTGGATTCAAAATGGCGGCATTTATATTTTAATAATTTTTATGTTGGTTTTGTAGCAATAACAGCTTACGTAAATAATAATATGCTTTCTAGGACTTCAGGAAGTACCTTATGAATTTTGATGATCTATAAATGAGTCAGTGACGGAATCTGGGGTTTTTAGACGTTGATAAAATCTGAAGTATAATAGCTACGACATTCAAACTTTGTACGTTTCATGACTTAACTAATGTCATAATATTATGTTGAAATTTTAACTATTTAGCATCATCCAAAGAAAAGTTATGAGAGCTCAAAAAACGACGAAACCTTTCGAGAAAAGGTAGGTAGTGCCCTTGCGCTTCGTCTTGACGGGGGCACGACCGTGCCCCCAGATCACTCTAATACTGGCAATTCGACTGGCTATTTTTGTTTTTTTTCGATTTCCTATAGATAAAGGGTGAAGCCCAATTATTTTCCGGTCATATTATTCCGGTCTACTATCGACTTGGGCATAACAAAACAAAAAATAGCGTCGCGCGTCGTCTTCGCTTTGCCATAACGTACTTACTTGAATCTACATTAGCGGCCCCACGATGTGTGTGTTTTCTAGTATGAAGAGGTAGTTGAATATGTCGCAGTCATCTAATCGAATCAGCAGTTTAATTGAACGACTAGCGCGTTTATTATACGGAGGTCGGCATACTTTGTAAATGTTTGGTAGGGATATGTTTGACCAACTTAAAAGGTCCTCAAAAATAAGGACATGACATGTCACAGAAAATGAAAATGAAAATATCAACTATGTAGTTATTATCTGTGCGAGCTGTTTGCCGCCATATTTGTTTTGGTTACTACTAGCGCTACTGCGGGAAAAACGTTCGACCTAGTCAATCAATTAATTGTCGTCAGTCAATAAACGCGCTAGACATTTAATCAAGTAGCTAATTCAATCAGATGACTGCGACATATATAATGTTTACTAAGACCGAAAGGAGCAGTATTTAGCGACCACAACACACATTAAGCGCTTTCTACAGCATCATTCTCGAACGCATTAGCGAATCGCTTTGAAATGTGGACTTCCTTTGCACAGCATATTCTTCAAGTACCGGTGGAGGTAAATAGGCAAATAAGACGGATCGTCTGCCAGTAATCCAACATTTGTACGCGGCGTTCGCTAAACAGTGTATGGCGCATGTGTCTCACATACGAAGCGCCTAATAACAGTGAGTAAGCGACATTAACCAGAGGCATCAGACGCGATGACGGCACGGCCCATTAGGACTGCACAGAATGAATATAAAAGGCGTTTTAATTCACAATCGTGCATAATATTGTCATAAACATTGGCCCCTTAAGAGGAAACACAACGGGCTAAAGCCCTATTGCGTTTGTAAAGTCTATTGCTGTTTCGCAACTGCCTGATCAATCTGTTAGAGACATCTGGAGCTTGAACTGAAAAAAAAAGTACGAGAAATGGACCGCTGTTTCCTTCTAAGTACTTTTAAAATAATAAACTAAAATAGACGTGAGCTATGTTCCTATGTTTCGATTTTAACATAAAATGTACTCTAATTTGTTTCATGTATGACGAACAGCCTGACCTTATTTTTAGGTTTTTGAAGGTCCTCTTTAAATAATAATTAATTTATAAAAAAAGGAAAAAATAGGGACGTACGAATAGTATACATAGATATTCAGGGAAAAAAAATCTCATTCTAGTGGCATTATCCAGGAAGGAAGCAGGGGTCGCGTTAACCCCTTTTAAAATTCTTTTTCTTGTAACATTAATACGTAAACGTAAAGGCGTACTGGGGGCCTACTCAAGATGATCGCGATTTGGTATGTCATTTAGCGTACCTTATGTCAAATCCCATACATTTTGTTATCGAACTTTGTAAGCGATAATTAGCGATGGCATCTTGAGTAGGCTCCCTGGACTACTGTTAGGTTCATAACATCAAATTTTTATGTCCAATTTATTTTCAATTGTGTTCGCAAACTGTATTTTAAATGAAAACCCTTGAAGCATTTGGGAATTGTCATTTATCTTTTTTAAATTATATTCGCTTTTTATTTTTATTTAGTGGCTTTACCCAGATGTTCGGAGCGCTCTATCTGCTCTATTTTATAATCTGAGAAGATTATTTTCGATGCATAATATACATTACAGTACCCGGAGCAGTAAAGATAAAAGCTGTCAATCATTTGTGGAAAATACCGTCAGCACTCAGCAGCCACCAGGTTAAGTAGCAAAATACTGAGGTTATCATACGAAACTAGGTTTGCCTGTACCTGACCTTAATACTTGATTTATAAGTGACATTAACTATATATGATGACTATAGATATATACGTCAGTTTTGGAACATTCGTCAACATTTCCCTAGTCAGTCAGTCAATGTACCCATGGCGGGTGGTTTGTTTATCTAATAAAATAAAAAAAAACTCCATTCTTAACGGGTTCACTTGTCCCTTACCTTTTAAGACCAAATCACCTTAGTACGAGGTATACACTATACAGTCTAGGGCTTTTTTCTGAAGGACTTGGAGCACTCCCGACACAATCGAGAATTGAATCAGTTCGATCTCAACGATTTTGGTATTTAGAAGTAGATAAAGAAAATCGTTTGATCGTAACTTTTCGTACTCCCGACGATATTAATCGACTGAGAATCAAAATAAACAAACGTCAATTTATTGAATCTGGGGCCTTACTCTCTAAACTGATTCGATTTTGATTCAGATTCGATTTTGATTTAATTTCAAAGTAATCCACCGAATAAAATACCAAAAGCCGCTGAAATTGAATATTTTGGGCTTATTACTTATTTTTTTATTAGTTACTAGCTGTGCCCGCGACTTTGTTCGCGTTGTTGTCAGAAACACTATCGCGATTATCTTATATCGCGATTGCTCACGTTGCTCATGTGAATAATTTTCCCCGTTTTTGCAACGTTTCTCACTGACGCTTCGCTCCTTTTGGTCTCAGTGTAATGTTATATAGCCTAAAGCCTTCCTCTATAAATGGACTATCCAACAAAAATAAATTTTTCAAATCGTACCAGTAGTTTCTGAGATTAGCGCGTTTAAACAAACAAACAAACTCTTCTGCTTTATAATATTAGTATAGATATATAGACAAGTATAGATTTTCATATTCTAACTACAAAATACTTATTTTTCGTTGGTTTATTTTTTAACCAGAGCGGTCCTAGAGAATTTTTAACTTAGTAAAAAATATTCGGTTTGTCGTCCTCTGCGATGTTTTTGCTATTAAATACTTGAATTTGCGCAAGACACAACACAAAGGACAGGTGAAACTAATCTTGTAAAAAAATATATCTTCATCATTATCGACCTGAATGATTAGGTTGTAGGGGCCAAACCTGAACTTAGATGCTTAAATACTGCTACGGAACCCATCGTTGCTCGAATTGCTTTTTGTTTTCAAAGTCCGGAGGTGATCAGCACATTATGTGCAATTAATCGCATCCGATAGCAGGACGTCCAGCAACTGCCGAACAGTCATTCCCGGTATATCCTGTCAACAACTTTTTATCTGTGGGAAGTAAGATTAACGGGCGAGATCTTAAACGTTTCTTGAACTTAGGGTGTGTTTCACCGAGAGATGTTAAAGTTAACGCCATGTTAAAATACCATGCCTTCTCTTTCATTGACAGGAAATACGAGAGTTGTGATACTTGGTGAAACACGCCCTTAAGGCCTTGGTTAATCACAGGCAATATCTGCTGAAATGAATCACAAGGACAGAAATCTGACTTTAAGAAGTGTTTTAGAATTTGAGCGTTATATTAGAAAACTAAATTAAAAAATCCCTGACTTTGTGTAACATTCCTATCACACCTAAAAAACGACCTGATGACCTTTCAAGGTCTGTTCCACCAAACATAGTTTATGAACACTCTCGACTGATATACCTTTCAAACCAAAAAACCGCATTAAAATCGGATCATCCGTTTGGGGGTACGATGCCACAGACAGACAGTATGTGTCTGTCAACATTTACACAGACACGTCAAACTTATAACACCCGTCGTTCAGCGTCGGGGATGAAAAACAGAGTCAACTAAAAATCTTACAGAAACATACTAAAATAAGTATATATTTTTTTATTTACTACCGCATCAATGTCGTTTTACCAGTAAGCCAAGTGCGATTTTTTGTCACTGCTCACGGTGACGAAGTTGACTACAACGCCCTTAAACAGCGCCCCTAGTGACAAACTATGGTAACTAATTCGATGTCATACAAATTGTAGTTAACTTCTTCACCCCTAGCGACAATAACTCGCACTAGGCTCACAGACTACATTAGGTATCAGTATAACTTTATAATAATGAAACCTCCTAAACCGAGTTCGGTGACCGTGGCTGGTTTCATTGAAACCAGACCAGTTACGCAGGAGTTATTTTATAGTGCCCAAGTGGGAGCGCAATACATAGAAGCACTCTCTCTTCCTTCACTCTCGTAGCCCAGTGGGACGGACAACCGACATGACTGGCGGCATATCAGGCGCGAGACCAACTTTTTACATGCCCATCCGACGCCTGGGGGCCTACTCAAGATGCCATCGCTAATTATCGCTTACAAAGTTCGATAACAAAATGTAAGGGATTTGACATAAGGTACGCCAAATGATCGCGATTTGTTATGTCATTTAGCGTACCTTATGTCAAATCCCATACATTTTGTTATCGAACTTTGTAAGCGATAATTAGCGATGGCATCTTGAGTAGGCCCCCTGGATTATCTTTCTTGTCAAACAATCAGCCTGCGTTGTCCTAACCAAACTATAAAACAACATACTTCAAACTTCAATATCTTTATTAGCAACCAAGTACATACATAATAAATCAAAATACATTGAAAAATATATAAAAAATTAGTGCCTTGTTCGAGCGTTTGCTAAATGATAAGATTAGCACATTTACTTCTCTATGTACCTATCTATCTATACTTAGTTGTTCCAACGCGGGAATCGAACCCACAACCTCCGAGTTGAGAGCTATACTCTGAACCACTAGACCACCGAGGCGATAAAACCCTTACCCTAACTCTAATTCAATATTATAATATAGCACTCGTAACAAAAACGTTTTATACTTGTACATTTGTTTATGGCGATCATATTCAGTATACTAAAGCATTAGGGTGTCACCGTCGTGGACTGGGACATGGGAACTCAAAAAATGTAGGATTATGTAATAGTTTTCTGGTCTCACCTAATTCAATTCAGGTCACTAAGGCCAGAATTCTTTTGAGTGTTTACATAGATTTTATTGAAAATATTTTATAAGTAGTTATATGGCGGTGACATAGTCGGTCACCGACTAAACTCCTACAACAATAAAAGATTAAAAAAAAATGCATTAGGGTTTCCACCCTCCTACTTTTTGTAGGCCGATTTTTCCACTTATTTTGCCGTAGATTGTTTTACTTTTGTAGGACGTGTCGTTGTATCAGTGATATCAGTATAATATTATGTTCCATTGTCAACTCGTTCAAAAACAGTATGCTGGGGGTTAGTACCCCTAAATGATACACTTACATTTGATGGACATAAACTCACAGTGAATCGCACAGTAAAATATTTTATTATAGATAATAAACATTCTCGTTTTACTACGTGTTTATATATTTCCGGGTATGTATGTTTACAAATCTTCTAAAACCACTTGACATACATTTTTTGGAAAATCAAGAAAAACTTAAATGCTTTCTCACAGCAGTTGTATAACATTATTAGTACTATAACATTTTGTAAGAATTACTTGACGTGTTTTTGTGTATTTGTCTGTGTGGCAGCGTGGCTCTCGACTCAAACGCATAAACCGATTTTGATTTTTTTTTTGTTTGGAATCTGACGTCATGTTCGCAAGTATTATTTTTTTTTTGTTTTAATTTTCTCTGTTATCTAATAATGTATTAACTTAGGTATAATACCTCACTTATAAATTATTACTACTTCTATTAATAAAATAAAAGTTAAGAAAAACTATAACCCGACTTCGCAAAAAAGGGTCTAAAAAGGCTGAAACAAGAAAATAATTCAATTTGAAATCTTATTATGTTAATAGTTATGCATAGGTACACATATGGTCAAGGTACAGCCGTGGTCGTACCCGCTATTGGGATTGTATATTTTAACAGCAGACGAATATCATACATTTGTTTAGAAAAAATAAAAAATAAAATGTAAAATTTAAATACATATTTGTAATGTGCTTGCCAAGACCTATCTTTTGATACCAAACACGATAATTTTTTTTTGGAGATAGTTTTTGAGGTATAATTTTCAAAATCCAAAAATTTTCGAAAAACTATATAGCCTATGTTACTCGCGGGACCACTACGAATCGATTGACACCTTATTTATTAAAACTGGACCAGTAGTTTAACCGCTACGAGGGAACATACATACATACATACATAGACTGCCAAATCATTACCCTTCCTTTTGCCTTCGCCGAAGTCGGGTAATAAGCAGCCTCTGATTTACTTACAAGCTTACCTGTTTGTAGATTTTGTTAAGAATAAAAACCTAATTTTAATATATTCTGTCAGTTAATTAGTATAAATAGTATTTTATTAAGTCTAGACTGTATGTCTATACTAATATTATAAAAAGGTAACATTTGATTGTTTGTTTGTTTGTTTGTTTGTTTGAATGGAATAGGCTCTGAAACCACTGAACCAATATGAAAAATTCTTTCACCGTTGGAAAGCTACATTCCTAGCGCTGAACATAGGCTATATTATATGTTTTAAAAAGTAGGGTTCCTTACTAAAACCCCAAAAATGTAGCCCAAAGTGTAATAAAACGACCTCCAAAATTTCTTACATCGTGTGCGCTTCGACAACGGCTTGACTAATTTCGCAAATTTTTTTACGGTATGTTCGTTATTGTTACGAAAAGGTTATTATGAAAGAAAATGTTAAAAAAAATAAGCAGAAAATTAGAAAAAACAAGAAAATACGTGATGGTCACGCGGGGTTTGAACCTGGGCTCGATCGATTCACGTCGTTGGCAGTTTATATGACACGGCTGTCATGGCAACATCATTATTTACAAATGGAAAATAAAAATTATGAAATGCTATAAATACCGTTTTTATATCAGCTTAAACTATTTGGATTAATAAAATTATTAGGGTTAACAAAAACATGAATCCAAATAGTTTAAGCTGATATAAATACGGTATGTATAGCATTTCATAATTTTTGTTTTCATTTGTAAACAACGTGGTTACCATGACGACCATTAGACGTTATAGACGTTTGGCTGCGTTTCCATTGACGCGGGGCGAGGCGGACAGGAGCTTGCGGTACCCGAATTGACCAATCACTATGCTCGAAATCTCTGCGCCACTCCGCTTGGGAACCACTAAGTTCATAAGCGCCCCGCTCCGCGTCAGTGAAAACGCGAAGATTGGGGAAGTTTTCCAAATCTATACATCTATACAAATAAATAAAATTGAAGTGTCAGTATGTAACTTTCAATTAGCAACGTTTTTCTAAATGCATATGACATTTTAAACGATATCTTCTGCTTTTTTTTGCATTGGCAACGATATTTACTGAAAACGAAAATGTAATTAAAAAAAAAAAATCTGTCAGCGTGTCTCTTTGCTCCGGCTAATCTCTGGAACGGCTGGACCGATTTTAACGAGACTTTCACTGGTAGATAGCTAAAGTTATAAGGATTAATTTAGGCTACTTTTCATAATCATCATCGTCGTCATCTAACTAATGATCACCGAATTGGCTGGACCGACTGTTACGGGAGCATTCACCGGGCTTAGCTTATGTTAGTAGGAGTAATCTATACATCTATATGTATAAAAGTACGTCGTGTTAGTTAAATTATTTATAACTCAAGAACGGCTTTATCGATATGGCTGAAAATTGGTGAGGAAGTAGCTTAGAGCAAGTAGACGGACATAGGATACTATTTTTTATACGGGTTTCGGGTTCCCATGCTGTTGGTTCCGCGTTGCGGGTTTCGGGTTCCCATGCTGCGGGTTCCGCGTTGCGAGTTCCGGGTTCCCGCGTTGCGGGTTCCGGGTTCCCGCGTTGCGGGTTCCGGGTTCCCACGTTGCGGGTTCCGGGTTCCCGCGTTGCGGGTCCGGGTTCCCGCGTTGCGGGTTCCGGGTTCCCGCGTTCCGGGTTCCACGTTGCGGGTTCCGGGTTCCCGCGTTGCGGGTTCCGGGTTCCGCGTTGCGGGTTCCGGGTTCCCGCGTTGCGGGTTCAGGGTTCCCGCGTTGCGGGTTCCGCGTTGCGGGTTCAGGGTTCTCGCGTTGCGGGTTCTGCGTTGCGGGTTTCGGGTTCCCGCGTTGCGGGTTCCGGGTTCCCGCGTTGCGGGTTCAGGGTTCCCGCGTTGCGGGTTCCGGGTTCCCGCGTTGCGGGTTTCGGGTTCCCGCGTTGCGGGTTCAGGGTTCCCGCGTTGCGGGTTCCGGGTTCCCGCGTTGCGGGTTCCGGGTTCCCGCGTTGCGGGTTCCGGGTTCCCGCGTTGCGGGTTTTGGGTTCCCGCGTTGTTTTTTTTAGTTGAATTTCATCATAAACTCTTTTTATGCTCAACGAAGTGGGCAAGGGTCAGCTAGTATTACAATAAAATTATAATAATAATAAAAATTTTAATAACTACAATATGCAGATGAAAATAACATGAATGTATTTTTATTTGCATAGCATTATAATAATAATCATTATTATATTTTTACCCGACTTCGGTGAAGCCTGGCGGTCTATGTATGTATGTATGTATGTTCCCTCGTAGCGGCTAAACTACTGGTCCGATTTTGATGAATGAGGTGTCCATCAATTTGTATTAATGCCGCGAGTAACATAGGCTGTATAATTGTTTGAAAAATTTTGGACTTTGAAAATTATACCTCAAAAACTATCTCCAAAAAAATTTAATTAAGATATTTGTCTCGTGTTTGGTATCAAAAGATAGGTCTTGGCAAGCACATTACGAATATGTATTTATATTATTTATTTATTATTATATTTTATTGTTAAATTCAAAATGAAGGTTTCAAATGCGGTCGTACAAGTAGTACATATCTAGGAGTTGATACTTTCTATGTAATGGACAATATAAATTTTATTAATCACAAGGTAAACTAAAATAAATAAAACAATAGGTAATTAAAATAATATTAGACTAGCTACTAACTAAAAACTAAAACAAACAAAAATATTAAAAAAAACTATATCAGTACTATAATTTAACTTCAAAAACTACAAATTAAAAAAAAAGATTAAAAACTATACCCCGACTTCGCAAAAAATGGGTCTAAAAAGTCTGAAACAAGAAAATAATTCAATTTGAAATCCAGAAATGCATAGGTACAAAAATGGTCAAGGTAGAGCCGTGGTCGTACCCGCTAATAAAATCTAAGCATTAGATCACACCGAAATACAGTAGAAAAAAAATTCAAGGCTCGATGCCAATAACGGGTGCGACCACGGCTCTACCTTCACCATTTTTGTACCTATGCATTTCTGGATTTCAAATTGAATTACATATTTTCTTGTTTCAGAATTTTTAGACACATTTATTGCGAAGTCGGGTTATAGTTTTTTAATCTTTTTTTTTATTTACAGTCAGAATCAAGTGATCACCTGATTCTGACTTGAAAGATGATCCATGCGACGGATGGGCATGTAAGATCGGTCCTGCATCTGATCTTTCACCAGCCGACATAGGTTGTCTAGGCAACGAGAGTATTATAAAGGAAGAGAGTGCTTTTGTGAAAATAACTTCTGTGGAGCTGTCTTCTGGGCCCTACTCATGGATAAAATTGTCATTGGATTTTAATTATATTATTATAATATTTATATTGATGACTGTAGCGGAGTGGTAGCGCGTTGGTCCTCGAGTCGGAGGTCGCGGGTTCGAATCCCGTCAAAGCAAAAGCGTTTTCTATGTTCCTGGATCATGGATGTCTATTAAATATGTGTAATAACTTAGAAAATATTAAAAATGTTCATATTGTAAAAGTATTAAATATGTTTCCGATGTCTGGTCCCCGTTCGCAAAGGTGAGTTTAAACTTTAGGATGTTGTTCTTTTAACTGACACCGTCTCCAAAAAGAACATTAATTGTAACGACATTATAAAAATATTATTTAATTCTTTTTAGTTGTCGAAGTCGGTTTTTTTTAATGTAGTTTAATGTTTACTTTTTAGTGTCTTTAAGTCAAAGTAAACTAGAGTAGGATAAATCCGTTTGGTAGCTACGATGCTACAGAAAAACTGACAGACACCATATTTATAATCTTCACCTCCTTTTGTGTCGACAGTCAATTGTAAATACGAAAGTGAAAAACTCTTAAATTTGCCGTACCTGAAACTACATGATACATCATCGATGTAAAAAATGTTCGTACAAATACCTCTAGAAATTGGTAAAATATGTTCATAAAATGAAAACTACATGGGCAAACTATGTCAATTTTTAGGGGACATAGTAATCGGTGTACATAAGCACATAATAAAAAATTAATAATAAAACAGGCCGAATTGAGAACCTCCTCCTTTTTTGGAAGTTTGTTCAAAATAAACAAATCTATAACTGTCCTTATTGCTAAAGATTTTCGCTAACAATATCAAAAAATTCGGGCTAAATTATTCCTATTTGTTCGCAGCCTACTTTGCAAATGGAAACATGAAGTTTGAAGTACAGTACGCAAATGAATGGAAAAATTAAATAAATCGTGGTTTGCCTTTGTTCTCTTAGCGGTGGCGTGGGCGCCCCTCAGCCATATTAATTTATTTTGTCTATGTTTTCTTTTACGATGAATCTCCGACAAAGTGGCGTCGGTGATCAGGCATCTTATAAATCCTACCTTATAACTTTACTTTAATTATGCTAATACACTTGTTTTGTAGGTCAGTCCCGAAAAACTTCGGAAAACTTCGGACAGCTTTCAAAACTGAAGGCCAGTATTGTAAATTTGTCAGAATATACTAAAGGTCGTCCTGCATCTGGGGGCACGGTCGTGCCACCACCAAGGCGAGCCAAGCGAAGCGCAAGGTATAGGTTACTAAATGTGAATATGCGTTTGTTTGTTATGCTAACTATTATGTAGTTCCTATCATAATTTTTAAAGAAACTTTGTACATATATTCATACTTTTTGTTCCACTCGGGCGATTCTGGAATCATTTAAATATTCATTTTATAATAAAACTCTCAAATCCTTGTACTGAGAAAATAGCGAAATGAAAATGTGTTCAGATTTTCTACATATTTTTCCTAGCAGGAAAAATTTCGTATTTCATAATAATATTTTTTCCTTTTACTAAAAACTGGCGGCTGAATACGAGTTGTTGGAATACATGACAGAAAAAGAAAACGAGAAGGGTTGAGTCTCTGCCAGTTTATAAATATGTATGAATGTGGAAGTACTTAATCAAGCCCAGTTTCCTCCTAAGGGGTTGAGATTTGAGTGGCCCTCATGCAAGTAATATTAACATATACAAAATATCATCATAGATTACTATCGTGCTTTAGTATGTTCCTTCATTCAAATGTGTGCTGAGTGATAGTTTTTGACACTACTTGAGGTGAAAAGTCCGTGGGATGCGGGAATTATTTCCTACCTCCCATCAACCACCTTTCCTACTTCCAAAGGGAATATCTATACTAATATTATAAAGCGGAAGAGTTGGTTTGTTTGCGTTTAAAACGCGATAATCTCAGGAACTATTATTCCGATTTGAAAAAATCTTTTTTTGTTGGATAGTCCATTTACAGAGGAAGGCTTTAGGGCACTTTAGGCTATATAGCATTACGCTGCGACCAATAGGAGCTAAGCGCCAGTAAGAAATTGTTGAGGACTTTCGTTGCGTGCGCTGCATAAACGGATTAAGTTACTCAAAAAAATTGTATGAAAGAATTAATTATTCCTTTTTAATAATCATAATAACAAAAACCAACGTGAACAATTAAAGGATAATCGCGATAGAGTTTCGAAAATAAACGTAGTCACGGGCACAGCTAGTAATATAATATCGGGAAATGGACAGCAGCGGTTTCGTGAATATTTCTAATATCTTAAAACTGCTATCGCCAACCTGCCTGCCAGGCGTGACGAGTATAGCAACCCCTGAAATACTTTGGGGGAAGCTTATGTCCAGAAGTGGACGTCATACAAGCCTGTCGTTTTTGTCAATAGTCAATAGTCATATTAGTTACATTTTCTTTGCGTGCAAATCTCGATATATTTACGACGTACCTAATCACTATATCGAACTGAAGGGCTGATTGGTCTTATTAACCCGGCGAACCCTGTCAGTCTGACTATAATTGAGAAGAATCCTTGATACATTTCAATTGGCTGAGCTCGGTTCACGGCGCTTGATTATCAGCCTCTAACGACTGATTTCAATAATAATAATGCCTCTCACACCGATTTTGGTGAAACCAGACCAGCTACGCAGGACTTATTTTTATAGTACCCAAATATGTGCGCAATACACGGAAGCACTCTCTCTTCCTACACTCACGTAGCCCCGTGGGACGGATAACCGACACGACTGGCGGGAGATCCGACGAATCTGTCATCATTCTTATCAGACAAGCATTCACGTGCTTGATATGGATAGCATATTCTGGATAGTTTAGGACTATGCAGGCTGTTCACGTGCTGCTGCCAAACTTGGAAACAATATTTTTTGTTGTTTCAAGACGGGGATCGAACCCACGACCACGTCGAGAGCTAGGCTCTACCACTAGAACGCCTCAGGTTAATTTTCTTCTGATTTCAATAACCTCTATCTACATATAACTGAAAGTTAGATTATAGGATGTTATTGAACTATATCTGCCAAAAAAACTGCTATACAGTTTGGCAGACATCTGGGGGCACGGTTGTGCCCCGCCAAGATGAGCCAAGCGAAGCGTAACTACCTACCTTTTCTCGAAACATTTCGTCGTTTTTTTGAACTCCCATAAGTTTGCTTTGGATGATGCTAAATAGTTGAAAATTGTAAAAACCTACTGTAGAATGATAGATATACAGAGTGATTCATGGTTCATATAAGTCGAATATAGTGTGAAGAGAATGTCGCGTAGAGCATTTTTTGTTTTGGCACATCATATAAATTACTTAATGTAACTAAAAAAAATGGTCTATAATGACCACAAGGACTGAATCTAACTATGCCGGGGCTCGCGGGCTCCTAGTCTATACACACGAACGCACTGGTCGTTGACCTAAGACCTAACCCGGATTGAAATTCATCTGTTTTGTGACTTTTATGGAGATCTTTAATGACGATTTGTTGCGTTATGGTAAGTAATTTAAATGAGGTGCCAAAACAAAAAATCCTCTGCGCGTCGTTCTCTTCACACTATATTCGGCTCAATATATGAACTATAAATCATTCTGTAGATAAAACAAAAATAGAACAATCGTAAATACTTAGATAAAGAAATCCAATCCTCGAAACACATAATATCTTACGAAGTCACAGGCGTTTCCCAAGCCACTACATTTGCCTCCCACGCACGGTTTTCCCGATGTCACATATATCAGGGACTTGCTGGGACAAATATATTATGTAACGTCAATCGTGATTTACTAGCTGACAAATAATATTATTGGAAGCTAGCTAGTATTGCTGACATTTTCCTGAAATAGATTAAACCCTTTCGGGAAAATACATGTCTAAAATGTAGATAAATGAAGTCCAACTCAAGTCAGACGCTACCCTTGTTAATGTCTAAGCAGTGACAGTGACAGCCAGCAAACAGGACTATCTTTAACACCGCTTCAGTATTCTGCCATGAGTAGGGAAACAACTAACAACAGTATGAAATGCACTTTAAAATAATTTTTATCAAAAAAGGTTTAGATACATTTAGATTTTAAGTAATTAAGTAAATGAACGAGTAGAAAATATTTATTGAAAGCTTACTAAATTAAATCTATCTATTCATTAATTAACATTTATCATAGGATTTCATTCGATAAAACTTCGGTTGTGTTTTGTTTATGTATTTTGAATTCTATAACATATTGGAAGATACAGTATAATGTAATAAATATATAATAGCTCCCCTACGCAGGAGTTATTTTATACTGCCTTAGTATGTGCGCCATACACAAAGACACTCTCTCTTCCTTTTAATCTCATAACCCAGTGGGACGGTAAAACAACACGACTGGCGAGAGAACAGGCGCAGGACCGACTTTTACATACCCATCCGACGCATGGATCATCTTTCTCGTCAGACAATCAGCCTGCATTGTCCTAATCAAACATGAAAACAAGATTTTTTGTTGATCCAACGCGGGAATCGAACCCACGACCTCCGACCGAAGCTCTGAACCACTAGACCACGGAGGCGATAAATATGAAATAAATATTTGACTAACACATAAACACATTTTTTTTTATTTCAGCTCTCCATTTCCTGTTACACATATTTCCATTCATAACTGAAACTGTTACTCACATCTGATTCATAGACAACCTATAATGTTACATCTGTTGTAGTAACCACGCTAAACCGCATCTAAAAATAATACAAAGGAGGAAGAAAATTGATGCAAAAAAGATGTCGTCCAGCGTGACTCATGTCATGACGGCATGGGGCCCTGACTCACTGCGGCCTGCGGTGATTGTCTGGGATGCCTCATGGCTCGTACCCTGGACTTCGAGATTCAATTCTCAAAACTAATCATCAGTTGACACCGCTCAACTTGATGAAGTTAAATAGAATTTGTATGGTATCGAATTAGTTACCATAGTTTGCCACTAGGGGCGTTGTTTCGATGTCAAAACTAGTTGTAGCATACAATAGATAATAATAATAATCATTTTCATATATTGTTTGCGCTAAAACCTTTTGTTACAGTACTTCTTAACGCAACAAGCGCAAACGGCTGGATCAGAGGCTTTACTCTTCAAACTGATTCGATTTTGATTCAGATTCGATCGTGAATAAATTGACGTTTGTTTTTTTTTATTTTCAGTCGATTGATAGATATGGTTTTATCATCTACTTTGTGATATGGTCGAGAGTACAAAAAGTTTTCACGATTTTTTTTATCCTGGTTAGTTGAGATCCGTTGAGATCAAACTGATTTGATTCTCGATTGTGTCGGGAGTGAGCCTGCTATATATAGGAAGCTGGCTGCGTGGAATAAAGCTATATTAAAAAGTACAGCGTTTCCGTGGGATACTGTATTAACGTAGGCGATGCCGCCGGCAAAAACTAGTTTTATTATAAAGTGAAGTAACTCTATGTATGTAACGCAATCAAGCCTCAACCAGTGAACTGATGCTATGATTAGTTGGCGCAGACATAGGCTAGACGTCACCGAAGGTCATATTATCCCGGCAAAACGTACGGTTCGGTGCAAATTCGTGTGATACATCTATGAGACATTCCGAGCATATCAATCCAGAGCAAATGGTGACACAATGTCGCGTTTCGAAGAATGTGGAAAGCGCCTACTCGAGTTGCTTGCATTTAATAAGTGAATCATAAGCGAATTCATATTTCATAAGCTTATAAATAAATTCTTAGAATCAATCAAATGCCAGCTTCGGCTGATAATCTATACTTATAATAAAACTGTAGAGAGGTCAATTCTGTACATTGAATATTTTTTCAAAATACATATTGGAGGATGATTGGTGATCGATACTGATGCCAAAAATGCAAATAGTAAAATTTTTGTCTGTCTGTCTGTCTGTCTGTCTGTCTGTCTGTCTGTATGTGCACGCATGGATCAAAAACTACTAAAGGGATTTTAACCAAACTTAGTACAATTGTAGCCCATATTCCTGGGCAGGTTATAGGCTATATAACATAACGCTACGATACATAGGAGCCAAGCAGTGACGATAAATTTGAAGCAAGTCGGATGAATTTCGCGCGCGCGGACTGCGGACGAACGGTTCGTGCAGGGCGTGCGGGGGGATCGCTTACTCAGTGACGCGAAGCAATAGAATGAATGTAGAAATAGAATGTGGCACTAAAGTAGATTAGAATGCATTAGAAAAACATGAAATAAGTACCTAACTAACAGGTTTTTTTTTCTTAGAAGACAAGTGTTTCCACAGTGTCATAATAATATAAAAATTGTATTTTTGAACTTGCTTCATAAGTTGAAATAAATTATAATTTATTGTATAAAATCAACTTAATTAACTGTATTATTAAAAGAAAGCCTTTCGCGATAAACTAAAAAACGAGCAATTAAGCGGTTTTTGGAAAGCGATTTATATCATCACGGTATTAATCCTTATCATTTTTAATACGTTAGTTGGCTTAAGCATTTCATGAAGACTATATTTGCCCTATATAGCATGCAAATATAATGAATAGTTTAGGAGATATAGCAAAATTAAAATCGTTTCGCCGTGATTCGACCGGGCGCCGCGTGATGCAGCGTGACGTCTTACGTCCAAGCCGGGCTGGTGTAGTGTAGGTATCAGATGCTGGTAGGTAGGAATTTTGGCGAAGGTCAACCAAAGGAACTCCACCCCACTGCTGGGTAAAAAATACTATTAAAATGTGCTAACAGGCAGCACCGGTAGTTTGAATTTAACCACGCACAGCCGCAAACTGCCCCCAGTAATAATCGTGTTATAAGTACGGCGTATGGCGTATAGATGTCGCTTTGATAATAAGAAGATATTTGAGAAAAATTATTATATGAGACTTTTATTTAGGTATGCTATAGTACCCAAAACAATATTTTTTTGAATTTTTGTCTATTTGTCGGTGCGTTTGTGCCCGCTTATCTCAGAAACGGCGTATCCGATTTAGATATTGTTCAAGCATAATATATTGTAGTAATCTTGACTTAACATTTATTTCATCTCAATCGGTTCATAAATAAAAAAGTTACGACAATTAAAAAAATGCTGGACGTTTGTATGAAGCGCGGCGGGAACCGCGCTGCTTCAAACATTCAAATTTAATCTTTTTTTTATTTTATAATATTTAGTTTAAAACTAAATTTCATTTATTTATATTATTATTATTATACTTAGGGTACGTTAATAAAAAAAACGCTACTAAAACCGATCGGCGCGCCGAGCTGGGGCCTAACTCTCCAAACTGATTTGATTTTGATTCAGTTTCGATCTGCCGCATACTCCCGAATAAATTGACGTTTGTTTATTTTTATTCCCTGTCGATTGATATGGTCGGGTGTACAAAAAGTTACGTTCTAACGGTTTTCTTTATCCTAATTAGTTTCGAACTAATCTACCAAATAAAACACCAAAAACCGTTGAGATCGAACTGATTCAATTCTCGGTTGTGTCGAGAGTAAGCCTGCTGGATCCTCGGCGGGGCGTGCCGCTGCACCCATGTCTAACCGAGAGTTCCGTTTTAAAGACCTTAGTAATTGCAATATAAGTTTTAATTTAATACCTCAAAACATTAATGACAAAAACGGTTAAAAAAATTTTAAAATGTTTTTATGGATTCGCAATTTATCCTATGTCGGCACTATTAAGACGTAGCTTCCTAACCTACACGTGTTAAAGTTTTGACACCCAGACAGACGAAGTTAAATACTTTACCAAATTAACGTGAAAAATTGGCTGGGTCTATACGGTGCATTCGAATAATTTTATCCTAACTTCGAATACCTTTGCTGACTTCTACATATTGTTCGAAGACCTACTTCTTTTGTCAAGCTCCGAAAGGATGGTACTATATTATTATTATACCCTGCATACCAAGAGGCTTGCCGGGTACGTGACTTGCTGGATCAGGATCAACACTGGGATACACTGGGAAGTACCTACATATTAGCGAAAGTTCTCAGCGGTTGCGCCAATAAACTAAAAATATATTTAAAAATACTAAAGTGCCCTAAATCACTTTTCCATGCGTACGAAGTCGCGGGCACAGCTAGTATTAAAATAAAAACGCGGTCATGTGTCGGTCGGACTCTCGCAACAAGGGTTCCCTACAACACGTCAATAAATCAAGTTTGAACAACAACGATGAAACGACGTCATTTCATCAAACTGCATTGCTTTCCTTAACTGTATAATCGGGTGCACTTACAAATTCAAAATGGAATGGCTTTTTTTTTAGATTTTATTAAACTAACAATACTCCTATATAGTATATATCTAAAATTCGATTCCCTAAAAATATATAATATAAAGCTATGATTTTCTTCAATTTTCACCACTCAGCAAAAAGTGCGTCAATTTTCCAGTGAATTGTTGCCCAAAAAGTTAATAAATATCAGCTATTGCTTGATTTGTTGCAAGTTTAAGAATCTTCAAATAAAGCGAATATATACACCCTAAAATCGTTGAAAATAATACCACAATATTGAGCATTGATTTGGAATAAATAAATAAAAAATATCCTTAAAATTTTCACGTGTTATGCCAGTCCATTTTATTATGTTTCACAAAACATTTCTAAATAAACGTCAGTCCATAACATATTGCAAACGCATTCTTAATCCAAAAGCCCTAATATACACAGATAATGAAGTGTACAAGTGAATGTTATTGTTATGATGTCATCCGTGGTAAGGGAGACGTTAGCTGAGCAAATTGACGCACGCGGCCCACGCACGGCCATTATCGCTTATCTGTGTACAAACAGGAGTATTGTCATTATCTGATATCTATTTATAAACTTAGAAAAAGCTCGAGTGCCCATCGTCAGGCGCCATTAATTCTAACGAATGCTCCTTGACTTAGGCCCGTATAAATAAAACAATCTCAAACCTAACCTCACTTGAGAACCTATTTGACAGAAAAAAAAACGTTACATACTTTAATATTTTTTTTCTTTTAAAGTAAACATAAAGATTATAAAAATTATTTTAAACAAAAAAAAACTGACTTCAAAAGGTAAACTAAAAAGCAAAAAATAAATTTACTTCGCACAAAGTAATACTTATTTTCACTTAAGTAAATAAATTTATTCTATAATTTTGAAGTCGGTGCCAATATAATTATGTAGGCAATCACAGAAAAAAGAATCAGAAAAAAACATGTTAAAAAAAAAAAAACATACAGAAGAATTGAGAACCTCCTCCTTTTTTTGGAAGTCGGTTAAAAATATTGATTATACATATCTACTTATTTTAATGTTTTTCTGTAATCTACCTATACAGGGTGTAAAAAGAACAGTCACTATAACTTCGTGGGGTAATAACCAGGCAAGAGATATATCCATTGGTAGTAGTCATTTGCTTTTAATCCACTGTTTTAAAAATTAAAATTTTTTAATAGGCAATGTACAACGTGCTTATCGCAATAATAGCACGCGTAAGACGTTCATTACGTACTAGGGCAAAAATTATAAAATTTAAGAATTTAATGCAGAACGCTGTTTCAAACAGTTCAGCCTTGCGACTAAAATAATAAATTGAAAAAAAAAACTTTTTTTCAAAAAAAAAAAAGATGAAAAAAAATCATTTCTAGAATCAGTCAAGGTCCTATAATCTTATCCCAAAGTTATAGTGACTGCTCTTTTTACACCCTGTATAATATGAATATATAACAGTATATAAATAGAAAAGAAATTAAAGTACTATGTAACATTAATAAAGTTGTTCACTTTTAAAAGTGAAACGAAACGTTTTTTTATTTGTCAAATAGGTTCTCAAGTGAGGTTAGGTTTGAGATTGTTTTATTTATACGGGCCTTATTGCCAATTTCACAAACACATGTTAAAGTTAATTCTTCATTGGATATCATGTTATCCCTCCCGTATTTTTTTTTTATGAATGATAAGGCGTGGTATTTTAACATGCGTTGGTGAAATCAAATTTTTTACAGCTCTAAATCGTATACTGTTTTTACTCTCGTACGAGATATAATATATAATATTAGTTTAACTATTATAATATATTACTATCATAAATTAGTTTAACTATTTACTTAAAGTTTGAACCAATTTCTTTTTTTAATAAGATCTTATGATGATCTGTGTCATTGCAAAATTTATTTTAAAAAGAGTGGCGCTAGTTGCGGTTATTCCTCGCCTTAAACCGTTTATGCAGCGCACGCAACGAACGTTCCCAAATGTGAATAATTTTCCTCGTTTTTGCAACATTTCTCACTGACACTTCGCTCCTATTCATATCCGGTCGCAGCGTAATCTTATATAGCCTAAAGCCTTCCTCTATAAATGGACTTTCCAACAAAAAATAATTTTTCAAATTGTAACACTCCCATAAAAAATCATATCCCCAAAAGCGGAAAGTAATTAAAAGTTACAATATAATTTATTGCACATTTTATGATTATCTCCACCTACACTTTTACAAATTAATTAATCCAAAAGAATTTATCATCTCCAAACCACGCCTTTGTGTTTCAATTAATTTTAACCAAACAGACATTGTTTAAGTGAAATCGTGTTTATAATATTGTGTTAAAACTTAAATGCTACTTTTTACCCGACTGTGCCAAAAGGATAGATATAAGGAGTATATATGTATGTATTTATAATCCCATCAAGAACATAAATGTAAAAAGGAGAGCCAAGTTCGATACAAAATGATGCTTGGTTTTCCTGAAAAAGAATGGAGATCTAAATTAGTGCCAAGTTATATGAAAAATCCAAATATTTATAGGTATACTTGGTTTTATTATGGTTGCCTTTGGGTTCTTTAGTGTGGACACATGGAGACTTACTTCTGTACTACTGCGCGCCACCGAAGACACACCGTTATTTGGCCCGTGTTACATTTTTTTGTATGGGGACACCACTGATTTTAAAATTAAGTAAAGTAAAAAAATAAGTAGTGTCCACTTATTATTCCCGATATTATGTCCAATGTATATATTTCTGTTATATAGAAAATATATTGGAATATTTCAAATACATATCTGCTTATAACGTTGTAACTGTTCCTACGCTACAATTAAAACAAAATTGAATAGGGGACCCCCCCCACCTATTTTTTAACTTTTTTATTTTTAGATTTATCACTTTACACAAAAATACCGAGATGGATTCCAAATTTCATCTTTCTAGGTCATCTGGTATAAGTAATAGGTTATGTTTAGGTACTATAAGTCAGTCAGTGCTAAAATTTATGACTTACATCTATACTAATATTATAAAGCGGAAGAGTTTGTTTGTTTGTTTAAACGCACTAATCTCAGGAACTACTGGTCCGATTTAAAAAATTCTAGTCCATTTATAGAGGAAGGCTTTAGGCTATATAACATTACGCTACGACCAATAGGAGCGAATTGTTAGTGAGAAATGTTGCAAAAACGGGGAAAATTAATTACACTTACTTTCATTGCGTGCGTTGCATAAACGGTTAAAGTCACTCAAAAACCACGCGAAAGAAGTCGCGGGCACAGCTAGTATCTTTATAAACGTTTGAGCTAGCTTTATGAAATTTAGGCTTCTAGATGTTCTTATGGATATAATTAACGTTAAAGAGGTTTTAAGTAATAGAAGGATCAAAAGTTTGTCGTGTAATATTTACACTCGGCGATGGTTAGCCAGTTCAATTGCTTAAACTTGGCTTGCCACGCTACCGCGCGTCTAGATTGTTTGGCACACTGCAGCCTCGATAGGTTTTCACTTTAGAGTTTAGAGGTATCATTAGATTCGTCTTTACTGTGAGAATTACACTGGGTATATAAAATTTAAAAAGTTGGGTTTTTCGTGTCCTAAGGGTAAAACCCACGAAGGGTTAGTTCTTGACTTTTGACATCTGACATTTGAATAACACACATTTAATTTAATAACACAAATTTAACTGTAGCTGATTTCTGATAAGATACACTTGTAACGGGTTCAGTACAAAGGTATCAGATGTTACGTCTCCTAGATCCTATCAGCACAAGCTCAGGGATATCTACGAATCTGGCCATAATGTGTAGGTACTAGCTTAATCAGTATGCAGTCCTTTGTTATACCGTTGTATAGTGCTTTACGTTTTTTTTGTTTAAAACATTGTAGGCACAAAAAGTATTACAAATATTAAAGTAGTAGCATTTTATTTTAATGCAGTAATATTATTTTTAAAATTTATCTAAGAATATATTTTAAGTTATTTAAATTAATCATTGATTTCCATTTCTTTTTATACGTTTTCCTCAGCTATGGGTGAACCAAACGATCGTTGGAGAATGTTCATTAAGTATTTTTTATTTTTAGCTCCCCGTAAATTCCGATAAAAATATATAATATTTTGAAAAAAATATTATTATACATCGTGTAGTTTCTGAGATATAGGTAGATACTTGTTTCAAAAAAATTTACAAGATTTTTAAAGAGTCTGTGAAGTTAAAAATACTATGGTTTTCAATGTATAATGTGTATAATAATAAAATATTAGGATACGTCGTGTAGTTTCCAAAATATTTAATTTCAAATTCTCTATTCGACGACGTCATATTTTTTCAAAGTCTGCTATGGGCCGCGAAATTTACAAAATTTCGTATGTCTGTAAATTAATTAATACTTGGTATTTTTTCCATACAACACACACAAAATTAAAAAAGTATTTGTACAGATACAAGCCCTACTGTGACATCAGTTTTAAGTTTTAACCAATTGTATACCTAGTAACATTCTCTATAAGAGAATGTATGCAGCAAAGAGAATATAATCACTACGTTTGTATGTAGTACCTAAAATTTGTATATTTTTAGTACTAGATACCTTACTTGTTACTCTTTCTGTGGTACGTATTAATTTCTTAAATATATATTTACGAACATAATACGTATTTTAAAACTATGATATGGGTAATGAGTGTATTTAACAAAACGGCGTGATTGTACAAGAGCTATTAGTGTTCATCACAAAGCAGATAATAAAGTGTTCATTAATAAAATAATTACATTATTTGTTATATACGATACGAAGGCCAAAGTTGACTAGATATAGTTTTTGTCACTACACAGCACCCGACGATAAGCACCATTCATGTGGCCAACACTTCCTTAGATCCGTTTGCGTTAAGGCCACGGGGTCGTTGAACCTAGTTATTTGTAAAAACTTGCGTTTTTTATTAATTACTAGATGTGCCCGCGAATTCGTTCGCGTGGTTTTTGAGTGACATAAATAAACCGTTTAAGTAATTAAGTTCCCAAATGTTAATAATTTTCCCCGTTTTTGTAACATTTCTCACTGACGTTTCGCTCCTATTGGTCGCAGCGAAATGTTATATAGTCTAAAGCCTTCCTCTATAAATGGACTATCCAACAAAAAGATAAATTTTCAAATCGGATCAGTGGTTCCTGAGATTAGCTCGTTTAAACAAACAAACAAACTCCGCTTTATAATATTAGTATAGATAATGTAGTAGAGTAGCGCTCAGTGGAGTAGGGTTGCTACAACTCCCTTCCTATCGGCTTCCTTTGTTTCCAAACGCCCTCTTCCAAGTGCCCACCTACGTATAAAATACCGGCTATGGTAGCATGTATAATGTAAAGGCAGGCTAAGAGGGAAATCCTAGCCAGTATAATACGTAATTAGCCAGCCTTCGCCAATGGTAAAACTTATCTTCGCGAAGTTTTAAGTTCAGTTCACCGAAATGACCATTTACCTACGTAAAACAATGCCAAGATATATTGTGGCTTGCACAGTCAATCATTCTGGAGTCTATATAGACACGCACTTAATAACTCTTTACGACCGTACTACTACTTACTACATCAAGAGGTTGGGCAAGTTGATAGAGATACACCCAAAATCCAAATGATCCAAACTCAAAAGGTTCTAACTTCAAAAATCTAAAAATATACTCAAAAACATAGCTAGGTACCTATAACCTATTCAATGACCAATTAACGTATTTTGGGTTTAACCTCTGTAGCTCTTGTTTAATTAATTAAATACAGGATATAATATTAATGAGCGATAATACTTGAGGGTGTCTATAGAGTTTACTGTGAAAGTACAGTAAAGTATGTATTGGAAAATTTATGATTAGGTTGGGCATTTCTCACACAAGTTTGTATGTAAACTTGAAAGTCAAAAGTAAGTTTTTCAGCGCTGGGACTTTCACAGTGAACTCTACATAAGAGGCACGTACACACACTAAAGTATTATCACTAATTTATTTACACCTTGTATAATTACGATTATTTTTACTCGGTATATAGTGTTACCTGATGAATTTCCTACTCTATCTTATTATAATTAGTAGGAAATTCATCAGGTAACACTATACAAAATAAATAGTTCCCCGTTTCCTTGCAATCAAGACCAGTAGATGTACCAGAATCTAGATCATCGTATGAACTAAATACCATGGCATAGGTCAAGTCAGAGTCTATCAGCTTCTGTAATTTGCCGGAAATAATTTGTGTTACTTCATTCAAAGGTCCATTCATTAAGCGAGTGATAATTTTTATAACACTCGACTACAATATAGGTTATCGTGTTAATATTGCTCAATGTATCACATAGTGAAACTGTAAATAATATTATAATAATAATGTGTATGGACACATCACACCACGTCAATGTGGCCCAGTGACAAATATCCAAAGAACTTGTATTACAATATGTACCAGACAACTTTATCGACTAAGGGATAACCGCAAAAAGTAACCCAAGTCCCAAACCAGAGCTTTAGCAACATCTATAATAGTACAAAAGTGCGGAGCCCGATTGTATCAAACTTATCGTGGCTATGATAATGTGCTATAAATAGAATTTGATGTGTAAAATTAATCAAAACAATTTTATCTGAATATTCTTTTACACGTCTCATACAATAGTTTCGACATTTGTAAATTTTATATGAAAAGAGCAATTTTCCATCTTTTTGGTATAATATGACGCCACGTGAGTTTCTTACGCCGCGCCGCGCCGGTTCTTCTCGCTGGGCTAGTTCCCGAACCGGTGGTAGACATCACATAGACACGACGTTCAGAAAACATTTTGGAAAAATTCTGAATAAAATGATTTTGATTTTGATCGATATACGTTTGTATTTATTTATAAACGTAGACGATAAACGGAGACGCGCCGAGATCGCTATTCACTCTCCGCCATTATGAGTTGACCTTTAACTTAACAAGGCGTCTAAAATGGAGGATATTTCCAAAATTTTACTATCAGCTCTCCGTAAACTCAGTGGATAACGAATATAACTGAAAAAAATATTACTATGCGTCGTGTATCTTCTGAGACATACATACAAATTCTTCACACGATGACGTAATTTTCCAACACTTTAATTTTACATGAATTTGAAATGTCTGTGGATTCATTAATACAACGTATCTCTTTTTCAATTAAATATTTTTTTGTGTATTTTTATAGATACAAGCTCTATTGGGACAACAGTTTTATGTAATTTTAAATACCCACCTATTAGGTAACATTCTCCTTTATGAATATTCTCTTGTGAAATAAAATTTCAAAATGTACAAGAACAAAACATAGCGCCATATGAGGAGGAGTAGACCACAGGAGTAACACAGCAATCGATTTATTATTATTGATTTTTTAGTTGTTGTAGTATTGACTATTTTTATATGTAAACATAATTGTATATATATATATAATATATATACAATTATGTTTTATTTTTTTTAAAGAGAAATTTTCCATCTTTTTGGTAAAAGGTGGCCCCATGCGAGTTTCTTACGCCGGTTCTTCTTGCTGGGCTAGTTCCCGAACCGGCGCGGTGGTAGGCATCATATAGGAACGACGTTCAGAAAACATTTTTGTAAAATTTATTCTGATTAAAATTGATATGTCGCAAAAAAAATTACCAACAAAATTGAGTTTTAACAGCCACTTAAGCCTTTTAGGATATGTAGTAACGTAATAAGTACCTACATTGATTCTAGAGACGGATCTTCAGCTTAATGTAGGTAGGTACTTCTAAATTTTTTTTAAGGGACAGTTTGAACTAAATTTTCACGTAATCAGAATTTTGCTACATATCACCTTCATCCATTTATGTCTTCAATTATTACTTAGTTATTGTACAAAAGAATGGAATAGAAAATTCATTATTTGTATACAAAACAATTAACAATAAGAGCAATAAAGAGCAATAAAAAATAAAATGAACTCTACAAAAAGGCTGTCTCACTGCTTACACCAGTCTCTTCCAGACAAAGTACGACTCCTTCAATCGTTACACACGTTTGTACATCTGCCATATTGTGTGCTATTCTTACTCTGACACTTCAAGGAATAATAACCAAAACTTATTATACAAATTATCAATAAAAATAATATATTCACTTTAATAAAGATAATAAGATCAACCTGATAATAACTATATGGCTAACTAGTAGAGCGACATTTTCCCCTTATCTAATATTGTAGGAAGTAGATGGTGAGACTTAAGACCTTTGATGCGTCACATTTTTCCTGGTACAGTAGCCGCCTATCTCCTACTTATGATGTATCTGCGATCAGCACATGTACAACTAATGAGCTAAATCAAAGTAATTTCAAATGGCGCCAGCGCAACATATTTTGCATATTGATGCACCGGCCCGTATCTAATCGAATATTTTAATTAAAACTGTCAGCTGACTATGAATAAATACTTGGAGAACTTGCATAAAAATTCCCTATTAGGTATACGTAATTATCACACAAGTTGTATGTACGTAATACGTAACTTTAATGTCTTTATGATGTTGTTTCACATTGTTATTAAGGTAGACCAGGTACCTAATTAATTGATATAGAAGTAGATTAGGCTAGATGACTGAATTTTTGAAGTGATGTTCTTTAGCGGTTTTGTTCACTTTTTGGGTTATACTGTTAAACTAGCGTAAGAAGTTCAGGACAGGTGTGACGTGACCTGATCGAAAATTCGTAAGACGGAGCTCTCTCCGAGGTAGACGGCGCGGCGTATATCCCCCTCTCTTTCTACTGTGCGGCGAAAAGTCTGCCTGCTCCTGCTGTAACATTAGGTTTCACTTCTGCTGGTACTCCCTATGGGGAGTACCGAGTGCGGTTTGTATTGTATGGAATACAAACCGCTTTTTTAATTGCATACTATATATTACATAATATGCTGTGCTACCTGCATACATGTAGATAATACTAATAAATGTGTAAAAAACAGTTATAGGTAATAACTTTGGGTTATGTTTATACATCCTATTTATACTAGTAATGTATTTTTTTCGTTAAAAACTTTTAAAAAACTATTTACAATTAATAATATTTTTTTTTTCAAAAAATATATTTCTTGAATGTGAAATGTTCATATTCCAAAGTCATAGTGACTCTTCTTTTTACACCCTGTATATCGCCAAATAACTTTTGATTTATTGTATTTAGTTACATAATATTGATAAAAATGTAAATCCGATGACGTGACACTGAACAGTCGTAACAATTCGAAAACAATCGACTCTTTTGTTATCCATTGTGAGACTTCAGACTGCCCATCGAGTTCGGGGGATACATTCCCTAGATAAGATAGCGATGCACATTACAACCATCTCAGCTACGTCATATCCTGTCAAGTAATGCTCAAGTATTTATTACTTTATCGCCCGCTGAGAATATTTCTGCGGGCTACAAGTATTCGGAATTAGTATTATGGGGTGTATACAACATGGAAAATGTAGCATATTCGCTGAAAACTTATAAGTTACTTTACTTATTAGTATATAGGCTCCGTGGTCTCCGTGATCCTCTCGCCCTGGAGGTCGTGGGTTCGATTCCCGCGTTGAAACAACAAAAAAAATGTTGTTTTCTATTTTGGTTAGGACAATGCAGGCTGATCACCTGATAGTCTAACAAGAAGATGATCCATGCGTCGGATGGGCATGTAAAAGTGGGACCTGCGCCTGTTCTCTCGCCAGTCGTGTCGGTTTACAGTCCCCAGTGGGACTGTAAACCGACACTCAAAGACACTCTCTCTTCCTTTTACTCTCATAACCCAGTGGTTATGAGAGTAAAAGGAAGAGAGAGTGTCTTTGTGTATTGCGCACACACTTGGGCACTATAAAACAACTCCAGCGTAGCTGGCCTGGTTTCAATGAAATCGGCTACCGGCACCGAAATCGGTGAGGGGAACTATTTATTAGTAGATATAACTATAACTACAGCTACAAGTATTCGGGATAAATAATTATAAGCGGGGTGCACAACATATAAAATGTAGCATATTCGCTGAAAACTTATAAGTAAGTATTATAAGTAGGTACACGCCTGGTGCCGGAGATAGCACCTTCCTATCAATCATCTTTCCCGTGGGTGTCGAAAGGCGAAAGAGGCTGATGACGAGTATAGTCAACTATCCCCCATGAAGTACTTTAGGGGACTATAATATGTCGTCCTTATCATAAATACCGCACATGCTTGGAGGTTACTTTTGAGTAAATCGCGGTCAAAGTTTTTTTCTAAATTTTAATCGTCTCTATAAAACTAATAGGAATACTTATTCCAAATATTTTTGTTTTGTTTTGTGCCTTTCAATGTGGACTTTGCATGTTCGATATTATATGTACATATTTATTTAATTTATGAATTTCTGCGATTTATCATAATATATCATATTTTATTTACGATTAACAAAATAACGAAAAGTATAACAGCTATTAAAAATTGAGTGATCCTGGTAGATCTGGTCGCGGTGATTCTGAATATACTTTTAACTCATTTTCGCCAAAAATATCGATTGTGTTGTTTATGATAAGGGCGGCAGTATTATGTCACTTGTGGGCTTATGTCCAGTAGTGGAAGTCATAGCTGAAATTATGGAGTTTAATATGACGACGAGAGAATAAGTACTTAGATAATATTATAAGACTCAGCTATCTCTGTAAAAAAACTAAAGGGCAGCTTGTCTAGTGCTGCTTGCGTCATTAGAACAGACTGTATACATTGATGCCATAATAGTCCAAGTTATAACTCCATCTATTTCCGTTCCACCACTGAAGGTCAAACAACTGGAGCAGATATTTTTAGACTTGTGCCGTGTTATCTAATTTTGATATTATAATAATTATTATATTTGCACGCGCGTTGTTGCACTTTAAGGAACCCTAATATTTGCAATCTCTTTCAATACTAAATATTATCAATTCTAATGTCCAATTGAAACAAAATAAAATATTCAGCTTTAATTAGGAAACATGAGTCTCTACAAGGGCAATCGCCTCATTTATATAAGGCGAGTAAAGGCTAAAATATTACCTATGCTCCTCTACCCTACCCACTTTTATAATGTCATTTATTACCTGTATAAAAATATATAATCTGTTTTGTTTCTCTCTGTAGTCTCTGTCTGAAAAAAGAAATGTAAACCTAAACTAGTTGCGTAAAACACACGATGTAGGAAATATACAATCATAAAAACAATGGAGGAATCTAGGTAAGTACTTACTAATTAGGTATGTAGGTACTTACAGTACGTCTTGGTGGCCTTTGAATCCTTGATGACTTTTGAATAAAATGCGGCTTTGCCTGTGAGACTCCAACAGGGACGAAATCGATATGAAATTTCGGATACGCATACGGATACGGAATATTAAATTATTTCGGATTATCCGTTTATTTCGGATAATTTTTGTTACGGATATTAAAATTTAGTTTCCTTTTTATAGTAGCAAAACTTTCATTTTAGATTTGGTTACGGTTACGGAAAATTTTAATATCGGATATCCGATAGTTTCGGTTACGGTTACGGAGCTCCCTAACTTCCCTGGACCCTAATTAATTTAGACATAATAATGATATTCATAGTTAGACCAGTCAGTATGGCGGATATAGTGAAACTCTAGGGATTTCTTGTGTCCTACTACGAAACCCTAAAAATGAAACACATAGCAGATGTGGCATTACTTTCCCACGGGCATAAGTATTCATAAATGTCAACCTAATTGGCCTCTAGACCAACACTAAGACACTCTGGTGTCACCGACGAGGGCAATGGTTACTTTTATCCTTTATCTGGTGAATGCAGCCAATAAAGATAGCATAGTGCAGCTGGTCGTAAACGCGTAAACACAGTGAGACGCTTGTGCGACCACTTTTATTATGTTTGCTGCAATAATGAATGAGTTTATTCAATTTATTGATTCCGAGAAGCTGTATAGGGCAAAGATTATAAAACAAGTACCTAAGTAAGTAATAAATAATCTATAATCTAAAGATACCTAATGATAATAATAATATTATTTGCATGGATTGAACTCTGGAGAGGATTAAGACAAAAATCTTGTTTATTTTATCATGGTTCAAGAAGAATATTTTCGTCTACACAATTATGTACCTACTGTATAGAAATAGGATATACATAGGATAAGCTTTATTAATGTGAGATGTAGTGATTCCTGTACTACTAACGGATAATAATTTATGGCGCGGAATAACCAAAACTCTTTTTAAAATAAATTTTACAATGACACAAAGATCTGCTTTAAAAAAGTAATCGATTCAAACTTTAAGTAAATAGTTAAACGAATTTTTGCCATTTAATTACAGCTCTAAATCCTATACTGTATTTACTCTCGTAAGTAATAACTATAACAGCCGTTTTAAGTTGTTAAAATAACTAAAGCGCCAATGGCTTTACCTATTATTGTATAAGACAAAAAAAAAGTAACTGTCAAAGTTGAATTTAACGTCAAATGCATCATAAGTCAGTTATGTCAAAATTCGAAATAAATTGTTGCTCTGAAAATTGTTGGAAATAGTAGGTATCTTCAGTCTTCTTGAAGTTTTTGAATAATAACAAAATTCAAAAGTAGAATGTAACTGATTTAGTAGAAGAAAAAGATTAAATATTTACAGTTTAGGATATTATACTTGTTCTGACTGACTGATAGGATTTGAGTGGGCTCGTGGGGCTCGAAATAACTTTTTGGCGCGAAAGTTTCTTCGCAACTCGCAAGAAAAGTAACTGTTTAAGTTTCAATTGCAACAAATAATTAATAATGAATAATAAAAAACAGTATAAGGCCCCGCCGCCGAAAAGGTTTAAATCTAACGATGATGACGAAGAAAATGAAATTCCAAACAGTTTTGAAGAACAGCTAGCAAGTATGGAATGTGAATTTGATTCACCTCAAGTTTTCGGTGAAGGCCCTGACAACCATACGACAGATGTAAAATGGTCACGGCCTAATCCTCCTGAAATGAATCCCAAAATAACTTCGCTAGCATTTCAGCAGCTAGATATCGACCACTACAATGGACAACCATTTCAAGGCATGCCTGGTTCACAGATTGGGCCTGTTCCTATTATGCGAATGTATGGAGTCACTATGGATGGAAATTCTGTATGTTGTCATGTTCATGGTTTCACACCATACTTCTATGTTACTGTACCCTCAGATTTTACAGAAAGTTCATGTTTTAATTTGAAATCAAAGCTAAACACTGCTATCTTAGAGGATTTGCGGTCCAATAAGGATAACATAAAAGAAACAGTTTTGGAAATAAGATTAGTAAAAGCAAAGTCCATTATGTATTATAAGGGTGACAGTGAAATTACCTTTGCTAGAGTTTCAGTAGCATTACCAAAACTAATTGCTCCTGCCAAACGACTTATTGACAAGCAACCTACATTATTTGGATTGATGGACCCAACATTTTATGAAACAAATATTGATTATGATATTAGATTCATGGTTGATACCTCTGTTGTTGGATGTAGCTGGATTGAGTTACCCGCTGGAAAATGGTTGATGAGATCTAAGAATAGCTATGCAAAACCTGAGTCGAGATGTCAAATTGAAGTTGATGTAGCATGGAATGAGTTTATTGCACATCAACCTGAGGGAGAATGGTTAAAAGTTGCACCTTTTAGGATATTGAGCTTTGATATTGAATGTGCTGGTAGAAAGGGGGTATTTCCCGAGCCAGACAAGGACCCTGTCATTCAAATTGCTTCTATGGTTATAAGACAGGGAGAAAAGGAACCTTATTTGAGAAATGTTTTTACTTTAAACACCTGTGCACCAATTGTGGGCTCTCAAGTTTTAAGCTTCCAGTCTGAATCTGAGATGCTCTCAAAATGGTCAGATTTTTTCAGGGAGTTAGATCCAGATATAATAACTGGTTACAATATCAGCAATTTTGATTGGCCCTATTTGATAAACCGTGCTAAACATTTGAAAGTAGATAATTTTGATTTCTTAAGCAGAATCAGAAATATAAGATCAGTTATTAAAGATTCAATTTTACAATCAAAACAAATGGGACGTAGAGAAAACAAGAGTATAAACTTTGAAGGTAGAGTCCCATTTGATTTACTACTTGTACTTGTGAGGGAATATAAACTTAGGTCCTATACTTTAAATGCAGTAAGTTACCATTTTCTTCAAGAACAAAAAGAAGATGTTCATCACAGCATAATTAGTGACTTACAAAATGAAAATGAACAAACTAGAAGAAGATTGGCTATGTATTGTTTAAAAGATGCATATTTGCCATTAAAGCTGCTTAACAAATTGATGTGCATTATAAATTATATGGAAATGGCAAGAGTAACTGGAGTGCCTTTACTCTGCTTATTAACAAGAGGCCAGCAAATTAAAGTTGTAAGCCAACTGCTTCGAAAAGCAAAAGATGCTGGATATTTAATGCCTGCTTATCAGGGCCAAGGTTCAGATGACCAGTTTGAAGGAGCTACTGTAATAGAGCCAAAAAGAGGTTATTACGCTGATCCAATATCCACATTAGATTTTGCTTCTCTGTATCCAAGTATTATGATGGCACATAATTTGTGTTATACTACTCTTGTGCACACAAATATGCAAAAAGATATTAAAGTTGATCCTGAAGACTTAACTACCACTCCCACTAGAAATGTGTTTGTTAAAGCTAATGTTAGGAAAGGTCTTCTTCCAGAAATTTTGGAATCTTTACTTTCAGCCCGGAAACAAGCTAAAGCAGATTTAAAAAATGAAAAGGATCCATTTAAAAGGTCTGTGTTGGATGGTCGTCAGTTAGCCCTCAAAATAAGTGCCAATTCTGTATATGGTTTCACAGGAGCACAAGTAGGCAAATTACCATGCTTAGAAATATCTGGAAGTGTTACCGCCTATGGTAGAACTATGATAGAATTTACCAAATCAGAAGTTGAAAAAAAATATACTAAAGCAAATGGTTACAAAGAAGATGCTGTTGTTATTTATGGAGACACAGATTCCGTTATGGTAAAGTTTGGAGTCAAAACTCTAGAAGAAAGTATGGAGCTTGGAAAAGAAGCAGCTAATTTTGTTACATCCAAATTTGTTAAGCCAATTAAACTAGAATTTGAAAAAGTGTATTATCCATATCTGTTAATTAACAAAAAAAGATATGCAGGCTTATATTTTACAAAACCAGATAAATATGATAAAATGGATTGCAAAGGTATAGAAACTGTTAGGAGAGACAACTGTCCACTTGTTTCAAACATGATGAGCTCATGTCTTCAAAAGTTATTGATTGACAGAGATCCAGATGGTGCCGTAAACTATGCTAAACAAGTAATAGCAGACCTGCTCTGCAATCGCATTGACATTTCCCAGCTTGTAATAACTAAAGAGCTTACCAAAAATGAATATGCTGCAAAACAAGCACATGTCGAATTGGCCAATAAGATGAAAAAACGAGATGCCGGTACAGCCCCTAAGCTTGGTGACAGAGTACCATATGTATTAACTTGCGCTGCAAAAAATACACCAGCTTATATGAAGGCAGAAGATCCCATCTATGTATTGGAGAACAGTGTTCCAATAGATTTCAATTATTATTTAGAAAATCAACTATCCAAACCATTACTCAGAATTTTTGAACCAATACTTGGGGACAAAGCAGAATCTTTGTTGCTTAAAGGAGAACATACTAGAACAAAAGCAATGGTGACATCAAAAGTTGGGGCTTTAGCTGCTTTCACCAAAAAGAAAGAAAAATGTATTGGATGCAAAACTGTTATGCCTAATGATACTAAAAAAGCATTGTGTAATCATTGTTTAGACAAGGAAGGCCAATTGTATATAGCAGAAATATTCAAATTGAGACAATTACAAGACAAATTTTCCAGACTTTGGACTGAATGTCAAAGATGCCAGGGAAGCTTACATGAAGAAGTTTTATGCACTAACAGAGACTGCACTATATTTTATATGAGAAAGAAAGTTGGTATGGAATTGGATACTCAAGAGAAAACTGTTATAAGATTTGGTGAGCCAATATGGTAATTAAACCTACTTGACCATTGTTTTTAAATAAAATATATTATTTCAATCTAATATTTTATTTATGAAAACCTAAAAATATAAATCTATATTTAAATTATGTGAATATAAGGAATGCAATTTTTTACTAACATAAACTTTGTATAATGACTTATTGACAGATCTAATAATAGAAAAAAAATACAATAGAGTAACAATCAATAATAATATAGTAGGTATATTAACATTATCACAGAAATAACAATAGTAAAAGTCTTGTGTTAATGTAAAATTTTTTGCAAGTTAGAAACCCATCATTTAAGTAAGTACATTGACAATCAACTTTCTGGAATGTCTATATTTTTGATCTCAAATTACAAAATACATGTTTAAATTTTAAAGAAGTAACTTCTTTAATTTATAATTTAACATACAGAATAACTTGCATATATATTTGGCCGTCCAAATAATATCCTTGTATTAAATTAAAAATATAGTGGCTTTTGAATGATCAAATGAACATTGTAATTTGTACTAATACTAAGTACAAATTTGAGTAAGTCATTCAAACCAAATCAGTAATCTAACTAATATCAGTACTTAATACAAAAATATATAAAGAACGAAAATTTACAGCTGCTTGTTCAAAGAAAATCTATACAAAACTCATCTATTTTCTTGTGATAGAGACCTTGTTAAGGCTTTGTTACTTTTGGTTGTGTTATTATTTTTACTTGCTGGTATGCTAGCAATTGGCATCTCAAATGGGGTATTTCCTGGATTGTTTGTCAGTTTCATGATATCTTCAAGTGTTCTTATAAATGTATCACAAGTTGCCTTCAAAAGGCTAGATTCATCCTCCATTTTCTGGAAAAAAAAACACTTTACTTTACTTTACTTTACACAGTATTTTCAAATAGTGTAAGATTTGTATTTATTTTAATTTCTCAAATTTTGCAGTTTTTTTTTACCTGTACTTCTGGACCTCCATCTGCAGTGGCTGCACTTTTCACTGCATGCACTTGTTGCATTAGCAAATCACAATACAAATGCAGTTCAGATTTTTTGTGATTTAGAGAGTCTTCATTATTCATTACTGCAATTTGAGAAAAAGAAACTGATACATTAAAAGCTCACAATAAGGTATAAGTGTATTTTTTGGCGTCAGGTAACACTCACAAATAACTGAAGTAATATAAAGTAAATGTAATGCTAGCAATCAAATGTTCTCAGTATCTTTATAAATTATCATGAACTCAATATAAAGGCACTACTTCCACCTTTTTTTGTGTGCAATTAAATGTTACAGATTCGAGCATTACATCAGTGAGGGAGGAAAACAGCAGCCTGCTATAAAAGGTATTATAATATGTAACATGCTGTAATGCTTAAGTTAAAATCTAAAATGTTACATTACATGCAAATGCTCCTGGTGGGGAGGGCCCTAAGAGCATTTTTTTTTTAAATATGCAATAGTCTGCGTGGCTCCAACTGTAACTTTTATAACCAATTATAATTGCCAACTTGCCAGTTGTAACTATAATGTCTATTGTCCCCAGATGACTAATTTTTCTTAATATTTATTTTGAACTAAAATTAAAATACCTTTGGATTCCACCATAGATTCCACACATGCCTTTGCACTTCCTAAAGCCACCAGCCACTTTTGGCGGTCTTGGGGTGATGGAGCTCTTAAGTATAAATGTTGCTGCCCTGGAATAACCAGATCCAGCCTAGTAGGATCAATACTGTTTACTGAAAGGATAAAACGGACCTATTTTATTTACATAATGAGAATAATAAATTTATTATTAGTGTATAAAATTCATATTAGGTATACAACTACTTACTTATTCTAATGTTTATATAAATTGTTTCCCTGTATGAATAATAAAAATACAATAATAACGTGCTATATTATGACGTGGTAACAGCTACCTAAATTGATTAAATCTTGCATGGTGAAAGTAAGCTATTATAGATTTATTGTATACTCAGAAACTGACCGTTTATTTGACAGACTGATACTTTTACAGATCCCTTGCATCCTTGATTAACTTCCTCTTGTGATTTATAGTAAGATAAAACACCGTTTTCTAAAATAAACCAACGCGTTTGCCAACCTGTAAATTGATTAAAGTTTAATTATTTTACTTCTATGTAACTATAATCGGTACTCTCTAAACACAATCGAATATTACCGTTCCAATAATTTGTCCATTTCCACAATACACCTTCCATATTTATTTTAAAAAGCAAAAAATATTGCAATTTGTGTTGTTGTTTTTAGTATAATTATTTTTCTTAAATAAGTTCTGAAATTGACAGTAACTTTTTTTCAATATATGTATTTATGGGGCAAAAAATTTAAATGTACGTTTTGTACCAAATACAGTGCTTGTGGCAACGTTATTAACAAAATTAGTTAAATTAATACCAATAATTTAACTTACTGTGTGAACCTACACAATATAATAATATTGCGACTCATAAGTGTTGTCAGTAACCATCATAGATTTAAGTAATTTATACTTGTATTGTCGTAGCCTAATCAGTCATACTTATTATTTTATTAATCACTGTTCGTGTTTGTAACCCACGTACAGTGTGATTCAGTGGAGCCTTTCAAATCAAAATCAAATCAAATCGCATTTATTCCAGTTTCAGTTAGCGTTCAAAACGATCACGACCGCAGTTTTTCCCGTTCTATTTTTAGTGGAATATAGTAAGGGACGGCCTTGCGATGTTGTACTGATTCATTTAACGATTAAAATCGATTCCGCAATGAGCGGTTTTTATTTTGACAGTTCTACTAGTTTAAGAAAAATGCTGATAGATGGCATTAAACCTAAGTAATATGTCAAGTCCTGTGTAAAATGTCAATTTCCGCTTTGTTTTTTGTTTGCTTACCTTTCAACTTTCTTTCTTTCACTTGCAATAGTTTATTATTTATTAATTGTACCCCGAGAACTAAACTAAACACGGCTAGTCCATGCGTAGTACAATTTTGTAAAAATATAGGTAACCACCGCTTTCCCTAAGATGAAACTCGGAGATCAAGATGGATAGAGGCTATCCATCTTAATAAAATCCTTCATATGTTCAACTCACTTTACGCCACCAGATTTCATCTCTCCGTCCTCACATTTGGCAAGAGCCCCAAGATGTAAAATATTTATCTTAGCGTGCAATAAGAAATAATAATAAAGTTTATTGACATTAAACTTAAATTAGAAGTGTTTTACCTGAAATAAAACACATATTAAATACTTACCTTAGTTAAAGTTTACAACCTTGAGAGTGGCAACACCTAGTTTCCATCAAATCTTTTGTCCTTTTCTTTCCTTTTTAACCTTTACCTCTATCTATCTCGCTCGCACATTCCCCACCAGGTAGTGTCGAGCTGAAAATTAAGCTCTGACACCTGCCTCATTGAGTCGAGAGGAACTGCCAGGCAGAATTTAAATTTGTAAACTTTAACTAAGGTAAGTATTTAATATGTGTTTTATTTCAGGTAAAACACTTCTATTAAACACTTGACCGTTAGTTAAAGTTTACAACCTTGAGACGTGTTTGTTATCGCCTGGTGGGTAAATTAAATCTGTATATGGACGCCAATGTGATTTTGACATTATAATGTAATGCATACAAACTGAAAGTTTAAGAATATTCAGTATAAATTAAAATAGAATGCTGTGTTGAAATAACTGGCATTTTAGATTATCAATATTAACGTATTGAGCGAGAATATAATACAATTTGTATAATACATATTACTATCATTTAATTGTAACTCATTTATTACAACATCATAAAATGTACCCATCATAGGCAAAAGTTACTGTACAAATAAAATGAAATAAAAAATTAATATCAATGCAGTAGTGTTACTAATATTAATATAATTTTTGAACTTAATTATAAAGAGATTATAATTGTTATAATGTACAAACCAAACTTGGTTACTTTCATAATAAAATATTTATGGAATTATTAGTTACAGTAAACAAATATCTTGATTTCACAAAATATGATTAGACAATTTTTACAATTATTAAAGTAATTCAATACAGTTTATAAGTTGAAGGCAATTGGTATGTAGCTTAATTATTATGGCTAACCTAATGCAAAGGTCACTGTGAAATTGAATCTTTATAACAGTATAATTAAACAGGGTTAAACAAGCGTATAAAACCGCTATTATTAACATCAGTTATACGGTAAAAACGTGTAAATGTCGTTTTTGACCTCAAGTTTTCCCCCGACAGGATGCAGTCTAGTGGACAGTTAGTTTAGACCGTAGTGAACTGATAAGAGTATGGAGAGGCCGCCTTTGGCGTGCTCCAGCTTTACCCAAAATACTGGATCAAGGTTTTTTATTCTCATTATTGCAATAAAACCCCATCCAGACTGCCTGTACGTGGCAGTGTCGGTTTTAGGTACAAAAACAGGAAAGAATTGGCTTATTCAACATAATGTTTTGTATCTGTGGTTAATAAAGTTCATGGACCCTGCGGGCAGAGCAAAGTATTATAGGAGTTGCTGTATGTCGAGAAGAAGCAAATATACTAGCCTCGTTCACAGTTATAATGCGCAAGTATGTAATTAAAATATCAAGATCCCAAATACTTTTCCTTACAGGTTTTGTAAAGCTATAGCTTTTAAGACATGACATACTTACACGTCTAAACTCAAATTACTGGCATTATCAGGGTTAGTTAAAGTGGCTACCACGGACTTACGAAGATTAATCGTGTTATAAGCCAGTCCCTCTACAATATGTAAATCTGCAAAATATCAACAGTGATAGAGATCCTTGACTATGAAGCGTGGTGCTATACTGCTCGTGCCTTCAGTGCCGTTGGGAACGAGCGTTCTTGAGCTTGTCTCAAGGGGTCTACGAGGAGATAGATTCCTCGTGCAAGGTTCTGGTGTTTCAGGTCTTTCGGAATAATGCACGGTGGTGGGAACACCCGTGCTGTGGGAAAGTACCATACCTGTGAGAAGGCAACGTGAAACGTTGCTATCATAGTCCTTCTGTTCTAGTGACAAATACCTAATTCATGACCACATTTACCTGTTCCGACGCGAGCCTGTATAGCCTGGGGAAGCAGATGCCACTCGGGTGGACGCTGATGACGAGAAAGATGGTCTGCATGACTTGTATTTGCCCGGAATATGTTGGGCTTCTACCTAAATCATGTGTTTTTTTTTTTTTTTCAGCAGACCTCCCCACGGAACGTCTGATGCGTCCACCGTTAGAAAATGTTCCGCTGTTGGAAAATGAATCATCGATTCCCCATGACAATTTTCTAACCACCACCTCATCTCCTTTTGTAACTCCGTTGGCAATATCACAACATAAATCATAGGACTTTGTTGAGTTAAGACAAGGTTTCTCGAAAGTGTAATCTGCCTTATGGAACTGCGAAGCTCGCAAAATTCAATATGTCTATTAAGCTCTAAAGATTTTTAGTTACATCTCGTAGAACTTCCTCGAGACGTAAGCGTAAGTAAACTATTTTCCCGTTAGGGAGCATATTTTTGTTTAACCACGTGACCCAAAGGGTATCGAGGAACACTAATTTCTTTTGGGAATTAGTCACTGACTTGATAATTTATCTGCCACCCCAAAAACTTTTAGACGTGCAAGGACGACCTGCACATGTGAGTGTCTGGTACTCTTGGTGTACTACTAAAAATTGTCCAAATTATACTAGGACTCTGATGCCTTCGTCCGTTAAAGTTTGGGCCACTCAATTCGAAAGTGTTGCGAAGATATTCGGAGTTGTACTGAGGCCGAACGGCAGACAAGCCATTTGCAGTAATTTCCCTTTGTACACTAGCCGAAGAAAACGTCTGTGACTGTGTCAGATGGGCACATTGAAGTGTGCTTGAGAAAGGTCTACTTTGCAGAACCAGTCGTTTTGTTGGAGAAACTTTATATTATATTTAGTTTTAAACGCACTGTATGTACACCCGTAAGGGTTTGTATTTTGTCAAATGTCAATATGCAAATAAATATTTCAACCCTGGCACCCGAAACATTAACTAGTTTGAATGGCTGAGTTGCGACATACCAGTTAAGACTTTGCAGGTTGAAAATTGGTCCCAATGGACCCCGTGGACCTATGTCCACGGGGTCGAAAGGACCCTCGTGTGCTATTGTTTCCAAGCTATTGGTGCCAAATGTGCCCTACGTGGGTCTGGTATAAAAGTAACCCTGCGTGGGTTGAGTATACGACGAGCCCTGCGGGGGCTATCTTTGGACCGTACTCTAAGAGTATTCTACGATTATTATCAAACCCCTGCGAAGGGTGATAATTATTATTATTATGTCTGTGTATACAGATATAATAATAATAATTAAAAAAGCTATAGCTATAGCTTCCTTGCTCACGGGCAATTAAATCCCGGACCTTTGGAAGGCATGCGTGGGGCCGAAGCCACACGCAGAGGCCCCGATAAACAATATATTATTATTATAATTATTTTTATCACAACCAGTCGTTTCATTGGAGAAACCCTGGCACCCGAAACATTAACTAGTTTGAATAGCTGATTTGCGACATACCAGTTTAGATTTTTCAGGTTGAAAATTGGATCGGTTTGTGCCGTCTCCTTTAGGGACTAAAAACATAGTCGAAATAAAGCTCCAAAAAAGAGGAGCCTCCTCCAGAACTCCCTTTTCCGAATCATTTGTGATATACTGTCGGACATGGGTTCTGACTCCGTCAAACGTCCTTGATTTTTGAGAAATAAGAGAGGAAGTCTCGCTTGAAAGGGTATGCGGTACCCTCGGATATCTTTTAAAAGTGTACGATGTGCACCTAGATATCTCAACCGGTATGCAAAAAAAAATTAATTGGCCCACCTCGAAGTGGTCAGAATCGACGTCGCCTATTCCCCGATTGTGAATCCTGGGGACCACGTCTCCTAATTCCTGAACCAGGCTCGTGTCTGTTTTGTGAAACTTCACGGGGTCGAAAGGACCCTCGTGTGCTATTATTTTCAGGCCTATTGGTGCCAAATGTACCCTGCGTGGGTCTGGTATAAAAGTAACCCTGCGTGGGTTGGGTATACGACGAGCCCTCCGGGGGCTGTCTTTGGAACGTACTCTGAGAGTGTGTTTTATGATTATTATCAAACCCCTGCGAGGGGTGATAATTATTTTTGTTTAATGCCTGCGAGGCAAATAAGTGGTATAAAAAATTTTCTTACACCATCTGTTTTCTCTAAGACTAATGTCAGTTGTTTAAATAGCTCAACAACTTTTTTATGTAACTCGTTAGCGTTTACAGTATTACAACTATCTCGCGCCCAGGATATAAGTTTATATATGCTATCTTGCAACAGTCCTTTTTGTTTTAATATACAGAAGGAAAGAGCACCAAAACATTTGTCACTGTAAGCAAAGCGACGCTGACCATCATAAGCCATAACTTCGTCATTAATTTCCAACTGGGTAAAACCCGGGGAGTAATTATTATAAAGATTTTGAAAGTCAGCATAACTGACATCAAACTACTCATTCTTATTGAAATGTTGGATTTTTTTTTTTTTTTTTAGCATTTCAAAATAATAATTTTCTGGGCCCTTAGATGGTTCCTTTAATTTAACTAAAAAGTCAATCTATCATATAGCGGGATTTGATCCTTCGACCACAGTGTAATTCAAAATTAAAATTCGTACTTTATTTATTATATTACGTTTTTTAGGGAAGTACGATGCGAACGTTCGATTTGCAAACCAGAGGGCCCTGCCTTAGATTGGCAACCAACAAAAAGCCAACATCACGCGGTATTATTCCCAGGCGGTCACCCATCCAAGTTAGTACTTGGATGGGTGACCGCGCCCGACGTTGCTTAACTTCGGTGATCGGACGAGAACCGGTGTGTTCAACGTGGTGAACGGTGGACGTTTTTGCATTTGTATTATCCATTAAAATTATCTAAAAGGAAGGAGAAATAGTGTGCGACAAAGTGAACATTTAAATTTTATTTAAAAAATTATCAATAAAATGTGGGTAGTACGATTGTAAATTTGCAACGCAAAAGTAATTTTTATCTTTACCAAATCTATTACAAACGTTAGCACGTTTTCTTACGACACAAAATATTGTGTAGGTACCCACATAATACCGACAAAAGTACTAAATTATCCACAGAAATATATTAATTCACTTTGCAATAAGTAACTCCTGACACTACAAAGGACACAACATAAAATAAGTTAATTAATGATAACATTCTCTGAAACAAAGAAAGATTCCTTATTTCTTGGATATTTAAGAATATAAAATTCTATGAATAGTATGCAAACGGTAAAAACCGTTAGAGCTTAGAATCTTTCCATGAGTTTCAGAGGTTCAATAAAGTTATAATTATAAGAACTCACCGGGTATCCTGCGGCAGCACTTCGATAATGACTATAGTATCGAAAGTGAACCGCTGTTGATGGAAAATTTAACGCCAATGAGGCAGGTGTCAGAGCTTAATTTTCAGCTCGACACTACCTGGTGGGGAATGTGCGAGCGAGATAGATAGAGGTAAAGGTTAAAAAGGAAAGAAAAGGACAAAAGATTTGATGTAAACTAGGTGTTGCCACTCTCAAGGTTGTAAACTTTAACTAACGGTCAAGTGTTTAATAGTTACATTTTTTTAATTTCTTAACCTAAATATAAGTATATCTTTATGTTTGTTACCTATCTTGGGTATCATAACTTAATGGAAACATACTACAGTAGGTACCTTAGGAGTTTATACCTAAAAAACCAAACTTTTAAGTTTGCAGCTCGTCGCCTAAAAATACTTAAAAGAAAAGCTGTTCCTTCTATATTCCCATGGAATGAAGCTTGTCAGCAAGCTAACCAGCTCCAGCAGCAGTCAGAGCCAATGTTTAATCCAACTGCAGTTCAGGCTACATATTCTCAATATATATTATATACCAACCAGTCGAAAATACTCGGCAGCAGGCTGAAATTTGGCATGAATATTTCTTAGAATGTAAGTAGGGAATACTAAACAAGAACTTCCCGAAAAAATCCTACGGAAACGGGAGAAAAGTGTGATTAATTATTTGTTTGAAAAATCTAAGATATTGAAGCCAGCGAGCTATAATGGATGTAGGTTTCCTCGGAAGTGTAGGAGATCACTAAGAAAAGAATTTAAAAGGATTATTTTTGTGTATGAAACAGCATACCTACAGCGACTTAACCACTTTATGAATAAAGAAAATGGATAATAGCTATAATCTGGCAACCTTAATAACCATCCAACAAAGATCACAGATTTTTTGACATATTACTTATTATTGCAAGCGCCATCTTAGTCTCTGTACCTAAAACTGTGACACTTCGAAAACCCCTCATTATTTACTGTGAATGCGCTGGTAGATTATTTATAATGTTTAATCTTGTACCTCGGCTTGAGGAGAAAATATCGTCGCCCCATCTAAGGCCCGTATTTATAAAACAACAAAAACGAAACGTTGTTTTATCTGTCAAATAGGTTCTCAAGGTGAGGTTGGGTTTGAGATTGTTTTATTTATACGGGCTTTAGTTTACAATATTATGATTTATGATACTTTAATAATCGTGTTTTATGGTTGGGTGCCTATTGGATCGCTTCTGTGTTAAATGAAGAAGGATTGTTAACGATACTCTGTGGTTTATCTTAATTGTCAATGTCAAATGTCAGTTGTCAAATTCTATGTTGAACCAATGTTGATGCATTCGAATTTTTCGGTCTCGTTCGTTAGAAATGTTTGGATTGTTCATTGTTTGCCACACCCATAATAGCTTTATAATAAACGAAATAAATGGTTTCTCATTATAAATCAGCTAAATAGAATATAACACATACTTGTTAAACATCGTAGGTACTTCAAAGAAACTTTTTTTCACTAAATAGTGTCTTCGTTTGAATCGAAATGGCTAAGCGCATACTATCGGAAGCAGTCGTATTTCTAATATTTTCGTATTTTGTAACTGGTAAGTGATGTTATTTATAGACGAAAATAGTTTTTGGAGTATTAAATTTACTACATACATCTTATTTACTTTCAGTTCTACCTCTGGAATGCTACGTCTGTGAAAATCAAGAGGACAACAACGAAAAGTGTACAAAAACATTAAAAATTTGTGAATATAATCAAGACGTATGTTTAACCGAGATTAAGTGGGGGAGCACTCCATATTGGTCTCAGGGGGCTTTAAAACAATATTATGTGTCAAAGCGTTGTTCAAACAAAACTGAATGTGCCACTATAAGGCAACAGAACATGCCCTATTGCACAAATATATGGTACCAAGATTGGCGTTGTTCAGACTGTTGTCAGGGCGATAGATGCAACTACTATGTAATAGTAAGTATTAAGTCATTTACTTGGTAATATTATATTTTACTTAAACCTGGTTGCTCTATAGACCACAGGCCATTAAGTGAGAAGCAATATAATTAAAATAAGTTTAGTATAATATAGTGTAGGGTTATTTGTAGCCTCAAAGTTTCTCTTGTGTCTAAGTTATGCATTTGCTCACTTCAGTAATCATGAATATATAAAATATATGAAAATATGAAATATTGTAGTTATTATTATATTTAACATAAATAATATATTTTCCTTTAGGTGTCAAACATCGATAATTTATTGTACACTAGCTGACCCTTGCCCACTTCGTTGAGCATAAAAAGAGTTTATGATGAAATTCAACTAAAAAAAAAACAACGTAGAACCCGCAACGCGGAACCCGCAACGTGGAACCCGCAACGCGGAACCCGCAACGTGAGAACCCTGAACCCGCAACGCGGGAACCCTGAACCCGCAACGCGGGAACCCGGAACCCGCAACGCGGGAACCCGGAACCCGCAACGCGGGAACCCGGAACCCGCAACGCGAGAACCCGGAACCCGCAACGCGGGAACCCGGAACTCGCAACGCGGGAACCCGGAACCCGCAACGCGGGAACCCGGAACCCGCAACGCGGAAATCGGAACCCCAAACGCGGGAACCCGGAACCCGCAACGCGGGAACCCGGAACCCGCAACGCGGGAACCCGGAAGCCGCAACGCGGGAACCCTGAACCCGCAACGCGGGAACCCGAAACCCGCAACGTGGAACCCGCAACGTGGACCCGCAACGCGGAACCCGCAACGTGAGAACCCTGAACCCGCAAGGCGGAACCCGCAACGCGGGAACCCGGAACCCGCAACGCGGGAACCCGGAACCCGCAACGCGGGAACCCGGAACCCGCAACGCGGGAACCCGGAACCCGCAACGCGGGAACCCGGAACCCGCAACGCGGGAACCCGGAACCCGCAACGCGGGAACCCGGAACCCGCAACGCGGGAACCCGGAACCCGCAACGCGGGAACCTGGAACTCGCAACGCGGAACCCGCAGCATGGGAACCCGAAACCCGCAACGCGGAACCAGCAGCATGGGAACCCAAAACCCGCAACGCGGAACCCGCAACGCGGAACCCGCAACGCGGAACCCGGAACCCGCAACACGGAAACCCGGAACCCGCAACGCGGAACCCACAACGCGAAACCCAAACACAGAACCCGCAACGCTGACATAATATGGAATAAATAGTATCCTATGTCCGTCTACTTGCTCTAAGCTACTTCCTCACCAATTTTCAGCCATATCGATAAAGCCGTTCTTGAGTTATAAATAATTTAACTAACACGACTTACTTTTATACATATAGATGTATAGATTACTCCTACTAACATAAGCTAAGCCCGGTGAATGTCACAGTCGGTCCAGCCAATTCGGTGATCATGAGTTTGATGACGACGATGATGATGATGAAAAGTAGCCTAAATTAATCCTTATAACTTTAGCTATCTACCAGTGAAAGTCTCGTTAAAATCGGTCCAGCCGTTCCAGAGATTAGCCGGAGCAAAGAGAGACGCTGACAGACATTTTTTTTAAAATTACATTTTCGTTTTCAGTAAATATCGTTGCCAATGCAAAAAAAAGCAGAAGATATCGTTTAAAATGTCATATGTATTTAGAAAAACGTTGCTAATTGAAAGTTACATACTTACTGACACTTCAATTTTATTTGTTTGTATAGATGTATAGATTTGGAAAACTTCTCCAATCTTGGCGTTTTCACTGACGCGGAGCGGGGCGCATAGGAACTTAGTGGTTCCCAAGCGGAGTGGAGCAGAGATTTCGAGCATAGTGATTGGTCAATTCGGGTACCGCAAGCTCCTGTCCGCCTCGCCCCGCGTCAATGGAAACGCAGCCAAACGTCTATAACGTCTACCGGTCGCCATGGTAACAGCGTTGTTTACAAATGGAAAACAAAAATTAGGAAATGCTATACATACCGTATTTATATCAGCTGAAACTATTTGGATTCATGTTTTTGTTAATCCTAATAATTTTTTTAATCCAAATAGTTTAAGCTGATATAAAAACGGTATTTATAGCATTTCATAATTTTTATTTTCCATTTGTAAATAATGACGTTGCCATGACAGCCGTGTCATATAAACTGCCAACGACGTGAATCGATCGAGCCCAGGTTCAAACCCCGCGTGACCATCACGTATTTTCTTCTTTTTTCTAATTTTCTGCTTATTTTTTTCAACATTTTCTTTCATAATAACCTTTTCGTAACAATAACGAACATACCGTAAAAAAATTTGCGAAATTGGTCAAGCCGTTGTCGAAGCGCACACGATGTAAGAAATTTTGGAGGTCGTTTTTTTACACTTTGGGCTACATTTTTGGGGTTTTAGTAAGGAACCCTACTTTTTTTAAACATATAATATAGCCTATGTTCAGCGCTAGGAATGTAGCTTTCCAACGGTGAAAGAATTTTTCATATTGGTTCAGTGGTTTCAGAGCCTATTCCATTCAAACAAACAAACAAACAAACAAACAAACAAACAAACAATCAAACGTTACCTCTTTATAATATTAGTATAGATGTACATAATAATAATTACACAAATTATATATTATATCATGATGATATATTATATCATTTGTGGGATAAGATTTCATACTAAACTTTTTTATAAAGTAAACCATTTTCAAGTGATCTCCCTGTAAATTTATTTACAAGTTGGTCCCCTCTAGCTATTAGCATTTCTAAATTACAAGAGGTAGAAACTTGTTCCTGCACAAAATATTTTCTTAGCCTCCCTTTACCATGAGGCAAAGGGAGGCCCTTGGAAAATAATTTTGGGTAAAGTTAGACTAACCTTTGAAGTATTAAAAAAATTAAGAATTTTATTCTCCTTTTCAGAATGGTAGTGGGATGGTTAAGCCAACATTGAAGAATATACTGACCATGACCTTTTTATTATCAATGATAAGTTTTAACTTAATATTGTAAATAAACCTTTGAAAAACCAAGAAGATGCCTTCAAATGTAAAGCTGATGAAAACTTATGAATATCATATAATATGAAAGGGAATTTTTGTGTAATTTACTTATGGTAATTTTTTAACTAATCTAATCTGACTGCAATGAAATGACTTCATTTATTAACTATTTATACAAATCCTATGCTCTATAGAAACCTCATAAGAAATAGTTGAAACTATTATATAAAATGAGTAGGTGCATGTTATTTTAACTATAATATTTGAGCACTTGATACTTTTAATTGTTAAATATAATAACTTTTGGAGTGTAGGACCTCAAAAAAAGTCTTTACACCTTGGTCTTAACACAAGATATAGAAATAAATTTTGATTTTTTTTTACATATTGGCATAACAATAGAAATTTCATTTCATGTTTATTTTATGAAAAGTTTTGTATTTTTTTTGTACTGTGGTTAAAAATTATTGTATGTTATAAAAGCTTTACAAAGTATCCGTCCATGTGTAATTTAAGTGATGTATAATATTTTATAAGATATGACATAAGCAGTTTCAATGTGGTTAAAGTTGAATTTAATAATGTTTTATGTGTAATAATGACTTAAACACAAAATCAATTATATACATATAAGGTATACCTACACAATCTCGTTTTTTAAATTTTATTTTGTAACTGTTAGATCAAATAATAATAGAGACTTTAATAATTTAAGTAATAATTCCATCCAATTTATACTTAATTATGTATTTAATATTTCAGTTTATACAAATAAAATAAAAAAAATTTACCAACTTAACTGTGTTTTTGTTTAAGTATGGCGTCACTGCATAGCACTAATAGCTCAGTTTGGCCTACCGAGAGGTCCGCCATTTCATAATGTTGTCTTTATTTTGAGGATAGCTTAAAATACTATACCCATTATGTTAAAAAAGATTATAACAACAAAATATAATGTGGTACTTTCAAAAAATTTGTTAAACACACCATACACCTACGTCAACACATATGTTTTAAATTATTAACTAACAAAAATTATAATAAAATATGTCACGTGAAAGCTAGTGGTAATGATTTATCTTTTTCCTGTCTTCTCTACCTTAGATATAAACAGAACTAAAAACTAAATAAATAAAAAAATGCCAGCACCTGGCATTTTTTTATTTAGGTCCATCCTGTTACGTTTGTAAACAAGATACATACTAGTTGGCCCATGCCCACTTTGTTGAGCATAGAAACAGTTTGTGATGAACCGTTTAAACCTTCCCGGTACACTACATTTCCACGAACATTTCATGACCAAAAATAGCCGAAACGGTTCAGCCGTTTTCGAGTTTTAGCGAGACTACGAACAGCAATAAGCAATAATTCATTTTTATAAATAAGATTTTGCTTATTACCAGCTGTGAATCGATAATTAGTTAATCGATTATTATTCATGCAGATCCTTCGTTCTAGTTGCTAAGGGCGTGTTCCTTTAAGCGCTCTTTTTACACTGAACGCTCAGATCATTCATAACGCACACAGTCGTTTCTTTAGCACAATAATGAAATTTTCGATTCTTCTTCTTCTTCTTTTATTTCTGGCGGCCTCGGTGAGTTGCCAATGTCAGAGTGTTTAGTTTGTGGGTGACTTTGCTCTATTGTAGGTCTAGTGAAGAAACAAGTGTAAAGTGATTTACTTTTCTAAAAAAAAAACTTGTTGAATAACCTAGAACAAACACAAACATATATGGATTAGTAAAACATCACAATTTTATATTGTTAGAACGGATAAATGTACATAAAATTTTAACAAAAGGAGTATTTACATAACACAGGATTGATTTGAAATTTTCGATTTGAACGTTTCAACAAACTTTACTGCTAGTGGAACGACTGACAGATGTCAAAATTTAACATTTCCTTTTTATCCTCTGAATAAGGAAGCTTTTTATTAATAAAACCTTATTCAGAGTTTTTATCTCATAAATTCTATTTATATTTTAAATTAACAATAATAACTACATTATAAAGAATCTATAATAAATTTGCTCGATCCATAACTTAAAAATAACATCGAGATCAGTGAAATCTAAGTAAACGTCAAAAACAAGATGGGATCATTCTGAGCGTTTTGAACAGTTTTTGACAGCTGACACCTGCTTGTGGAACACGAGTAAGAACAGTTCAAAACGATCATAATGATTCTTTAAAGTGCTAAAGAAACGCGAATCTGAACGAAAAAAACGTTATTTTCGTTTACTATCAGCTCCTGGAACACAGGGTTAGTGTAAACGAATAAGACGTTTTTTTCGTTCACATTCCGTTTTTTATGTATGAACTTAAGGTGAAACAGTAATGTAATCTATGAAAATACAAAAATACGTTTATTGTGTTTACGCATCTGCTTATATATTATACTCAATAATCAAACCCTGTGTTCCAGTAGCTGATAGTAAACGAAAATAACGTTTTTTTCGTTCAGATTCGCGTTTCTTTAGCACTTTAAAGGATCACTATGATCGTTTTGAACTGTTCTTACTCGTGTTCCACAAGCAGCTGTCAGCTGTCAAAAACTGTTCAAAACGCTCAGAATGATCCCATCTTGTTTTTGACGTTTACTTAGATTTCACTGATCTCGTTGTTATTTTTAAGTTATGGATCGAGCTAATTTATTATAGATTCTTTTATAATGTAGTTATTATTGTTAATTTAAAATAGAAATAGAATATAAGAGATAAAAAGGAAATGTTAAATTTTGGCATCTGTCAGTCGTTCCACTAGCAGTAAAGTTTGTTAGAAACGTTCAGATCGAAAATTTCAATAATTATTGTGCTAAAGAAACGAATGTGTGCGTTATGAATGATCTGAGCGTTCAGTGTAAAAAGAGCGCCTAAAGGAACACGCCCTTACTCATAAATGTCATAATAAATGATCTAAGAATTATACTCATACTAAAATATGATCTAAGCGCATTTCTTTTTTCATTTCGATTTTAAACGAGCAAATGAATTTTCGATTTGTTTGATTGAAATCGATCTTTTAAAAGATCGAGTGACTTTATAGTCACTTACGTCACATCACTACTTACATTTGGCTGATTGCTATTTGTCAATTTGTCACCGTACCAAGTTTTAAGGTTGCGGTGTGAAAGATTTTGGGTAGTGTTGGCGTCCAAGTGATTTACATGTTACGAATTGATTAAATAAGAAATAGTCATTGATAGAGCCGCCAAAAATGTATAAAAATATATTAAATATGTTTAATTATAGGGTATTGGCGTCAGTGCTTGTCCTGGTAAGTTATGGTTTATTTTGCTTAATAATTTCTAACCATACTTGATTATATGCCAATTATATGTTTTATTAACTAAGTAATTGTTGAGAGTTCGATAACACTGTTTGTTTTGTTACAGATCTGTCACAGTTTTTACAATCCAACCGATAGTGGGGCTGTACAAATTACTCAAAACAATTTAGATATGGTTCTAGGTAAGATTGTCGTGTACGCTTGAAATACTGTGTTTTATCTATATATCAATCGCTAATTGTCTTATATTTACTGTAAACATCTATTTTTCAGCATCTAATGAAGTAGTATTTATAAATTTTTATGCTGAGTGGTGTAAGTTTAGTAACATGCTAATGCCGATATTTGATGATGCGTCGGACGAGGTGTCAAAAGCGGGTTATGACCCCGGGAAAGTCGTGATGGGGAAAGTGGACTGTGATAAAGAAGGATCCATAGCCACCAGATTTCATATTTCCAAGTATCCTACACTAAAACTGTTTAGAAATGGTATACCTGCTAAAAAGGAGTATAGAGGTAACATTGCCTTAGTTATTAAATAGTAATTGTATTTAGTCTTTGAAATACTGTTTACTTTCATATTTTTAAAAAATCCATTTAGTTTAATAATTATTCTTAGTCATATATCTTTTGATCTTATTTTTCAGGACAACGTTCAGTAGAGGCTTTTGCAGAATTCATGAAGAAGCAGTTGACAGATTCAATAATTACATTTGGATCATTGAAGGAATTGCTTGATTTGAGTGAAGAGAAAAGGCATATTATTGGCTACATGGATAGACGTGACCAGCCTGAATATGAAATGTTGAGAAAGGTAGCTGCTAACCTTAAGGATGAATGTCTGTTCCATGCTGGTTTTGGAGATGCTTCACAGCAAATGCACCCTCCAGGTAAAAACAGCATTATTAGTCCATGATCCATTTGTTTAAAGTTTGGTTGGCTATTGACTTAACTCACTTGTTGTTGTGGGTTTGATTGTTGAAACAGCTTAAAATTTTATAATAATAATTAAAACATTCCTGAATGTCAATTAAGTAATTATTATTTGCTTTAATGAATCATTGTTAGCTAATTTAATTACTTTTTGTCATGAACAAATGAATATACTTAAAATACCTAATATACATTTTTACTGAAAACTCTGAATATAATATTGCTAAAATAATATTGTTATATCGTATACATTATCCGTGGGGTGCCGGAGAAAGAATAGAACCTTGCCATCAAGCATCTTTCCTGTGGGTGAATATATATCTTGAAATGTGCAGCAGCATTTTCACGGACATTTGTTACATACCGAGTATAAGCAACAACCCATCATGAAAAACTTTGGACAAGGCTTACGTCCAGTAGTGGACATCATAGCTGAAATGATGAAATGAATATTAAAGTATTATATATATTTAATATTAAAAACTTCTACTTAGAATTATGCTTAGAAACTTTGAACCCATATTTGGCATGATGTTACTCAATTTTTACATATTAATGATGTTTTTATATGGACTTTCACAATAATATAATTAATTCTGTATAATTACATAATCATATGAAATAATAATTTCACTTATTTTTTTGCAGGTCAACCAGTAGTTGTTTTTAGAGCCGATAGGAAGAAATCCAATGAGCCCGATGAGACATATAGAGGTTCCCTGTCAAACTTTGATGAATTGTATGCTTGGGTTCAGGAGAAATGTATCCCAATTGTTCGTGAAATTACATTTGAAAATGCTGAAGAGTTGACTGAAGAAGGACTGCCATTCCTTATCCTGTTCCACCAACCCACAGATACTGAAAGTGTTAAGAAGTATAAAGATGTAATCAACAGAGAATTACAGTCGGAAAAACGTGAGTGTGATATTTGTTGTAAGACAATCCTAACATAAAATACACAAAACAAGTGTTCCACACTTACTAATAAATAGTTCCTCATCCTTCATGGGACTTTACCAACTATCATACTTAGGCTGAATACTTAATTACTAGTCAAATTAAATGGATCTCAAGTCACATGCTGAACTTGCCATTCTGACAAGCAGTGATATCCCGTAAATAGAGGGCCCAACCTTATTTTAATTAGTGTTTCAGTATTTAGCTAAAATACAGGAACAAGGGTACAAGGCTAGTACTGTATTAACAGTTAAAAGGATACACAGTAATGTTTTAATTTCTTTACAAGATTTATTGTTTTGTATAAGTATAATACAAGCAAGACACATACCAATAAAGGTTATTCAGATACTGTGTTATACATGGTATTCATATACCTACATTTCAGATTGCGAGGCCATCTGTGATTAAAATGACAATACAACAGAAATATGTAAATGCAAGATAAAGTGTGACATATTAAATGCTCAATAATGGTGTTGAATTATGTACACTTGTGTAAATTTTAGAATTCAAAAAATTTTTATACAAATTAATGCATGTTATAAATAATTAATGTGATTTTGTATTTACTCAATTATGTCTGTTATGTATTCTGCAGATTATGAATAATGGTTCTTTGTTATGATTGTTTGATAATGAACTTATCAAGATTCGATTTTTATCAAGACTGCTTCACTTCGTAATTGAAACAAATTGATTTAAAGCATAATTTTATTTATTTCTTGTTTGTGCTTTAAACAAGCAAGACTGAGGTTTTTATATTATTGACTGATATAAAAAACAGTAGTCCTTATATACTTTTAAATATATTAGTGATCATTCCATTGGCTCTAGGATTTAAAAATAATAATAGATTATAAAACTAAAAAAAACATGCTTAATTGAATTGTCCTTGGTCCTTGATATGACAATTTAAAAAGAATGAGACTTCTGAAAATTCGTGAATATTGTGCTCAACTATGACATTACATTATATATAAATACATCTTACAAATGTACAATGCAAACTTATAAAAGCATGATAATGAATATGAGTTGACTAAAATTACTATTGAGTTCCTACTAATATTACAAATGTGGACAATACAATACATTTTATTCCACATGGGCGAAGCCATGGGCAAAAGCTTGTATGTAATATAATATGCCATATACTTGTGGTTTAATTTCTCCTGCATTTTTCAGAGAGCATCAACTTCTTAACTGCTGATGGTAAACGTTTTGAGCATCCTTTACATCATCTGGGCAAATCCACATCTGATCTTCCATTGATAGCCATTGACTCGTTTAGACACATGTACCTTTTCCCCGACTACAATGACATGGAGAAACCAGGGAAACTCAAACAATTCCTACAAGATCTCTACTCTGGTAAACTTCATAGGTAAGTGAAAAAATCATATACCAAGTACCACAAAGTAGATATATAACAGAGACACGACCTAGTTAGTACTAGAGAATGATATCACCCTAATACTGGCAATTCGACTGGCTATTTTTGTTTTCATCGATTTCCAGGCACATTCCGGAAACCGCCATCTAGCACCACTATTGGAAATTACTAATTACTAATTTCGTTTCGTATCTTCTTCTTAATTTAGGAGTTGAATTTAGCTGAATGTGATATTATGCTTTAAAAATATTTATCTTAATGTCTTTTATTTTAATGTCGATGCTTATCTTTATTTTAATGTCAATATTTGTACTTAATTTTGCATATTTACATTTCATAATTTATAAACGTTAATAGTAGTGACATCTATTGCAATTTTTTTTGTATTAAAGATAGATTGTATGGTAGGATATACCAAGTACCAAACATTGTTTACCAAGTTAATTTAATTATTATTATTGTAGGGTACTTAAGACGTTCAAAATCATTTTATGACTCACCTGAAAGCCATAATTGTAATTAGAATTTCATTATGATCGTTTAAAAATAATTTAAGTTACAAGTTGTGATATTACAAGCGATCCTATATTAAAAAATGTAAAAGTTCTCTTTTTGCAACATAGGATTAAGATACGACTATAAAAGAACGCCACGCTATGCATAACATGCCGCGCTGCGTATCGCGACGACGTTCAATTTCGATTTTGTATAGCTTTTACCATCAAGGGCATTCAACCGACCAAACAACGTTAATAAATTAGCAAAATTATTTTAGACATAATCCTTTTAAATAATTTAAAAAACATATGGTCCCTCCGGCGACATGTCCTGTACCCTTGATGAGGCTTTTGGTTACAATTATCTATCATTTTAAACTAACATAACTCTTTATTTATGATACAGGGAGTTCCACTACGGTCCAGATGTTCCTCAGATCGCCGAAGCCAACGTGAAAGTGACAACGCCGCCAGAGTCTACATTCAAAAAGCTGGCTCCTTCTAAGAACAGATACACACTGCTCAGGGACGAGTTATAAACTACTTGTGAATATAATCCTATTTAAAATGGCAAGGATTTTCCGATTGATTTAAATACTTAGTAAAACTATAAATGTGAATGACTCGAAAATGGGCCTATATTGCATAAAGTGTGTATTTTATACGATTAAAACCTTAGCGAATAATAATTAGGTCATAGCATTTATTCTGAATTATTATTATGTTGGTCCACAAAATTTTCGTCAATGTTTAGTAAAACGCCATCTATGATCGTCGATATAAAACATTTTTCTCATTAGATTCGTATATCAAGGTGCAAGCTGGATGAATTTTAAACTTCGAACTAATATTGTCTATGTGCGCACAAGTTTAAATCTATATATTTCAATACTACGTATTTGCATCAAATGGAATATCCTTGCTTGAGTTCAATTATTGCAATTTAGAAGCATGTCAGCATTACTCATAATGTTGTACTACAAACCTCCATTTTGGTGAAATTCTACTAGATTATACTAAGTGTGTATCGAATATTTATTAACATACATTGTGCACCTAAAATTTATCTTTAGTTTTTTTTTTTTATAACTTTTGTTTGTTGTGAGTAAAGCTACTTATTCTTAGAATTACCTTTTCTCATTAAACTTTCTATTTAATATTTGCGTATTAAATTTGCGATTTAATTAAAATTAAATCGTCATTTTTCTCGTGGTCTTTACTTCCATATTTAACGACCATTGTGATAGGTTGCTATCGTTATATTGTTTATTGTTAAGTAAATATGTACATATTAAATAAATAGTTAATTGATTAATATGTAACGTGTTAGTGATTTCTCCCTATAGACAAATCTCATTTAATATTTTGAAAAATCAAGTAATTTATTTCACGCGAATAAGTGAAAAAGAAATCAAGTACGTTAATTAAATCAATTTAATATATGAAATTCCATGCGTGATTTTTATTCCTCCATTATACCTATTAGACTTTCTCATAACGTTTAAATACTTAACCCATTAAACCGTAACGTCCTTATTTATGCATTTATTTAATTTTTTAATGAATTATTGTATTACGATTTTTTCGGGGTTTATCCATGTTAGTTAATAACATCCAAAGTTATGTTAATAACTTTTACTGAAGATTTATAACATTTAAAGTTTTTTTTTTAGTAAAATTGTATTAAAATACATTAAGTATGCTTCTAATAGGGTAGAGATAGTGTAATGTTGAAAATATGTATGTCTATAGTGTGTATGTAAATTATATTCTACTACTTTTGTATTTCGTAATAGATTATAACTGTAACTCGTAGTTATTGTAATACATTTTTACTACATTTTAGGCATTAAGAAAATAAGTTAATAAACAAAACATGAAGAAATTTAGGAAATTTCTATTTAGGTTTTATACTTTATGAAAAACATTACAGCCACCCCTTAAAATATTAAAAATAATATATATCTTGAATAGTGTTAAAAATATTGTTTTGACAATATTTTTAACACTATTCGCTATCATAACATTATATTATATTCGTCCCATTATACTTATTTCTACATTGTTCCGTTTTTTTATTTCTAAATAAATTATAAATAAGAAAATAAATATTATTTACAGTCATTTTATTAAAATGATTGTAATATTTTATTTATTTAATTTCTATAGTGAAAAATCGTTTGTCGTCTAAGCATGCAAAAGTAAAGCACACCTTTACTTTGTATATTAATATAATGTAATTCTTAAAATGTTAAATAAGAATAATTTAAAATGAAGGTGTTTTAATATTGTATTACAATCACAAGTTCAATAACTTGCTCAACTTGCGTGCTGTTTTACCAATATAGCGTGTTAAAACATTAGATACCGCCATCTAGCGTGCAAAAGAATTACTATTTGTATATGAGGTTTGGTTATATACGTGTTAATTATATTTATAGTACCTAACAATCATTTTTACGTGACCTGTTTTGTATAGTGGCTAGCATGCTCATATAAGAGCGCTAGAAGTAAAGTGTAAACAACTGCAAGTATAAACTTATAAAATATTGTCAACTGATAACATAAAAAATATTATGATCGAATCACTTTTTCAAACCGCAGTTATTGTAGTCAGACGAAGCAATAATGTTGCATTAAGTAAATATTATATAACATACTACGTTCATATTATTATAACGAGTTTAGTTTTCAATTAATGTATCAGCGCCTCAAGCGGTAAAAAAGTGAATTAATGTGTTCACTACGACTCTTTGATAATATAATATTAGTAAAACTACAAAATACAAAATATTATACTAATTTGTAATCAAATCATAATTTATATTTCTTCGATTAACTTTCCACTTTATTTCTGCAGCTCTACACTACTGCCTTTTGCTCCGTAAATGATCACAAAGTCCGTTAATTTATAGAAAATAACATAGTAGGTAATAATATTATAATATATTAACTATGTACGGCGCAAAGTTACGGCGATAGTGTTGAGTCAGTTGTATATTTTATTCCTATTTCATTATAGTTATTATGTACCTACCTATGTGAGTTTTGTTGGTGTACGCTAATAAAGAAATAAATTGCATTTCTCTAGTTTAATTACATCCGATTAAGATTTTCTTTGGGTATTCATTTATATATATTTACGTTACAGATAAATATTAAATACTATTACGTTAGTTATTCTTACGAAATGAAATACCTACCTACATAATTTGTCCCTTTCAATTAGAGAATACAAATTAAACGCAATGTAGATTATAGATATTAGCAAATTATCTCTGTTCGGCGTCAAGTGTGTCATTAAGTGAGGACGGCATGTTGTGTTAACAAACTGGCCGTTAGCCTGATTTAGGGCGATTTCGGCTGTCACAGACTGTCTTTGAAACTTGTTTGAAGCACCCGCGGCTCCGCGGGGCGCCAGTCCCGACGTTTTTTTAGAGACGTTAAATTTTTACTATCCTATAACATTGTCATGTTAGAGCTTTATATTCGATGCTTTTATTTGATGAAATAAAAATATTTGGCGATGTTTTTCGCGATTTCTATACAACGCATTTGTAACAATGTAGAAGGCGAGAGCAGTTTAATGGTTGCAAATATTTTTATTTATAAATATAAATATAATCCCATTATTATATAATATATTATATTATATTATTAGCTTATAAAGTGTGTGCACAATATACCTACTCTTATTAAGTATTTTATTCTGTACATAGACCTACGTACCTCATTTAAGTAGATTGCTAATAACCATTTGCCAAAGTTACATTAGGTAAAAATATAACTCAAATAGGTACTCAAGTAAAATATATATTCATACAACTAAGTACAAACAGCTTTGTTGGTCCGCTTCCTCCAGTCTTTGCTGAATTAACAGAGCTATCCCTTTATTCTGGGTTTAATTAAGTGTTAAATTTTACTTTAACCCATAGTTATTTGACGGAAAGGCGACTTCAGATGATATTTTAGAGCTTCGTAGACAGTAGGTATAAGATGTAAATTGATATGTAGGTATGTACCAACATAAAAATTTAAATCTTAAAATTGAACCAGTTACAGCTTCTCCACCTGTTTTACAATACTGCATATCCATGGGAATAAAGTAACTTTGTCTATACAGAAATAAAAATAAAAAAATACACTGACATGTCTTTCGATAGTATTTTTTGTGCGCGAGACACTTGGTGCGAACTCATTGTGCGAACAGGTATGATCTGGTTACATTGCACAATGGTATCACTCCTTTAAGAGAAGTTCCGATCAGATAAACCCGCGTCCGTTTCGTTACAATGGCAATATAAAACTTACTTATTCGTAATCGAATCCTCAGATGAGGATTAAGGTTTTTTCCGTAAAATTATGATGTTCTTTTTACCTTGTGATTTTTTTCACGCTAAAATATGGATATCGTACAAGAAAACTCAGTTTGATTGTAGTATGACTTGTTAGATACCTACGCTTTACGCTGCAGGCTTGATCAATGATCATATCTGAAGTTTGCCCATATAGATCTTAGACTTCCTGCTGAGATCCACACTGGAACCAAAATTAATTTAGGCAATGTTAATTGCAGACTCCAGAAGATAGGCAGTTAGTTATTTACTGACATTTAAGGTTTTGTATAACGTCAATGACCTTGGACAACTACTGAAATCATTAAGCAAAAATCAATACGATAATCCCCTGAATCTTGCGTCACTTAAAATACTGAAGTTATTTTCACACTCGCGTTACTAATATATAAAGAGAAAAAAGTATAACTTTAAAAAAGGGTGTACTTTGATTATTTTAAGCTATAATAAAACAAAACGATAATCCTCTGATAATAATCTTTTTTTTTTTAATTTTCAATATGACCAGTATCGAAAAAAACGGTTTTAAAGTATTCCGGACTTAAGCTTATCGCGCGCACGCAGCCTTATAGGTATTGGATAGGCTGTAAGTTATAAAAACGTTTCCGAAAAAAAAAGGCCGATAAAGACGCATGATCCGTTGACAACCGTTTTCTCCAACACTTTCTTTTGAATTCGTATCGTTCTCAACGTGGGTGCGGCACACAAAGGCAACCTGACACCAGCCGGTACAAATCGCCACAAAGCACAAAGATGAGCAATACACAGGAAGTGAAGTACGATGAAACCAATTTCCCGCCCTCGCAATATGAAACCAGTAATTAGTGTAAAATATCCCAGATTTCAACGGAAGTTAGGTGCTCAATTGATCAGAAATTCAAAATGCATTCCAATGGACACAGCGATTTGGCTTGAATGAAATGCTTTATTCCACTGGATCAAATGCGGGTAGGTAACAGGAACAAATGGCGTTTTATGATATAGCGGTCACTCTGCCCAGGTTTAAGAGTATTACTGTGATAATCCGCATTACCTACATAATAATAACATAATATTACCTAATTCGATGGCTAACGGCCAAAATAGGCTAAGCGACATTTTTCGCGAAATTGAGTTATATACATCATTGGAATCGTCTTACGACAATAAATTTTACATAAATATTTTTTTGGTTGTTGATCTACGAAATATTTCGGAATTTAGACCTTATGCTTTTTGGACTTTCGGTAATATTTTAATGAACGAACGTTAAACTGTTTTAGCTGAAAGTAAAAATATAGAAAAATGCCTTTAGTACTTTATGTCCTAAAGGTATTTAAAATATATTTGTCGTTTATAGCGATTTGGCCGTTGATTTAAAGATCCAGTTTGGTTTTTAGTCCTTTCATCCCGGTTATAAATAAATGATAAAAAGGAGGTTACCACATTTAGCCGCTGGAAATATTTTGTATAATAGTGAGCTTATCCTTTTTTTCCCTCCCGATTCTTATACAATTTTGGCGGTTAGATAAAAATGCATACCTGAATGTTATCGTTATACTAATCTGCATCCGACGTGTTCTGTCGCTAACTCAATCTACACTAATTCGTTATTTTGAAACTACGGGCACAAGCGCCCGCAACGCGAACTTTAGTGTACAGGTGACAGCGGGACAAGCGCCACTGCCGCACGGGAGCAATTTTGGCGCGATAAATATTGTGTTATTTATCATAGGTACGTAAAATTTCATGATTAGAAATTATGTAAATAGTTTCATATATTTCTAGTTTACGAGTAGTTGTGTATTTCAGGTTATCAATATGACTGCAAGAAAGCGGACAATAATACAATGAACATATTGGAAAAACACTACCTATGTACCCTAGTAGCATAAATGTTATGTTAGAACTATTTCTCTCATAACATTTATGCTAACAATAAGAGTAATAAATTTCGACATACCTACCAGAACTGGATCAGGTAATCATAACTTTATAATACTTTATTTTATACTTAAAATGATCGTTACTTTATTTTATATTTTGAAAGCGAGTAAACGCGCACGCTGGTTTATTATTATAATTATAATTATAATTATAATTATAATTATAATTATAATTATAAATATATAATAAATCTGTAGAGGGGTCATGTCTGTACATTAAGAATATTTAACTGAAAATTAAAAAAAGGGGGTCTATAAAAGCCACAGAACCTCAAAATAACATTTTTGAAAAAAATGTCTGTCTGTCTGTCTGTCTGTCTGTCTGTCTGTCTGTCTGTCTGTCTGTCTGTCTGTCTGTCCATATGGGAATGTTTGTCGTCGCATCACGCTAAAACCACTGTATGGAATGAAATGAAATTTGGCAGGCAGGTAGCTTACGACCTGAAGAGCATTATTGGAAATTATTATCCCGAAAAACAAAACGGTTCCCGTGGGATCTTCAAAAAATTGTAGCTACCTATTTGACGGTATTTCAGCTAAACTACTCAACGTATTTAAATGAAATTTGGCAGGCAGGTAGCTTACAACCTGAAGAGCATTATTGGAAATTATTATCCCGAAAAACGAAAGGGTTCCCGTGGGATCTTCAAAAAATTGTAGCTACCTATTTGACGGTATTTCAGCCAAACTACTCAAAGGAATTTAAATGAAATTTGGCAGGCAGGTAGCTTATGATCTGAAGAGCATTGTTGGAAATTGTTATCCTGAAAAACGAAAGGGTTCCCGTAGGATCTTCAAAAAATTGTAGCTACCTATTTGACGGTATTTCAGCCGTACTACTCAACGTATTCAAATGCAATTAGGCAAGCAGGTAGCTTATAATCTGAAGAGCATTATTGGAAATAATTATCCCGAAAAACAAAACGGTTCCCGTGGGATCTTCAAAAAATTGTAGCTACCTATTTGACGGTATTTCAGCCAAACTACTCAACGTATTTAAATGAAATTTGGCAGGCAGGTAGCTTACAACCTGAAGAGCATTATTGGAAATTATTATCCCGAAAAACGAAAGGGTTCCCGTGGGATCTTCAAAAAATTGTAGCTACCTATTTGACGGTATTTCAGCCAAACTACTCAACGTATTTTAATGAAATTTGGCAGGCAGGTAGCTTATGATCTGAAGAGCATTGTTGGAAATTGTTATCCTGTAAAACGAAAGGGTTCCCGTAGGATCTTCAAAAAATTGTAGCTACCTATTTGACGGTATTTCAGCCGTACTACTCAACGTATTCAAATGCAATTAGGCAAGCAGGTAGCTTATAATCTGAAGAGCATTATTGGAAATTATTATCCCGAAAAACGAAAGGGTTCCCGTGGGATCTTCAAAAAATTGTAGCTACCTATTTGACGGTATTTCAGCTAAACTACTCAAAGTATTTAAATGAAATTTGGCAAGCAGGTAGCTTATAATCTGAAGAGCATTATTGGAAATTGTTATCCCGAAAAACGAAAGGGTTCCCGTGGGATCTTCAAAAAATTGTAGCTACCTATTTGACGGTATTTCAGCCAAACTACTCAACGTATTTAAATGAAATTTGGCAGGCTGGTAGCTTATGATCTGAAAAGCATTACTAGAAAATTATTATCCCGAAAAACGAAAGGGTTCCCGTGGGATCTTCAAAAAATTGTAGCTACCTGTTTGACGGTATTTTAGCCAAACTACTCAACGTATTTAAATGAAACTTGGCACAAAGGTAGATTGTAACATGAAATAACCAACATAATATTTTTAACCGACTTACAAAAAAGGAGGAGGTTTCTCAATTCGTAAATATTGTTTGTTTTTTATGTTTCTTCGCGGATATCTTCATTGTTTCTGAAATGATTTTTATTTATTTTTTATGTTGTGTAGGGTATAATTTAAATTTGGTCCCATTGTCACCAAAATGGTAACCTGATGATGGGATCCGTGAGGAATCGAAGGAAATCCTCATAATTTATGTGGAATAATATATTGATTTTGTTTTTTTCTGAAGAAGTCTAAGCATATGTTACCAAACAGTAAGGTTTTGCACCATATCCATAATATCAAAAAATTTCGCGTTTCAGTAAACTATATATATATATATATATTAAAAATTTCGCGCTGACTAGACTTTTTCTCTTTCTACTATTTTTTTTTAACTAATCGTTTTTGTTTTTCATTTTCCGTCCTCAAATAATCGTCGTCTGATCATTCGTTCAATATCCCTACTCAGTCTATACCCATCACTAAAGATCTGAAAATTAAATAATTTTAAACAAAAAAAAAACGACTTCAAAAGGTAAACTAAAAGGAACAATTAAATTTACTTCGCACAAAGTAATACTTATTTTCCAGTACAAGTGAAAATAATTATTACTTTGTGCGAAGTAATTTATTATTATACTTAGGTTTTGCAAATACGATTAATAAAGTATAGGCGTAGGAGAGTTTGTTTTCAAGATATGAATGAGATGTCATAGGTACATTTAAATTAGAAAAGTTATGTCAATATAAGTAAGATTTATGTTTATCATGATATTTTTATTTATTAGTTTTTATGCTAGGTATGGCTTGGGTTTTTTCTTTCTTTTGGACTTTTGTTATTTTGTCGTCTAAAGGAAGTTAGTACTTTAACCGTAAAGTCCCAAAGTAGGTTACATGTTTGTTATAATGGTAGGTAATTAATAAATAAAAAACCGGGCAAGTCCGAGTTGATATTGCGCACCGAGAGTAGACTTTTAAAAAATTTGGCGCTCGGCGCCAGCAGCGCAGCGTCGGTGTGAAAACGATCATCGTCTGCAGTCGCTGCGGCGTAAAGTCCATACAAATCTCAGTACAGAGATCTTCGCCGCGTATATGAGCGTACTATCAAGAAGTCCCGTTCGCATAAAAGAAAAAAAAATTATACATACAGACGAATTGAGAACCTCCTCCTTTTTTGAAGTCGGTTAATAATACACGGTCATTTTTCGAGCTGGTAGTAGGAATTGTTAGCATTTTCATAGAAAAAATACCTCAAAATATTCACGACAAAAACGGCCAACTATTATTATTACTCCATCGGCCTACTTCTTTTGCCTATGCACGTCTAATACCGTGTATAAAGAAGCATTACTATAAATTAGTGATTTTAAATATCCAAACGACAGTGTTCATAAACTAAAAATGTATTTGAACTGCTGCCCTAAATCACTTTTCCACGCGTACGAAGTCGCGGGCACAGCTAGTTATAAATATATTACTGATCTACTCGTACCTGTGCACTAGCTTACCAAACCAAGCCCCTAATAATTTATTGTGTCATATGTATGAGAATGATGATAGGTACCACAGGTTTGATCTAGTTTGCTGCCTTCAAATAAATATCTTTAACGTGTGTCCTTATAGCTTATTTGATAGTTTTTCTATGTGTGTTGACGAAGTTATTTTATTTTTAGCCAAACCAGGGAACACTGGATTGTGATAAGCTTGAAAATGTTGAGCCTGCTAATCAATCGTGTGTCATGGACGCTGAAGCTGTAGACGGCCAAAAATTTGCTCAATTGTTACCAGAACCTTGTAGTACTGAAATTTAAATTACATTATCTCCAATTCCTACATTTACTGTGCCCGCAGATGATATTCCATCAAATAATTTTAAGAAAAATTGTTCCTGTCTCTTTATTTTCGTTACAAACTGTTTTTTTTTTATTTGTAGTTAAGATTTTTAAAAATTTATAAGGTTCATAAACTCCTGAATGACCTCGAAACTATTATTATTATTTGAATTGTAATAGTAAATATTGATATCGGCGATACGATACTTTATTAGAAGAAAGGCCTGGGGGTTATTTTTAAGTTACCTAATTAAAGACTGATTAATTAAATGGTTCTTTTTATTATTTAGACCCAACCCACAAAGGTAAATTTAAAATGTTTTCTGCTTCGAATATAATTTATATTACGATTTTAAAGTAGCCAAATACATAAAGAATAAATAGTATTTCTTTAAAAACTACTTACATATATACAATTTACCTTTCAGTCAATTGTCGTTCAATAGCTGGTTATACCATATTTGCACAATTTTATTTTCTAAAAACACAGACTTGAGCTATTTTTCTTTAATTTTAATAAAATATTATTTGAACTTATGCCATTTCTTCCAGAAGTGCATGATTTGTTTGTTGGATTTACGACATTTTCGCTGTTTGTAAAATAGAGATCATTTGGGGGTAACCGACGATAACTACTGTTTGTAGGCTGAATTACATAAAAATAACAACGCCATGTAATAGATAGCATATTAAATACCAGAAATAAAAATTTTCAGCCTTTTGAGAGCTATACACTGTTTTATGAATTTTTTTCGTTTTTTTTTAACTTCAAATCTCTCTCCTGTAAAATTTCATAAATGGCGGTTATCCCTTTTCGGCCGTTAGCCATCGCTATGCACTTGCTCATCCTTAGTAAATAGGAATTAGTGTACGCGTATCTTCTTACTAAGAAGTTACCTACGTTGTGGCTAAAATTACTATTCAGTATCTACTTGAGTAGTACTTAGCGACTGAATTAAAATAAAATAAATAAATAAACGTTTATTCAACAATACGAACTAACACACTACACAATGGGAAAAAAACAAAACAATTGATACCTAAACATTTTCAGTCACAGAAGTTTTCAGATTTAACCGCAATACTTATCTACTTGTCAACCTACATATTAGGTCGTTTTTAATTTCGAACTTGCTTCTGAGCAATGTCAATCGGACGAATAGGTATATCTTGTGGAAAGCTAGATTCGAGCAATATCAAATCGATGCCCACAATTTATGCCACGCTAAGTCAAAACTTGGGAAAAACGAATTGGGAAATTATGTGTATATGTAAGTAAGTTACACTAAATCAAAAAATAAAAATAATTAAAGAAAATTGTATAACAAGAGAAAATACAATTAATAATTTGTCTAATAAAATGTACCTTTAAATGCCTCTCCTGTAAAGTATGATTTTATAAGTTAGCGTATAGATTTGCTGGTGTCGAAATGAAACCTTCAACCATTTTACAACTAGTACATTAACAAGATAAAATGTCAGCTCCTAATTTATTGAAACGGACCGACGTGTCCCGTCGTCTTCGAACATTTTTGAGTTCATGTTACATTCACAAAAACAGTAGCTGATTTATGGCGTGAAGCCGATCATAGAGCATTAGTACCCAGCATTGTCCGCACCAAGCGGTCTTTGTACAAAAACTGTAGTAGCAAGTGTCTGTGAAACGCTGCAGCGCTTTTGTATTTTAGTATAATACAGCCTTAAAGCAATAATTGTATGCTTTTGTTCTATGTCATAAATATCTGCGGGTTGTTCGAATGGTGTTGATTTGCATTGTACTTATACAAGAGTACTTTCTGAGAATCTACTGAGTAATTTATTTCATCTAAATAATTATTTGACTAAGTAAGTTTCAGTAAAAATATCAAATGAGTGAGTCAGTTTTATTTTTATATTTCACTCATTTGATAAAAAGATCAAATGAGTGAAATATAAAAATAAAACTGACCAAGCTCGTGTTATCGCATAGATTTAACTCAGTAGGATACTAAAAATGGATGATGACGGGATTTATGATTAAAAAATCAGTTTTGTTAAACAAAGAAATAGGCTTTGTAAGGTAATCACGGTTTTATTCTTAGTTTTTTCAAGGGTAATAATAATTAATAAATAATATTAGTACTACGCGTAAGTATAATTAAATATTTAAAAAGCGAATTTAATAGAAGATACCGAGTAAGAGTGCGGTCAATATCAAAGTGAAAACAAATTTATTTTTTGTTTCGGAGTTTCAAGATTTGAAGTTATCAAAAACTTATAAGATGATTTGTTAAAGGAAATAAAGCGGTATACTAAAACAAAAGCGAGACAACCGTTTTGAGAAACTGCCATATTTTAACAACCTGTAATTAAAGGTTTGCCTCTGCCCTCTTCTCGTGCATAAATCATAAGAGGCCGAAATAGAGAAAAAATACCGCGAGAGACGAGACTCTTTCGTGTATTAATGTTTAATTACGAGTTACAGTGTGCGGGTTTAATTGTTTAATAACGAGAGTTTGGTAACATTGAATTGTAACTTAAACTTAGAATAAATGTTGTGTAAACAGTAGGCAACTAAAAAGTACACTCACTTTTATAAAACTTTAAATATTGCAAAACGTAATAAGAAGTATATAAATTATAAATTAAATACTCCTTAAATTATTTATTTATATATTCCTTACTACGGTTAATACATTTTAAGTAAAAAGTAGTTAAACTTCTTTTAAATGTGCAATTCTACGATAGAATACAAATATAACTTAGCTTGTTATTATGTACTTATTGTATTAAATTCTTTTGTTAGCAAAAAACTCTTATTCATTTTGATATTTTGACAAAAAGCTGCGTTTTATTTTATATCCGAATTGGCAGCGCAGTCAAACATTTCAAGAGTCCTTCACACCTTTATGTAGTCGAGTGTTTACTGTTTACACCCTCGTAGAGTACTCTACAGCCAGGAACTAATTCATTAAACTAAAGGTACATCACTATTATTGTGTTTTCATTATTCTAGTTTGTGAAATATTCAAATAACTATTATTGCGGTCCGATTTATTCTTCTAATAATTCCAACAAATCAAGTCGCCTGCCAACAATAACAAAACTTCGACAATTATGATCAAAATTATATTTACAGTAGAGATAAAGTCGGGCCTCAACTTAAGCTCACTTAAGCTTCAGTTGTGCAAACAGCTATCCGTGTTTCATGCGAGTCCATAAGTCACGGGCGCGGGGGGTGTGTCTGCGGTGCGGGGGGTGCAGGGCGCGGGGCAGGGTGCCGGGGTGCGCGCGCGCAGGGTCGGGGCAGGCGCGGGGCGGGGCGGGGGGCTAGCCCACAACCGCTCGTTACCTCCGCACCAAGCCAGTTATTAAAAACGTCTCGACGCGAGCGGTGCGCCGCCCTGTAATTATCCAGTTGAAGGCTGTTTGTCACCACCGGAAATGCAATACGTGGAGCCGCCCGCGCAGGTCCGTCGCCGCCTCTTCCGCACATTACACACGCTCATTTGCATTTCATTTGACATATCACAACATTTGTTTACAATTTCGTAAAAAAGAAACTCAACTCTACGATACTCTACAATTATTCCAAAACCAAGTCTACACTACAATGGGGTGTGTTTTGCATTACTAATATAATGTTCCTTTTGTTACAGATGATGAATATGGTGGGAGGATACGGATGTACGTACGGAAGGAGCGACGTGCTCTCGCCGGCTTCAGACTATTCCTCGTGTAGCAGCGCATCGTCGGGTGCCTGGTGCGGGACCACTTGGAGGGAGCTGCCCTACCCTCAGTACTCCTCGTACTGGCCGACCACCAGCACCTCAACAGAGGAGGCTCGCGAACTACAAAGAAGATGTGCCAAATGCCGCTGCCCCAACTGCCTCACAGAGGCTGCGGGTTTCGGACCTAATTTCGGAAAAGATGGCGCGAAACGAGAACATGTCTGCCACGTCCCCGGCTGCGGGAAAGTTTACGGAAAAACTTCACATTTGAAGGCCCATCTTAGATGGCATACGGGAGAACGTCCTTTCGTTTGCAACTGGCTATTCTGTGGCAAGCGGTTCACTCGGTCAGATGAACTGCAGAGGCATCTCCGGACCCACACCGGAGAGAAGAGGTTCGCATGCCAGTTGTGTACCAAAAGGTTCATGAGGTCTGACCACCTCGCTAAGCACGTGAAAACACACGCGAACGTATCGAAAAAGAGCAAGAAAGCGAAAGAAGAAGACAAGTCGGAGTCTCCAAAGCCAAGCGAAGAAAAAATCAAGCAAGTGCCGGACGTTGCTGCGACGACGGGCAGTATAAACTATGGGACAGTGCCGCTCGCTAACCCTCCAAAACAGATGCTGAATTACGCCACCGTTGCCCCTCAGTTGCCCAACCCTAGTTATAACAGTGCACCAGTGTATAGTGGTAGTGTAATGTACGGCAGTGGGTGGGGCCAGGACATGCATCAGGAGGCCCTGTACCCTAGGGCGCCGGCCAGGGACCACAGGTTCTATCAGCAGTATCCGACCCTTCCCTACCAGTGCGCGTCTAAAGACAACTATATGTTCCAAGGACATTACAACCTGCAGCCGCCCGTCGCGATTGGACAATAATATTCTGTTGTTACTGTAATAACAGCAAGTTATTACATACCAAGTGACTGTATTACAGAGCAAATGATTGTATTACAGAGCAAGTGACTGTATTACAGCCCAAGTGACTGTATTACAGACCAAGTGACTGTATTACACACTATAATAGAGCAAGATATTGTATTACAGGCTAATGTCGAGTTTCAATAAACGATCTATCTTTTATCATGGATAGATCGGTTATTACTACGCGCCGTAAGTAACTGTATAATAAAGTTACTGTATTATAGAGCAATTTACTGTAATTATATAGCCAAGTGACTATAGTTACAGAATAAGTGTTTTTCTCGTTAGTGACGTTACGTTCAGTTACCGCATGAAATTGTGATGTGCCTTATGGTTAGTGTTGTACATTTTTGTATATTTTTATAAATAAAATTTCGCAGTTTATAACTTTTTTTTTTATTAATATCTATCCTACTTAATTTATTAAGAAATATCTGAAAACAAACTACATTTACATTTGTTACAAAATGATAATGCTCAAAATGTTTTAAATCAATTTAAGTTTAAAATAATGAAGGTAATGAAATGGATACCTTTTTGTGTTTATAGTAAATATATATAGTAAAAATCTGGCAAAATTTTATTAAAATTGCTACAAATCTCATGGTTACAACAATATGTGACACCCAGCTATATCTTTGTATATAATATCTAAAACACTACCAACTCTCCACTCTTATAACTTTCACATTAATCAGAAATTGTTACTGTTAAAACCTCTTTTTATATTTTATATTTTTTAATTAAAATGATGTCAAACTTATGTCAAATTTGAAGGAGAATTTTCTTGTACATATTTCGGCTGTAGCGATATTATATGGAGTAAATGTTTTTTTGTTATCGGAATTTGGAGATTCAGCAATACACATCTATTAGTGAAGTTGCGGTTTTATTAGTAGATATTGTTGGAGATTTATTCATGGTCCTTCGAGCCGGATAGAATCGCTGTGACCTGTGCGCTATCCTGCAATCTGGGGCCCTGGAGAACTGGAGGTGGACTGACAGCAAGGAACTCTGCGACCGGACGAGTGGGCGAGGAACCTGGAAGCTGGTGGCCGGAGCGTAGCTTCGGGAGCAGAGGGACTCAAGGTGCTAGAGCAGGCATCGATCTACACTCCGAGCGGCCGAACCGGAGCAATCATCTTTTGTATATATGTAAGAAGTCCGTCCCGAGTGAGTGAAATTTACCTATATTTCCCGTAGTGTAAATAGATAGTGTATAAGGCAAATTTTCAAGTCAACGTGCTGTGAGAACAAAAATATCTTAAGTATGGAGGCAATGATTATACAGAAGGACATCCTATGCAAAATTCATAAGGCTCAAGTAAATTTTAAAAAGTCTCCGAAAGAGCGCCTACACAAGGAATATATAGATACCCGACTTGAAACACTTGAAAGTTACTGGCAAACGTTTATTTCTAATCACAACACGCTAATATTAGAAGTACAAGTCGAAGAATTAGAAAAATCTGAGTATATTACTGATAACTTGTATGAACAGGCTGAAGAGTTGTACACGGATTATAAGTCACTATTAAAACTTAATTTATGTAAATATGTAAATAGCTTAAGTACTAATAAAGAATCAGTTGCAACTGCGAATGACAAGCCTTCAGTAAATTTACCAAAAATTAGTTTGCCAAAATTTTCGGGAAAATATTCGGAATGGGTTAGCTTTCGAGATTTATTTACTTCTTTGATCCACAAAAACTCATGCATTGATGATGTCCAGAAACTTCATTACCTCAAAAGCAGTGTCACTGGTGAAGCCGAGCAACTATTAAGGCACATACCGACCACTGCCGATAATTATATGGTTTGTTGGAACCAACTTGAAAGTAGGTACAATAATAAAAGATACTTATCAAACAACATTCTAGCTAAGTTAACGAATCAAAAGGTTATAGTTACAGAGTCAGCAGCGGCCATTAAAAGCTTACTAGACAACACCAAGGAATGCCTTTATGCATTGGGAAATATAGGGATTGATACTAGCAGTTGGGATACGATAATAATATATCTTATTTCCCTAAAATTAGATTCAGAGTCCCGCAAACGTTGGGAACAAAAAATTTGTGAGACCAAAATAGACCTGCCTAGTTTTAACATGTTTGAAGAATTTTTGCAGAGCCGATTTAGGTCTTTGGAGTTTCTGGACACCAAAAGTCCAAGAGTAGATAGGTCAAACTTGTCACATGTCGCAACTGCAATTTCAATTAATTGTAAGTTTTGCAATGACAATCATAAAATCCAAACATGTAAAAAATTTGTAAAGGAAAATGTAGGCACGCGTCGTGAGTTCGCACAAACTAATAATTTATGCTTCAACTGTTTAAATTCGGGACACTCAACTTACCAGTGCACAGGTTCAATGAAATGCTTTTACTGTAAGAGGAAGCATCATAGTCTACTTCATTTAAAAGTATACAAACCACCTTCTCGAAGTGAGGAGGCATCTAGTTCAAATAGTCAATCTCCACAAAATAGTAATGAGTCTCCAATTCCGCCAGTAGTAACAACGTGTCATTATAGTGAAGTTAAAGGGCAAGTATTATTGGCTACAGCCTTAGTAAAAGTAGAATCTAATAGGAACAAATCAATTATGTTGAGATCTCTTATAGACCAAGGGTCTCAAGGGTCGTTTATATCGGAATCTGCAGTACAATTATTAGCACTCAAAAAGATACCAGGCACAAGCTTAGTTTCGGGGATAGGTGGTGATCAGGCGACTTTGACTTCAAAGTCGTCTGTTTTTATTAGTATCATATCACGCCTAGACCCCAAATTTAGTATTATAGTTAAGGCTCATGTCCTGAGTAGAATCACAGCTTTTTTGCCATCAAAGAAAGTACAGGTTCAAGTATTACCTTTGTTGCCGGTAGATGAATTAGCAGACCCTACCTATAATGTTCCTAATAAGATCGATTTGCTCTTAGGAGCTGAAGTTTACAGTCAAATATTACAAGAAGGTATAATTAAAGGTCCGTCTATTGTTGCTCAACGCACTAAGTTAGGCTGGATTTTATCTGGCAAAGTTAATTCACAACAAATGTCACAGGATGTAAGGTATTGTCACCACGCTAAGTTAAAATGTCTTGATAACGGAGAGGATGAACTCCTCAAACGTTTTTGGGAGTTAGAATCAGAACCAAAGGTAGATGGACTGAAAATTTTAACTCCTGAAGAGAAGAAGTGTGAAGATTTCTTCTATGACACAGTTAAGCGTGATGAAACAGGACGGTTTATAGTAAGATTACCATTCAACACGGACAGTCCGCGTTGTTTACAAGGCAACTTAAGACAGGTTGCCACAAAACGATTCTCTAATTTAGAAAAACGTTTATCAAGGGATCCTGAACTAAGAGTAGAATATACAAAAGTAATACAAGAGTACAAGGATTCAGGTCATATAGAGTTTGTGGATTCCTGTGATATTAATAAAGAATCAGTATACTTACCTCATCATCCAATAGTCAAAAAAGACAGAGTAACAACCAAGGTACGTATGGTTGTAGATGCATCCTGTAAGGATAACAATGGGATATCATTAAACAGTGAACTGTTGGTGGGGCCGAGGCTCCAGCCAGAACTTCGTCATCTTATAATGAGATGGCGCTGCTATCCCATTGCCCTGGTAGCTGATATTGTCAAAATGTACAGACAATTGAAAGTAGCACCAGAAGATTTAGATTTCCAAAGAGTGATTTGGCGAGACAGTACTGATGCCGAGTTACAACATCTTCGTTTCACACGAGTTACTTTTGGAACCTCATCGGCACCATATCTAGCAGTCAAGTGCCTTCAACACCTAGCAGCAACTGAAGGTTCTCAGTATCCTCAAGCGGTGCATACAGTTTTAAATGAGTATTATATGGATGACATGATGAGTGGCTGTTACACAGAAGAAGAAGGAGTACAGCTTTATAAAGAAGTTACAACTTTACTTAATCGTGGTGGTTTTAAGCTCCAAAAATGGACAAGTAACAGTACAAGTTTGTTACAGAAGATACAAGTAGATTCCAATGTATCAGACATTAAATTAGAACCGAAATTAGATGAAACAATAAAAATTCTAGGCTTAAGATGGGATAGAAACGCTGACAATTTCCGTTTTTCGGTTGAAGTTTCTCCTCAAAGTTCTGTAACAAAAAGGAAAATTATATCGGACATATCACGCCTCTACGATCCTCTTGGGTGGTTAGCGCCAACTATTACAATGGCGAAGATATTTATCCAAAGGTTATGGCTAGCAGGAATTGATTGGGACCAGAAGGTTCCTACTAAGTTATTAGAAGAATGGGAAAATTTCTATAGGGATCTACCGGTACTTGCAGAGATAAGAGTACCACGATGGAATAATTGGCAAAGGAATAGCCAAACTTGGGAACTCCATGGCTTTTGTGATGCGTCCAATGCGGCCTATGCTGCTGTAGTATACTTACGAGTCATTGAAGCCACTGGAAAAATAAAGGTGAGTTTAATTTCGTCAAAAACAAGAGTAGCTCCAGTAAAGCAAGTTTCGATCCCACGGCTAGAATTGTGTGGTGCAGTTTTACTGTCGAAACTTCTTATGGAAATCTCTGAGGTACTGAAAATACCTAAAAGTAAAATACATGCCTGGACAGATTCAACGATTGTGTTGGCGTGGCTCAGTAACCATCCGAATAGATGGAAAACTTTTGTGGCGAACAGAGTCTCTGAAATTTTGACGACTATGAATAGGAATCAGTGGACCCACGTCATATCTTCAGATAATCCAGCTGACCCCGCATCGAGAGGACTTTTACCATCTGAATTGGTAAGGAATGAACTCTGGTTTCAAGGACCTATTTGGCTGCAAACAAATAATATTAAATATGAATTAGGAAATGTAGAAGATATACATTTAGAAGAGAAGAATAAAAAGATCAAATGTCACGTGATCACGGATGAAGATAATATGAATTTACTGTCGAGATTTTCATCTTTAAATAGACTTACCCGTGTAGTTGCATATTGTCGAAGAGTCGTACACTGGAAGTCACCTGAAAAAGAAAAAGAAAGAAGTAGTACACAATTAACAGCAAAGGAAATTAATGAAGCATTACTTACCTGTATTAAGCTAAGTCAGATACAAGATTTTCAAGAAGAAATTAATAAAATTTCATCAGGACATAAAGTAAACAAAAAAAATATACTTACCTCTTTAAATCCATTTTTAGATTCAATTGGTATCCTAAGAGTTGGCGGTAGAATACAGAAGGCTGAAATTAGAATTGAAATGATACATCCTATTATTTTATCGCATAATTCATCACTTTGCAAATTAATAATTGCAGATGCTCACCAGAGAACTATACATGGGGGTCCACAAATAATGCTTAATTTTATTCGCAGTAAATATTGGATAATAGGAGCTAAACGTCTTGTTAAGGCATTTGTACATAAGTGCGTTATTTGTGTGAGACATTCAGCTCATTCTAGTCAACAAATGATGGGTCAACTACCGCTATCTAGAGTAACTCCTAACAGGCCTTTTCATAAAAGCGGTGTAGACTATGCCGGACCCATAAACGTTCGCTGTACTAAAGGGCGCGGAAATCGTTCTACTAAAGGTTATATTTGTTTATTCATATGCATGGCAACAAAGGCCATACATTTAGAGTTAGTAGGAGATATGACAACACAAACTTTCTTAGCTGCATTTAAACGGTTTGTAGCAAGACGCGGCCATGTCGCAGAGATATGGAGCGACAACGGCACTAATTTTGTTGGCGGTGCTAAAGAATTGTCAGAATTATTTAAAGCGGAAAAATCCAGTTTTACTGCTGAAATAGCAGATTGGATGGCGACAAACTGTACTACCTGGCATTTTATACCACCACACTCCCCTAATTTTGGTGGGTTGTGGGAATCAGGAATTAAGTCTACTAAACATCATTTAAAAAGGATAATAGGTAATAGTACTCTTACTTTTGAGGAGCTAAATACAATATTAGTTCAAATCGAGGCATGTCTTAACTCGAGACCCATTTCACAATTATCAAATAGTCCAGATGATCCCAACCCTTTAACTCCAGGACACTTTTTGGTAGGAGAACCTTTAGTTCTAGTACCTGATATGAACTATGAAAACTCCAATATTAAACTATTGAGAAGGTGGCATTATTCACAACGTCTTGTTCAAGACTTTTGGCGTAGATGGTCCAAAGAGTATCTTACTCAACTACAACATAGATACAAATGGACTGATCAAACTTCAGAACCGGATGTAGGAAGTGTAGTATTAGTAAAAGACGATGATCTTCCACCTGCAAAATGGCTAATGGGAATTATAATACAAAAACATCCCGGTTTAGACGGACTCACGCGGGTTGTTACTGTAAAATATAAGGGTCACGCGATTAAAAGACCTGTATCAAAACTTATTTTGTTACCTGTCGAAAATAGTACTTAGATAAAATTAATTGAAAATTGTTTAAAGGTTTTAATAATATTGTATACCTAGATTCAGTACAGTATATTATAACTATAAGGTTATTTTGATGTTATAAAATATAATTTAGTTTCAAGATAAATTGTTTACAAAGTATTTTTTTTTTGTTTAATGTACTACATAACATAGGATTATTAATATTATAAATTGTATGAGGATTGTCAATTTCTTTTAAGTTGTTTTATTATAATAATTAATTAGTGCAAGCTATTTTTGTTTTATGACCGTAGCCGTTCATGGCGGCCGGTATGTTAAAACCTCTTTTTATATTTTATATTTTTTAATTAAAATGATGTCAAACTTATGTCAAATTTGAAGGAGAATTTTCTTGTACATATTTCGGCTGTAGCGATATTATATGGAGTAAATGTTTTTTTGTTATCGGAATTTGGAGATTCAGCAATACACATCTATTAGTGAAGTTGCGGTTTTATTAGTAGATATTGTTGGAGATTTATTCAGTTACTTAATGTATCCATAATCAGTTCAGTTACTATTTGCTGTAAAAACAGAATTATTGCCTGATACATTAATAATAATTATGACTAATAGCCGTTACAATATAGAAGAATACTTACTACGTGTCTCAATATCAGGAATATGATAGGATCGTAAAAGATACCTTATGCAATTTGCAAATAAGAGTAAATAGTACATCTGGTGAACATGCTATTTAATTTTATATTTAGTACCGGGAGAGACTACTTTTATAATTATAAGTTATAATATAATTATACAATTCAATATGCAAGTGTGAAGTGAAGATGTGATTGGGATTACAAATCTTAAATCTTTAGTATGTACTTACTAATAACATGACCTAAATTATTTTCGTATACGAAAATGTCGTACAATAATTTACGAAACCACTTTAGTCATGTAATTCTAAGTTTTGTACGGTCTACGCCGCGTAGCACGCAGGTTACGCACGCTCTACGCCGTGCTACGTCGTAGCGCTCATTACGTAAGCGATATTTAATTGCTGGTATTTAAAATACTTGGCCGATGGTTATGGTCCAATACATTTTATATAAACATAGGTACATATTAAGTGATGCCTCGGTTTTTAAGGTTCTATTTAAATACTCGTAAATCTTTTTACAATTATATCCAGGAATTATATTTAAAAGTCATTAAAATCCTGATCATCAGGATTACAAAAGAATTTACGTTTACTTACTTTCGAGACTTGATCGAGGTTCTCGAGTTGTCTCGAGCGACTCGTCCGCTCGCTACTAGATGTCGCTACCTGTAGTACGCCGCAGTATGGCGGGGAGGTAATTGCACCGCTATTATCTGGGCGGCGTCACTGTGCGAGCGGGATGCACTCGATAATACGTAAAACAAAAAGGGAGTAATGACGGTAAAAAACGAGCACGCAAATTACCACGGTAGCGGTGGGGACGTTCAGTCCGTTCGGCGCTCGCCGCCCGCGCCGCCGCACCATAGAGTATAGACGCGAGTGACGAGTGAAGTGACATGCGCCAACATGAGCAAGGAGCCGGACCTACTCATGAACGTGAGTCCAGTGCTCGTCCACGCTTGCCAAACTCAACCCGATGCATAATATACCTATATACAATCTGATTCGATTCGATGACACAAAAATATAGTCAACGAAATTCTTAAATGTGTCGTGTCTTAGCTCGGTGTATGTGTCGCAGTTCATCTCATTGAATCTGCTTATTTAATTGAATGACTAGCGCGGTTATTTATTGGCGTCAAACGGCTCGTACATATATATTTTTGATTAATTTACTTTAACGTTCTTTACAATAGTACACATTTCGTTTAAAAATAAAATATTAAATGGCTGTCCTAGTCAAAGATTCATTGAATTTGTTGGTAAAAACTGAATTCAATGAACCCACTAGTCATCCGATCAAATAGCAGATTCAACCAGATGACTGCGACACATATATAAAATACCTGTATATAATCTGATTCGATTCAATGACACAAAAATATGGTAAACGAAATTCTTAAATGTGTCGTGTCTTAGCGGTGTATATAAATTAGAAGCATTATATTTAGCTGTTTTTATATCTACATATCACATTGAATCGCAACAGATTATAGAATGTAGAGTAGACTTTTATATGGTTACGATATGTTACTAGAAAGTAAAACACAAGCAAACGACAGTCAATTTATAATATGTTGGAAGTAGAAAGTGGACAACTAGACAAATTGTACTCAACATGAGCAACATACGCCATTCTTTGGACGTAAGAACACAATTTTGTGGGCATCATCTGACATCGTCATCGAATGCGCAGGACTATATTTTGTATTTATGACCATTGATCGATTTAAGTATGTTTTAGTTATTGAAAATTAAAAGACATCCTTGACTTTAATCCATGGAAAGTTTTATGGGACATGAAGTACAATATGGTAGTATTCATGATGTCGGGTCTCGTTTGAACAAGGGTGTTTTATTATTTACTAACACTTTGGCACTGAACTCATAGAAATAACCTTGTAGGTTTTATTCACAGTACACATAATATAATTAGGTAGCTCTATAGTTTAAGGGATAATAAATGTTATTAAATCTTTGCAAGCTATGATCTACATAATATTTTTTAAGGAACCAATATACATAATAACATATAACATAATATACAACATTGGTTGCAACCAAATACCAGGGTTAACTAAAATATATTATTTATAAGAACAAATATATTGGTAGAACACTAATAAATATTAGTAGCGTGTTCTACCAATATAATTTTGTTTCAGCAACAATAAATGAAATGAAATAATGTTAATGTTCCTCATAAAATATCTCAAATTAAGGTTTCAAAATAAGAGATGGCTAATCGTTAACCATAGTCTATAAAATGACCTAACATAATGAATACACGATGGGAAGACATACCAGGAAGGCATGAAACCGTAAGCGGTTGGAAGGCCCATGGGTATTGTTGATTTAGCACGCACCATGAGAGGTATCCCTTGCCCTCGAGTCCATTACTATTCATGGCTATAGCCGGGTGGAGAGGACCGCCGGGAACTAATACAACTATTTATAAGCATTTTGCCCTTGTGTCCAATAGTTTGATCAGAAGCTTCCATAAAGATTTGAATATTATTAAGTTGTTTCGCGGTATCAAAGTAAAATGTATGGTTGTTTGCTTTTTAACTTTTGACAAAACAGAGGGATGTTATAGTTTGACGTGTGAATGGACCGATTCATATCAAGTTTTTTATTTGAAAGATGTAAGCTCTAATTTACTTATATTTTTAATATTGATTTAATGTAATCAATAAATCATTCATCTATAATAGATGAATGATAACTTTACGTTACTAAATGCATTTTGTACGCCATAAAATAGTCATTTAAACGTCGCAATAGATATTAAAAAGTCATAAAACCTTCTAACAAAAAACCTTGAATCCGATTCTATAAATTTATTTATTTGTTTTGGAATACATTACATTATATTAATAGACACTTAAAACGTTAAACGTTATTGTTATTACCTACCAGGCCGTTCCGTTTGGTTCCAAACATTACCGTCACCTCGTAAAAACTAAACTAATTTAATTGAATAAGTCAAATAAATAAAATCCCGGGGCCCGTGTCCAATCCTTAATGACACTAACCTTCGTCCATTTTCTACTCAATTTCCTTTTCGTATTAGTTTAATCTAGAGGCAGGACTACTGGCGCCAAAAATTATACCGCGACGAGCGTGTCGGCTGTTTAGTGTAGTTCCTCGGCTCCTTTGTGAGTCGAAAAAAAAAAGAAATTTATGCGTTTCGGGGCTTTGTGAGTTTTTTCTGGGAATGTAATTAATAATTCGGCGGCAAAACTAACAGTGTTTTCGTTGGTACGTCAGCCCTGATTGATGCGCCGGTCAGTTCAATTAGTGTAAGTAAGAACTTGTCCATTTGCTAGACCCAATCTACTAATGCTTGCGCATATTAATACAATTAAAAAAGGTTTTTCGTTTTTTCTGTCTGGTCGGTTTCTACGTCTGTTGTGTTTGAGTAAATTAATGAATTTTGGAGCACTTTCAACAATTTGTAGTCGAAGCCTAATGGTATTTAAATGAAACGTGTGTTTTGTATTGCGTGGAAGAATTGGCCATTTATTCAAATACGCCTTACGTGAAACAATAAAATATGTATAAAAAAGTTTTACTAAAATTTATTAAAAGATGCCAAATTATAGCATCATTAGTCAATAACAAAAAAACTTTAAATGTAACTTTATAATATTTATATTTGTACAAAGCAAAGATAAATTTTTGGTAGGAGAATTATACATGTATATTAATAAGAAATAATACATTAGAGTATGTCTGGGTTCCGTATCTATAGTTTACTAAGAAAGTAGCAGCGCTGAACGAGGTACTTTTTTTAAAATTATTGTATGGAGAATTTTATGATGTTGGGGAATTTCTCATACAAGTCAAAAGTTAGTATTTCAGCGCTGGTACTTCTTCTCAGTATACTCTACATAGGAGGCACATCCTAAAGTATTAGCACAATTTTTTTTACACCTTGTGTAAAGAACTGTAAGTGAGTGTGCACGTTCTATCTGTTGTCTTTTATCCCATTTCTCTCTGTAGCTGTAAGAGATTTCTTGTTTAGAAATAATCAGTACCTTTGTGTCGTATTTCCATGTAAGTTGTTATGTACAAATGTTTCTGTGTACAGTAAATTGGTAAATAAACAAAGGATATTAAAATATGGCACACATATACTTGATGAAATTTGCCGAATTTAGATTTTTTAAACAATCCTAAAATCATTTTTTTATGAATTTTGATAGAATGTCAACCACACACAACTTATTTAATATAACTAGAGCGAGTTAACTATATTAAGTGCCACATAAAATACATTTAAAAATACAAAGCCAAGTCGCAATTTCCCGTACAATTTACATCGTCGAACTCGTTTAACCGGTGGTCTCTCGAGTCACGCTCCTGGCGTGCTTCAGGTGCAGCGGTCGTGGTAGCCCAACGTGACTAGTTACACAAGGAACATCACTAGTTAAGAGCATGCTATACATAATATATTGATTGAAGATCACTTGTAATGGCCCGTTTTAATAACCTACCTATAAGAAGGGTTTGAAAAGTATTTAAAATCGCACAATGTGACAGCAGATCGTTAGTGTATATTTTTTAAACTACATTGTAAAATTTACCCCTAGATAGATAGGTTATTGAAACGGTCATATTTGTTTATCCAGAGCCAGATGCAATGACATTAGATTACAATGACATAATAATATATATTCCCGTGGTGCTTTCCCTTAATTTTTTGGCCTTTTTTATTACAATTTTGTACTGTCTCCCACTTTGCTCGGGAAGGGGAAACTGAGAATACTTCCTACTCCTCCTTTTTTTCTGCTGATTAATTTCGTTGTGGGTCCCAAGACAGATTTAGCTTGTCCCTCGGGCACCCCTGAGATCATATCAAAGGGTTTGTCGTGGTTGGTTACCGCTGTTGATCTTGGCTCACAGGAGTTGCAGTGGTGGGAATGTGAGGTGGGCCAATGCCAGTTAAAAAAAGCCAGATGCCTCAAAATAAGTAAGTTTCACACCGGTATTGAATATTACTACGGCTCATTTTTCCGTCCCTAAAAAGGAGAAAAACGGTTACCATAATAGGATCACTTTGTATGTGTGTGACCTGTCTGTCTGTCTGTCTGCCTGTCAAGTCAACCCACTTTTCTCTAGAACACGGTATCAATCTGAAATTTATATAAAATAATATTGAAGTCTACTGTCTTTAAACTCATATCAAATACTTAAACTCTGCGATATCTTTAAGTTGTAACAAAACCAAAATTCTATGTCTACAGGAACCCTCGGTGCGCGAGTCAGACTCACACTTGGCTGGTTTTAATCATTATCAGTAAACAAAAAACAGTTCATTCCAATTTAAGAAATAACTACATTGTACTTTAGTTTTCTCTAATAGTATTGAGCTTCCTGTTACTAAACTATTCATTTTCAATGTATCGACCCATGTGGTCGTACACTCACGTCAGTTACATAATTTCTAGTGCATTAGTAATTACATAACGATCTAACCGTACCGAGTGGATTATAGGAGATGCAAATGAAAACTTGCCTAGCGCAGTGCCGTTAAAGATTCCTTAATTGCAACAGACGTCCAGAACAATTATGTACCAGGATAGCAGCAATTGCAACGAGTTATATATACCGTTGTCCGGTATCGGTGGTACAATTTTAATTTACCACGCGATGCTTCGACTTTTTCTTCAAATTACTCTGAAGTGCTTAATGCGAGATGCGTGCGATGGTTGTTTCCTCGTAACAGAGGCTGCTCTTATTTTACATAAATAGTTCAGCCTAATGTCGATTCTCGGTACGGTAATTGCGCCTGTGACAGCCGGTCGAACTACGCCTGTTATTTCGCTGTGCGTGCGCAGGTCTGACATATCGGTCTAGCCTGTCAATAGCTGACGCAGCTACTGTGTAATTCGAGCGACCGATAGCCGAGAGCTTTCACATGTTTTCCCTGTGACATTACTCCGTATTAATAACTGAGTAAAAACTGGCCTAGTGGAGAGACTGTTGATTTCGAAATGTGCAGCAGGGATGTTAGGGAGCTCCGTAACCGTAAGCGAAACAATCGGATATCCGATATAAAAAAATACCGAATCCGAAATAAAAGTTTTTTTTTGCTAGTGTAAAAAGTTAAACAATTTAATATCCGTAACGGAAATTATCCGAAAAAAGCGGATAATCCGAAATAATTTAATATCCATATCCGAAATTTCATATCCATTTTGGTCCCTGATATGCAGGTTTAATGCTCATGTTGGGGCGAGTACCGATGAGACGTCTTATTGAGTGCTCAAGTACACTGCACGGACACTCATTCCTCTGGACTAGGTTAACATAATATGAGATTGATATATCATGTGCTAATGCTGAAACGATATTTAAATTAAAACGCTGAAGTCACATGTCGTACTCCTCATTCAAGTCAAGCACTCACAGTGATATTATATTATGTTAATAGAAGTTTTTTACTTTTAAAACCGTTTTAGTATTCGACCGTTAGGCTCATCTCACAATGGCGCAGTCAAAATGTTAAGTTTTTCCCCCACAGCGTCTTAGTTTGTAACCAAATTTCGCTATAAAAATTTGTACTTTAACGGTGTAATAATATAGATGTGTATTATGCTACAGGTGAAAAACTTGACGCTCCGATTCTGCGCCAATGTACATTAAGCCTTAAGGCGTGTTTTTTACCAAGCAATGTTAAAGTTATCGCCATGTTAAATATCATGTTATCTCTCTCGTATTTCCTGTCAATGAATGAGATGGCATTTATCATGGTGTTAACTTTAACATTGCTTGGTGAAACACGGCCTTTTTCACGGCCACCATTGACAGGAAATACGTCAGGGATAACATGATATTTAACGAAGGATTAACTTTAACATTGCTTTGGAGTTTCAGTGAAACACGCCCTTAGTATTTTATGTTAGTATCAAAGCAAGATTTAAATTCATATTTTACATTAATAACTTTAAGTTTAATACTGTAAAGCAAACGGGTTGCAGCAATTACGCGGTCGGTGATCTAAAACCAATTAAATCGCTTATACTCGGACGAGATAGCGATCACAGCGTATATCAAAACTTATGAATTGAAATTTAATTTCACCAATTAAAGTTTTGAATATGCAACAAAGAAAAATGATTATTTCAAAATTTGCAAGTTTGACAAATCTTTTCATTACTCTTATACCTGACTACGAGGAAGTCTAAAGATTTTGGGACTCGTTGTATGTATGTTAGTTCCTCAGGTATCGCTTCCGTGGTTTAGTGGTTCAGAGCTTAGCTCTCGACCCGGAGGTCGTGGGCCCGATTCCCGCGTTGGAACAACAAAAAGATTGTCTGTCAAGGAAGATGATCCATGCGTCGATATAGCATGTAAAAAGCCGGTCCTGGGCCTGATCTCCCGCCAGTCATGTCGGTTATCCGTCCCACTGGGCTACGAGAGTGAAGGAAAGGAGAGAGCTTCTGTGTATTTCGCACACTTGGGGACAATTAAATAGCTCCTGCTGCTGGCCCGGTTTCAATGAAACCGGCCTCCGTCATCGAAATCGTTGTGGGAGGCATTATTATTATTATTAGTTCCACAGCAGCGACCAAACCTAAACTACCTACTGATACGATTGTAATGAAAGAGGTGTCAATATATTAGTAATTAAAGCGAAAGTCACATTTATTAACGTACTTTGGTTAGTTTTTCACAAATATTGTAGTAAATGTAGCTAGTAGGTACAACTTTTGTAATTCTTAGGGCGTGTTTCACGAAGCAATGTTAAAGTTAATCCTTCGTTAAATATCATGTTATCCTTGATAGGAATTACGAGAGGAACAGCATGATACTTAACGAAGGATTAACTTTAATATTGCTATAGTTAATATGATGTAATCGTCTTCGTTTACATCATATTAACTATCAAAACATATTTTTATCTGTCTTTTTATCCAGTTACTGTTCAAAACATTTTCTTTTGGAGAAGGACAATGAAAAAGCACATAAAACACGGTACGGTGCTCAGTGGAGTGTTTCATTTCCGGGACAAGGCGTTTTGTCGTCCGCCATATTTTATTTTCGCTCACAAATGGAGGGAATTTCCATAAAAAAGCAGTTTACTTTTCGTATGTTAACACAAGCACGTGCCGACTTCAATAAGCCGAATGGATAAATGATATCAATTGTATTCTTTGGAGGGATTTTTTGCAACATTCATCTTGTGTATGTCAAATAATATTGTATTTAGATGAACATTGCTTAATGCTGTATAATGTTGGGATAATGTGACGTCATTGCTAACAGGAATATTTGCATTTATCATCAGGGACCAATGTCACTGACGACTTCACTGATTAGGTTCAAGCAATCAGTAACAATCAGTAACAACATATTCGTAACATTATAGAATGTCAATTATGTTGTAACTTTCTTTCGATATCATTACGAATCTGCAGCCTTGAATCAGTTTGATCTTTTAGTATTTTATTTGGTGGATTACTTTGACATTAACCAGTATAAAGAAAATCGTTAGATCGTAACTTTTTGTATGACAAATATCAATCAACTGGGAATCAAAATAATCAAACGGCAATTTATTCAGGATTATGGGGCACGATCGAATTTGAATCAAAATCGAATCAGTTTGGAGAGTAAGGCCCAAGTTCCTCTCAATTATTCTAAACGTCTATCCTTAATACGAGAAGAATTAGGCATATATCCATGATAATTAATATATTGCGGATTGCAGACTTTTAATAAAATATTTACAATTTTACTGTCTATTAACCATTTCAATTCTTCCAAAAATATTTAAAGATTATTATTATTGTAGTTAACATCTATACTAATTACTTTCGTAGTTAATTTATTTTCATCCTCGTGGGTACATCACACCCTTCGCTATCTTCCCGATCGCATTGGTACTGAGCTGCTCGAGTGTCACTATACGTGACCTCTGACCCCCGCTGTTGGGACATCACTTCACCATCCTGTTTCCCTGGTACTTAATAAACATCTCATTTTACTTTTCTTACTATTTAAGGGGCTAAGGGCGAGTTTCACCAAGCAATGTTAAAGTTAATCCTTCGTTAAATACTATGTTGTCCCTTACGTAATTCCTATAAATGAATGAGAAGGGATGGTATTTTAACAAGCCGCTAATATTAACTATTAGCGGCATTAAAAAAAAACAGATATATATTGCATTATAAAAAACTAACCTTAGGCTGGCACTAAAATAGAGTTAAAAATCAAACGTGTATCGAATGATAATATCAAATTTAACAACTCGATTATCGTATTTTTGACTTTCAAGTCTAACCCTAGAGCAATCTGACATTGAAAACTCACTAAGGCCATTAAGGCCATAAAAAAATAACTCTAAGCCTAGCCCAGAGTTCTATTTCCAGGCTCTGTAATTTTTCCTGACTTTCGGCTAGGGATCATAATATAACAGTCCCAGCCTCACTAGTTACTCTGTGCTATTACCATCTTATCTTTCTTGATCTGTGAGATCCGATTCCTTTTATTTTATTTATCTTCAATTACGAAATCTAGTAGTGTTACTCCCACGGTCGTACGCATGAAGAGCCTCAGGAAACCACTTTGTGAAGCCAAAATGATTATTAAACGTAAAATTCAGAGGAATGATAACCCTGCGTCGATAAGTCGTATCACGAGCCGCGCCTCAAGCGCGTCGATTATTATTTCGAAGTTCGAACGCCGATCAACATGAAAATGAAGGCCCATAAATTTATTAGACATAGTGTCGGCCGACTCGCCCCGGGCCCGCATTATACGGAACATGTCAAGAATTAACCTTTATCACACAAAGAATTTTACTTTGGGCGCCAAGTCTACTATGTCAAAGGAATTTGAATAAACGTGACCGATCTTGTGCTATTAAAACGTGTAGGAAAAACAGTACTAAGAAACCGTAGCTGCTTATAGCAATCTTTGTGTATTATACCAATTACATCGACTCGAACTACTCGTACTTTTCGAATTAATTCGCTTGACCGTAATTATGTAATTATCTAATTCCTGTGCAATGGCGCCAGTTAAAATGTTATTCTTTGTTCAAATTGCCATTGCCCGTTTGGCTACCATTTTATGTTCAGTTTAACCTCTATGATCTATATAATAATAAGTGAAAATTGTGAGTCTAAGGGCGTGTTTCACCAAGCAATGTTAAAGTTAATCCTTCGTTAGGTATCATGTTGTTCCTCTCGTAATTCCTATCAATAAACGAGCCGTAATGTATATGTCGCAGTCATCTAATTAAATCAGCTATTTCATTGAGTGACTAGCGTTTTTATCGAATGACGACATTTAATTGAAAGACAACTCGTCAAGTTGTTTATTGTAACGTCCAATGTCTTGACTGAACATTGATTGAACGTCATAAATATTTGTTTTATCTAGCTCTAGCTACAATATGTAGCTAGAATCATTTACATTTACAAGCGATTGTCCACAAATACTTGTTTTAGCTAGCTTTAGCTACAATATGTAGTTAAAATCATTTAAAAGCGATTGTCCACAAATACCTATTTGTTTTTTTATATGATTGCTTTAAAATCTCTAATTTAATTATATTTAAAGCAATTGAAATATTTGACGCGGGCGCAGCATGTCCCGATCCTAAAAGGAGATATCTCGTCCAACGTCATAAAATGTTAATTTATCGCTGGACATTTTACATAAATTCATATTGACCGCTATATATCCGAGCTTACATCACGTAATTATAGAGCACACAATTATTATAATTTTCTTACAATCGTTCACGAGAGGATGTGAGAAAAAACAATTTTATGAGGTAATTTATTAAGATTTATTAACGGTCTTTATGCATTTATAACAAATATGAATTTAATGTAAAAACTGTTTTTCTCACAAACATTTATTAATTTTATTCGAGCGACAGCAAAAGATAAATAAAGGATATTCTACTACGAAACATTATTATTAAATAGCAGTAGTTGTAGTATATAACAGTAGTTTTGCTTCAGTCGCGAATATTTAAAATGAGTGGAACACATCCAATGTGTTTTTCCATGGCTATTTTTTCGTTGATTTAGGAACGTAGAAACATTAAAATTTTAAAGAAACCACAACATAGGTTGCTTAGTGAAAATTTTAGAGTTAATCACACAACACCTGATATTTAACAACATCTATAAATATCGTGTATGTATCTTGTTAGATGTTAGAATCTAGCAATTAAAAGTCATTTTGTGTGTTTATTGTTCCCATGCTAGAAAGAATGTTCAAACCATTGTAATTATACAATAATATTATCGGAATCGTAGAATCATTAATACAGTAATAATTATAACCTAAACATCTCTACACGTAACTAACAATAATCGTTAATTCATCTCCGAATTAATTATAGGAGTTGAAACAAAATCTTATGGTTTATTTTAATTACAACTTACAGAATGATTTATTGAACTAGTAAAAACTATGAAAAATTAGCTTTACAGGTGCAGCAGTATCCTTAAAGTAGAGTTCAATCAACTCTTAGCATGAATTTCATAAAAAAATTGTTTACTTATTTGTGATGCATATTATTATCCTGTGCTTTGGTATACGTAATTACTAATTATATTTACTGTAAGTCTTAACTGTACAAACTACAAAGTATAAGATAAATAAGTAATAATTATGGATGCGTGTATGCTCCTTATACAAGGTGTAAAATAAATTAGTGATAATACTTTAGGGTGTGTATGGCACATACACACCCTAAAGTATTATCCTATGTAGAGTATACTGTGAAAGTAACAGCACTGAAAGACTTACTTTTGACTTTCGTTTTTGTATAAAAAATGACCCAACATCATAAATTTTCTCATATAATAATTTTAAAAAGTATTTCTTTCACTGTGAAAGTAGCAACAGTTACTTTTGTTTGCACATGTCAACTGGCCGTTAGAATTAGAACCAAGCCGTCCAACATCTTTTTCTGATAGAATATTATGTATTATGACATATTCAATACAAACGAATAGTTAAATGATAATCCTCGAGTGGAATCAGCATACATATTTTAAATATTTTTACAATACCTATTTCAAAATCGTATGGCTTATAAATATTTGCAATTCACTTTTTGTATACTCGTAAAACATAACTCAAGAATCACAGCGTAAAGTTTTTCCAAAACATAAAAAGTCTACCTATAGTAACCCTAATGCGCCTCCGTGGTCTAGTGGTTCTGAGCTTCGCTCGATGGTTCGATTCCCGCGTTGGAACAACAAAAATGTTGTTTTCAAGTTTGGTTAGGACAATGCAGGCTGATCACCTGATTGTCTGACAAGAAAAATGTTCCATGAGTCGGATGGGCATGTAAAAAGTCGGTCCTGCGCCTATTCTCTCGCCAGTCGTGTCGGTTTACCGTCCCACTGGGTTATGAGAGTAAAAGGAAGAGATAGTGTCTTGCGTGTATTGCGCTCACACATGGACAGTATAAAAACTCCTGCGTAGCTGGCCTGGTTTCAATGAAATCGGCTACCGACACCGAAATCGGTGAGGGGAGCTATTATTATAGTATGTATAAAAACATGAATTACTAGTATAATTTATAAGGTACGAAAAAGGTACGATGCACACTGAGGTACGGTAGTGGTACGGTTGTGTGACAAAAAGTACGGAAAACGGTACTTTTTGGTACGTTCTGGCAACACTGCATATATTTGTCCCTATTTAACTTCCTATACAAACTATATTCACTCCAATAAGTCTGAAATATACCTATTAATTAAGGTGCAATTAAAGTAAGATTTCCACAGTTATCGACAGACGCGTGAATCCGAACACCTTTGCTATAAGTAGGGTAAATTAAAGTGACAATTATATTTGAAATTAAAATGATTATAGGTTGCGCTCATTTAAAATTCAGGTATAAGAACGAAATAGAAGACATAATTGGGCCAATCAATTGAATTTTTAAGTAAATAGCGCCTTATATAGGCTTCGGTAGGACACGCGAAGAATACTGTAATTTATCTTTTAATTATTATTTGTGTTCCTTTATACTGTTGGATGTCTCCATAAAGTGTTTTTGTGAGGCTACTATTTATATAATTGGCACGTTTACAGGATATAATAGACCCGATCTATGGTATATATTAATGTATGGTAGTTAAATCATACTTTATGTTTCAAGTAATTTTATTAATCTTGAGTTAAAATCTTTTGCATGTATTTAACTAATAAGAACATACGAAAATTAAATTACTCATTCTTAGCCTGAAATTCGAACAAAGGCAAGAAATTTAATTCAAACTAACATTCACTATAGAGTTAAATAGTAATAAGTCGCCAAATGCTTCAATATAAGACATAACAGCAAAAGCTGCCCACACATGATTTCGTTCTGTTATGTGAATTTCGGTGTCCGTTTTGTTAAAACCTGGGCAGCTACGCAGGAGGCATTTTTATAGTGCACAAGTGTGTGCGTAATACACATTCTCTCTTCCTTTTACTCACGTTATCCAGTGGGTCGGTTATTTGAAATGACTGGCGAGAGAGCAGACCTAGTTTTAATCCCATCCCATACGACGAATAGAATCGGATGATCTTTCTTGTCCGTCAGTTTCAAACGCGGGAATCGAACCTCACCCGACCTCCTCAGTTTCCACCGGAATATCGACCGGATTGAGAGCCAAGTCACTGGACCACGAAGGCATAAGTGGAGATAAGACAGTAAGACCGAAGTCATGGCTAGATCGCCTAAGATAAAAAGTTTCTTACTCAGATAAAGGAATGTAAACTGTTCACTTTCTCCTAAACATATTCAGTGACCATTACCAAGCTGGAAGTCGCGGGTTCGAATCCCGGCAATAGCACAAAACAGTTTTTTGTGTTTCTGGGTGATGGATGTGTTTAACATTGTAAAAATCTTAAATATGCGTTATGTGTATAGTATACAGACTGTAATATTAATGAGTGATAATACTTTAGGGTGTGTATGTGCCTCATATGTAGAGTGTACTGTGAAAGTACCAGCGCTGAAAGACTTACTTTTGACTTTCATGTTTGTATGAGAAATGCCTCAAAAATCATAAATTTTCACATACAATAAGTAAAAAAGATTCCTCTTTCGGCGCTTGTACTTTTACAGTAGACTCTATACGGGTCCCATACACACCCTAAAGACACACCCTAAAGTATCTATAGCATATCACTCATTAATATTACAACCTGTATAAGTATTAAGTATATTTCCGTTCTCTGGTACCTGTAACACAAGTTTTTAGCGAACTTAGCATGAGACCAGATTGACGTGGTCCATTATTGTTATTATTTACACTGTCGACAATAAAATATAGTTTAACAAACATGTGGTGTATATTAGCCATATGCCGACTGCCATCATTTATCAACCGCAAATGTTTCGTACGTTTTACCGCACAAACACACAGATAGAGCCGTCAGTTTGGGGGAATATTTGCCCTTCCGGTGCATTAGTGAATTATTTTATTATAGTCTTGTAATAGTGTGAAATTATACGCTTTTACGTCCACTCACTTCCTGATCAATGTAAACAATTTTCTGGTAAAGTTATTTGTTTTTTATACGTAATGATATAAAATTGCGTGAGAGTGTTACAAATGGGCTCTATCGGATTACTGCCGCGGATTCATAGACGTCTGGCGACAATTTCGATTATATCCTAAAATTGTTGAGGAGGTCACATTAAATATTAAATATTAATAAATACAATATTATTATGTTTGTTGACTTGATAGAACTTTATATCGAATAAACAAATAAATTGCACAATACGTCGCTTTAACTTTACAACCTCTAAAATTATAACTTTTCAGAAGAGTAAAGAACTCTTCTGAAAAGTTGTAGTTTTATAGATACGAGATTGTGAAGGTAAAGCAAAGAATACACCACTGTATTTTACAATGGGGTTAAAATGGTACCCTAGTGTGAACCCCATCGGCCTCTCGTATTTATTATTATCATTGGTATCAATATCAATCCGTCTTTTGCTGATGAAACATATTTTTTCTGTCTCCATCTATCTAATCTAACCTAATCTATGTAAATTAAAACAAATTATATTTCCTATTTAATCAAATATAATTTGCCTTATTTTACAAAGGTTAACCGTGGTGTACCGGAGAAAGCATCTCTCCTAAGCCATCCTCCGTAGCGCAGTGGTTGAACACATTGGTGCTCAAACCGGAGGTCGCGGGTTAGAATTTCGCCGAAGGAAGGAACAAAAAAGTTTTCTGTATTCCTGGGACATGGATGTTATTATAAGAATAAATATTTTATTTAGTTTTGTTAGGTTTGTCAACAATTGATTACACGTAATACATAAAAAAACATACAAAATATATAAAACACAGTAAAACGCATACCAATTTCTTATAGACAAACTCCACATTCACAATAAGTTGATAAAAATAAATTAGAATTAAAATAGACAAAATTGATGCGTTACAATTGGCTAAAATATAATTAAAATTGATATAAAAATTCATAAAATAGTAAATTAATAAAAAAAAACAATGACTATTAAATAGAATTATAAAATTAATATTAATACTGATTGACTTAATAGTTAATTGTAATTACAAGTCATAAAATATAATAATATTAAAGAATATTTAAAAACTTCAAATGTCAGTAATATTTAAGATAGTCTCATAAAAGGTAGAAAAAAGACGTTGGGGCATCGAATCGGATATGCAAGTCCAAGACATTACTGCAATCATTAATTAATCTTGACATTCGAGTCAAAGGAGAGTTCATTCCCAGATTTGCTCTTTTTCACTGACAATACAAAGGAATATAAACATTCAATAACACATAATATGTATGTCTAATGGTTGACAAATATACTTATTATTCAGACTTAATGCGTATAATTATAAAAACAGACGATAGCATCTTACATTCCTTTCATGTGATGATTAATTTTCGCCACAATTGGACGCGACTACATCAAAGGACCGCACGCCCTCTTGTACATCTATGGTCGCTAACCAACCCAGTGTACCACTTATGGACTTTACTGCTATAGTATTAAAATCGAATTTTGTGCAGTACAGTTTGTCGGTGACCGTACATGTCCTTTATGAAGACCGTGTTAATGAAATGTTGCTCTACATCGATGCTCTAAATTCGCCGTTTGAATCAATTGGCTGCTTTTCATATAAGATAACTTTTAGCGTCTCAGACAACTTACAAAATTATGCTGTCTTTGTCTATCATGTGAGATTTCCGACGTTCCAGACAAAGAAACTAAGATTGTATAAGTAGTAAAGTCTTTTTTAATTATTTTTTTCATATAGGTACATACAATTATTATACAACAATCCAAAAACCATTAAGGTTTGTCCAATGTGTAAGACAAATGTTATTATACAGTAAAAGAAGTGTATGTTATATCGCTTAAATCAAAAAATTTTTTTTTGATTTAAGCGTTTTAAAGGGTTTTTGACTGTCTTGGCAACACAAAAGTGGCAGTGGTAGGTGTGGTTGGCCGTAAACCCGTTAAAAAAAATCAGAAAATCTTACCTAACAATAAACTTTCTATCTACCCTACATATTAATAACAACTCTAACATTACCAAGAAATTCTCACTTACATTCTTAAAAATTCTCCGTACAGAATATTATAGACGCCGTTCAAGTGTATAAAACATAGTTTTCCTAGAAAATATATTTATACCTTGGTAAAATTATTTACATTATAGTAATGTTTTGAATGGACAAGGGCCTCAGGACTGCCCGCCGGCTACCAAGTGCTCGCTCGATATGGGGTCACTGATAATGCTCGATTACGACAATTTCTGCCCACTCCTGCTCTCCTAGTACATGAGTTTCAATTGCATACACAGTCACGAGCAGCAATATAGATTTAAACAGATTTTCAAATGAATATGTAGGATACAGTATGTCGAAAAGAATCGGCAAATATTGCTGGAAATAACTCACTGTTATTATTTAAAAAAGGTATGATAATTTAATGTTGGATGATAACAATACGTAGGTATACATTAGCAAACAGAAACATATTACTCATGTGCAGTGTAGTAAGTTAATGAAAAATTATTTAAATATATGTATTATAAATAGGCGACAGATACCATATCTGTAGGCTGTAATTAATATACATTAGCGTACAGGCGATTATTAATAACACATAATGTTATTCGCATACCATAATTATGTCAGAAAGCGCGTTAAATAATTTTAAACTTCTGTAGGCCAAGCAGGAACATTCGCAAGCATCGTCAAGTAACGTTAACGAATAATAATAATTGAAGTCATGAATCAATGAAGGTGATATGTCGCCAAAAAAATTTTACCCCAGAATATTGAGTTTAAACAGTCACTTAAACATTTTAGGATATCTAGTAACGTATTAAGACGGATCTTTAGATTAATGTACTTAATACATTACGACATATTCTAAAATGTTTAAGTGACAGTTTGAACAACATTTTCTTGAAATCATAAATTTGCTACATATTACCTTCATACATTCATGTATTCAATTGTATGAAAAGCATGACAACGTCAATACAATTAACAAACGATTACTTTACTTTAAGGAACTTTCAAATGTTCCTGCTTGGGATGCTGATCATTATCGATTTTCACAATCGTAAAATGTCTCCGATTCTTGGTTCACTTCTATATGAGTTTACTCAATTTACCCAACTAAGGTGAAGCCAAAAGGAAGAGAGATTTTGACAGTGTATGTGTGTATGTCTTTCAACATAATGACTAAACTGCTGATCAGATATTAATGAATGATATGTCAATAGATTCGTAAACAGTAAAAGTATCGCGGATATGTCATTTATTTTTCTATAAAAATTATGGTTATGAAAAACGTAGTAGTTATTACCTACAGATTTTTATACTTTGGAAATATAAGTATACAACAGCGAAAATGTTGCATTGCGCCCACTAATTTTGCAACGAACAAAGTAATGTGAAATTCACAAGTAAGTCAGTGTAACAGACGACGGATTAAAAAAAAAGTGTCATTATTTATAGATTCGTAATAGCAGCCCAGGTAAGAGAAGTATAACTATAACTAAATGTTCTATATAACCTTCTTTGTGTTGAACCTTTTAAAAATTTATGAAAAACTTTCTTTAAAACTAGTACACAGTTTTAAAGTAAGTGATTGCAACAGCGAAAATGTAGCAATGTTGCAACGCGCAGAACACATTCATTTTGCAACGAACAAAGTAACGTCAAAGTCACTAGAAAGTCAAGTGGAACAAATGACGGGCTACAATTTGTAGTGGCAGCTCCCGGCGGCCGTCCCGTTACCGTAAACGCTACTGGAATAAACTTAAAACGCACATCCACTAATTGTGGGTCATTTTCAAAATCGGACGGCTTAAGATGGCTTGAAACGAATTTGTTTATTCCGCATCGATATTGCTACTGTTGTTTTTATTTCCATGCGGTACGCGAATTTCGCCTCAGTTTATTCGGGTAAGTATATTATACCAAGTGTATAAATAAATGAGGCATAATAATTTAGGGTGTGTGTGTGTCTCGTATATATATAAAGTTTACTGTGATGGTACCAGCGCTGAAAGAGGTACTTTTTTAATTTGTTGTATGGGACATGAAAGTCAAAAGTAAGTCTTTCGGCGCTGGGACTTTCACAGTATACTCTACATAGGAGGCATATACACTCCCTAAAGTATTATCACTCATTTATTTTACAACTTATATACTACTTTAGGTAAATGTAAAATCTAAATACAAGGTATTGTGTCCAGCCAAGTTAAAAAAAATAATATGGAAGGTTATGCCTAGTGCCTGGAGCGACATTAGGGGATTATGGTTCGCACTTTCTCAGTTCCGAATCTTAGTTCAGCTAAAAGGTGTGTAGAGTACTCCACATACTATTTCATGGTTCTTTTTACCCTCGCAAGTCCCGACAATCGAAACTGTTAAAAATGGTTATATTGTGCAGTGTACTGTACTTTATAGACCGACATGAAAAATAACGTTAACAATACTGCTTACCTGTTGTATTAGTAGCACATCATTTTTCGCAAACCATAAAATTGTTTATAGCACAAAATTACTTATATCAGTGCAACTTTTCTGCAGTCGATAAATGAAATCGGATCATTGTAGTGGAAGCTACTATTTAATGAGGCCTCGTCAAAGATTGAGTTTGATGTAATGAGCGGTTGTGAGCAGAATTACGTTGTATCGATGACCGATAGATTGCATCTCAATCCACCGAGATGTGGATGTATTGTCCGAGATTGCGAGAAGCGCGTAGCCGTACGGCTACTATTTGCTCATTAAATATATCTTCCATCGCATGTATTTGCGCATGTTTTATTGTAACCGTTTCCTGCTATGTGTTGCCAACTCTGTTATGCGAAACTGCTGATCTCGCGTCGTTTTATGCCCAAAACTACTGAAATACATAAAAAACCATTGTGTCTTGTATGTATTCCTGTACGCATAGGGAATTTTAAAAGCTAGCAACATCTACTTTGACAATATAGTATTTGTACAATATAATGGGGTTTATTATCAATTTTTGGATATCGAAAAAAACAGAATAAAATACTCCATTCCGATTCCATGTAATTTAAATGTAAACAAAAAATGTACCAAGTTAAACTCTCGTCGTTATTTGTTATTGCGTGGTGAATAAGTAACATTCAAATTGAAATAATTTTAGTTGCCCATACTAAGATTTGGTTACATTTAGATGAGATTGAATCGGACCGGTGTATAAAGGACATGTCACATAACATAACCCATGCTTTCAATTCCATATGAAACCTTTAATTCCTGACAATATTAATGTAATCTGTGTCTGAACTATCCTTAACTATTAACTAGGGTTTACCATTCAATCGAAAGCGATGTCACATTGTATGGTGCTCAATCCCTAGTTATAGACAGATAGCTTATTGAAACGGCCCGTTAAAGGAGTATTTAAATAGACACAAGTATGCGCTTGTCTTAGTGACCGTCAACGTTATTGATGACGCTACGACCGGGCGACGTCCGCCCATTTTCCGTCAATTTTCGTCACTTGACTGATGGTGGTCGGCGCCGCCCACCGCAGCCCCCCGCAGCCCCCGCAGGACGGCACGCGACTAAATTTAAATAAAATGAACTTGTACCGGGCGGACGGCGCGGTATGTGAGTGGCATCCGACGTTAATCATACTTATGTGACAGATACATCTCGAATGTTCGAGCGACATTAGAGATTTTGGTTCCCACTTTCTCAGTCCAATATTTCAGCTAAAAGATGTGTGAGGGAAGACTCTTTGTTTTCATAATTCTTTTGTATAATTCGATGTCGTTTTAGCCGCGTAAATTGGTACATATATTTCCGAAATTTACATTTCAGTGTCAATCACCTCAAAATTCCATTTTCTCGACTGTAAAATGTTCAACAACAAAAGGTCTAACGAACATACATGACTTTTACATAATATTCACTTCACTATAGGAAGGTCGAAATACCTATTATAGGTAAGTCTTTTCTTGTATTTGAGGGCCCTTGTTCGTTATTGGTTATGTGTATCTATAGGTAAGTATCCACCTAAAACACCTATAAAAGATTCAGCACTTGGTCCAACCCACCGAAGGGGTCCGGTCCCCCAAAGTGCAACCTCAGCAAGACAAAGTGCCACCTAATTTCCCTCAGCCCACAATAGCCGACCGCCATGTTGCTTCTAATGAAAACATTAACTTCGCTCTCTGTGAGAGATACTCTATAAGTATAGTCAAGAGTTTGTACCTTATTTTCTTAATGAACCAGGGCCCTGATTCAAGATGACGTCATTTAGCGAAGCTTATGTCAAACCCATACATTTTGTTTTCGAACTTCGTAAGCGATAAATAACGATGACATCTTGAATCCAGGACCCAGGCAACGACTAGACTGATCGAAGTGCACTCAAAACCAATGATGAGTTTATTTTTTTAGATTTACTGATTTTACTTTGTGCACAGTTTATTGTTAACATTTTGTTATCATAACCAGAACCCAAATTCTCACTCTTACACCTTCAAAGAATTATAATTGAATCGTCTAGATATCATAAACTGATTTAGGGAATAGGGACATTTATGTATGAATACACTTTTGGTGTTTTAACATAATATTTCATAGAGAATAGATCGCAACTTAATGTAAAATCACAATAGCAGAATCGACCTACAGATTATGACCAGAATCGTTCGTGTCTAATAATACAAAAAATGTAACAAAGAACTCGATGACAGAAGTATTACAGGTTGTAAAGCGAATTGCAGACAAATTACACATATCAAGTAATATATTCATCAGCGTCTATTGCCTAGGTGCTAATTAATTAGAACGTGTAATTTACACGTAGATAACGTAACGACTGATTCATGATACCGAAATGTTACGAACGTGATTCATACACTTTATACACAACAGTGCTTATGTTACTGTACTGTCTACATTTATAAAATGTAGGAGTTTCCAGGAGGTTTTAAAAAGTCATTTAAGTAAAGTATGTATTATTCATTTGTTTAATTTTTCATATCATTTAAAGATTGCATGTGAGATTAATCAATAAATAGAAATTCATAAATATTCATAGTTTTTAATACAAATGCGGATAATGGCACACGTCTTATTACTATTAGATATTGCAAGAGAATTGTTAAAATATTTTGTAAGTATCTTTTAAATTCCAATTCTCACCTTTTTAAAATCCATTCTGAAGTAATATAAGTTTTCCTGTAGGTCTTGATTAATTTAGCCGCAAACTGCAAAACAACGGAAAACGCGCAGGAAAGAAAAGAACATTACAGTTCTTTTTTCTTACAGTTTCTCAGTATATGTAGTTGTTTGTATTTCCAGCGGACGTAGATCTAAATTTTTTATGTCGAACTTAGTCGAATTAGGTTCTTCGAGTATACCTATACAAGGTATAAAATAAATGAGTGATAATTCTTTGGGGTATGTATGTGCCTCTATGTAGAGTATACTGTAAAATTACCAGCGCTGAAAGTCTTACTTTTTATTTTCCAGTTTATATGAGAAATACCCCAACATCATAAATTTTCCCATACAATAATTAAAAAAAGTACCTCTTTAATGCTGGCTGGTATTTTTTTAGTAAACTCTTGACCCATACACACCCTAAAGTATTATCACTCATTAATATTATAGCCTGTATACAGCGATATTGCTAATAGAAATAGTTAAGTAATTTATAAAATTAGCTTTTTAATGTATTATTTTTTATTGCTATTTAATTAACGTACATTGTGGCTATATCAATCAATCCCATCGTACAAGATAAAATTATAAACTACTTTTGGTATCATTGTTAATTTCATTATCTGAGGTCCTAGTAAAATATGTTAAATTAATATAATTATTATCGACATTTTGCTTTACTTGTCATAATCGTATACTATGCAGCTATATTAATATACAAAGTCACGATATAATAAATAATATCTATTGAATATTCATAGCAAAGACAAAGCGTGACATCACCGCGGGCAAGCGATATCGCTTCGACACCGCCCCCAATCGATACAGCAGTACCGAACCGATATCGATTATTATATTATTAGTATAATTAATAATTGTGTAGGTATTGATTCTAAATTTATTAATGTACTAGTTTACACCTTTCGACTCTTTTCATAGCTCTATGTTGCTGTAAGTGCAAGGCAATTTGTTTTTGTGTTTTTGTTGATTAGTCCAGGAGGTCTAAAACGGTAGTTCTTGTTCAATGATTGTAATCTAATCTAAATTGGCAGTCAGGTGACAGTTTTGGGTATATAAAGTAATTCTTAACAAGAATTGAACGATCATAATAATTGGCAAAAGCGGCCTTTTGGTTTATTGATCAAAAATAATACTCAAATACGAGTATGATGTCTCGAGAAACTGTTATATATTGATAAGAAATATTGTTTCGTAAAAATAGTAACGCTTATGAAAATCTATTCAATTGCTCTTTTCTCTTTAAAAACTCAACTAACAGTATCAATATACTCAGTATACCATTTGGGATAGTTTAGGCCCGTCAAAGAGCAGGGTTAGGCGTCACGCTGCCTACACACGACGGAAACGTTCGGCTCATGCATAATTCACGAGAGAAATACAAATAAATAGGCAGAGCCGCGGTGGGCGGGGCGCATAAATACCGACTGTCATACAGACGATCCGGCGGGCTATTTCGGCCAAGACGAGTGCTGTAGGGTTATTGAAAATTGTGTCGCTGTCAGCATTTAATATTTTGTTGCGACAAATAGATGACCTCTGTGATTCAGTGGGTGAGTGGAGTAGGATGCCTCGGGTTCAAATGCCACCAAAAAAGCAAAAAGTTTTCTGTCTTCCAAAATCAATTTCAATTTAACTGTAATTTCGGTAAAGCACTCGGAATATAATATATTTAGGGTCATAACTACTGACAGTCATACAGACGATCAAGGAGGCTATTTCGCTCAAGATGAGCGCTTGTGGGGTTATTGAACATTGTGTCGCTGTCAGCACTACTCTGTTAGTTGAACTACAAATGGATGACCTCTATGGCTCGTGAGTGAAGCCGGTGGTCTCTAATCCCGCAAAAGAAATAAAAGTTATATGTATTCCAAGGTCATTTTTACAGGCTGTCTCTTTTTGTCGGATGGACAATATCAACATGTGATTTGAGCGAGTCTTAAATTAACTATAATATATTTAAAGTACTAAAAATTCATTTTTGGGGTACATAAATAGCGACTGTTATACAGACGATCCAACGATGTATTTCGGCCAAGACGAGTGCTGTAGCCTTTCGGGTTATTGAAAATTCGCAGTACGTTTTTTTAATTTTTAATTCCACGAACAAAGCGCAGTCAGCATTTAATACTTTGTTCGTTGAGCTACATATGGACGACCTCTTTGGCTCAGTGGGTGAGTGAAGCAGGAGGTCTCGGGTTCTAATCCCGACAGACTTATAAATACAGAAAATGCACATTATTATAAGCGAAGCTAGAAAAGATTTCAATGTTAAAAAAGTTATACACAAGAGTTATAACTTTTTATTAATAATTTCAGTTATTTTAACAAAATATATTACTGTCATTGACCATGTTTTATTCGTCTATGGTAAAATACTTATACACATAGACCATAAGCCATTAAAATCGGTGATTAGTATATTATGTTTGCATAACTTATGCTATAGTTTGAAAAACTAATATATTTTATAAGCCGCGTGAATATTACACCTTAACTTATATAGCTTGTTATTTCACGATGTTTAATGGAATATAATTGAGGGGTAATTTGCGAAACACAAAATTTTAATTGAAAACTGGACTTCATTTCGCTATAGGCCGAGGAAAGTCGCCCACTTGTCGGCTGCCCATAAATTTCGCGAATCGACATAAATTGCACAAAATCACCAATTATAACGACCGTGTCCTGACCGAATAAAATTTCCTTAAAAATGCATCTTAAGTAGACATAATAGAGTTCAAACTTCCATTGCTGTTTCATGAATTTCTTATTCTTGTGTAATTCTCTATAGAATAATCGGTTTATTGATCAGTAAGATATCAATGAAATTAGTTTATATCTACTATAATGTTTAGAACGCCTCCGTGATCTAGTGGTTCAGAGCTTGGCTCTCGACCAGGAGGTCGTGGGTTCGATTCCCGCGTCGGAACAACAAAAAATGTTGTTTCGAAGTTAGGTTAAGATAATGTTGATCACCTGATTGTCTGATAAGAAAGATGATCCTTGAGTTAGATGGGGATGTAAAAATGTCCTGCGCCAGTCGTATCGGTTAACCGTCCCACTGGGCTATGAGAGTAAAAGGAAGAGAGAGTGTCCTTGTGTATTGCGCACACACTTGGGTACTATAAAAATGACTCCTGCGTAGTTGGCCTGGTTTCAATGAAATTGGCTACCGCCACCAAAATCGATGTGGGGGGCTATTAATGTTTAGAAGTAATTTGACTGTCTATTATTTTGTTACACAAAAGCCTAAAGGGCTTAAGGTAAGGCAAATCGTCTATACTAATGTAGTGTAAGTGGAAGTCTTACAAGGTACAAGTACTTTACAGTCAGTAAAAACAAGTCCCTTGTATTGTAGCCTAAGGACACAAAATAAGTGCAAAATAAAACTTATAAAAAATCTGTTACAGAAAATTTCAGAATATGATTTAATGCTTATGTTAGGACATTTAGGAAGAAAAAAAATGTAAAAAAAATGCATGTCGAAAAAAAAACTAGTAAAGAATGTTCAGCCGATTGACGTTTAAAATTGTCTTTATAACAAGCTGTTTTTTTAAATCAGTTTCTCATTTCCCAGTTACTCATACACGAGTATTACATTAATTTTTTTTTATTAAAACTTATATAGCTAAACTTTATATACAGTTAACAAGAAAGTACAAATTATATTCTCACGTTAAGGTATTTCTTAGAACCTATTTCGTAAGAATCTTTTTTGTTTTCTCTGAAAGCCCTCTCCGATGGGACCTGGAAGATCCCATGAAAGTTTTGTCTGGGAAAAAATTTCGTTAAGGTGGTTTTATTAATTAAAAATCATGTTTGTATCAACACGAATCTATAATAATTACGGAAAAATAATTAAAAACTTACAGGATTTTTAAAGGAGATTTGAATATTTTGTTTTTATTAACGAACCACACTGAGATGTCAATTATTATCTAACAGAGAAAATTTTTATTTGTAAGTCTGTATTGAATATAATATCTTGATGAATTTTGGCAGAGATAGAATTACAGGAAGGACATAGGTTGCTTTATACTAAACAAAAACGACAAATTCACTTTTATAGCGTACAATGCATCAAAAATTAAGCTAATTGGAGACATCCATACATGTGATGCATACGCTAAGAGTATAAATACATTGGGTAGATCTTAGTATCTATAGATCTATGGTGGATAATGAATAGGACTAGAGTCGTGAGGTCGGGTGCGCCCGCGCCGGGTGCGGTGACGCTCACGAGCGCAATTACTGCTGTCCAGCTCTGTTCTTCAGGTCCATGGTTTCAATTACGTAATCAGGAGTTTGCTTGTCAATAGATGGATGGGTACTTTATTTATCGGCCGAATATTCAAACGATAGTTATGCTTAGTGGCTTTCAAGTATTGGGGCTTTCACCAAGCAATGTTAAAGTTAACGCCATATTAAATATCATGTTATCCCTCTCGTATTTCCTACCAAGCAACAATGCTTGCAAGTTGATCCTTCGTTAAATATCATGTTGTTCCTCTCGTAATTCCTATCAATGAATGAGAGGGGATGATATTTTAACATGGCGTTAACTTTAACATGGCTTGGTGAAACACGCCCTTAGGGTGTGTTTCGCCAAGCAATGTTAAAGTTGGTCCTTCGTTAAATATCATGTTGTTCCTCTCGTAATTCCTATCAATGAATGAGAAGGCATAGTATTTTAACAAGACGTCAATACTAACATGCGTTGGTGAAATCGGGACTTATGCTATCCTTGTCATACCGCCAAGCAGTGATAGCTGGTAAATAGGGGTAAATCCTTAACGCTTCAGTATATTTTACTTCTTACTGCGTAGCCCTATTTAGTCGTAAGACAGAGTAATTTTGGCCTAAGTATTAACAGAACGATAACGGATAATAAATGATCGAAGGTCGAGGAAAATTAATAAACTTTATGACTAAGATTGGTAATTGGTATTAAATAAAGTTTAGTGATGGTATACTGTATAAAAAATAAAACAGTCAAGTAATTCTTCTGAATTCGTAGTATCAGGGAGTAATAATCAGATCCAGCTTAGTTCGTTGAATCATTCCCGGTAAAGGTAACTGACACATTGACCTCAATCCTGACCCGATATAAAACTTAATAGTCGTAATTTAAATTTAAAGAACACGAAAATCCCATAAGGAATATTACTGTCTCCTCAACCCGAGTCCTTGCCCGAATAAAAGCCGGTGTTATTATGTTGGTAAAACAAAATTCCCCATAATGGCCTCATTATGTGGCGAAAATTGCCCGAAAGATTTTTTTGTGGTGGCAATATAAATGTGTTTGTAATAGCGTTTTAGAAATATCGCAAGAAGGTCGAGGCGCCGCGGCCGGCTGATTACCAAAACTTAATTTATTTTCTCTAAAACAAAAAAGAAGTAAATTATGTTGCGGCGTGGGAAAGGCCCTGTCGTCGGCGGTCTCTATTATCCTCATTTTCTATTATGTTTTAGTGTATTATGATTAATAGATAATCGATTTTATAATTCACTTAATTCGATTAGTCAGTTTATACGGCATTCGGAATAGAGCGGCAAATGTGTGCTTTAAACTTTATTTAAGTTTATTCGGATATGCTATGAACATTTACAGTTTACTGTTATGACTTATGAGTAGTTATGAGTAAGAGTACTTTCATCGGCCATGTTACGTTTATGAGTAGTAAAACTAAACAAATGTTAATTTAATTTAATATAGCTGTTATAGTTTTCGTTTCTTGGGCAGTTAGCTACTTCACATACAAATATACAGTATCTTAGAAATCATTCTTGTTTATCTCGACAATTCGTCGATAATTAAGTCTAATGACTCGATCGCGAATGTCAAAAATTATATTTTGATTAATCACCTATTCAGCCGGTGGTCAGTTCTATTAATTGCGTCTATAACACAATAAAATGACCAATCAATTACGTTGCATCATAAAAGGCATCAATTGGTAGTAATAAAGTTTGTGAATGTTAATCAGCCGAGATGTGTCATAAAACGAGCCACTGGTTCGGGTGTCGCGCGGCGGGGGGCCTCTGGGGGCCCTAATTGATTTGTGCCCCAGGCCACAATCAAAACAGATCGTATTTTATAAGACGTATCTCGTTGAGGGTGAGGGAGAGTCGAGTGCGAATTCCCTGTGACTTTTTAATGTTGGCAACATTTTGACAACGTAGCACACACATGGTAAATTGGCTAGAGAACATCTGCTTTGAAATACCAATACGTATAAAGCGTCAGGCTTCCGGATAACTTTATTATCATGTTATTTACACAATTTAAGTCCAACTTTCGATATCGTTAATCAAAATCAAAGTGACAAGTTAATGTCGCAGGTGCCCGCGAGAGGTCGAGGCCCTAAGGCCACTGCAAAGTTCTCTCCGCCACTGAAAATAGATTTTTACGCAGTAGCGTCATACATCTTGCAATGACAGTTATGGGACCTTAAAGGTCAAAGCTATGTTTTATGCTAACCGTTAGTAGCAGAATTGCGCAGAATACATCAGTCAAAGTGATTAGTTTTGCATTTAGATTGAATTTATTAGTTATTACATATTGCTTCAAAAGCGATTTGCATATAAATTTTAAAGGATATAAATTTTCAATTCAATGTCAAATGTATTAATGAAAAATTAATTTTAAAAATGCAATCTCATATAAATCTTATGTTATTTACGGAACAGTAGAATTTAATCAAAATATTGTCAGGAAAAGTTAACCTCCATAGTTTTCCAGCAAGTGTAGCAAATTCTAATGTGTTCAGTGATCAAACACAAGAAAATCAAATGATCATTTGATAAATAGTCCCTGGGGTGTGCGGCGCGCGTCGCCCCGCTTTGTCGCGCTCGTAATGCGGTCAACTGGCTTATACTCTGGGCCCCGCCGGGTTGCCCCTGCCGTCTCCCCATAGCGCCGAGCCTGGGGCATGAGAACTCGAGCGCGCCATGGGAAATTATCGCCTCCCTATCGATACGCGTCATCTGCCTAAATATGTTATAACAACATGATTTGTTTGCGGTTATATTGTGGCTGAAGTCAAAACGGTGCAAATGACCTCGACAGTCTGCGAGGAGCAAAAGTTTATGAAACCACATCTATTTTTATGGTTTCGGATTGTTACAAGCATGCGAAATCCATATCTTCTTCTCTTATATATAAAAATTAATTGCTGTTCGTTAGTCTCGCTAAGACTCGAGAACGGCTGAACCGATTCGGCTATTTTTAGTCTTGAAATATTCGTGGAAGTCCCGAGAAGGCTTAAACGGTTTGTATGCTCAACGAAGTGGGCACGGGTCAGATTGATAAAATTGTCAGATTAGCTACATGAAAACTTTAAAGCTTGATTTTTAATATTTTATTTTGCTACTGGCGTGATTGTCCTCTTTTAAGGCAATTTAAAGCTCTTCCTTAGGATTGGATATTATATTAAACAATCGGTTAACGTAAAATCACGTTTGAAACTTTGAATGTTTGAACAAAGTCAGTTAATTTGTCCAATACTGATGGGGCAGTAAATAGATCGGGCTATTAATCACGGTTCTACGCGACTGTACCGACTGTACTGGGGTGAAGTCTGATGCCATAAATCTTCCTGGCAACTGCACTGCGGTACATTCGCGCTGAAAAATTGCTGATTCAAATAAACATGCCAGGACTATCACGCCTACTATTCTTTAATGTGCCCACGTTATACTATTGATGGGTGATTACAAAAACCGATAAAGCTGAAAAGTTATGTAGGCTCCATACATATGTAATATTGATCAAATATCAATCAATGGGTCCAAATTTTTTGAAAGTCGAGAAATGAGATGAAATTGTTAGTTAATTAAAGAGCATTTAATTAATTTAATATTTCAAATATTGAGTTCTATATTTTTTTGTTTGCCTAAGGATCAGTAGTAGTACTAGTAATATTACCTACCTACTTACATATTACTAGCAAAGTTCTTCGATTCCGAAATTAAAGACTTGGTTTTTTTTACGACTATCGTAAAAACGTACTTTAAAATCTAGGTTTCTCTACTATTTTAAAAAGGGAAACATTTGTGTGTATGTTTGTTTGCATGGCTCCGACACCTGGAATAATCTGGATGGCATTGAAAATGATAGCGGCAAAATGAATCGTTCCTTGGGATCCGTTGGGATTTTCAATAACGCGCACGAATTTGCGTAAAACATATAGTATACAAATAAAGTACAACAGCTATTTGTCAGTAATAAATCCTTTTGAAGACAAGATGAGACGCACAAAAAAGTTCAGCATACTTGCTCTTACAAGAGGAATAAATCTTTAATGTCTTTTGAAATCGACGAAGACAATAGTAATTATCTTCACCAAGCACAATTCGCCATACCAGTCATTTAATTGTTGCAATTTATATTGTATGATTTATTAAAGATATTAATTAGATAATTAATTAGTAATTATTATTTAATTTGGTATGGTTTCTTTATTTGTGCTTGAAGTGCAGAAACTAGTTGTCTATAAGGTACCAGCTTTAATTGTTAAATTGTTGTTTCTATTTTATCGCTAAATATATATAAAGGGTGTAAAAAGAGGAGTCACTATAACTTTGTATATAAAAAATACATTTCCAAAATGAGGAAAGGTAGTATAAACTATAATCGTATCTCAAAGTTATAGTGACTGCTCTTTTTACACCCTGTATAGTTAAGATTTAATAACTCGAGTGAACTTTAGAAGTCGTATTACGCCTTTCAAACCATCACGTAGAAGAGAATACAAAATGTTTAATATAATATGGGACTCGTCGATGAAGGTATATAAAGGTATGGTTTCCGTCACGAAATATCAACAAACACGTTCAATATATTATTACAAAAGAACAACTACTTCCGCTAACAAAGTATAAATTACAATATAATGTAATGTACAAACTAAAATAAAACATAGTACAAGAGCTAGAGAATGCTCGTCGCCCACACCACATTGTATGCAAATGGCAGGTCGCAGGTCGGTACAATCCCGACTGGTTTTCATGTCGGGAATAGGCCAACAATTGGTACGAACATGGGTCAAATTTTTAAGCAACATCAATTTGACAAAATTAAGAATGTTGAGACAGCGAGTATTTAGGTATGAATAAAGAAAGTCATATACTTACACCATAATCAAAAGTCAGGAAGAGACTGCTGGCGCTTATGAATCCTCTAGTGCTGTAGAATGGGAGGAACGGTAAACATTTTCCATCTTATATCTGCACATTTATCATATTTTGGCTTGACTAGGTATATTTTAAAGTTATAATCCACTATATAATCCATGCCAATCCATCGTGTTTAAACACGAAATGAATTATAAAAGTACATTCATATAATAATAATAGTAATATCTATGGACGTTTCACACCACGTTAATCTGGCCCCGTGCTAAGTATCCGAAGAACTTGTGTTACAGGTACCAGACAACGGAAAATATATTTAATACTTTTTATACTATAGGTACACATATTTAAGATTTTTATTATAATACCTATACACACATTTAATATTTTTGCTAGGTTTAGAAACCAAAGTAAACCATTATAATTCAAACTGTAATTTGAATTTAATGCTATATGTGACATATTTTAACACACTTTTTTTAATAAAAAAGTAAATAATTTGCAGTTTTCTGTCCTTTAAACAATAATTGTTATTGTTTGTAGCGATGTTAAGATTTAATAACTCAAGTGAACTTGAGACTTAATGGGACCAATTACGTCAATAGAGGAGAAACTTTGTACATTCTACGCGAAGTATATATGTCACATTCGAGTAGTTTTAAATGAGGTGTGCACTTATTTCTCTTTGGGAAATTAATCAAATTTCTCGCGAGTCATATTTTACATAATAGTTATTAAAAAAGTCAGTATAAAAGCCAAACTATTTTCATTGACATAACTTTAGAGCAACTTGCGGCTGGTTCTACAGATACTAACTGACAGAGCTCATCTAAGTTCTGTTACTGAACTGTTCCAGCTACAATTACCTTTTTGAAGCTGGTTAAACACACTTCAGTCTTCTTCTTTGTCAGCAGGCTTACTCCCTACACAATCGAGAATAGAATCAGTTCGATCTCAACGGCTTTTGGTATTTTATTTAGTGGATTGCTTTAAACCTAACCAGAATAAAGAAAATCGATCGTAACTTTTTGTACTCCCGACTATATCAATCGACTGAGAATCAAAATAAATAAACGTCAATGTGTTAGGAAGTACGCGGCACGATCGAATCTGAATCAAAATCGAGTCAGTTTGGAGAGTAACGCCCCAGGCCATGATAATTGTAAATATTGTAATTGTAGGCATCATCACGATTCTTTCAATAATGTATCCCCTCTATTTGTACTCTACTCCTCGTATGCTCATGAATGGCCTCACATTCCGCAAGTCATGGCAACCATTGTGTCCTACATCACGACCGAACAACACGCCACGCCACGTGTCGTGATGTGAGAGGTGAAGAGTCGACTTTTGGTCTAATACTCCGGTTATGGTCATATGCAAATTCATACGAGAAAAATCATGTTCCCTGATTAACTGTATGGGTTTAAATGAGGACATACCTTATAAAGCCATAGACATATCTTGGTTCATTTATCTATTAAAAAACGGGAAAGTTTATTCGAACAAATTACACTTCTAGGCTCTACTAAGGCAAAGTAATAGCATTTTTATTACATACATAATGTTTTATTAAGCGCAAACAGAATAAGAAAGTGCAAAGAAAATCCACTCCATACTAGAAGGAAAGCATTCTTTGTTCGTTTACATCAGCTATACTCTAAGTGTGTTTCGCGGAACCCTAGGGTTCCGTAATACCACTGTAGGGGTTCCGCAAGAATTTAGGAAAAAAACTAAATATCACAATAGACTGTACACCGAATCTGATATGAGACTGCAACTGTCTTTTATCAAACCTGACATCAACCAATCAATAAAAAATAAAATACAGTTTCATACCTCCCATTGATTAGATTTTTTCTTTGATAACATCTTGTAATAATGTACTTGCCATATGACATGTTAAAGTAGGTAATAATCAGTAACTGTTACATTTTACCTTTATTACCTACGTTTATGAATAAAAAATACACTTTTAAAAACTATTGTTTTATTGTAGGGTACCGGCAAGTATTTTGCTTTCCAAAAATCCAATCCAATAATAAATTTACTGTTTAAAAATATTAATTATACAAGGCGTTTCATGGTCCATATAATTATCAAGCCAAAAATAGTGTGAAGAGAAGGACACGTAGAGAATTTTTTGTTTTGTCACCTCATATAAATTACATACCATAAAGCGACAAATCATGATCTCCATAAAAGTCACAAAACAGATGAGTTTCAACCCTGGTCCGGTGTTAGATCCCAGTGCGTTCGTGTATACCTAACTATAGAACTATAGAACCTAACTATAGTTCGTGTATGCCTAACTAGGTATAGACTAAGAGCCCGCGAGCCCCAGAATTGTAAGATTCATTCCTTGTGGTTATATTAGACCTTTGCATTTTTTTATTGCGTTATGGTAAGTAATTTATAAATATGAGGTGCCAAAACCAAAAATACTCTACGCGTCTTTCTCTTCACACTATATTCGGCTTGATATATGATCCATGAGACACCCTGTATACCTACTTCAGGTTGTTTGGTCACCATTACAGAAAAAATATTAGGATACTTAGCATGGGGCTAGGGCCCCGATTCTCGCTTCTCGAACTTCGTTGCGAATCGCAGTCTGTCCCGCTCGTTCACGTATTTGGCAGGCGTGCAAGAGGGACAGACTCATAATCAAAATGAATTTTGAGGAGCCAGAATCGTAGCCTAAACCAGTAAAATTTTCGTCTTAAATTATTCAAACAATAAAAGTATGAGGGTACGAATGATGTAGAGATAACATCAACAACCAACAATTCTATGTCGACTATTCAAAACTAAGTTTGTACTACAAGTGCCCTGTATACTTATCTTCGTTGGTCAACCAAAATGTATGGTAAGAGGGATCTTTTTACGTGGGCACAAACTGTACAATAACAACGTCGAGTGAATTAATATTTATCAAAATGCTAATGATAATTACTTAATTCCAGTGCATCCCTGTTGTATTTTTAATTAAATGAAAACATAATTGATATGAACGCATTAAATATACCAGATGTAGGAACTATTAGTAGGACAATGTGGGGCGGGTCAACAGCTCATGACTTTCGGTAAAAGATTTTAAATATAACCCGTCAGGCTTACTCCCGACACAATCGAGAATCGAATTAGTTCGATCTCAACGGCTTTTGGTATTTGATTTAGTGGATTACTTTGAAAATAATCAGGATAAACAAAATCGTTAGATCGTAACTTAGTGTACTCCCGAGCATATCATTCGACTGAGAATCAAAATAAACAAACGTCAATTCATACGCTCATACACGATCGAATCTGCATCAAAATCTATTTGGAGAGTAGGTAAGGCCTGGGCCTTACCGATCTATCAAGATCTGGATCTTTGATAGAACTATCTGCGACAAATATAAAAATATCCTAAAATTATTAAACTGGGGTTTTCAACAGCACATATAGATAGGATATATGCAAAAACCTATCAATATCTATTATTTACATACCTGTATGCCGAGCAGGAATAATGGACAACATTATATTTATAAAGTTATCGATGATATAAGTTTCGGAATATATATTTTTTAATTGTTAAATATAATTTTTTTCTATATTGTATTATCATGATTTTGATACAATCTTAACAATACTTTTTTGTTAGTTAATTCTACTTGCGGTACCTATAGATATATGTCTAAAGATTCTTATTTTCCGTATAAAATAAGATTCGGAATTTCGGAAAACATAGGTATACCTACTTCAGGCTATTTTAAATGATGAATAAAATACGTTCCTCAAATAACCCACTAATATTCATTTTCTAATCATTTTCTAATAAGGTCAGAATCCATTATCCAAATGTCAACTATAAGTGGCCTCCAAATACGGTGTCCAATATTATAATTTTATATTTTGAATTCAAAATTATATGACCGAAGATAATAAATGCCCGTATTAATAACACAATCTCAAACCCAATCACACTAATTGAGAACCTATTTGACAGATAAAACAACGTTTCACTTTTAATAGTGGACACCTTTATTAATGTTAATAGTAGTAACAAAATTCTTTATTTAAACATAACATTAGGTACATACATTGAGAAAAGTACATAAATAAGTATACGTTTCAATTGGCGGCCTTACTGCCAAAAGCAGTTTCTTCCAGGCAACCAATTACAAGTAAGTACTTTAAATATTTTCATTACTATAAAAAGAAAACTTTTTATACCGTAATATTCAACTCATAGATTAAAGAAAAACATTAAAATATGTATATTCTATATTTTTATATTCTTTATTTTCACGTTTTAAACAAAAAAAATTTAAAGTAGGTAGGTATGTAAGTTATGTAGAGTTCTTCATTTTTTTATGTGAAATAAAGTTTTTTTTATCTGTCATAATATAGGTTCTCAAGTCAGGTTGGGTTTGAGTTTGACTGCTGAAAAAATGTATTATTTAATTTAAAAATAATTATTGTTACTAATATTATATCTATGGCCGCTTCACACCACGTCAATCGGCAACGTGCTAAGTATCCGAAGAACCTGTGTTACAGGTACCAGACAACGGAAATATATTTAATACTTTTATACTATACACATATTTAATATTTTTATTATATTAATACACAAATTTAATACACATACATGACCGCGGCACATAGAAAACTTTTTGTTTCTAAGGCGTGATTCGAAGCCGCGACCTCCTGCTTGAGGACCGTCGCGCTCAACCGCTGCGCTACAGAGGTCGTCAAATTTGCGAGGCAACTTACAATACACGATTTCAAAGTTCCAAAAACACAGATACAGAATTAGAGCTCAGCTAGTGAGGTAATCCGCGGGAATGAAACAATGGCCGAGACGTCCAGAATTTACTGGCCATAATTATAGGGTTGGCGCGGTTAATTGCGGGCCGCTCGTCCAGCTTTTTTTGACTAAATAAAAATTGACTAATATTCATAATAAATAATGAACCTCGGACGAGATTATCGTGTCCGGTGACCGGTCCACCAGCACCGTATAGATTTTCGCCCGATTAATGTCCGTTTTAATCAAACTCATTCGCTGTATTGGTGGTTAGAACCGTGAGTAAATATTTTTACTGGTTTAACTCAAATTATATTATTTATAAGTTGATATCTTCAGTAATTCAAAATTCACTAAATGTAATAATATTCAAAGTGTTTTAAATATACTAAAAATCATATTGAAGGTGCACAACAATACACAATTACTAGCCTTTACACAAATGTTATATGTTTTACACATATGCTACATTTCATTTTGCCTAGTAGGTATATGGTTGATTTGTACTCTAAAGGGTGCAGGTTCCCAGGTTGTGGTGAGTACCAATTACACTTTTTCAAATCTCAAGTAGGTAACTTTTGCATACCAGAGTCACAAAACATGCATAAAATCAACACTTAAAAACTTTAACATTTATAACACTTGAAGGACAAACTAGTAACTAAAAAAATCTGTGACAAACATTACACGAAGAGGCTTACTGACAAAACAGACAATAAATAAAGTATAACTCAAAGAGGTACAAAATTCCGTCACACGTATGACGCACGTGATAACCCGCGATGCATGCCGATTGCCGACAAGTTGTGAATGATACATGCACGAGTATGCATCCTAATTTGGTGAACGGAGCAAAAACCTCGCAGGCTCCTCCGCTCCTCAGCCGCAGGCCGCCCTTATAATTGCTGGTTTGGATCAAAAAGCCCTCAATTATAAAATAATAGCAGATGTGTATAGTAATAACAATTATTATCACGCTCGCCGGCCATCATTATTGTTGAAATATGGCCAACGTTGAGATGTACGCGGACGGCGGAATTTCGCCGAATACCTCAGACAGAGAGGAACCTTCCTTCGATATGACTATTTGTTATTCCACTTGAAGAATTCAAGACGTACGTAAATGTTTATCAAGTTTTAGCAGGCAAATTATTCGAGCTTACCGTAGTGATGCACGCAACAACGGTTGTCAACCGTATTATATTACATAGTATAATAAAACTAATTGCAGATAGTGAGTAACTTATATGAGGTGCCAAAAAAAATGCTCTACTCGTCCTTCTCTTCACACTATATTCGGCTTGCTATATGAACCATGAGACACGCTGTATAATTTTAGGAGGTAAATACTTGACAACCCTAGTTTCAAATCCATGTTGTCTTCGTTCATCAAGAGCTTTTAAGTCATAACGCCAAATTTTAAGCTCGTTACAAAAAAATCATATTAATAAACTATAGAGCAGAAAGGTTATAAACTGACAAACGAATGCTAAAAAACAAACATAAATTAACATGTTAATAATAACCAAATTGAAAGAAAACGCTCATAAATATTTCCCATTATTACCTAATTATTATCGTAATCCACAAGCAATAATTCAGTTTATGGAAGGCCCCGCCTTTTTCCAGTCGCAATCTTAATAAAGACTTCCTAGACGAATATAATGTGTGTTTTATTTTGATCAAACATCTCGCGTGCTTTAATTAAAGATAGATTTTAATTAAAGGTAATCTTCGCTGTAAAGCAACAAGCCGAGATGTATTTTGGTACTTAATTCGCTTGCTGTAATTGCGTTTTGATTGTAGGCATACCGGAGTGTTGCGATATTATAATCACTCGATAATTTCGACGCCAACGACGTCGTTGTTAAACATTTAGTAAAACCGTTAATGAAATAAAGATGAGTTTAAAACATCTATGAAGTCTAGGAAACCTTTTTCTTTAGACGAAATTTGTCCGAAAATGTATAAGAATACATTTTTCGTCAGAGGATAATTACTGTAACATTTATTAGTAACCATTACCAACATAGTTGTATACTTGAATATTACGTACGTATTTTAATTGAAAAAATATATAAAACCACCTTTTTCTTTCAAGCTTTGCACGCGTGCAGTAGATTTCACCACATTCGGGGTAGAATTTTGTAACATCCTTCGTTGGTGGATGCCTTCATATAGAGAATACATGCGAAATCCAAATTTTCCAGCCATTAGGGTTTGGCCTGTGCGTTAATACAATATTAGTCATTTAGTTTGACCTGTGCATTGATACAATTTCAGTCGTTCACTTTTGTATAAGATATAAAGAGCTAAGGCAATTAGAATTAAAGTTTACAATACAAAATTACATAGACAAATATTGGAAGTGATTGTGGTAGCGTGCGCTGAGCCATCATACCTTCACTCCGGCGATTAATCATTGCTCCTCTACCGGATAATTCGGAGGTTGATTTAGTGAAAAGCAACGTGTTATTACGAGATAAATCTTTATCTAGAAAAGCTAAGAAGGCCTAAACGTCGAGATTTATAGCCCCCGGCCATCGACGGCAGCTTGATTTGTGATTTTGTTCTCATCCTCTGATGAATTTTAATACACAGTTGTGAAACGCGCGCTATAATTATATCAGGACTAATTGTTACTTTCACAATTCCATATTTGAAAATTTATTTTATAAACGTTGTGTGGGAACGAAGGATTAAACGAGGTTTTGGAGTCCTAATGGCTATTTTATTTTAATGTTAAATTCTTTTGTTTTTGATACGAATGTTTTGTTTCTCAGTTTCGACGTTTGCTTCGTGATCTATGAAGATATAGAGTAACGAATTGGTTTTAGAGTGTTTATAGTTGGTGGGAAGTATTATTAGGTCCAGTTACGTAAAATGTATGAGTATGATTGAGAAGGAAAAATTATATTTAGAATGATTTGAGATGCAGATTCTGGTGCACTGAGATAGTAACTTTTTGGTAAATTACTTTTTACGTAATTGACTAAGAAGTTACTAATAACATAACGTAAGGTACATCTAATTACTTATTAATAAACTTTATACCTACTTTGAATTTATTTACGCATACTTAACATTCTATTAAGTAATTTGATTACTTCTTTTATAGAAAATCTATCGGTGAGCCATCAGAGGCGTAGATGTGCCGGTAAATTAATGAGGTCTTCCTCAGAGTTTCGCGGTCTAATTGCCGCCATTAATATTATCTCAACAACGACGCCATCTTATCGACAATCTCTATTTCTAGTTAAGAGTGCTTGTAATTATTTTTCATATATAAACGGTTAATAAGACTAGCATTATTGCACATTGATTATTGTGGCTATTCCCCGACAGAAATGGGCATTGACCTTTCAAGTCAATTTATTATCAGCATGACATCAATATCGTTTCCTCTGCAGAAAAGTAAAAGTTAATCTATACTAATATTATAAAGCAGAAGAATTTGTTTATTTGTTTGTTTAAAGACGCTAATCTCAGGAACTGCTGGTCCGATTTGAAAAAATCTTTTTTTTGTTGGATAGTCGTTTATAGAGGAAGGCTTTGTGCTATAAAACATTACGCTGCGACCAATAGGAGCGAAGCGTCAGTGAGAAATGTTGCAAAAACGAGGAAAATTATTTACATTAGAGGACTTTATATATAAAAATATGTATGAAAGAAACTCCTTTTTAATAATCATAATAACAAACACCAACGTGATTAATCAAAAGATAATCGCGATAGTGTTTCCGACAACCACGGGAACGAAGTCGCGGGCACAGCTAGTATATAATAAAACACTTAGAACCTAATAAGTTTAAGACTGCTCCACAACCAGTGACTACACACATATTATGTTGCAGACATAACTTAATACAGTGTCAATGTGAAAGGCGCACAATGCGACGAAGGCACAGTAAAAGGATTTAGGGCCCTTTCAGACGTTCGATCTTTAAATGTGGAATAAGTATTCAATAAAACATTCGCTCGTAAAGCAATACAAAAAACAAGCGGGAGCTGCGTACAAAGGATCGTAAAGGCACTCCACTATTATGTAGTTATTGTTACGGGGTGGAAACACCATTATTACACGCCACACGCTGTTAGTGCGCTCGTACGCTCGTAGCGGTCCGCGGCCTTGCCCGGAGCTTACCGGAGTAATGGTTTATCTTAAAATACTTATGGGTTTAAGGATTATATTACTAATAATATCTATGGCTTCCGCATCTCGTCAATCTGGTGCTATGTTCTTGAGGAGCTAGTGGAAAGTGTGTAAACGGGTATCGGGACATATTACTCGTAATATCTATGATAATGTATGGACGCTTTCACGTCTATCTGGTCCCATACTAAGTTCTCGAAGAACGCGTCGTGGGTTCGATTCCCGCGTTGAAACTAAAATAAAATATTGTTTTCAAGTTTGGTAAGGACATGATGGGCATGTAAAAACTTGGTCCTGCGCTTGATCTCCCACCAGTCGTGTTATTCGTCCCACTGGGCTATGAGAGTGAAGGAAGAGAGAGTGCTACTGAGTGTTGCGCACATACTTGGGCACTATAAAATAAATCCTGCATAGTTGTGGCCTGGTTTCAATAAAACCGACCACCGTCACCGAAATCGGTGTGAGAGGGCGTATTATTTATCATCTCGAAGAACTTGTGTTATAAAACGAAAATAGATTTAATACTTAAATTTTATACTATTTTACTTTTATACAATATTCAAGAAGTTTTATCAGTCTTACAATTATAAATTTTTATTTTTGACCACGATTTCTTTCGGGATCTATTCATATTCGGGATCTATAATACATTTTCGAGAGACATAAGGAATGTAGTTTTACTGTACTCTTTGCAAAAATTTTATGTCAGACTACTTACTAAACATTTTTTAAGGAGCCAGTAATTTTTGAGCGGACAAGGTAATCGAAAGTCCAACAATCTATACGGGGTTAGATGCCTTTGATACCCTCAAGGCGACACCTGAACTAGGCTGTGAGAAATTGTAACTAAATACATGACTTACCGATAATATTTTATTGTACTCCTTGATAGGCTCTTTCTGATAATTTCGAATATTTCCAAAACAAATTCGACACGTACGATTTACACCTATTATATTTGTATACACTCTCGAGTACTGACACTTCAATATCCGTCAAGAGAGCATCTTGACAACAATGTCAACAGTTGTCAACAGTTGTCGACACTTGCTCATCCAGCGGAAGCGGCTTTGTTCCGGGATTAGGGATTTTGCATGGAAACCGTCATCGAATGTCGTATTGTGTGAATGGGATACATAAATGCGGATTACAAAAATCTGATCTCACGTGTAAATCTACATGTGGACAATTGTAAAAGCGTTCGTAGTGACACTTCAAGTTGTGTTAATAAAGTAAATATTTTTGTTATATTAGTTGATTGGTATTGATGACCTCCGTAGCGCAGTGGTTGAACACATTGCTAAAAAGGTCGCGGGTTTGAATCCCTCCGAAGGAACAAAACGTTTTGTTTTTTGTACATTGTTAAATATATATAAAAAAAATTATGTATAGAATAAAAGTATTATGTTTCTGTTGTCTGGTCTTATCAACACAAGGTCTTCTGATACATACGGGGCAGGATTGACGTGGTGTGAAGCATCAATATATATTAATATTATTGTAAACATTTTAGAAGTTAAAACTGATTATATTTGAGTATTTTGCTATCGTCACGAATTTATGATTCATCTAATATCAAACAGAAGACTATTTTCTTTCTTATGGTGGCTTAGATTATAAAACAACATACATTTTACAGAGTGCAGCGAACATCTGGGTGTCATGCAAATAGAAAATCAATGATGAATATAAATTACATTGTAAAATGTAAACAATTTGGTTCGTTGCTTCACCCAGATATTCGGTCTATCTGCCTTTTGTTAACAAATGGTTGATTTACAAGATACAACTTACCTTTAACAACCTAAGTTTGTTACACCGAATTCAAGTTATTAGCGTGATAATAAATGTTAAATACACACAATTACATAATAATAATCACATTAATTAACTCGAAGTGAATTTTAAGTAGGCTAAACAATAATTTTAGTAATTGTTTGAAAAATACGTCGCATGACAAAATGCCGGTGCCAAAACATGCAAGTAAATGGAAAATTGCGACGAATTGTGGCAAGCGTTTGACTTAAGTGAGGTCGACCACATATAATTATAATTGAGAGGTTTCCGCTTAAAAATAGGAATAATTATTACTATTTACATTAAACCTTCTATTTAAGTAAGTTATAAACCAATTGAAGCTTTTTTAAAGTGCCCAAATAATAGTAGTTTCTTAAATTTGTAAAGTTTTAGCTTTTATTTTCATTTATTGTATTATTTTGACTATTGCCTGTGATCTGCGTAAAAACATAATCCTACGGGAACACTACTTTTTTGATATAAAAAGTAGCGTGGCACATTGCATAATTAACAAATATGCACACTCCACAGGGCAAAAAAATAACAAAATTTTCAGTACCTTATGATACATGCTTGATGCTCATGTAAAAATGTGTGCAAGGAGTTCATTGAAACCTTTTTATTATTTTTTTATAAATTTTAAGCCAACTTTGACATCCCTACATCGAATTCGAAATTCGAATAAAATAGCAAACAAAATGCATTCGGACAAAATGTGATGGGCGTAGAGCATGTAATTATTCAGTACAATCACGAGCAAATAATAAAATGTTGTGTACAGTTGCTTTGTTAATGTTATTCGATATTTGTTCTTGGGCGTGACCTGGGCGGCGACGCCATATGCGCACGCGCTCGAACCCGTGCCTTACCAGCTGAGCTATGACCATTATTCCATTATTTCTCTTTATGTAACTAGAGTTGGTAATTAGATATAGCAAGATTGTTACTTATGGAAGTAAGTGCAGCGTGCTTGAGATGTTTATTTAGACTAATATAGAAAAATATAGAAAAAGCCTAAGGTAGGCCTTGTCAATATTTTAGGAAAACAACGTAGTATAAACCTTATTACCTTACCAATAATATAATAATAATAATAATAATATCTATGGACGCTTCACACCACGTCAATCTGGCCCTGTGCTAAGTATCCGAAGAACTTGTGTTACAGGTACCAGACAACGGAAATATATTTAATACTTTTATACTATACACATATTTAAGATTTTTATTATATTATACACAAATTTAATACACATCCATGACCCAGGAACTTTGATAACTTTTTGTTCCCTCGGCGGGATTCGAACCCGCGACCTTTCGTTCGAGCACCAACGCTACAACCAACTGCGCTATGGAGGTCGTCAAATAATTCAGTTAGAACTAATAACTTTTATTAAAAGGCCTGAACTCTGAATGGAAGTTTAATTGTCATTTATGTATCTTCGTCACTTGGCTTTACAGACTAACTTTTGTCTCAGAAATAGTTCCGTTTCAATAACTAGGACAGTATAAAAAGGGAAATAGTTTGCAGCCCTTAGAAAGCTGCTCGCTCGCTGCGGGAGCGACGCCTGCGCACGAATTACAATAATTACGTCAGCACGCGCCGCGCCGCGCCCGAGATTACTGTCATTTGCGCTGTACTCTGTTCTCCGCGTAGCAACTGTTTATCGGCGACATGTAGCCACGAACCCCACAGCTGGGCATAGAATAATCCATACACATCAAAATATCTCGACGACCTCTGAAGCGCAGTGGTGCTCGAGCCAGAGGTCGCGGGTTTGAATCCCGCCGAAGGAACAAAAAGTTTTCTGTGTTCCTGGGTCATGGTTGTGTATTAATATAGGTAACAACTGAAACGCTCGGGGCCGTTAGCCAAGTTGTCATTATGACAACGAAGTTTGATACCAAAGTACCTATATATTATATGACATAAAAAAGCAACACGTCACTTTAGGATCGCTATGTCAGTCAGCGATGCTTGTGTCAAATGTCATATATATTTGTGTTATATAATATACTATGAGCAAATTAGGTTTAAAACAATGTGATGCCACTGCATTTGGTTAGGGTCCATTCACACGTCAATGATATACACTTTTGATCACTTTAAAGTATTTATTGGATAACACATAATATATGATACATCTTTTAACTAGATAGATCCTACTCTTATATGCTCTCTTGGACGACTGATATAGACTATGTGAGGCAACACTGTCACTGTCACATCATAATAATATTATGTCAATGTTAAACTTTTTTTAGAACCTTGGCTAAAAACTCTGTTCTGTTCGACTGTACACATAATTTATTTTAGGCTCAAAACATGTGTTAAAATATACAGGGTGTAAAAAAAATTGTCACTGTAACTTTGAGATACGATACCATACCATTCCTCATTCGGAAATGTATTTGATTAATATTTTTTTTTGCCAAAAACTAAAAAAAAAATTTTTTACTTTTTACCATTTCCTATTTTTTTGGCGCAAAAATGATAATAATGCAAAAAAATATATATATTTTTGTAAAAGAATATGAAAAAAAAAATACATTTCTAGAATGAGCAAATGTGTATAATCATATTCCAAAGTTATAGTGACTGCTCTTTTTACAGCCGTTATGTTTTCATAAAATTTGTTAACGTTGGGTAAAAAGGATTAGTTTTAAATAAGTACAACATCTGTTGATATCACACGAGTCGGCGAGTAGATTTCGCATGATACGGAAAGTGCATCCTGTCATACGAGGCGTATCCCTCGGCCCTCGGCCCTCGGAGCTCGGGGACGTAAAAAATGGACCAATTTTTATAATAGTCGCTGGGGCAACGATCCGAATGTACTTTATTACAAACCGGAAACATTTATTACTTCTGTCAGGCGAAAAAATACTTTGATTTTCGTGAAACTCTATATGATGGAACAGCTGACACCTTTGGGATGGAATCGTTTTTGTTATAATTGCATTTACAGTGCCTACGTATTATCTATTTGGAAATATAGTAGGTGCTATAACTAGCTGTTCCCGCGACTTCAACGTTCGCGTGGTTTTTGAGTGACTTAAACCGTTTATGCAGCGCACGCAACGAAAGTCCCCAAATGTGAATAATTTTCCCAGTTTTTGCAACATTTCTCACTGACACTTCGCTCTTATTGGTTGCAGCGTAATGTTATATAGCCTAAAGCCTTCCTCTATAAATGGACTATCTAACAAAAGAATAATGTCCTAAATCTGAAATTATATATATCTGAAATTAGCGCGTTTAAACAAACAAACAAATTCTCCCGCTTTATAATATTAGTAACTATTATTAGTTTATGTTAACTTAGTTGTAATACGTAGATATATTACCTACATCTTAGCCTCGACCACAGTCTGCAATGAGTTATACTGAAATGGTAAACTTTATTAAGTTAAAGGGCTCAGATGTGTAATTAATCATCTAACTATCAACTTCTACCGGTCAAGGTCGATTTCCTTGAATGTACTTTTCCTCGCTTTCACCATCTTCAAACTTGGAAATAATTCAACACAGATAGTTGAATCATAAATAAATGTAGGCGCATGATAGATGGCGCATTGTTTCTATTTAAATATGTATCGTTTTGATTACATTTGTTAAGTGCGTTATCGTATATTAGTTTTACGCAGTTCCCGCCCTGCCGCCCTGCGCGGCCCGCCCCGCGTAAACAAACGGCGCAGCGCGAGACGGCAACACGTGCGAGGGAGAGGCACGCTCGACTCTGTCGGCCACCAAACCCTACAATTAGTCGGCGAGATTCGTCCGCGGCATCGATTCGTTACGAGATAATTTGGGCTTTTCTAATGAAAAACTAGTGTCGTGTGTTCCATGGGCCATGAACTGTGCGTACTACCAGCAGGCGGGAGGGCCGCACCCCCCACACAATGTCAACAACAATTACTTCAACGAGGTAATTACTTGGATTTTTTTAATTATCGCTGAAAACCATATGGGATAAAGCCCAACAAACTTTTATTTTCATTTATTTTTTTTCGAACGACAACCATTTTCGTACAGTTTGAATTATGACAGTTAAATTAATAGTAATTACGCAACCGACACCGTTATCCACTACAATAAACATAATATATTAGATAATATTAAACTAAGTTACAAAATAAACTATGGCAAACTGGTGTCACAGTTTCCCAATTACTAAAGAAATATGTATGAAATGTAGCAAATTGCTTATTAGACTTCTCCACCTTGATATATATTTAGTATTGAATTGTACAATGTACATACTTAGATAAAAATAACTTTTACTCTATACTTTATAGACATATTTATGGTATGTATTTAAACATTTAAATTTATACCCTTCGATTATATAATTCTACAAGTGGCAATAATAATAATTCCAAGTTACAAAATTCATTGAGGTAAACATTTGAAATCATTGGCAAAACCGCAACATAAAATATGCAATATCAAAGCTGTGTTGAAATTATAATCGCTAAGCTAATTTATAATATTAACTGCTAAATATTCATTTAAAATACATTAATGATAATAAATATATTACCATGTTATTGCTTAACACTTGTTCAAGTTTTTTGTTATAAAATGTGAACGGGGCAATATTGTCGTGAAAACGAATCTAGTGATAATATATTTAAGCCCGGTATGAATACCGGGCTTAAATATATTTTTTTAATATATTAAACTAGTTTGAGGTGAAAATAAGTTACCCTAGGTTACGGCGAAACTCTTTACTTACGGAAAATTCTTATTCCAAAAAGTTTTACTCCAAATAGCGATACAAATATCGCTATACATTTTTTTTATTTATACACGGCTAATAAAGAAACGATATATCTTAAAGCGGTCCCTAGACGGTCAAAATTGCTTGACAAGCATTTACGTGATTGACAAGCATGCTTGACGAGGCCACGACATCAAAAAACATTCTTGTCAAGCATTCGCATCATTTTGTCGGATAGAGTGACCCAGTGTTGAACTTGCGCTAAAACAGAAACATTTGCAAAGTAGTAGGATGTATCTAGATGCAGATATGGCTTTTCTTGCTCTCACAATTGCTTTGTTGAAGAAAACAAAAAAGAAACGAACAAGACGATGGTCTAAGCAGTGGTATTTGTTAAGAGATAGATTTACCCATGAGCATTTGCAAAAGATTCTACAATTGACGGAGCCCAATGATTTCAAAAATTTTTTGAGGATGGATAATGAGGCAACCTGGTCTCTCCATAACGTTCCGTAGTACACTGAATGTGTTGCTTGACAAGCATGTTCTAAACGATCAAGCATGCTTGACAAGCATTGCAAAAATAAAATTTTTCATCAAGCTACATCGAGCATCGAGTTTGCTTGTCAAGCACATCAAGCTTCGTTCTAGACGGTCAAAATTGCTTGACAAGCACGTTAATTTAACGTGCTTGTCAAGCAATTTTGATCGTCTAGGGACCTCTTAAGAATTGTGCATCCAGTGTGCTTTAATAGTTTCACAATTAATTGTACTTGTACTTAGACGAGTGAATTTTTATACAGTTATAAGCATAATTGCAATGTCTCTAACGCCTGTAATCGTTTGTCTAAATATCATGCCTTCTCGATCTTAAATACCATGATAAACCATTGAGTTTACTGGGCGTTGGTGAAATTTAACTCTAAAAAAGTTACTTGAAGATCAACAAACGCATACACTTAAAATATATTTGTAGAGCCAACATTATATTTTTCAGCATGAAAGTTTATAATTTTTAAATATATTATATCTAGAATATTATCCTTATTGTTATTCAGGTCAGTAAACAGGATTTTACAGATGATAAACAAAAACATAGAGCAATTAGCTTTAAATTCCTTTGGCATTGTTAAATAATTCTAAAACTTCGGATTAGACTAGCAATATAGACGAAACTTTATAGCTAAATAAATTAAACATTGAACGAGTACCTACGTGTATAACCGATAGTGGCTATATTAAACTATCCATGCCATGCCTTAATATTTTTATCATAATACTCATGATGAACTCAGATGAACATTCGTTTTAATATGATATTATGTATACTTTATATAGGGTTTTCACTCAATATAAAATGTATGTTACTTAAGAGTAAGCGCTCACATTAGAGATGACAGTCTTAAAACGGTCTACTTATTCTATTTTTTTTACAACAAAATATAATATGATTGATACTAAAGTTACATAGACGAAATAGAGCGACACAACTGTCTGAAAACTGTAGGTGTTTTGGTAATATGACAGTCTTAAGACAGGCTTGTTTATGTTAGACAAAGCTGTCTCAAGACTGTCGTGTCCAAGTGAGCGCTCGCCCTAAAGCTCACAGAACTAGTCCGGTCAACAAACGCGGCCGACATAATTGTATCCGGCCGACTTCACATCGATTCCGATTTTATCGACGATTTTAATCTACACTGACAAATTACTTGCGCGTTCGTTTTCGTATTTAAATAAAACATATTGATTTATAAATCATCCTTGGGTTGTGCGATGATGATCAATTTTTTCTTTATATTGTGTACTAGCTGTGCCCACGACTTCGTTCGCGTGGTTGTCGGAAACACTATGGCGATCTTTTGATTGCTCACGTTTTTGTTATTATGATTATTAAAAAGGAATAATTCTTTGATACATACTTTTTTAGTAACTTAAACCGTTTATACAGCGCACGCAATGAAAGTCCTCAAATGTAAATAATTTTCCCCGTTTTTGCAACATTTCTCACTGACGCTTCGCTCCTATTGGTCGCAGCGTAATGTTATATAACCTAAAGATTTTCTCTATAAATGGACTATCCAACAAAAAAAGAATTTTTCAAAACGGACCAGTAGTTCCTGAGATTAGCGCGTTTAAACAAACAAACAAAGTCTACCGCTTTATAATATTATTAGTACACTAGCTGTGCCCGCGACTCCGTACGCGTGGAAAAGTAATTTAGGGCAGTGTTATAATAAATCTGTTATAAAAATATTTTTAGTTATAAAAACTGTCGTCGAGGTATTTAAAAAACTACTTTATGTTGACAATTCCTACTACCAGCTTGACAAACGACCGTGTACAATTACTATAATGCGAACGGGACTACTTGATAGTACGCTCACATACACGACGAACATCTTAGTAAGTCTAAGTAGCGCCGCAGCGACTGCAGACGATGATCGTATCCACGCCGACGCTGCTGGTGTGGCGACAATCAATCAATCAATCAATCATTTATTCACAGAATGTATTACATAGGTATGCTGGTGATATTAAGACAGCGCGCCGCAAAATTTTGCGGTCTTTTAGCCTTTAGGTGCGTAAGTCCGACTCGCACTTGCCCGGTTTTTTATTTATTAATAACCAAACATGTAGGTACTGATTATAAATCACTTCACTGTTATAGTACTGATTTTATACAGAAAAGTAGCAAAATATAGAAAGTCCCAAAAGAAATTTCTTTCTTTTCACAAACCTAAGTTGTACCTAACATAAAAACCATTCGGTCCATAATAAAAACTAAGAAATAAAAATATCAAGAAAAACATAAATCTAACTTATATTGACATAACTTTTTTAGATTAACTGTAAACACAATACTTATGTTAATCAAAATTGTATGTATTATGCAGTTATCGAATACATAATTTGGACAAAGAAGACTATAAAAATGTACAGTAATAGTAGGCTGTAGTATGAATTTTAACGGACGGAATGAGAACTATAATATACAATGCAAAATAATATTATACATTGCTAATGATGCACGCTGAGTATAACTCTCGGATAAAGTATTGTATAAATGTAGGTATCTACTCAACTTTGCTATAATTGTATTAAAAGTAAGGCATTTGGCGTATAGATGTCGCTATTATGGTCAGCGCTGCATCGCGCTATCGCTTGTAAGATAGATTTGTATATGAGAATACTCTATCAATATTATGATATTTGGCAAAAAAACCCATAATAATCTGTTAACACATATCCAGGACAGGCCGCAAAAGGCTAGAATTTCAAAAGGTATCTCGATTGGAATCGAGTTGTATCAACAGTTTTCCCCTGTAACACAGTTTAGTAACTATCAAGATGTTTTTTAATGTATATATTATAAAATAGAAAAAAACAAAAAAAAGAGCAATATATTTATGAAAATCTTAAAACTGTTTTTAAAATTCCGTACCTCAAAAGGAAAAAACGAAACACATATTATAAGATAATTTCCATGTCCGTCTGTCTGTCAAGACCCTTTTACTCAGAAACGCGTGTAGGTAAATTATATAAAATACTCAGGATACCTACTGTTCCTTGAAGCAGTGAAAAAATCAGACGTATTAGCCAATGCAACCAAAAGCAGTCGCTTAGGTACCTATGTCGCTAAATTTCGTCATTTTCGACACTCGTAAGGGAATCAAAACCTAAAGGTTACTTTCCGTGTACTCAAAATCATAAAATTTTAAACCAAGCAACGTCTAAAACCATACGTTTTTAGTAACATTATATAGATAGTAAAAATATTTTGATTTTTTTAAACTTAGTACCGTTTGTCATGAATGTGTATAATTGAAACTTATAACAAATACTTAGTCTCTAATATATTCAAGCTGTAACCAAATCAAAATTCTATGTCAATCAGGTTTGTATGGAGCTATCGGTGCGCAAGTCCAAATCGCACTTGGCCGGTTTTTATTTATTTACTTATTACTAACCTACGCTAACAAATATGTATACAGTACCTACTTATCACAAAGGACTGTACAGTAAAAGTACTAACTATTTTTATACAAATAACTTTCGTAACAAACTCAAGAAAAAAAATCTTAGATTGTTCCTACCTAGCAAGCCTAAAAGTAACAAATAAAAGTCACCCCCGCGGCCCCGGTGCGTTTGCTGCTAATACAATTTGAAGCGGCGCGCGCGCGCGGCGGCGCACGGCTCCCGGGCCCGGCGCGCGCTTCCTACAAACGTCCAGCAAAAACGACATGATCTTTTAATATTGTCATAACTTTTTTATTTATGAACCGATTTACATAAAACAAACACTAAATGTTAAGTGAAGCTTGCCGCAATATATTAGTGAAAAGTACATCTTAATCGGATAAGCCGTTTCTGAGATTAGCGTGCACAAACCCACAGACAAACAGACAAACAGACAAACAGACAAACAGACAAACAGACAAAAATTTCAAAAATCATAGTTTTGGGTACTATTGCGTAAATAAAGGTCCCCTATCATATTTTTTTTCAAATATCTTCAATGTACAGACACGACTCCTCTACAGATTTATTATATGTATAGATATTAGTATAGATACCTATACAATATCATATTATGAACTACCAGAGGTTTACCTCTGATCGTTGATTAGCAGCGATGGAAACTACGAAGATCGGTTCAGAATTCAGATGGTTAAATCTTGGACACGCCTGTTTGGCCAGATAGCCTTTATCTCAAAATATATTTTCTTCCTTAGATTTTGTAAATCAATTAAGTACAATTCGTTTAAAAGAGGTAACTCAATACCCAATAATATCACTCTTTCATTTGAAATTTCAAAGAAAGGACATTCAAACGAGTTAACAAAGGAAGAATGGTAACAAAAATATTGAATTGGTGTGATTATACGTGATTATGTCGCGAATACACCGCCCGCAGACTAGCAGCGACTTCACAATTAACTGCTTACATTTCCCCGTGTATCAAGGGTTTATATTAAGCCGTTGATACACAGGGTTAATAAATAACTAATTATATAATAAATGTGTATCAAGCTGGTGACAATAGTGACATACTGAGAATAATAATGTATAATACTCCCTCTAGGACTTTATGGGAATATGTAATAGCATGCTAAACCGTAAATGGCGTTAAATAGCAAAGTAATGAATCACTAGATCAGTGTATCGTACTGATACACGAGTGGTTTAGGCATTATTAGATAAAATTAAACTATTATAATGACGAATCAAACTATTAATTAAAAATATGGTGTCCCGTCGAATTTGAAGATGAAAAAAAAAAATGGTTAAAAATATAAAATCATTATAGTTCGATAATTGTTTCATGTAATACGTTAGACATAAGGGAAGTTCCAAAAAAGGTATGTGATGCGTCCCTCTAGTTATTAGACTCTTAACCCTGTTTTTGAATTTCGGTTAGTAAAATGACAGACAAAAAATTTTTGAATGATTTAGTCGTTCTAACTCTGCTAATTGACAATGAAAGAAAGAGAAGTGATGTGACACGGAATTGTCATTTTACTGACTGAAATTATAAATTAGTGTACCTATATAGTGAAGTCTAATAAGAAGTGTTCAATTAAATAGTGTTTTGGCGACTTACAATAGTATCTAAATAACGGGTGTAAAAAGAACAGTCACTATAGTTTTGGGATATGATTACCTTTTCTCATTCTAGAAATGTGTTTGAACAAAAATTTTTTTGATTTTTCGTTATTCTTGCGATTAAAAAAAATAATACATAGTAAAAAAATTTTTGACAACAAAATACATTTCCAGAATTAGGAAAAATACTATAACCGTATCTCAAAGTTATAGTGACTGTTCTTTTTACACACTGTAGTCCTACCATACAACAATGTAACAGATGCTTTTAGATAATTTTTATTTGCTGTTATAAGATTTAGTTACAAACATGCTCACGGCGTATGACGTCATAAACACAGTAATTACGAACTCCATAACACATTAACGCGAATCGCACTTGGGCGCGAGTTCGCTCGTTGCGATATCTCCCTGACATCTATAAACACTGCTGTTTCCGGTTTGTATTGTTACAATGTTACCATCATCAGCAGTCCGAATGCGGTTATTATAAATAAAAATAATAAAAATAAAATAAAAAAGAGCCTGTATTTCTCGCAAGACAATTATAATTTTACAGTGTTTAGTTAGTAGTTTTATTTCAGTGTTAGTGTGTTATTTATTATTACATTTAATATTATATAGAGTTAGTCCGCATGAACCCTTTTACATATCAAAAGGCCTCCTCCAAATTTTGCAGTAATTATATTATTATTAATACCTAAATCAAAAATGTTTACGAGAATTGTGTGGAAGAGTATAAAGTTTGGCACTGTTAAAGTCTATGTGGAGGAAGTAGGAAGGAAGGAAGTGTAGTAATGCTTAGAAATATAATAGAAAAACCACACACACTACCACATATTATTACTACATACGTTTGTTACATTTTTTTTCTATCTAAGAAAGAAAAAAATAACTCTTATAAATTCTAATTTTATATTGTAATATGAATATTAATCCTAAAGTCCAAAGCAAATACTTAATTAAATTTTTTTGCAAAACTTATGAGGAGTCATAATATTATTGACGTCCTTCCTAATGTTTTATAACATACATTTTAAAACCTATATTGACTGGCATGCTTACTCCCGAGTCCCGACACAATCGAGAATCGAATCAGTTCGATATCAACAGCTTTTAGTATTTTTTTTTTGGTGGAATACTTTGAAACTAGCCAGGATATAGAAAATTGTTACATCGTAACTTTCTATACTCCCGACCATATCAATCGACTGAGAATCTAAATAAAAAACGTCAATTTATTGGAAAGTACGCGGTACGATCGAATCTGAATCAAAATGGAATCAGAAAGGACAGTAAGGCTACTGGCAAAGTGGGCTTTTGACAGTGACAATGTAATACATTTTCTTGAACAAAAGAAAAACTGAGCGAGCAGTCAAGTAGGCAGAGTTTTCTTTTTATAATCGAAGGCTGACCTTGTCAGGCCCAGACGTCACTCCGACCCTTCTGAATCTATTGTGAAAATATGTAGAAGTATAAATAGGTAGAGGTACTTCGAACAACATAGTAGAGAAGCAAAATAAAACAATAAGTGAAATAGCTTTTGAAACAAAAGGTCAAGCGAGCTTCCAACTAAAACCGTAATTATTATAATGTACAGCTGAAAGTATTTCTGAGCTAGTCATTACAATTAAATGAAATCCTTTTAACGTGTTATAGTGCGGAGTATAGTTTATAAGTGTGGTGATTTGATAAATATACACATATTTATCACAACTGGCGGTTGCCCTGTAGTCGCCTATAATGCTTTATTATTTTTAAGACTGAACTTTAAACTTTTACAATGTAATTTTATCCAACGCAAGCTGACGAGAGAAATAATAATAATCGATCTGAAATAGTATGTTATTGTAATTATTTTTTTCTAAGCATGATGAAAAAAAATCTTTCTGCACATGTCACTCCACATGAACTCTGCCAAATTTCATAATCATCGAAAATCAATCAACTCAAGGTTTTTGCTTGACGTATTAATATAATTCGTGTAGAAATTTCAGACGTACCAGCATATACGGTCATTGTTTTAAACCCTTTTTGCTAATCGATAAAAACTACTTTAATATATTGCTGTTATTGGTATGAATTGTAACAAAGAAGTACCGATCTATTAATTACCAAAAAACTATCCCCCGACGAAACGCAAAAATGGGTGGTTTCGTTTTCTATTAGTATACAAAAACTAATTAGAAAGTCCCTAAAAAGTTAATATCATAAGGCGGCGTATACACGAGCGAATTTAATTTGGAGCGTTTTTAATTATGGCGGGATAGCCGGGCGCCGCCAGCCCTGTTATTATGGGTAATTGCGGACCTGAGGACCCCTCGGCCTTGTGTCTAGCTACGCCACTGAGGTTAACGCGTTTTACGTATCACATATTCTGAATCCAAGTTTTGATGATGACTAAAAACTTTTAATCAAGTGTTACCTTGATTAGAGTTCAACGCGCTAATAATATGACTTTCCTAATTTAAACGTCTAAAGTTTTTTTGTTATAATAGTATTAAAAATTGAACGTACATCTACGTAGTTCGAATTTCAGTGAAAAATTAACCTGCTTTTTATTGCAGTTTCTCAAGTTTAAATATTATTACTATGTGTAACTACTCTATAATTAGAGGAGACAAACCCCACGTCACTGTTTCATTAGCCTGTTACTGTTAACAAGCAATATTTGATAGTCAAATACTTTTTTTGAAAAGTCAAATTGTATAATAATATGCAAATATAACATTGTCAAATTGCATACTATACAAATACAAAATGGGTACGAAGTCTATCTATGAATAACAAGAATATAGTTTGATTTTTTTAATTTCCAGGTTAGTATCGACCCAGTGTCCCCGGATCACAAGGACATGAAAATCTTAGTAAGTACTAAGTTTATTGTGGTTCCTAACACCTAACATATTTAGTACTCACTAATCACCTTGTTGATTTTACAACTAACTAACATAAGTTATATTAAGGAACAGTTTATTAACTATAGAATGTAAGCACGATTTTTGAGGTTAGTACAAGGGGCTTTAACACTTTGTCCGATTAATAAGGATTTTGGCCCATAGTGTGTTATTTTAAACATACAAAAACCAGGGACTTTAGGTGATATATTATCTGTGATTATAAATCAGTAATTACCGAATGGAACAGTCAACAGTCTAAAATGGACATAAACTGAACAAAACTATTTTTTCTTCGTTTTGCCTACTTTTCATCATAAATCTATATAAAACTCAAAATAAATAATTATTTATTTTTCCTAAATATGTCGACTTAAAGATACTTTATATATATATTCATCACATTAAATAAATAGTACATATTATAACCAATTGCAAGGTTAGATCGAATTGACCAATCGGTAGCGGCATATCAATTTGACGATAGATAGTATGTTGTATGACTAGTCATGATAAAGTTACTAAAGCATGATCAGATAAAGTCATAAAATAGATTAAAAAAAATATGGGATTGACACAACTTAATCGTTTTGACGTTGCACTTTGTTTCAGGTACCAGAATATTTAAAGCTGGTGATCTGTTTAAATTAGGTCAGGAACTGAGACAAATAGACGTTATGTGTATATTCAGATCTCAAAAAAAAAAAATTTGGTTCGTAATTTTGTCGCAATAAGATATTCAACACTACAATCTTTATTTAAAAGAGTTATCAAAATGATCAGCAATTTTGACACTTTCTATTCGCAATCACAGACGATCGGCTTTTTAATTCAATCGCCGAAGACAATACGACATTGTCGCGGCGTCACGATCGTCGGAAATGATCGGAACGAATACCGGTATCGACGAAATCGGTAATTTGTGATTCCTCGTCATATCGATACTATTGTGCTGAAAGGTGCGAGTAATTGATTCGACACGGCCAGCTCGTGCCCGAGAATATGTACGCTCTACGCGACAATATAACGGCGCGTCGCGACAAACAAACACGTGACGCGACAATAAGGATCTATAATTTGTTCCTGATAAATTTAACCTAAAGGCAAACAAACCGAAAACATTGAAATTTTCATTTATTCACTTATTGTTCACTCTTATGAACACTTTCACAGGTATTAAAGGATTACACTTCATTATCCAATACATTTTATAACGATTAAATATTATATAAAATGTTTAAACATCAAATGAGAATCTTTCACAGAAAAAATTTTGACACTGCCGATTGTAGAATATAAACCTATAGTCTATGGATTCAAAGCAAACCATAATCACTGTATTACTATTGGCCAATAGGCATCACTGATTAATCTATGGTTGTGTCAAAGATGGATTTGTTTACGTTTGGGCTAAATTTATCTCGGACGTACTATACATGTATATTATAACGCGACAAACAATGCGCCTCGAAACAATCGTCAAAAGTCATATTGTCTCCTAGTGTGTACGCGCCCTAAGGTCATACGCCCGCGACGTTGTACGAAACATTCTTCACCTAACTAGTAATAACTGTTATTTTTTACTTACATCTTGATTACTGTTATTGTAATGCTTTTGTATCAAATGATATCAACGTGGGTTAAGAGGAAACACGGCCGTGATTCCATACAGAAACAGGGGTCTACGCGATATGTTTCCTCTATGGATAGTGCCTATAGAGTCACATTTTTTTTTCTTGAATATCTATATTCACTATTAGTATTTCCCAATTATTTCTTAAATTAAATATTAAAAGAAATATTATGGACGTTCGAAAATCTAAAAAATGTGACCAGATTTTAGGCTGTGTAAACATTCAGGTATCAAATTGGAGTACATTTTATGATAAAGACGAAAATTTTTTTTTGTGTACAATGAAAAAATTACTTTAATCTGTTAGTTCTGGAGGAGGAAACACGGGTCTCCTAATCATCGATTTCTCGTACTTTTAATAGGTAATTTCAGTTCAATCTGCAGTTGTCTCTATCGGTTTAAACGGGCAGCTGCGGGACAGCAATAGATTTTACAAATACCTATTTTGCATATCTCTAGCCCTTAGTGTTTCCTCTTAAGATGCAATATTATGACGAGACGAGACTTGACGAGAGATTTAGGTTTTGTTCACACTGGAATTGTCTGATTCCGTTTTGTGACAGTATTACTGAGCGCGATACAGTTCTTATAGTCGTCTTTTTTTCGAAATTATCATTTGACAATTTTGCATATTATGCATGACTTTACATACTCGTCATGTAAAAGTTAAGTTAATAATTGCTAATATAAAATATTATAGACACTAGTAATAGTCGTTAATCAAGCCATAAATAGTTATTATAACCGATACACATTTAGAAAGCGTATTAAAAATTATTTTCCATAAAAATGTGCTTAAATGAAATGGGTTTATTATTTCACCCTGGATCGTTTAGTATTGAAGGTTGTCCTGTAATGGATATTTTAATAACGGCATTAAAATTATCGGCAATATGACCATAGTTTAACGTGGAGTTATTTCGCTGAGAATATTCATGGTAGAGTTATAGGCTATGGAGGAAAGTAGGTACACTCAATGAAAATAATATTATACTCTAAGTATCATACTGTAATACTATGTATTTTTTTAGATTTAATTATTATGAATACCTTGAATAGGTATTCCTTGTAAAGTTTAATTAAGTGGTATAATATTTTTCTCGTAGAGTATATGCAATTGTCAATTTCTTAATCCTATATTAATCGATGTAGGGACCTCTGAGAAAATTATTGTTTACAATAATTTTGTCCGTCTTTTGCCTGGGTACCTAATTGTAATCTTTTTTTTATATACCTACTTTTTAATTATAATCAATTATAATTTGACCACTGTAGCGCAGAGGTTGAGCATGTTTGTGTTCGAGCGCCGATTCAAATCCCGTTTAAGAAATAAAAAGTTTTCATGGATGTGTATTAAATTAGTGTATTAATATAATAAAATAAAAGTGAAGCGTCCATATATACAGTGTGTAAAAAGAGCAGTCACTATAACTTTGAGATACGATTATATACTACCTTTCCTCATTTTGGAAATGTATTTTTTAAGTAAGTATATATTTTTTGTCAAAAACAAAAAAAAACATTACATTTCTAGAATGAGAAAAGGTAGTATAATCATATCCCAAACTTATAGTGACTGCTCTTTTTACACCAGTTATAATAATCACATTTCACTCTAAACTTTTAAACAAACAGCAAAACTATATTATAAACCGAATCGATTCTTTCACTAGTTTTCCTAGTTGACTCTCTCGACTGTACCGACTGTGTACTCGTCTGAACGTAGCCATACCTCAAACCATTAAATGTAAAGTGCCGGAGGAAGTATTGTTGGTCAACAGCTGGTCGCCGCATAAAATAACCATTTGTATAGAAAACCCAACGAGAACTGCACACAGTGTATTGAGACATCTTTGTACGTACTTTGTGTGTTCCAGTACAGAATTCCTTACAAAATTAAACAACAAATATCAATATCAATATATGTATACAACACTATCCTAAAAGTGCTATCAAATAGGTTTGATTTTGAGTATGTGAACTATTTCTCAATGATTCACATGCTTTGATCCACCTGAATATTTGTTAGTTAAGTTAGTAAAATAATTTATGTAATAATGTAGTTTTAATGTAATTGTAATTTATATGACCTATGTTGATGGTTGAAATAAAGGAAATTTGATTTAATTTAATTTAAACGATGTCGTCATCTTCTTCTTTCTTATATATGAAAATGAAATGCTGTTCGTTAGTCTCGCTAAAACTTGAGAACGGCTGAACCGATTCGGCTATTTTTAGTCTTGAAATATTCGTGGAAGTCCCGAAAAGGTTTAAACGGTTCATCACAAACTGTTTCTATGCTCAACGAAGTGGGCACGGGTCAGTTAGTTTAAAATATTCACGTATGAAATTATACTAGTACTATATAGTTTTATAATTATTTAGAGCTTTTGCTTTATAGATACGCAGGTTTTTTTAGTTTTTTTTATGTGCCCAATTTATACACATAAACAAGGTGTAAAATAAATGAGTGATAATACTTACAGTGTGCATGCATATGCCTCCTATGTAGAGTATACTGTTAAAGTACCAGCGCTGAAAGACTTACTTTTCACTTTCATGTTTCTATGAGAAATGCCTCAACGTCATAAATTTGCCCACACAATCAGTAAAAAAGCACCTCTCTCATCGCTGGTACTTTCACAGTAAATTCTATATACGGGACCCATACACACCCTAAAATATAATCACTCATTAATTTTATAGCCCGCATACACGTCTCGTAACATTACCTGAAGTTTTTGCTTCACGTATTAATAAAACGTACATATTCCATCTGACATCAGCTGATATCATATAAAATTTTGTTAAACGCAATTAAGACATTTTTTTTAAATTGAGCTTACATTTTTCATGTAATCTCATATTAAAAAAAATTAAGCAGAATAGCAAAACTAAAATGATCCATTTATCTACTCTCAACGTTTCTAATATAATATGTACCTATTAATAATAATTAACTAGTGAAGTCAGATTAATTTTACTTTGAAATGGAGAACTCTGCATAACAATTCAAGACCTTTCCTCGGGCACTTAGTGAAAGCTGGTGAAAAGTGGGCGAGACCCATGATTTCCTATTCGTATCGTAACAATAATTTTCCTAATATCTATTGAATAGATAGTATTATTTGTAAGGGCACAATAAGTAGAGCCGTGGGCTAAGCGTGTGTGGTCCTAGCCTATAGTCTATAGTCTATGCTCTACTCTATAGTCTATGCTATAGTACACAATCAGGATATGAATAACATTATGTTCATTGTATTGCTCTCCAACTCGCAAGGGACTAAGAGAATAGTGCATCTATGTACAGTTGCTGACAGATATACCTAGTGTAGGTTTTTCACCTTATATCTTTGTAATAAAGTTCAAAAATGATACACCGGATGTTGGTCATTTTACATTCTCGTAAGATATTCTTTGCTCGGTTTGAAAATGGTTTACAACTTTTTTTTCAATTTAATATAATAATAATAATGTAATATTTATAGACGCTTCACACCACGTCAATCTGACTCCGTGCTAAGAATCCAAAGAACTTGTATTATAGGTACCAAACGGAAATATATTTTAAATTTTTATATTATACACATATTTAAGATTTTTATTATTTTAATACACAAATTTACAACACATTCACAACCCAGGAATATAGAAAACCTTTTGTTCCTTCGGCGGGATTCGAACCCGTCACCAACGCGCTCAACTACTTCAGAAGTCGTCAAATGAAGTCGCTACGATTTTTAATGACTTTTTCTGTAATTCTTTAAAAAATTTCAAACAAACCATTAAACTTTTGAATTCTACATTATATATTGCTTTAAATTCACATCACATCCATATCATAGTTTACCAATATTGTATCTAGGTTTTTTAATCATTGCTAATAGATTTTTGTTAAGTAAATACTCTGGTGAATTGTCCAATAATATACCAGAAATAACAATGAGCTTAGTCTTATAACACAGATTTTTAACGAAATGAGACAATTTTATACCTCTAACAAGCTTCTTACATTTCCAAGCACGTATACATCGCGATGGTCGTTGAAGTGAAATACAGGGCTGGCAACCGCAGAATATTTTTAGTCCTACGTGAACGGTCACGGACAGATCTGGTTAACACATTTCGATCTTATTTCTAAAGTAATAGAGCTTAAAAGTTGTGCACTGGACTCGTCGACGACAGTACGTTTTTTTTCGAACAATATTGTGCATTTGCCAGCCCTAAGCTATACATATGTGTAGGTGAAGACAAAGGAACTTGCACTGATAGGTAGGGGAGTGGGCGTTTTATATCCTGCAGTGATTAATGTGCTCATCCATTCTTGATTTCTTTAATTCTTATAGGATTTTATTTCTTTGATTTCAGCACATGTTGGTATTGTTTGGTGATTTTGGTACAATTAATATGAATGGTTTGTCGTTTGATATATTTCCATTGGTACAATTGTGTATTATCTTAAATTATAATTAAGCTACTCTAGCTACTATCTACAAATTACAATTTGACAGCTTTCCGCTGTCAATTTGTATAGCCTATCCTTTCTTAATAGATAGCTTATTGAAACGCGCTTCATACAGATTACGTGGCTTGTTGATATCACAGATTATTACTTTCATGTTGTTGACAACATCTGTTGCTGCTCTCTTTACTCTTAACAAATAGAGGATCCTCACAACAGTCACCAGTTTAGAGAGTGCAACAAATAGAGTGCAGTGATCGGTCCGGCGTCGCTCACTTCCGCTCGTTTCCGCCGGGCATTGGTGTTGACGGCGCCGGTTACTGCGACACTTTGTGTAGAGTACACTCAGATGCAATAAATGGAACTCAGGGCTTCGAGTGTGACAGTAACTTTATTAATACTAGATATCATCCTCTCGGGGTTGAAATTTTGAAATATCCTTTTTTTATCCTCATAATGAAATGAGTAGGTATGCATAATTCAATTCTCTAGCATGTGTATCAGTCAATCACTTTTGCCTCATTCTACATATAAATTGAACGGTATTAACATAGCAGATGGAGCTGCACTTACAGACTAAAGTGTGTGATAACTACAACTTGTACGGCATCGAAACAACGCCCCTAGTGGCTAACAATGATAACTAATTCGATGCCATATAAACTGTAGTTAACTTCTTCACCATGAGTAGTAACAAATTTCGTACTCAGCATACCGGATCGTAGTTGCAAGTTATGTCGTCAGTGTGGAGAGCGAAAATTAATATTTAATGCAGCATGGCATCGTTCACTTTCGATTATTTCCGCCGGGCATTAGTGTTGACGACGTGGGTCACTGCAACACTCACTATGATACATTTAGGTGGTACAAAATGTATAATACACTGGCCAGTATATAAAAGGCGTGAAAATGTCTAAGAAAAAGTACTGAAATAACTGAACTCCGTTATTGCATAATTCAGACGACCTTTAGAACTTCTTCATTGATAACCATTCCTTTAATGAAAGATGAACAAGCTTAGTTATTGTAGATATGTTCGGTTGTAAAAAATATGTTAACTTCATGTAGGTAATATAACATTGTAGCAAGAGTACGCAGTTATATAATATTATACATATTATTTGAAGAACAAATAAATCTATAAAATGACTAAATATTATCTATTATTTTGCACACAAGAACTCTACACATCTACACAATATAATCTACTACATTGTAATTAAAATTATTCGTTCTTTCCATTTTTCCAGAAAATTTCACCGCTTCAATCTCCCTGATTTCCTATGTACAAATGGAATGTTTCCATAAAAAGTTTATGAAACATTGGAGCAATTTGATTTTGCACGTCCCGCCCTCACGCAATATTACATCCCAGCGTGAGCTTCGTGTCCAAATTAAAATGTTTATCGCATTAAGAGTTCGCACGGCCCAGGGCCTCGTTTTATTCCGGGGCCCGCCCTTTTTGCCCCTCACCTACCGAAACTACCTTTGCCCTTAATGTACCTATAATGTCTCGCGACTGTCATTTCCTCCGAGGGATGACAGCCCTACGGGACCGGCAATAGGGCGGATTATAGGACTATCGTGCTCGGCGATCTCCCCGATGCGTGTCATAAAACTATTAGCCGCTTAAGCTATTTTAAAGCGACGACGGTTCTCTTAGAACTGTTTAGTGGTCGAAGGGTGCGGAAGGGCGCCATATTTTTTCAAAGTTTTATACCTTTATGGTGTTTTTGTGTTCAATTATGATTTCGTTTTATGGGTTTTTTTTTGTGATGAGCATTATTTCATTATCTTTAACACCTTGTTGGGAGGAAATGGGGGAAACGGTTGTGATGAAGAAAATGATATCAATGTTGTTTGGGGTGAATAATTAATTCTAATATTCTCCGGTATAAAAATACGTTACATGCAATTACATACAACTTGGTGTTTTCTTGCCGTTTTAAAACATTATATTTTTTACGTTTATCTATACATATAAAAATCAATTGCTGTTTGTCAGTCTCGCTAAAACTCGAGATCAGCTGAACTGATTCGGCTATTTGTGGTCTTGAAATATTAGTGGAAGTCCCGGGAAGGTTTAAACGGTTACCATGCTCAACGAAGTGGCCACGGGTCAGCTAGTCTTGTTTATAAAAATTTATTGCTGTTCGTTAGTCTCGCTAAAACTCGAGTCCGCTGAACCGATTCGGCTATTTTTAGTCTTAAAGTATTCGTGGAAGTCCAGGGAAGGTTTAAGCGGTTTGTATGCTCAACAAAGTGGGCACGGGTCAGCTAGTTTTATTATAGAAAATCCAAACATATTTTCTTTTTTTTTCCAAAAACACGTAACATTTTAATTGGACTCTCCACAAACCATTTGAGTTGTCTTCGTTTGCAATCGAGATTAAGATTAAGTCCCTAGTTTTCGCAGATTTAGAATAACCAATAACCATCTTCCCACCGCTAGGCCTACCTAGTTTTCGCAGATTTAGAATAACCAATAACCATCTTCCCACCGCTAGGCCTACCTAGTTTTCGCAGATTTAGAATAACCAATAACCATCTTCCCACCGCTAGGCCTACCTAGGTATAAGACAGCAGTTGAATGCTAATGCCAACTGATGTGTTTGCTGGCTCCCGCCGTACAATAATGGATTCCCACATGGCCAATCATCAGCGTCACGCCCGATCAAGCCGATCATTATTCATCATTGTTGCTGGCATTTTGCGGAATAATGGAAGGAGGTTAGTTCTTGTGAGTGAGAGAATCTCGTACTTACGCTACTTAACTGTCTTATTAGAGACGTGTACTGCATCTCAAATTATTTATAATTATATCATTATTGTTGCACACGGTTTTGTGTTTTTTTTCAACTTTTAATAAATAAAAAACGTATTATTTCCAAATGTTACTTAATAAGCTATTTTCGGAAAGTCAACAAGAAAAACATGCTACCTAGCTGACCCGTACCCACTTCGTTAAGCATAGAACCGTTTAAAGCTTCCCGGGACTTCCACGAATATTTCAAGACTAAAAATAGCCGAATCGGTTCAGCCGTTCTCGAGTTTTAGCGAGACTAACGAACAGCAATTCATTTTTATATATAAGATGATTAAAATATCTTTTAAGTATTTTTTTTATTGTTTACCTTATCTAACCGACAAGGTGCCACAAAATACTATTAAAATAAAATATGCAATAAATGTCCTAATGTTTAGTAACAATTCTATTTAGCTAGATATAGCTATATCAGAATTTTACTCAATAGTCTATTAACTTTTAAGTGAGGGCGTAGAAAGTGGCAGAAACAAAGTTAAATAGATTTCCATATTGCAAAATAGTTTTACCAACAAGTTAACGTCGAAGAACTTTAAAATTGTAAATAGTTTCAACGGCACGTCTCAATCTTAACGTGTAAGCTCATCGGCAATTTGAAAGTTTATGCAAATCGAGTTGGATAAAATGGTCGCTCGTGCGATCGATATAGGCTGCGACCTTGTGGGCGGGGCTCGTGGGCGGGGCCCGCGCTCCCGCCCACCTCACCCGCGCTCGCCCGCCGATCAGCCGATGTGGTCGCGCCGCGGGACGCACACGACGTCATGTGAGCGCTCCTTTACATTGCACTTTTATTTACATTGCAATATTATTTACATTGCAACTTTATTTGAATATTGAGTTTGCGTTGTTCAATAGACACTTTACGTTGGTTTACGTCGGATATGTGTTTGTGCTAGTGGACAATGATTACCGACATGTATGCGCCGATGCCGGCGCCGAACAAATCCATTGTAAGTCTTCTTCAAAGTACCTTGCTTGTAAAAATGAATTTAAATTTTATCTTCAATATTATTATATTTATATAAGTTAGCCATGCAACATTTTTAATTATCTCTATACTAAACTAAATGTTACCCATAATCTGTTTACAGTTTTAAAATAAGTACCAGAATGAAACATTTTATTAAAATTTATTGTTGTCAAACTGTTGGTATCTGATTTGTAAATAAAATAATAACTACATATTTTCAAAAAAAAAATAAGCAATTATAAATAAAATTATATAAGTAACTCCCTCTTATAACATATACCATAATGTCAGTAGGATATACTTTATTTTTGTATACTTTTAAATGGGTAAAAATAGCGTAAAAATAAAAATATAGTGTAAAAATATAATTTATGAGATACGTAATATGCGCGGTGCGGTGACTGCCGCTAGCCACAGGCCGCAGCCGTCGCTTCGTTTGTGATTTGATATTTTTTCTAATTATCTAATTAATTAAACAGATGCTTGTATTTAATGATTAACTATGGCATCGAAAAAGCAGCATTTCAATCAAAATACCTAAGAGCCAATATGTTAAATCATTATTAACAAACAAGTGAAACAAATGTAGATAAAACTAAATAAGTAGGTATGCTATTTGGAGACAGAAAACTGTGTTCTAAATGTTTTTAAAGTTACTAACATTTACTTATAGTTTACTCATAATATGAACTACTACTGATATGATATTTAATTCTATCCTCAATTTTCATATTACACCATTTACATTATCACAATATTTTTCCATCTCTAACATCTAAATCCTTACTTTACTTAAAGCAGTTTTGATGACTTACAGTTTAGTACCAGTTCAGCTGAAAATATAGGCTAATAGTATTCTCTATATTCATGAAGACTACGCGAATAACTGAAGTAGGTAAATACAATGTATGAGTTGAGAACAATAAGGTATTGTTCCGATTGATTTAATATTAAAATTATCTTTCAATACACCATTTAAAATCGTTACATCATATCCACCTAACAATGGACTTTATTACTGATAATAGATATCTGATGTATAATATTGTGACTATTTAATACTGTGTTCCAAATTGAAACCGATTAAATAAAGTGGATTACAATTTGTGAAAGTTTTAGTACCTAGACAATGAGCAGTTTATGATAAAATATTGTATCATGAATTTAATCGAATAATGCGACTCTTCATGTTGATCAATGAAGGATGAAGTCTACGGTTTTAAACTAGCGCTATGTAACATTAAGCGAGAGATTTTTTCTTAGTTGTTTTTCTTAAATTCTTCGTAAAGAGAACACCATTGTGATTTTTTCAGTATTTAAGAATCGTTAGATTTAGGCACAAGTTTAGTATTTTTATTTGTCCCAATCAATTAATCATGTCTAAAGTTCTACAATTTTCAATGTGACGTTTATTTTATTGATTGATATACCGAATGTTGACAAAATCAATAAACAGTTATTCACAACGCTCTATCCGAGCCAGCATTGTGCGTGTCTAATAGATTTTTAGCCCATTCATGGCACGCAGCGTGGCGCCCGTGAATGGCCATTGTGACCAACTCTACCCGACGCGGTCGGCCAACTTTTATTTTTTTTATTCGTACCACTAAATGGCTGTTGTAAAGATTAAGGTGCTTTTGTCATCCCTACGAGTGCCGTAGCGAAATCGACAAATCCGATTTTATAAAAAAATAGAGCTGGTTTCGAGTCGCTATTAGTTCTGAGACACAAAAGAGTTGAGATCTGTCACTTTTGATAACTTTTGTTGGCAAGGATTAAGCACTTAAGTGACGTTGACAGTTATTTAAAATTGGTCAGTTTTTGCCGTGCCTTTTATTTTATTTGCGTAACTTTTGAGGCAGTTTTTATAGAGTACTTGCGGATTAAACTGTTAAGATGTTTTGTTTAGGACTTAAGCTTCTCTATTCTAAGATTGCAAGTATGCTTATCTAACTTAAAAATAACGGTTTTGAATAGGATTAATTTTTTTGTCTGCAGTTACAGTTTATATAAAGAGTGAGTGTGTGAGTGAGTAAGTGCATGATAACTATTCCTGACACATGAGTTTCTATATTTTTAATGAACTAAAATAAAAAATATTTATTGGCCATAAAAAAAACAACACGCAAACGGCCGATTCGAAATTGAAACTGATTCTAAATTTAAACATTTGTCACATGAACCAATTATGGAAAAAATAAATCTGTTGCATACGGTAGCGACGGCACCCCGCCATATATCTTTTTTATCGTCTTGTTTAACCCGTTCGTTGACAAAAGGTATTTAAATGAAGCTGTCGAGGAAATTATATTTACTGCGTGAGACGACATACCATCCAACCATTAAATAGTCTTTCAGTTATTTCAGTAACAGTTCAGTTTATTTATGACACATAATTCTTGTCAATGGATTTAGAAATATCGGCGTCTTCCTTATTAGATTTATGTCTTAAATATCATCCTGATTTACCTATAGTTTATCGCTTATTTAGTCATTGCTGGAGCAGGGTTTCATAATCCACATTTAAAAAAAAGGTTTCATAATCCAATTACGTATGTGAATTACTACGTGGAAAATTAATTTTAACTTTTTATTATTAACAATGATTTGCAAAAACATATACAAAAACCACTAGCTATAAATTGTCCAAATGCTTTCAAAGTAAACGTTACAAAAGTACAAAAAGAAATACTTATCAGTAAATTCGCACAGATAAGAATTAATAAAAACATAATTACCAAACACTACGTATACTACAATTTCTTTGCAAGTTAATGGTCAATCATTAATTATTTCATTAAGTGAATACACTTATGAAGCATAATAATGCTAATGAATAATTATAGTTAATTACGCTTTATTCGACGCCGAGTTCATTAAATCTGGTTATTTACGTGCTCATCCGTCAGCGTTCGTTACACGACAAATTTAACAATGCCCGACTGTGTTCTAAGTAGAAAAAAAAATGGCTAATGACGTGCAAATATGTCAAGAAGTGCCACGATTTATTGGTTCGCGAGAATAATTGCCGCCGAAAGTTAGCTGATTTAAGCGGCAAACATGTGCTTAGAATGTTAAAAAAAATAGAGAAATAAGTAATATGTTATTATTATTATTTATTAGCTGCAATTTAAAATGTATGCTTGTAAATAATTACGGCCGTATACCTAGGAACTAGCTAGGACTATCTTATTCATAGTCTATGTCTGTCACTGCTTGGCGGAATTACAAGGAAAGCACGTGACTTGAGTTCCACTAAATATAGCTATCGCTACAATTTTCGTACAAATGAATTCAGAATCCACTTGCAGATACAAAATGTTATACGCTAAGGTCCAAGTAAATTATAAGTTAATTCTTAGGCTAAGCCTATATTTGCCTGGTTTCAGGCTAGCCTGTAGCCATTCTTGAGCAATTTAACGACTAAACTATCAACCTTCAATAGCAGCAAGGAAGCTCACTGAAGGATAATTGCAAGAACAATTTTCTAGAAATCGATCGATCGATTAGAAATCTGCTACTATGTAACATTAACGACTATTATATTTCTTATGTAATTTAAAACAATTATCTTTCTTACTAGCGTAAGGCAAACAATGCAAGCTACTAGCATTTTAGTATTGTGATCAAGATTGGAATTCCACAATTTTAAAAATAATTAAAATTTTCTCGCGCAACAGAAAATCACGCAGGAACTAATTATGGAATAATTATGTGCCAAAATTTAATCAAAATCAGCTCTGTAGTTTCGGAGCCTATTCGATACAACCAAAAAAAACTTTTTCTTTCTTCTTCTTTTCTTTTATTTTTTTTCTTTCTTATCATATTAGTATATAGATCAAAAATTAAATTTGTAATACATGCAACAGTAAATACATCTCTCTAGTATCTAATTAATTATGTTAACAATGAATTCACATACAATACACTGATAGGTATACTGATAGAGTATTCTATAATGTTTTTTTTTTATTTACATACAAAAAGTGTCTTAAAAGTACAATTTTTAATGTTCAAAAACCCCAAGCTGGGTTTGTGTTAACACGGATTCGTGGATAGTTAAATAAGGCAAAAAATCAAGGGACATAATATCTACACTAATATTATAAAGAGGAAAGATTTGTATTTTTGTATGTAACGACTAAACTCAAAAGGTCCTGGACCGATTTTAATAATTATTTTTTCATTAGAAAGCTACATTATCACTGACTAACATAGGCTATATGAAAATCAATTGCTGTTCGTTAGTCTCGCTCAAACTCCGAGATCAGCTGAACTGATTCGGCTATTTTTGGTCTTGAAATATTCGTGGAAGTCCCGGGAAGGTTTAAACGGTTTCCATGCTTTATAAATAAGAATAACTAGTACGATCTTATCACTATAAGCGAGCTGACTAGCATTAGTAAAGTGGGCAGAAATTAATGTAACAGGCAAGTTATTAATTTTTCAACAATTTTTTGCCCCCGCGTGCGTGAGAGACCGCCAACTATTGCTCTACTTTTGTCAGTTCAGATTAATTGCTCTACCACGCTTCGTGTAGGAATTATTTATAAAACTATATTTTTTCTACATTTATAATAGTACGTATATATTATAAATGTTTTTGCAATGATAAGGAAAAGCTGTTGACCTTATAAAATAATATACATTGTTGGGGTATGGTGTAATAGGATAATTGTTTCATTCGATTGATTTTATAGAGCAATCAATTTTGTTTATAACCTCATTATAATTTTAAATATCAAAATTAATAACCGAAGCGCTAATTAAATTGGCACGATAGTTAGAAATTACATTGTAGTATTTACATGTAATGCTCGCTCTACACGGTCCAAGTTGCAATCTATACTAATATTATAAAGTGGTAGAGTTTGTTTGTTTAAACGCGCTAATCTTTCTGAAAAATTCTTTTTTTGTTGGATAGTTCTATCTGTAGGGGAAGGCTTTAGGCTATAGGTATATCATCACGCTGCGACCAATAGGAGCGAAACGTCAGGGAGAAATGTTGCAAAAACGGGGAAAATTATTCACATTTGGGGACTTTTTTTGCGTGCGCTGCATAAACGGTTTAAGTCACTCAAAAACCACGCGAACGAAGTCGCGGGCACAGCTAGTGTAAAATATAGCTAACGTCAAATATACATGACCTACGTCTTTACTGACATCTATAGATTAGGTAGGTATATTTGGCAAGGATGAGATGGATTATGACTGCCCAAAATCGGTTGGGGCGAAGCGTTAAACGGTGATTTTACACTGCGCTTGCCAAATGGCCTGCCAAGCGTAGCGGGTATAGGTAACGGAAGTACTTTTGGTGCGCTTAAATAAGCAGTGGATGTCATAGTATGTCATAGTAACAACCACAAATATAAGTCTGTATTTTTTATATGCATCGATTTAGCTCTTAGAGTATGGACGGATTTTAAATTAAAATATGGAACTGATCAAGCCGCGTGTATGCTGGCTTTAATAGAATTCTACAAAATAAATATAAACGACGGATCCTAAAATAAACTTGATTACTTTTACATAATGGTTAAAATAGCGGAAACGTGCCTATTGCTATGCAAAGCATTATCTCCCTATGGAAATAGCTTACATGGTTTGACCACAGCCTGTCCTAACCACAGCCTGACCTTTTACGTAATCCTTGTTAGTAATATTAATAGCTGAATATTTATTTTAAGTACTAGCTGACTCGTGCCCACTCAGTTGAACATACAAACCGTTTCAACCTTCCCTGGACTTCCACGAATATTTCAAGAATAAAAATACCCGAATCGGTTCAGCCGTTCTCGAGTTTCAGCGAGACTAACGAACAGTGAAAGAACAGAAAAAAATGCTCTACACATCCTTCTCTTCACACTATATTCGGCTTGATATATGAACCATGAGACACGCTGTATAAAATCTTGTCTATACTAATATTACTTATAAGAGAAATTATTTGTTCATTCATGAATACTCCGAAAGTAGGTACTGGACTGATTCTGTTGAAATATGACGGGTGTGAAAAGAACGGTCACTATAAATTTGGGATATGATTATACTACCTTTTATTTTTCAAGAAATGTATTTTTTTACAAAAACTAATTTTGCTTTTTCGTTATTCTTGCGACAAAAAAAGAAATGGTAAAAATGTATATTTTTATTTTGTTTTAGGCAAAAGATTATACATTTCCAAAATGAGGAAAAGTAGTATACCTAATCATATCTCAAAGTTAAAGTGACTGCTCTTTTTACATCCATTTTATATCAACAAAATCAGTCCAGTGCCTACTTTCAGAGCACTAAGAGGAAACAACACGGTTGAGAGAAATACAAAATACGTATTTATTAAATCTATTGCTGTCGCAGTGCCTTAGCTAGCCAGCACTAGCGTGATAGAGACAACTGCAACTTGGACTGAAATTACCTATTAAAAGTACCAGAAATCGACGTTTAAGGGATTACTGTTTCCTCCTCCAAAACGTAACCAATTTAAATATTTTTTTCTTTATTAGCTAAAACTAGAATTGAGCTAGGTTCCTATTTTTTGATTTTGTTGTTTATTGTAGCCAAATCTGTTTCCTAGATGCTTAAACATGCCAGAGAGTCTGGCCATTTATTTTAGGTTTTTGAACGTCCATATCTCTTTAAATAATTAATTTATTAAAAAAAGGAAATAATAGGGACGTACAAACAATATTCATAAATATTCAGAAAAAATATTGTTACTCTAGCAGCATTATCCAGGGAGGAAACAGAAATTATAAACAACCTATCTCCTTCAGTAATTAACCTATTTCGCAGTTATCTGGTGGGTCGTCGTCAGAGAGTTAAAGTAGTTGATAATTTTTCGAACTGGTCCTCTATTACTGCCGGTGTCCCCCAGGGCGGTGTCTTGTCACCACTTCTATTTGCAATTTTTATAAATTCCGTTACAAAATCTATTTCCTCTTCGTTTCACCTATATGCAGATGATTTCCAAGTTTATACTCAATGTTCTCTGATTAATCTACGGAATGGTATTAACACCCTCAACAGTGACTTGGAAGTAGTATGTGACTGGAGCAAGCGTTACGGTCTCCTCATTAACCCATCAAAAACGCAACTGATTGCTATTGGAAGTCCGTGGCTTGTGTCTAGGATTGACTGGAACAGCTTACCACCTGTTCTTTTAAACAACGTACACATTCCATTCAGTAAATGTGTAAAAAATTTGGGTGTTTATTTCGATGAAACGTTATCGTGGTCTCAGCATATTAATGAGATTAGCAAGAGAATATTTGCTGCTTGGTTCTCCGTTTGCCGCCTTCGTTACCTTCTTCCAATTCCAACTAAGATAAAAATAGCTGAATCCTTATTCCTGTCAATTCTTGATTATGCAGATGCCTGTTTTACTAACCTCACTGAAGAACAGCTAAATAAGCTCGAGCGACTTCAGAATCTTTCTATAAGATTTATCTTTGGCCTTAGAAAATTTGACCATGTGTCAGAGTTTCGATCCAGACTGAAGTGGTTGCCAGTACGTTATCGCCGGGATGCTCGTATCCTTTCTCTCGTTTATTCGATTATTCATGATCCTATTTTACCCTCATATTTAAAAGATAATCTTATATTTCACGAAACTACAGTTAAAGAGTTACGATCAGCATCCAATTTTCGGCTTGAATTACCTACGCATCAAACAAAATATTATGGCTCCTCCTTCGCTGTTACTGGTGTAAAGCTGTGGAATTTGTTGCCAAAACATATTAAACTGGCAAAGACATTGGATGGCTTTAAAATGATGGTCAAGCAGCACTATTTGACAATTTGTAGTGAGATGAATAAATAACTCCATAATCTGCGTTCATTATGTGTTTTAAAGATCCATGTTTATTTATTTATTTATATGTATTATAAATTTATTTATTTATATTAATTTTGGATATGTATGTATCTATGTATTTATTCATATAATATTTATTTAAATAATAGTATCACACATAATATGTATTATGCTATTATTATTATTTTTCATGAACTAATTGATTTTATTTTATTGCACATGCATGCTAAATTTCTGCTTCTACTATTCCTTTACCCGTGGTTGCCTGGAAGAGATTGCTACCTAGTAATAAGGCCGCCATTGTGTTACCTGTGTATATTGTTATCATTCTGTTTTATATGTATTTTTCTTTTATGTTGTGTGCACAATAAAGAATTCATTCATTCATTCATTCATTCAAATCGCGTAGACCCCTATTTTTGTATGGAAAAAAATTAGTGGTATTTCCTCTTAATGAACAAATAATTCCTCTTCTTTTTACTAGTAGATATAGACAACATTTTATTCATAGGCTACTTTTTATCGCCGTAAAATAAAGGTACTTGTGCGCGCAAATTTAGTACAAAAGGAACTATACGATAAATTGAAATATTATGTAGGTACTTAGTTTGTATCTTTATTGTGAAATGTAGTGCGTGTTAGAAATTAGCATGTGTCGTAAAACGGACAAAGTAACTAAAGTGTTCCGCAATTAAAAAACTATAAGTAGTTAACAATGTTTGTACCTATAAATTAAATGTTGGAAAGAGTTCAGCTACATTTTTTACGTTTAAATTTTTGGGTCATGTGTTGTAATAATATTACTGAAGAATGGTTTCATTGTTTGTAACTAATTGCAACCATATTCATTAGCTTAATTAATTAAATATATAGTACGTTTATAATTATTAATTACTTGTCAATAATGGCTTTTGGAGTGTATAACTTATTTGACTAAAAACATTTGATGAAGAAACTAATGTTATTAAAGAGGCACTACGTATTTGATTTTTTTAATGTTTGCAACAATAACATAGGAAGTAAGTACTGGACGAATTTCTGAGAATTCTTTTTCCCTATTGGGATGTCACACTATCCCTAAGTAACATAGCCTATATTTTTTATGAATTATAGACAGGTATGAAATACCTTAATGATTTTCTAAATAAGCATTAAATTATACTATGTCGATAAAACATGGTAAACTGCGAAACCCCCAATAATAGCTAGTAATAAATCACATTGCTGAATTTCAACTTTTGTTGCATCTGAAACTTTCTCAGATCCCTGTCAATCCTATTTATGAGTAAAATATGAGTTCGCAGATAAAAAATATTATTTATTTGCTCGGCGTGAAAACAACGTGTCTCGGTCAATTTCACACAATTATGTGAGCTGGTAGGTGCTATTAATAGTCTTGGAAACGCGAGTAAAAAATACTGTAGGTTGCTGTTTACGGTTTTTTAAAAATTGACAACTTTCAAATTAAATGTTACATAATGTCGTTAAACATACTTTCTATTAAGAATACAACTAGTACGTTATTAATCCTGAGATATTGACTTCCTTAAAGTTTTCCTCATCTTAAAGCCTTAAAGTGTTGAAGTAACATTTTTACAAATCATCACATAAAAAACCTTTTGTCTATAATGTGGAACTATTGTCTGCATGGAAGCGAGTATAATACCAATATTGCCGCTTCAAGACCATTACACTTCAAAAATATTTGATTTGATCTTCATTAATGTCATCAAAATGGCCTCAGGCGGCTTCTGTGTGAGATTTTTGGCGTTGCAAATGGAACTCTATCCCGTTGCGTCAGGGTTTAAAGTGGCTCGATAGAAATAGGTGAGATTTAGCAACTCACTGCATTAACCTGGCTTGTTAGTTGGTAATGACGGCGAGGTGCAAGTCATGAGGCGCCGAGGCCGGCCGTCATCGTGCCCTTTCAATACCTTAACGTATGAGGCGCTCTTCAAAAGACCCTCGCCTAATTAATACTTATTAAGTGATGCGGCGATAGATATTTCAGCCACTCCGGAAGCGTCAGAGTATGTTTGTATTTTTGTTTGGCGCTTGTGTTCCAGTCTATGCTAGTGCTATCCGTGAGGTGTCGAAGATACAATAGCACCTCAACTATCTTTCCCGTGGGTGTCGTAGGATTTACTCTGTCGCCAGAGGAAAGCCGAGTATGTCTGAAAAAGGGGAGTACCCTTACCGCGGAGATTGTTACTATCTGAAAACTGTACGAGTATAGGCTACCCTCCATGAAACACTTTGGGGGAGTCTTATGTCCAGTAGTCATACCTCAAATAATGATGATGACGATGCTTGTGTTTCAAACCAATAGCTTTTAATCTCGTTATTGTCGAGGGTCATGAATGTGGGAATGTGCTATCCAGGTTAAAGTGCGTAAAATCCATGTTGCTAATTGTCCCAGTAATCTATTTCTATGGAAATGCATGAACGGTCGTATTCGTGTGTTGTCATGTGTTGTACTTTAGTTTGTATCATTTGAAGAAGTCACTTATATGCTTTTGAAATCAGTACTCTCCAAAACAATATGACTACACTTCAAAAGAAACAAGAGCACAATGGATTAATCGGTTGTGAGCTGGGGCGTCATTTGACAATTAATTTGGCACATCGGTCAAGGCACAAAGGAAGAAAGCGGCGCCCTGGGGCGTCTCGAGGGCCCCTGTGGCGCAGCCCCAGTTCTGTTGGGCCAATCTCACCGCATTCGACACTGATATCGCGGTGACTGTCCATTTTGATTCACACAAATTGAAAGTGTTATTATTTGTTAATAAAGGATATTGAAATGCCCATTCATGGAGCGATGCACTTGTGTCAGCTGTTTTCTTTAAGGTTCCCGAAGCAATAAAACAGGTCCTTACTACATAGACTTCGTTGTCTATCTGTATGTCTGTCACTATGCTGTATCTCAAGAACCGCGATAACTAGACAGTTGGAATTTTTATATATTTCTGTTGCCACTATAACAACTAATAATATTAACACAAATAAAGTAAATATGTTCGTAATATAAAATAGCACAAATAACCCTTCAACGGACGTCTGACTGCGAGTCCGCCGTTTTTTTGATGACTGTTTTTTTTTTAATAAGAGGAAAACTATAAGTCAGATCGCCTGATAGACAGCAACTATTATTCTCTATGGACATCTGCAACACGTCACAAGTGCATTTAATATCTTCTGCACAAACTTCAAGTGTTCAACTTTTCTACACAAAAACTTTTCTACAACCAGCAAAAACAAATTCGTCAGCTGAATATAATATTTCATCAGCTATTTCTATACACATACCAGCTTTCATAATAAATACCAGAACATAAACATATACAATTATATTATTTGCAACAATAACACTTAAGTGATTACAGCTAAAAGGGTCAGCATTGCTATTTCAAACTGTAAAACCAGTGCATCCTATTATGTCTGTCATAAGTGCTATCGGAAATTGCTACTATCAGCTATGTCCGGTTTTTAGCTGTAAATGTTCCGCTGGCAATTCGTTATTGTGAAAGAGCCATCTTGCATCTGAGAGGCCATTAAGTGCAGGGAGCTCCTCAGATCCGATTCATTATAGTGTTGTGTATGTCATTGTTATGAAATATTTCGTGTTGAATGAAGGATGTTACGGTAGGTATATTCGATCAAGACATCGCATGTTGCTATTTTAAATATAGATGATAGATTTTAAAAGAATGGAATCATTGTTTACTTACTTCTTGCTCTCGGGGGTTTAGACAAGGGAGTTCCTGAGGTCCCGATTTATTATAATCTTGTGTACCTATGTCGTTGTTATGAAATATTTCGTTTATTATTTGATATAATGAAAACATAGAATGTTACTATTTTAAGAGAACTTGAAATAAATGAATCTTTACTTCTTGCGCTCGAAGGTTTAACTGCAGAGAGCTCTATAGAACCGATTAATTATAGTGTTGTCTATGTCGTCGTTATGAAATTGTAACTTTCGCGTTGAAAGAAGCAGCAGGTTTTGATTTGATGAAGATATCGAATGCGACTATGTTGAAATCTTTAGTAGAAAATAGATTTTGAAATAATGTAATCATTTCTAACTCCCTTCTTGATCTGGAAGGAAAGTTTTTATTGCTTAGTTAGGTGCATACCTGCATAGTACTAAGGCTGACACTGTTAAGATAGACATGTGTCGTATCTATCTTATTAAGTTATTAGATTAAAGAAGAGAGAGAGAGAGTGAGTCCTTATGTATTACGCACATACTTGTGCACTATAAAAATGACTCTTAAGCTAGACTGGTTTCAACCGTCCACTGACACCAAAATTGGAATTGAAGCCGTTATGTTAATTTTTCGAATGATAAATAAAATTCGTTTATAAGCAAACGGCACAGCATTAAGCAGTAATAAATTTTATAAACAATTTTTTAGTCACATTAAAGTACTCTAAAGTTATCTCCTCTGTTTGCGGAAGTAAACAATACTGAACGAAATGGTTCTGAGAGCTTTCAAACCTCATCATTAGTGAGGGGAGGACCCTCGGTCATATTTCACCGCGACCCATGAATACTCTTCACTCGAGGGTTTTAAATCGCATCTGCCAATGATGTTTTTGTCAACGTTTCGGATGCGATTTGTCAAAAATGTTACAATCGGTGCACGGTGGCGGTTTTGATTCTTGTACTGTGCTATTACGGATGCGATTACGGTTAGTAACAAAAAAGTAGATTTGGATCATGTAAACCCTATCTAGTAAGATGACAAACTGTTTTCTTATTCTTTATTTGAAAAGTTATAATTAACCGTTATTTGACATCAATACCGACTAAAGTTATTATTCATTGCTAGTTTAATTTATGAATTATCACGTCTCTCACATTTAACTTCACTTTTTGTAGGACACAATTATGTAAATTTCACAAACATACTCGCACGAGGCCAATTATCCTGACAGTGAGCAGCTGCAGCGTGATTGTGGTCAGTCAGCCCCTAACCTGTTCCCACCACAGTTTAGTCCTATTTCACGTACTGCAAACCTACAGGTTAGAACCAATTGTGGTTATAAATTGACCATTCAAATGCCTCTAATAGCTCTATATTGAGCGCTTAGTGGTACACGTAAGTGGACGTAGATTTTATCTATAATTTACTATTCATATAATACATAAATGCTTGGTCCGGTTTTTGCAAACATTTTTAAATTACCGATCACTGTTGTCGTAAAGTCAGGTGAAGAAAGAACCGATAAATATACCAACTATTTTTTTGTCATATTTTGTCAATAATTTGTCAATAACACCTATGTAAAACTTATCTAAACTTTTTTTGTGTTCCTAAATGTAGAGGACGTGATGTTAAGTTTTAATCGTATCCCGATTGTTAATCGATATAGTATGACATGTCAGTCAAAAGTGTTGTAACATGTCAGCAGAACGAAATCGATATCGCGGGTCAGAACTCAGACGTCGATACGAAACATTGGTGGTCGCGTGGCGGACCGCCCGGCGCGGCCGACACTGCTATGCTAATTCAATTGTGTTACGAGAGCGGATAGCGATACCATCGACTCCGCCCGCATTATCATAATAACGTGCGAGTCACCTCACTGACGCGCCTCGAAGTGTCGACACGCTCGATATAAAATCTCGACGCCGATGTCGATATTTTGCAACACTATTGTCGACGCCTAATCGATTCGTCGAAGATGGCGAAAGCAGTTCCCATGGCTCGTCGCTCGCGGCGCAGCACCCCGCACTCACACTTCTTGTCGACAATTACATCTAGCGGGATGCAAATTGAATTATGGGACTTTTTGTGGCCGTTCATTGTTTTACGTCGGCGCTTTGTTCTGTGCCGACGTGCCGACGTAAGTACGTGACGATGGAACACTCAGCGCCGAAGATAATCGCTACGATTGTGCGCCTCGGAACTGTCCGTAATGGAAAATTATAGGGTACTATTTATTAGACGTCTAATCCTAGTCATTGTTGTAAATATTGTTCGGCATCGCGATAAGTGCAATGCGCCGCCATTAAGCGCCAACTTTAGCTGAAAACTGTTGCTAAAGTCTCGACTGACGTATATATCGTGTTTCAACAAGCAATGTTAAAGTAACAGGAAATACGAGAGGGATAACATGATATTTAACGAAGGATTAACTTTAACATTGCTTGGTGAAACACTAAGGCCGTGTTTCACCGTTTCAAACTTAACGACCGCTTGTAATGGAGCCGCATAATATTCTATTAAACTGTTTTTGTTAATAGAACTTAATTTATGTTAATTTGATACGAATTTTTCATGTTCGAAAGTTTAAGTACTGGCTGGTAAATATTCTAAGAGAAGTAACAGGAAGCGGAGTATATAATTAAAAGTAATTTTTATTGCTGCCAGAGCGTTACACCGTATTCTGTCCAGCCCTAAGGGCTCGTAATTATTAAACGTAATTCCATCACTAATTAGACTGAAAAAACCGCAAAATGAATTAGCTCTTGTTTCTTAGTAAATAAGGTCTACTCGTTTTGTAAATAATCTAGATGTAGTATTTGCGATACAGTGTTTTTCCTCGTGTATTGTGTGAGGCTAAAGTTCATATCGATCAGTGACCTCTTAACACTGAAGAAAATGTTCCTAGACACGCACTTCCTTTTTGCTTTTGAAAAAGTTGCGTAATAGGCTTAGCAGAAGTATTAAGTAATTATTACAGTAATTGAAACTAAAACAATTTGAAAATATTATGCAATATAAAATAATATAGTCACAGTATGGTGGCGGCCAATATATTTTAAACCAAACCAGCTACATAAGAGGAATGTTTAGTGCCCAAGAATGTACGCAATACACATGATTACTATCTCTTTACTCTTGTAACCCAGTAAGGAGAATGAATGGCGAGCGATCAGGTGCAGGACCGACAGGTTACATTGTACTTACCAGACTTGATTTTTTTTATTGTACTATGAAGGGATTGAACCCACGTCCTCCAGAGCCGTGAGCTAACCTCCAAACTATTGTAACACGGAGGCCTCTAGAGTAGAATAAAATATCAACTATTAGGCCATTAAATCTGGATTCTGTAGAACGTATTATATTATTTTCGTAATTCAAGAGCTAGGTATTCTAGAAGCAAGTGTATGTATGCAATATAAGTACTAGATGTCCCCGCGACTTCGTTCGCGTGGTTTTTGAGTGACTTAAACCGTTTATGCAGAGCACGCAACGAAAATCCTCAAATGTGAATAATTTTCCCCGTTTTTGCAACATTTCTCGCTGACGCTTCGCTCCTTTTGGTAGCATAATGTAATATAGCCTAAAGCCTTTCTCTGTAAATGGACTATCCTACAAAAAAACAATTTTTCAAACCGGAGCAGTAGTTCCTGAGATTAGCGCGTTTAAACAAACAAACAAAGAAACTCTTCCGCTTTATAATATTAATATACAGGTATAAGTATAATCTGAACGATGTTTCAAATTAAATATTGCCAATCAAAATTAAAAAAATATCATCGAAATGTTATTTTAAATTACACTATTCGGAACTCTTGGAACGTTTTATGTGTTTGTGGTCCTAAATGGAGCTAATTATTATAATTCCAGCCGAAATGATTGGAATTATCGTGCTACCAAATATACGTGAGTTTAACGACGTCTTCTGGGAAGTGTCAGTGAGGCCGGCGGCAGACTCACGCAATGTACGCTATAGATTACATATATACCTTATTACTCGGTAATAAGGTTCAAAAGTGGCGTTGTCAGTGATTGTACCAATGCGACCTTCAGGCGCGAGCACTATGACAGTAACATGCAGAGAGATAGTATACATCGTAAGAGTAAAAGGTTAAAATGTAGAAATATTTTTGTAGTGTAGTTTTGGACTAGGGTCCGTTTAAATAAAACAATCTTAATCTCTACTTGATAACCTATTTGACAGATATAACAACGTTTCGTTTCATTTTTAAAAGTGAACCACTTTATTAATGTTACATAGTACTTTAATTTCTTTTCTTTTTGAACCGTAATATTCATATTATATAATACAGAAAAACATTCAAATAAGTATAGTGTATTTCTTCTCTTTCTTATTACGTTAAAAAAAAAAAGTAATCATCTATCATAAGTGAAACGAAACGTTTTTTTATCTGTCTAATAGGTTCTCAAGTAGAGGTTTCGATTGAGATTGTTTATATACACGGGCCTAGAAGTAGTGAGTAGCGCCAATAACCAAGTCTTGGTCTTCGACACAATAATATTATGTTCTTAGTAACTTTGAATGTTCAAAGAAGGATAGAGTTTAGGTGTCGAAGTAATCGGTATATACCAGGAATATTTATATTATATTTTTCGCTATTAAATTAACGTACGTATGGTGCATAGTTAGGTATGACAGTTTAACAAACAAATGAATATTTTTTGTATAATAAGATTACATACAATATACTTCTTACGGCGGTTCTTCTCGGTGTGTTTGTTCCCGAACCGGTAGTAGGCATCACATTTACACGAAGTTTAGAAAACATTTTTGTAAAAAAATATTCCGAATAAAATGTTTTTGATACATATAAACTACAAGCCCTAGTGCTTTTTGTTAAACATGTATAGATATGTAAGTATAAAAAGTTCATGTATGTAAGCCATGTGATACATGCAGACACCGCAGGAACAAAGGAAATATAATGTGATCCCCTTTATTCGTTCGGTTTTTATCGAGATTTCGAAACTGGTTTTAAAATTGTACCTCCTATTATCCCAACTGCTAAAGGTCGGCCGTCACTGTAATATTTTAAGAGATTCCATCACGCAAAATATTGGAACATGTTTTGTTTAAATAATGATAAAAAATACTCATTTCGTTACTTGCATTATAATTATATCATTTTTGAGAAAGTCATATTTGACAGCGGATTATTTTGATATACAGGGTGACACTACAAGAGTTGGCGCTTTTAACATTTTTACATGTTACGTTATGTGTTGGAGTGTACCTGGATATTTTTCTTTGATTTCGCAATCTATATAAATTTAAATTGCAGTTGATATAATAAAGTTTTAAGCGAGAAAGTCATATTTGACAGCGGATTATTTTGATATACATGTGACACTACAAGAGTTGGCGATTTTAACATTTTTACATGTTACGTTATGTGTTGGAGTCTACCTGGATATTTTTCTTTGATTTCTCAATCTATATAAATTTAAATTGCAGTTGATATAATAAAGTTTTAAGGGTAGGTATATATTTTACGTTAAGATAAATGCCTTTCTAAACAATTTTTATAAACTATCACAGACGGCTAAGAGTAATGTTTCTTACCCGCTGATAGCTTATACAAATTGTATATTATTTCATTTACTTTAATATCATGTACATTTTTCCGTCTGTGATGCCTTTTGAAGTTTTATACTTCGCCAGGAGAACACTACACTCTGACTCGCGTGTAAATCGTCTCATTACAGATTTGATTACCTCATTTTATATTAAAAATATGAGGTAATCAAATCGTATTCGTAATAAAACAAAAATGCACATTACATATTCTACTTCATTAATGCTATCTAGGGCACTCCATCTGCCATACTGAAAACAGTTCGATCGTCCAATTTCTATCGAAGTTCGAAGGCGTGAAACCGCCATCATTAGGCTGTTTCACGCGCCCACATGGTGTCCACACACACCACAGAATTATTTATTTAAACGGAAATTATTGGCCCGTGACGTCCACATGTAGGGGCGCAGTTTTTGTGAGCGGTCACGGTGCCCAATATGACACTTTCGACTGTTATGCTTTGTTATAAATTATACTCTTGTTTATCAATTTTACCACACACAGTTCTATGGCTGCTATGTCCTATATCGTATGTCCAAAACAACCTTTTAGTACATACTACATACGATTACGTAGGAACCATCGAGTTGTTTTTAATTTTTGTCATCATAAATTTTTGATATCAATACATTATTTCACGCGAACACTGTTCTTTTTCGGTATAAAATGTAGTCTAAGTTTAACTTCACAGCATATTAATCAGTAATTTTCCTTGAAAGAGTCACAAATGATTCATCGATCCGTCTAGGCATCCGTCCGTCTTCATCATTTTTCACATTAATGATACCTACTAGTACTAGCTGGAAACATAAAGTCTGGCAGGCATTTTCATACAATCGAAGTTTGCGTAAAACAATCATACTTCATTACCTACCTAAGTAGTTACATAGATTTAAAAAAAAAAACATAGTACCTACTGTGAAATAGAAAATCCTAAAATGTACAATAATATATCATTAATTACTTTAATTGTTGATACTAAGACCACCTTTAAATGTTGCAAGATATATAAAATTAAATGTAAATGTAATTAGTTAAGTGTAAACTGATTAACATTTAATCTAAACGCAATACAGATATTAAATTAAATTTCATTTTATTTTATTTTAGTTTCAACTCCAGTGATTATTATCATCGTATTTATTTAGCTTGCGTTATTTCATATTAAGTTTAATTACGGTTCAACACGTAATAAAAATGTTGTAACCTTTCTGTCTGTGCCGAGTGCTGACAGCGAAGGCCAAAGTTATAAAGTCTTTGTCAAGCTAGCATGTATGTCACAATGTAGTTTTAGGTACTGTAACGCAATTGCTAGTAAAATTATTTTATCTAAATAAGATAATACGAATGCATATTTATAAATATGATAAAAATTCAAAATTTGGTGAGATGGTTTTCAACTGCTATCTAAAGGCCCGATTCTGAAAGTAAAACCTAAAACCAATACAATTTAATGTATACAGCGAGGCAGCTAGTCGATAGAAATATGTCGGTTATATATGACCACAAGTTGTGTCTGTAAAGAACCTAGTTTTGTATATGACAAAACTAGGACTATTTATTTTTCGAATGTTCCATTTGTTGTTTGTTGATGTTCCAATTTCAGTTGGCTTCAAATTCTAATTTCCAGCACAGGCTATTTATCCAGCCAGCTGATAGAGATAATGAGGCTAAAATCGATATCGCCCCTCTTGAGTGTCGCGTAGCTGGCGACAGAAACAAAACCCTTGCCCCCAGTAATTAGGGTTATTATAGACTGCCTTCAAATTATATTGAAACGTGATGATGTCCCCTAATTGGATAAAAAGGACCGCTAATAAATTATTAATAAATCCTTAAATTACTAGAGACTTGCTGATAACAGATAACAGGCATCGCGTCGTTAGAAATGCGTTAGGGAAGTTGACTTTCCGATAATATTAGTAACAAGTTAACAACTATTTGACGACCTTCGTAGCGCAGCGGTTCAGCGCGTTGGTGCTCAACCGAGAGGTTGCGGGTTCGAATCCCGCCGAGGGAACAAAAAGTTTTCAATGTTCCTGGATCATGGATGTGTATTAATATAATAAAATCTTAAATATGTGTATAGTATAAAAGTATTAAATATAATATATTTCCGTTGTCTGATACCTGTAACACAAGTTCTTCAGATACTTAGCACAGGGCCAGATTGACGTGGTGTGAAGAGTCGATAGATATTAACTATGGTAGATGTTTTGGTCCTATTGACTGTGTACTTATGGCCAAGGTGGGTGGGCCAACTTATGGCCAACAATAGGGTGCTTCACTATAAAGTTTTATAACAAAAATGTGTAGTGCTCTGATAAATAAGAAAGTAAAAATAAATGTTACAATAATCGATAGTTTTAAAAACTGCTGACTGTTTGAAACATGTTTGTGACTTCTGAATGGGACGATTTTATCGATATAAGGCTTGAAAAACTATTGACTTTTAATATAGGTAAACTTCAGAGTGCTGTTCATTAAGAAAAAATCACAGTCTCGCATCACTATGTATGTAGCCAAACTAGGTATACTATATATTTTTCTCTCATTATCTCTATCATTATCATTGGAAAATATCTGCTTAATCCACACATTCAGATAGCTATCTAATTTTGATCTCATAGACAGAATACAGTTAATTTTGAACGTCAGAAGCAGAATGTATCATAAATTAGTGAGTTAGTTTGCATTAGAATGGTGTATCGCATGGGGGCGCCCGCTCTCGTCCGGAATTAACGGGATAATTCCGTAATTGTGCTATTAGGCGCCATTTTCCTTTGGAGATCATTCGAGAAGCTGTATAGGAAGCTAAGTAGCAAAATAGCTCTATTTATCTATACTTCAGATGCAGGGAGGTAAACATATTCAGAGTTTAGTATATTAATTAGGCATTTTTTTCCAGACATTGTTATATAGTGTGTTGCGTTTTACCACGACATGTCATGGTAATAAATATATCAATTCCATCAAAAATATAACTTGTAAAAAGTGCCAAGTCTCGCTACTTAGTTCTTCTACCGTAAAAAGTTGTGAGATACATGTTATGCCAAGTTGGGGTCAGTCGGTCGGTCTAACAACATCTTATAGTGATCATAATCAATATTATTAATAATTAATCTTTCATGTTTTAAATAAATAAGTATATTGACTTTTGAAAGGATGGTACGGCCATGCTCATCTCACTAAGTAAGATGTATGCTTAGTTATTGTCTTTAATACTAAACTAAATTTCTAGTCATGTTCTTTCATTCCTTAGTCCAATCGATTTGTTGACTGAAAGTTAGCGGTCCGTCTACTATCTGTCATAATAGTATGTACATATTATTCCATTCTGCACCTGGCCGGTCTAAAATGTTGGCATCCGTAACGTGTCCTGCCTGCTCCTAAACAGCATTTCTGCGGAGACTAGAAGTGTACTACAGAGTCTCACAGTAGCCTCTATAGTCTATACAGGCTGTAATATTAATGATAAATACTTTTTATACTTATTGTATGGGCAAATTTATGATATTGAGGCATTTTTCATAAAAACATGAAAGACAAAAAGTAAGTCTTTCATCGCTGGTACTTTCACAACAGTATATTGTGACAAGAGGGCTACCTCTAGTATTTTATTTATTTTCCACCAACCTGAGATTAAAGATACTCAAAACTTCAATTTCAGAGGAAATGAAGGTAATTGTCTCGTTTATTAAGTTATAAAATGGCGGACCTAAGATTTAACCCATTACATTCAATAACGAGCTGTCGGGAAAAATTATTAACTCATAATAAGTATAGTTATGATTATAAAACACAATTTCGAGTAACGACTTCACGATCTTAATAATAGGCGGCTAAGCGTTCGACTGAATATTCATAATAATATCATAATTTGGTACATAATTTTATATTATCCAATGAACCTTAGTCGCGAATCACGTTTCTCACATCATTTTATAAGTTCAAATTATAATAGCATGTAATATTATTTACAGCTGCACTTGTTTGAAATACACCTAATTATGTTTTGAATTCAATCTTATTATAGTCTGGTGTTCACTAAGCAGGTAATAAAATGTTTTATTGATCTAGCTAATAATACAGGCTATAATATTAATGAGTGCTAATATTTTATTGTGTGTATGGGTCCCGTACGAGTTTACTGTAAAAGTACCAGCGCTGAAAGAGCTACTTTTTTTCAATTATTGTATGGGAAAATTAATGATGTTGGAGCATCTCTCATACAAACATGAAAGTCAAAAGTAAAGTCTTCTACTGCCAGTACTTCACAGTATACTTTACATAGGAGGGCACATACACACCCCAAAGTATCACTGATTTAATTTACACCTTGTATATACGCTTTCAAGCGTCAATCTGGTCCCGTGCTAAGATGAACTTATGTTACGCTAACGGGTGTCAGACAATGGAAAAACTTTTATATTAAACGTTTTATATTTCATACACATCAATGACCTAGGAAGTAGGAGGGAACTAGGAGGAAGAAGTAGACTTCTTCCTCCTAGTTCCTTCCTACTTGCAATAGATTTTGTGATTCTTTTAAGTACCTACTCTAGTACTTCTTATGTTCCTGACACTAATGAAGGCCATCAATCTCAAATTGTGAAGTGGAGAATCACAAAATCTTTTGCAATCCTTTAAAAAAAACTAGTAAAGTGTTGGCAACAGGAACACCGCGAATCATTTAATAGTCCACTCTACACCGTCAAATAGATGATAGTTTATACCTGACTAACCGCAAGCGTGTACTGATTTCATTTCCAATTTTTTACGTCGGATCTTCGTCATTTCTGACATGGAAAGCCATCATGTATAATGCGACGCGGCGCCGGCGCGGCGGCCTCTCTGATCTGGTCCGCAGTCACTTGACGACCAATTACCAGTATCACTCGACCCGCGCCCAAATGGATCATAATGCCTAGAGTAATTATGACTTCAGAGTTCAGACCTCTCCAACCCAAATTATCTTTAAATTACTTTAAGGTTTAAGTGACTTTTATAATTGTGTACAATAATTATGTTAAATTGTTTAATGTTTTTTTATAGGAATCGTGACGTGTGGTTTTTGCGGATATTGTTTGGCTTTACGATCGTTAAGGCAGATTAAATTTTAATTTTGTTTAAGCTCTGTCGATAAGTTATATAAATAAAATAAAATCCAATGCCGCAACAATTTACAACAAGGATTTCCGTTTAAAAGTTAAAAATCATAACATAGAATTTCCTAAAGAAAAATATAATACTTAAAAACATAATTGTATACATACAGTAATGGTGTATCTTTTTTTTATTAAAAAAAATATATTTAGAGAACTAAAAATGTTATTTAGCTTACACAGGTACTTACATAACTACTTACTATATAAAAAACCAGTTACCTACTCTGAAACCTGTGTTCGCCAACCCGCCTGCCAAGCCTGTCAAGTATAAGAAACTACCCCCATAAAATATGTTTGGGGATGACTTATGTCCAGCATGATGTCATAGCTTAAATGAAATGATGATGAGACTCGTATCATCCTACGGTTTCGTCCAAGTGAAATAAATTTCAGTCCCTTGTGGGTTAAATTGTGTTGTATGTTTTTATTAGTGAAAATATTGTAAAAATTAAACATGTTTTTAACCAAGAGAGCAATTGACCAAATGTGCCGGTAATAATTAACATTAATGGTTTGGTCTATACCTAGGTACCTACACTAGTCAATTACTGTTGCTCTTCATATATTACAATATTATTTAATTAATAATAATATTAATATAATATCTATATGGACCTAATCATTTAATGTAAGACTCAAAAAACTTTTTAAAAATGCTTTGTTTCATATCCGTGAATGGATATTACTCATAACACGCGATTAATTCTGTATAAATCTAGAATATTTAGATTTTTCACCAACATCCTCCATTAAATATCATGTTATCCCTCTCGTATTTCCTCTCAATGAATGAGATGACATGGCATTTTAACAAGTCGTTAAAACTGACAAGCGTTGATGAAATCGGGACTTAAACTGCAGATTAGCTATAAAACTATTGCTATTAAAGTGTTATAAAAGTTACAAAAGCATCTTGAGACTCGGCATATGTAGCGCCAGCTGCACCAATCACAATGCCATGGGCGTGTCCCCGTGTCCCTCAGTTCCACCGTCCCCCGTCCCCTGGTTCCTCGTCCCTCGTCCCCGCGTGGTCCCCGGATTATTGCACAATGGGACTTTTTATTGTACCTTTGTCGGGGTGAAATATCCGGTCGGATATACTGTCTCTCATTCATATTAACCCGCTGAAATGAACACCGGATAACCGTTTTGCGATTGTTACTTGCATCTTGTTCTTGCAAAAAGATACAATAGGTGTTATTATATGTAAAAAATATTAAGTATAAGTGAAATATCAGGATATGGATTGGGACAATGTGGGGTGAATAACTGTAGGAAGAAAGAATCTACGTATTAGAAATATTATAGGTATTAGAAGTCTTGGCATAAAAAGGTTCTTAATTTTCAACCACATTACAAAGGAGATGTGCTTTAAGTTACAACTATTGCGTTTGTATTTTATTAGCAATAAATCAAGGAACTGGTTTTCTAAATAATTCAAAAGTCTTCAATCTATAAATTAAATAATTTCCTAAAAAATAACCTTGAGTAATCACAATATATTTTATTAGCCTGGGATATTAAAAATGAGGCAAATTAGCAGTTTATAATGTAATCAATAAAAACATATGATGCTGAAGCAATTATACGTGTAAGTTAGTTCTCACAGGCGGAGACAATATGCAAATCCGAGCGTATTCTTAGCTCGACGCTTAAGGCTTTGTTAGATTTTATTAATTACGACGTCCCGTGGCGACCGCGACCGGTCGCCGAGCGGTAGCGCCAAGAAGCTGTCATCACGCCGCCTAATTGTAAAACACACCACCGCGACTTCACACAAATCATTTATTGTTCTCATGCCCCGAGCTAAACCCACACATTTATTCTCGTATTCGTTAAATTATAAATGACTCCCGACCGATTCTCACGGTGCCGGGCCGGTTAATTAAGAATTAAAACGATTTTTAATTTATTTCACCAATTAATTATTGATTGTTCATCTTTCCAGGAACATCCGAGCTTACGCGGGACGCCCCTGGCGATGCTGGCGGCGCAGTGTAACAAGCTGTCGAGCAAGTCGCCCCCGCCGCTCGCCGACGCGGCGGTGGGCAAAGGATTTCACCCCTGGAAGAAGAGCCCGGGCGCCCACTCCCCTCCCGGCGCCGGGGGCACGCCGCGGTCGCAGGCGCCGACCTGCACCCCCTACGGCCGAGCTCCAACGTCCTGCGCGGCCGCACCGTCCTACGGCAACGACCTCTACTTCCCCTCGTCGGGCGACCAGCTGCTCGGGAAAAGTGAATCCAGCGCCAGCCTAGGATCGATGTACTCGAGACACCCCTACGAATCTTGGCCTTTCAACGTCGGCGGCGGGGGCGGAAGCGGCGCCCTGAAGGCGGCAGAGATGGGGGGCGTCGGCGCGGTCGGCAGCACGTGGTGGGACGTCCACAGCGGCTGGCTCGACGTCGGCGGGCAGATGGCCAACTACGCCGGACAAGACTACTCGCAGCTCACACATTCCCTCTCGGGCGGGGCTCACCTGCTCCCCCCGGCTCCGCATTTACTTCAGGACGCGTACAAGTCTGTCCTGCCCTCCCAGGGGTCGTTCGGCATCCACGCGCCGGGCTCCCCGGCTCCCCCCGCCCAGGCCCCCTCGCCGAGGTCACAGAGGAGATACGCCGGTCGGGCTACGTGCGACTGTCCCAACTGTCAGGAGGCGGAGCGCCTGGGGCCGGCGGGCGCTCATCTTCGTAAAAAGAACATCCACAGCTGCCACATACCGGGATGCGGCAAGGTTTACGGAAAGACCTCCCATCTAAAAGCGCACTTACGCTGGCACACGGGGGAAAGACCTTTCGTGTGCAACTGGTTATTTTGCGGGAAAAGATTCACGCGCTCGGACGAGCTGCAGAGGCACCTCCGCACGCACACGGGGGAGAAGAGATTCGCGTGTCCGGTGTGCAACAAACGCTTCATGCGGTCGGACCACCTAGCTAAGCACGTGAAGACGCACAACGGCGGGAAGAAGGGGAGCTCGGAGTCGTGCTCGGACTCGGAGGAGAACAGTCAGGGCGAGGGCGGCATGGGCGGGAGGTCGCCGGAGCACCACTTAGACGTGAAGCCGGGCCCGCTGGTGTGACGGGGGCCGGCGGCGCTAGCTGTGCCGCACCACGTCCCGTCGCTCCTGTGATACTGCCGCGCGCCGGCGCCGCCGCCGCCCGCGCCGACCGCGCCGCCTGTACATAGCACATATCAAGTGTATAAAGAGACTCAGTGGGGCGCCATCTAGCGTCGCGTAGTGTTACTTGTGAGACTTACTAAGTGTACAGTATAGATACTATTGAATATTATTATCTATTATAAATAATAGAATATAGATAAAATTGTATGGTTATAGATTAAGTAGAATCACACTTATTTCAAAATTGCAGTTATAATTTATTTAATAATTTTATATTTCTATTGTATACATAGTTATTTACTTATTATCACAATGTGGGCTTTAGTCAACATGCCTTCATTAATTTCAATGATGAAAAACGAAAGTTTAAAATGTATGAGATTGACATAATATTTGAACAATAATTACGAGGTTACTCTGGTACATTTTTTTCTTTAAGAACTTCGTTATCGTTCGATGTTGCGCTTTTCACAGAATTTTAACAAATAATAGATTGTTATTTATACAAATAAATATAAACTGATCGTTATGGAACTAATTCTTATAGAAATAAATAGTCTCAAATCCTTATTAGATGTATAATAATAATTTAAAGGTTTTCTTATTTTGTCTGGTTTTTCTTTTGTAGATACTAGAAAAAGTCTAGCCTAGAAGTCTTTTATCTTTCTCTTCGTAAAAATGAATTCAAATTGTGATTGATCATGTATGTACTTATTTTTTTTAATGGAATTATGGCCAACGAAATGTATAAAAATTGCTTTAGGTTTGTTTAAATTAAATCGCTATTTTGTTAGCTTTTAAAATGTATTTGTACATTGATAACATCATTGATAAATGTGTACAAAACTGTGCGTAATTGCCTGATTTTATAAATTGAAATATATTTTTTCCGTGTGGACACTGTATTTTCATTGAATTGCGTCATTTGACAATCATCAGTCGCTTGCTAATATAATAATGCTACAAAATCTTACAGATATTAATTTACTGGTTTCGACTAAATAGAAACTATTGTACTGCGCTTAGCTACAAAGGATTATAGGTAGGTAATTTGTTTCTAAGCTGAGCTGACCTAGTAACTTAGTACCTACCTACATTGTTGATCGAAGTTCTAAACACATTATTTTTCCTTATAGTTACTGTATGTCGCATTTATTAACGATAATTTAATTTGGTTAAATACAATGCAAAAATATAGTTGCACCAATTAATTTATAAACGACTAGCTGTGCCAACGACTTCGTTCGCGTGGTTGTAGGAAACACTAACGCGATTATCTTTTGATTGCTCACGTTGGTTTTTGTTATTATGATTATTGAAAAAATATGAATTCTATCATACATATTTTTTGAGTAACTTTAACCGTTTTTGCAACATTTCTCACTGACGCTTTGCTCCTATTGGTCGCAGCGTAATATTATATAGCCAAACCCCGGCTCCACACTACTCGCGAAGTTGAACGAAGTTAGACGAATAGGATACTGTAGAGATGCACTTCGGCTTACCTCGTCAAACTTTACTTCACCTCGGGTGACTTCCATTTGTTGGCAGTTTTTTGTACCGAGTCAAAGTGCCCGAAGTTGCACGAGTAGTGTAGTGTCTCACTTCGACTGTTGCCAAAGTATTTCGAGTACTTCGCCGAGGAACTCCGCAAGTAGGCTAGTGTCGTACTTTGGACTGTTGCCAAAGTAACACGAATAATTCGCCGAGGAAATTCGCGAGTAGTGTAGAGGAAGCTTAAAGCCTTCCTCTGTAAATTGACTATCCAACAAAAAAATATTTTTTCAAATCAGGCCAGTGGTTCCTGAGATTAACGCTTTCAAACAAACAAACTGTTCCGCTTTATAATATTAGTATAGACTAGCTGTGCCCGCGACTTCGTACGCGTGGAAAAGTGATTTAGGGCACTTTAGTATTTTTAAATATATTTTTAGTTCATTGGCGCAACCGCTGACAACTTTCGCTAATTTAATAGTTACTTCCCAGTGTATCCCAGTGTTGATCCCTATCCAGCAAGTCACGTACCCGGCAAGCCTCTTGGTATGCAGGGTAATAATATAGTACCATCCCTTCGGAGCTCAGCATAAGAAGTAGGTCTTAGAACAATATGTAGAAGTCAGCTAAGGTACTCAAAGTAAGGATTCGAATGCACCGTATTAGACGCAGCCAATTTTTCACGTTAATTTAGTAAAAAACTTCGATGTCCGTCTGTCTGTCTGTCTGGGTGTCAAAACTTTAATACGTGTAGGTATCAAGCTAAAAATCATATTAAATACTCAGGATCTTCTGTCCCTTCTGGCTGTGAAAAAAAACAGACTTCTTAGCCACATCTACCCAAAGATTTAGCCGTTTATGTCGCTAATTTTCGTAATTTTCGACACTCTAAAGGGAACCAAAACCTAAAGGGTACTTCCCGGGAACTCAGAATTTTTAAATTTGATATGAAGCAACGTCTTAATAGTGCCGACATAGGATAAATTAATTGCGAAACCATAAAAATATCTTTAATTTTTTTGAACTTACTGCCGTTTTTGTCATTAATGTTTTGAGATATTAAATTGAAACTTATATTGCAATTACTAAGGTCTTTAAAACGAAACTCTCGGTTAGACATGGGCGCAGTGGCACGCCCCGCCGAGGATCCAGCAGGTTTACTCTCGACACATCCGAGAATCGAATCAATTCGATCTCAACGGTTTTTGGTGTTTTATTTGGTAGATTACTTTGGAACTAATAAGGATAAAGAAAACCGTTAGAAATAAACAAACGTCAATTTATTCGGGAGTATGCGGCACGATCGAATCTGAATCAAAATTGAATCAGTTTGGAGAGTTAGGCCGATCGGTTTTAGTAGCGTTTTTTTATTAACCTACCGTAAGTATAATAATAATAATATAAATAAATGAAATTTAGTTTTAAAGAAAATATAAAATAAAAAAAGGTTAAATTTGAATGGTTGAAACTGAAACTTGAAGCAGCGCGGTTCCCGCCGCGCTTCATACAAACGTCCAGCAATTTTTTTTAATTGTCATAAGTTTTTTATGTATCAACCGATTGAGATGAATTAATAAATATTAAATCAAGATTACTACATTATAATATGATTGAACCACATCTAAATCGGATAAGCCGTTTCTGAGATTAGCGTGCACAAATGCACCGACAAAAAAAAATGATGGTATAAATAGCTTTCCAAAAACCGCTTAATTGCCCCTTTTTTTTAGTTAATCGCGAAAGGCATTCTTTTAATAATACAGTTAGGTAATTAAGATGATTTTATACAATACATATATGATAATTTATTTCAATTTGTGAAGCAAGTTCAAAAATACAATTTTTATATTATTAACTATGACACTGTGGAAACACTTGTCTTCCCAGAAAAAAAAATCCTGTCATTTCATGTTCTAATCTACTTTAGTGCCACGTTCTATTGCTTCGCGTCACTGTGTAAGCGATCCCCCCGCGCACCCCGCACGATCCGTTCGTCAGCAGGCCGCGCGCGCGAAATTCATCCGACTTGCTTCAAATTTATCGTCACAGCTCGGCTCCTATGTATCGTAGCGTTATGTTATATAGCCTATAACCTGCCCAGGAATATGGGCTACAATCGTACCAAGTTTGGTTAAAATCCCTTCAGTAGTTTTTGTTCCCATCGTGCACATACAGACAGACAGACAGACAGACAGACAGACAGACAGACAGACAGACAGACAGACAGACAGACAGACAGACAGACAGACAAAAATTTTACTAATTGCATTTTTGGCATCAGTATCGATCGCCAATCATCCTCCAATATGTATTTTGAAAAAATATTCAATGTACAGAATTGACCTCTCTACAGTTTTATTATAAGTATAGATATAGATATAGATGAATACTAATATTATAAAGCGAACTAATATGAACCAGACACTATATTGTTGACTCTATGTTGCCTGATGATTAGTTGTCATTGGCTACGCACCGCATTGTATCGCATCGCAGTTTATCGCATCTTACAGCATCACACCTTTTTTTTTTTTTTTTTTTTTTTTTTTTTTTCGCAAGGGAAATGCGTTACGCATCCCCCCGGGAGGGTCCCCGAGGGGTATGTGGGACTCCCGGCTCTTTACGGCCGGTTTACCCACTAAAACCACTTGCGGATTGCCATCAGCCGTTTAGTGGAAGGCGTGCCCTGGATCTTTCAAAACACAGGCCACGCCCTACAGCATCACACCTGCAACAACATCTGGCATAGCATGACAATCACAATTTCATCTAGGGAAACACAGAGGAATTTAGTTTCTATCTGTACGTAATCCAAGTTAACATAGTCGACAAAAAGTCAACATTTCATTGCCTAATAACTTTAGAAGTATTGACAGAAATGAACAAAATAACAAATGTTTTAGCGAGACTATTCACAATTGCCAATATATAAGAAATTGTGTCTCTTTTTGCTACGACGAGCCTTTTTTTTTTTTTTTTTTTTATCGCTGAGAAATGCATTTAAGCATTCTGTGGGGGATTGGGGATTCCCTCCACGGATATGTAGGACTCGCTGCGTCCGAAAGATGGTAAATGGACGCAGCCCTACCCACTAAAACTCGGCGGTACTCCGACTCCACCGTCGTTGACGAAGCCACAGGGACAACAAAACTTCCGCGACTCCGTCGATGGGAGCCTGCATTGTGGGATTGCAGGCCCGACATGTTGGCGCTACGACGAGCCTACGAAACGGAAAGAAACGGTGTTATTGTTTATACAATATGTCAATTTATCTATTCTTGTGTAGAATAGAATCATGCTACACCTGCAATCAAAAGTTTATTTAACTGATTGTACAATATACCTACTTATTAATATAGTACCGTCATAGGTATTTGGTATTATACCTATTCCATCAAAGATAAAAAAGTAGTCACGTATTATGTACCTACATTGATTCTAGAGACGGATCTACAGATTAATGTACTTAATTCTAAAATGTTTAAATTTGAATATTTTCGAAATTATAATTTTGCTACATGTACATATTATTATCACATTCATCCATTCATGTTTTAATTGTCTTTGATGCAATATACCTAGTATAAGTGATTTGATCACTAATAACAAGCTAGTAGCTAGTAACTAGCTACTCAGACAGCAAATACGAACCCCAACACTAAATTATTATCTATATACGAGTATATATTTTTTTTATTTGGGGTGTATATAAAGTAAGTTGCATATATAAACTGCCAGTCTTTTGGGTACATTACCAGCGGCCGCCGATTTTGATATAGTTTTTTTACATATAGCCTTTTTCTCTTAGGTAGATACTTGTTTAGTTTATAGTTTAGATAATAATAATATACCTAAAATAGTTTTAATTTATATATGTTTTTTTAAGGAGTCTTTTGTGATATATAAAGAAAAGATCATTGTTAATAAAATATATGTCGGAGTTGAAACGTAAGGCTTGCAAAAAAAAAAAGAAAGCCTAGCAAGTTTAGTCATATTTGCCAAGAGGCCGGTCGCCGCTTACAAAAGAGGAAGGGGAAGACGTGTGTCACCGATGACAGAGAGGACTGGGCAGGTGGCGCGCGATGGGATGGCGGGGCTTGAGAAAAAGAGAGTTGACTAAATTCGCTTACGTTCAATGTCTGCTTTGCATTAAATACTTGTAGCAATAGGTTTGATTGTTCATAATATAAACACGTTCAGCTTGGTGTTATTATTTCCTGACGATACCAATCAATCAAACAGACGCCCACATATAATCTACCTCCGAAATCAGAAGTGGGATATACCCGCAAAATCAAGATACAGGGTACCTACAAATTGCTGGATTGGATATGGCCTTGCGGACATTCAAATCACGTTGAGACGGAACAGATTATATTACGGAGCCTCCACTACCAAAGGCAGCATGGTATATGCATAGCAGAAAGACGATTGATGGGATTACAGCGCTGCTGACGATGGTAACGTGCTGACAATGGGAATGTGACGATTTACAATGGGAATGTGACGATTGACAATGGGAACGTGACGATTTACAATAGAACCACGATATTGGCTAGTCAACGACAGGTCTTGGTTATAAGCTTGATGGCTTTGGTAACAGGTGGTAGCAATCTTTTTATTCCTCGTAATAATTTGGAAGCCTTCAAAGTAAATACAATTTCAAAGTTTCCATGAAATTGCTTGCCCAAAAATATAAATAAACTTTAAAGTTTAGTGTTCGTTTGTATTGCTGTTTTGTTTTATTTGTAGATGGACAATACACTGGGATAGTGCTGGACTGGACGATGCATAGCCTTGCATAGCTTGCATGCTTGCCCGATGCATAGAATGAGCTTTGCTGGGTAACCAACCAACGCAGATGAGCATTGTGTATCTTATGGACTATTCTACTTGCTTCGCAAAGATGTGAACTGGTAGTATGAGTATCATTACTTAATTTCATTGTAAAGTTCAGAATTAGTCTGGTTTTATAATCACAGTATTAGTAACAGAAAAGAGATTCAAAGTAAAAGATCTTACAGTATTTTGATACTTAAATTATGTGAGTTTTAAAACTTGTTATTATACTAGCTATATTCTTATTAATAGAGTGAAATCAACACAGTTAATAAAGAAGAAATCAAAGTTTGATTTTAATGATAATAATTATTATTACACAACAAGTAAAGGTCTTATGCAGGTGAGCACAAGTTGTAAACAAACAGGCTTATACAATAACATTGACATGATCTTTGTAAATATTGTTTACATGATAGTAAGTAGGTAGACAAGTTTGTAGGAGCGAGAAAGACTATTCAAAAAGAATTAAAAATTTATTTAAAGTTACAACTTATTAAAGTTTAAAACTTAATTAGGGTTAACATGCAGAGCTTTTACAAGTTATCTTCTGTAGGGACACAACCAAGCAGAAATTCATGCCACGATCAAATGTCCCCATCGGGAGCATTTACAATAGTTGAAACAAAATACAACAACACATGTCTGTTAAATAAACAAAGCTTTGGTCATAATTAATCTTGGGATGCAATTAATGTGTCATCCCTTAGTTTTTACGTGAAGTCCGTTTTAAAGTCAAGTGCTGAGGGCTTGACAAATCTATAGTTACAACAAATCTTAAGAGTAGTCAATAAATCAATAAATTGATCATGGGGTCTTGAGGGTTAACATAAGTAGGTAGTTTGAAACTACATACTTAAATGTAATTTTCATTGGTGAGTTTAAAACAAAAACAAAAAAAAAAAAAAAAAAGAGTATCTTTAAATAATGTCTTGTACATTGTTATTTATTCCTAAGCTGGCTATAAAAATATCCGTTAAAGTAAATTTGGAATACATATTACCTACAGATTTAACAGACTTACTTTTTAGAACATTATGCAATATGGAATAGTTTAAAATTCGTCCAACAGGATAATATTGTTTGTGATATGAGTTTTATGGAATTAACACATTTTAATTTCATGTTTCAGAAGTTACTGTATGTAAGCTGGTACTAATGGTGAACAAGGCATCACACACTCACGGTCCAAGAGTCTCAGAGGCCGTGGCAGTCCACTGATGCGGTGGAAGATCAGAAAGTTCATTGAGTGACTTCAGTTAGCTTCGACCAACTTGGTGATTTTGTAAAAGGTTGTAAACGCACTAGCGAGTCTTCAGGTATTATGAATGACGAATGAATTGCCTCCGTGGTCTAGTGGTTCAGAGCTTAGCTCTTGACCCGTATTTGTGGGTTCGATTCCCACGTTGAAACAACAAAAAAAAGGTTGTTTTTAGGATTGGTTAGGACAATGCAGACTGATCACCTGACTGTCCGACAAGAAAGATGATCCATGCGTCAGATGGGCATGTAAAGGGTCGGTCCTGTGCCTATTCTCTGGCCAGACGTGTCGACTTACCGTTCCGCTGGGTTATGAAAGTAAAAGGAAGAGAGAGTGCTTGTGTGTATTGCGCACACACTTGGGCACTATAAAATAACTCTTGTGTAGCTGGCCTGGTTTCAATGAAATTGGCTACCGACAACTTACCGTTCGTTGGGTTATGAAAGTGAAAGGAAGAGAGAGTGCTTCTGTGTATTGCGCACACACTTGGGCACTATAAAATAACTCTTGCGTAGCTGGCCTGGTTTCAATGAAATTGGCTACCGACACCGAAATCGGTGAAGGGAGCTATTATTATTATTATGAATTACTCTGGGGTCCAGTGGTTTAGAACCTAGTACTCGACTTTGTGGGTTCGATTCCCGTGACAGTACAACTAAAAATGTTTATTTTTGTCAAGTTTAGTGAGGACAGTGCAATCTGATCACTTGTTATTGTGTGACTCTAAAGTAATAGCTTATTTTCATTCAATCAGTTAGATCATTGAAAGGAAATTAAATAAATTTTACTGCATAGTGAAATCTAACATTTTAATCTCATTGTTGTTGCTGATATTTAAACCGCGATGGTTTTGTTCTTGAGATACAGCCTGATTAAAGACAGACAGGCACAGCGAAGTCTTAGTAAATAAATCCCTAAAAGAACTTAATTTTAGATAGTCTGAACATTTTTTTGTGCTGTTTCATTTTGTGTACAGTGGATCGGGCTTCGAGCAACGCTAGCGACGCAACACGACGCGACGGAGCGCGGCGAGCGATGCAGCGCAGCGCGGTGGCGCGGCGGCTAGACGACTGTCGTCTGTACTTCGTTGAAGTATCACATTCGAAACCAAAATTATTTGGTGAGCGTAATTGTTTATCTACTGACTGTAGTGTGATACTAGCGGAGTCGGGGTCTTCACAGACCATACGCTGTGCATGTGCACACGGGTAGCCGCGGTTAACACAAATGTGTTAAGCGGTTGACGTATGTCGGCGATGGAGCCGTGTCATAGAAGTCAAATTCTGATGACAATATTTGACCTACCAGACATCATTTCGCAGCAGCAACCATTAAAAGTCGGTATCTCTTGGGGCAACTCAAGTAGAACGCGGAGTGCAGCGGGCGTGTGATGCTGGAAGGTTGGGGTCTACACAGACCACATGATGTGTATTCAATGAGTGATGCACACGTGTTAGCCGTGGGGAGAACACGTCGTGTTACGCGGCTAACGTATTTCGACTAAAGAGCCCTGGTCATATAGGCATTACCTGAGACTTTGCGTAGTTTATTGTTGTGCATTAAAGAAGTTAAAGTATCTGTTGAGATTACTATTAGAGATTAAACTAGCAAATTGGCCTAAAATTGTAGAGTCAGGTTAGGCCGAGCAAAAGGCTTGTGATATTGCAGCTGGTTTTTTTTCTTTCACAGGAGCAGCACACGAGGACGTGTGACTAGTCAGAATGGCCGTGTCGGAGTTGAAACGTAAGGCTTGCAAAAAAAAAAAGAAAGCCTAGCAAGTTTAGTCATATTTGCCAAGAGGCCGGTCGCCGCTTACAAAAGAGGAAGGGGAAGACGTGTGTCACCGATGACAGAGAGGACTGGGCAGGTGGCGCGCGATGGGATGGCGGGGCTTGAGAAAAAGAGAGTTGACTAAATTCGCTTACGTTCAATGTCTGCTTTGCATTAAATACTTGTAGCAATAGGTTTGATTTGCTGTGGGGTCATGCTACTGTGGCGAAGCCACGGTGGAAGACGTACACCACGCACTCTGGGAGTGCCCTCTGTACGGGGAGGCGCGTAGGAAGTTACTGGATGCGATCGAAATCTTTGGAGAGGGACCGGCCTACTACTGTGATCTCGTGTCCACGGCGGCGAACTTCAATCGACTACGGGAATTCGCGCGACTATGGCACAGGATAAGAAGTGGACTAGAAATAGAAGAAAGGTTGAACGGAGGCAACCAAGAAGATGGAAACTAAGATAGTAGAACCAGGACGATCTATCGGAAGACACCGAAGTCGTATCTGTGTTGTCCGCCCCAGAAAGGGGAGAATGGACTTAGGGACAAATAGAAAAAGATTAAATAACTTGTAGGGAATCAAGAATTGCGCACCTGAAGGGGAATTAGCCCGAGACAGTAGGGTGCGCATTCCCGTGTTTCGGCCCGTATAACCATGATCGGTTGATGGGGCCATGGGTTGGTGGAGGGATTTGTTCATAATATAAACACGTTCAGCTTGGTGTTATTATTTCCTGACGATACCAATCAATCAAACAGACGCCCACATATAATCTACCTCCGAAATATATATTATTAGTTGCATATAAAGTACAAAAACAAAAACAAATAAAGTACCTATTATAATTTTTTTTTTTTTAATGTAGGGCGTATATTGTGGTAAGTTATATAGCATATAAAGTACACAACAAATATGCCGAAGTGCACAATTTCATCAAAACAAAAAGCAAACACGTTTATTTCGCATTTTTAATTCAAACACTTCAAACACTGGATCAATCTATTGTCCCACTACTTTTTAATCAACGGGGCGAACATCAACATCATCCCAAGGCGTTTAACTCGCAGCGCGAATTTGCGCTTTACGCCGCGACCCTAAAGTTTGAATTCGCGTATCTTGTCGTTTGATTACGACATTTTCGGTGTAATTGATAGGCACCGCGAAGAGGATGTAAAAAGTGAATTGAAACCACAAATAATGAGAGAAGTCGCGGCGGGTGGCCCTAGCTCGTGCCGTAAAAACCTCATCACCGCAGCCGCCATTACGTGTCTCCTAGCTTCATTTCTTTATTACCTCGGTGGTCTTATTGATGCCTCTATTTACTGTTATAATAATGAGCTCGTTATATACCACGTCAGAGCTGATAAATTCGCTATCATTACTTCTGATATCATCATCGCTGCCTTGTCATTCGAAATACTGTAATCGTGGAACAGAATTTCTTTACGTGAGTTTTGTAGAGACATTTGTGAGGACATGGTAAAGGAAACGATATATAAATCTGTGGAATAAGTACCTTACATACCTGTATGTATGATTTCGATAAAAATGTTATACTTACCTATCTATCTATGCTTATGTTCGATCTAAATAAAAATAAACCAACTCAGTAATTAGCGGTTTTGCGAAATCAATACCAATCTAATGTACATAACTTATTCGCCACGTACAAGTTCTAATAAATTAACGTTTGTTTATTTTGATTCTCAGTCGATTGATATCGGGAGTACAAAAAGTTACGATGTAACGATTTTCTTTATCCTGGAGCACGATTCTCGGGCAATGGAATTCGTTCGAATATTAGTATATCCCGCTCGCACGCGCGCTAAATCTCATTTGCATAAGTGGGACAGAACGATAGTAAAAACTAAGTTCGAGGCCTGAGAATTAGGGCCCTGGTCAGTTTCAAAGTAATCCACCAAATAAAATACCAAAAGCCGTTGAGATCGAACTGATTCGATTCTCCATGGTGTCGGAAGTAAGCCTGCTAAACGGAGTACTTTCACAGTACTTAAACATTACACATCAAAATCTTCCTGTATTACTACTTACTTATTTCATGGATCCCTATATTGTTTCTCTTACTGCCACTGCTTTTTAACAACATTAAAAACAGTGGCAGTAAGATACACACAAACATTTTATAATACAATTGCATTTACAGAATATAATAAAATTAATACGCAACTTAATTAAGATGACCTCTATAATTATGTTTATGGGATTTATGGGACATGATTGCGGATAATGAGGTTAAATCCGGGACTAAACGCAGATTTATACCCCCTAAGCGAATTACTACTGAACCCTCGGGATTCGCGTCACGATCGCTCCCTTATGGTAAGTGAACATTGTTCGAAAGGTGAATCTTAATATTACTTTAGATTGACTGGGGCTTTTAAAGGAGCATTCAAGTGGGAATCTACCGACTGAATACTGAAACGATAGTTAAATGAAGTGGTACTTATGTGCTGTCCTTGTCGTTTCGCCAAGTAGAGACAGTGATAGCATGTGAGCTTCGAACTTTAATAAGCATTCAGTAGTTTTTTACAAAAAATAATTGTAAAAAGAGAAAATTGTTTTGTTTTAATTTTTGACGAAAAATACATTTCTAGAATTAGACAAGGTAGTCGGTATAATCATATCCCAAAGTTATCGCAAGCAATTTTGTGTACGAAAAATAGAGTGTAAATACACTCTATTCTACGTACACAAAATTTACGAATCGATATTTTTTATCCTTATTTTTTCTCACTCACTTTATGCTGCAACGACTTTTAAAACACCATTGCGATTACGGTTGTCCACAAGCAGCGCTAATAGATATCTTGACGATGATTAAATATATCCACTTATTTTCCAGTCACTAGAACAAGGTGGACTCACAAATCAAGATTAACAAAAAAAAATCCAAAAATATATTTTGTAAACAGACAATCATTACCCTCTAATTGTCTTCGCCGAATTCGGGTAAAAACTATAACCGAACTACGTAAATTTTACAGCCTATAGGTTATAATATTATATATGTTATATTATAGACAGTTAAAAATCTCAGTTAATTAAATTGCAGTGGCATAAGGCGCACATACGTAGACTGCCAAAATCATTACCCTTCCTTTTGGCTTCGCCGTAGTCGGATAATTAGCAAACACCATAAACAATAAACACGACAAAGACGAAACGGACGTGAATTTATGTTTCCTCCGACAGGTGTCGCAGGTCGCTGTTCCACTTCACATCAACTCTAATGTGCTACAACAACATTATCTTTTACACGTTCGGTGAAATGGACTCGAGTGTAATGGACAACAGGCTATTTGCACAAAAATATATTCAATGTGTGCTCATAATAGATTCCCTCGCCGATTTCGGTTTCGGTAGCCGATTTTGTTGAAACCAGACCAGCTACGCGAGTCATTTTATAGTGCCCATGTGTGTCCGCGATACACAAGGACACTCTATCTCCCACTCTTATAACCTAGTGGGACGGTTAGCTGAAACTACTGGCGAGATAATAGGCGCAGGACCGACTTTTTACATGCCCATCCGACGCATGGATCAACGGACACATCTTTTTATCAGACAATCACGTGACCAGTCTGCATTGTCCTAAGCTAACTTGGATTTTTTTTTGTTTCAACGCGGGAACCGAACCCACGACCACGAGCGAAGCTACTCTCACACTTATCCTCCGCGCTACAGTGGTCGTCAAAGATTATAAAACAATATGCAGATAGAGCTCATCAATTAGCGTAAAGCCACTATTGCAAAATCAAAAGCGAATACAAAAACGTAGCTTCACTGTATCCTAATTATATTTGAAATATTCTAAGGCGTTTTTAATTAATATTCAAAATATTTTAATATGGATGTTACCTTACTTGGATTTATAATGGTTTAATTAAATTCTAAAACAACGCAAATTAAATAGGTAAACAAATTGATTATTTTACATTTCGATCATCAGCAAACAATGGTTATTTTTAAATTAGTCAAACAACTAACTAGCTTATTAAAACCATATTTAACATTGTAGCTGACTACAAACAGCATCTCACATATCACGTTACAGTAATTGGGGTGATTAATAAAGGGTCGTAAATTTTGGCGCCGCAGAAAGGGCGCCGCCGCACGTGTGATGGACCTTCGTGGAACAGCCTTCATATTTAAGACAACCTATCGTTGCTAATTAGATCTGGTGATGCGAAGAACACAGTTTAGTGGCCGCTTGAGAATAGAGCTATAATATAACATACAAATAGAATATCTACTCTGTTGTGCACAATACTATACATAGTAACATAAATACAACAATACAGAGATTTTTACAAACTGCGAACTGACGGACACAATCCATTTTTATAATATTATTATATGTCTCATGTAAGAGACAAATGTCTTAATTAGAATAAATATCTTTAAACAATAGAAACAGACAAGTAGGTACACATGGGCAGCCATACCTATTACATCAAAGCAATTTATACCAAGCAAACTATTGGATTTTTGTAATTGAAAAGAACCATGCGCAGAATGATATAGGTTATGTGGAAAAGTATAATATTTTTACCGAGCAATGAAAAAACAAAAAAAAAATTTTGGTGACAACTTGGCAAGCGTTATTGTGTAATTGCAATCAACCTTCATTTAAAATTAATAATAATAATATCTATGGACGCTTCACGCCTTTACACATTCATTTAAAATTGCATAAAATATTATGTATTTTTTCAGTTTTTTTTTGTTTTTTTTTTTTATTATTTTAAGTCCTAGGCTCACGTTAAAGTGAATTGAACATATTATACTGTTGCATTCAAAACTCTTAACCAGTCAAAAGTACTATTGACTAGCAAAATCAGTCAAAAGTACTTTTGACCGTAGGTATGCTTTAGTTAATAATACTTATGACTGAAATAACAGTTTAAAGAGCGTCAGTCAAAAGTACTTTTTACTGAAAATTAGCAGTCAAAAGTACTTATAACCAATAATTTTAAGTCAAAACCACTTTTGACCAACCTGTTCAGTCAAAAGCACTTTTGACTGATTTTGCTAGTCAATAATAGTACTTTTGACTGGTAAATAGTTTTGACTGCAACATATATAGGTATCAGGGATGAAATGATATATCAACCTACATAGAGATCCTTATACTTCCTTTTGGCTTTGCTAGTCGGGTAAAGTTGAGCAAGCTAGCCTAGATCGCGGGCGCATAAGACACCCTACAATGTAGCCGAAGGACGGAAACACAAGCAGTTTACAACTTTTTAACAACACAACCCGCTCGCAGTAAATCACACGCCGTGGACCTTCAGAAGTAATATCGTGTTCCTCGAACTCCCATTAATCTGCCATTCCTCAATATGCAGAGGAAACGTTATGCACAGACGGCGAAATTTTTAACAACTCGCAACAGAAATAAAATCTAACTCGAATTGTAGCGATTCGGGGAATGCTTTGTATGTGTTTTCTTTGATTTCCACTTTATCGTATTTACCTAAGGTATATATATATTTGGGTGAATTGTACTCCATCTACTTCTGTAGATAACTATTATATACAGTAGTATACGGCAAAGGCTAATTTAACTCTATAGTTTAACTAGACTTTGCCGTGCTTTTGTCCGTGACACCGTCCGCGTAACTACAGTGCCTACTCTGTATTATCCGGGGTTTCGGCTTCCTGCATACCAAATCTTATCAAAATTAATCCAGCCGTTTGTGCGCGAATATAACGGGTGTAAAAAGAGCAGTCACTATAACTTGGGATATGATTATACCTACTACCTTTTCTCATTCTAGAAATGTATTTTTTTTTCTTTTTTTTTTACAAAAATTTCAAAAGAATTTTTTTTTATTGTTATTTTTGCGACAAAAAATAAGAAATGGTGAAAAGTAAAAAATTTTTTTTTAGTTTTTGACAACACAATAATAAAAAAAAATACAAAAAAAAATACATTTCAAAAATAAGGAAAGGTAGTATAATCGTATTTCAAAGTAATAGTGACTGCTGTTTTTACACCCTGTATAACATACATACTCACGATACTTCACCTCTATAATATTAGTGCGATGTTACATGGGTGATATTCACTATCTGCGGATTTAAATAACAATGATGACAAATGATAATTAGTTGTTTAGGGCGTGTTTCACCAAGCAATGTTTAAGCTAACGCCATGTTAAATATCATGGCGTTAACTTTAACATCTCGTATTTCCTGTCAATGAATAAGATGGCATGGCGTTATCTTTAACATTGCATGGTCTCAGATAAGTTCGAGATAACTCGAATTTTCTATTATTATCTTTTGTCACTTATAATATTTCTAATTAGGAATTGTTTTATTACATATAATCATTTAACCAGTCATCGCATCTAATACAAATACAGTTCGTATTACAGCTGCCACGGGACAAAAAATATATGGAGCTGCATCATACTAATTACCTGCGATAGGTTGTTATATACACGGCATTAAACAACAAAGTAACGTCAATTAATTTGTATATAATAGATACAGTTAATTAAATATTAATGATGCCTTAATATAATTTGTTTATAGTTTTATTGCTTAGCTTTGTTACTAAATAAGTAAGTCTGGTTAAGAAGTGCTTACGGGCGAATCTTTTTTTCTATGCCTTCAAAATATTATAATAGATAATAATATTATTTTTCTAGTAAACTCTGTATTACTATTACAATTTAGAGACAAAATTCGTGTGCATACATTTTGCATAGATTAACTACGTGTAGTTACATTTACATTTTGCATAGATTAACTACACGTAGTCTATGCATAATGTATGCACACGAATTTTGTCTCTAAATTGTAATAGTAGAGTTTATTAGAAAAATAACACATGGTTTAGAATTTTGGAAATATGTCGATACATAATAAAAAAATCAATTGTCAAAAGATTTAAAAGAAAAAATATAATTTCCATAGAAATAGGCAGAAAATAAGTACCTACTCGGTCCTACGACAGGTTTTTTTTTCAACATTAAAGTTTTCAATCCAGTTTACAATTTGATTTATATCTGTATAGTTATTAACATTACATGTGATACGTAACATTAAATGTGATTTTACCTTTACGCGCCAAATTAATATAACGCAACTCTACTCACCTCCCAGTTCCTCGAAAATAAATAAAAATCCGCTTCATACAAGCGTGACATGGACTGTCATGTTAAAATGTTATAATTTAGTGGGGCACTCCGTCATACGCGTCCGCCATTCGACACCGACTTCTGGGGATAATAAATCTGCATCCAACTTGGCGTCACTAATCAAACATATAAAAACAACGACGTTTTAATGACTGTGACTATTGGCTTAACGCTTGAACCTAAAAAAGTATAAAGAGGTATTACAAGACTTCAATGAAAATCGAGCTACAATGTTTACTCTAAAAGTTATAGATAAAATCTACAGACATAGGGCAAATCCAGGAAGCAGGCAGGTTTGAACTTTTATATTTTGTTTATATGGTAAACACGAAATTTTTGTGAACCACAAAAATTTTGTCTGTAGTTGAGGTTGAGGTTGACCACATTGGTGCTCAAGTCGGAGGTTGCGAATTCGAACCGTGCCAAAGGAACAAAAAAGTTGTCTATGTTCCTGGGCTAAAATCTTAAATATTTATATGTCCTCTGAGTCTTCTAATAGATCTGCTTATTTAATTGAATGACTAGCGCGGTTACTTATAAATAATAAGAATGAGTACTATTATAACGCACATTAAATTAATCAAAAAATATATCAACACATTGCTTTCTGTACGAGCTGTTTGACGCCACTAAGTAACTCAATTCAATGAAATAAGCGGATTCAACCAGATGACTGCGACATATATAATATGTAGTATAAAATTATTCTGTATAATATTTCCATTGTCTCGTCCCCGTGATACGAGTTCTTTAGATACTTAGCGGCCCTGATTCACGAGGTGTAAAGTATTCATAGACAATACAAAATGTTAGTTAAAACACTACCATAAGTAGTGCTACATATGATAGTGTTTTAACTAACATTTTGTAATAATAAAGAGCGTTTAAACAATAGTAGCCCCGTTTAAATATATCTAGCAAACACAAATATTATGCTTTCATAATGGTGTTAATCCTCAAACCAAACATATTAGATCACCCCACGGCGTCATGTTTTCACACATACTGTCGGGCGAATTTAAAATTTGTAAATACGATGACGCTAATCCGGCTCGTCTTTTTGTGACGTGATAAAATAATGATGGCAAATTGCCCCGGGCGCAGCGCCCCCTACGGAATACTTAAGTGCTATTTGAATATTGCGGAAAATATTCAAAAATTTAAAAGATTTAGTTTGAGACAATTTTACGCCTAGCTTATAACTAAATATTAAGTATTATATAAAATGTATTTATTTACGTTGCCTGTTCATTACATTTGATTCGGAGATCTTAGATATTTTAAGTCGCCAGACATAATTTTTCCAAAGTACTTTTTTTTTATTCATACATCAAAATCTCTTCAAGTTTTTGGAAAACTAATAAAAGAGAGCCAGTGGCAAAAATAGTCAAGGCGACAAAAAGCTGTGAAAAAAGAATAACGTCATTATTTAAATTTCGAACTCTCAACTCGCCCGAGATAATTTCGTTTCGGTCTACTCATTATTTATTTTCCGCAACAAAAACTCAAAAGGAAGATGCAAATTAGCGCTGCTATTCACTAAAATGAGAACTAGGCTGAGGGGAGAGTTTCAATCGGCCCTCGTTGGGGTTTAAACATTAAAGCAATCTCCTATTGCGACACTTTATTAGTTCGGCTTCATTTTGCTCTTTTTGATGTTTGAAAGCAATCGTGTCGTTGTGCAAATCTATGGGTGTTCTTTACTTAAGGGAGTTTGTTTGCTGCAAATGAAATAACATTTGATAGTCCTTGTGTTTATTTAGGGAAATTGCTCGTAAAGAAGTTGGTTGGTTAGTTTTTTTTAGTTAGAAGATTGTAAGATAGATATCTGCGTATACACGGAACTAAATACATTTTTTTTATTGTATTCCCATTTCATGTTGTGGCGAGGTGCGCTATCTGCATGTTGTTTTTTAATCTGAGGAAGCGACAAATGATTTTAGTCTTTCTTTTCTAGCCTAAAATTTGGCATTGTAGGTACCTTACCTATAACTAATATACATAGGTATACCATTACATACCTCTAGTAATTGTGGATGCTAATATTGGCAGCAATCATAACTGTGTGATTGTAAGCGTTTACAATATGTTTACAAGCCGATATGTCGTTAACTCGTTAGCCTGTTTAGCTACAATAACATTTATTTTCAGAACGGTACATAAAAACTACTCATGTGAGTTCTACGAAATACCGCATACTGAAAGACGTGTTCCTTTGAAAGTCCATGTATTGAACTAAATTGGAAAACGATTGAAGTGATTACCATACCCGTTCGGCGGTGGGTATACACGGAATAGGAATGAGGAGGCGAACTGAATGACAAAGTGGATGCAAATGTTACCTTTGTCGACGCCGTCGCCAATCAGACGAGTGATTGACGTATACCGAATCACTTGGATGCAATAAAATGCTGAATCTATTGGGTACGGCGAACGTGGCAAAAATGAATAACCTAACTGAACCCAACCATGAGCATATCAGGACATATCTCGGGAGAGTTCCGTTAAATAACGCATACATTTTCGCCGTCGCCAATATTGTGTTGTGAAATCTAGATGCATGGAAGTAATAATAACTACCTACATACAAATTATTACTTACGTATAACTTATTATCCCATGCCTAGATGCAATAAAATACTGAATCTATTGGGTATCGCGAACGTGGCAAAAATGAGTAACTGAGCCATGAGCCGTGAGCGTATTAGGACATACCTTGGGAGGGTTCCGTAACTATTAAGCATTAACGCACATTTTTTTTCGCCGTCGCCAATCAGACGAGTGATTGACGTACCGAATCACCTAGATGCAATACAATCCTCTCTATTGGGTACGGCGAGAGTGGCAAAAATGAGTAACTGAACCTAACCATGACCATATTAGGTTCCATAACTATAGACGAGCAATGGGTTTTAAATTAATTAAAATTATTTGGTTTAAAATTACTTTCTTAAGGAGTATTTAGCAGAACGTATCAGCATAAAAAGCTACAAGTTTCTACACCTCATAGTAAATTCCAGTGGTTTACCACCCCATGACAATGAAGTAGAATGAAAAAAATTATAGGTACCCTCTAAAATACAAAGTTATAATAGCTAGTGACCCCGAAAACAAAGTCTATATTATGCAATCTAAATCTATCCAAAATTCCGTCTCACTTTCATAATGAAGACATGAATGGATACCTAAAGGTGATATGTAGCAAAATTCTGATTTTGAGAATATTTACTTCATACTGTAACATTTTAGAATACGTCGTATAAGTACAATAACACAAGGGTATTAAGTAAAATAATACTTTGCAAGTGTTTAATTTTAATTTAAGTTTACCTAAATCAAAAACATTTACGCACATCAGCTGAAAAGCCTATAAATTGTATTGTATTAAAAATAGACATGTTCACCATTCATTTATAATGTTCGGTTCAGTGGCAAGAATCTCAATAACGAATTAGGAGGTATCGAGAACGCATAACTGTGACAGCTTGAAATTCCAGAAATGAGGCTTAGGACCAAAGGTGCGAGTTTTTGTACTGCCACACTTCTCTCATTAGTGGCTATTGACTGTTGTCACTTTAACGCCTACTGGTTTTTTTATCTGTGGATACACTACGTCAATCTAGTTCCGTGCTCTTAAATGTGTGTTATAGACAGTGGATTACGGACTTATATAGGTATATCTTATACACATTAATTAGTAGAAAAATATTGTGTTCCTCCGACGAGTTTCGAAACCATGATCTCCGGCTCGCCACTGGGCCATAGGGTCTATAGTCGTTGTTCTCTACTATGTGCGACTTAGCGATTCTATAATATAAACTAGATTAATAGGTAAATTCAAGACATTCAAGGTAAGAGCTTACCTTGAGCATACAAAACACGGTCTTAACCAACAAAGACTATGACGCCATGACCACCTGGCGTCCGAAATGTAATAAGCCATGCTAAGTCAAATTATGAATGTTTCATTAGTAAAAACGTGAAAAATATCTAACCAAAAATGCACGTAACGTTGGTTAACGAATGCAAAACGGTGTTAAATTTCATGAATTCCTACTGTGGGCGGGCACTCGGGCAGTGACGTCTGCGCACGCGCCGGATACGGAAGTGGGTAATTACACCATCGCGAAATATCTTAATCCCGTGACAGATGGCGACTGATCCCCTCAACATTTCTCGAATATTTCACATTTCACGCCAACATTTACGCCATTTTACGGCTATAATATTGGGGCCTAATTTCTAAATTATCGTTATTGTTACATAATGCTATGCATGTATTTAAAACAACTAGATGTCAAAGATGACATTGACGTTGATGCCTAAGATAGTTTTAAGTTAGTCTCCTTGAGAGGCCCGGATAGGTTAGTGGGATCAATGTACCTACATAGTTATTTATAAGATACTGTTTATTATATTATCTACGTAGTAGAATAAAGTAAAATACGATTAACTAGAAGTGTATTATTGGACGTGTAATTTGAACCTAATAACAATAACACATATGCTGAGGCACTAAACATGGTGTCAGAAGAAGAAAAAGAAAATATTAACCAAAGAGAGGGTACGTCGAGAACGGCGAAAAAAGAAATTTCGAGACCGGCTGGGTGTGGTTCAACAACAATGACGACAATAGCTGCAAACGGAGTACAAAAGCTGGAAATTTCGACGGAAATCATCAACAATAATGCTGAAAACTTCAGAAAATGGACTCAATCGTTCGAGATATATTTGCTGGCGTCGGGAATGGAAAAAACCGAAGACAAAAGGAAGATTGCTATTATGCTACACTCTATGGGTGAAAAAGGTCTAAACATCTTCAACTCCTTCAATTTGGACCTAAGCAGTTCTACATTCAAAGAAGTTAAGGAGAAATTTGTTGAATACTTTGAACCAAAGAAGAATTTGACAGTTGCAAGACACAGGTTCTTCACATTAAAACAACGTGTGAACGAATCATTGGACAATTTTCTGATGGAGCTAGAAAATGCAAGTCATTCATGTGAGTTTGGTACGCTTCGTGAATCCCTGGTGAAAGATATTCTCATTGCTAACATGGCCACAAACTTCTCACAAATTCGACAAAAGCTGCTACAAGAACAAGATCTCTCCCTAGAAAGAGCCAAGCTGCTGTGTAGAACACTCACTATGGCACAGAAGAGTGAAGATTCAATCAATGGGGGTGAAAGAAGAGAAGATGTCACCGTATACAAGATACACAGAAACCGTCCGAACAGTTCTCCGTCATCATCGTTTTCATCGCACCAGCATAGGAGAAAAACCAGATCTCCAGTGCCGCATTATCAACAAAGAAGATCAGCTACACCCGGGTCCAGAACAACGTGCGGGAGATGCAACACAACACATGCTCATCGCAACTGCCCAGCATGGAAGCATAAATGCAGGTCATGTTTTAAATATGGACACTTTACTAATTTATGTTATAAGAAAAATAATGTCAGGAATGTTGTTTCTGAAGTAGACAACTCAAATCTCGATGATGAAATAACAAAAAATAGTGCTGAGAGATTTACTATAGGGACATTGTTCAACATTGAATCACAAAGTAATAGAAATAGCACAATTTTAAGTAAAAATGATAATTCTTGGCATTATTTTCTTAATATAAACAATAAAAGAGTAGATTGCATAATTGATACTGGAGCAGATATAAATATGATGTCTTTAGACACATGTAAAAGCTCAAACCTAAAAATTAAAAATAAGGACAAACAACTGTGTAAAAATTATAATATTTTTGCTTATAATGGTCATAAAATTCCCATAGTGGCAGTATCTAATGTATCCTGTTTATTAGATAATAAAGTAGAGCCTGAAACAATTACTTTTGTAATAACAAGTTTGAATTGTCCAACTGTAATTGGCTTACCAACTTGTATAAAGTTAAATTTAATAACAAAAAACTTCTCTGTAAATTGTCAAAATGACAATAAAATTGTGAAAAATATACATAACCTATATGAAAAAACATGTGACAATATTGTAATCAAATATAATGATGTTTTTCAGGGCCTAGGATGTCTTCCATATGAACACAGTATTGTATTAAAGAAGGATGCCATACCAAGAGTAGATCCCCCGAGGAAGGTACCGTTTGCTCTCATCGAGCCGTTAAGGAAAGAATTAGAAATCATGGAACAACTGGGAATTATACAAAAGGTTAACAAACCCACATTATGGGTAAGTAGTTTAGTCATTACCATGAAAAAGGCAGGAGGATTAAGGGTATGTTTAGATCCTAGATATTTAAATAAAAATCTATTGAGAAGTCATTATCCTATTAAAAATATTGATGAAGTCAGGTCAAAATTGTCTAAAGCTAAATATTTTTCCCACTTGGATGCGTTCTCTGGTTTTTACAATATAAAATTAACAAAAGAAAGTAGTGATTTGTGCACATTTCAGACCCCATTTGGTCGCTATAAATTTCTACGATTGCCCTTTGGTATTAATACTGCGACAGAAATATTCTATAAAACTATGATTGATTTATTTGGGGACATAGAAGGCATAATTATTTGGTGTGATGACATTTTAATATATGGGGAGACAATTGAAATACATAATAAGAGGTTACAGGAGGATGCTATTGAAAATAGACAAAATGTAGACAATATCAGAAATTCGGTACGATGAGGTCTTACATTTCATCACCAGTCGTTTTGCATCAAATATGCGAGTTAAAATTTCCGTGAATAAAGATAATGCTTTATACTTTAGAGCCTATTGTAATATGTTATTCATAATTCATAGCACTCCCGAACAGACTTACAAAGTAGGACCCATAACAAACAAGCGTTCAATAAAATCGAAAAATTAATCATAAATTAAATGCCATATTTTCCGTTTTCGGTTCATAATTCGTTCGGTATGAATAAAATGGGAATAAAATTATTGAATATCTTTTTAATAAAGCCTTTATTGTTTTATCGATATAATGGGTTAGGGCATTGTGCCCGGCGCCGCCCCGGCTCGTTCAAAGCCGGTGACACAATGAGAAAATAATAAATAGTCGTATTTTGTTCGAATTTTCTGCGCTCGGTCGCTTCGCCGTTGTTCTTTAATTGGTGGCTGAAATAAATTAATTAAATTAGTACGCTCCGGGTGAAGTTAACACGTCTGTGTGTAAATGTTTGGACACTCGATGTTTTGGCGTGAACTCGCGTGGTTCATTTAATTATGCGGTGAACAATGACTGTATGCGTGGATGAGTAAGGAAAAATAATCCCGAAGGAACATTATGGGTGGGGTTAAGGAATTGTTGGTAAGAAACTAATTATTAGGAATTTAGAACAATGCTCCTTGAATTGTTCTAAATGGTTAATAGGTTTAGGTACTTGTCTGTTTGGTAGCAGACGTAGGTACTAGGTTTCAATGTCAAGAAAAAAAATTTGAATTAAAAAATTATTGAAGACATGAAACGATGAAGTGATATGTCGCAAAAAAAATTACCCAGAAAATTGAGTTTAAACTGCTACTTAAACATTTTAAAGATATATCGTAACGTATTAAGTATATTGATTCTGGAGACAGATATTTAGATTTATGTACTCAATACTTTACGACGTATTTTAAAATGTTTAAGTGAGTGAGTTTAAACTCAATTTCTTCTAAATCTGTATTTTGCTACATAACACCTTCATCCATTCATGTCTTCAATTGTTTAAGAAATTTTGCAGTGATGAAAGAGAAAATATGTATATGCAAGATGAAAGCTCGACTTTTGTCATTGGCAATAGGAGTTTTTACCAATTAATAAATACTCTTTTAAGAGATTTCTACAAGAACATTTAACATTTTCAAATTTTAAGGACTGTTGAAAAAAAAAATTCCTTTTTTCTAATTTATGTTACCAAAGAAAACGATGATATAAATTATTTTATTAATACTACTAATTTTATAAATAAATTAAATATTTACAATATCAAATAATATGCCAAAAGGTATAACAATTTGTTTAAGAACTTTTAAATAAAACAGTACAATAATTATTATACGCGCTGACAGGGAGCCATCTAGCGTCAGATAGCGAAACCATAATGTAGTTAACAGTGAGACTCAAAATATTTTTCATATTACAATTTCTAATCACAACTATTATATTTCATATGAATAGTAAGAGTAAAGTAACTCGTAATGAAAAAAATATTTCAAAACTCGGAAGTGACAATGGTAATTTCTAACGTACATTACAAAAAATATTGCGGTTAGTCGGTGGCAAACTATCAATTTCACGGCAGTTTGAAGACGGGGAAGGAAACTTTCTATTCTGTACTTTTATTTCTTTATCGCGTAATTGGCTTTTAAAAAATTAAACGTAGGTAAATAACAAAAGCGGGTCGCGGTATGAATGCGTAGGAAGTAATTATGCAGATGGCGCTGCGACCGCAGGGACTCGGGAACACGGCCCATATGTCATTGGGACAACGCTTGATTTGTATTTATTGAATGAAACCGGCAAAAGAGCGGTCGGATTGCCTGATATGAATTATTACTAGAGTAGTCATACAATAGATTTACTTGTAGAGCTTACATTACAAAGTTAAAGAGTTACTTAAGTGTTAGTTTGAACGCGCTATGTCCACTGGTACAATTTGATATATTCTTTCGGTGTTAGTCAACAGCTAAATTAATCGAAAATGGGTATAATATGTGGGTTATCATTATGCTAATACCAATAGGACCATAGCACAGATGAGGATAATTTCAAAATCATAAGTTTTAATTTTACTGTTGCAAGTAAACCAAGTTGCTAACACAGCTAGCAGATAGGTAATGTAATATACAGGTTGTAAAAAGAACAGTCACTAGTAGGTAAGCTAGCTAAAAGCTAAAAAGCTAGTATTACACTAGCTTTCCCCGCGACTTTCGTTAGAATTAACGCACTGCAGCGCCACCTACAGTATCAAATTGTAAATGTAAACAATTCACGATTTCACCGGAAGACAAACAATTTTCACAACTAATATGGGTCCAGCCTTTCGGAGATCAGTGACATACACGCACAGACGATTTTTAAAATAATAAATTATTTAAGCTGTAGAAATGCTTGAAAAAATCCATCCTTGTCTACTATGAGTCTGTGTGAAATCAAAATCGGTTTAGTAGTTTAAGATCCTATTCGTTCAATGCAAACAAACGAACAAATATCCTTTGCATTGTAAGCTGACTTATTTGTTAGCTAATTCATTCAATATTAACCCGAAGGTGATATTTATTTTTCCCTTACTTAATTGAAACAGCATTAATCTTTTGAAATACAATACTTTCATTTTTATTCACTAGTAGTTTAATATAATATTTGAACAATGTGTGAAACAACGCGCTCCCTCCGATACAGCCAATAGAAAACAACAATACGTCTTGTTATACCAAATGTAATTTCTCAAAATATTAATTCACAATAGTTCAATACGTCTCACTAATGTGACAAAATTACCCTTGTTATAGATGGGAACGAATAATGCTTTGTAACGCGCGGTACAGCTGATGACAAATTCGCGACCGCTTCTCTGCCCATTCTCTATGCCTTTTTGACTTTGATTTATGCCTTTTTTATACTTTATTCACATGTCACGGCTGCTATAGCTTTGATTCTACTATTATTGTGCGTTATTGCAATTTTATCTTTGTTGCGTCGGACGTAGCATTGAAATTTGCGAATACATTACAAATAGTCAACATTTGCGCCTGCGCAAGTATCGCTACATCATCTCTTAATAGTGGGGGACGCAGTTTTTATTTCATTTTCACAGTAATTTATTTCATAAAGGTACAATAATGTTATTGTTCGGTTCGATTTTAAAGCAAATATGTACAAGTTTGGGGGGAGTGCTAAGGATACGGTTAACACCCTCTTTATAGACACAATCGGATTACAAATGAACTAGATTTTTGGTGAGTACTTAAACAATACGTTTATATAAATTTGTATGTTTAATTAGCCAATGATAAATCAATGCCTTAGCATTGAATTGATCATCGAATTGATTTATTTAAATGGCAAAATCTACAGTTTTAATATTAACTAATAAATTTGTTGTTTTTTAGAGTATTTTGTAGAGTTTGCTCTATATTAAAAAAAATATTATTCATGCACCATCATTAATTAGCTCAGATAAATTAAGCTGTGTAAAATCTTTAAAATTATTTCCAAAAATATTATAAAATTTCAATTATTATTAATAAATAATCGTTATTCACATTACTTAAATACATACTCGTAATATTATGATTTCAAGTGGCGTAGGGAATTTGCAATTATCTGCCTACAACAACAAGTAGGTACCTACGAGTATCTTCTACCTACGTGCCTACGTTTACCTATTTATAAATAAAAATAAAATAATATTTACATAATATCAGCGATCGCTGTCACATTTTTTACTTTTAGCTCTAAGTTTTTGTATTCGTCCATTAGTTATTTGCGAATTTATCTTTTGACTTACATACCTATATAATTCCTACGACTTAACACTAACTTTTCAATCAGTTTCAGATTCCTATGCCAATAGCGCATAATTTATGATATTCTTTGCATAATTTATGACAAATACTATGAAAATAATGTAGGTACGTCGTTTATCAATTTTCTTGTGGACATTTTATTCTACAACAGTATTCAACAGACAACCCAGGTAGCGGCGGCTTCGTACATCTTAGGTTTTGTTTACTTTTATCTTCAACATTGACTATACAAACCGATCTTTTCTTCGGCAAATAAAATATAAAACGATATAAAGTAGAATGGGCCAGAATTCGCATTTATCATGCGACCGCTGACTCTTGTGGCCCGCTTCATTATTCCTGCATCCATTTCTAGGACACGATGTAAAATCCGTAGATTCATAGGTCTTAACAAAATATATAAGGTTGCCAATAATAATAATGCAGGGTTATAAATATAACCTAGAGTACTTGTTTCAGTTCTAAAAAAAAGTTTTTGTAAATTTACGATTTAAAAAGGATGCATTACCATGTTTTAAGGACCATTGATAGAAGTCTTAGAAACATTGAAGATTGTCATAATATATTATAATTCAGGCAGGAATATCAAAATGGTTTCCGTACCTGTCTCGGTTGTAAAATCAATGTTTTATAAATGTTACATTTAAAAGGATACATTGCGTTATTAACTATAAGCGGATTACAAGCTTTGCCTTAATAATTTAAACTACAACTACATTATACAGCTACATTAAGTACTATACCAGCTACATTACTATACCAGCTACATTACTAAACTATACCAGTGTCAATAAGCCCAGGAATATAATTTGAAGCATGACACATTTGTTGCACTTCAACTGTGTGTCTGCGAATTCTACATCTATGTATGGAGGTGAAAATGATACAGACAATACTGGCCGAGTAATGTCGCGGTATTGTGTGCAGGCTGACAAAGGACCCGGTAGCGAGCACGGCAATTTGTCAGCTTCGACAATGCGCTCATTGCCCATTATTTATGCGCCGTAAAACGCGGCCACTTTTATGGCGGGAACATCGTGTTATGGCGGCAACTACACGATGACGTTTCAACTTTTTTATTGCATGATGTACCAGGTTAAGGTCTGAAGACAGAAAATATTGGGATCCCGCAAGACAATATTAACCAAACTGTGTTAATATAGGACGAAGTACAACGAATCAAATAATATTAAAGGGATTGAGCACGACAGTATAATAATCCTAAAATCCTAACATTTAATCTAACACCCAACTGATATAATTCCATACAAAATAATATCAAAATCAAAGAATTAGAATTCAACAGGCATTTCCAAAAATAAAGGAATTCCACAATGGGATTTACAGTGACTTATTTAGATAATATCTGAAAGACATATCCTACTACTTTTATGAATGAAAATGAAAAAAAATTATTTCCAAATAAAACTTAACAAGTTATTCTTGGAATGTCAGCAAGACAATGCTACCACCGCGCCGGTTCAACCCTAACCTGTCGAGAAGAACCGGCGTAAGAAACTCGCACGGGCCTAACTTTTAGCAAAAAGATGGAAAATTGTTCTTTTTTTAAAAATATTTAGATATATATGCGTATTTTACAATGTAAAAGCTTTATCTATATTATAAAACAATAGTCAAAATACATTGAGTACATTAAAAAAAAAACTTTGCTGGTGGCCATCTTATTCCCAAGGTGTGCAATCGTCAATAAAATCATTGACCCTATAATAAGCATTAGCACACAAACGATCTTTGACTACTTTTTTAAATTAGAATGTAAAAGTATGTAGGTAACAATGGTTGGATTAATAGATATATGGATGTTTGTAACTCCTTCAATTACAGAACAGATTTTGATGATATTCCATATCGCAGCAGTTCAGGCTCTGGAAAAAAATAAACATAGGCCACCCCTCCCCCGACCGGCCAGTTCACCACTATAGGGACCGACTTTCGTCGAAAACCAACGTTCATACAAGGCCCATCTCCGTAAAAGATTCCGTGGGCAAGCCAGGCCATCAACAATCCGTAAGGCGGGCCAGCGCCGCCCAGCACCACAGCACGTGCCCTATTCAATGTTATTAGTGAACCAGGTGGTTACTGTAAGAGAAATAAGATTAAAAGATTAGTTTTTCCCAGAAATTATGAAATACAAATGAAAATTTATTTCACTAATTTTATTTACACGCGCTTATGCATTCGTACTCTATTCTTAGTAATTAAGATAAAATTTAATGTTTTTATGAAGTTTAATCAGAATGTGAAGGAAACAATAGCCCAATATAATTTTTTTTATTTTTTTCTTTATTAGGGACAACAAACAGTGTTCACAATGTATCTTAGAAACTAGGTCTTACATAATGTATTACTTATAGTGACACCAACACCGTTATCCACAAATTAAAGCCGCGATAATACTCGAAATGTGTAGTTATGTATTAGTGTGTATGTGTGTATGTGCGTAGGGGGCGGATAGCACCCTAGCCCTACGACCGAGGTCTTGGGATCAGTGTAATGTAACCACTAGGGTGCATGTGTGACAGTATTAGTGTTGTATGAGTATGTATATGTATGTGTGTGTATGTATGTATAGTTAGTTTAGACATTATACATTACATATTGTACATTTGCTCGAGACATTTAGATTTAAGTTACTGATTAATATCTCAGATGATGATTATAAGTGCAATCAAGTATTCCTAAAGTTAGTTGTACATTTACAGAGTATTGTATTGTATTTTAATTATACATTGTACATAGTGACACCAATAATAATTCACAGATTAAAGCCACAACGTCACATGAGATGTGAGTATGAATGTAGGAAATGTAGGTAATGTAGGTGTGTTTGTGTGCATGTGTGTGGGGGGTGGGAGGTGTTCACAATGTATCTTAGAAACTAGGTCTTACATAATGTATTACTTATAGTGACACCAACACCGTTATCCACAAATTAAAGCCGCGATATTACTCGAAATGTGTAGTTATGTATTAGTGTGTATGTGTGTATGTGTGTAGGGGGCGGATAGCACCCTAGCCCTACGACCGAGGTCTTGGGATCAGTGTAATGTAACCACTAGGGTGCATGTGTGACAGTATTAGTGTTGTATGAGTATGTATATGTAAGTGTGTGTATGTATGTATAGTTAGTTTCGACATTATACATTACATATTGTACATTTGCTCGAGACATTTAGATTAAGGTTACTGATTAATATCTCAGATGATGATTATTAGTGCAATCAAGTATTTCTAAAGTTAGTTGTACATTTACAGAGTATTGTATTGTATTTTAATTATACATTGTACATAGTGACACCAATAATAATTCACAGATTAAAGCCACAACGTCACATGAGATGTGAGTATGAATGTAGGAAATGTAGGTAATGTAGGTGTGTTTGTGTGCATGTGTGTGGGGGGTGATTGGCACCCTAGCCCTACGACCGAGGTCTTGGGATCAGTATATTGATTACCACTAGGGTGCATGTAACAATATTATTATGTGTGAGATATGTGTAAGTTAGGTTGAGCAATACATGTACATTAAACATTCAAACACTTAGAATTTGGCTCCACAACAGTGCCTCCGATGACCCAGGCAGACTCGATAATCAACCAGTAGAGCATGAAAAGATGTCAGCAAGGCTGACCATACGTGTCACCAATAACCCTTACGACATCCCTCCTGAACTCAACCAGCGAACTACCAAATATGTCCAGCTCAGAGAAAACATTGTTAAACATTTCAACGATACGGCGGAGAGGAGCGCGAACGCCGGCGTTGGTCCGACAAGGACCAATGTGGAATACCCGGCGCACGCGCACCCCACGCCGTTCAGCAGTGCGGGGTACAATATAATACAAATTGTTCGTTAGCTCAATAGAATCAAATTTGTTGTTACATATCTTATACAGAAACATGGCGCACAGTAGTGCGCCATGTTTCTGTATAAGATAGAGTATAGTTCTATAAAGAGTAGTGTTCGCCTATTCTCCAGGGTAAGTATATTATACTTATCTAGTAAGTGTACATACGATTGGCGCATACCAGTGTTTTTAAAGTCGATGGTACGCAAAAACTTTTTTTGTACTTTCTCCAACTCATCTGCATACCTATCATACAAAGGATTCCATATGGAGGTAGCGTACTCTAATTGACAACGTACAAGTGAATTATACAATAGTATAAGTGTGGAAGGACTTTTAAAATCACACGAGGCTCTCATAATAAACCCATACATCCTAAGTGCTTTATCCTTAATAGCATGTATGTGTTGATCTAGGTGTAAGCGAGAATCAAGAAGGACACCCAAATCCTTAATTGTATTCACTGAATTCAAAGTAATATTACTGAGTAGTGTATAGTTATATTGTAGTATATGTTTATTTTTTGTAAATGAAATAATAGAACATTTTCCAGTATTAAGTTTGAGCTTGTTTAGGACACAGTAATTTGAGAATCTATTTAAATCTTGTTGTAGTAATGCAGCATCAGTATAATTCTTAATGGTTTTATAAATTTTCAAATCATCAGCGTACATAAGAAAATGAGAATGAATAAAACAAGAATTTACGTCATTTATAAACAGCGTAAATAAAAATGGGCCAATAATTGAACCCTGTGGTACGCCGGAGGATACGTCAACCATGTTAGATTTGAAACCATTGATTACAACTGTCTGGGATCTACAAGTTATATAAGACGAAAACCACCTTAATAAATTACCACGGATACCATTAAAGGCAATTTTTTGCAATAACAATTTATGATCTACTTTATCAAAACATTTTTGGAAATCAGTGTATACACTGTCTACCTGGATACGAGAGTCCATTTTTTCAAATAAAAAGTTAGTATATATCATGAGGTTAGTGTATGTCGAACGCTGCTTGACGAAACCGTGCTGTTGGGGTATAATTATACCATGTAATAATGGATAAATAGCATTATGCACCAATCTCTCAAACAACTTTGCCAATACGGACAGTATTGATATGGGTCGGTAATTTTCGATATTACGTTTGTCACCACTCTTATATACTGGTGTTATAAAAGCGTTTTTCCAAATTTTCGGGAATACTCCTTCACTTAGACACCGATTGTATATAATATGGAGTGCAGTAGAGAGGGAAGGCGCAGTAGATTTTAAGAATATTACAGGTAGGCCGTCGGGACCCGGTCCCTTTGATGTATCTAGTTTCTTAAGTTCAATTGATATTGTGTTGATATCAATTTGTATATCTGTAATAGGCACCGAGTTATCCACAAATAAAGTGTCCGGTTGCCAGCTAACAGTGTCAAGCGTGGAAGGTTCATAAACCGAGTGAAAAAAATTTGAAAAAAGAATACAAGTTTCTTTTGGGTTAGTAGAAAATACATTGTTGTAATAGGTACATAGACTCCGGTATTGATGACGATTTTTTGCGTTGACTTATAAAGGTCCAAAAGTGTTTTACATTAGTACGAATATTATGCTCAACTGCACTGATGTAGTTCTGATAACATTTATTACACTCAGCCTTGAAACGTGCCCGATAAATCGAGAATATTTCATAATCACTAATATTGTTATACCTTTTCCACTTTTTCCACATTCTTTCTTTATTTTTATAAATGTGTACTAATGCGGTGGAAAACCAAGCAGGGTACCGGCTCGACTTACTACGAGCAATGGGTATGTGTTCCCTTATTTCATTGTAAATAACCTCATAAAACTTATGAACAGCCTCCTCAGCACTCAAACCATTCATGATACCGACCCAATCAATCGACGCAAGATTATGATTTATTAATTCATAATCAGCAGTATTATATTTAAATTTAGTTATGGGAGTATATGGCATAGGCTTAAAGAATGAGTTAATGGTTATGTTGATAAGAAGGGGCGGGTGATGATCATCAGGTGGTACAAGACAATCACCAGGTAGTATATTACAGACTTGATTAGAGATACATAAATCAAGTATCCTTCCATTTTTATTTTTTATGTAATTAAATTGAAACGAATTAGTTGTTGACATAAAGTCAGAAATAGAGGAATACAAAATGGTCGTCGGTATACCCACCATGCCGTTTAAGTTTGTGTCACTGTAGGTCCAAACGAATTGTGGTAGATTATAATCACCAATTAAATAAAAAGATTCAATATTTTCATGTGAAATTATTTCATAGAGACAATTGAGATGCATTATATAAATATCGTCCGCGACGCCCGGCGGTAGGTAGACCGCGCTAAACACATGTTGTTTACCGCGAGCGGTGGCCGGCAGCGCAACGATAACCTGTTCGTAGGCACCGAGCGCTGCGGCCGGGCCGCTGAGCGAAATATCAACCGACCTCAACTCCCGTCTTACAGCAACGAGGACCCCTCCCCCGTCACGCTTATTACACAATAAGCGGTTACGGTCACACCTATACACAATATACCTATCATCTATGAATTCCGAGTCTATAATCTGAGAAGTGAGCCAAGTCTCAGTCAATATTATTATGTCGTATGAAAATGATAGGATATTCATATATAGCGATTGAAGCTTAGTGCGAATCCCTCTGCAGTTTTGATATAAAATCGATAATTGCGTATTGTTATGAGCCATCCTATACACAATTCAAACTAATAAGTAATAAAACAAGCATTACCTGTAAGTGGAGAAAATACAAAATTACTATTATGTAAGGAACAAAAGATAATATGTTATTAAAATAGTTATAGTGTAGCAACATGTTACATGCCAGTCGAGATGTGCAGCCCTATATACTTTAATAATATTTAGTACATAAGTATTATCAATCATAGAACAATAAAGGAGTTTGTAGTAGGCTTTAGTGGTAACAATACAAGTTCTATGACCATTATTTATACAAATTATATACAAAGTAGTAGTAGGTGAGTGAGTAACCACTTTATTTATACATACAACCAAAAATATTTCAAGTAAGCAGTGAGTTTCAAACACATAATATGTAGTAATGTGTGATTTACTAAGAAATGCAGTATTGTGCTGGTTTAAAATAATAATACTGTGACACCTAACAGGAGATAAAGTTGGCATAGGTATAATGTATAAAATAAATATGATATTTAAGGCAAGTAGATATAAGTAATTTCACCCATATGCATGTGTAACCACATATGATATTGAGATACTTCAATACTACACATAAAAACTCACAAGTCATGTTACCATTACCAGTAAATATTATATACAAAATGTTAGTTAAGGCTAACACTTTATCTAAAATACATGTAACAGACAGTATTGAATCATGTACAATATGGGATATTTTCATGTGAGTGATATTATATAAGTTGCCCATAATACCATTTAGGTATTTATTAATAAATGAAAATATTAAGTGAGTTATGAAGTAAACATACATTTTAGTAGTACAAATCGTTTTGAATAGATTTACCCATATATTATCCAGTTGACTATATCGGTTCATAAGTAATCCAATTGCATTGTTTACTATAACATAAGTCTTATGAATGATGTGTATACAAATTATTATATATAAAGAATTGGTTGGGACTAACACTTTATGTGAACATGTACTAAAGCACATCTCACTGAGCAAACAGTAACTGTTAAGAGCATGATAAAGTGCAGAGCATGGTATATTTACAAGTATGTTATTATGATGGTTTATTACAATGCTACTCAGAAACCTACCAAGAGATGGGGTTGTCACTTTATATAAGAAATAAACATACATTTTATACTGTAGTAATGAACATACATTAAAATAATAAGTAATATATACCTACTTAGAATAATTCCCAAATGAAGAATGTGGGCATAACTAATTGGGAAAAATATAAATAAATTTATTTTAAATTTATGTAGCCAACTGTAATATAGTGTATCAATTTTAATTTTTTGCTTTAAGGTTAGTCTAACAAGCTGTAAAATAGCAAAGGAGCTTTTAGTAGCACAACAACTAACAAATGTAAAATTAGAAAATAATATGTATATCATGACATGTGAGAAACCATGTGCAGTAATTTTAGGAAGTTTAATCGACGTTAATACATTACCCTGGTATGTTTTACAGTACAACAATATCATGTTACATATGGAATTAACATAATAATAAGTCCTAGAGACTCTGGACGATAAATATACAATAAAAACTAATGAATATACAGTAACAAAACACACTATGTTAACCAACTTCTTATGTTTAAGAAATTTAATTGTATTAAATTTAAGTTTTAAGGCTATTACACTGCTATTGAGTTTAACAAGAGATAACTTAAGTGTTTTGGTTAAATTTGATAATATCATTCTCAGATCTGATTGCAAAAATAGATGATGTATCAGACTTACGAGCAAGGACAGTCCCATTCTTAATCCATACATATTTACAATTGTGCTTCTTTGCAGCAGTACGGCATTAACGAAACAGCTGTTTGTTTTGTAACGTAAGATGTTCGTTGATGTAGACGGTACGACAGGGGCCCGGGATGTTCAGTTGGTCCGTCTTGATTCCCTTGGCCAGGCGAAAGGAGCTCAGGATGTTGTCACGTAGTGTACGGGAATGCAGCTTAACAATGATGTTTTTAGGTAGACTGTTGCCTTCATTACGAGCATGTGGAACACGATGGATGGATATAACACTGTTTTGGTCAATAGGGCACTTGATCAAGTTACCTATTGATTCCAAGAGACAAAATAGGTTCTCACCACGTTTATCAGGAACATTACAGATTTCAATATTGTTTTGTCTTGCTTGCTGCTCCATTAAGTTTATTTTATGTTGTAATTCCAAGATTCTGTTAGGTAGAATGTTTATAGATGGATGATTTATACTATCCATTGTTTTTCTCATATCGATATGATCTCTTGATATAAATTCAATAGAATTCTTCATACAAGTAACCTCGTTATCCAAATCCTTACACTTACTATCCAATTCTAAGGTATGTTGTTGTAAGCCGGCGAAGTCACACCTTAACTCAGCGATTTCTTTCTTTATTTCCAGCGAAGCAGTGGTAAGTTCGGAGGTTTCTTTCTTGACAGTTGCACTGATATTGTCATTCAATTCTTTTAAATTTCGGGTTAGTTCTTGGCGTAATTCGGAAAACATATTATTCATTTGTGAAGAGAATGATTTTTCCAAGTGTTCCAATGCCAATGGAATGTCGCCATCCGATCTTTTCCGCTTTCTTTGGGTAATATTTTGTACTTCAGAATCACTTTGATCAGCAGAAAGTTCCGGATTTGAGTGATGCGACTTGTTTGGTGAGCGGAACATGCTAGCCTCCTCGCACATAATCAGCTGCACAGTAGTAAGAGAGAGATAACTATATAATGATTTGTTAAACTTATTAAACGAGATTCGAGTAACACGTCAGGCATCGGGTAATGCGAAATGCGAACTGAAATTCAGTCAATACAATAATAAAAAAATGCAGTCAATACAATAATATAACTAGCTACTAACTAAAACAAAGAAGAATAAAACAATATAATAAAATAACTCCATCAGGCAGAGTATCTAGAAGGCTGAAAGAGTTTCCTCGCTGAACGGCGTTGCTTTTTAGCTCTCGACCCGGAGGTCGTAGGCTCGATTCCCACGTTGGAACAACAAAAAATGTTGTTTTCAAGTTTAGTTAGGACCATGCAGGCTGATCACCTGATTGACTGACAAAAAAGATGATCCATGCGTCGGATGGGGATGTAAAAAGTCGGTCCCTCGCCAGTCGTGTCGGTTTACCGTTCCACTGGGTTATGAGAGTAAAAGGAAGAGAGAGTGTATTTGTGTATTGCGCACACACTTGGGCACTATAAAAATAACTCCTGCGTATCTGGCCTGGTTTGAATGACCAAATTATTTCAATAACGGCTACCGACACCGAAATCGGTGAGGGGAGCTATTATTTACTCTTTAGGTAGGAAATGATGATAGGATTTATGAACATAATTTTAACAAACTGACTTCAAGATAGCTACTGTAAAACTTCAGGAAATCCCTTGACTGTTTTTCGTCTTATTCATCAGATATCTAATGACAGTCACAACCCATATAAGTGTAAAGTTGTCATCAATAGCAGACCAAACGCTATAGGTACCTAATTGCTGAAAATCGTTGAAGAATTCCCACTACTGATCCTCCATCGTCAGATAACCCAGACCTTTACAAAATAGTAGAAGGTAATTTAAAATACTGGATGAATAAAACAGTAAACATACTGGTTGCCATTACGACTTTCAAATGTTTTTCTCTTACTCTCAGGGATAACATCATTTGTGTATGGTTTCCATATCCTGGTTCTATAATTGGGATACCTCCTTTTCAATGATTAAGAAGCTATGTTCCTTCGTCTATTGATTTTATCGGCGTTCAGAAGCCTACCCCATTTTTCCGTTAAAAGTCGGCTGGAAGAATATTCAAAGCTTTCTTTTAGCATATTTTACTTGGTTACAATAACCTTCTCCAATAAACTTAATTAGAAATTTTAACCGTCGACATTACTATCAAACCTAACAAACGACCTGATGATCTTCAAGACCTGAACCGATTTCCACCAAACATAGCTAAGAACACTCTCGACTGATATACCTTTCAAGCAATAAAATGCATTAAAATCGGATCATACGTTTGGAGATACGACGCCACAGACAATACACATTTAGAGGGAGGAGTGGCCTGTGTTTTGACAGATCCAGGGCACTCCACCCAACATAACGGCTGATGGTAATCCGCAAGTAGTTTTAGTGGGTAAACCGGCCGTAGCGCGCCGGGAGTCCCACATACCCTCGGGGACCCTCCCGGGGGGATGCGTAATGCATTTCCCTTGCGAAATCAAAAAAGAAAAAGGACAATACACATTTACACACTTTGACGTGTAAAGTTATAACACCGGGGGTTAAAAAAGAAACACCAACAACCATTCGAGGCTATATCACCGTAACGGATTCCGTGGGCCGGTATCAACAATCCGCAAGGCGGGCCAGCGCCGCCTACCGCCGCCCAGCACCACGGCACGTGGCGTATTCACTGTGACTAGCGTACCAGGTGGTTATTGTAGAAAATAATGTAATACGGAATAACTAACAGTTAATAATCTCCGTTCCGATTTAAGATGATATTAGGCCCGTATAAAAATTATGTTAAAAAACCGACTTCAACAACTAAAAAGTTTAAAATAATATTTTTTTATAATATCGATTAATGTTCTTTTTACCCGACTTTGGCGAAGCCAAAAGGAAGGGTAATGATTTTGGCGATATGTTTGTATGTATGTATGTTTCCTCGTAGCGGCTAAACTACTGGTCCAATTTTAATAAATGTGGTATCAATCGATTAGTAATGATGCCGCGAGTAACATAGGCTATAAAATTTTTCGACAAATTTTGGATTTTCAAAATTAAACCTCAAACACTATCTCCAAAAAAAATTAAGATAATTTTCTCGTGTTTGGTATCGAAAGATAGGTCTTGGTAAGCACGCCACGAATATGTATTTAAATATTTAATTAATTATAACATTTTATTGTTAAATTCAAAATAAACGTTTAAAATGCGGTCGTACAAGTAGTATCTAGGAGTTGTTTAGTTACTTATCTACTATGTAATGGTAAGGCCGGGTTTCACCAAGTAATGTTAAAGTTAACGCCATGTTAAAATACCATGCCATCTCATTCATTGACAGGAAATACGAGAGGGATAACATGATATTTAACATGGCGTTAACTTTAACATTGCTTGATGAAACACGCCCTTAATTTAATAAAAATATAACAATTGTTATATTTGATATGTAAACAGAAAAAAAAAGATTAAAAGACTAGAACCCGACTTCGCAAAAAATTGGTCTAAAAAGGCTGAAACAAAAAAATAATTCAATTTGAAATCCTGAAATGCATAGGTACAAAAATGGTCAAGGTAGAGCCGTGGTCGTTAACCCGCTAGTAAAATCTAAGCATCAGTTCAAACTGAGATACGGTAGTAAAAAAACTGGAAAGAGCATAATTATTTGTCTGCCGTTGCAAAGTTCTCTGCCGATAGCGGGTACGACCACGGCTCTACCTTGACCATTTTGTACCTATGCATTTCAGGATTTTAAATTGAATTATTTTCTTGTTTCAGCCCTTTTAGACCAATTTTTTGCGAAGTCAGGTTTTAGTTTTTTAATTGAATTATGTGTCAGCAAAGGTGAGTTAGTAACAACCTTACTTATAGGTCTGCATCTTTAGGATATTGTGCTTTAGCTGTATTAACAGTATCCAAAATATGTGTTTTGACGTGAATATGTCTTTAAAATTACTTTCTATATTATATAAGGTGTAAAATAATAAATAAATCTTTTTTATATAAAAATGAATTGCTGTTCGTTAATCTCGCTAAAACTCGAGAACGGCTGAACCGATTCAGCTATTTTTAGTCTTGAAATAATCGTGCAAGTCCAGAGAAGGTTTAAACGGTTTCTATGCTCAACGAAGTGGGCACGGGTCAGCTAGTGAGTGATAATAGATTAGGGTGGGTATGTGCCTCCTATGTAGAGTTATACTGAGAAACTACCAGGCAAAACTTACTTTTGACTTTCATGTTTGTATGAGAAATGCCACAACATCATACATTTTCCTATACATTTATTATGTATTATCACTAATTAATATTAAAGCCTGTATGTGGACAGAATACAAAAGAACTGGTAATAAAATCAGGGGATTCAGATTATATCTATCACCCTAAATTTCAATTACACCATTGTATAGCTAAATAATCAAAGAACTTCACGTAAAAACCGTATTCACGTCCAACAAAATATGACTGTCTGTAACAAAGCCACACCACATTTTTCACTTTTTTCACAGAAAATAAATTGTATTTTAGCATCTATTTATCTAACAGCCCAATCTGGTTTACCTATACTACTCCTAGTAACTTACGAGAAAGTATAACGCTATTCACTAGTTTAATAATTTAATCGCCAGAAATTTTTTTCATTACTTTATTAGTTACTTGCCATTTTCCTTATTATTATACCGAAAAGTAAACATTTACTAACGCTAATTTCCTGATGAATAACATTAACTCGACAAGTACATATTTGGACATACAAACTACATATTTTAATAACATAATGTAATCAGTTAAAAGGTATAATTTCAAAGATCATCACAATTTACAATGTAGTTACAAAATACCTACTTACCAGTACATATATAATAACACCATAATATGTAGATAATTATATTACTACATCCTACGATTAAAATATTGCATGACATTAATTATTAAATTACTATAAATTGTGTCTGACATTCAAAAGGCTCTGAAAGCATATGCGCTGCCATCTATTGTCGAGTAGTATAAAACGTATTCTTTAAACTTTAGTCGGTTTACAAAATTCTATTTTAATTTGATAGTTTAAAAAAACAGTGAATATTTATACTAATTAAATAAAATCCAGTGTGTTGTATAGCATTATGTACACAGCTAAGTGATTAGATGCTAGACTGGTTAATGAAAAATCATTCTAAATAAAGGATTTAAAAACTGGCCTAGTCGGACTCACTGACAAAAGGTTCCGTACAAAACGTTGTTTGATATTAAAACCCCTTTGCGGCAGCAAACACTACTTATTTACAATTTATTATTACAACTTTGTGGTTACATTTAGAAAAATTCAACTGTCTAGTTGTCTTGATTAAGGAAATACAGGCTGGTGACAGATATACAGCGAAGTATCAGTAGGGTTCCGTTTTACTCTTTGGGCACAGAACCCAACAGGATTTAAGATACCATCGCTGTTATCATCTATGAAGTTCGAAAAGAAAATATATATGATTTGACATACTTCGCTAAGGGCCGATTTTTCAATCGTTAGATAACTTTTATCTGTTGAATAATCATGTGACTTTGACATTTGTACCATACAAAATCTGCCAAAGTCACATATTTATTTCTTAGACAAAAGTTATCTGACGATTGAAAAATCAGCCCTAAGTGTAATACGAATTCGCTTGTCATTTAGTGAACCATAAGTCAACTCCAATACATACTCGTTTTCTAACTTCGTTATTGAAAATAGCGATGGTATCTTGAATAAGTAGTAACTGGTGCACTATTTCCGCTATTACGCCAAATAAGTTAACCCAGTGTTCAGTCAATTGTTTGTAAATATACATTTTACCGCTGCTTTTAACCCAACCCAAAAATATTAATGTAAAATCAAATTGATAGTTAATATAGTTTCAAATCTAAATTATGATAATTCGTGTTCTATTCATGTCAAATTTGTGTCAATTTGGAGTAATAAAATAGAGTTTTATATCGCATTTACAGTGATGCGGTCGGCATAACGTATAATTATGAGAAAGGCCTGCTTTGGAAGGACATTTTGGCCTCATCTACTATAATGCTATCGCCAATCATGTTATAATGGAATGGTTAATAACGTATGATGGTCGTCTAAACTGATAGCTATTGCTGTAATTATGTTTTTATGAAAATAACATTTAATTTTAATGTCAACGATGTTTGTAGATATCTATATGTCAGGTGAAGAATGTAATTATTAAAATAGGCGCGATTCATGAAATTAATTATATCTTTAGGGATTCGTAAGTAAAAAGGTAAAAACGGATTTGTTATAAGATCACTTTGTTGTTCTTCTGCCAACCTCTGTCAAAACAATTTTCAGGAACGCGTGAAGTTATCATATCGTATCGTATAAATACCTGAGTATTTATACATCTAATAAATATAATAAGTAAGTATATATGTATTTCTACTGTCATTTGGAGCTATAAAAAATAAAAATTCTAAGCCGAAGAAATCAAAAGATATGGCTATAGGTATCCTTTGCGTTTATCGATTGCGTTGGCTAAGATTTTTGTTCAGTCAATCAATCAGAAAATTTTCGATATTTTCGGCACCATAAACTGAGAATCTTGAAATTTTGTACGACATTTAGCACAAACGTACATTCACATTTTATAATATTAGTAGGGATGTCCGTAGGATTCTTTCTGTGTTGGATAGCCTATTTTATCGAGGAAGACTACAGATTAATATAATATTAGGGTATCGAGAACCGGTATAGTTTTAGGAACCGGGATTTTCGGTACCGGCACTAGTCAGAACCGGGAATTCCCGGGATTTCCCGGGATTTTCGGTATTTTCGTGATTTTTTTCTTACTTGACTAAAAACAAATACAATGGCTTCGAAAACTACTTTTTATAAATAAATCACACATTTTGGCATGTCAAGTTAAAGTATGTACATTAATTTGCTATACAATGATTAAAATATCGTTATAAATTAACCTTTGATAAAGTTTTACATAGATATATATATATATATCTATGTAAAACTTTATATATCTATATATATATATATATATATATATATATATATATCTATGTAAAACTTTATCAAAGGTTAATTTATAACGATATTTTAATCATTGTATAGCAAATTAATGTACATACTTTAACTTGACATGCCAAAATGTGTGATTTATTTATAAAAAGTAGTTTTCGAAGCCATTGTATTTGTTTTTAGTCAAGTAAGAAAAAAATCACGAAAATACCGAAAATCCCGGGAAATCCCGGGAATTCCCGGTTCTGACTAGTGCCGGTACCGAAAATCCCGGTTCCTAAAACTATACCGGTTCTCGATACCCTAATATTATATTAATCTGTAGTCTTCCTCGATAAAATAGGCTATCCAACACAGAAAGAATCCTACGGACATCCCTACTAATATTATAAAATGTGAATGTACGTTTGTGCTAAATGTCGTACAAAATTTCAAGATTCTCAGTTTATGGTGCCGAAAATATCGAAAATTTTCTGATTGATTGACTGAACAAAAATCTTAGCCAACGCAATCGATAAACGCAAAGGATACCTATAGCCATATCTTTTGATTTCTTCGGCTTAGAATTTTTATTTTTTATAGCTCCAAATGACAGTAGAAATACATATATACTTACTTATTATATTTATTAGATGTATAAATACTCAGGTATTTATACGATACGATATGATAACTTCACGCGTTCCTGAAAATTGTTTTGACAGAGGTTGGCAGAAGAACAACAAAGTGATCTTATAACAAATCCGTTTTTACCTTTTTACTTACGAATCCCTAAAGATATAATTAATTTCATGAATCGCGCCTATTTTAATAATTACATTCTTCACCTGACATATAGATATCTACAAACATCGTTGACATTAAAATTAAATGTTATTTTCATAAAAACATAATTACAGCAATAGCTATCAGTTTAGACGACCATCATACGTTATTAACCATTCCATTATAACATGATTGGCGATAGCATTATAGTAGATGAGGCCAAAATGTCCTTCCAAAGCAGGCCTTTCTCATAATTATACGTTATGCCGACCGCATCACTGTAAATGCGATATAAAACTCTATTTTATTACTCCAAATTGACACAAATTTGACATGAATAGAACACGAATTATCATAATTTAGATTTGAAACTATATTAACTATCAATTTGATTTTACATTAATATTTTTGGGTTGGGTTAAAAGCAGCGGTAAAATGTATATTTACAAACAATTGACTGAACACTGGGTTAACTTATTTGGCGTAATAGCGGAAATAGTGCACCAGTTACTACTTATTCAAGATACCATCGCTATTTTCAATTTTATAATATTAGTAGGGATGTCCGTAGGATTCTTTCTGTGTTGGATAGCCTATTTTATCGAGGAAGACTACAGATTAATATAATATTAGGGTATCGAGAACCGGTATAGTTTTAGGAACCGGGATTTTCGGTACCGGCACTAGTCAGAACCGGGAATTCCCGGGATTTCCCGGGATTTTCGGTATTTTCGTGATTTTTTTCTTACTTGACTAAAAACAAATACAATGGCTTCGAAAACTACTTTTTATAAATAAATCACACATTTTGGCATGTCAAGTTAAAGTATGTACATTAATTTGCTATACAATGATTAAAATATCGTTATAAATTAACCTTTGATAAAGTTTTACATAGATATATATATATATATATATATATATATATATATAGATATATATATATATATATATATATATATATATATATATATATATATATATATATATTTAATTTAACGTCTCTAATATTAGGGCTTTTTCCCGCGGCTTCGGGCGCGTAGAATAGTATTCGTAACAAAAAGTTCTTTATCAAATAACTCTATGGCTACAGTACGATTAAGATATACATTATACCAATAATCATATGACTATCCACTATCCAGTTTCTGGCCAGATCATACGCACTACAATATTTTTTTCCGAGGCGTATATTATGTATAACGATTTGCCAGCCTATAAGGCACACCTTGCGGATTCCTTCCCGCTCTTGCAAATTTATTACTTTTGAATAGCTAAATAAAACATTGCATATTATATCTACGATCTATCATGAGCCAAAAAACTATTTTACCGGTGTAAATCTATTAAAACTTATTATATTGTAAAATACTGTGAAGTACAAAAAACCCAACCAAGTATAAGTAATTATATTTAAAAAAAAAAGGGATCTTTACCAAAACTCTAATAATGTAACCCAAGGTGTAAAAAGTATACAATTTATTAAGTTTTTATATGCATTGGTTAAAATATAATGATACTCATAATATGTCTATTACTATAACATTATCTAAACCACATTGCAGCTGTAGTGTTATTTGGTAAATAATTTTTTGTTACGAATACAATAATTCCACACGCCCAAAGCCGCGGGCCAAAGCTTGTAATATAATATTACTCACGTTTACAAAAATTGTTTATATCTACGTAAAACTTTAATGGAAGTGAATGTATAATGATATTTTAATCATTGTATAGCAATAAATATATTATCCTTTAACTTGACATGCCACAATGTCTAATTTAAATACAAAAGTACTTTTCTAAGCCCGTTGCGTTTATTTTTTGTTAAGGTATAAAAATCCCGAAAATACCGAAAATCCCGGTTCTTTTGCGTTGAGAACCGGTTCTATAACAGTACTCAAAGAACCGGGAAATCCCGGGATTTTTAGTACCGGGATTTCCCGGTTCTGAACCCTATATAATATGTCGCCACGCTAAGTCCCGATTTCACCAACGCACGTTAGTGTTAATAGCTTGTTAAAATACCATGCCTTCTCATTCATTGATAGGAATTACGAGAGGAACAACATGATATTTAACGAAGGATTAACTTTAACATTGCTTGGTGAAACACGCCCTAAGACTAAAGAAGCCGAACACTAATGAGAAATGTTTCAAAATCGGATGTCTTATTTTACGCGGATAAAATCGCTAGCACAGGTAGTGTTAATATACGTTTACAGACTCTACGTAGGTATCATTTGTTCCATACACTTTTGAGGCAAATAATGTCCGAATACGAAACGTTATTAAAATGTAACTGTTCTTTTATCGACCGTGTACCTATTAAGTACGACTATGTTATACTATAAAATAATTTATATTCACAAAACTGCATGACCCAATTCATAGGTATAAATGCAATTAGAATAGAGACCTAGAAAGTCATTTTTACTGTAGCATCGCTGTCGTCCCACGACTGGTACCATTAGTTCAGCTCTATAATCTCGTCAGCCATTATGCATAGAACAGTTGGGACAATAAAAACTCCCGCCATTTGCTTTTACGTGGAAAAATCAAAAGCTATTACGGCCTATTACGTAGGTAATTCTTATGCAAAAGTAGCTCGCGGGTGGAATTTGCATTTTTCATCAGTAGAAACGACTGCGACACAGTAATAGTATCAAACAGTAACACATCTCATATAATGTATCATATTACGGATTTTTCATACTTTAATATATAATGCCTTTTTCTACCTAGGACTTTTGTAATAAATCTAATAAACGGATTTTTAATTAAATTTACAATTAAAAACCAACATGCATTTTTATTGAATTCCATATTCTTTTATCTATTTAGCTCTTATTCCATTTTCAAAGAATTTTATTATTTTGTTAAAATAATACATTCACAAAACTATATTATACAAACTTAAAGTACGCACTTGGCAGATTTAGTGCCAATTTCACCAGCACCACATATGTTAATCCTAATCCTAAAAAATCCTTAATTATATATCAAGTTATCTCTCTCGAATTTCTTGTAAATGAATGAGAAGGAATGGTATTTTGACAAGCCGATGATCATAAATTATTTATTTCCATTTTAGTTACTACACTACCTAAATACATGTACAGAAATAATAAACAAAATCAGAAAAATAAGAAATAAAAAAAGCATATTCTCTTAAAATTAATAATAAATAACAAAAAAAACTAAATAAAATAATAATTTGGCAGTGCAATGCACAAAAATAGAAAAGGATATCACTCAGGATATGACAGCGACAGTCGCCGTCGTCCCATGTCTTCCGTGATACCCTACCCCCACTTAAAATTAAACACTAATTACCACTTAAAATAACACTAACAAACGTTGGTGAAATCGGAACTAAGTCGAAAACGCGCGTCTGTTGGTATTTATTTCAAAGATACGGCCGAGTTACAGCTTACAATACTGTATGACACTATTACTATGGTATTATTGTGACTGCGACATCCTTATGCAATTTTAAATCTTTAATTGCGTACAATTGCTAGCAAAGGCCGCAACCGTTTGAATAGTTATGTAAATAAACGCACAAACAGCATATTTGATGGTAATTACTTTTATAGATGGATACCGTCTTCTTCTTCTTACTTATATATAAAAATGAATTGCTGTTCGTTAGTCTCGCTAAAACTCGAGGACGGCTGAATCGATTCCGCTGTTTTTAGTCTTAAGATATTCGTGGAAGTCCCGGGAAGGTTTAAACGATTCATCACAAACTGTTTCTATGCTCAATGAAGTGAACACGGGTCAGCTAGTTTTAATAAATAGATGGATAGATGTTTGTGAATTTTTCACACAAAAGCTACTAAACGATTTTTTATGAAATTAGGTAAAGTAGTAGTTTAGGCCTTGTTATAGTTAGTATGCTTTAATACAAAAAAAAATGTATTCCCGCTACAGTATCTATATTCGAATAAATAAATAAACGAATTCGAATGAGAATTTGTAAGTATGTACTATGTATGAAGCTTTGTATAATTACGTATTTATAGGCTACTTTTTTTAAATGGGCGGAGCTAGTGCATCATATTCGAAAGTCGAAGTCCATGCGAAATATTGAAGTTTTATTATGAGAAGAATTAATTATTCATGGCGTGTTTTCCAGACAATACCTACCTATTTCGATTTCGAAGGAATTTCAATCTTCTTTTTTTTTGTTTTTTTCAAACTCAGTAAAAATAATGTCCCGCTTAGTTTTCAGATTATTTAATAATTAAAGACATGAATGGATGAAGGTGATATGTAGCAAAATTATGATTTTGAGAAAATTGAGTTCGAAATATCACTTAAACATTAATCTAAAGATCTGTCTCTAGAATCAATGTACTTAATACGTTACTACATAATATACTATAATGGTTAACTAAATTTTCTGGGTTTAATTTTTTGAGACATATTCATCGATTCTTGTCTTTAATTGTTAGCTTATTTAGTACTAGCTTTTCTCCGCGGCTTCTATCGCGTATGTGTTTTGTGTATGTTAACCCGCCTACTATGGGAACCCTGTACTTTTTCGGGATAAAAGTCTATGTATTGCAGGGTGTCAGCTTCTTGCATACTTTTATCATAATTAGTCCAGCCGTTTGCGCGTGAAGTGGTAACAAATATACACACATGCACTTTTGCCTTTATCATATCAGTGAGATAATTTGCTTAGCTGTACAAAAGAAATACCAGGCTATCAAGTACATAATATACAGACATATGTCTGCTTAAATATCTTATCCAGTTCCGTAGCTTTGTAAGACAAGATCCATAAACAGTAACGGTACCAGCAATAGTCAGGTGCCTGCCCGGAGGTTCGATTCGCCACAGTTCGATCTGTCGCCTGATGACTGTTATCAGGTCCGCGCAACGCCGCGGGCTGGGATTATATCATTACCCATTATGGCCCAGCAATCATGGTCAATTTGTTGTCGCCAACTTAACTAAACTACTGGAAAATATGTGGGTAGAGACGAATTGATGGAAGTGGTTCCTTCGGTGTCTCTTGTGATTTCTTGCGTGTGATTTTTCATTTAAATGAAAATGTTTTTTTTTTGTACACAAGAAACACTTAACAATAGTACCTAACATTTAAAAATGTTTTTTCATTTTCGTGCTGATCACTTAATAAATAATTAGAGAGATAGAGATAGATATATATAATTTACTAGCTGTGCTTGACTTCGAGTGGATTTTGAGTGACTTAAACCGTTTATGCACCGCACGCAACGAAAGTCCCCAAATGTGAATAATTTTCCCCGTTTTTGCAACATTTCTCACTGACGCTTCGCTCCTATTGGTCGCAGCATAATGTTATATAACGTAAAGCCTTCCTCTATAAATGGACTATCCAAGAAAAAAGAATTTTTCAAATCAGACCTTTTTTTTGTGTTTTTAACAATTTATTGCACACAAGAAATACAAAATCACAGTTTAACACGTCACAAAGGTACAACTTTACGACCGTGTACTGATTCGCTACTTAAATTATGCGACACTTAAATAACATGCACTCCTTATCATTCACCAAGTTTAGGCAATAAGCCGCTGACTTTAGTTTAACACGTCACAAAGGTACTACTTTACGACCGTGTACTGATTCGCTACTTAAATTATGCGACACTTAAATAACATGCACTTCTTATCATTCACCAAGTTTAGGCAATAAGCCGCTGACTTTAGTTTAACACGTCACAAAGGTACAACTTTACGACCGTGTACTGATTCGCTACTTAAATTATGCGACACTTAAATAACATGCACTTCTTATCATTCACCAAGTTTAGGCAATAAGCCGCTGACTTTAGTTTAACACGTCACAAAGGTACTACTTTACGACCGTGTACTGATTCGCTACTTAAATTATGTGACACTTAAATAACATGCACTTCTTATCATTCACCAAGTTTAGGCAATAAGCCGCTGACTTTAGTTTAACACGTCACAAAGGTACTACTTTACGACCGTGTACTGATTCGCTACTTAAATTATGTGACACTTAAATAACATGCACTCCTTATCATTCACCAAGTTTAGGCAATAAGCCGCTGACTTTAGTTTAACACGTCACAAAGGTACTACTTTACGACCGTGTACTGATTCGCTACTTAAATTATGTGACACTTAAATAACATGCACTCCTTATCATTCACCAAGTTTAGGCAATAAGCCGCTGACTTTAGTTTAACACGTCACAAAGGTACTACTTTACGACCGTGTACTGATTCGCTACTTAAATTATGTGACACTTAAATAACATGCACTCCTTATCATTCACCAAGTTTACAATAGTAGCTTTTTTTGCAGACATTTCGAGAATAACTTGTTAAGTTAGAAAATAAAAAGGGTACATTTTCATAGCCGTTTATTTAGGTAGGTATACAGATATTGTTTACATTATATTAAGTTGACGTCATGTACATTATTTACATAAGTGCCTCAACTATTTACTAGTTAACCCTTAGAAGCAAATTTAGAAACAAAAAATAAGTACATTAGTTGCGATTTACTCGCATAATATTTAAATAATAATAATAATAATATCTATGGATACTTCACACCACGTCAATCTGGCCCCGTGCTAAGTATCCGAAGAACTTGTGGTACAGGTACCAGACAACGGAAATATATTTAATAATTTTATACTATATTTAAGATTTTTTTATTATATTATACCTAAACAAATTTAATACACATCCATGACCCAGGAACATTGAAAACTTTTCGTTCCCTCGGCGGGATTCAAGCCCGCGACCTCTCGCTTGAGCACCAACGCGCTCAACCACTGCGCTACGGAGGTCGTCAAACGTTCAAAGAAACGATTCTGTATGATATAAGATACCCCCTAAGTGATGCTCTACCATCATAGCACTTATGAAAGTTATAAAGTAAGTTAGGTATGTATGTATGTAGTATGTAGCATTTTAGGTATGTACTACATTTATTACCACATATCTACAGAATGCAAAAAGATTAGTTACTGTAACTTGGGAATATGATTATACTAACTTTTCTCATTCTAGTAATGTTTTACTAGAATGAACATGTAGGTTTGAAAGGAAGGAACCTAACAAACAAAGGTTTTTACTTTTTACAATTTATGTTTTTAGGGCCGATTTTTCAATCGTCAGATAACTTTTATCTGTTGAATAAACATGTGACTTTGACATTTGTTCCATACAAAATCTGCCAAAGTCACATATTTATTCCTTAGATAAAAGTCATCTGACGATTGGAAATTCGGCCCTTAGTTGCAAGAATAACAAAAAAGCAAAAAACTTGAATGAGAAATGTAGTATAATCTTATTAAATATCCCAAATAAAGTGACAGCTATTTTTACGCCCTGTATCTACACTGTCTTGGTTCGCGGCACTTTTGCAATGAAACTTCTATCCTTCTTAACCGACTTCCAAAAAAGGAGAAGGTTCTCAATTCGGCCGGTTATTCTTTTATGTATGTACAATTGTACACCGATTACTCTGAGGTTAACTATCCGGTTTGCGTATATTTTTTCTTTCGACGCAGAATAGCTGCCATTTGGTTCCATAAAAAATTGACATACTTTGGTATCTTACTTTTTATTTTAAGAACATATTTCACAAATTTCCAGAGGTGATACATACTTGACGATACATTTTTTTGAATAGATGATTTAGTTTTAGTGCGGCTAATTTAGGAGTTTTTCACATTCGCATTTATAATTGACTCTCGACACAAAAAGGAGGTGGAAATGACATGGTGTCGGTCAGTCTGTCTGTAGCATCGTAGCTACCAAATGAATTAATCTTTAACTTTGACTAAGGGCCGATTTTTCAATCGTCAGATAAGTTTTATCTAAGGAATAAATATGTGACTTTGGCAGATTTTGTATGGAACAAATGTCAAAGTCACATGTTTATTCAAAAGATAAAAGTTATCAAACGATTGAAAAATCGGCCCTTAGTGACACTAAAAAGTAAAAAATAAAAAGAACTAGGTACGTTTAAATAAAACCGTTTAAAAAACGGCTTTAACAACATCAAACATAGTTTCTTTTTATGTAGTAATACGTCTATTTTATTGTAGTTATATGTAAGTTCATTTTTAATCCGCTTTTCTTTAATGCGTGCTGCGACGCGACTATGTGAGCAGGGGGCTTACTCTCCAAACTGTTTCGATTCAGATCGTGCCGTGTACCTACTCCCGAATAATTTGACATTTGTTTATTTTGATTTTCAGTCGATTGATATGGCCGGGAGTACAAACAAGTCCTGGTTAGTTTCAAAGTAATCTACCAAATAAAACACCAAAAGTCGTTGGAGATCGAACTGATTTGATTCTCGATTGTGTCGGGAGTAAGCCTGCTGATCCTTTGCTTTCGACGAGAAAAGCTACTTAGGGCAAGTATATAGCCTTCATGGGTTATACTTGGGGCAAGTATATAGCCTTCCTGGGTTATACTTAGGGCAAGTATAACCCATGAAGGCTAGGGATTGGGTTATACTTAGGGCAAGTATAACCCATGAAGGCTAGGGATTTCTACTACATGTATGTGTGCTGCTAGCTGTGTCATGATGGTAAGACGCAGCCATACCCAGTAAAACTCGGCTCCTCGTACTCCGACCGAACCGCCGCTGGTGGACAGAAATTCAATACAATCGCAACAAAACATAAATTGGTACTGTTCGCTACAAGGTGTAAAGGAATGAAAATACTTTATGGTGTGTATGTACCTCCTATGTAGAGAATACTGTGAAAGTACCAGCGCTGAAATACTTAGGTACTTTTGACATCCATGTTTGTAGGTGAAAAACATAAACTTTCCCATACAATAATAAAAAAAAGTTCCTCTTTCAGCGCTGATACTTTCACAGTATACGCTACATAGGAGGTACAACTTTCTTCTCTTATATATGTATAAATTTCTGTTCGTTAGTCTCGCTAAACCTCGAGAACGGCTGAACCGATTCGGCTATTTTTAGTCTTGAAATATTCGTGGAAGTACCGGGAAGGTTTAAACGGTTTCTATGCTTAACGTAGTGGGCAAGGGTTAGCTAGTACGGGATAAATATGGGACACGCCCTAAAGTATTATCACTCATTAATATTATAGCCTGTACATGTCCTAATAGGGAGTTTTCTACCCATCTTTCCACAAGCAACATAAGTAATCGGTACCTATATTTTGTCCCATGACTGCTCATGTAGGCTTTTTGCTCGATATAGTATATGTTGGTACTACCGTGCGGCGCGCGCGCATTGGCGCCACTCGCTCCAATGGCGACCACGCCCCGCCCACAGACTAACACGCTTCGGAACGCAACCTAATGTTTTATCAGTTTTATGTATTTCTATGTAACGTGGAATTTTTATACTTTGACATTTTGTTATATGACTTGAGAACTTACAAACTACTTATTATATACTTTTTGTAGAGTCTTCTTGAATCTTAAATGTTAAGATCAAAACGCAACGTAAACTGTAAAGCATTCCTTGCGATTGAAATAAAAATATAAATTGTAGTTAAAACAATCGTCGCATTTTGTGGTCGTGTTGGTGACTTTTTATTTTGAATTAAAAAAAATAAGTTATTTTAGCTAATTTTTAGGATTCTTTATAAGAATGGTACCTAGTTTATATATGCCTTTTAATTAGAACCTACAACCAAGTTATGTTTCCGTAGTCAGTATAGCCCGAAATAATAAAAACCTTACATGTTTTTATTATTAAACCATACCTACTCATTGAGCACTAAGTATTTAAATTCACTTGTTTAATTTATTAAAAGGAAGATGGCGCATAAAATTTTAAAACACCACTTTCGTAGTTTTTCTCAGGAACATTAAATTTACATAAGCGGCCCATCTTCCTCCCACCTAAACCCACCGGTCAGCTTCCTATAAACGTTTAAAAGCCCCGATATTACCAATAATTGAAGACATCAGACGATCCAGCCTGCCGACCGTCTCTATGTTGATTACTCGTAGTTATCAGGAATTTGTGTATCGCCCGACCCATTACAGTACGGTTTCATAATAATCATGATAATGCCAGAGATTATATGATTTGTGTGGAATTTTGTTGAAAATGGCGAAAACATTACAGAAAAGTACAGGGGTTGCGGCGACGGCGGGCGCTGCCCCGGGCGAGCGCTACGCCGCCCATATGCAAATTAAATGTAATCAAAATAATCATTTACTTTGAAACGAGCAGAAATTTAATGTGGACGTTAGCCTTCGACAGCCGACCTGCTCGCTCCATCGCGGATCGACGTGGGGTAGAGAGGGAGGGAAGTATCAATGTGATCGGAAATGCAAATCGCTTTAACTCTATTCGCTTCATTATATATTGTTTCGATTGTAATTACACACGCTATCACGGTTTGATATGCTAATGTATGGGAGTTTAATTTGATTTATTAAAATCCACCATGATTACCAATAATTGCCTAATGGACAATCCGCTTTCAACGCTTTGAAAATATAGCTGTAGGTGTTTTGAGCTTTCCCTCTCAGAATAAGATTGTTTTATCTTTGGTATCGACTGACTCAAAAAATATGAAAAATATAGTTAGTACTAAAATAGGAGTACCTAGATTTCGATTTATGTTCTTTACAGATCATGTACAGATCTAAGTTATTAATAGGAAATATTACAGTCTAGACTTCTAGAGAAATGCAAAATAGGAATTTGTAAATTCTATTGTTGCCCCGCGACTGCTCGATTAAACCGTTATAGACAACTGCAGCTTAAACTGAAATTACATATTAAAAACACGAGAAATCAACGATTAGGATACCCCTGTTTCCTAATCCAAAACATAACCGATTTAGGTACTTTTTTCATTATAAACTAAAAAAATATCGGTGAACATACATAAAAAAAATATATATATATATTATACATACAGACGAATTGAGAACCTCCTCCTTTTTTTGAAGTCGGTTAAAAAGCTTGAGCTATGTTCGTAGGATTCGATTTTATCATAAAATGTACTCCAATTTGTTTCCTAGTTATGAAATGAAATGAAATGAAAATCTTTTATTTCCAAATAGGTTAGTAACTAACACTTTCAGAATTGTCCTACATGATGACCTACCACCGGTTCGGGGACTAACCCGGCGAGAAGAACCGGCGTAAGAAACTCGCTTATTGAAATACAGCTGAAAAACTGGGCATATTTTTTAGTTTTTTTTAAACGTCTATATCTCTTTTAATAATTAATTTATGAAAAAAGGAAAAAATAGACTTACTAAAAGTATACTCAGGAAAAAAATTGTTAATGTAGTGGCATTTTAGAATGTGGAAACGGGTAGCGTAGACCCCTGTTTTTGTATGGAAAAACGGCTATTGTGTTTTCGTTTAAAGTAGGTATTTAAATCACAATGCCTATACTTTCGTAGCATACACTCCTCAGTGTACAAGATCCACATCCCAACTCGAATGTTGTGGGTTCATATGTTATTGAATGTACTGTAGGTTCTTGATGGAAATACCTGATCATGACTTAGTCGAAACCGGTCGTGTATTTCAATAAATCTTATGTTTAACAACTAATAAAGTGGAGAAAGTGCAAGTAATTTGTGTATTATTACTGTGTTGTGGGTTCAATTCCTGCATAGAACAGCTTATTCAATTAAAGATATCCTTGCGAATTGTGCAGACACTTGGGCTCTAAAAAATGATTACAACTAAATCAGTGTGGAATCATATTATTATAAATAGCATACAATTTCACAGGTACTCTTATTTTTCACCCCGATAGTTTTAACCCCCTGTTATAAGTTTGACGGGTCTGTGTAATTATGTGTCTGTCTGTGGCATCGTAGCTCCCAAACGGATCATCCGATTTTAATGCGGTTTTTTTCTTTGAAAGGTATATCAGTCGAGACTGTTCTTAGCAATGTTTGCTGGAAATCTGTTCAGGTGTTCATGATCATCAGGTCGTTTGTTAGGTGTGATAGGAATGTTACACGCTAAGTCCCGATTTCACCAACGCATGTTAGTGTTAACAACTTTTTAAAATACCGTGCCTTCTCATTTATTGATAGGAATTACGACAACATGATATTTAACGAAGGATTAACTTTAACATTGCTTGTTGAAACACGCCCTATGTCGGGGTTTTTTCAATTTTTAATTTCGTTTATTACCTACGAGTACTGGTAGTACATAGATGCTATATTATGTTACATACCGATGTCCTCTATGTCCATGATCAGTATGGCCGAGGCTACCGTTTAATTAAGTTCACGCTTGGCCTCCCGTGTGCCTGCACTTAGCTGCGGTTACCCCCGTCACGGCGCACGCAAATTGGACGATTAAAAATAATTTCCGATGTCATTCCTCCAGGCCATTACCGTAGGACGCGAGGCGAATAATTTATCTGTTATGTTAGGACTAGAAAACATATTACTTAGTACATAAACGCTTATTACCTAGTAACTACTTGCGTAAAAACTTTTTACAAATGTCACACAAAAACTAGTACCGTATCGTCTATAGCTGCTATTAGGGACAGCCATTTACAGAAAAATACGAGACTCGATGCTATTTATATCTCTTTATTTTCAGTTTTAATAGATAGACTTAGCATTAATTGTCTATTAATAAGACTGTACTTATAGAAATAGAGTTGGCGGCGTGTTTCGGCTTCGATTGCAGCTTAAAAGCTCAGTCATTATTTTTATAAATTCCCTATACTTTTCTATTATAATAGTGCTATAGATTCGTTCGAAATATTATGAACTTGTCAATGATATATTTTTAATAATATTACAGAGTGAGTTTTTAATCTTAGTGACAAGAAAATTAAATTTGTTCTCTAACAAATTGCATTGACAAAAGCTATCGAAATTGTCCCAGTTAACATAGCTCTTGAAATTTTGAATTGTACAAGAGAATAGAACTTCGACAATAGATAATGCGGCAAAGTGACGAATTAGAAATGCTGAAGCGGTTCAGCCTTTGCCAGCATTAGCTGTCGGTGCGATAGACGAGCAATTTGCCTCTATTTGCTGTAATAACAGACCAGCATAGCTGCATAATGAGCCCATCCTCAACACTGAAGCATTATGTAATCGTGCCCTATATGTCATGTAGTTATACTCGTATGTCTTGAATAGGAAATTAGTTGACGAGCGCATCTTATTTATTGAGATGTGTGACACCTCGTATTAGGTCACAGGGACTCTGTTTGTTCATGTATGTTCTTATTAATGTACTGTCTTATGAGTACAAGAAAAAATAATAACTTTTTTGAAAAGTTCGAAAAAACATTGATTCACCGTGAAGGTTTTAGCGGAGCGAGCGACAATTAAATACTAAAAAGGAAAGTATGTAAATATATAAATTATACATAATAATATTATTGCACTTAACTAGGTTCTCAGGTTAACAGCTAACATGCTCGCGGTAGCTTTCGTTATAAGCTAAATAGTTATATTAATACCTAACAAATAACAAAAAGGCTCTACATATTAACATAACAAGCAAAATATAGGATATCATATCCATTTGAAGTCAATTTAAGAGTTATTTAAACAAAATAAGGCGTAGGGTGACCTACTGGAACAAATGCGTTACCTAAGCATGTGTTTTGAGCACTAGCACACCTCATCATTTACTGCGTTACGGGCGCAATGATTATAGTAATCTGCCCATGAGGGAACAACAAGCTCGCTTGTAACCGGAATACAGGGTGCTCCAAAATACATTTGAAAAGTGGATATGCCGAAAATAGGGCCGATTTTTCAATCGTTAGATAACTTTTATCTAAGGAATAAATATGTGACTTTGACAGATTTTGTATTGATTAAATGTCAAAGTCACATGTTTATTCAACAGATAAAAGTTATCTGACGATTGAATCTTAAACAAAAAAAAATTATAATTCACACGAGACAGGATCCAGGTGCTATGTAGACGATATCAGTTGCTTGTGGTTCCTATAACTCAATTTTTATTAGTGAAGTTAATTCACCATTTCAAGACCCTTATCCAAATTTCTAATAAACAAAGCTAGGGCTTCACTCTAAAGGAGAACCAGCTTTTGCAACTTGATGTAGTGGGTACCTTACCGTATCTGGCATCATGTTAAAATGAAAATATATTTAAATACGAGGCGGATAAGCTTCTCATTTAATAGAACATTTTTACTTTGAGTCAGAAAGAGTAAATGAGTGCCGCATTTTTGTCTTTTCCATTATAATGGAAATATATACCTTAATGATTTAAGATTTTCATTTTAGAAAAACAAGCTAAGAGATAAAGTACCCAAAAAATATGCACACAATTTTGATTCTACAATACGTTGAAGCGACAGTAATTCTTTACTTATTGACATCCATCTTAACTGTAATTTATTATACTTAAGGCCGATTTTTCAATCGTCAGTTAACTTTTATCTGTTGAATAAACATATGACTTTGACATTTGTTCCATACAAAATCTGTCAAAGTCACATATTTATTCCTTAGATAAAAGATATCTGATGATTGAAAAATCGGCCCTTAGGCAACTATTAATGAGTTGTACCTAATTTGGAACAACTCGCAAGAACTGGACATCGTGACGACCGTGGTACCGTCGGTTGCCACAGACAAAATAATATATTTTTTAATCACACACCCTGTACATTCATTGTACAAATTTAATAAAAAACATGACCCTTTCACTGTTCCACATAATTAAGGAGTGCGCGACAGGACAATGCGATCTGCTACATGTTGTTAACTGTTTTATTCGTTGAAATCGGTTGACAATGGCGGCGCACGGCACCCTTTCTTCGGCAATTTACTTAGCAGCGGGCTCCGGAAGTTAAGCCCTCACCCTGGTATTAGTGATCCTTAGCACTCCAGGCTTCGATTGTTGGTGAACACTTGCGGGGCGTGTGGAACCCGAGAAGAAGAAATCCGTTTGAGTCTATGGTAATTTTGACCGTTAGTTAGCAAAAATGTAGGTACGGCAGTGATGTGACTGGTCTTACCTATAACTCCATTCCTATCGGTTACAATTATTTTTTTGTCTATGGACGATTCACCAATCAATCTGGCCCCGTTAATAAGTATTCGAAGAACTTGTGTGGAGTACCAGACGACTCAAATCAAATCAAATATTTTTATTTCAGAGTAAATTTTATAAAAAAATGTTGTCTGAACGTCGTTTCTATATGATACCTCCACCGGTTCAGGAACTAGCCCAGCAAGAAGAACCGGCGTAAGAAACTCGCTTGGGGCCATCTTTTACCAAAAAGATAGAAACTTTCTCGTAAATAACGGAAGTATACATTAATACTTTTATACTATACCTTTTTAAGCACCCCGCCCAAATCGCATAATAATAGCTATACATAATAGAGCTTCCCTCTGAAGGAGATCCAGCCTCCGCTACTTATGTAGGTACCTATGGTCTGTACATGTCGACGGTGGCCAGTTTCATTGTAACCATACGCAGGAGTTATTTTTGTAGCGTCCAGGTGTGTGCGCAACACGCAAGAGCAATATCTTCTTAACTATTGTAAACCAGTGGGAGGGATGACTGACAAGTCTGGAAATATTACGCGCAGGGTCTTTTACATGCCTATCTGCAACTTGAAGATAATTGATAAGATGAGATAAGCTAAGATGCTTGGATACATGCATCAGATAGGCTATCTGATGCATGTATCCAAGCATCTTTCTTGTCTGACAATCAGGTGATCAGGTGGCTTACTCTCCAAACTGATTTGATTTTGATTCAGATTCGATTGTGCCGCGTACCCCCGACTAAATTGACGTTTGTTTATTTTGATTCTCAGTCGATTGATATGGTCGGGAGTACAAAAAGTTACAATCTAAGGATTGTCTTTATCCTGGTTGTTTTATTACTTTGAAACTCAAAGTAATCCACCAAATAAAACACCAAAAGCCGTTGAGATCGAACGGATTTGGTTCTCTATTGTGTCGGGAGTAGGCCTGCAGCCTGCAGTGTCCGAACTAGACTGGACGAGTGGAGTCTAAAGTCAAGCTGCACTACTAGGCCACGGATATTTCATGCGTTCTCTATAATATCGTATGGTTCCTACTAATTTACGTACAGAAAGGTAATCAGCATGGCATACATTAAATATTTAAGATACGATTAGATAGGATTTACCTACAGAAAGACAATCAACATGGCGTTGGCATGATAGTTTGAAGATTTACTTACCATTATTTATTTACTTACAGCGTTACTTCCGTTAGGTGTAGGTAGGTTGACAATTGGTGTCAATTGACCTATCCAAATATCCAAGAAAACACGGATTTGGTTCCTATGGTGTAAAATATATTTTTATCAATAAGAGTGTTCGCAAATAAGCATTTACAACGGGCAAATGCCCACCACTGCAATTCCTGTGTAGCCAGGATCGACAGTAGTAACCAACTTCAAAACCCCTTTGATATAATATCAGGGGTGCCTGAGGGACAAGCTAGATCTGTCTTGGGACCCGCAACGCAAGTAAGCATTAAATTTAGCTGATAGGAGTAGTAGGTAGGTAGGTAGGGTAATTAACTTATTTTATTCAATGGACATATCATGCTCTATTTTCCGTAGTGTGTATTTTTATGGCGCCAGAATGACGAATTTAGACGAAATATCAGTTCCAAATTCCATTGCGACCTTGCAAAGGATTTCACAACTAATGATTACCGAATTACAGACTCCTCTATACTTAACTCTGACCCGTGGTCGTGATTTAAATAAATATATGTATATAAATGACGCCCGAGCATTGTTAGTTAGATGCCTCGACGAAGCCTGTAATAATGACCAGCATTAGGGCAAACCGCTAATAAAATTAAACACACTACATAATTTAACAACAATCATCTCTGAATCAAACTCGCAAATTATGAATATGTATCTACAAATTGTATCAAATATTTTCCTTGAACAAGCTTTAAATGGGTCATAAGATAATTTAGGTTCTCGTCTGTAAGTAAATTATACATTATACATTTTAATATGTATAAGTATTATGTAGTTTTTCTAACAAAACAGAACCATATACTAGTTTTTAGTAGGTACCCAAGTTAGTATTTGTCTAAAGATATAAATACTAATATAAATCTCAAGAACCGCAATAACTAGACAGTGATAATTTTCATTTTGCGTGGTTTAAATCTGGAGGCACCGCACAGCAGTGCCCCCGCCAAGTCGAGCAATCCTTTTTATAAAGAGTCAGACCAATATTACCCTGTTTGTACATAATATAACATTTTAAGTCAAACGAAGAAAGTATTATATTTTACTTTGTTTTATCTCTTTTTTTTTATTAGTCGTGCCCGTGGGTAAACGTGGGTCTGGACTCTGACAGACAACAGTGAAGTCTTAGGCCCGATTCCCACTATGCCGGTCCGGTAAAACTGCCGGACTGACTAATGGCTGTACAATTTATATGAAGATTCACATTATACTGAGTCTGGTACTTTATCGAGCGTTTTGCTAGCACGAACTGCCTGGTAAAACTAATGGACCGAAACAAATAAGAGCGAGTTTGTACCAGTATCTGTTTTCCGCTCACCCCGCCCTCGCATTTTTTTCTGATAAAAGTGGGCCCTTTAACAAGGATATTTAAACAGAAACTTTAATTAGGTACGATTGCCCAAGCAAGATCTGTGCAGTGGGATAAGACCAAATAGATTTAATAATTACCAATGCTTCCGTAGTCTAGTGGTTGAGGGCTTGGCTCACGGCCCGGAGATCGTGGGTTTGATTCCCGCGTTAGAACAAAAAAAAAGGTTTTCAAGCGCCTTGGTTAGGACAATGCACGCTGATCGCCAGATTGTCTGACAAGAAAGATGATCCATGCGTCGGATGGGCATATAAAAAGTCTGTCCTGCGCCTGATCTCCGGCCAGTCGTGTCACTCGTGTCGATTATCCGTCTCACTGGGGTACGACAATGAAGGGAGAGAGAGTGCTTCTGTTTATTGCGCACACACTTGGACACTATAAAATTAGTCTTGCGCACCTGGACTGGTTTCAATGAAACCGGTCACCGACTCCGAAATCGGTGTGGGAGGTATTACTTAAAGGTTAAACACACAAAAACTTAAAGTTGGTGTAATGTGAACACGCTATCCGGTCTTCGGTATCCGGCATATCAGAAGGCCGGGTTTTCACTATGCCGGACCGGTGAAACCCTTTAAAAAAAACAAAAAAAACGCCGCATTGCGATCGCTCTTAAAAAAGAGCGATCGCGATGCGGCGTTGTGATTCCGCAATGGAATGTTAAAATAATTAAATCTTATAAGATCTCCAAAAAAACAAAATTTAATGACATCGGATGTAATTCCCAGAAATATAGGTAGTTGATAATAAATCTATGGTTTTATCTACATGTGATTTAGTTTTCCTAATTGCCGAGGAACTTCTTTCATAAAAAGAAAAGTCTTTTCCATGAAAGAAGTCCTCAGCTGGGGCAGCTCCGATTTTCGTAACTGAACAAAATCATTTGTTTTTAATATTTTCCCTTTCGCATACTTTAAAGAAGAAGAAGAATATAATGACGTACTTACGTTTACGTCAGTGTCACTGACGGACAGCTGTCAAATTGAAATTTCGTCAAAATTTATGAAAAAGAAATATCACAAGACCTAAATTCGTAAACAATTTTAAATTAACAAATAATAAGGTTTATTAATCGGCAATAAATTATTTCAAAAGTTATTCTTAGTTCCACAGTTGTGTGAAATCTTTAATTATTTGCGGACCAACATTCAAACCTCCAAAGGTAAGTTCCATTCTTCCTGTACTCGATATACAAAGTTAATAATCTAATTAAAACTATATGATTTTAGATGCAATTAACTGCTGACCCGAGACGTGCTGACCGTGAGCGTCGTTATAAACCTCCACCACCAACATCTGCTCCCGGGGAAGACCTTACAACAGATTACATGAACATCCTTGGTATGAACATTTTTTGCTTATCACTAGAACCTATTTGCATAATTTTACATTGTAGCTAGTCTTTGTCACACTGAAAATAAGACTCAGGCAATAAGAATTAGAATACCTTCCTTATTAACATTTTAGATTAACATCTTCCATTAATATTAAAATAATTAAATATCTTCCAACACTACAGTGTACTGAAAACAACACATTCCAAACTCATAGTTAAGGTAAATTGAAATTGGTATTAACAATATATATTTTCTTATGATATAGTTTATCTTCTTTTTTAGGCATGGTCTTCTCCATGTGTGGCCTAATGATGAGACTGAAGTGGTGTGCATGGGCAGCAGTGTTTTGTTCAAGTATTAGTTTTGCGAACTCAAGAATTTCCGATGACACTAAACAGGTAAAATATTAGATAGTAGAAACAAAATCTTCTTCTACTTAATAGTTTTGTTTCAAACAAATTATGTTATCAGCTTATATATGTCGCAGTCATCTAATTAAATCAGCTATTTCATTGAGTGACTAGCGTTTTTATCGAATGACGACATTTAATTGAAAGACTAAAGGACAACTCGTCAAGTTGTTTATTGTAACGTCCAATGTCTTGACTGAACATTGATTGAACGTTATTTAGTCATGTAGTCATTGACTGAACGTCATTTAGTCCGATTTTTTAACCGACTTCCAAAAAAGGAGGAGCTTTCTCAATTCGATGAATAAGTAGGTTTTTTTTATGTTTGTTACCGAATAATTTTCCGATTTTTTAACCGACTTCCAAAAAAGGAGGAGCTGGAAAAAATTTAGTATAAATCCCTCTTAATTGGGGGGAGGAGGGGAGGGGGAGAACCCCCCCCATACCACGCCCACCTTTAGGAGACTACTAGTTTGGAAGATATTTATGGTTAAAGTTTTGAGGTTATGTCTATGTTTCCGGGATATTTCCAGGAGTAAAACAGGGGAGAAAGGTGGAGACGGCGGTAAGGGGACAAAGGAAATCCCCCCTACCCTCCCCTCTACTCAGCAACCACTAGTTAAGAAAATATTTACAGTTGTAGTTTAGAGGTTAGATAAAACAGAGAAGTTCTACGTGTGGAGATTTGTTTTTGGGACAATGTCGGTCTGTCACGTCTCCGGCGCTGCGGGAAATGCAGCCCCTTCGCCCATGCGTAACGAATGACATCAACCAACACTCGCCTTAGGCAGCTCCGGCTTTCTGGTCGCCTTCGGCGACCAGCCTCCGCCGCCACGGCGAGTCCTGGTTTCTGCATTTCGTTACGGCGGGCGGGGGCTGCTCTCCCTCCGCGCCTACGCGCTTAAATATACACTCTAGGGGTTGACAGACAAGTACTACGTGGAGTCGGGGTTGATAGATTCGCTTTTAGTAAAATTCAGTCACCTGACTGATTTTATGTCCGCTCTCATATAAGGGCTATGTTACAATCCGCTAACTAATTGGACGTTGAGTGACGATTGTACAATCAATGTTCGGCCTAGTCTTTCAATTAAATGTCGTCATTCGATAAAAACGCTAGTCACTCAATGAAATAGCTGATTTAATTAGATGACTGCGACATATATATCATGATATTAATTTAACATTTCAATTCATTTGACTTCTTGAATTTGAATTGACTTCAATTGACACAGTCCTTCTATTTAGAGTAAAACTAAACTGTAACTTGTAAAGTTCATTCAATTTGCTTGTTGCAAATTGAATATTAATCTTTATTGGATTAAAAAACCATAAATATAATTTAAAAATTCTGTAATTTTTGTTTCAGATTGTAAGCTCTTTTATGCTTTCAATATCGGCTGTAGTGATGTCATATTTACAAAATCCAGCACCCATGTCACCTCCATGGGCATCTCTTACTACATAATAATGTATATGTTAATTTATTCTATACCTAATATATTTTCAATGTTAAAAAATATGTTGTATTATTTAAAAACAACAAACATTATGTCTTGTAGTGTTGTAGAATGTAGTGACACAGGTCAGTTCATATTTTCTAGGCCATGATAACTGGCACTATTTATAAATAATACCTTGATAATATTATCTAAAATTAATGTAAATCACGAAAGGGTAAACTTTTTATGGCGATATTAGGCTTTATTTTTACCACTAATTTCATATCAAGTCATAATTCACTCGAAGTATAAAGTAAAATACCATATTAAACTATGATCTAAGCCATAGATATATGTTATAGACCTTAGATTCTAAGGTCTAAAAATGTCATATTTATGGCGCTTTTTAATAACAGATTTATCTTATAAAGATAAGAAAGAATGTATCGCAGTCAATTTACATAGCAATATTTTCATATAGGTAGTTCAATAGTTGAAACGCACCATTTGGAAATGTTGATTCCCGTTTTCCCTTTTGTATAGCAAAAAATTAAATACCCTTGACAACTGTCGCTTGCATTTTCCTCCACCTGAAAAAAAAGTTGAGTTGCCATCTGTCAGATCTGGTGATGTCAGAAGTCATCAATGTCATTTGTCAAAGTCATTTCATATTATAATTTTCCAAAAATTTTTCTAAAACCGCATCGTGGCCTCCGGCCGGTGTTATTTCTCGTGAAATTAAATTTATTTATAAGTGAATACTTGTGTATAACACTGTACATAGTACATACTAAGGTATTTATATAAAACATTCTAAATTAGTGCTGTGCTATTTGTGCCCAATTAAATTGAATTGTAGGTCTGTTAGGTTATTGGTTTTCTTTTTAACTTGCACATTATTTCATAATTTACCTTTGCCTTCAATGCACCTTATTAATTATTAATACGATGAACGGATTTAATGGAAATAAATTCATTAATTATAATTAATATCTTCTTAATAGATATTGTATGTTGACATATTGTGTTATTCTTGTAGAATGCCTCCCAAAAAGGTAGAAGAACCAGAGAAGAAGCCCCTGATTGGCAGAGTGGGTACAAATTTGAAAGTTGGTATTGTCGGAGTCCCTAATGTGGGAAAATCAACTTTCTTCAATGTGCTCACCAAGAGCCAAGCTGCTGCAGAGAACTTCCCCTTCTGCACAATAGATCCCAATGAAAATAAGTATCTTTAGATCTTATACACCAATACTAATGCACACAATAAGCTATACATGATAGCTTATTGTGTGCATTAGTAACATTTATTTTAATTACAACTAAACATTATTGTCTAGATCCGTATAGTGTAACTGACATATTGCACATAAATGTGAAACTTACTATTAGACAAGCAAAAGGTAGTAAAGATTTGCACATGCATAATATTACACAATACAATAATAACAATTCTTAAAAAGGACTTTGAGCTTTAGCTATTTTCATGTGCAATTATTTATAAAAAGCATATAAAATTTTAAAGCCAAATTTCTTAAAAGTTTTTATTCAGCTTACCACCATATTATTGCATAATTATGTTACTTGTTATGCTTAAAGTTTCTTACTCAGAAACTCTTCAGCATAGTGTTTTTTCAATATAGAGAGGTTTAGACATAATAAAATAAATTATATTTATCTTCGCAATTCCATTTTCACGTCCTGTAGAAAAGGTGCTTAATTATATTATGTATAAACAAGAAAGATCCACAGCTAAAAATATTATGTTTAAATTCTTTCCAAAGATATTCCAAAGAATTATTGTTTTTTTTTTAACAAAAACAAAGGAGGATACTTCCAAAATTGACACAATAAATTCTTTATTACATATTTGTCAACAAACTGTCATAATACAGTTTTGTACAAAAATATCATAATGGAAGACTATTGTTACAATAAAAATTGCCACCAAAATGATACTGATATACAACCACCTTTACAAGGACATGTGAAAATGCGACCCTTAGCAGCAGCAATAATTGGTTTAGACAACACCAGTATACCAATTCCTGAAGATGGTGGAATGGAACATTATTGGACTGATCATGATGCACTAGAATCATATCTCAAAACTCCACCCACATGTTATTTAATTATTGGCAAGCAAGGCACTGAAATCTTCTCTCTGGGAGAAACATTTTCCAAAAAAAGGAATTGTATTCACTTATGTCCAGAAAACATATTGGCAGATGAAATAAGGCAGAAAAGCACCACAGGCAAATGTGTTGATTTTAATTTGAGACACAATAAAGTGTGTAAATCTAACTTATTAGTTGCCATGTTGAAGCAAAAACTAGAGTCTCCAGCTGTAAAACACAGAGGCTTTGTTATATCTGGATTCCCTTTAGTTGACTCTAATACAAGCATCAATTGCGTATTTGATCATTTTCATACTGAAGAATCATGTGCAATTGTCGAAGATATAGTTCAAGAATTATTAGAATTTAAAGATAAAACAGATGAACCTGATAATGTAACCAATCATTCTTTTAGCAATGAAATATTAGAAGAGGATGCTAAGGAAAAAGATAGAAGAAATAAATCTGATGAGAAATTTCAATTGCGAAAGTGTATTCTAAATCGTTGTTATAATATAGTAACTGCAGCAAATACTATAATATTTTATCCAAAAAAAATAGTGTTATACTCCCAAATTCATGAAATTTTTAAAACTGATCCAGATGTTATACTAAATATAACTTGTCCTCACACTGATCTGACCACAATAAGAAATAACAAATATTACAATTATATAACTAATAAGAGAGAAAATAATAATTATTCAATTGTGAAACGGGATTTCGAAATCATTTGGCCATTGAATTATAAAATACCAAGTTATAGTAAATTAGTAGATCACAGAGTATTTAACCCGAAATATAACTGTAAACATCCTTTAAATTTTAAAGAGAAAGCTCAAAAGCAGGCTTGTAACTTTAAAGAGAAAATAGATAAATACATAGAAGAAAAATTGAAAAACTTTCATCCATCAAAAGTATTAAATTTAGATGGTCGTATATCACTATCTGAAAAGATACACATTGTTCAAGAGCGATTGTCACTTATAGATGTGACTCCAGTACTTATACCTGAATCTCTGTTTTTAGATGATGCGTCTGGAAACAATGATCAGTTTTGGGCAGGTGTAGAAAATTTTAATGTCTTAAGGGCTGATACTTTGAATTTTAATAGGCGCTCTTCCCCGTGGCATAATCTTTGCCCAGTTGAATTATCCCACGGCCATTTAACGCATGGAAATGCCAAATATAGTGTGGCATTGTATAAATATGTTTATTTACTGTCTTCAGCTTATGCTATGTCTTTATTCCGTGAAAATCCTCGTCCTTTTTTAAAATTAGACTATTTAAAGCCAACCTGTAGGGTTATAATATTGGGCACTAAGGCAACGGGAAAATCGATGATTTCAAATTGTTTGTCATGGATTTTTAATACTCCTATCATTAGTTACAAGAAATTATATAAGGAAAAAAAACTTTTAAAGTATAAAAGTGTTTGTGAAAACATTTTTTCCGAAATTATTCCTACCATTGAAGATAAACGTAAAGCGGAATGGGAGAAAATTGACACGGAAAGAAAAAAAAAATTAAATGAATGGTTGAAAACTGTTACACTAGCTTTAAAAGCTTATTTGTCAATTGAAAAAAATAGATCGAATAAAAAAAATATGAAAAAGGTAATTTCTAGAAGTAAATTTAAAAACTTTGAAGAAATTAAGGATAAGCTCTCTTGTTTACCAATATTAGATGATATAAAAAGCTGCGAAGAGACATTAAAAAATAATACTTTAATACAATTCGCATCTAGTGAAATCACTACAGAAGTAAATAAGCCTGCAAATCCAGTTATAGATGACGATGATGTTGTTAGAGAAATTGATAAGTATATTTCAAGTAACAATTTAGAAAATGATTTAGTACCTTCAAATGCAGAAATAATGCAAGATCTCATGAATCTAATACAATGTAGATGTGAGGATATAAAAATATACTCTGAATGTGGCAAAGCGGAATATGACGATTTTATACTTGACGGGTTCCCCTCTGATCCCATGTTATGGGAATACTTATTTGAATCTGACTTGTTACCTGATTGTACCATAGTTATACATGATAATAGAGAATTAAACAACGATTTAATAAATTTGTACGATGAAATTGAAATGAGTATGAAAAACTACTATGAAAGAATATGCTTAGCTAATGATCCCCTAATAAAAACAAAACTTCAAATGGAAATCCCCAGTAGAACATCGATAGGCCTAACAAGTTATATGCAATTCTTTTTGGATAAAATTTTAAATAAAGCCATAAATATAGCACATAATAAATACACACAGCAAGAAAGAATTAAAATATTTAAAAAATCGAAAGAAGAATTTCAGGAAAACTGGAATGTATTAAAATTAAAGCTTACTGAGAGACTTAAATGCTACATTGACGTTGATATTGAAAACAAAAGCGACATTGAAGTTATAGATGAAATTTTATTAAAACTTAGAAAATGCTATTCACAACCTTGCAGAAACTCTGAGGTGACAAGTAATAAAACTCCCGATGAAGAAGATAATATTATTTCTTATAACGAAGTAGTTCTTGGAGAAACAAACGTTTACTGTCCTGTGTGTTTTTTTGATCACGGGATTATGTGGAAAGGTAACAAAGAACTGTCATTGAATTTTGACAGTCGAGTATATTATTTTAGTCAGAAGGAATGTAAAGATTTATTTGAAAGTGATCCAACGAAGTATCAAAGATATAATTTACCATTTAAAAAACTCCCATGCACCCGAATTTGTATTATAGGCTGCGTTGGAAGTGGAAAATCTACAGTAGCAAAGAAAATAGCTGACGAAATGGGTCTAATACATATTGATTTTGATGAGTATCTTATAAACTCTTATATAATACCGAAGCGATTCAAAAAGGTAGGGTGGAAGTATGAAAATAGTTTTAGTGACAACAATTTTGATGGTGGTAAAGAGTTATCTGACGAAGAAATTTCAAAACTAGGTTCTGAAATTTTCAATAATGAAAATCATGTCAGACGTATAATACATAGCTATTTTGATAAAAGAATTTCACTCCCTGTTTCATGGACTCACAAATTGTTAAAAGTAATTTGGAACGATACACCTTACGTAGATAAAGGTATTGTACTGGATGGGTTTCCAAAAACTACTAAAGATGTTAAAAGTATGATCGAATGTTTTTGTGTTCCTGATTTAGTTATTGATGTAAAAGAAAATTTAGGTACTGCATTAAAAAGATTATCTCCGCAGTATTCTGAACTGTGGAGGAGTAACCTTAAAGAAGCAAAACAAAATGCAGAAATAAAATCAAAAGATGAAAAAAATAAGTGGATGGATGACATGTCAAAAAAAATTATAGCTAAACTTGTCATTGATGAAATACTTGATAAAATATGTCCCGATTCTGATAAACAAAACAGATCACCATCTATGAAGGTCGCCTTTAGTATTATAGACGCAATAAGCACAGATCCTGAAGTAATAAAGAAATATGATGAACTTGTTGAAGAATATCCGGAACCAAAATATCATAGAGAATGGGAAACCTGGGATTCAGCTATCGATAAAATGAAGTCTAGATGGGAAAGAATGTACGAATCGGATTTGAATAACATAGGGGATGTGATAGAATATCTAATGAAGCAAAATATAAACGTGGTTCCAGTAGACACACATAAAAGACAAGATAAAGTTCTGACCAAACTAATTTCACAATTAACTTCAATAACAAGCAGATGCCAGTCATTTTTTGAACAAACGTTCGTTGTGAGTTTTGACGTTGCAGAAATGTTGCTATTAGAAGGCTTCGTATTTTTAAGTAGATTTAATCGTCTCTGTCCAGTATTCATAACTGAAAATCCTAAAACGATCCTTCATACTTACATCCATTGCAAGGTTCAAGATACATTATATCCAGTCATTCATCGTTCCTACATCTATTTTACATCCTCAAAAGATAATCTACTTAAATTTAGAAAAGACCCATTAAAATATCTTGATATTGATGTATTGAAGGCTTACCGACACTATCCCATAAGTATTGGAGTTATCGGTCCTCCTAAATCAGGGAAAAGCAAATTATCGGCTAAGATTGCTAAACACTACGGATTATTATGTGTGTCCAAAGGCATGGTGATTCGATATATTCTTGAACAAATGGGTTGGACAGAGTTAGGAAAACGTATTGAAAAACTTATTCGTACCGGAGCGACAATAGATGATGACCTTTTTGTAAAAGCCGTATTGACTGTAGTAACAACATTTGGTGTAAATACCAACGGCGTTATTTTTGATGGGTTCCCTGAAACAGTTTACGAGTGTACTGAATTTCTGAAACAGGGAATATATCCGATTATAATATTTCAATTAGATAGTAACTTACAGACTATAATAAGGAATAGTCAGACGGAAGTTTACAACAATATTATTAAATACAAGCCTGCTTATTCAAAACCATTGATCATTGAGAGATATAACCATTGTATATCGAAATTGAAATCACTGAACGATTGGATTAAACAAGACACTCAAAATGTTTATGTCATTAATAGTAATGAATCACAGTGGCAGTGCTTCACTGATGCAAATCAAATTATTGAATCAATAATTCCAAAAATACATTATTATTTGGATTATGTTGATTGGAAAGTAGTTTCGGCTAACATGTTCGGGATATCCAATGAGACTTTTGAAAGCAAAATGTCTCGATTTAAAAACTTTTGCCCTGTATGTCTCAAAAAGAATATACTCCGTCACAGCTATTATCCGCCAGACAAAAAAGGGCTCGTTCAATATAAAGACAAGTTTTATTGGTTTTGTCCTAAACATCTGGATCTCGTTCTTAAATACACTAGTGTGTTAACACTATTAACCGATGTCGAAATACCGGATGTACCCGTTGTTATAAAACATGTCGATATGACACGAGTGTACGAAGATGGTATATGCTTAGTAACTTACAAGGACAATTTACCTGCATATGAGATAGTGAATGGAAAAGAGGAGTATGCAGCTATCTACAAAGGGAAGGTGTATTTATTTTGTTCCCCTGAATGTCACGAAAAATTCTTAACCACGCCCCATATATACTACGATATAACTATACCGATACAGATTAAAAATTTACAAAAAACGCCGTTAAATTGTCTTCCTCATTTGGATTATCTTGAGAAAACTATAAGTGCTGCAGTCACAGATGCTTGTTGCGCCGTCAACCAAGCGAGGCCAAAATATCTTGGACTCGATATTCGTTTATCAGCACTTATGTATATTGGTTTATGTTTAAAAATATCCAACCCTCATATGGATAAGTCTCTGTTGCCTACCTACAAAAAAGCCCTTCAAGCTTATGAAAATAGATGTGAATTTTATTCAAGTCTTCGTAAGCGAATTCGTTGTATGAGCAACCCTTTTGCTTTCTATCCTAATTGTTGTGCCTGTAAATGTACTTTTGCATGTACATGCCTCGATTAGACTTTATTGAATAGTATTTATGTGCAGTATTATAAATTACAATAAATGTTGTCAATAAATTATCAGGTGTTTCATTAGTATCAAATCATTGTTAAAATAAGTTACAATTAAAGTATTATATAAAGCATAAGTAAATTAATTAGAAATGAAATGAAAATATACTTTATTGCTCACAATCAAAAGTTACACATACACAGAATAAAATAAATCAAACAACACAGAAACACGACAGTACACATTTGTTATAGATGTCTAATCATCTTTATTGTTTCAGCAAGTAGGGTACCGGTGCCCGATGAAAGGTATGACTACCTCTGCCAGTTCCATAAGCCAGCTAGGTGAGTGAATTATATATAACAATAAGCAAAAATCAAACAATCAAAGTTGCATACTTATTCTAGAGATAAAGTTGTCTGACGATGAACAAAGTAGCCCTTAAAGTATTAAAGATAATCCCGTTGGCTGTAACCCGGATCCCGTACCACAATGGCGTACTTACCATGATACTAAAGCATGCCCGTTTCAATCTTGCCTTTCATTTATTATTTCAGCAAGGTGCCAGCGTTTCTGAACGTCGTGGACATCGCGGGTCTGGTGCGCGGCGCGGCGGAGGGACAGGGTTTGGGAAACGCCTTCTTGTCGCACATCAAAGCGTGTGACGCAATATTCAATCTGTGTCGTGAGTACTAACCAATAACTATATAAGGCCCCAGCCTCGAATTTTGCTGGCAGCGGAGCGGGAGCGGCGGCGGCACGGGAGCGGCAGGATCTTATACGTAAAATTAAATAGACCGGTTCTCGAAAACAGCGGCGCGGCGGCGGCGGCGGCGGCGGCGGCGCGGGAGCGGGTAACGAGTACCGCACGTATTCGAGGCTGAGGCCTAACTACTAAATGTATTTCTATTATACTACTTTTGACCATTTTACCGGGAGTAATTTTAGGCATTTTACATTTTTTAAATACTTTATGGTATTGATAGTATATTACTTTTTGGTGCTGGAGTAGGATATGTAGCATCTTCCTTCTAACCGTCTTCCCCGTGATGTCGTAAAAGATGACACGAAATTTATTTTCGGAAATGGACAGCAGCGTCTCCGCGGACATCTTAAAAACTGCCCTCGCCAATCCGCCTGCCAAGCGTGGTGCGTATAGGTATATACCCCCGATGAAATACTCTGGGAAGTAATGTGTCCACTGAACGCCATGGCGAAAGGGAATGTATAAAAAAATACAGAGAAGCATATTATAGAGTACTATACCGTCTATGAAATACTTAGGTGAATCTTCATATCCAGCAGTGGAAGTGTAGCTAAAACTAAACAAACACCTGCACAGGGTAGGTATAGGTGATCTAATAACTTGCAGATTCTGCAAGGAGAAAGACGAGACACCCCTCCACCTTCTTCTTGACTGTCCAGCTCTTCATATAAGCAGGAGCAAGTACTCTAAAGCGAAGGAGTCACAATAGATCCAGAAGGGTCGCAGAGTCCAGAGACGTCTGGGCCTGACAAGGCCAGAAATAGCTAAAACTACGACAATGATGAACTGAAGTAATCGAACCACTTAATTCCCAGGTGCTTTCGATGACGAGGACGTAATTCACGTGGACGGCGAGGTGAACCCCGTGAGAGATCTGGAGACGATAGGAGAGGAGCTGCGGCTGAAGGACGAGGAGCAGCTCATGCAGCACATCGACAAGCTGGACAGAGTGGTGAACAGGGGCAACGACAAGAAACTCAAGCCGGAATACGTAAGTAGCTTGAACCGGTAGGCCTTTTCTTTTTACGCCGAGAATTGGACTTCCGCATGCCGCGGTGGATGGGGTACTCCGACCGCGGATATGTAGGACTCGCCACGCCCGAAGAGATGGTAAATGGGCGCGGCCACTACCCACTAAAACTCGGCGGTACTCAGACAGTACCGTCATTGGCGAAGCCGCGGGAATTATAACGAACCGCAGCTGAACCGGTAGGCCTAGCAACATTTGGGAACATTTAGCAACATTTCAAAAGAACGTAAAATTATAGAATGTCAATTGAAGACATGAATCGATGAAGGTGATATGTCCCAAAAAAATATGTACATAGAAAATTCAGTTTAAACGGTCACTTAAAGATTTTAGGATATTATTTTATTGATTCCAGAGACGGATCTTTATATTGCTAAACTGTTTCCTTAAAAAAAACCTTAAATCTTAAATTAAAAATCGATTTATGTCTTAAATATGACCGAAAAGAAAATTACCTAGAATAAAAAAGATTTTAGGATATGTAGTAACGTATTAAGTACATTGATTCTAGAGACGAGATTAATGTACTTAATACGTTACGACTTATTCTAAAATGTTTAAGTGACAGTTTGAACTAAATTTTCTCATAATCATAATTTTGTTACATATCACCTTCACCGATTCATGTCTTCAATTGTATTTGCACTGTCATGCTTTTTTACAATTGTCACAAATTCACTTTACGGAGTTTTCATATGTTACTGCTTGGGCTTGAGTACGCCTATAACTGTTATAGGCGTACTCTTGAATTTAATTTTAATGGATCGACATTAGGATTTAATTTAAGATAAGAGAACTGTGAAATTCCATCCCAATCCCAATGTATTCGACATTGGGTCGGTATTTCCGTCGGAACTGCAATCCAAACACAATCTTATAAGGGAATATGACGTATTGGAAAGTTTGTCTATGTCCTAAATTAACTGGGCGGTCTAACGGCAGTATAGTGAAACGCTGCTAAAATGTTGGGATTATACAAAGCCTATAATAGGCTATTTCTGCTATAGATAAATTTAACCCAAACGTAAACACAGCCGTCTATGGCACAACCTTAGATTAGTCAGTGATGCCAATTGGCCAATATTAATGCAATGATTATTGTTGGCTATATGAATCCATAGACTATAGATTGTATTCTACAGTTGGCAGTGTCAAAATAGCGTATTTGTACTGTGAAGGTTTTTCATTTGATGTTTAAATAATAAATATAAATTATTTTTTAAATGTTATAAAATGTATTGGATAATGAAGTATGGATCCTCTAATATACAGGTATATTAGTAGAAAGTGTTGATAAGTGTGCACAATAAGTGAATATGTGAAAATTTCAATGTTTTCGGTTTGTTTACCTTTAGGTTAAATTTATCAGGGACAGACTATAGTAGCAAGCGCAGTGCAGATTCAAAGAATATTCTGATAACCGTTTTTCTAATTAATTTTCAGGATGCATTACAAAAGATCAAAAGCGTTTTGGTGGACGAAAAGAAACACATTAGATTTGGCGACTGGAGCGCAGCTGAGGTGAGTGAAATTATTTACCCACTTTAATTAACTTAAGTTATTGATTAGTTATTATCTAGAAATAATAATTTTGTATTTGTTTGCAGATAGAAGTTTTGAACAAATATCTATTCCTGACCTCGAAACCGGCGTTGTACCTCGTCAATCTGTCAGAAAAAGATTATATTCGAAAAAAGAACAAATGGTAAGTACCTTCTTATTTTATCATAAAATTTGTTACAATTGTAGGCTAATATAATTATTGTGTAAAAGTATAGTTGTGTCAATTTTAGTTTGCTAAGTAATTAATGTAACCTGGTTTTTTTTTATAATATTGGAACAATTAGGTATTTAATTAAACTATGTAGCTGAGAATGTTGTCTAGACAAACTTGAAACAAGTTTATAGGCCTATCTAAGTTAAAATATAATTAATTTTAAAGTATGTAATAGTTTAAAAAATACCTGTATACCAGTAAGTACCAGTGGAAACTAGGACCTGTACATTTAGTTAACTATTTACTTAGTCACTATTAACTCTCACTCACTTATTTTGCAAAAGAAAATGTATGAGAAATTACATCATGCATACTATAGTATAGTTAAATATCCTACCAAAATCTATTTATGTTTTAAGGTTGCCCAAACTAAAGGAATGGATCGACAAGAACGACCCGGGGGCGCCTCTCGTGCCTTTCTCCGGAGCGCTGGAAACTAAACTGTTCGATATGGACGCTGAGGAGAAGAAAGCGTTCCTGAAGGAGCAAAATATCACCAGGTACAAATAAAATATATTTTATACAGTTAGCCATTTGTGTTCAGAAATCTGAAAAAAAATTTATTATATCATAGAAAACATCTTTGTCTAGAAGCTAGTTCAGATATTTTTACACGGAAGAGCCCTTGTGTTTGCCATTTTTGTCAAAGATATGCTCGAAATCTCCGCTCCGCTTCAACGGAAACGGCACGAGCATCGGTGATTGGCCAATTCGGGCACCGCAAGCTCCTCTCCGCCCCGCTCCGCGTCAGTGGAAACGCAGCCTAATGAGAGAGGTGGATGACATTAGCTTGACCAAGCTTTAAAAAAAACAGTGAGACAAAAAATATTATTATATTATCTTTGACAAAAATGGATAACACAAGGGCTCTTCTGTGTAAAAATATCACCGCAGGGCAGTGTAAGAATTTCAGATGTGCTTCATTATTTTGCCACAAAATGTTTATAACAAAATCTTACATTAGTTTTATAACCGAATAAAGAATGTTATAATTAAGGTAAAATTGTAAAATGTATGTAAAAATATTTTCATAATTTACATAGTACTTTGTTAAATTATTTCCAGTGCTCTAGACAAGATCATAGTACAGGGATACAAGGCGTTGCAGCTGGAGTACTTCTTCACTGCCGGAGCCGATGAGGTCAAAGCATGGACAATTCAGGTAAAAAGGAATTGTAATTAAATATTTTCGAATTTTAGATACTTTCACTGACACTTGGAACATCCATATACAAAGCGCCATCTGGTGGCGGAGTGATTTCGAAAAGTGTAAACAAGATTTTTCAACACAAAGACTCGATCGACTCAGAGTGGTGCAGCGCCATTTTTCTATACATTTACTAGGAAAAACAATATGCATAAACAAAATGTGTCTTAATGATTAGAAAATAGAGATGATTATGCTATGAAGATAAACACGAAAACGCATCGCTTCGATTCTGTGCCAATGTGAGTTGTGCCTTAATGCCACCAGGCGGCGCTTCCTAGGCCATAGTGTCAAACAGCCGTCGAGAATACAGTAATAATACACGAACTGCTTGCACTTTTTCCACATCATTAGTTATTTTACATATTTTTTTGTTAAAATACGTAATAATAAGTCATCATCAGGTGTAAGTAGTTTAAGTAGTTCGTGTATTACTGTAAATATGAATTTCCACCAAGAACCTATTCACCGTTCAATAGCAAAGCTGTCAAGAACATAAAAACGCTCATCGAACAGTTTACTCTGATTAATTGATTAGTGAACTTTAAATGCGGTAGCTTGTTTTTCTTGTTGACTTTCCGAAAATATCTTGTTAATTTTCATTTGGAAATAAAACGTTTTTTATTTTTTATTTTACTAACTTTAAACTTCCATAATTCATAGATATAGAGTGCATAGTCATTTGCAATGTTTTATTCGAAAAATATTACGGAAATAGGCAATGTGACGCCGCGGCTGTCCTATGTGGAGATTCTAGTTTAGTCACTAGAGTCTGCCTCTCCTATATATCCCCATAGGACAGGCAGGTTTTATATTACTTAAATTAAAAGAAGAAACATGTAACACCAATAGCTAATTTTTCAGGTTTTATTTTTCTGAAGCGTTGCAATAATTTGTCTTTATAATAATTCTGATACATGATTATATTTTTTGCAATATAATTTTTAATAACAAAGTATTAACTTCTAATGCAAATCAGGGATGCTCAATTGGTTTGTTTTATGATTTGCAGAAGGGAACGAAAGCCCCGCAGGCGGCGGGCAGGATCCACACGGACTTTGAGAAGGGCTTCATCATGGCTGAGGTGATGCACTTCAAGGACTTTAAGGAGGAGGGCACGGAAGCGGCCTGCAAGGCGGCCGGCAAATACAGGCAACAAGGTCCGTTATTTATTGGAAATGTTACACTTTTTCTTTAGTAAAATAATAATTTATTAAGATGTTGCCATTGTTCATCTGAAATTATTTGCTCGCTCAGAATAAAAATCTGTAGCTCGATTTACAAATTTTGGAAAGATGCCTATCGGAAATTTAAATTCAAATCCTCAAATACAGTGCCGCATAGGGTAAGTTTATCATTAGAATCTTCGATTTAAATCAACGTGAAGCAATGATTTGTTGACGTCAGATCACAAATTATTTTTATATAATTATTAAGGACAATAATTATAAAAAATGATTTGTGAACTTATTTCAATATAATCGTCAGAAAAGGATAAGAGGTACAGTTAATCTCTCGCTCGGCTTCGATTTTGCGACAACAGCTCATTCCTGTTGTAAGTAGTACTTATTACTTCCATGGATTTACCCCATTCAATGCTGCTGTCATGTCAATCCGTAATCGTCGTAAATCCGTTTGGAATCACCAAATATGAATCGAGGCCCAGTATTGTACAATGGAAAATTTATTTATTTACAATGACACAAAGATCTTATTAAAAAAAAGTTATCGGTTCAAACTTTAAATACGAGTAAATAGTTAAACTAATTTATTGGCATTTAAATACAGCTCTAAATCCTATACTGTATGTACTCTCGTAAGTAATAACTAAAACGGCCGTTTTAGTTATTACTTACCAGATATAATGTATAATATTAGTTAAACTAATTTATTATATAGTTTAACTATTTAATTAAAGTTTGAACCGATTACTTTTTTAATAAGATCTTTGTGTCATTGTAAAATTTATTTTAAAAAGAGTGGCGCTACTTGCGGTTACTCCTCGCCTTAAAGGTGAAAATTTTTATTACAATCTTTGTTTCCAGGTCGGAATTACGTAGTCGAGGACGGTGACATTATATTCTTCAAGTTCAACGCGGGGGCCGGTCTCAAGGACGCTAAGAAGAAATGACGTGACACGGTGCTGCTATTGCTAGTACACTTCCTGTACTTCAACCTAGCCGTGTACTCACTGTTACACGTCGAATAATATAAGGGTAAAACGCACAGACTGAAGAAATATGTATAAGCTTACACGCATTTAATACTTTACTAAAAACCTGTTAGATGTCAGTAAAACACGAGCATTTATTTTCCTGTAAATGAAGTATATTCCACTATTGTTGCTTATAATTCACGTTTTACGTCCAACAACTTTGGTTGCATATCAACTTTTATTTCTTTAGTCTGTGGTAAATTATAACGCTTGTTAATGTTTGTAATAACTTTATTAAGGCATTTTGTAAATTTTGCTCTCAATTATATAACTTCAACCAATTCTTCTATTCGTGTGATATTTTCATTGCCCGTCACATCTTTGAATACTCGTTCTATTATGACGCGAATTTGTTTAATGAACTTTTTTAAATTGTTATTTGATAATATATCTTGGTCGGTAACGGGGGCTAGCTTTTCGTTGTCTTTGTCAGATTTCTTTAAAATATTCTTTATAAAATACGATGACGCTTGAAAAACGCTTTCTTCCCATTCCTATAATGTTAAGTTTCCCAAATTAATATCCTTTTTTAACATAACATAAAGAAAAATAGAAGCCGGATAAAAGAATAAATATTTTTTTAAGTTACACGATTATCGTACCTGAAACTGTTTGCTTATAGTGTCCAAAGATAGCATTTCTTCTATAAGTTTAACTCTAAAATCTTCAGGCGCCATTTGCTTGAGTATATTAATAAGAAGATGGCCGACAGCACACAAAGAATTTCCCGCGCTGGAAAATTAAACGCATAACTTACTTAAATTTAAGTCATTAAATCATAAAAAGGGCATTTTACTATATTATTATACTCAGTAATTGATTTTTTAAAATAGATAACATTTTGATTATAATACAAGCGACTTCATTTTGGTCCATTAGTTAGAAAAAGTTATCATTTCAAAATTTTTTTTATAATAAAATTACTTTTAAAAAATTGGTCATATTACCTGCAGACGTTTTGCTTGTTCACCAGGGTCTGTTTTGCGACATTAAGTATACGCTCGTGCGTGTCTTTCATGAGAAACTCCAGCGGGGAGCAGTCCCCGGGCGGGATCGATCCGTATTGCACTAGCAGCCTCTTCTGTACTAGAGTAAACTGCTTCTGAAGCACGCTTAGTTCATTCTAGAACAAAAACTTATTTTTAGTAATCACAATTTTTTGAAAAAAGCTATCTATGCGATTAGCTAAATTATAATATAGCCTATGTTACCCAGACTATTGACACCTTTTTACAATCAGATTATTAATTTAGGCACTAACAAACATCCATAGACTGATAAATATAGGGTAATAAAAACAAAATAACTAAAAAATTTTATAAATTGAGCCCCAAATAATTGTTACTTCTTAGATACCGTGCCATAATGTATCTTCTTACATTTAGTTATAACTAGCTGTGCCCGCGACTTCGTTCGTGTGGTTTTTGAGTGACTTAAACCGTTTATGCAGCGCACGCAACGAAAGTCCCCAAATGTGAATAATTTTCCCCGTTTTTGCAACATTTCTCACTGACGCTTCCCCCCTATTGGTCGCAGCGTAATGTTATATAGCTTTACTTCCTCTATAAATGGATTATCAAATAAAAAACAATTCGGACCAGTAGTTCCTAAGATTAGCGTGTTTAAACAAACAAACAAACTCTTCCGCTTTATAATATTAGTATAGATTAACCACATTACATTCATTGCTAGTATAGAGATAAACGAACCTCAAAAGTTTTCAACAAGTTCCTTTGCTTGGCATGGTTTTCAATGCATTTCAAGAATCTCAACAATATGTTTCTATTCAAATCTGATGTTATTTCTATATTGGCTCGTTTGTCCTTAATATCGTGCCTCATACATTGATTATTGAAATTATGCAAGAAACTAGTAAACACGGGATAGATATCGCAAAAATCGTCAGCCTCAAATACATAAGTTTTCTCTTGTGATTTTATTGTAACAGCCTTGTTGCTAGTGCGATATGCAAAAGTTATACTTTTATTAGATGTAACATAACTGTTTAATTCTTCTTTTGAAAAATCTGAAAAAAATACATAGAATGTAAATAGCTTTCTTAGCGATCACGTGTAATATCGCCTTAAAAGTAAGGCCGCATAGATCAAAAATCAAGAGGTCAAAATTGATTAAGGCCTAACTTCACATACTCTTCTTCATTTCAGTCAAAACGTAATACTTGGCCGTTTTGCTACCGTCACGAAGATTTCATGGTCATTCATTCATCTTGTGTGAAATAAACGGCCAAGCATCACGTTTTGACTGAAATGTAGAGTTTGTGAAGTTAGGCCTGGTAAAGTAAGGGCGCATAGATCAAGAATCTTGGCTCTACATGAGTTCTGACCACTTCTTCATAGATTTTGATTAAGGAATTGCGTATGGCTTGTAGGTTTAGAGTGTGTAGTCTTCAGAGCTTGGCTATACACAATATATTATAAATTGTTCACATGGTAAACTATGTAGACTCGTCTTGGCAACATAGGCAACATATTTTTGGCTCTGTCATCTGATTGAGTCCGCTATTTAATTGAATGACTAGCGCGTTCATTGAATTCTATTTTTACCGACAAATTCAATGAATCCGAGACTAGGACAACTATTTAATATTTTATTTTTAAACTTCAAAATTTTCGAATGTGTACTATTATAACGCACATTAAAGTAAATTAATCAAGTACGAGCTGTTTGACGCCATTATATAACCGCGCTAGTCATTTAATTAAATAAGCAGATTCAATCAGATGACTGCGACATAATAAATAATAATATATAATATAGCCTACCTGAGAAAATATCTGCTATATCAAAAGAGTGGTTACATTTAATTGACAACGTTACACTGTTCTTCGATACATTATCTACCGGAATGCAAAACAAAGACATAGGTAGCTGCACCTCTTTGGAGAGAATCGTTATTTTGCCGGTGCTGTCTATCACCGTAAATACTATATTTACAAGTGTACTGTATACAACCAAATCTCCGTCTATATATACTCCCGTTTCAATTATTTCTGTTCCGTTTATATTTTCTAAACATATTGTATTTTCGGTACAAGCTACTGGTTCATGGCAACTGTATGTAATCTGAACGCTTTCAATGAGATCCGGTTCGTCACAAGTCAATATCACTATGATCGAAGAAGTATTCAACTCCTGTTCATTCAAAAATTTGTAATTAGAACGATTCACGGGTTTGCCTATGTCCACTTTTATGTTTAGTATTTTGTCAATCCTGGAGAATGTCTCGCTTGTGTCTGAAAATATAAATAACACGTTGACGGTTTATAATAATACTTGAAACTGTGTTTAAAAATAATTTTATAAGTTAGCTATGCTATAGAATAATTTGTTATGAATGGTATAGATAACTGGTATATTTTACAAAATAGTATATTTATTCCTACCGTCTTTAGACTCTAATACCATTTGCAGCGACTCCTCAACGTCTTTCAACTCCGATACTACTCGCTCTGGATCTACCGCCTCATGCATGTTAGTTCCAGTAGCATTCAAATCTGGTTCAGTACCCAAGTACCCTATATTCACAACTCCGTTGACAGACAAACTGACAATGCCCCCTGAGAGGTTTCTGACGTAACATCTAGATAGCGATATGGCCTTGTCCAGCAAGTCACATGACCATAACAACGTGGATGACTCGTAGATGTTTAGCTTGGAGTCCTCTGAAGCGACCATTACTAGCAGTCGTGAGTTAGGCTCTGGAAATAATGTAACTTTATCATCTTTTGATGATACCAAGAAATCAAAATATTTTATTTATTAAATCCAACTTTTTTTTATCAAGGAGGTAACTATAATGCCATAGTTATTTCACAAAATAAAAAACGACCAATCTATGATGCCAAATATGTTCAATCATATGTGCGGTAACGCCGGTAACATTTAAATTTACATTGGACACGCGTTAAAATGGTTATAACCACCATTACTAACCTATATTTACATTTACATCACATTGGGTAGAAGTCATGCTGTTTTATAGAGCGTTTTCTCTTACGCACAAAGCAATGAAAATTTGTAGTTTGTTCCCAAACATTGGCAGTATTTGACAGACAGGTACAATACTCTACAAAGCCGTCACGAACCCAATATCTGTTCAAAGTGTCTGTACAGATATACCTACTTACCATAGTACCAACCAATTAAGAAAGCGTGGAAAGAAGTCGGGACGTAATCAAATCTAATCATATACTTCATAAGGCCATTGTCCTGAAAGCAATACATGTGTCTCTCTCCTAAAGCAATGATGCTCGAAAAGTTGCTGCTGGTCTGTTGGATATAAGAGGCACAATAATCCGTTAATATTCTACATACATGGTGTGTAAATAATAATAAAAAAACAGTCAGGTTCGTTCGTTACGCAGTACGCTCATTGGTGAACATCACTCGCAACAACTTCGCTCGCAACAACACATTCACCAATCAGCGTTTACAATGGCTTGTTGAACTTAAATGTTAGCGATTTGATCAGCCTTCCAGAAGCCGTGAGTAAGTCATTATTTCAATTTGCATAGTGATAGCGCATGGCGTCATGGAGTGTTTTTAAAGGTCGTGCCATCAGCTGACCGGACGCAAATAAAGGCATCAATAACTTTCATTGGCTGTTTTCAATGTCCCCATCGCCATCAGACGCCATCTCCCGCGCATCAGAGACCATAGAGTTTTACTCTTCCTGGGCCATATCATATAATAAGGTGCACATATTTACTGGATAAAAATCGTCTCAAAGTGCATTACCCGAATAACTTGAAGGGACACTATTTCTTCTCCTGGGTTATATGTCCATTGAGGTATATTTTTCTTGCTCGTCTTGACACTTAGCTCGCTGAATTCACTTAACTGCTGGTAACTGAAAGGTAAGACAAAACATATTTTAAACAGTGTAGCCTGTAGGATGTCTGATGAAAATTGGTATTAAGAAGTAAGAACTGGCAAAATCACACATAGATAAGTACTTGAAAATAGACACGTGAACTTTACTTCGTTGCCCCCTACCTTTAACATAATTTAGACGGTAGGTAATAAACGACTATTATAAAACTAAATATTTTCGTCAGTGAACAATTTTGGTAGGAGTAAGTATGTGTACCTAAAATGTTACGACAAGTTGGTACTAGTTACCTATAAGTTTCCAACATCCAGGTAGACTTGCATATCAGGAACAAATCGCTGCTGGGCACGTAACACACCGGACCTGGTATTATGGTGTCGTGGTAGATACACATGAACAGAAATGTGTCCTGATCGAAGAAACTCAACGTCCCATCTAAAGATTGGATGCAGATGTAGTCACGGCTTTTGGAACTTCCGAACGGACCGTAAATAAGGCTGCACGCTCTTCTAGTGAATGAATGCTTTATAACACTTCTGAGGGAGTTTTGGTCGCCTGCAAGGAAAATGATAAGTTAGTAAGTACACAATTGTATATGCAATTGTGGGACATGGCACATGTAATAAACAAAATAAAGAGATTATAATATAACCACCTACTTAGCAGATTAGGTATTTAGTTCTTCAGATCAGAAAAAGGCCGCCAGGGTTATGTTCTTCGAGAGTAAGTATACGTACTGCGCCCTAAACGGCTCGATGGATTTTAAAGGTGTCGTTAGATTTGTGCTTCCTGTGAGAGTGACACTGGGTGTCAATACAATAAAAAAACGCAGCCGGTTTATGCATTTAGTTTTTTTAATTAGGTACCCACTTCTATCGTGTACCTATCTAAATACTGCGCGTGTGGCGCATGTACTTATTATGAACGTACATAGTACATACATACCACGCAGCGACAGCTCGCCATTTCGTGATATTGTGTATTTACACGACGAGACTTTCCTACTTACTTATTATGAACTTAACTTACCAAGATCAATATGGCCTTCTTTTCTGTCCAAACAGTATACAGCAAAGCTCTTTGGATGCAGTACGATTATTTGGCGATCATGGGCGTCCCTTTAAAAACAAGGTGTTTTATTATAATTAAGTTTTCTGAGTAATACCAGTAATACCATTTAATACGGAGTTGGTAAACTGTACGCAAGCAAGTATATTATTAATATGACTAACTGAATAACAAATCTTAGTTTGAAAACTACTAGGATGTGACCTACACTTGCTCCTTGCAAATGAATTGTTTGATGGTAAGCGATTACCAGTAACCATATGGCACCACTAAACAAGTTCATAAACGATTCTGATGTGCTCCGGTCGGCGCGGTCGCATTTTCTCGCCATACAAATAGTCGTTCAAGGTCATGGTGACAAACCTGACCGAATAAGGCTTTGTATAACGTCAATGATAACCTTTCAAAACCGAGGGATAACTAAAATCTGTCATAGGATCAAGGGGCCGGTTTCGAAAGCCTATGTGTTTGAAACTAAGAATTAATATCAGCAAGCCAACCGCTGTCTTATGGTTGGAATTATTGATAATATAATCTATCAGTATACATACTTACATTGTGAACTTTCCTGTGCCTACTTGTAATATAATATCGTTCAATTGAGATTCTAAAATAATATCTGATGCACTTTGTTCTAGATTAGGCTTGTAAATTCGAATGACTGATCCATCACCAACGATTATGGTATCACTATCCTTGTGGCAGTCAAACCTTTCCACTTTGATGTTGTTGGCATTTTGTGAACCTTCATTGTTACTTTCATCTAACAGCTTTTCATTCGACCACCATTGTTTGATTTTAAATATGGACATTGGAAAATGCAGCTGCTATACGTTAAATATTGATAGTCTTGACTTTTATTTTGGTCCCGCGTATCATAGCAACCAACGCTAGTCGCCACGCGACAAAAAAATGTTTTTTTAATTTAATACTTAAGCTGGCAACACATTTGTTGTTTTTTGAGTAGAGAATTATCCTAAAAATAACAACAAAAAAATTAAAGGTAAAATTAACATGACATGGCCACACTAATTTGTTGTCTGTCAAGCTATACGAACGTCGTTACGACTGCGTCATTTATATTTGTATTTTTGCCCGAAAATACGAATTTCAAGTGTTTCAATATCAAGATTTTTAATTGTATCTAATTGTATTTAAAACAAAACTAATTCTTCTTTGTGTGACAAGAATTTATATAAACGTGTGATTAAAATGGCGGATTGTGAAGCTCACAACAATGGTGATGAAACAGAACAAAGACCTAACGGAGGAGGCGACGAGGGAGACGCATGGGGAAGCCACGAATCCTCGTCAAGTCGTACAGTTGCAAAAATGCCAGTGGAGCGAAACGCGCCGTATTATAACATGAATCATAAAAACCGAGGTATGGCTATCATCTTCAACCATGAACATTTTGATATTCATAATCTGAAGTCACGCACTGGAACTAACGTGGATAGTAACAATTTCGGTAGAGTGTTGAGAGCTTTGGGATTTAAAGTAACTCAACTGGACAATTTGAGAGCCACAGATGTTCATAGATATTTGCAAGACCTCGCTGAGATGGACCACAGTGACAACGATTGTCTCATAATAACTGTACTGACGCATGGTGAAATGGGTATGCTGTACGCTAAGGATACTCATTACAAACCTGAAAATCTCTGGCACTACTTCACAGCTAATAATTGCCCCACGCTAGCTGGAAAACCTAAGTTGTTTTTCATTCAGGCTTGTCAAGGTGATAAATTGGATGCAGGTACTACTCTCATAAACAGAACTGAGACCGATGGCTCTTCTAGTACCTCCTATAGGATTCCCAATCATGCTGACTTTTTGATTGTGTTTTCCACTGTACCTGGATACTATTCTTGGAGGAACACAACAAGAGGATCATGGTTTATGCAAGCTCTCTGTGAAGAATTACGCTATTCTGCAACTGAAAAAGATATACTCACTTTGTTAACTTTTGTGTGCCAAAAAGTAGCACTTGATTTTGAATCTAATACACCTGATACAATGATAATGCACCAGCAAAAACAAGTTCCATGCATCACCAGCATGCTCACTAGATTGTTAATTTTCTTGAAAAAACATTAGTCATATAATTTTTGTGTTAGTACTTCTTGATTCCTTTTTTTATTTTATTTTAGTATGTCAAAATGGTGATCCCACTAATGTGTGGGATCATAAACTATTATTTAATTATCATGATCAGTCTTTAAAAATCTAAAAAAATATAGTTTTAAAAACTAATTGACTAAAGTCAATGCAAGATTGATCTCGGTGCAAGAAAGAGATTTTATCATTGTGCATTTAATATTAAATAAGTAGTAATTAATGTAAATTTTCTCTTTATGTAAACACTATGTTTGTAGAGATTATATTAGAGAATTGTTAAAGGCATAATAATAAATAGTGTGTTAATAATGCTTTTCATAATTTCAGAACTAATCTATGTATCACAACATTGTAATACATTTTTTGTATCCAGAAATGCACAAACTTAATATGATGATGTGCTCAAATAAATGAAATTATAATAGTTTTAAAATTACAAGCTATGTATTTGATTAAGAAAATTGTGCTTTATAATTTTGCCATTTTGTTCAAATGGACATAAAAAGTACTTAAACAAAATATATCTATCAATATGCAATATTATCTTTAGTATTGTTAAATGTACATATCATTTGTACACTTAAGCGGCTCAAATTTTTTTACAGTGTCAATCTTTATTCATACAACAATACTGGATTAATTGAATGATATTTACAATAATAATTAATAAATTACTCAATTTTGTTATAAATACAGTGGAAATTTATATATTGCCACAAAACCCAATAACTTCATAAAAAGATATTTGCCATACTTCCTTCTGTGTTGCTTTATTATACTTTATACTGTATTTGTTAACCTTATTTTAAAAATAATAATTTGTGGTACTAAATACCAATACAGAAAATTACAATGATTTAGTTACTTATTGCATGTGGTCCACATAAGTGGAAATGGTAAATCACATATGTAGCCCACTTGGTATAAAGTGATTTAGGATTGAATGATTTGTTTTGTTGTTTTTAATATTAATTTAGTTTAATGCATATTATAGTTTATTACTAATTCAATAGAAGTGTCTAGTGAACTGCCAATTGTTGAAATACATTGCCATTTACCCATAGATTTTATGAAATACCAGGGATTGCATACCTTTTTGTGTCATTTATCTCTTTATCTATTGATAAAAGCTAAGTGTTGCAAATGTATACGTAATTTTTGTACCATGTATATTATATCTATATGCATTTATGATTTTTATATCAAGTTTTAAAGTACCTATGCCAATATTGCTGTAACTGCCTATAGGTTTGCAGTCCTAATCATACATAATAAGAATTACAATTAAGAGTGCATGATCAAATTCTATATAATATTTCATATTCAAATGTTTTAAAAAATAAGTTCTAATAGTAATTTTACTTTACTCAGATCTGTATGGAGAATTGTGATAATCTGTGACTGAATTTAGATTAATATATTATAATATTAGATACAATTTTTGAAGAAAATAGTGTGTTGGTCCCATTAAGTGTGCCTTGAAGATAGGATCCATTTAAATAATAATTTCTGGAGGCAAAATTTCTCATAGATTTGAGTGACGTAAAATATATGTATTATGTAACTTTAAAAAAATATTTTTGTATTTGATTTAAGCAATAAATCTTTCAATTTTACGTATGGATTTTCTTTAAACATACTTAAGAGCGCGCAATCAAATTTCATCAAGTCGAAATCGCCGCGAGAGACGATATCGACTCACACAGACGCATAACAACACGCATGTGTGGGTTAACGCTAGGTCGAGCGTACGTAGCGCGCGCGAGTAATATTGGTAGTTTGATCCTAATGAATTTTAATATTACCTACCATTTCAATACTTCTATAAAATTAAATGGTATTTAAGTTATAAAATACAAATTATACATACTCGACATGCTAGTAATCGCCCGTGGCTCAGTCCGCGTTACTGTCTAACCGTCGGGAATAACTTTCGCGATGATTGTGTGAAAAGAGTTTCATGGTGGTTGGTCAGTAGATGAGACGTGAAGAAAGTAACAAACAAACACACGAACAAACAAACAAACTTTCACATTTATAATTTAGGATAAGTAAGTAATGAGAATAAAAAATTCAACAACCTAATTTTAATAAAAATATACCAAGTTATTTATTTTTCATCTTTGATGTCCAGAAATGTTTGTCCCTAAATATTTTACTGACCCACTTCCGACTACCCACTAAAATGTACTAAAATACCAATTTTTAGTGGGTAGTCGGGATGGACATGCTTTTTTCAGTGACAAAAATGTTGTCACTATACTAACTAGCATTTTGCAACCGTCTGATTATTGAATGAAAATGAAATAAAATTAAAGATTATTTGGATAAAATGTACATTATGGTCGGTTGAGTTGGCGGCTGCAATTTTTATGGCGAATAGAGCTATATGTAAGGAGTCATTAACTAAAATTTAAACTTGCGGAAACTCGTAGTTTTTTAGTTATTGAAAAAATAAAATTCGTATTTTTGTATGAATATTCGACTACTTTTGACGTAATTCTGCCCGATTATCTAGTTAAGAAAAATAGGTGATTGAACTAGAATAAAAATGGCTTTTGGCGCTATATAAAAAAAACTGTCAAAATTACGTCAAAAGTAGTCGAATATTCATACAAAAATACGAATTTTATTTTTTCAAAAACTAAAAAACTAGGAGTTGCCGCAACTTTTAATTTTGGTTAGTGACTCCTTACATATAGCTCTATTCGCCATAAAATTTACAGCCGCCAACACGACCGACCGTAATGTACATTTTTTCCGGCATAACATGTATCTCACAAGTTTTTACTGTAGAAGAACTAAGTAGCGAGACTTGGCAATTTTTACAAGATATGTTTTTGATGGGATCTCAGTTCTTTTTGTAGAAGATTTACTAAACGCGTGTTTTTGTCAAAAGGGCAAATACAGCTTTGTAATCCTATACATTTAAATGACATTACAAAGTTAATTATGCAGTTAGTCTAGATAATTCTACAGAAATATTTTTTTAGGTTTTTCCCTTATTTATACACTAAACACTACTTGTATTCCAAATGTGAAGCTTCTATGTCTGCTAGAAGTGCCTAATACTTTTGATGATCGGTCAGTGAGTGATTGAGTCAGTGACAAAAGTAAGGAGTTTGACAAGTTATAATTATGTAACTTCTGTTTCAAATTGAATTACATTTGAAATATACTGTGTTTGTACAATGCTTTCCTAGTAACTAAAAATGAAGGCTTCTTTTAATCCACAACAAAGTTATAGGGAGTTGAAAATGGCCTAAACTGCTACGAGAAATTGATGGTACGGCCGTGCTCAAGTTGACAGAAGCACTGCCGTGCCCCCAGATACTCGGTTATATTGATGACAGTTACATTAAAGCAGACATACACTCAGGGGCTGATGATGATTAGTATAATTTTTAAATAATATATGAACCACACCATCTTTTAACTAAAAAAAACCGCATCAAAATTTGTCAATCATTTAGGAACTGCGATATAACAAACAGACATACAGGGGCTGATGATGATTAGTATTATTTTTCAATATATAAACCACATCAGCTTTCAACTAAAGAAATTGACATAAAAATTTTTTGATTAATTTAGGGGCTGTGATATTACAGACAGACATACAGGGGCTGATGATGATTAGTATAATTTTTAAATATACAAATCACATCAGCTCTCAACAAAAGAAATTGACATCAAAATCTTTTGATTAATTTAGGGGCTGTGATATTACAGACTGACACACAGGGGCTGATGATGATTAGTATAATTTTTAAATATATAAACCACACCAGCTTTCTGCTTAAGAAAACCGCATCAAAATCTGTGATGCATTTAGGAGCTACGATATGAGAAACAGACACACAGGGGCTGATGATGATTATTATATAAATTTTAAATTTTATAAATAAACTCTGAACAAATTACACACCTTTTTTGTGGTAACCTCTTAATATTTTTTTTTTCTATATAAATATTATGAACTTTGTAATCGACATAATATAATCTCTGTAAATTTCCCCCATTTCTCATAAAAATATTAATGCTCGTCAAAGCGTCAATTCTGCGTAGTCGCACTATAAGTCCATGAGCGGACCAGGTCGGTGAACCTTTATACTTTGATGGTCCCGCGCAGAGCGACACGGCCTCCCCTCACGAATTCTCAGCGGGTACTAAATAGATCGCGATTTACATGACGCGTGCGCTTGGTTGAAAACAAGTAATTTTTAAAAAATTGAATAATGGGATAAACATCGTTTTTTAATTAAATAAAAAATAGTGTCAACTTACCAATAGTATGATTATCAATTATAAAAATAATATCATCGAAGAAATTTAGTTTTTCCAGTAGAAATACAGCACTGAAAAACGTAAATTATGTCATTTTTAAAAGATTTTTTATGCAGTTAACAATACATATATTTTTAATTTTTTATCAATATTTCATTGAAGGACTTTATAATCTTTTTTATAAAAATAGAAATTAAACTATATTAACACGATTTAATTGTTATTTTCTTTATCAAAGTGAGCTAAAATCGGCATTTTTGCGATTCGGCGTTCCGAAATCTTTAAATTTACTCAAATGTACTACTTAAAACTTTAATTTTATAAAATTATGTCCAAAATAAAGAGTTTATCTTCATATATTTCTAATTGTTTTATTTAATTTATTTATTTTATGCGTGTGAGGGGCAGTCAAAAACACCGAAAAACTGAAACTTCGTCGTAAATTGAATGCACGCTCTTAATATAAAGTAGGAATTAGAAATATTAATTTTTGTGATTGATATTTGATATACGCAACATGTTTACATCAAACTTACTTTTTATTTAATTAAATTGACGACTTCTTGAGGTTTAGTACCAGTTCTTAGAACATGGCAAGGGACCATATTGACGTGAAGGCGTGCATTCGTGTTATTATTATACGATAAGAATTCAAAGTACTTGTAAATTTCAAACAAACAAAACAATTTTGTACCAAAACAATGTTGTAACAAAACTCTTTAATAATAAATATTAATAACTAAGTCCAATTGCTTTCTCTCGTAACTCCCAGCACTGATCCCAAAACTGGCTCAGCCGCTGTTCCTGGTTCGCGCAGAAGTGTTTAAAGTCTCGCAGCATCCTCATCTGGAAGCCCTCGTCTCCGGTCGCCGGGGTCTGGGAGAACTTCAACTTCTTCGAAATCATGTGATTCCACGACCACAGGAAACCCATCTGTAGGAACAACAATACAAATGATCACTTCGATGCGATTTCTATCAATTTCAAATTTACTTCAATCGGAGTAAAATGCAATTGATTATAATAAAAAAAGTTTGTTGCATGAAAGCCCCCCATAAACTTATAAAGATTATGGGGGGAAGCTCGTTCAGTAGAGAGAATTCTATTAGAGGCGGCTCTTTAATATTAATTAAAAAATCCTTGAAATGTAAGGAACGTAAAGATATTGTGAGTCTCTCAACTGAACGAGTAATTGAAGTAGCCTGCATAGAGTTGAGTCATCTTATTATTGTGTGTGTATACAGGCCTCCATCTGGGTTATACGAATCATTTGAACAAATTATGGAACAATTATTGTCAAAAATATGTGCATCTAACAAAAACTTTATTATATGTGGTGATTTTAATATTAACTTGTTAGACCTAAACTCCACTACGGTTAGATTCACATCATTGTTTAGATCGTATAACCTATTTAATTTATTTCAAGAACCAACAAGAGTATGTGATACAACTGCTACTTGTATTGATAATATATTTACTAATCTTACTCCAAGTAAAAAAGATATAATTAATAAACTCAGCTCTGATCACTATGGACAGTTAGCTTCTTTTAATATATATTGTGATATTAACCTAAAGGAAAATCAAGTGTTTATTCCTGTGAATACTAAACGTATTGAGAAATTTAGGAGTAATTTAAGTTCAAATATTCAATTATTAGATGGGTCAAATAGGTCAGATGAAGCTTTTAGTAAATTGTTTAAGATAATAAGAACCCAATTTAATTCAGTATTTACTCCTAAATCGGTTAGAAATAGCAACAAAAAAGGTAACTTTATTGAGTGGGCAACTGCAGGAATTAAAATAAGCAGACAAAGATTATATGAATTATACAGTGAAAAATGTATAAATATCAGTGAAACTTTCAAAATATATGTTAAAAATTACTCAAAAATTTTCAAAAAAGTTTGTAAAGCTGCAAAGGCTCTTTATATTAGAAATAAAATAAAAAAATCTAAAAATAAGATTAAAACTACATGGAAGATAATAGCTGGTGAGACTGGAAACGTCACCTGTCGTAACACGAATTATGAACTTAGTTTTGAAAATAAAAAAATTACTACTGATCTAGAAGTTGCGACGGTATTTGAAAAGTTTTTTGCTGACATTCCGGTCTCAACTACAAAAAGTCTAGATTCGTCTCCTGCAGCTGCTGAAAAAATACTTAAAGATAATGTAAAGGAATGTGATGTCAATTTTAAGTTCAAAGAAATTGATTCCAGAGAAATTATTAATACATTTAAGATGTTAAATATCAAAAATACTGCTGATCTCTGGGGCATGTCTACAAAAATTATGAAATCAATAATTGACATCGTAGCTCCTCATTTGGCAATGATTTTCAATGATTGTACAAAGAGTGGTGTTTTTCCTGACTTAATGAAGCATAGCAAGGTTATACCCTTATTTAAAGATGGGAATAAATCTGATCCGACAAATTACAGACCTATATCGATTCTGCCGACTTTTAGTAAAATATTTGAAAAATTAATTTTAAATCAGTTATTAGTACATTTTAATATAAACAATCTATTGCATAATAATCAATATGGTTTTATTAAGGGTCGATCCACAACGGACGCTGGTGTAGGTCTGCTTTGTAATATTTTTGAAGCTTGGGAGAGGTCGCAGGATGCGTTAGGTGTGTTTTGCGACCTTTCCAAGGCCTTTGATTGTGTTGAGCATGCTACATTGATCAGGAAATTAAAGCACTATGGCATAAGGGACTCGGCCCTCAGCCTTTTGAGTTCTTATCTTAAAAATAGGATTCAAAGGGTGGAGGTAAATAGTAAACGGTCCACGGGGACTAAAATAGAATTAGGTGTCCCACAGGGATCCATTTTAGGCCCATTTCTTTTTCTCATCTATATTAATGACTTACCTTATCTAGTTAAAGATAAACATGAGATAGTACTATTTGCCGATGACACTTCACTAATTTTTAATGTGAAGCGACAACAGTCAAATTATGACGAGGTAAATAGTGCTCTCTCAAAAATAGTACATTGGTTTAATATTAATAACTTATTATTAAATTCTAAAAAAACTAAATGTTTAAAATTTACTTTGCCCAATGTTAAGCAATTACAAACCAACATACTATTAAATGATGAGAAAATGAAACTAGAGGATTCCACTGTGTTCCTGGGTATAACACTTGATAGTAAATTACAGTGGGGTCCTCACATTGCCAATCTTGCAGGTAGGCTCAGTTCTGCAGCATATGCGGTTAGAAAAATTAGAGAAATTTCTGACGAAGACACGGCCCGATTAGTATATTTTAGTTATTTTCATAGTAGGATGTCTTACGGCATCCTGTTATGGGGAAATGCCGCCGACATTAACACAATATTTGTGCTGCAGAAGCGGGCAATACGTTCAATTTACAAAATGTCCTCTTTTGAATCTCTAAGAGAAAAGTTTAAACAAATTGGTATTCTTACCGTTGCTTCTCAATACATTTTAGACAATGTGTTGTACGTTAAAAAAAATTTAAGTAATTTTAAAATGAAAAGTGACAATCACAGTAGGAACACCAGAAATAAGCACAAGCTAGATATACCGGTGATCAGACTGAGTAAGGTTAGTAAATCATTTAAAGGTCAATGTATACGCCTTTACAATATAATCCCATGTAACGTTCAGAGCCTCCCTATCAATCAATTTAAAAATGTAGTTAAAGAACGTTTGTGTACTAAAGCTTATTATAAGGTCAATGATTTTATTGACGATAGCACACCTTGGGAATAAAATGACCACATGCAAGGCTACCTCAATGTACTTTATGTACTCTGACTTTTGTTATAATGTATAAGTAGATTAAGTTTTTACATTGTAAACATATTATGTATACACTTTTTAAAAAAAGAACAATTTTCCATCTTTTTGCTAAAAGATGGCCCCGCCCGAGTTTCTTACGCCGGTTCTTCTCGGCGGGCTAGGGTTGAACCGGTGGTAGCCTTTTTGTTGACTTTCCGAAAATAGCTTGTTAAGTTTTATTTGGAAATAAAATATTTTGAATTTGAATTTGCAGAGATTTAGTTTTTACCCCATGGGTATTGAATCCTACAAACACCTCAAGATATAGAACGTGCATTTAAGACTAAATTCACACTAGCGCAGAGACGAAGCGTCACGTTTTGCCATTGATCTATTTATATATTTAAAACATGATGGAAATAGAAGAACAGAATAGCGAGACTTAACAGGATAAAATATTCAGTACCCTTCGGCTGCTGTCATAATCGTCTTTGTTTTTTCCGCTGACACTCCTCGTGATGTACGCCTCGTGTGGACTAGGCACCACGTCCGAGATAACCGGATATCTGCAAAAGAATTTATTTAATATTTAAAGCTAGTTTATGGTTATTATTGATAACGTATAGGTACTCCGTTCTAACTCAATGGGCGGCTATATTAATAATTTAAATATTACATTACCTATGCAACGAAGAAACAATAGACTGTGCAATAGACTCTTTATTTCACTGATTTCACAAATTATTGTTTTTAGCTTTCCGTAAACTTAGTTTAAAATAAATAATATGGGTGAAAAATTGTTACGATACGACGTGTAGTTTCCGACCTATAATTCTCAATGCGATGACGTCATTTTCCAACACTTAAAATTTACTAGAATTTTAAATCTCTGTAAATTCGTTAATACCTGATATTTTTAATGAAATAATAATAAATAATAAAATTTATTACGAAACGTTTTGTTGTTTACGAGATTTTTAATTTTAAATTCTGGACGCGATGACGTCATTTCCAACATTTAGAAGAATTGTAAATGTCTGGAAATTTTTTAGTTTTGTTTTTAACGTGATCTTGTCCAATGAAACAAAAAAAAGTGTATTCGTATTTTGTAAGTATATCTTTTTATTTACTTTTTAACCGACTTCCAAAAAAAGGAGGAGGTTCTCAATTCGTCTGTATGTTTTTTTTTACAATATCACGTTGAATAGGAACATAGTGTATTTACATAGTGACTACTCGCCCCTTTTCTACTTTATTGTCTGCAATAAAGTGGAAAGTGCAAGTAGTTTATTATAATTCATAGTATTACTGTGTAATTTTTATGTACTCGTAATTTAATATTACCATCAAGAACCTACAGTACATTCAATAGCATACTTATAGTGACTTAATTTTTATTAGTTGACATGGAATCCACAGAAATAATAATTCAGGTAGCTAATCGTTTTTCATAGAAATAACGATAAACATGCTCTTAAAAAACTGATATCATCGAATAAATATTTGGTGAATTAAAAACGAATCCTAAGAAACGTAAATTACGCCATGAATCATGTAGAAATTTTTCTCGGTTCTAAGAAATACAGATTTGTGTGCTAAAGCGCACTCGACTTGGTTCAACGGTCGGACTTACGAGTTTTCACGTGAACTACGATCGATATGTTTATCGACAAAGCCTGAAAGGTCAGTAATCCATACCGTACACTGTACAGTCGGAAACTGAATGTTTCTTCTTTTAAAATTTTATTTTTTTGGCGATACTTTCGGAATAATCTATACTAATATTATAAAGCGGAAGAGTTTGTTTGTTTGTTTGGTCCGATTTCAAAACTTCTTTTTTTGTTGGATAGTCCATTTATAGAGGAAGGCTATAGGCTATATAACATAACGCTGCGACCAATAGGAGCGCGTCGTCAGTGAGAAATGTTGCAAAAACGGGGAAAATTATTCACATTTGGGGACTTTCGTTGCGTACGCATGCATAAACGGCTGTGCCACGCGAAGTCGCAGGGGCACAGTTGGTACATAATATGAAGGTGGCACCTTCATATATACTTTTTATATATCCGAAGGCTGGTCTTCTCAGGCTCTGATGTCACAGCGACCCTTTTGGATCTATTGTGATTTGTGACTCCTTAAGGCGCTTTAGAGCACCGCCACCAGTTGTATGTTACTCATGAAACGAACGATATGGTGGGGGTCTGCGGAGCGAATTTCCTATGCTGTAGAGTATTCGAGTTGGCCGAGGTACATGCTCCTGCTCAGATGGAGTGCTGGACAGTCAAGAAGAAGGTGGAGGGGTGTCTCGTCTACCTTATTATGTACTTAATATTATGCGGTAAAGTTTTAAAACATTACCATACACTCTACCATGATAGCATGGTGTGTAAAATTTTAATATAATATATTTACAGTCTACATAAACGATATTTATTTAAATATGTATATAGGTATATAATGCATAAACGTTAATACTCGGGTAAGACTTTTAAAGCACACTTGTTTTTGGTTTTTTTTTCTAGAGTCTAGACAGAAAAAAATACCGAAACGACCTTTCACAACATACGACACAATTCATAAAACACTAAATAAACTTGTACAAGACACGGTAATAAAACTAGGGGCAATGACCGTTATCGCAAGAAGTTCAAGGTCAGTTGATAAAAAACCGCGCTGATTCATAGACCCAAATAGATAAAAAATCCTAATAATATACCTACCTAAGTACTTGCAATTTAAATACTTTTAATTTCTAGTTATACTTTTACTGAGTTTTTTATAGAATCGATAATAATTATTATTACTATCTAATTTACATGTTGCAGTGACTAATATTATAGTAGTGTCTATTTCAATTAGTTTATTTGCATAAAATATGATGTTACATTGGTGGTTATATTAGTCAGAATTTTTATTATTGGTTAATGTGAAAAAAGGTTTAAAGAATTTATTCTCAAAAAGACATACCTACAGAGTCACTTATATGAGAACAGTAGTAGATTAACATTTTTAAATAGTGGAAACAATAATACCTAATTCTATTTTAGTATGCAAATAGTGTACTTATATGTTAAATACCAGGTGATTAATAATATCTATATCTATTGGGCTAATTTTAAGTAAAATGTGAATTGTTATAAAAAATGTTTTATTGCTCTGCCCAAAAGGTGATGGACGATATTATGTATAACGTCAGATACAAATCAAGTCTTAGTATATTATTAAATTGCACTCACGTATTGGAAATATTTCATAATGACGTTATGTGTAATGCTCAATTTGGTCCATAACATACCTACTACGGGTGGCATCTTGTTGATAAATAGGTAGCATCCTAGATACCCACTTTCTTACTTTGATTGAGTATTAATTCAATCAGACTCGAGATAGAGCGGTCACAATATCTAGGTCAGGCTATAAATCACTTAAATCTTGTAAAGATCGAACAGGACTGGCATGTTATAGAAACAGGATCCCGTTTTCGCAAATAAATTATATTTCGTCTTAATAATACTTTAGCATGACCGATACGAGGACCTGTATCACGTGATTATGGAATGTGAGAGGAACGATGATTTAATAAAGGCGTTAAATTTACTTACTGTTTGTACCGTAGGTATTTTAGTATATTATAACATTGCAAGTTCGAGTTAAAGAGAATTTAGTGATAGGTACAGACTGTTGTAAGTTGTAATCCATTCGTTACATTAAGGGAGTGTTTCACCAAGCAATGTTAAAGTTAACGCCATGTTAAATATCATGTTATCCCTCTCGTATTTCCTGTCAATGAATGAGATGGCATGGTATTTTAACATGGCGTTAACTTTAACATTGCTTGGTGAAACACGGCCTTAAGGGAATTAGATTTAATTACGGAACAATACAAGTTGAAATGCCAGGGCGGCGACTTGTAAACCACTCTGGAGTCCGATTTCTCGAAAATAGTTCACTTGAAAAAAAAAGAAGCGGTTTAGAGTGAGAGAGTTTTCTGTCCACCGCTGCTATACGCGTGAGAGAAAGGGAAGAAAGCGTACTGACACCGTAACGCGTTACGTTACATAAATACATTTATAAGGGAACTTAGGTAACAATAATCATTCTTACACCGTTTTAGTTACACCGTACTTACACCGCAGGAGTTATTTTATAGTGCCCAAGTGTGTGCGCAATACACATAAGCACTCTCTCTTCCTTCACTTTTGTATCCCAGTGGGACGGATTTTTGACACGACTGGCGGGAGATCAGGCGCAGGACATTACATTACACAAACATTTTTTGTTGTTCCAATGCGGGAATCGAACCCTCGGCGGGCGAAGCTCTGAACCACTAGACCACGAAGGCTGTTTAAGCAAGGGAACTTATAACACTAACCTGTCAGCATTAATGAGTTTATTGACGGGCTTGGACCTCCCCTTCTGCTGCTGCTGCGTCTTGACCGTGGTCGGTATCAGTATGAACATGTTGCCGGTCACGTGCACGTACAGATGGTCGCCGACGCCGGCCGCGTGGGACGTACTCTCGACTGTACACTTGATGAAGCCGAACCTGCCCACTATGGCCTCTTGGAATAGGAACAACCGCTCGAGCCACGTCTCTTCGGGGAAACCTGTGTTAAGAACATTTTGGTATGATCATCTTGGGCCACAAGGTCAAGTGTTAAGTCACGCTGAATATATCTCACTATGGCAATAGCCCAAAAATGTACAGCATCAAAGTTTTAACTGGACCTTAATAGCGAAGTTTACAACTATGAGTTTAGCGAAAAATGCTCAAATTATCGAGTTCGACTTCGACAAGAAATAAAACTGGAAATTTAATTGAAAATCCAGCTGAATATCAAACCCATATTATAACCCTGTGTTCCAGGAGCTGATAGTAAACGAAAATAACGTTTTTTTCGTTCAGATTCGCGTTTCTTTAGCACTTTAAAGAATCATTATGATCGTTTTGAACTGTTCTTACTCGTGTTCCACAAGCAGGTGTCAGCTGTCAAAAACTGTTCAAAACGCTCAGAATGATCCCATCTTGTTTTTGACGTTTACTTAGATTTCACTGATCTCGATGTTATTTTTATGTTATGGATCGAGCAAATTTATTAAAGATTCTTTTATAATGTAGTTATTATTGTTAATTTAAAATATAAATAGAATTTATGAGATAAAAAGGAAATGTTAAATTTTGACATCTGTCAGTCGTTCCACTAGCAGTAAAATTTGTTGAAACGTTCAGATCGAAAATTTCAATATTGTGCTAAAGAAACGACTGTGTGCGTTATGAATGATCTGAACGTTCAGTGTAAAAAGAGCGCCTAAAGGAACACGCCCTAGGAAACAAACAAAACAAAATTTGAGGAAAAAGAGTTAACTTTAACATACCTACTACTTATATTTATACCAATATTAGATAGATGGTTAAGAAGTACCATGTTAATAATAAGTTGTTTCACAAGTTTCGACTTTTATCTATTGTTTGCAACTTAAGGAAAACGTCTATAAGAATATTTTTTATTTTATTATTTTAGTCTATACTAATATTGGTTTAATTGAAAAAGAGTTTGTTTGTTTGTTTAAACGCGCTAATCTCAGGAACTACTGCTCCGATTTAAAACTCTTTTTTTGGTGTATAGTCCATATATAGAGGAAGGCTTTATGCTATTAACATTACGCTGCGCCCAATAGGAGCGAAGCGTCAGTGAGAAATGTTGCAAAAACTGGGAAAATTATTCACATTTGGGGACTTTCGTTGCATGCGCTGCATAAACAGTTTAAGTTACTCAAAAATATGTATGAAAGAATTATTCCTTTTTAATAATGATAATAACAAAAACCAACATGAGCAATCAAAAGATAACCGCCATAGTGTTTGCGACAACCACGCGAACGAAGTCGCGGGCGCACAGCTAGTAAAATATATAGATGGTGGCACATTACCTTCGAACAACGCAGCTTTTCCTCTCAACAAGGGTTCCTCGTTGAGCGGCACGTATATTGGTCCACGCAGCGGGTCGGACTTCTCTGTGAAGGGCAGGGCCAGCGGGTCAGCAGGAATCGGCACCATCTGATGCCTGCAGGTCTGGGCTTTGCGTGCCCAGCCGACTATCTAAAGATAAGAAAGACAAGGTAGTAAATATTTGCATCATGTCTAGTCTTAGGAAGGAAGTGTAAGGCTGATTTTCATGAAAACAACACGAGCGTGATTGGTCAATTTGGGCACCGCTAAGCTCCTCTCCGCCCCGCTCCGCATCAGTGGAAACGCAGTCTTAGGAAGGCAGACAACAGGATATTCATGAGTTTGACTTTTAGTTGGTTTTAGCCCAAGGTTAACTTGGAGACCTGAAGAGTATACAGGTTGTAATATTAATGAGTGATAATACTGTAGTGTGTGTAGGGGTCCCCCTTATACAGTTTACTGTAAAAGTACCAGTATCAGCGCTGAACCAGTTATTTTTTTTTTAATTATTAAATGGCAAATATATGATCTGTATCTCATACAAACATGAAGTACAACATTAGTCTTTCAGCGCTGGTACTTTCACAGTATACTCTACATAGGAGGCACATAGAGACCTTGAAATATTAACACGCTGTTATATCAGGATTTATTATATAAGCTTTAATATTAAAACCTTCTAACTGAGTAGATGGTCGGCGTACAAGACTAAAATATCATATCCAAGGCCTAATGCCTAATAGATGGCCTGGAACTGTATGCACATCTGGCATGGGCCTCACCAGCTCGGAGACGATGTTGCCGCTGGCGACGGCCCACTGGATGCACATCTCGAAGGCCTGGTCGGGCCGGAAGGTGGCCTGGTACCGGGCGTGGCCCCACTCGATTCGGTCGCTTTTGTTGCTCACGTCGATGTCGAGATGCGTGTTCTTGTATAGCGGCACTGTAATGGACATAATAATGAGCACCCCGCACCAGGCCAGCTACGCAGGAGTCATTTTTATTGTGCATAAATGTGTGTGTAACACAATGACACTAATCTTTTTAATAATTTTAGTTGACTGACCTGGGCCATGATTTAAGATGCCATCGCTATTATAACTTACGAAGTTTGAAAACAAAATGTATGGGATTTGACATAAGGTCCGCTAAATGATAAGCGATGTCATGTGTGCATTAACTTAGCGAAGCTTATGTCAAATCCCATACATTTTGTTATCGAAAACAAAATGTATGGGATTTGACATAAGGTTCGCTAAATGATAAGCGAATTCATGTGTGCATTAACTTAGCGAAGCTTATGTCAAATCCCATACATTTTGCTATCAAAAACAAAATGTATGGGATTTAAAATAAGGTTCGCTAAATGATAAGCGAATTCATGTGTGCATTAACTTAGCGAAGCTTATGTCAAATCCCATATATTTTGTTTTAAAATTATGAAATTTTCGATCTGATCGTTTGTAGCAAATTTTACTGCTAGTGGAACGACTGACAGATGTCAAAGTTTAACATTTACTTTATATCTCATAAATTCTATTTTTGAGATATAAAGGATTTTAAATTAACAATAATAACTACATTATAAAAGAATCTAGAATAAATTTGCTCGATCCATAGCTTAAAAATAACATCGAGATCAGTGAAATCTGTGAAATCTAAGTAAACGTCAAAAACAAGATGGGTAAAATTATGCAAAATGGCGTGATCATTCTGAGCGTTTTGAACAGTTTTTGACAGCTGACAGCTGCGTGTGGAACACTAGTCAAAACAGTTCAAAACGATCATAATGTTGCTATATAGTGCTAATGGAACGCTAATCTGAACGAAAAAAACGTTATTTTCGTTTCCTATCAGGTACTGGAACACATGATAATGACACTTTTCTAATTCTTATTTCAAATCTACGATCAGACACCAAGCGTACATTTATTTTATTTAAACGGCGTTTAATAGAGAAGGAAATCAGTGCTACAATCTGTAATCATAGTATGTGGTTTAATATTTTGACCACATTGTGTGAGTGGGAATTATTTTTAAAAGTGGTAGACCGCGGGTATCCGGTCTGACCTACTTCATAACGGCCACACACATGACTCATGGAGACTATTTTTCTAGAACGTGTGACGTTTAAGCTCGATAAAGCATTTAATAACCGGAATGCCTTTCTAAGGCTTGCGCCAGTCCGGGTATTGTAAGCCCTGATTAGCCCCTTAATATAAACTAATTTACAAATACAGTAGTTATCAAATCCAGACTAGCGAAATTGAACCTTAGAGTGGTAGTGACAGGTGGCGTTTGGATTCGGTTGGTATTCTCCACGCGTGGGAGACTGCCACACCACCCACGGAGTCGCAGCTGACCGTCGCGAGTATTGATAGTATAAGTCCCTTATGCATATTACAAAGTTTCACTCGAGAAGATATAATTTACCGACAATGTACCTAGCTCCAGGACTATAAACGACCGATTACAAAATCAACTGATTATTTCTGTCGGTGCACCCCACCCTTAATAAGTTACTACATATCCAAAAAATGTTTGAGTGACTGTTTAAACTCAATTTTCTTGACATTTTTTGCGACGTATATCACCTTCATCCAATAATGTCTTCAATTATTATGATGCCTACCACCGGTTCGTAAACTAACCCAGCGAAAAGAACCAGCGTAAAAACCGCGTCGAATGACGGTTTGTGAATTAATTCCCTGGTGTTACCAGTGCCTATAGATTGCTTCCCATCGTACGATTTATCTCGGCGACTCTCGTACACCGAACTTCGTTTCGAATCTAGCCTGGCCCTCTATTGCAGGAATAATTTGACGCGCATGCGAGAGAGACATGCTTATATTTGAAACGAACTTAGAAGAGATCGAGAATCGGAGCCCTTCTCACTAACAACTATTAGTAATTTTCGTGAAGCCGACAGCGTAAATTTTATAGCCTGTACCATGGCCTACCATTCCATACAATCTTTTTTTTTAATACAAAAAAAATGCAATAGATGTCACTACTATTAACGTTTGTAAATTATAAAATGTAAATATGCCGAATTAAGTACAATTATTGACTTCAAAATAAAGATAAGCATATTTTTTAAGCATAACATCACATGTAGGTAAATTCAACTGCTTAATTAAGAAGAAGATTCGAAACAAAATTAGTAATTAGTGTTTTCCAATAGTGGCGCTAGATGGCGGTTTCCGGAATGTGCCTGGACTTCACCCTTTGCCAGTAGAATGGCCAGTATTAGGGTGATACCATTTTCTAGTACTAGGTCGTGTCTCTGTTATATATCTACTTTGTGCCTGTACTATGTTAGTTTTGTGGAAATGTGACAACTTGACAATCTTGACACCTCATTTATTAAAATCGGAACAGTTTAGGAGTTACGGTGGAACAAACATAAATTCAAACATCCATTCAAACATACATACATAAACCGCCAAATCATTACCCTTCCTTTTGGATTCGTTATAATTGGAAAAAAATACTCACTGTCATCACTCCCAGGGTGTTCCATGTAACCAGGATCAATATTATCACAGAGGAAGGCCGGTATACTCCGCCAGTCCGCGCTAGGCTCGCACCCGACTATGTCCATCCCCCCCGAATTCTCCTCCAGGAGGGGAGAGCGCTCCCCCAACACTTCCACTTCCATCCACTCGTTCTCGAAACTCTGAAGGTCTCCCAGGGGCTTTACGTAGTCGTGGAGTTCTGGAATAAATGGATTATGAAATATTCGAGAATATAAATAGTTTTTATTGGTAAAATTATACAAGTAACCTAAATATTTTTAGTAAACATTGCAAGGACTTTGACTTGTGTCTGCCAGATCATATTTTCATAAGTTGTTTTTACGTATTTTGCATTGAATAAGTACTCGGATTAGTCAGCTTTTCAAGTTTATAAAAAAAAAATATAATCGTATAAAAATACGTGCCTTTATCTTTTTTCAGTGGTAGTATATGATACATGTAGTAGCCCACAACATAGTTGAGATTATCACCTGATGCATGACAAATCATTTTCTCTTGTAAAAATTTCTGTAAATAAAATTTCTGTTGAAAATAATATTCAAACTAGTGTAAGCTTTAAGAGGAAACCTCACGGTTGAAGAAAATACAAAATAGATATTTATAAAATCTATTGCTGTTTTGCAGTGCCTTAGCTAGTCAGCACTAGCGCGATAGAGACAACTGCAGCTCGAACTGAAATTACCCAAATTAAGTACAAGAAATCGACGTTTGGGGGTTCCTGTTTCCTCCTCCAAAACTTAACCGATTTAGATATTTTTTCATTATAAACTAAAAAAAGGCTCGAGCAAGGTTCCAATGTTTTGATTTTATTGCATAATGCAGTTAAATTTGTTTCCTGGATGTTTAAACACAGCTAAAAGTTTGGTAATTTTTTTTAGATCTTCGAACGTCCATATCTCCTCAAGTTATTAATATATTAAAAAAAGGAAAAAATAGGGACGTACAAATAATATACATAGGTATTCAGGAAAAAAATTGTTACTCTAGCGGCATTATTTAGGTAGGAAACAGGGATCGCGTAGACCCCTATTTTTGTATGGAGAAAACAGGCGTGATGTTAACGCATCGTCATAATCACGGCTTGACATTTAAAACACGGTACCTACCGTACTTTAAGAGTTGATTTGAATTTCCCCTTTCTAGACATGCCAAAAAGTAATAGGCATTAAAAATGAAATATCGTCGCAACCTCCTATCTATAAAACTACAACTTTTCAGTACAGTAAAAAAAACTTCATAATTTTAGATTTTATAATGACATTGATTTTTTTAAATGAGGTCCAGTTATGTATTATCTACCTTAACTGACTTAAAGTATAAAAAAAATAAGTTTTATAGTATCGAGAAAACATTGATTTTTCAGATCCGAGATTCAGATTTTTTTACATACGAAGTTGAGAAGGTAAATCGACGATATAACTTAACACGAATTTTGTACCGCATTATTTTAAAAATATAAATCGTTACTATGATGTAACACATTTACTTCATTCAACTTTATTACAATAACTAGCTGTTCTCGCGACTTCGTTCGCGTGGTTTTTGAGTGACTGAAGCCGTTTATGCAGTGCACGCAATGAAAGTCCCCAAATGTTATTAATTTTCCCCGTTTTTGCAACATTTCTCACTGACGCTTCGCTCCTATTGGTCGCAGCGTAATGTAATATAGCCTAAAGCCTTCCTCTATAAATGGACTATCCAACAAAAAAAGAATTTTTCAAATCGGACCAGTAGTTCCTGAGATTAGCGCGTTTAAACAAACAAACAAACAAACTCTTCCGCTTTATAATATTAGTATAGATATTAGTATAGATAAACGTATTAGACGTGTTATATAGAGTCTATAACGTAAATGAAAATTGTAACATAGAATTAAGTATATCATGTAGGGAATTATAGTAAATTTACCTCCATAATGCCTGTAGCTTTATCATAAGTCATATTTTCCATATTCGCCTGAAGCCATTGAATTGCATAAATAGATACAAATGTATGCGACGGAAGACTGACAGTTTGCTGTAGGAATCCCACGCCCAGTGTAGGATGTCGCATCCGCTCTATTATTTCAGCTAACGATGCATTAGCTTTTAACTTTGGTTCTATCACACTGAAAAAAAAAATATTTTTTCTTTTCGCAATGCGCCAAGTGCGTGCACGCAACGTGTACGCACTTTCCGTACGCACGAAATTTAAAGCGACGTACACAAAAACAAGTAATAGCAGTTACGACGATTACTTGAAAGCCATCCACACATTAACGAAACAAACTGACAACACATGTTTTCAGCTACCATCTTCCTCTTTTGATGGGTGTATAATTAATAATTTTAACAAATCCAATTTTATTGTTTACTATAATTAATTAACTTAATTTGAATCGGAGGAAAACTGATGATGACACCATTGTATATAAATATTAAAAACTAAAATTACATAATAATTGTTAATGTACTGAAATAATTATATCGTGTTGTTCTAATTTTAAAAACCTTCTAAAGTAAAGAGTGCATGCACTTCAATTTTTAATTAAAACAATTACCCATCATCGTAACCGTCATCCATTTCTCCTGTTTGAGACTGAGTTCGTTCCAGAACAGTCTTTGCGACCCTGAAAAATTATTTTAGAGTTTTCTGTAAGAATACAATATAATAAAAATATTCAATGTAGAATATAATAAATGCTGAAGCACTTCAAGCTGTCATGATGCAGGAAGATAAATGTTTATTTAATGATCGCATTTAAAATTTACTGGATGAAAACTTTCATACCGTAATGAATGTAGGTACTAGGTGTGAAGACAGAAAGGGATATCTCACATCCACAAAATAGTTTATAACAATCAAGACTTGATAAGTGCCAAGTTATTTTGTATATTCCCACTATTTCATCCAGTAACTCTTATATTGTTAAGTTTATGTGATACTAGTAAATTACTTACTTGACCCCCTGGCAAGAATACAGTGACTTAGAAGGTGAAAGTTGCTGCAATGAAACATTCAAAAAAAGGATAAGAAAACAAGCTATTGAAGTCTATTCAAGCGGCGAGAGAAATCATAGAGCGAAAATATTCTTCAATCAGTGGCGTAACTAAGTGGGCAAGGGCTCCGGTGCCTAGAGAATCGGGCCCTCACCGCCCCTTTCGACGCTTGAACTGTTATTGCCCTTCAAACTTATAGATAGGAATAATATTGTATAACGGGTGTAAAAAGAACAGTCACTATAACTTTGGAATATGATTATACTACCTTTTCTCATTCTAGAAATGTATTTTATTTTGTTAATTTATTTTTACAAAAAAAAAAGAAATTTTGCTTTATCGTTATTCTTGCGACAAAAAAATAAGAAATGGTAAAAACTAGTTTTTTTTTGGTTTTGACAAAAAAATTATAATAAAAATACATTTCCAAAATAATCGTAGGTATCTCAAAGTTAAAGTGACTGTTATTTTTACACACTGTATAGAATGCAGTGTGTTTACCTGTCATTAGTAGGCTAAATCCATATGTCATCTCTATGAGAGGTAGAATCGCTGTTTGTCAAAAGGCCTGTTGAGGTCTGGGGCCCGGGTGCACTGCACACCCTTGCCCTACGATAGCTACGCCACTGTCTCCAATAAATAGACTACATAGATAAAAAATAATACATACATTTAATAAATTAGTTTATAGGGAAATGTATAGCCTAAAATCTATTGGATGCATGTTATAGAATGGTGAACTTTTGCATAAGTAGATAGAAGCATTGCCATGCCAAAAGCGAAATCTACGGATTAGTCACAACACCGTAAGCGTAACACAGATAGCTTTGTATACATTTCAATGATTTGTAACACTGTGTGCAATACATAATTATGTACTAACAATTAGTATTTGCACAATTTTGATTGCTTTGTGATTCAAATAAATTTTTCATCATTTATCTCATCACTAATACAGTAAAACCGAATAAGTAATAAGTAGATAACAAAGATTAATGTCTGATTAGAAACACTACACTTCAAGTTACAACGATGAAAGAATTTATTTTGAAACACATTCAAAATTTCAAATACGCATCCTTATGAACTCATTGCCAATTCTACACCCTCTTAACCGATCTTCTTTTCTAGCGATCAGTATTTGCTATACGTGAATGTACACGCGCGATATATATTCCTGGATCGCAATCCAAATATCGATAATAGTGTGTAGAATGTTTTCAGGCTCAAATCCCACCGAAGTGGCAGCAGTTTTATTGTAATGTGATTTTAAACTTTATGTTAATTATTGTAATATACAGGATATTATATTGAGTGATAATACTTTTGGGTGTGAATGAGTCCCGTATATAGTCTACTGTGAAACTACCAGCGCTGAACGAAGTACTTTTTTAAGTAATATATGAGAAAATGTATGATGTTGGGGCATTTCTCATACAAGCATGAAAGTCAAAAGTAAGTATTTCAGCGCTGGTACTCTCACAGTAAACTCTACATAGGAGGCACATACATACCCTAAAGTATTATCACTCATTTATTTTACACCTTATTTATGCTGCCCTGGTAATTAAAAGAGCACTAAGGGCCAATTCAATCGTCAGATAACTTTTATCTAAGGAATAAATATGTGACTTTGGCAGATTTTGTATGGAACAAATGTCAAAGTCACATGTTTATTCAGCAGATAAAAGTTATCTGACGGTTGAAAAATCGGCCCTAAGTCAGAAAAGGCAGTTTTGGGAAAATTACACTTAAAAATTAAGTTTTAATTGTCATTTTGTCTAAACCGCCTTTTGTGACTTACTGCATTATTAATTACCAGAGCAGTATTATCGCTTGAGAAACTGTGCTGCCTTGTCGTTTCGGTGTTTTTGCGCCTTCGAGCAAGATAATGTTTCATAAAGATCCGTACGATAAGGTACGGGTACTGACATAGCTTCGATCCGAAGCCGCGGCCGGTCCGGTAGGCGGGTGCTGCCGATTCGCTCCCTGAACGGCGAGCTCGACGAGCCGCCCTGTCACACGACACTTTTAGACATTGTCCTACTAATAACAATATTTACACAGCTGTTGGCCTTCTCTTGAATCTAATATCAATTGATCGACACTGGTATTGGATTGGAATTTCACAGTTGTTCATCTTTATTTAAGAATCTATAAACACGACGCTAGCGCCAAGTTGATTTGAAATTGAGTGTCGATTTCATGGAACTAAATGAAATTTAAGTAAACTGATGACTAGAGTAAACTGTTTTTTATTTAGTGTCTTCAATAGTTATCGTGTTAGCACAAGAAATCCATCTCGGAGAATATCAGGTCACTTGAAAAGTGAGCTGTTATTTAATTAGTTTGCTTGGAACACTGCTAACGTCAACACGTGCCACAATGCCGGAATGTGTACTTAAATTTAGATTTAGAATAAGTGATGGGAAATATTTATCACTTTGCACGTTTTTGTGACGAATGATCACAAGTATAATATTTTGACTACTTTATTACCGTTGAAATATTAGGAAAACTTTTGTCTCAGTTATTTAATACTTAAACAAATGTTATATTATACCACACGGACAAAATTTATTCTTGTTTTTCTATGCGACACGTTATTTAGTGTATTGTTGATCAAAACATTAAATCGACACTCGATTAAAAATTTCAAAGTCGTATTTAAGATTATAGGACCCCAGACCATCCAGATACCAGACCAATCTCGATCCATTGAAATTAAACGGAAGACAAGGCTACTAATTAGTTATTCAATATTCCTGACTTTTTTGTTGGTTGTAAATACAACTTCTCAGAAGGACATTGAATAAGTAACCAATGGTTTAAATATTTTTACTAGTAAGATGTACACAATACTTTGTATGGGACACGCGCAAAACAGCATTCAATTATAACAGAAATAATATGAAGGGCCGTCAATTCAGAGAATTCGGCGTTACTTAAATAACGTTACTTAATAGTCTACCTGAAACTTCTCTCTTTAGCGAGTTTCAGCTTGACTCTACGGAGTCCTCTCAACTTAATGATCGTTCCTATGAGACTGGACAGATGTAACATTAAAAGTAATGAAAATGTTCAATACATCAATTGGTCACCTGTTTAATAGTTAGTTGTGAAACGAAAAGATGTTTTTCAGCCATATTTTATATAATTGAAGACACGAATGGATGAAGGTGATATGTAGCGAAATTCCGATTTCGAGAAAATTGATTTCAAACTGTCACATAAACATTTTATAATACGTAGTAACGTATTATAAATACATGAATCTTAGGCCCGTATAAATAAAACAATTATCAAACCCAACCTCACCTTGAGAGCCTATTTGACAGATAAAACAACGTTTCGTTTCACTTTTAAAAGTGAACAACTTTATTAATGTTACATAGTGCTTTAATTTTTTTTTATTCCGTTATATTCATATTATAGATTACAGGAAACAATAAAATAAGTATAATGTATATTTTTATAATCTTTATTTTTACGTTATAAGAAAGAAAAAAATTAAAGTATGTAAAATTCTTCATTTTTAAAAGTGAAACGAAACGTTTTTTTATCTGTCAAATAGGTTCCCAAGGTGAGGTTGGGTTCGATATTGTTTTATTTATACGGGCCTAAATATCCGTCTCTAGAATGAATGTAGTTAATAGGTTCTACATATCCTAAAATGTTTAGATGACAGCTGTTTAAACTCAATTTTATGGGTAATCATTTTTTGCGACTTATCACCTTTATCCATTCATATCTTCAATTACTCGCGTGGATGAAGAGAGTTTCACAATGAACCACGAAAGGCGCTGATGACATATATAAAAAAAAAAATACATAAATTGATTTACAATCTGTATTGCGCGTGTCCTTTACATACACATAAATGATTTTAAAAATACCAAGCCCACTTGCGCCAGTGTGATATAATTAATAAACCCAGAGTTAGCTTACATTTTTTCATTATATGAAGTGGCTTCTCTGGGATTATTATTTAACCGAGACTGGTGCAAATGGGTCTATGAATTATATTTTTTGCTGTTTCTAAAACGACACAGTTATGACAATATGGGTGGAATAATTTTAAGGCAGTGTTTCATTTTTCATTCGGTACGGCCTTAAAAGAAAAACACCGCGGTATTTATACTAAATGCAAGGACGCAATCACTAAATATAGAGAAGCCAGCAAACTTAATAGTGCAGACCGTGCATATAAAATAAGCTGTGCTGAACATTCTGACAATTTATACTGTGTTATATTAGTATCTACATATTATGTTTGTGATTTTATTACTACTGGTTTTATTTTGTACTCGAAAACCCAAAAAATATACTGTGCTCTGTTAAAGTTAGTACTACGTTTAGTAGCGATCGTTACGTCCTGTAACAATTTGTCCCTATCACGAATATTTTCTACAAAAAAATATAAATGCAAATCATACAAACTTGCAAATTATTACAAAATAATTTAGCTTTTGCTGTATACATTCGATCAAACGAGACACAATTTTGTCAAACGAAAATTTACTTATAGAATAGTAATCTACTTAGTTTAATCGAATGCTTTAATATTAGGTACTACTATTACCGACCACGAGTTTTGATTTAGATAGAAAATCTCACTAAGTTAACCACATTCAATAAACAAAACTATTTTTCGGTATCTACTCTAGCCAATATTTTAGGGGCATCGAATAACCTACACATTTTCCTGCTTAATATATCTTTATTGTTCCTACGCCGTTCGAATATTTACCCCCACGAAGGTCCGATTTAACCCCACATAGGTCCGATTTACCCCCCCCCCCACCCCCCCAATGTTCCGATTTACCCCCACAAAGGTCCGATTTACCCCATATAGGTCTGATTTACCCCCATATAGTATACAAGTATGTCATTGGGCGTAGTACCTGCGTCTTGGTGAGTATGGAGGTGGAGTGCCGGCGCCGTGTGAGCGCGGAGTCCGCCGCGCCGCCGCACCCCGCGCCGCCCGCCACCTGCATCACGCTACACTCTACGCCCTCCTATACACTTCTGTAGTCCTGGTAGCTGGACATTGTTTTTTTATTACTTTCATTATTCTCTCTCATCATATATAATCACGTATTTCAGACTACACCCCTTTCGATAGTCCCCCTAGTAGCAAAACTTAACCAAAGTTGATACCTATAAACTTTTATGAACTTTGGTTTGATGCCATTGTTGCTATAGTAATTGGTGGGAGTCTCACAGACTAGCTTTGCTATTTACTACTTTCTATACTTCTGGTTGTTGTTATTCATAACTATTATGATTTCCTATCAATATAATTCTCTTAAATATTTTAGTTCTACATACGTCAATAGCCTAGCTTACCTATAATCCAACGGTTAAAAAAGTGCGAAGCCCTAAGTTTTGCGAATAAACTGTTATAGTATTATGCATTGGATCATATATTTCTATTTTTATTATTATATCATACAGTTTAGAACTTTTAAGTGATATTACCAATTTATACAGTTGATCCACGTCGTTGTAACTGTAATCCAGAGAAATGATTATCTGTCGCCTCCGTTCAGGTAGACAGTCAATATTTAGATCGAATGTCCGAAATCAAGAGGCTTTTGATTTTTCATTAGAGAATATTAAAACGTACGATAGACGAAATTGACGTTCGAATATTAGAAGCAAACTAGATTGAAAACTATTGCATGCAAAACTCAAACAGGAAACTATAAGAGAGGCTCTGTTAACACCGATATCAAAACTTAAATTGGTAGCAAAATGCATTTTTATTGTAAAATACGATCGCCAGAAAGAGTCTTACTATAGTCAATAAAAATAAGAGTTTCATGGTAGACTAAATACTAAATGTCAATGACCTATTTCGTCCTCTTTAGCGACTGCTACCATGCAATGTGTTGTAAATAAAATTTCATGTTTGAGTCCAATTAATATTGTGCAAAATTAGTGACGTGATTTCTAAAGGTATTATATGCTCAAACAATTTGTGCAATTTCTACGCATGCATGCTAAGTGCCATACAATGCAATTCATGCTGATTAAATATACACTTGTTCTCGTGGAATAGATAGTGGATTATACATTTGAGAGTACTTCCTAGTGTTCATAGTACATACCCGCGTCTTGTTCGGTCTTTTTACTTTATTGAAGTATGACTCAGTCATTTTTAGGAATCCTTCGGTGAGATTATCCAAGTCCTGGCGCGTTGGCGTGAGGTAGATATCGCAGTGTGTGGATTCGTCCTCCAGTATTTGTTTGGTCGCCGCGTTGTTGAGAGGCAGAAGCAGCGTGCGGAAACGCCAATATTTCGATGACTGAAATAAAATTCATATTTTTCCTATTCCTAATGAAAATATACAAGCTTTTCATATACAGTGTGACTGGTAAGACATGAGAAATACTTGAGGACGTGATATTTGGCTATTATATGAGATGAAAAAAAATTATGTATATAAAAAAATAATATCAATAAATCACTGATTAAATGTAGCTTAAGAGCGCGCAATCAAATTTCATCAAGTCGAAATCGCCGCGAGAGCCGATATCGACTCACACAGACGCAAAACAACACGCATGTGTGGGTTAACGCTAGGTCGACCGCAGGTAGCGCGCGCGAGTAACATTGATAGTTTGATCCTAATGAATTTTAATATTACCTACCATTTCAATACTTCTATAAAATTAAATGGTATTTAAGTTATAAAATACAAATTATACATACTCGACATGCTAGTAATCGCCCGCGGCTCAGTCCGCGTTAGGGCATAAACTGAGTTAAGCGGGCACCCGCGCGGCTTCATACAAAAGTGACCCGTCGCGGAAAGCCGCGCGGGAGACCCGTCGCGGGAAGGCGGGCCGCGCGCCCGCGCTACTGAGCCCGTCTCCCCGCGACGGGCACCCGCGCGGGTCACTTTTGTATGTAGCCGCGCGGGTGACAGCTTCATGTTTCAAATAAATAAGTAGATTGACTTGGCAATCGCATGAAAACAACATAATATTTATCTCACAGTGATACGTATATTAAATCAGATCTTTTAGTGCGATTGCCAATCAATCTACTATTTATTTTAAATATGAAAGATTATTAATAATATCGATTTTGATCACTATAAGATGTTGTTAGACCGACCGACTAACCCCTACTTGTCATAACATGTATCTCACAACTTTTTACGGTAGAAGAACGAAGTAGCGAGACTTGGCACTTTTTACAAGTTATATTTTTGATAGGAACTGATTTCTTTTTGTAGAAAATTTACTAAAACGCGTGTTTTTGTTAAAAAGTGCAAATATAACTTTGTAATCCTATAGGTTTATTATGGATTACAAAGTTAATTGTGCAGTTAGCGTATTTAGATAACTAGACAGAAATTCCAAAATGTTTAGGTTTTTCCGTCATTTATATACTAAACGCTACTTGTATTCCAAATTTGAAGCTTCTATGTCTGCTAGAAGTGCCTAATACTTTTGATGCTCGGTCAGTGAGTGAGTGAGTTAGTGACAAAATTAAGTTTGACAAGTTATAATTCTTAAACTTCTGTTTCAAATTGAATGAAATTAGACCGTAACTAAAAATGCAGGCTTCTCTGGCTTTAACCCACAACAAAGTTATAAGTTATAGGTTGAAAATGGCCTGAACTGCTTCGAGAAAAGGAGGGTACGACCGTGCTTAACTTGGCAGATTATAGACGTACATCCTCACCCTGTCATTTGGAACCAGGCGAATGAATTATATAAAGACCAAGGCGCGCGGACGGCAGCATGGCTCTAAATTTGCAAATAATTATAACCTATTTGAAAATTTCGAAAATTTCAGTGACGCAGAAAAATCATAATATTAAGTTCTCCATCGATACGACTGTTGAACGACGTACATGCAAACTGTTAAAATTAAACTGGAGACACTGCGTAAGTCGGGTCTCCGCGACGGGCTCCGCGACGGGCCACGCGACGGGCCACGCGACGGGCCCCGCGACGGGCCCCGCGACGGGCGCCCGTTTAACACAGTTTCAGGCCTTACTGTCGAACCGTCGGGAACAACTTTCGCGATGATTGTGTGAAAAGAGTTTCATGGTGGTTGGTTCAGTAGATGAGACGTAAAGAAAGTAACAAACAAACAAACTTTCACATTTATAATTTAGGATAAGTAAGTAATGAAAATGAAAAATTCAACAACCTAATTTTTATAAAAATATACCAAGTTATTTATTTTTCATCTTTGATGTCCAGAAATGTTTGTCCCTAAATATTTTACTGACCCACTTCCGACTACCCACTAAAATGTACTAAAATACTAATTTTTAGTGGGTAGTCGGGATGGACATGCTTTTTTCAGTGACAAAAATGTTGTCACTGAAAATTTGTTTCCTGTCACAACTATTAGGTAGCCAGGCACAAACAGGTAAGCTATACTAGCATTTTGCAACCGTCTGATTATTGAATGAAAATGAAATAAAATTAAAGATTATTTGGATAAAATGTACATTATGGTCGCTTGAGTTGGCGGCTGCAATTTTTATGGCGAATAGAGCTATATGTAAGGAGTCACTAACCAAAATTTAAACTTGCGGAAACTCGTAGTTTTTTAGTTATGGAAAAAATAAAATTCGTATTTTTGTATGAATATTCGACTACTTTTGACGTAATTCTGCCCGATTATCTAGTTAATAAAATAGGCGATTGAACTAGAATAAAAATGGCTAGGTTAGGTTATGTGAGACATTTAAGATTACACACGAGCCGAGCGAAGCGTGCCGCGGCAGCGGCCGGCGAGTGCCAGAAGCGAATTCTGCCCGATTCACTCTAGTTACAGTAAATAGGTGATTGAACTAGAATAAAAATGGCTAGGTTAGGTTAGGTGAGACATTTAAGATTGCGCACGAGCCGAGCAAAGCGTGCCGCGGTAGCGGCCGGCGAGTGCCAGAAGCGAATTCTGCCCGATTCACTCTAGTTACAGTAAATAGGTGATTGAACTAGAATAAAAATTGCTAGGTTAGGTTAGGTGAGACATTTAAGATTGCGCACGAGCCAAGCGAAGCGTGCCGTGGTAGCGGCCGGCGAGTGCCAGAAGCGAATTCTGCCCGATTCACTCTAGTTACAGTAAATAGGTGATTGAACTAGAATAAAAATTGCTAGGTTAGGTTAGGTGAGACATTTAAGATTGCGCACGAGCCGAGCGAAGCGTGCCGCGGTAGCGGCCGGCGAGTGCCAGAAGCGAATTCTGCCCGATTCACTCTAGTTACAGTAAATAGGTGATTGAACTAGAACTGGTATATTATTTGACTAGTAGTTATGGCATGACTTTAAAGGCCTTTGGCGCTATATAAAAAAAACTGTCAAAATTACGTCAAAAGTAGTCGAATATTCATACAAATCTACGAATTTTATTTTTTCAAAAACTAAAAACCTAGGAGTTTCCGCAACTTTTAATTTTGGTTAGTGACTCCTTACATATAGCTCTATTCGCCATAAAATTTGCAGCCGCCAACACGACCGACCGTAATGTACATTTTTTCCTAATCCTATACATTTAAATGACATTACAACGTTAATTATGCAGTTAGTCTAGATAATTCTACAGAAATATTTTTTTTAGGTTTTTCCCTTATTTATACACTAAACACTACTTGTATTCCAAATTTGAAGCTTCTATGTCTGCTAGAAGTGCCTAATACTTTTGATGATCGGTCAGTGAGTGATTGAGTCAGTGACAAAACTAAGGAGTTTGACAAGTTATAATTATGTAACTTCTGTTTCAAATTGAATTACATTTGAAATATACTGTGTTTGTACAATGCTTACCTAGTAACTAAAAATGCAGGCTTCTTTTAATCCACAACAAAGTTATAGGTAGTTGAAAATGGCCTAAACTGCTACGAGAAATTGATGGTACGGCCGTTCTCAAGTTGACAGAAGCACTGCCGTGCCCCCAGATACTCGGTTATATTGATGACAGTTACATTAAAGCAGACATACACACAGGGGCTGATGATGATTAGTATAATTTTTAAATATATGAACCACACCAACTTTCAACTAAAAAAAACCGCATCAAAATTTGTCAATCATTTAGGAACTGCGATATAACAAACAGACATACAGGGGCTGATGATGATTAGTATTATTTTTAAATATATAAACCACATCAGCTTTCAACTAAAGAAATTGACATAAAATTTTTTTGATTAATTTAGGGGCTGTGATATTACAGACAGACATACAGGGGCTGATGATGATTAGTATAATTTTTAAATATGTATATACACCACATCAGCTTTCAACTAAAGAAATTGACTTCAAAATCTTTTGATTAATTTAGGGGCTGTGATATTACAGACAGACACACAGGGGCTGATGATCATTAGTATAATTTTAAAATATACAAACCACATCAGCTCTCAACAAAAGAAATTGACATCAAAATCTTTTGATTAATTTAGGGGCTGTGATATTACAGACAGACACACAGGAGCTGATGATGATTAGTATTATTTTTAAATATATAAACCACAACAGCTTTCAATTAAAGAAATTGACATCAAAATCTTTTGATTAATTTAGGGGCTGTGATATTACAGACAGACATACAGGGGCTGATGATGATTAGTATAATTTTTAAATATACAAACCACAAATATTATGAACTTTGTAATCGACATTATATTATGGTTCCGTTTGACGTCCAAAGTCCTTTATGAGAGAGTACATCGCTTGCTACCGATTACAGCCCATAGATGTCGTACCGTTACCGCTCCCAGCGCCACCTTCCGTTAAATCTGTGAACTAAGTGAAAGCCACAAGCCGCCATCTTTGATATATCAGATCATTGTTGCGTCGTTTTTGCAACCATGCAGTCGCTAAAAACCTACTTATTTAAGTTATAAATTTAACTTAACTTTTAATTTTAAAATCTATTTAATACAAATTTTTGGGTTTTATAAAGTCGTAAAACCGTTACTGATCGTCAATAGAGTTCATTATACAGTTTTTTACCGCGTATCGGGTAAACGTAAATCACGCGATCGGCATATTGCGGTGAAAAGTTCGTCGTTATGAACTCGTTATTGGCGGTTACTGTAGAAGATGGAGCAGAAAATCTCTTCGCCGTTTGAAATTAGGATCGAAGCAAAAGGTTTGCAGCCGCATTTGGTGAGTGACATGATAAATTTTCACGATTATGCGGCGGGTACTAATGATCTACTTCTTGAGATCGTGCCTAATTCGGTGACCTGTTTATCATAGCGTGATATCCGAATATATATAAAAGTAATTAATTAACAAAAAATGCTATTTTTAAACTTTTACGGCTACCGCCATTTTTGGAACGGAGACGTATTACCTAAAATGTAAACGTATTCATACAATAAACCGCTGTCTTTTACATTTCAAATGGCCATGTAAATGTATTAATACAAATATTTCATTACTAAATCGAATTTTCCATCCGTTACATCATTTACGTTTACTTCGCGGAGGGTAGTAAAATATTTTTTGCGAAGTTGTTCAGCTTTTTTCTATTGCTAATTGAGCCAGTACGTACAGTTCTGCAGACATTTAGTTTAAAATACATTATACTTATAACATTTCTGATCGAAATATATCGATGTTTACACTTGTAACATTTGTGATCAAAATAGATCGATGTTTACATTCATAACATTTCTGATCCAAATAGATCGATGTTTACACTCATAACATTTCCGATTCAAATAGATCGATGTTTTCACTCATAACATTTCTGAACGAAATAGATAGATGTTTACACTTGTAACATTTGTGATCAAAATAGATCGATGTTTACACTCATAACATTTATGATCCAAATAGATCTGTGTTTACACTCATAACATTTCCGATCCAAATAGATCGATGTTTTCACTCATAGCATTTCTGAACGAAATAGATCGATGTTTGCACTGGAAGTACCTACAACTTTTCCAGACCTTCTATAGGTACGTTAAACGTCTTGACTGTTCGGTTCTAACAGTAGACGCCTGAAAATATTTTTAATAAACATACCCTAAGCCTATATAATATAGCTTAGAAAATTCATGTTTATGCATACGCAGATATCTAATGCTTGACAAGCCTAGATAAAAAGTAGGCGGACTGGATAACATACATTCAGGTTACGAACACACAAGTTCTCTGGAAGCCATCCTCACTCCTTAAAAAAGAAGGGGGGGGGGGGGGATATAATATATTATATAATATGACCACATAATATATAAGAGATCAAAACTTTACTGATTTTAATATGACTTTAATAGAATGATTTCAAACTGAGACAAGTGATCGAATAAAATGTACAGTCGGTAACCTCACATAAATTATCATTTTTTAAAAAGAGGTATTGTTATGAATTTAAACTATGTACAGTTGACGCCATCACGAATATTATCAATAAAGTGGTAGAAATCCATTGTACAGTCGACGCCCTCGCGATATTAATCAAAGTCATTAGATTTGCAAATCTCGTTCATTTTGTAGTTGTGGCTAAAATACTATTACCATTAAATATATAACACAGACTGTTGGTATGCTTGCTATATAAATATCGATCGAGATGATGAAATACATGGCCTTCTAGTACAGTACATCGAACCAAGAATCAGGCTTCAACAATTCTAAAGGTTCTAAACTTTGGCTGGTTTTGAACTATAAATGTCAGCTTACCGAGGACATTAAAATTTATAAATAATTGTTGGCTATTACATAATACCAACTGCAGTAGTTCAGGCTATAAATTAGCTTCTTAACCTAGATCTTCCGCGCAGGGAAAGGTCGTATCACCTCGCAGTCAAACTGCAAAGTCAATATTTATGGTATACAATACGCTATACAAATTCCCTGTTCAAAAAGTCAGTAAATACAGAAGGGTTATTACAATACATTAAGTAACAGCTGACAGTTTAAGCTGGTCTTCTACCTCTTGGAAGTTAGGACTATAATATCAGCTTCGAAACTGAAAAATTTGCCTCCTAACCTTCATCTCCCGCTGGGACAGGTCGTATAGTCGCGCACTCTCACTGCAAGAGTAATATTTAAGGGACACAAAACCTATACAAATTCCCTGTCGAAAGTCAATAAGTACAGTACAAATTCATTACAATATATTGACTAACAGCTGACAGTTCAAGCAGGTCTTCTACCTCTTGGGATTTTGGGCCATAATATCAGCTTCGAAACTAAACAATTAGCTTCCTAACCTTCATCCCGCTGGGTCAGGTCGTACAGCCGCGCACTTACACTGCAGGAGTAATATTTAAGGGACACAAAACCTATACAAATTCCCTGTTGAAAGTCAATAAGGACAGTACAAGTTCATTACAATACATTGACTAATAGCTGATTGTTCAAGCAGGTCTTACTCCTCTTGGGACTATAATATCAGTGTCGAAACTATTTACCTCCGGGTATAGCAGGATTGCTGTTGGCTGAAACGCCAAACATTTGCGCCTATTTACTTTACGTATACCAGGTCCTATGAAAATCGGGGCAGTGGTCTGTTTGTTGCACAAACGGATTCAGCTTTACAGAGTATAATATTAATATTATATCCACTTTGGCCTTCGAGTCATTGTCGACGCGTGCTTTACCTATGTCCAATATACAAAGTCTAAAGTTTTATAATGGCACACATCATAAAACAGATTTCTTAACGATGGTATAAAGTCAAGAGGTTTATAAGGGCATACATCCTAATACAAATTTCCTATCAATTATATAAATTCAAGAGATTTATAATGGCATAGGTACATTCTAATACAAATATCCTGTTGATGATAGAAAGTGGAGATGTTTATATTAGCACATATTCAAATACAAGGATTGATGATACACAAACAATATGTTTATAATAGCACACGTTCTAATACTAATACAGGGATTGATGATACGCAAACAAGATGTTTATATGATGGCACACATCCTAATATAAGGTTTCTATTGATGGTATACATTCATAAGCTTTATAATGGCATACATTCTAAGACGAGGTTCCTGTCGATGAAACGAAGACAAAAGTTTCATAACGCAGATACAGACGCACATCCAAATATGTTGTATTTATTGAAAACCAAGATATTGCAGACGTACTAGAACTCAGGGTCTCTTGTCTGTAGTCGACTTTGGGTCAAAATCAGTCCTAGACTTAAGGGTCGAAAGCTCGCACATTACAGCTTCAAAGGCTACATAAAGCTCGGGACACTCACCATGACACTTTAATAAAGTTTTATTGAAAAAATAGATACTGTATATGTGCTAGAGTTTATGGAGTTTCCTGTGCAGCTGGCGGTTGGTCCCTCATGCAGGTCTCGCCTCATAGGGTTTATCAACTTTGCAACCTTCATCACCCCAATCGGGAAGGTTGCTTGCCTAACGCTGGCACGCTACAGCTTCAGTAAAAGTATATGGAACACTAATCGCAACTACGAAGTTCCTGTCAAATGTAAGACACTGAAGACGTGATGCAGCTTATGGACATCTATTCCCTAATTGCCGGTCGGTCACCTAGCAAGATCTTTGCGACGATTTCCACAGTCCTGGAAAGGATCAAAGGCGACATAGTCGGTAATATTTATCTTTAATTCTCAGGAATAAGTCTAGATTTGCAGAGATGTTCTATTACACTAGTACATAGCGTATAGTACTTGTACCATCCAGGTAATATATTTTATTCATAGAACCAAAAGTGTCACACGATGGCATCGAATAGTAACTAACTTTTTAACTTTGCAAGACGTTTTTAATTGCATTCAACCCTTACCTAGTAGCGGACTCGATGGTGCTAAAATTTTGTGATACCCCAGTTGCTTGGAATATAAACTAATCCACACTGGCGGTGCCATATTTGTATCTTGGTGAACGCCTCGGGTACTTTTACAGTTTTCCTCTCAAAATACGTATTATGTTATAAAGATATATATATATATATATATATTTTTACGCTACGCCTGGAAACTTACATCAGCAGTAATTATTGTGATGTCGGATTACGTGAACCAAAATATATTCTTAAATAAAGAATTAAATACTCGACCAGTCTCTTGACACACAGTACTACTTGATAGGTGATATTGTGATTCTTTTATTACTTTAAAACTTTATCACATTGTTGCATTATTCACAAGCCACCAGGAGATAACAAACACGTCTCTCATAAAGGACTTTGGACGTCAAACGGAACCATAATATATACATTTTACCTTCCAATAAAATGTGTATTATGTTCCTTAACGTCCAAAGTCCTAGTAAGGGCTTCCTGGTGTCCACCCTCATCATTATGAGACACTTACAATGATCTGATATATCAAAGATGGCGGCTTGTGGCTTTCACTTAGTTCACAGATTTAACGGAAGGTGGCGCTGGGAGCGGTAACGGTACGACATCTATGGGCTGTAATCGGTAGCAAGCGATGTACTCTCTCATAAAGGACTTTGGACGTTAAGGAACATAATACACATTTTATTGGAAGGTAAAATGTATATATTATAATCTCTGTAAATTTCCCCCATTTCTCATAAAAATATTAATGCTCGTCAAAGCGTCAATTCTGTTTAGTCGCACTATAAGTCCATGAGCGGACCAGGTCGGTGAACCTTTATACGTTGACAGTCCAGGGCAGAGCGACACAACCTCCCCTCACGAATTCTCAGCGGGTACTAAATAGATCGCGATTTACACGACGCGTGCGCTTGGTTGAAAACAAGTAATTTTTAAAAAATTGAATAATGGGATAAACATCGTTTTTTAATTAAATAAAAAATAGTCTCAACTTACCAATAGTATGATTATCAATTATAAAAATAATATCATCGAAGAAATTTAGTTTTTCCAGTAGAAATACAGCACTGAAAAACGTAAATTATGTCATTTTTAAAAGATTTTTTATGCAGTTAACAATACATATATTTTTAATTTTTTATCAATATTTCATTTAAGGACTTTATAATCTCTTTTATAAAAATAGAAATTAAACTATATTAACACGATTTAATTGTTATTTTCTTTATCAAAGTGAGCTAAAATCGGCATTTTTGCGATTCGGCGTTCCGAAATCTTTAAATTTACTCAAATGTACTACTTAAAACTTTAATTTTATAAAAGTATGTCCAAAATAAAGAGTTTATCTTTATATATTTCTAATTGTTTTATTTAATTTAGTTATTTTATGCGTGTGAGGGGCTTGACTGAAAAAGAAAACTGAAACTTCGTCGTAAATTGAATGCACGCTCTTAAACTTGAATAATTATTTACCTAACGCATGGATACCGCGCGTCGGTTCGCGCCCGTACTACACGTTGATGTCGCACGCCGCCGCGCCGCGCAGCGCCGAGGTATGCCTACTTGCCTAGCCGCGTAATTTTTATAGTATCCATGATTCATTTATTTATTTAAAGGAAAATTTGGTAAAAAATTAAGAACCTAATTTTATTACATATTTATAATGGGAATCGAGTACCGAGTACTCTCCGTAAGTATTGCACATGTCTCACCAGTCAGGCTGTACAAGCAAATCTGTTTCGCTTTTCAATGTAGGTACTGCCTATGTCTATCAAATGACTTTTCTAACGTATCGCACGAAGACAGAGTTAAGGATCTACAGCTGATCTACAACTAGCGCCATCTTATGACAACAAAAGTAAACTTAAAATAACGCCTACTATCGATTCTCTGCATCTACTCTATTTTTTAAGTTTACTTTTGTTGTCATTAGATGACACTAGCGATCGACAAGCTTACATAAGCTCCATACTTAGAATTTTTATTTGTTCATCACAAAGTTTGTGATTAAAAATGTCAATAAATGTTTTTCAACGATTTTAATAACGTATTCCTAGGAAACTGTAAACTGGTAAATAAATTGAAAAGTTACTTACTTAGGGTAAATGCTATTTTTCGTTATTTTTATTAATTGAATGTTGATAAAAATGTAGAAGAAGGGGCTGATGAAAACTTAGTATACATTGGTACAAGTGGTACTGGGGCACTGACCTCCACGAGCGCGAAGTCGGTGTCGCCGCGCGTGCAGATGTAGTGGTCCATGTAGTTCCAGTTGTAGTTCTCCAGCTTCTCCGTGGTGAAGGACACCCAGGAGACTTCGTACGTATCGTGGTACGGCGCGTGGAAGCGGTAGCGGTAGTGAATGTTGAACGGCGGGTACGGGTGCCTGGAATGTACCAACATAATATAAATATTTCTAAACTGTATTTTTGAATAAAAACTTCTTCACTCACGCCCGCCTTGGAGAGTAAGCTGGTGAATGCATGACGAGAGCGTTACAAAAAGTGTGATCGAGTGAAGCGAACGGAAGTTGAGAGGGAGATATAAAGAAATAGTTACGTTACGTAAATACACATTTTTTTTCTTATTTTATTTCTCGTATTTCTTCGTATATCTAAGACGCAGTGCAGACCTATTATATAAATATATAATATAAATGGAACTAAAAAGTTTAACTTCAATCGTGTGTACACTCGTATTTTTTCTTCTTAATTTTAGTACTTCTTAAGAAGTAACGACAGTTTGTTTACCTCGGCCTGTACCGCGTGACGGTGATGGTGGAGCCCACCAGGGTAAGCTTGTGGAAGACACGCCCGATGGACAGCAGGTAGCACTTGGCGGGCACGGGCGTGGCTGCGGGCGCGACGCGGGAGGGAGGGGCGTGCGTGCGCGATCCGGGCGTCGTCACCGCCGACTCGTTCACGCCCACTATTAGTTGGAAACCCTGAAATATTAACAACATTTTGTAAAGATGAAAAGCTTTGTAATTGTTGAGCACTCGCTGCCTTTGGTTAGGGTGTATACAGTATTGATGCAGCAACACTTCCTATAATAGGGAATGTCTTCGCATTATTTACTTTGCAATCAAATCCCAATGTCGATCCATAAAATCACATAATGGAAGTTTAGCTTAAATACAGCTTTCTGGCCAACTAAAAAACTTTTATTACGATTCACAACTTTTTCATACTAATGCGACAGTAATTTCAATGTTTTTCAGTGCAACAACAGCAAAATTCCATACTCCTGTTTGCAGCACAGTAAATAAATCAAGTCATCACATTCGACTTTATAAAAAAAACTACAGTATACATACTGCTTTTTCTCAATAAAAAATATTATATCTATACCTACAAATAAATAAAATTGAAGTGTCTGTTTGTAACTTTCAATTAGCAACGTTTTTCTAAATGCATATGAAATTTTAAAGGATACTAAAAACGAAAATGCAGTTTTAAAAAAATTTGTCTGTCTGTCGCCATGTCTGTTTATTCCGGCTAATCTCTGGAACGGCGATTTTGACGACTTTTTCACTGATAGATAGCTAAAGTTATAAGGAGTAACTTATGCTACTTTTCGTGATCATCATCATCATCATCGGCATCAGTTGAATCCAAATCATGGTCAACAGACCAGAGTTACCCGCGAGCGAAGCCGCGGGCAAAAGCTAGTAATAAATAAATTTAAACAATTCAATTTATTCAATTTACCTGAGCAAGTCTCTGCGAAACCAACTCCTTAAACACTTCGATGGTCGTCAACGGTTCTTTATAGATCGCTCTGTTCCTCGCAAAGTCGGCGTTGACGTCATCAGGCAACAGATTATAGTCGGACACCAAATAGTCGTTCTGCAGAGACCTCTTGTCGGGGAAGTAGTCTGTGGTTATCGGCAGACAGGCTGGTATGGTCAGCGACTTCCAATCGACACCTAGTTGGTGAAATATATTAAATTATACTTGCTGCTCGTTTTAAACGTATAGTTGGTTCGTAGAAGCTCGTTAACGCGTGCACATGTGCATCAAATTATGTATCATTTATTTTTACGAGTTTAAAATAACATCGGTTTCTCGAACGCTATTCAAATGAATGATCAACTAACATGGCATTCAAATCAACAACCCATATTGATCATTCCTTTCTGTCAGATAATATTCCACCACGCAGCCACAAAGTAGATATATAACAGAGACACGACCTAGTACTAGAAAATGGTATCACCCTAATACTGGCAATTCTACTGGCTAATTTTGTTTTCTTCGATTTCCAGGCACATTCCGGAAGCCGCAATCTATTGGAAAATACTAATTACTAATTTCGTTTAGTTAATAATAATAAAACACTTTATTGCTCACATATTACACAGTAAATAAACTAACATAACAATAAAAACGTGGGCAGAGGCGGTCTTATCGCTTAAAGCGATCTCTTCCAGACAACCTTTGTGCTTGATTTGTAAGCGTTACATTTAAATTTTATAATTTATAAACGTTAATAGTAGTGACATCTATTTAAATTTTTTTGTATTAAAGATATATTGTATGGGATGGTAGGCCATGACTCAGCGTTCAACAGGGGTTGTTGATTTGAATTCCATATGAGTTGATCATTCATTTGAATAGCGTTCGAGAAACCGAGGGTTATTATTTTTAAATTATACAACTGCAACATTGAATGTTAGTAAAAGCGTCGATTTGTCATTTTATCGTCAGCGACGGTTTTGACGTCGCAGCAACAATCTAAAATTTAATATAACAACTACAAGTAAAAAAGCGGATTGGCGTTAGACAGTATTGAAGTGTTTCGAATTCAAGACTTGTTTTACAAGACGGTGATCAAATACGCTATTTTACTGGTTTTTATACATAAATAGTATAAAATACAGGAATTGTAAAACATGTCTTATGTAAACGAAAAAGCTGAAACAAGGCACAAAGCGTTTTATGTTAGGATTGAATAACCGAAGTAACGCCTCAGCACTAGATTATAAAGTTAAATAGTAATTTTAAAAAATTAAGATTTATACAAATTATATGCCAGTGCGAAGGCGTTTGTGTGCTATTTCATGCAGATCAATGTTGTACATTAAGTATATAGAAATAACCGAAGCATTTTGATAAATACATTACCCTCTCTAATAAAAATATTCACACACGTACGCCCGGTTCCTGAAAGGCTGATCAAATTGATCAATTGATCATTGGTGAAAACAGTGACTGCGAAGTGATGTTCGCCAATCAGCGTTCAGATTAGCTGATTATTCAAATGAATGATCAACTAACATGGCATTCAAATTAACAACCCATATTGAACCCTGATTGGTGGAAAATTATCAGAGAGAAAAGAAGAGACAGATATTATATAATTACATCACACTCGCACTCGTAAGGCTGGTTGAAATTTTACAGATTAGGTAAATTCACCAAAGGCACCGATTAGTTGACATACGATTTGAATCAACCATATCTGATTAATTTTAACCAGCTTAGCAAGTGCGAGCGTGATGTAATTGAAGACATGAATGGATGAAGGTGATAAATTATGATTTTGAGAAAATTTAATTCAAATTATTGTCACTTAAACAGTTTACAATACGTCGTAAAGTATTAAGTACATTACTCCAAAAATCCGTGTCTAGAATCAATGTACTTAAAACGTTACTAGATATCCTAAAATGTTTTAGTGACAGTTTAAACTCAATTTTCTGGGTAATTTTTTTGCGACATATCACCTTCATCGATTCATTTCTTCAATTATAAAATATCTGTCCGTACCTTTCTGTCTGATAATGTTTTAACAATCCGCATTCAATATGGGTTGTTGATATGAATGCCATGTTAGTTGATCATTCATTTTAATAGCGTTCCAGAAACCGGGAATGAATTATATGTTATACAATGTTTGTCAGGTTACTTTTATCATGTATCAGACAGAGAGCTTATACAGTAAGTAAATATATTTATTAGTAAGGAGGTTTATGTAATAAAATATCGAACAAACTTCTAGCGGTTCCGAATTTGTATACATAGCTTATGTACTGCCACATAATAATTATGTTATTTCATTATATATTACATTGCATTTGCTAGTTTTGCAGTTTATTTATACAAATAAATAAAATTTAAGTGTCAGATTATAAGTTATTAGCTTTCAATAAATGCACATAAAAATATGTTACTTAAATAAAAAAAGGGATTTATTTTTAGTCTGTATATCTGTTTTCGGGAAATCTCTGGCTGGACCGGTTTTGACGTGATTTCACTGGCTGATACTTAGCTGATGTTATAAGGAGTAACTTTGACTAATTTTCACCCTCATTGTCGTAATAAAAAGTAAAACTGTGTAACACCCAAGTGGACACACACAGCTAGTTCTAACATAATACTAGTTGATAAATTGTCATAACATTGAGACTTGTGTGTAAATTGTATGTACATACTTATTACAGTGTAAATACACACTGTAAAATATAATAGCAATGTTTTTACATACAATTTGTTCGATATGCGTGTTTGAAAGTATTGGATTTGCTAAGATCTACGAAGCGATTGCGTTCAGAATAACCCCCAAAACCAGAACTACGATGCAAATCCAATGAAAGATATCAAACCTATGGCTCGGTTCGCTTTGGGTCCCACGGTCAAGGAGCAATGCGACGTCATGAAACATCAAACATACTTGTTAACATAAACATAGAGAATGGACTGAGTACTATGTGCGTCTCTACAAAAGAAGACGAATCGGATGTAAGTACTTAGGTCTCTTTTTCACAGACAAGTCATAATTTAAAAATGTATGTAAGGGACAATAAATGCAATTAGAAACACATTTAATTTTATCCATTTTTTTTTTTAAAGAAAAGTACTTAGGAGCTTTCTTTGAAGTAGATAGTAGATTATAGTTGATGTAGTCCTCAGTGCATTGTCTATGATTATGCTTTATAAGCAACCACACGACATATGCGGCAAAGTGACGCAACTAATATTAATAATGTAAGACACAAGGTCAACTAACATTAAACAAGAAAATAACTGTCAAAGTTAATTACAGGTACTTGTGATATGAGTTATGTCACTTTTTTACTGTTACGATGCCTTATTATATTATGTACTGCGAATATAAGATACAGACAGGGCATCCATTGAGTAGTTAAAAGTATTTATAGGAAATAAAAACTATATTTTTTAACTACACTAAAAATTTGTATATCTTATGTTCGCAATTTATAGAAATCAAAATATATTGCGACGAAGTATTTACAATTTCAAATAAGTACAATGTAGAATTAACAAGTTACGTAAAACAAATGTCTTAAATACTTTCATTACCAGTTTGTGTTACATTCTTTTAATGCCAAAAATCAACACTTTAATAGACATATTAAGTAGGTAATTTAAATCAATATAAAATATAAAACACTATGATAAAAAATCAGTAATTCTTAAAAGCTGATAAAACGTATTCTTAGTCTTTTAAAATGGCGGCATTACACAACAAAATGGCGGACACGTCACACAACATGGCGGATGCATTAACAAAATGGCTACCTGTTGTAAGCGCTGGAGTCCACTCCTGTTCTCCTGTAGCACCCCACAGCAGTGCTAGGGAGGCATTGTTGGTGGTGGACGGCGTGCCCAAGGAGGTACCTAGTACCGCTAGAGCGCCTGACGCGCTTATCATACGCTTGCGACCCGACATCACGTTACCTGAAATAAGACATATCAGTGCGTCTCGCTCGCTCATAATACTGGTAACTGCAAATGATACTGTTAAAAAAAACTAGTTTCAATGATGCGATGCAGCATATTCTTCGAGTAGCGTAATTTATCCTAGATTATTAATTAATGCAGTCGAATTTAACATTAGATGGCGATAATACATTGGTAGCTGCAACATCAAACTACTGGAATTTGTTTTTTGAGTTGACCCTGTCTAGAAGCAATTTAAAAAACGTATTATTCCCGTCAAAATTGAACCGAATTGCGCATCTGCATAGCCTTTCTTGACTATATAATAAATACGCTTAAGGTATACAGAGTTGTAGAAAGGATTTTTTCACTAATTACTATAGTTATTATTTTGAAAAAAATGCAGGTATACTAATTTAAAACAAAAAAGGGAAAACAAAACAAGTGCTGCGATGGGCATCGTCCAAAAAAAAACATATGTACTTTTTATATGTTTTTTCGTTGAAATAGGGTATTTTATGAATATAAATTAAATATTTTTTAAATTAATTTTTAAAGTTTTCGGATCTATGACGGCATTATCGGCGGGCAGCATTGCATACATAAAAAATAATAAAAAAAAAAGAGCTTTGTCAAATTCAACATGGTGTTAAATGTCATAAGAAATACTAATCTCAAATCTTCATACGGAATGAAGTAAAGATTAGTAATGCTTTGCAGTGATGAAGACATTGAAGGTCAAACTAAGGTTAAACATATTTGTTTCAAAATATAAGTAACTAATGAGTATTTTTTTAGTTTATATACAGAAAAACGATCACTGACTTTATTCCTCGAAATGTTTTTAGTACTGGGCACAATTAAAAAAATTGGACAATCCCCATTATAGAGTAGCAGTTAAAAGGCTCTTCTGTGACGAAATATATGATATAGACAAAAACACTTTTAAATACAAAATAGCCAGTATCTCACCATCAACTTGATACACAGGATGGTTGTTCGTGATGATAGTCGAGCCGTTGTCGTTGGCGTTAGTCTCCCGCTCCGTGCGGCTCGCCTCGCCCGCCGGCCGCGCCTGGTAGTGATGCTGCTGTATCAGCACACCCGTTGGACCTGAAAGTAGAAGAGAATATTTTTATTTCATTTTTTTGGGTCTACCAGCAGATTAAAAAGGCTTATTTATTATAGATACATTACACATAAAGTGTATATTATAGGCGGACTCAGCATGCTTAAATTAGATTAGCGAAATAGCTCTTGTCTCTTTTGCTGGTGACAATTCCGCATTAAAGTGCCAATAAAGTTTTTTTATACACACACATAAAACTTACGCACGTCAATAATAAAACAAACTAGAGGCACTATACATAAAGCTGTTCTTACTGCTTATAATTTCAAAATTGTCAATATTGTGCTAAAGAAACGACAGTGTGCGATAAGAATGATCGGAGCGTTTAGAGTAAAAGAAGCATTTAAAGGAACACACTGAAACACGATTTGTATAGGCGTTTCGTGTACCGATTAGTCGATATTTATTGCTAACAATATAGTTACGCCGCCCATTCCGTTTAATTCGACTATATTTTGTCTTTCTTTATTTTATTACTGTCTCTTTTACCTTTAGGGAATATAGCGCGGCCCGGATACGCTCTGTGGGAATACAAGTGAAAGCCCTAAAGGGAGATCTCCGACCGAGCGAGATGGTATGCTCGGTCAGGCCGAAGCCCACTGTACTACTTTTTCAGATGTTGTTTATGTCGCAGTGATGTGGTTGAATCTGCTTATTTGATTAAATGACTAGCGCGGTCAATAAATGACGTCAAACAGCTCGTACTGATAAGCAATGTGTTGATATATTTTTAATTAATTTACTTTAATGTGCTTTATTATTCAAAAGTAGTACAGATTTGGAGTCATTAAATGAAATAGCAGATTCAACCAGACGACTGCGACATAACGGGTGTAAAAAGAGCAGTCACTATTACTTGGGATATGATTATACTACCTTTTCTCATTCTAGAAATGTATTCGACAGTGCGATGCAGAATTGTGACGCTAGTAGTACCGCCACAGCTTGATAGGCTTTTGCGTCGCGTGCGGGGACAGCCGCCAACTCTGTATAATTACATTTTTGGTCTCTATCTATTTATCTCTATCTCTCTCTTACCTTTAGGGAATATATGCGTCCACCGGCGCCTGTTGCTGGTGAGTTTGACGGTGACGTGCGAGGGGTCGAACGGGTTGATGAGCGCGCGGCCCGTACGCTTGATGGGCTTGTGCGTCGCGCGCGGGGACAGCCGCCCCCCTCCGTTCGCAACGCCACCCCCGCCCCCCCAGTCCGGACAGTCGGTGCCCGAGTCGGAGTATTTACCTGTAAAATACAATAATAATAATAATCGAAGACTCATATGGATGAAGTTGATATGTCGCAAAAAAAATCATCCAGAAAATTTAGGTTAAACTGTCACGTAAACATATTTTATGATATGAAAAAAGTCTTTAGATAATGTACTTAATTACGACTTACGACGTATTCTAAAATGTTTAAGTGTCAGTTTTAACTCAATTTTCTCGAAATCAGAATTTTGCTACATGTCACCTTCCATTACGTAACCACAATAAATTTAAAAAAGCTTTGACCCTACAAGTACAGTAAGGTAGATACGGCTATGTTACCTGGGCCCTGAATCGTAACTCGAACTTCAATTCGATCGTCTCTCTGTCCAGCTCGCACGCGCGTCAATTATGAATTGGCACGAGCGGGACAGACTGAGATTCGAAACAAGTTCGAGGCACAAGAATCGGGGCCCGAGGCTGTTATTACTAATCTTTCCTATTGCCTTTGCCATAATCAGGTCAAAAAAGACAATTATTATTTATTGATCTAACTGCCTATAATATGGTAAATATTATAAGCAAATATATTAAAAAAAAAAAAAAAAAAAAATATTTCAGGTATCTGCGACCCATATCAACAATTAATTATAATTACATTACACAACAAATAAAAAAATTAGTTAAAAATTCAAGACATTAATTTAAAAAAATAAAAATATAAAGTATTGTTAATTAATATGATTAAAACACAGTTTGTTATGATAATAAATATAAAAGCCTTAATGCACTGACAGTACAGTTTTAAACTTAATCTATTTATGCTAATATAGACACAATCTTTGAAAAATACATTTATTTAATGCAAAATTTTTTTGTCAGGTTGTAAATCGACAAACGCTTTCTCATTACTTCTATTTGTAGCATACACATTTTAAACATAGTAACAGACTATAAATATTGCAACATTACTTACTGCCATTTGAGAAGATATCACTCAGGCTGTGATGTATATCGGGGTCGGACATTTTTCTTATAGCGGAGACCGGTGGACTTTTCCTGCTCGTCTCCAAGCCGGCTACTGATGTCTTCTTCGTACGCTGTCTTACTCTTTGTACACTAAGAAAACATCAGTGTAACACAGTAGCTACTATTACAATATAATATAGGTATTTAATTAATAATAATTGAAGACATGAATGGATGAAGGTGGTATGTCGCAAAAAAAATACCCAGAAAATTGAGTTCAAACTGTCACTTAAAGCATTTTAAAATCGTAACGTATAAATAACGTATTAAGTACATTAATGTAAATATCTGTCTCTAGAATCAATGTACTTAACACGTTATTAGTTATTACATATCCTAAAATGTTTAAGTGACGTTTTAAACTAAATTTTCTAGGTAAAACAATTTTTGCGACATATCACCTTCATCCGTTCATGTCCCTAATTATTTGTGTATTGAAGTAATAATAATTAATATAGTGGTCGCCCTGAGGTATTGTGTATTATTGATTTTTAATTAATTTTAGGATTTATTTTTAAAAATTGCATTCTAATCCTCTTGCTCTACATAAACTGTGCCAAATCACATCCAATGTAATTATTTACTACTTTTCTTACTTCGTTAGCACATAAAATATATCCCATTGGAACCGTACATTTTGATTCAATAAAAAGTAGATGTGCTATTGAGAGGCTAAATTCTAAATCTCATCGAAATCTTTTGAGCAGTTTTTGCATGTAAGTGGAAGAAACATACATACATACTTTCTATCGCGTTCACAATGTTAATAAGATAAGCTTTAATAGAAAACAGGACCGCGCCGCCCGTATGTACGACGTGTGCGGTACACACAGACGCTAAGGCAATGAGGTCAACGCCATAAAATTTCAATTTTTTCAATTTAAAAATCATTACATAAAACATACAAGGAGCCCAACGCCTCCGGAGTCTAGTGGTTTAGAGCCTAGCTCTCGACTCGGAGGTTGTGGGTTCGATGGCCGCTTTGGTACAGAAATATTGTTTTCAAGTTTAGTTAGGACAATGCAGACTGATCACCTGATTGTCTGACAAGAAAGATGATCCCTGCGTCGGATGGGCATTGGGCATGTAAAAAGTCGGGTATCCGTCCCACTGGGCTACGAGGTTGAAGTTAGAGAGAGTGCTTCTGTGTATTGCGCACACACTTGGGGACTACAAAATGACTGGTGTGGGAGCCATTATTATCATTATTATTAGATGAACATGAAGATTCGTAAAAATTAGAGGCGCCTAATGGGTTTCGCACACAGGAGCTAGAGGGGGTTTGTGCTATCCTGTAGAATATAACATACCATGTACCATGCGCAAGTGGCAACTGAAACACTTGCGCATCATATGCATCATAGTCAAACAGCAGATCTGAGTTGTGCATATATTCATCGTCCTTTAACAGCTTCCCTTTGTCATCTTCGTACATCTTCTTCAGTGGCTCTTGACTTTTGCGAGGAGGCAACTTTATCCGGGGTATGAAATTGGAGTAAGCCACTTTTTTGTTTGTGGAATAGAACGACAAGTTTATCCAATGGGGCATAGAGTAGTCATCTATGGAGTTCAAGTTGCTGTCTTTGTTGTGGAACTTGAGGAGGGGCACAGCGTGCAACGGTTGCTCCCCCACGCACACCAAGTCACTGCCAACTCCGTTATCAATGATTCTCTGCTTGGTAACATTTGTCAGCTCTCTGTCCACTTCAAAAACTCCCACCCCGGGTGTAATGACCACGCTCAACTGACCTGTCCTCTCGAAACATCTATCCAAATAATGTTTTTCAAATACTGAAATAAAAAATGTTCTGTTAAAATCACATAAATTCAAGGATACTATCATGGCCTACCATCTCATACAATCTATGTTTAATACCAAAAAATTGCAATATATGTCACTACTATTAACGTTTGTAAATTATGAAATGTAAATATGCCGAATTAAGTCAAATATTGACATTAAAATAAAGATAAGCATATTTTTTTAGCATATCATCCCATTAAGCTAAATTCGTCTCTTTAATTAAGAAGAAGATATGAAACGTAATTAGTAATAAGTATTTTTCAATAGTGGCGCTAGATGGCGGTTTCCGGAATTCACCCTTTATCTATTGGAAATCCAAGAAAACAAAAATAGCTAGTCGAATTGCCAGTATTAGGGTGATACCATTTTCTAGTACTAGGTCGTGTCTCTGTTATATATCTATTTTGTGATACTATTATTTTAGGATTTTATTATTATAGGATAGTAAAATATTCAAATTTAAGAAGCTTCAAACAGTAATAAAAAAAGAAAACTCACCATTTAAACTCATATTGAGGACCTCAAGAAAGTTGCCTTGCGCTGCTGTTGAGTTGATAGCAGTAGGTATCTCCATGTTAGGTCTCTCATGGTACTGCAAAACTATTTTCTGATAATCCGTAAACAGTCTTCTCAATTGGAGTAGCACATTTGACCAGTCTTCATATCTATCATTTTGGACCGCAACTCTGACAAGAAAATCGTTTTGTTACTACTTGGCAAAATAAAAACAAAAATAGTTACTTTGATGTTGAATTACTAGTAAGCTTTAAAAAAATATCAATAATACAAATTACAAATTGAGCACCTATAAAAATCTTCATAAAATCTTCCCCTGTAATCCTTTTGCAAGCATTCTTTCATGTGTTGCGGAAATTCTTCTAATGATTTAGCTTTATAGAATGTTCTTGAAAACAGGACAATTGTAACTTCATGATTACTACCATTTCTCTGAAAGTAAAATCAATTTTAATACTTTATAAAAGTACCTACCTTAAAATTATTAAATACCTACTATAAAATTATTGTTTGTTTTAGCAATTTTAAAGTTGAATTGAACTTTAGTCTTAAACTATCAAAATATATGAATCAATATATGTAGATACAATCCATTCTGTATAAAAACTAAAACTTACCTTCCACTTGGCAAACAGATCAGCGAGGAATCCATTGACTGCTTTTTCAAAATATAAATCTCCGTGTATATCAAAATCCCACATTTCCGAAGACATTTGAATAAACAGATACACCATAGATGTTGAAGACCGAAACACAATTTTGGTATCTTCAGTGATGACGCCACAGGCGACTCGGTCTCCCTGTGACCACATTTCATACACCTGACATCTTATGGCTCCTCCGCAGTATTCTATTTTCTTGTTGAGATATACACAAGTGCTTACCTATAACATAATATGATGTTTTACCTATCTGGTCAATCTAGTCTAGTCAAAAAAATTGTTCTATTTTTTATATCAGAACTCTTGAATAAATGCATTTATACTTGCATTATCATTATTATAAAAATGAGTAATTATATCATTTTTATCTGGCACTAACTAGGTATATTGGCAATAAAAGTTTTATCTCTCCTGAGCGATGTCCTCTTAATGGTAAGATTATTTTATTATAGTAACATATTATTATTTTCTTCAATAAATTAGTTATTATTAAACTTACTAGATGATTTTTTAATCTCCACATTTCAGACCTGCCCATGTATTGATCTTTAAATGTAAGTTCAACAGAGTCCAAGGCAACATCAGCAACATTCACAATATTTACATACACATCAGCAAAAGTTCTTAGCTGAAATGTTGTAGCTATACTATGTTCTACACTTATTGTATCTGAAAAAGCAAATACATGTAGCAATAAAGAATAAGGTAGCGTAGGACTACCACCATAATTAATAAACATCCTCATAAATCAATAAGGTAATGGAATAAATAAAATTCCGATTAATGTTCTTAATCAATTTAAAGATAAATTAAAAATATTAGTTGTAGGATCAAAAATTGAAAATAAATTACTTATCATTTATATGGAAATAAATGCATTGCCATAAAAATATTTAGGGCTGTTATTTGTTGGTGCCAAGAGTATTAAGAATATAGTTAATTTAACTTACCTCTGCCCCTGCCAGGTGAGTCAACTTTTGTAACTTGCAACAGCAACCGAGGATAATCATTTTCAGGATGATATATTTCTACTATATCTTTTTCTTTGAGACCTGGATAGTCTTTTAAATTTATGATTAGATCTTCGGCTGCAAAATATAAAATTTGTGTATAAACCTAGGTTACGGTTGTGGTTTACAAGATGCTATGGTTTACAGCACAACAAATTAGTTTCTAAGTAGATTTTAATATATTATGTAAATGTAAGTGTTTTAAAAACTTACCACTAAAACTAGACTGATGCACAATAAGCTTAAATGACTTCATTTTATTTGAAAATATTTTCTAGGTGTTATAAAATTAAAATAGGATAATCAATTATTATTGGTATTTATTAAAGAAATATAGATCGTATCAAAAAGTCGTAGTCGATGACAAAGATTGAGCCATTTTCAATTGCTCGTACAGAAGTTGTAAAATAACTCATTTTACTTTTGAAATCATATTTGTTATTTTGTGATTTCTAAAGTCCATTGAACGAATTATAATAATTAAAATATACCAAAACAAAAATTTGTGTTACAATGAACGCAAAAAGCAATTATTTATTTATCTTCTTCGTTGTCGTCCAGTATCAAAGAGAATATAATCACTACGTCCAGTATTAAAAATTATTCATGTATTTGCCAGCTTGCTTAGGAATAGATTACATACACATCAATTTTTAATAAACCAGATTTAAAGTGGACCAGATGTTATCAATAACGGACATAAAATAAACAAAGATAAAATTAATATAGTTTATAATGGCACTTTTTAGTTTGGAACAAAACAAATTATTGAACCAAAAGCTCTCATGAATAGATAAACTCACTCACTTTATTTACGTTCTCACTGCCTTATCAGTAACAAAAAATAAAAAAATTAAAATTGACGTTGACAGCAGTCAGCAGTCAGCTGACACTTGACACATCGACATTAATTTGTTTTTGAATTTTGTGGGATGTCAAAAAGTAGCGATATTTATTTAATATTTTAAATTAAATTTAAATATCAATACAAATAATTATTAATGCGAAACAAAAGTATGCAAAGGTTTAGAGAAGCTAAAATTAGATAGTAAAAAATATTTCTTACATCTAACTCTAAGCATTATGGAATTAATAGAAGTAAAAGAGTTTGTAGCCAGTTTAGCGGTTCTTACTACTATTTTGCAGTTTTTATCGGGCATGTATGGAATTTTATATAATTTTTGAACTACATTACGCATGATAATATTTAACACGTTTTAAATATTCACTTTGTAATGTTGCAGCTTGGTTTGTAAGCAATATGTTATCAATAAAACAACTGCAGAGGCTTCACCACTTCCATTTATTTGCGGCTTTATTTCGTAAGTTATTTTCATTTAAATGTCATAACTTAACTAGTAAATAAGTTACTTATAATTATTTTAAATAATATTTGTCATCAAATATTTAAATTGAATTTTATTTGTGTCACAAAAGATTACAAGTTATTTATAAAAACGTGAAAAAAAGCAAACATATTGCAGCAATAACTGTATTTTATCGGTCGTACACGTGTATGCGTGTAGGCGCTAACTTCTAGCCGTTTTATACAGAACATGCCTAATTGCACACAAAATATTTATAATGTAAAAAAATAATAAATAAAATTTTACTTAGACATTTTAAATAAAAAATAAATATTCATTGTAAGTACTTATATTAGATATTTTTACACTTTGTATACAATTATTTTCAGGGCAGGAATATGGCTACTTTATGGATTAGTGAAACATAATAATAAAATTATTATGGTAAATACAATAGGAGTAACCGTTATGTTTTTCTATACAATAGTATTCTATATTTTTACCATAAAGAAATCAAGTGTCTTAAAACAATTTCTGACTGTAATTGTTATGTACATACTTGTGATATTCTATAATTCTATTGAAGAGGACAAATATATTTTAACCAATAGATTAGGTGAGTAATTTTTACAGTAGGTTTTTTTTTACAGTAAAATATATTTTATCAATCTTCTATTTAGTAAAATATTATTTTACATACTTTTTCAAATTAGTTCATACCTTGGAATCCTTATAGTTTTAGCCTAGCTTTATTTGGTGATGACTTTGTTAGTTCACTTTGTTATAGAGGGCTAATTTGATAAAATATGCTTTTACTTGAAAAACTTCATAGAAAAAAATTAAACAAAAACATGTATTTATTATTATTTACAAAAAAATTATATAGGTAACTACACAGCGGTTCTAGATTTATGTATCTAAAATAAAAATGTTCTAAATAAAGCCATGCAACCTGTATGTCACTGTGCACAGATGTATTTCCCAAAAAGGAGACTAGTCACTCGACTAGTCTCATTTTTATTACTTAATTATAGACATGGATTAATTTAGTATAGTATGTCCCAGATAAATTTAACCTAAACAAACCCGTCTATGACATAACCAAAGACTAGTCAGTGATGCCAATTGGCCAATATTAATACAATGATTTTTGTTTTCTATGAATCCATAGACTATAGACTTATATTCTACTTATAAAATGTATTGGATAATGAAGTGTAATCATTTAATATACCTGTGAAAGTGTTGATAAGTGTGCACAATAAGTGAATAAGGGAAAATTAAAAATTTCGATGTTTTGGTTGGTTTACCTTTAAGTTAAATTTATCAGGGACGAACTATAGATGCCTAATAATGATTATTATTTCTGTACTTTTATTTGCAGACTTTAAGTTGTTTTATATATGTTACAGGGACAATGGCATGTTCTCTAACATTAATAACAATAGCGTCACCACTTAGTAAACTGTTGTATGTGATAAGAAGAAAAAGCACTGAATGTCTTCCGTTCCCATTAATCATGATGACATTTATCGTCTCAAGTTTATGGTTTCTCTATGGCTTACTAGAAGAGGATGTATTTCTATCGGTAAATATTTTTTTTATTGCCCCACTTTGATGCCTTTATTAACAGGAAAGTTTACATGCATGAAGCATAATACGCATTTTATTACAATAATATTTACTTTTTATGAATTTAAAAAATGTTCCTTAAGCTCAACTCATATTAGAGCAGAGACATAATATCGAAATTTGGTCATTGAATATAGCATAATATAGGTAAATTCATATCATTCAGAGACGAAAGAATAGACTAAGTCGCGAATCTACACGAGTATCCTTTTTTCCCGACAAAATATGTATGTCGCAGTCATCTGATTGAATCCGCTATTTAATTGAATGACTAGCGCGTTCATTGAATTCTATTTTTACCTACAAATTGAATGAATCCGAGACTAGGACAACCATTTAATATTTTATTTTTAAACTCCAAAATTTCCGAATGTGTACATTACAATTATAATTATAACGTATATTAGAGTAAATTAATCAAAATATATATCAACACATTCCTATCAGTACGCGCTGTTTGACGCCATTATATAACCGCCTAGTGATTCAATAAAAAAGCAGATTCAATCAGATGACTGCGACATGTACATTACGTAGTTGACATAGATGAAGTAATTTCTATGTATTCATCAGTATTTTGCTTTACTGAGCTTCGAAACTCTAGTATTTATTGTCCACTAAGCCGTCTCATACTCGGCGTCAGTCGCGCTGAAGTCAATAACTTGATGATGAAGTAATTTCTATGTATTCATCAGTATTTTGCTTTACTGAGCTTCGAAACTCTAGTATTTATTGTCCACTAAGCCGTCTCATACTCGGCGTCAGTCGCGCTGAAGTCGATAACTGTCGCACTGCTATGACCCTAGTTTCAAGCTTCTTAGGGCTGACCCTTGACTGACGTCCGTTTTAAGAAAGTGATTTAAAATTGAGCTTTATTCACTACGTAAGAAGATATTAGTAAAATAGTCTAGTAATAAACTAACTTTAAATTTGAATGTGAGTAAGGACGTGTTTCACCAAGCAATGTTAAAGTTAATCCTTCGATAGATATCATGTTGTTCCTCTCGTAATTCCTATCAATGAATGAGAAGGCATGGTAATTTAACAAGCCGTTGACACTAACATGCGCTGGTGAAATCGGGACGAAGTCCGTTAAACTGTATAGCAGTTTGTCGTCGGCGCGGTACACTTGGATGGGAGATTCCAATAAGATAAAAATTTAAAAAAAAATACTTCTCTCACAATATGAAATGTAAATAACAAAAAGAGGTACTCAGTTACTTATCTAACATCAGACTCCACCTCCGTGGTCTAGTGGTAGCTTCGCTCTCGACACGGAGGTCGTGGGTTCGATTCCCGCGTTGGAACAACGTAAAATGTTGTTTTCAAGTTTAGTTAGGACAAGAAAGATGATCCATGCGTCGAATGGCCATTTTAAAAAAGTCGGTTCTGCGCCTGTTCTCTCGCAAGTCGTGTCGGTTTACCGTCCCACTGGGTTATGAGAGTAAAAGGAAGAGAGAGTGGCTTTGTGTATTGCGCACACACTTGGGTACTATTAAATAACTCGCTGCGTAGCTGGCCTGGTTTCAATAAAATCGGCTACCGACACCGAAATCGGTGAGGGGATCTATTATAGTGGGAGACTGGTTACCCTGGGGGCTTACTCCCGACACAATCGAGAACGGAATCCGTTCGATATCAGTGGTTTTTCGTACTTTATTGAGGTGAACTACTTTGAAACTAATCAGGATAAAGAAAATTATTAGATCGTAACTTTTTGTACTCCCGACCATATCAATCGACTGAGAATCAAAATAAATAAATGTCAATTTCAATCAAAATCAAATCAGTTTGGAGAGTAAGGCCTCTGTATTGAAGTAATAGGTGAATTGTTATTTTCTTTTTCAGGTTCCAAACTTCATTGGAGGTGCCTTATCGGCGTTTCAGCTGTCCCTCTTCATAATATATCCCAGTGTTACTAGTTCTCCGTTAATAACTAAAAGTACTTTGGCGTGATAGATCATTGATTAGCAAAAGTACAATAAATTTGGAATGTTGTGTCAAAATCTTCCTAGTTAATTTAATTAAAAAGATTCTATTAAAAAATAACAAGCTTGTTGAAATGCTTTGCAAATTAAAAAAACTAATATTATGTAAGTACCATTATGTTTTATCTTTTAGTAGTTCATTTATATTTAAGAGCTCTAAAGTTCAGGTAGACTTTTATTTTTAAGCATTTAATATATTTTATCAAGATTGTGGTTTTCTAATTATTATAATGTTAAAAATTATTAACTAAACAGTAAGTAAGGTAAAGTATCAAACTTGTTTTACCAGCGAGGTAAATAAACATGACAAAGTATTATTTTAATATTAAATATTGATTACCACGTACCACATACACTCATATATGTATATGAGTGTATACATACATACAAATATATGCGTACATACAAATGTATGCATACAAATCATATAGTTCAAATTTACTTTAATAACGATAGGTAAATATTATATACTTAATAACAATTGTAGCACAACTTTTTACAATAAAAGAGCTTAGTATAATATTTTTAAATAGTTTTAACTGCCTTTTGTGCAATATGTACTTAACTATTTACTATTTTGCAAATAAGTGTTTGTTTGATTAATTATGTAACTAAACATAATTTTTAATTTTATCTAATCTTGCCTTTAGAAATATGTCGTAACTTATTTATTTTTTTAAGCTAGAAAACGTTCGTAATAAAAGAAAATTATTGTGAATCTCAACATAATATTTTAAAAATGTATTTAATGTCTATCTTTGATAGAATATTTTTATACCTGCTACATATAATGAGAATTTAAAGATGTATATCATTGACAAGATGCATACCTATTAGTAATTATTCTATGGATACATTGTTTTAGCTTCAAGTCACTATTTTTAATTCTTATGCATTTATTAGAAAACTATAGGAACTCCGTTCCGATTTAATGTGATCTAAGTAATTATTATAGGCAGCAACAATAAACTATAATACTATAAATCCATATTAAATTATAAACTTTTTGTTTTATTGAATATCATTGGGCAGCAATTAAATGTCATTTGCTGAAGTGTCCATAGATAATATTATATTATTAGCCCGCGAATTCGTTCGCATGGTTTTTGAGTGACCGTGCAGCGCACGCAACGAAATTCCCCAAATGTGAATTTTCCCCGTTTTTGCATCACTTCTCACTGACCCTTTGCTCCTATTGGTCGCCCCTAATGATATATAGTTTAAAGCCTTCCTCTTTAAATGAACTATCCAACAAAATAATATTTTTTCAAATCAAACCAGTAGTTTCTGAGAATAGCGCTTTAAATAAACAAACTTCCGCTTTATAATATTAGTATAATATATTAGCCGCGGAATAAAGAAAAACTGCCATATTAAGTAATTTAGTGGAATTACTATAGGTACCTATTTTGTTTAATTTTATATCACATTGAATCGAAATTGAGGTTATTCAAGGTCTAGCCATAAAATGTATTTGCCAGTTGTTGTAACAAATAAGTAACTATATATAAAATGACAATTGATGTTGCTCGCGAAAAGAAAATGCGCGGGAACCATTACTTTTGCTATTATAGAAATAATCATATTATGTGTTAATTCACTAAAACTACTACCTTACGTTTCCTGAAAATCCATTCTGGAGTTTTGTGTGAAAGAGCAAGAGTATGTTACTTACATTTTTTTATGTTTATAATATCTGTAAGGAATCCTAAGCAAAACGAGGTAATAAAAAATACTGGCCAATTAATTTTATGGATGACTTATCAGGGTGTAAGTATTGTAGAAGTTTGAAGTTAAGATATAAAAAATTAAGTAAATTATTCTGGTTGCAATAAAAAATAAAATAATCATTTATTTTTTAAATAAACCTACCATCCTACCTAATACCATCTAATACCAACATCTACATACTCACCAGAATTTATTTTGGTTAATTAATAGGAATTATTGCAAATAGTGTCTAAAATTATTAATAGTGCTAATCGCCTAACGGCTTAGTGCGAGTCGGACTGACGTTAGGAATCCGGGCGCTGCGAATCAAAACCCAAGAAAATCAAGTATGTTGTATAGTATGTCCGAGATAAATTTAACCTGAACGTAAACAAACCCGTCTATGACACAACCAAAAACTAGTCAGTGATGCCAATTGGCCAATATTATTACAATGAAGTGTGTTTTCTATGAATCCATAGACTATAGGCTTGTATTCTACAATCGGTAGTATCAAAATGGCGTATTTTTTAGTTAAAGATTTTCATTTGATGTTTAAACATATTAATTATTGTATAATTGATTTAAAATGTATTGGAAAATGAAGTGTAATCCTTTGATATACCTGTGAAAGTGTTGATATGTGAAAATTTGGTGTTTTTGGTTTGTTTACGTTCAGGCTAAATTTATCAGGGACGAACATTCACACAACATAGTCAGCCTAGTCCAGAGCAATGACAAGTCACTGACGTCTGGTGCTACCAAATCCGTGTTTCCTCACGCTGTTTCCTCCACAGCTAACTGCTCTAAAGCGTCTGTATAATGTATGTGAGATTTTAAAAAGTGTCATTAGTACCAACACCACAACCTTTGAATCGAATCAGCACCCTCTAGACTGCGAATCAATGGCCACAAGAGCTTTAAGGATAATAAAACAAAGACTAATATATAGATTGTGGTCATCTATTTGGCTTTACATGACATTCCGGTAGTTTTTTACATATACAATATTCTTTATTGCTGCGCGTAGCCGTACAGGTACTTCTGGTGTTGTACGCAGTTATCGTGTACGAGGGCTGTAGTATTGTCAATGTACCGTTGACCTCAACGACAGTGGTTTCGAAGCCAACATCGCCTTCCATATTCAATGCTACGACGTAGTAGGTCTTATTATTGTCGTCGTACGTGTGAACTCTGTGCACCTTTTTGAGTTGGAGTTCCTCGCATTTAGTACACTTTACCGTCTTCACCAGCTGTGATCTATTGAGCAAGTAGTCGGCGAACATTGCTACGCTGTGTTTTACGATGTCCTTACTTTGATCCGCTTTCGTCATTTGGTGACAACTGCACCATTTGTCGCTCACTCCGGCGTCGATGCATTTTCTGAACGGCGATATTGTCTTCATGAGGCTTCTGCAGCGGGGACAATCTTGCAAGCTTTTAACGGATGCCGAATCGTTCGCCACTCTGTGTACATCCCACAAAGTGAGGTGTAAGTCGAAAGGCGTAACTAATCTGTACTGATTCATCTGTAAATTCTCGTACTCTTTTCGATGCATTTCTCTGAATATCTTGGGTACCCACATGAACAACATCGGCAACCGCTCGTCGTAGTAGGACTCGTACTGTATCCTGACTTTGCCACTTCTCAAACCGTGGTCACTTAGGAAAAATACGAAGGTCTCGTCCAGAGCACCGGTCCTATCCAGGCTTTTGAAGAAATCGATCATGTCATCTTCTAGAAATTTTGGATTGTTGTTAGCGTTGTGACTATAAGAATTGAACCAGAAAAATCCAAAGAAGCTCTCGTTCCTGTACGTATTGCTGAAGTCCAACGCGTAATCTAGCATGTGTCTAACGGACGTCAGTTTGTGGGCGCATTCCGTATTTCCAACTGTTGTTTCTCCTGTCAGAAACAGCGGTCGCATGTAGTGGTCGGTCGGTTTGTTTATGAAGCCGTCGTACCTCGAGAAAGTGTCTGGTAAACGAAGGAAGTCTTCGCCGTACGCAGTTTTATATCCGAGGGTTTGCAAGCCGGTCCATATGAGAAGCTTGTTGCACCCGTCCATCCCCGAGTAACACTTTTTTTGGAATTCATTCACAGTCATGCCCGATAAAAGTGACGCGATATTTGGGAATGTATTGTAGTCGACCTGAAAAATAAAAATGATAAATAATATAATATATAGGTAAGTAGGCTATCGTTTATTTTATAGAACAGCCCGGATCCGGACGTGGAAGATAGCTAACGCTTTTTATATTTGACTGCAATGAGTTTATTTTACAATTAACCGTAGATTGCCATTTAGTTTTCATACCCAGAACGAATATTAAATTAAATTTTGTTATACTTCCTATACCTAAGTATCAGAAATTTACAAAGCTGTCTATTAAACATTCAGCTGTAACCCGTTATTACCGATGAGGAGGAATTTAAATGGAACTCAATTTATGAAATAAAATCAATCCGTTATAGGATCAAGTTTTTGACAAAGGAAGTAAATAGTAAATACCTTTTGATATCCTCTGTAATCTAGCCAGTTTTGATTTGTTAAATATCGCACTGTTTTTGGCATACTGCTATATGCTCTCGCTCTAGACATGGTGTCCATGCCTATTATCAAAGTATTCCATCGCTTTTTTCCTTCAGTCGATTCTTCTTTCGCCTTTTTCACCATCATATATGAGTCTTCGTAAAATTTTGTGCTCTTTTTCCCAGTTACTTGAACACATGTGACAGTTATTATTTCTTCCTGCAATGTTGATTTGGTTCCGTTGTTAAAATATTTACAAGTTGTATATCTGTAAATATACATTCTCCGTCAATCTCTCAATTCCAGATCTATATAAAAGTAAATAAGTGCTATACAATATCTTTTAATATATCTAGATACATAACAAAATAGTAAACATATATACATAATATGTCTGGCTAAGTACCTAGTACATGACATAAAATTATAGGATTTCAATGCTTTACTAATCTGGTCTTTGAGACAGATGTTATGTCGAGACCCCAGGTGCCAGTTCTAGGGTCTCGAAAGGCCTCTACCAGTTTCTGGGAAATAATTCCGAACAGTTAATGCGCACGGTCTCGATCCCATGTGGTTCTCAAGTTTCTCTGACTGATTTGCGGCTGCACATGCAGTGCTTAAAGTGCCCTGAACATGGCAATAATTGTGTATCGACGCTGTAATCGGTCAGAGATCCTGTGTCACTCTTAATTTAAAATTTACTTTGATTAAATTAAGTAAACTCTTATACACTTACCTTAATTTTCTATAGTCTTTTTCTCCATTATTACTACGACGTGGTAATGCAAACGCGTAGCAGCAATTGTGGGGTAATTTTTTATTATGTTTGTATGAGTTTAACGCTTTGTCGTCTATACGAAATTGTATGGTACTATCGGAGAGCTTTTTGATGAACACTGCTCTGTGACCACAGTTTTTATTACTGTGCTTCGCTTCTGGAATTCTCATGGTCTTCATGTAGTTGGGTATTTTGCACCCCGGGGTGTTGATTAAAAAATAGTCATCTGAAATGGCAGTGTAATAAATTAGAGTGGGTAACAATAAATAGTGTGGAGACTATCGAGGCGTTAAACCATCTACTACTGAATTCAGAAATAAAAATATATTCTGCATAGGCGTTAATCATCACTGCATGCCTCCATGCTCTAGTGGTTCAGAGCTTTGGCTTGGAGGTCGTGGGTTAGATTTCCGTTGGTAAAACAAAAAATGTTGTTTCCAAGTTTGGTTAGGACAATACAGGCTGATCACCTGATAGTTTGACAAGAAAGATGATCCATGCGTGGGATGGGCATGTAAAAAGTCGGTCCTGTACCTGTTCTCTTTCTGTTTGTAAAAGGAAAAGAGAGTGTCTTTGTGTCTGTTGCGCACATGCACTATAAAACGACTCCTGCGTAGCTGGCTTGGTTTCTATAAAATCGGCTACCGACACTGAAATCGATGAGGGGAGATATTGAATTTAGTAGCTAATATAATAAAAAAACTTCTATTCCGTACAAAACGACCAAACAAGGCGTGTTTTTGTATGGGAATGTTTCCCTTTGAATATTTCTTCTATTTTATTTTTAGTATTTGTTGTTATAGGGGCAATAGGAATACATCTTCTGTGAAGATTTTAACTGCCTAGTTATCACCGTTCTCGAAATACAGATATAGATAAATAAAAATACATATACGACCACGGCTCTACCTTGACCATATCTGTACCTATGCATATCTGGATTTCGAAGTGAATTATTTTCTTGTTTCAGCCTTTTTAGACCCCCTTTTTGCGAAGTCGGGTTACAATTTTTAAACTTTTATTTTATTTTACATTTTTTTGTTTCCACATAAACTATAACATTATATTTTCAATTATTTTCACTAAACTAACGTAAAATTAACACATAGAACGTAACTAAACAACTCCTAGATACTATTTGTACGACCGCATTTGAAACGTTTATTTTGAATATTACAATAAAATATAATAATTAATTAAAAATTACTTAAATACCTACATATTTGTAATGTGCTTGCCAAGACCTATCTTTTGATACCAAACACGATACAATTATCTTAATTAATTTTTTTGGAAAATTTTTATAAAAAATCTAAAGCCTATGTTACTCGCGGGACCGATTGACATCTTATATATTAAAAATCGGACCAGTAGTTTAACCGCTACGAAGGAACATACATACATACCTACATATAAACATACATACATACATACATATACTGCCACAACCCTTCCTTTTGCCTTCGCAGAAGTCGGGTAAAAATGCTCTACGCGTCATTCTCTTTACACTATATTCGGCTTCATTTATCATTTATCATTCTGTATGGTACGGTACCCTAAAAAGTTATACGGGATTTAAATAAAAAACGCGACGTAATTTATGGATGGTCCCCAGCTTATGAAATTAAAACAAATAACAATTTACTTACCACTGTTATTATAATATAAATACTGGTAGTTTTCTGTAGCCGCTATACTGTCACCGAATAGTCCATTGGTGCTTTTATAATAATACATGGTAATTACCACCCATGGCACAACCAACAGTAGAATTTTTGCCGATTTGCCTTTTGTCAGCTCTTTCGGTAACATATCCTGAAAAAGAAAATGTATATTCAAAATATTTTTTGAAATAAGACGTACTTTTTGTTAGGTAGAACGGTATTACCACCGATTTTGCCGCAGTCTGTTCCATTTAAATATGTCCGATATCTACGGATGATAACACAACCGATGTGATTTTTTGTAGAACGTGTGAGTAGCACAGCGATATCAGTATATTTTAATTTTCACTTACAAAATGTCGGTCAAAAAAATATGCCGTGGCGCCTTAAGTCCCGATTTCACCAACGCATGTTAGTGTTAACGGCGTGTTAAATTATTATGCCTTCTCATTCATTGATAGGAATTACGAGAGGGATAACATGATATTTAAAAAAGGATTAACTTTAACATTGCTTGGTGAAACAAGGCCTTAGTCTGCCGGGCAATGAGAGGTATCGCCTGTTGTAAGCAGGTAGGTACTTCTTATATATACAACAAGCGATACCTATCTACACATTTAACTATAATTTAGTACAATACATATACTGTTTTGATAATTGTAAGTATTTTTATTTCAAAAATATGAACCCAAGTTTAAATTAAGTGCAGTTGCTGCGCCTACCCACAAAAAAAATAATGAAGTACGAGATTTACTTTTGCGCTTTTATCGAAGGAACATTTTTATTACAACACGTTTCAGGCAAATGTAGTTGAGAGAAACCTCAATTTTTATAAGATACTTTAACCCGGCAACGTCAAGGATAACTGGGATAATTTTAAGAATAAGATTAAAATCGTTTACTTCATCATCACACAATATTTATATATTATGCAGTGTGAGTGAGCAAGGTTGCTGCAATGGTATTCTGCCTAAGAATCTATTGAATTCGTCGAAAAAAGTCTTCTGATTGAATCCGCTATTTATTTGAATGACTAGCGCGCTTATTGAATTCTATTTTTACCAACAAATTCATGAATCCGAGACTAGGACAACCATTTAATATATTTTTTTTAAACTTCAAGATTTCCGAATGTGTATTATTCTAATGCACATTAAAGTAAATTAATAAAAAAATATATCAAAACATTGCTATCTGTACGAGCTGTTAGACGCCATGATATAACCGCGCAAGTCATTCAATTAAAAAAGCAGATTCAATCAGATGGCTGCGATATACACACATAAATACATACTTATTTACCTATTTATGTAACGTAGGCTGCGAAAATCATCACCCTTCCTTTTGGTTTTGTCATAGTCAAAAAAATTACCGCAACATAATATGCATTGCAAAGCAACTCGATGTTCTGTTTACAGTGATTCAAGTGTATTGTTCTTCATGACACCAGCTACTCGCTGTAATTGTGTTTTGAAAAACAACCGTTCAAACATTCCATCGATGAAAATTGTTTGCAATGAAACAATTTGTAAACAGTTTAGATTTAAATCGTGTTCATCAAGTCGAGCGTGACTGGAACATCCTTGTGCGTAGTTTTCGTAACGTTTTAGGTACTAATAACAGTTGCCGTGAGATTACATCTTGATTCGTTTACTATGTTACTATCGGGGCCGTGATTCAAGATGCCATCGCTAATTATCGCTTACGAAGGTCGAAAACAAAATGTATGGGATTTGACATAAGATTCGCTAAATAATAATATCTATAATAATATATAATAATAATATCTATGGACGCTTCACACCACGTCAATCTGGCCCTATGCTAAGTATCCGAAGAACTTGTGTTACAGGTACCAGACAACGGAAATATATTTAATACTTTTATACTATACACATATTTAAGATTTTTATTATATTATACACAAATTTAATACACATCCATGACCCATGAACATTGAAAACTTTTTGTTCCCTCGGCGGGATTCGAACCCGCGACCTTTCGTTCGAGCACCAACGCGCTCAACCAACTGCGCTACGGAGGTCGTCAAAATGACAAGCGTATGGAACTAAGCAATTCGTATGTACCTAACTTAGCGAAGTTTATGTTAAAGCGAAGCATATACTCGTAATATTATGTTTTCGACTTCGTAAGTGATAATAGCGTTGGCATCTTGAATCAAGGCCCTTGGCTCCGATTTTCACGCCGAGAACTTCGTTTCGAAAATCTGTCTATGCCGAAGACAAAGTATGCAGTGCATGCATATTTTGACTCGCGTGCAACCGGCAGGGTTCTATATCACGTTCTATATCTGGCAAAAGTAAAGCAATCGTAAAAAATGCAATCGTAAGAATCTGAATCAAAATCTGATCGTTTTGGAGAATAGGCCGAAGTTTTCAGATTCTAACCCGGATATATTTTCCTCTGTCGCCTCTTACTACACCCACGGGAAAGATAGTTGATTGGTGTTATTCTTTTTCTAGCACTATACAGGGTGTAAAAAGAGCAGTCACTGTAATTTTGAGATACGATTATACTACCATTACTCATTACGGAAATAACTAAAAAAACATTTTTTTTTCTTTTTACCATTTCTTAATTTTTTGTCGCAAAAATAATAATAAACCCAACATTTTTTTTAAATTTTAGTAAGAAAAAAAAAATAAATTTCTAGAATGAGAAAAGGTAGTTTAATCATATCCCAAAGTTATAGTGACTGCGCTTTTTACAGCCTGTATATATGTAACTTGTATGTAGGTATGTGATACACAATGTGATATTTATTATAAGTTTTCTACCACATCTCTACAAAAAAGACAAATCAAAATATCATTTTATAAGATTTTGTGCATTAGTGGCACATTCTCCTTTAAAGGGTAGCCTAGTATTAGTAAAAAAATTGCTGACATAAACGGAGTCATAGGAACCCCCGTCACTGATGTGCTTTATTTAGGCCCGTATAAATAAAACAATCTCAAACCCAACCTCTACTTGAGAACCTATTTGACAGATAAAACAACGTTTCGTTTCACTTTTAAAAGTGAACAACTTTATTAATGTTACATAGTACTTACATTAATTTATTTTATTTTATACCGTTATATTCATATTATAGATTACAGGAAACAATAAAATAAGTATAATGTATATTTTTATAATCTTTATTTTTACGTTTTAAGAAAGAAAAAAATTAAAGTAGGTAAGTATGTAACGTAAGTAAAATTATTCATTTTTAAAAGTGAAACGAATCGTTTTTTTATCTGTCAAATAGGTTCTCAAGGTGAGGTTAGGTTTGAGATTGTTTTATTTATTTATTTATTTTTTATTTTTATTTTATTTATTTATTATTAAGAAGGCTTACAGACTAATAACAAAATACTAAAGTATACAAATATGGTAAACATATCGCTAATTACAAGCCTCCACATATATGTAGTACAAAATATAACATAGTATAAAAGTAAGTCACCTCACTTCAAAGTACCTAATGTAGCATTAGGCACATTTTATACCCAATGCTACACCAGGAACTTCTATACAAAATAAGATTTAGCTAAAAGCCGTCTTGCCACATTAGCCGTTGTACAGAATAGGTCCATATCAGTGTCATGTGAAATTACATTAAAGGTATTTGTACTCCTTAAGAGAAATGAATTTAATCTATAATTAGTCGCTGCAGAAGGTATATCAAGTAGTGGCCGGCGACGGAATCCAATCCTATTGGCGCGAAAATTTATTTTCGACAATAATTCGGAACAATCAATGGATCCATTCGCGACATTAAGTAAGAAACAAACATCGTTAGTTTGACGTCTATGGTTAAGCGGCAGGAAATGATACCTTCTACAACGATGATCATAGTCATCCGAGCATTGCTGTGCTTTGAAGTCTAGATATTTTAAAAATTTCTTTTGGACACCCTCAATGCGAAAATTATAAACCTCATATTGGGGGTTCCATACCTGCGACGCATACTCCAAGTGGCTACGTACGAATGAACAATATAATATTTTTATAGTCTTAATCGAGCGGAAACAGGCAGACTGTCTCATAATAAAACCTAATGCCTTGTTAGCACGTTTTACTATGTAGTCAATATGTTGATCAAACAAAAGCTTACTATCAAATATAATGCCTAGGTCCCTTATGCTGTTAATTTTTCCTATGTTTTGATTTCTAAGCGTATAATTAAAATTGATTATTAGTTTCTGACGTGTGTAGGTAACATGAAAACATTTTGAAATGTTTAATTGAAGTTTGTTACGGTGACAGTATTGCTCAAATCTATAAAGATCACTTTGTAGTAAATTGCTATCTGATACGTTGTTGATTACTTTATGTACCTTCATATCGTCAGCATAAAGTAGGATATAGGAGTGCTTAAAGCAACGTTTTACGTCTGAAATAAATAAGACAAATAGGAGGGGGCCTAAAATTGAACCCTGTGGGACTCCAGAAGACACAGATTTCCAACCAGATGTGTATCCTTGAAGTACCACAGCCTGTCTACGATTGTCTATGTAAGAACACACCCACCTATATAAATCACCATGAATACCTGACGAATATAGCTTTTCAAGAAGGATTCGGTGATCTATACGATCAAAACATTTGCTATAATCGGTATAGATCACGTCAACCTGTGCACCCTGGTCCATGCCGTTTGATATATAGTCATGTGACAGTACCAAGTTAGATACAGTAGAGCGCTTTTGAAGAAAACCGTGCTGTTCGTCACCAAAGTTACATTTAATAGCCGCATATATTTGAGTGTACACTAAACGTTCTAGGATCTTAGAAAACAGACAAATTTTAGATATCGGGCGATAATTTACTAATTATCGCCCGATATCTAAAATTTGTCTGTATATATATATCAGATTTGTTTCCTTTTTTTAACACAGGAGAAATATAAGCAGATTTCCATATTCTTGGAACCAGGCCCTCAGTAAAAGATCTTTTATAAAGTATACAAATTGGTTCGACTAGACTACTCGCACAGTTAACGATGAATACCGGAGGTATTAAGTCGGGCCCTCCAGATTTAGATAGGTCAAGGGATTTGAGTAACTCCAAGACATGGATCTCATCCACTACTACTGAACTGATACCAGAGACACTGATATCTATGTCACAAACGCGCTGCTCGTCAGTGTCTAGGTTGCGTTCCAAAAAAGTTGAATGAAAATATTCGGCGAATAATTCACTAATCACTTCACCCTTGTCCGATGATGTTTCACCGTAATGCATGATTTTCGGAAAGGAACCAGTATTTTTTTTACTTTTTATATATGACCAGAAATTTTTTGGATTGTTTACAATTGAATTTTCAATTTTATCCATATAACTTGAAAAACAAGACTTTTCTAACTTCGCGGCTCTATTACGTAATATTGAAAAAGAGTTATAATCAGATAAATTATTATAGGTTTTGAATTTTTTATGATACTTGTATTTTTCTTTAAGAATTTTAATTAAAGCAGTGCTGTACCAGGGGGGATGTGACAATTGTTTTAGGGATTTCAGAGGAATAAATTTATTTCTTAATTCATATAATTTATCGTAGAATTTTGAGACAGCATTTTCTAAAGATCTATCTGATAAAAATTGTACCCAATTAATTTTATTTAGGTCAGATCGAATAGCCGTATAATCCCCTCTAGCATAGACATATTTTTTATTCGACTTATTAGAGAGTTTGTGTATTTCTATAAAATCAGCATTAATTATTAGCGGCTTATGGTGAACATCAACGGGTACTAAAGCGTCGTGACTTTCCGAGACATATACTTGATCATTCGAAAAGACTAAATCCAGCAGTCTATTATTAATATTACGCTCACTGTTAAATTGAGACAAGTTGCATGAACTAACACAGTCAAAAAATTCAATAATTTGTTGGTTAGTTAGGTTAGTTGGAATTAACTCGGTATTCTCAGAACTATATACCCAGTCTACTTCATTACCGAAGTTGAAATCACCGACCAATATGAACTTGTCCAATGGATGAGTTACAATTAATTGATTGACGTTATTAGTAAAATTTTGTAACTGTGTATTATAAGAGTTACCTTGATTTTCTTTGCACAGATATAGCGCACAGATGTGCAGACTATAAGTCACTGACGGACGAGACCTTCTCAGAATCAGTGATAACCAAATATCCTCAGCGGTACTTCCCCAGCTTGGCCTGCCAATGACCACCAAATCACGCTTAACAGCAATCAGGACACCTCCACCTAGTTGCTGGGAGGTACGAGAGTAATCCCGGTCGCGCCTCCACACAATATATCGATTGTCAAAAAGTTCACTATCGTTAATACTATCTATGAGCCACGTTTCGGTAAATATAATAATGTCATATGAGTTCAAGCAAACATTTCGAAAAAGAATGTTTGTTTTCGTACGTAGCCCTCGGACATTTTGATAATAAATACTAATTGAAGCCATTTATAATGGGAAAAGTCATTAACATGTGTATTATTATTACATGTATAGGATTGTTATTATAAGATAGAAATGCGTACACCAAACTTAATAAGTGTATTATAGAAAAAACTATTATAATGCTGATTATAAACAGCGTTAGATTGTGTACAATATGAAACACAGCAATGCACAGAGTATGACGTAAACAGGTTGATAAGTACAACTCGTCAATGAACACAAAAGACAATAGGTAGTAAATAGATAAGCATAACACGCAACAAAATAATATAATATTACAGCATGGCAAAAAATATGGTAGGTTAGGCCTTATTACGTTAGCAGTAGGATTCATTTTAGGGAGTATCAACTTATGTATAAAATGTAACAGAGTGAGGTATTTAATTATGAATAGTTTTCTACTTACAATTGATAAAATAGTGTAATAATATTTAAGATGTTGCACATTGTAAGTTGTAAACTGTGATCCAAGATATTTATGATTAATCTTATGACCTAACAATGACATAAATCTTTGTGTCTTACATGTTATTTTTTTAATAGCATTTACACCATTTTTGACAAGTCCTTTTCCGATTTGATAAAAATTATTGGAGAAGTATCCATTTTGCGTGCATACATTCTGGCATTCTTCACCCACACGTAACGAAAATTTGTCTCACGCGCAGTTTTCTTGGTTTTAGTTAGGAGAGTTTTATTTTTTGTTGTGAGATGTTCATTTATGTATATTTTCTGATTCCCCGGCAATCCTATTTGGCTAGTCATGATAGGTGATGTTTTAGTTTCTAGTCTGGCGGCCGCTATGAAATCTTCCTTCACGTACCGATTACAAAAACCTATTATTATAGGTTTTATTCCCTCCACCCTGGTAGGTACTCTTGTAATAAAATTAATTAGGTTTTTATTAATTGGGTAGGTTATTTTAGTACCAATCTTTATTAATATGTCGAAAAGATTTTCGTTGTGCATTTGTTGTATGCCCTTAATTTCAACGTTATTCATACGTGACCATTGTTCCTTGTGATTTGAATCATCTTCCAAAGCGTCCAGTTTGTTTTGGACCTGCACGACCTGGGTCCTTTTCGAGATGTATTATACGCTTGTCCATATCACTCATTTCCTTCCTAAACTCTTTAACTACTTCATCAAATTTTAAGTTCATTGATGATTTGAGGTTAACAAATTCAGTTTTGAGCGCTGAGATATCGTCTTTCAAACTTTCCAAAGGGGTCAATTTAATCGAGAGGGCACGAATCTCACGAAGAACAATAGAGTCGGGTTCACATTTTGGAGATTTTGGAGACTTTTGTGGATCTACGGGGCCGGGGGTGACGCTCACGGTAACTTGTTTACATTTCGTACAACGCCACGTAAGTTTTCTATCGCCTAATTTCTTATAACCAGCTTCGGTAATTCCAGCACAGTTAAAGTGTAACTCCTGGTTACATTTTGTGCAATAGACTCCGTCCGATAGTGAATCGCCACATACACCACAATTTTTATTATTGTCCATTGTGATACGAGTTAGTTTTACACACTGTTATAACACGACAGAACCGACCGTACGCGATACTAATGCGTACGGGCCTTATAATGCCGGAAACCCGGAAACTAGGTATTACTTTATTATCTACTTTGTAGTGTTACTATATCCACGCAGTGTGCTGATATACCGAGAACATATGAGCTACAATCTACTTATTATAATGTTGACTGTGTTCATTTGTGTTTGAACTTGAAGGCCGGATCACATTGCGAAGTACAGTCGCAGAAATCAGCTATGTTTAAATCCTTAGAAGTAGTTGAATTTTAGCCGAATTCAAAACTATATAGGTAACAAAAAATGATTCTTTTAGCACATTCTATTCAGAATATTATTACTTTTACTTTGTACAGTCAAATTCAATGCCAAATAAAATACTTAAATCTATTATTCGAGGTAGGTCTTACTTATCACGTAGGTTCTGATTCTCAGACCGGCCATTTTGGATGAGTTTGGCCGCAACTCGCAAGCACTGTGAGTTGTGACACGAGTTTTTTTACACAGGCTAGGTTATTATATATATAGTAGGTATAGATATTAATCTATGTAAGGCCTATTGACTGATATCCCGTTCTGTCGTAACATTTTAGTAATCTGTGGTTGTTAACCTTAATCAAAAACCATAATATATCAATGTAATTTAGATCTTTTTTAAATAAAGGCGAGGTTTGATGAACGACTTATCAATGTGCCCATCCCCTCTATTCGTGCATAGTACCGACACTGTGTTAGTTAATTAGCTTAAAGTGCTAAAACACTATTATTGCCCTAGAGACAGTATATTGGCAACTATTTGCTAATTGAAGGTATAATATAATGGTGTTTTCAAGAATATATTATAATGGATGTTAATTTTTTCCTCTAAACATCCAGTTTAAACGAAAAAAAATAAGATAGGGCAAATTATGTAATTTATATCATGCTTTTTTTTTTAGTAACACGTCATTTAACTCCATTATGGCCACGAGGCATTATTTAAAAAATCCCAAGAGGAAAATCAACTTCGCTATTTCAGAACTAAATTCATAATATAATATGTTACTCGTACACTATGTTCAATTATAATTTGGCTTCAAATACACTATAGAATATAATTATGTTATAATGTTTTTGTAATTTATTTGTTTATAATTATAATGTACACAGTATAAAATATAATGAACATACAAAGTGAACAATAAGGACTTGTCTTTTTCTATCTCTCATAACCCAAAAATTTAAGGCGGTGAAATATAATATTGTAAAAACAGAAATTTTTCTATTCTATTCGGCATACCGTCAGTATTTTAATTGCAAGATCGCTGGTTGAATCGAAGGAAACAGGCAGCGTTCTCTACATTTTTTCATATTTTCCTATGACCCAATATTTCATTTATCGCGTGGATAATGGTATACATATAGTTACACTAATATCAATAGAAGCAGAACCCTAACGAAATTTGTGACGTCCAACGTCTTGACTGAACATCATTTAGCGTAGTCGTAGTAATTTGCGCTCATACTACCGATATCCATGCTGTCACACTATTTTATATGAAAAAAATATCAACACAGTGCTATCAGTGCCAGCTGTTTGACGCCATATTTGTTAACCGACTTCCAAAAAAGGAGGAGGTTCTCAATTCGTTTGTATTTTTTTTTGGTAACTACTAGCGCCGCAGTGAGAAAAAATTCAATCACCTGACTGACAATACAACATTACAATCCGCTAACTAATTGGACGTTGACTGACGATTGTTCAATCAATGTTCGGCCTAATCTTTCAATTTAATGTCGTCATTCGATAAAAACGCTAGTCACTCAATGAAATAGCGATTTCAATTAGATGACTGCGACATGAATATTTAATAAACAGACTTGTTAACCCCCGACAAAAACAGCGGGTGTTATAAGTTTCGATGTGTCTGTGTGTGTAGTTCATATATCTCAAACGGATAAACCGATTTTTATCTCGTTTCTTAAAGCAGAGTTGCGGGTTTGTGCGACTTATGATTCATAATAATCAGTTGTTACTGAAATTTTTAATTTTATTTATAGTTACATTTCTCACGGATGATATAATATAAAATGTAACTGGATAACTGTAATTTACGCTTTATCTTATTCAAACGCTGTGTAGCGGCCACAAGGGCGAAATAATTTGCATTATAATAATTAATTAATCATAAATTTTATAACACAACTGACGTTGTGCAAAATTTTGTTTGTTTGCACAGAATCATTTTGGATTATCTCTCTTACTACATACGTACTTTTGTATATTTTGTGGGGTAACAAATGGTAGCTACGTATTCGTAACATTATCTAAAGGGTTTGAAAATTAATACAACACCCATACAATTGACATTCGATAATGTTACTAATACGTAGATGTCAATTATTCCTGCTTACTCCTCTGTGCCTACTCTATCCTACATAGAGACATCAAATTTTTAGGACGCGCTGGTCATTTTAAGAAATATAAATATTTGATTTAATGTGTTTATTTTTTATGCATCAATAGAAAACGAATAATTATGTTGTATGACAGGACACACAAATTGCGAGATGCACAGTTTGTAAGTGTTTTTACGTATTAATAAACATAAGTACCTTCATTATTTTCATACACGTAACCCCCGGGAAAATCCCTGCATTCTAGCATAAATTAATACTAATATAATTAGTATTATAATTATACAATTATGATAAATATACATATATACAACTTTGTACTTACCGAAATATTTTTGCGCACTACTTTTTATGTTTCAAGTTCAAGGCATTTTCACTTCAGCATAATGCATTACTAAAACTAAGTAGCTGAAAATAATATAGAAACAATACGTCCAACAGATCTGAGCAATGTTGACCAACTGAAAGAATAGGTCATGTCGCGATACGGCTATCGCAGTTGCTATTTCCTAAATTTATCCATGTTTACACAATATTCGCTCATTCAGTTTATTATACACACGATGCGAAGTGTTCTAATACGTTTACATTGAAAGAATACAGGGTGTAAAAAGAACAGTCACTATAACATTGATTTTCGATTATACTAACTTTCCTCAGTTTGGAAATGTATTATATATTTTTTTAATTTTTTTCAAAACTTAATTTTTTTATTATTATCGCAAGTCGCAAGAATTACGAAAAATAATGCTTTTTCGTTTTTCTTGCGACAAAAAAAATTGTAAAAAGTAAAAAGAAATGTTTTTAGTTTTTGACAAAAAAGAAAAAAATATTTCTTATTAAAAAAATATTTTTTTGGTAGAATAAAAAACAAGCAAAAAAAAATTTATTTATTTTTGTAATAAAAAATTAAATTGTTTTCTAGAATGACGAAAGGTAATATAATCATTTTCCAAAGTTATAATCTTTTTTTTTTACACCCTTATCGGGTGTAAAAAAAATCGAATTGCGAAAACCTCCATATTGGAAGTCTGTTAACAAAGTTATGTTGACTACAATACATACATTAGACATGGACAAGTAAGTATGTGTTGTTGTTTTTCCATTTGTTTTGAAAAAGTTGGCCTTAGTTCTTTAGTAGCAAAATCTTATGAGTTTGCTACTAAGAACTATGATTTAGTATTATTTCTTATTCGAATCGTAGAAAATTATAATAATAAAAATTATAATTATAAAATTATAATAAAATAAGTATAAATGTATATTCTGTGGCTATTTATATAAAAATATAAATAGCCGCACAACATTGAAATCTATGATTGTGTAATGAACTTACCGTTTTAAATCTATCAATTTATAATCTTATTAACTATTAGTTATACAAGCTGTATTACTGATAATACTGTAGAGTGTATAGGGGTCCCGTATATAGAGTTTATTGTGAAAGTACCAGCGCTGAAACAATAACTTTATTTTCCGTAAACTCTACATAGGAGGCATATATACACCGTAAGTTTTATCAGTCATTTGTTTTATGTTAATTTATAATTCTACAGCAACCAAGGGGATATAGGTTATAGAATCCGTGGCGGGTAGGTACTTACTACTTACCATCGAGTCTTTAATGAGTAAATCGTGTGTTACCTCATATTATGCCTCATGGGTTTTCCGACAGACACGTTCGTACTTTTGATTGACAAGATGATTAACTCTGAACGATGATTATGATGATCATTGATCACTATCAGCCATTTTTACTGTTCGTTAACTTTGATTAGAACAAGCTAAGTTGTATTTAAAGTTAAAGCTAACTCTTCCTTTAATACACTTTGCTTTGTAAACAAATAATTGAGCTAAATTGCAATTACTGCTGTTATGATAAATAATAATAATAATGTAATTGAAACCAATAAATTGTCATCACATTTATTAGAATATATTTTTTGTTTTACATTAATTAGGCTTATATTAGAACTAGCTGTGCCCGCGACTTCGTTCGCGTGGTGTTTGTTTGACTTAAACCGTTTATGCAGCGCATGCAACGAAAGTCCCCAAATGTAAATTGTTTGTTTGTTTAAACGCGCTCATGTCCCGTATATGACGCCCAACGCCGCGACGCCCGACGCCGCAACGCCCAACGTCGTGGAGCCGACGCCGACGCTGCGACGCCGACGCCGCGACGCCTAACGTCGCGACGCCGACGCCGGACACCGCGACGCCCGACGCCGCGACGCCCGACGCCGCGGTGCCCGCCGCCGCGACCCCCGACGCCGCGACGCCCGACGCCGCGACGCCCGACGCAGCGACGCCCAACGTCGCGACGCCAACGCCTGACGCCGCGACACCCGAAGTCGCGACGCCGACGCCCAACGCCGCGACGCTGACGCCCGACGTTGCGACTCTGACGGACGCCGCGACGCCCAACGTCGCGACGCCGACGCCCGTCGCCGCGACGCCGACGCCCGACGCCGCGACGACCAACGTCGTGACGCCCGACGCCGCGACGCTTACACCTGACGCCGCGGCGTCGGCGTCGCGGCGTTGGGCGTCGGCGTCGCGATGTTGGGCGTCGCGACGACGACGCCCGCCGGCGTGACTCCCGACGGCGCATCGCCCGCCGGCGTGACTCCCGACGGCGCATCGCCCGACCCGCGACGCCCGACGCCGCGACGCCCGACGCCGCGACGCCCGACGCCGCGACGCCCAACGTCACGACGCCGACGCCTGACGCCGCGACACCCAACGTCGCGACGCCGACGCCCAACGTCGCGACGCCGACGCCCAACGCCGCGACGCCGACGCCCGACGTTGCGACTCTGACGGACGCCGCGACGCCCAACGTCGCGACGCCGACGCCCGACGCCGCGACGCCGACGCCCGACGCCGCGACGACCAACGTCGTGACGCCCGACGCCGCGACGCTTACACCTGACGCCGCGGCGTCGGCGTCGCGGCGTTGGGCGTCGGCGTCGCGATGTTGGGCGTCGCGACGACGACGCCCGCCGGCGTGACTTCCGACGGCGCATCGCCCGCCGGCGTGACTCCCGACGGCGCATCGCCCGACCCGCGACGCCCGACGCCGCGACGCCCGACGAAGATATCCACGAACAAACATAAAAAAAACATTGAGAAACCACCTCCTATTTTGGAAGTCGGTTAAAAATATTATGTTGATTATTTCATATTACAATCTACCTTTGTGCCAAGTTTCATTTAAGTACGTTGAGTAGTTTGGCTGAAATACCGTCAAATAGGTAGTTACAATTTTTTGAAGATCCCACAAGAACCCTTTCGTTTTTCGGGATTATAATTTTCAATAATGCTCTTCATGTCATAAGCTACCTGCCTGCCAAATTTCATTTAAATACGTTGAGTAGTTTGGCTGAAATACCGTCAAGTAGGTAGCTACAATTTTTTGGAAATCCCACGGGAACCCTTTCGTTTTTCGGGATAATAATTGTTTATAATGCTCTTCAAGTCATAAGCTACCTGCCTGCCAAATTTCATTTAAATACATTGAGTAGTTTGGCTAAAATACCGTCAAACAGGTAGCTACAATTTATTGAAGATCCCACGGGAACCCTTTCGTTTTTCGGGATAATAATTTCCAGTAATGCTCTTCAGATCATAGGCTACCTGCCTGCCAAATTTCATTTAAATACGTTAAGTAGTTTGGCTGAAATACCGTCAAATAGGTAGCTACAATTTTTTGAAGATCCCACGGGAACTCTTTCGTTTTTCCGGATAATAATATTCCAATAATGCTCTTCAGGTCGTAAGCTACCTGCCTGCCAAATTTCATTTCATTCCATACAGTGGTTTTAGCGTGATGCGACGACAAACATTCCCATATGGACAGACAGACAGACAGACAGACAGACAGACAGACAGACAGACAGACAGACAGACAGACAGACAGACAGACAGACATTTTTTTCAAAAATGTTATTTTTAGGTTCTGTGGCTTATATAGACCCCCTTTTTTTAATTTTCACTAAAATATTCTTAATGTACAGACATGACCCCTCTACAGATTTATTATATGTATAGATTAGTAGATATTGCAACACGCAATTTAATCCATTAAGTTGCACCTACCTAGTGTAAGTGCCAATTACATATAGATCTCAGTACCTACTTATATCTCAGTATAATCTATCACAGTTAAAATAATAGGGACGAGTTTAAATTTATATAACACACTAGGGTTGTAAAGAGATTTAGGCCATTGTGGCGTAGGCGGAGCGAATGTTTAAATGTTACTCAGAAAGGAGTAAAAAAAATAAAGATTTATTTTAATTTATAATGTAAAATCTTCTCAAAATTTTGAATTAATTAAGGTAAAATATATTTTAATGGAAATTAAGTATTACAGAATGTAATTGATACGGTATTTATCTATTTTATTTAATCCTAACACCATAAATTTTATTTTGTATTCATAATATGAGTGTTTGGTTACTCGAAATAAATGACTATTTATTATTATTATTTATTATAAAACCTTTGTTATAACTTCGATAGAAAAATAGCGGACACAGTCGGAGTACGACTTCACGCGGAAGTTCCGCAATTACAATGGGGGACTCCATTACAACTCTATTGCACACCAACACAATCGGGTTGTTTTTGGCATATACAGAACTCACGAGCTTTTGGATTGGAAGTACAGTTTCCGAAACCCTTGGACAGCAAAGGAACAATAATTTTAGCCTTAATAAAACGTAGCTGGGAACCTTGTTCACACACCGTTGCGTCGTATGACACGCCTTCTGTCGTCGTAGAAAGGGACATGTGATGATAAAGGTATCCCTTATCTCTATTGATCATGTAGTAAAGAGACGTAACGTTTTTAATGACCAGAGGGGCGCATTTCGTGCAGCTCACTGTCCTGGTGTTTTTTATATGTTTCTGTAAATAATCTTGGACCAATTGTACGCTTCTTATTGTTTTCAAATTGGACGGCAACACCTTTTCCAGGGAATACAATCTATTGCAGCTGCACCATTCGAAGTCGATACCGAGTTTTTCGCAAGTGCGCTTATCGCTGACTTCGTCTAAAAGGCTTTGATGACTTTCGGCGTTTTTGGGAGACTTATTTGGAGCGTTCTTCTTGCACATGGATATTTCACTTATATCGTACAGAGTATCGTAAAGATCGAACGGTGTCACCAACCTAAATTGATTTATTTTTAATGTCATGGGCTTTTTGGCAAATTTCCGTCTAAATTCCTCCGGAATATACATGAAGAAGGCTGGCGCCTGGTTATCGTAGAACGCTTCCAACGTCAGCGGCCGCCCCTGATTTTGTAATCCGTGGTCACTTACCAGTATTACGAAAGTGTTTTTCAATATTCCAGTATAAGTGAGGCGGGTGAAAAAGTCCTCTAGCATCTTATCAGCATCTTCGCGATAGTTGTCTACAAGTTTGCTAAAGGAATTTATCCAGAAGAAACCGAAAAAAGGGGTTTTTCTGTAAGCTAAGGCAAAATCGTACGCGTAGTCCAGTAACTGCTGCGCTGATGATTTTTTGCCCGTGCAAACTAATTTGTTGTCGTGGATTTCCCGTTCGTAGTTTTGGAAAAGAGGATGAATGTAGTGGTAGGTAGATGCGTCCTTGAAAGGGTATAGCTTGTTTATGCTATCTGACTTATTGACTAAGTCCTCACCAAAGGCTGTCACGTATGCTGCGTTCTCGAATGTTTTCCAAATGGGGTCGTGGCATAATTCAGTCACATACGAGCACTTCTCTGTTCCCATGTAAACGTCATGACCTATGAATGCGGTCATTAAATTGGCGATTTTATTTGTGTCTTGGAACTGAAAAAAACAACCAAAAATCTTTTTTTTACCTGTTTTGCTCATTAACACCAAAATAAACATTCAGTAACACGTCCTAAAATTATCTTTATTCATTCAATGATATGTTAAATTATCTAAAAAACTATATAATAATCAATTTTACTATACCTTGTGATATCCACGAAAAGCGAGCCAATTGTTGTCTTTAAAGAAGTTGACTGTTCTCGTCATGGTCTGTGAAAACCTCGACAAAGACATTGAGTTGACTCCAACAATGAGGACATTGAATTTATCAGAGCAAGCTGGTCCATAAAACCCTATAGTCTTAACAAAGGCATATACGTCTTCGTATATAGTTTTCTCCTCGTCTTTCTCCGTGATCTCGTAGCATTTGACGCCAATGAAATCATATTCTATGCGAATCATGTACCCATCTCTAATATCTTGGCACCTAGGTTAGAAAAGAAATAATTTGTGATCAATATTATGGTATCAAATGTACACCTATCTGTTACTGTTAAAGGTCGAATTACAGTAAATCCTAAGATTTATGAGTAAAACCTAAGATTTACCAACTCTGAATGGTAAAAGCCCGAACGATTTTACGATTCCCACTTTTACCATCATTCACTTGGTAAATCTTGGTAAGACAAATGAGTAAATTACTTAAAATTACCACTATTTTATTACCTACGAAATAACTATGCTACCTACATAAAAATATGTAGGTATCTAAGTTTTTGACTGAAATAAATGAATAAGATTTTATCTTGGTTTTATTCCCGACCAACAACCAAATTTTACTAGCTGGTAAAACCTAGCATGTATTAAATTGTAATATAGTAAAAGTCCGAAAAAATGTCTATTTTACTCTTAAATCTTAGGATATACCGTATATCTTTTACAGGAACATATCCATCCGGGGTATGAGAGTAAAGGATAAGCGAGTTTTCTGGTTTACAGCGCACATATTTGGGCACTATAAAATAACGGCTGCCTAGGCGGACTGGTTTCAACAAAACCAGCCATCATCATCGTTATGGGAGCTATCAAATTTATTGAGACATGTGAAAAGTAAATAAATGATACAGAATGCTTACTCTGTTCGCTTGGTCCCATTGTGGTCTGTACTGAATTGGTAATAGCAGCAGTGGTATTCTGAGTCCTTAGCTATGAGTTTTGCCATCGCCTTTTCTTCTATGGTCACTTGTACAAAGTCACGGTCGTATCTCTTCAGAAACACCGCTCTCTCGCCGCAAGTCGCATTATCAATATTCTTAGTTTCATTATATTGTTTCAAGATCATGGGGATCTTACATCCCGGTGTGTTGATCATGAAGGCTAGAAACAGACATTATTGTTTTGTACAAATCCTTTTTTTTTTTCTCGAGGTCCACGTCTGGCCCTGATGTCACGGCGACTCATTTTTTTATTTCATAGGGAAACATACAGTGTACCTACATAATATAAGCTGCTTAAAGACTATCTAAATTCTTAACACTATTCACACGTTTCCACATATAGGAAAATGAAAATTGCTTTTCTAATCTAAAAAATAGAAATATATATCGTCGTTTCAGCCTTTTACTGTCCACTGCTGGACATAGGCCTCTCCAATACATTTCCAGTGCGACCGGTCCATTGCCACCTGCATCCAACGTGACCCGGCAGTTTTCAGAAATATATATATAGGTATTATATTCATCATCATCATCAGCCTGATGACGTCCACTGCTGAGGACTGCGGGGTATGCGGGACGCGCGGGGCGATCGCTTATCTACCTACACAGCGACGCGAAGCAACAGAAAACAGTATTTTTAACCGACTTTCAATAAAGGAGGAGGTTTCTCAATTCAACCGTATATATATATTTTTTATTTTTGTTCGCGGATATCTTCGTCGTTTATGAACCGATTTTAAATATTGTTTTTGTGTTGTGTAGGGTATAATTCAAATTTGGTCCCATTGTCACCAAAATGGTGACCTGATGATGGGATCCGTGAGGAATCGAGGGAACTTTTAAAAATTTATACGGAAACATAATATATGGATTTTGATATTTTCTGAAGAAGTCTAAGCATATGTTACCAAATAGTAAGGTTTTGCACTACATATATCCTGGACCTAAAAGTACTGAACAGAACTTCTGAGTCCTTAGGAGATACATGTTTGAAGATTTCAGCGTTGTTTAAAGGAATGCAAGCATATGGCACTACGTCAATTACAGTCGAACTTGGTCTCGGCGTCACGACGTCTGGCGTCGGCGTCGCGACTTAGGGCTTCAGCGTCGCGGCGTCGGGCGTCGACGTCGCGAAGTCGGCGTCGGGACGTCTGAACGTCGGCGTCGCGACGTCTGGCGTCGGCGTCGCGTCGTCGGGCGTCGGCGTCGCAGCGTCGGGCGTTGGCGTCACGACGTCTGGCGTCGGCGTCGCGACGGCTGGCGTCGGCGTCGCGACGGCTGGCGTCGGCGTCGCGTCGGCTGGCGTCGGCGTCGCGACGCCTTTCGTCGGCGTCGTGACGTCTGGAGTCGGTGTCGCGACGTCTGGCGTCGGCGTCACGACGTCGGGCGTAGGCGTTACGACGTCGGGCGTCGGCGTCACGACGTCGGGCGTCGGCGTCACGACGTCGGGCGTCGGCGTCACGACGTCGGGCGTCGGCGTCACGACGTCGGGCGTCAGCGTCGCGACGTCTTTCGTCGGCGTCGCGGCGTCGGGCGTCAGCGTCGCGACGTCTGGCGTCGGCGTCGCGACGTCTGGCGTCGGCGTCGTGACGGCTGGCGTCGGCGTCGCGACGGCTGGCGTCGGCGTCGCGACGCCTTTCGTTGGCGTCGCGGCGTCGTGCGTCGGCGTCGCGACGTCTGGCGTCGGTGTCGCGACGTCTGGCGTCGGCGTCACGACGTCGGGCGTCGGCGTCACGACGCCGGGCGTCGGCGTCACGACGCCGGGCGTCGGCGTCACGACGTCGGGCGTCGGCGTCACGACGTCGGGCGTCGGCGTCACGACGTCGGGCGTCGGCGTCGCGACGTCTTTCGTCGGCGTCGCGGCGTCGGGCGTCAGCGTCGTGGCGTCGGGCGTCGGCGTCGCGACGTCTGGCGTCGGCGTCGTGACGTCTGGCGTCGGCGTCGCGACGTCTGGCGTCGGCGTCGCGACGTCTGGCGTCGGCGTCGCGGCGTCGAGTGTCACGACGTCTGGCGTCGGCGTCACGGCGTCGGGCGTAGGCGTCGCGGCGTCGGGCGTCGGCATCGCGTCGCGGCGTCGGACAACGACGACGCCCGACTGGTGTTGGTCGCAGCGTAATATTACAATATAGCCTTCCTCTATAAATGGACAATCCAACAAAAATAATCTTTCAAATCGGACAAGTAGTTCCTGAGTTTAAGTCAATCAAACACCACGCGAACGAAGTCGCGGGCACAGATAGTACTTATAATAAAACTCTAGAGAGGTCAATTCTGTACATTGAATATTTTTTCAAAATTCTTATTGGAGGATGATTGGCGATCGACACTTATGCCAAAAATGCAATCAAAAATTTTTTTGTCTGTCTGTCTGTCTGTATGTGCACGCATGGAACAAAAAGTATTGAAGGGATTTTAACCAAACTTAGTACGATTGTAGTCCATACTCCTGAGCAGGTTATAGGCTATAAAACATAACGCTGAGACACATAGGAGCCGAGTAGTGACGATAAATTTGAAGTAAGTCGGACGAATTGCGACGCGTGTGGACTGCGGGGTGTGCGGGACGCGCGGGGCGATCGCTTATCTACCTACACAGTGACGCGAAGCAATACAAAACAGTATTTATAACCGACTTTCAAAAAAGGAGGAGGTTTCTCAATTCAACCGTATATATGTTTTTTTTATGTTTGTTGGCGGATATCTTCGTCGTTTATAAACCGATTTTAAATATTGTTTTTGTGTTGTGTGGGGTATAATTCAAATTTGGTCCCACTGTCTCCAAAATGGTGACCTGATGATGGGATCCGTGAGGAATCGAGGGAACTTCTCAAAATTTGTATGGAAACATATGGATTTTGATATTTTCTGAAGAAGTCTAAGCATATGTTACCAAACAGTAAGGTTTTGCACCATATCCTGCAGGGTAATCGCGCTAAAAAACTTTAGCTGAAACGCAACCGAAACGTGAACGTTACTCGACTTTATGACGTATTCGGTATCGCGCTATCCTTTTGACAGCTAGGTGAGACGAAGCTGGACTGTAGTTGTAACTCAAAAGCTGTCTAACAAAAAGTTCATACGGAGCTAGTTTAACTCGCACGCAGCTCGAACGTTTCGAACAAAGTGATCGTATTACGAGTATAAGTTAAGTTTTTGAATCTAAATTGTGTAAAGGACAAAAAATGTTAGGCTGGATTGGAACCGAAACGCAGCTGAAACACAAACGAAACTAAGTTGAACCTCAAATGAAACGTTGTACCTGCAAGCATATGCCACTACGTCAATTACAGTTGAACTTGGTCTCATAGTTATCAAAGTGGATGCCTGAAGATGGCGTCGTGAGTGATCGAGGGAACTCCTCGAAATTTATAGGGACATAAATTACTACAAATACAAAATTACTAGTTATATTCGAGTAACATAAGCATATCCGACTAAAAACATAATTTTAAAGCAACTATCAAGGTAATACCACTACTGCTTAGTCTTTGAAGATATACGTTTGGAAATTTCGACATCGCTTAAAGTACTGCAAACATATTATGTCACTATATCAATTACAGTAGTCATCACCACCCCTGTCTTCACCAGATAGTATGTATCCATATATACTATCATAACAATCGAGCGTCGGCGTCGGCGTCGCGGCGTCGAGCGTCTGCGTCGCGACGTCTGGCGTCGGCGTCGCGACGTCCTGCGTCGGCGTCGCGACGTCCTGCGTCAGCATCGCGGCGTCGAGCGTCTGCGTCGGGACGTGTGGCGTCGGGCGTCGGCGTCGCGGCGTCTGGCGTCGGCGTCGCGACGTCGGGCGTTGGCGTCGCGGCGTCTGGCGTCGGCGTCGCGTCACGGCGTCGGGCGACGCCCGACTGGTATTGGTCGCAGCGTAATGTTATATAGCCTTCCTCTGTAAATGGACAATCCAACAAAAATTATGTTTCAAATCGGACCAGTAGTTCCTGAGATTAGCGCGTTTAAACAAATAAACAATTCACATTTAGGGACTTTCGTTGCATGCGCTGCATAAACGGTTTAAGTCTATCAAACACCACGCGAACGAAGTCGCGGGCACAGCTAGTCATAAATAAGTAAAAAAAGTATCTCTTTCAGCGCTGGTACTTTCAATGTAAACCGTATATACGGTACCCATACACACCCTAAAGTATTATCACTCATTAATACAGCCTGTATACTTAAAAAAATACGTGTTGTCGGCGACGTATGGTGCGCTTCATTCCTGAGTCTCTCCCAGAACCTCCGGTCGGCCTGAACTCATCCGCCTCGAAAGTTGAGTCGGTAATCTCACTACAAAGGAACTAAAGTGACCTTGTGACCTTATATCCCGACCCTCAACTCTCAAGGGGAGGGGCATCTTCTTCTTCGTCTACGACGTCCTTAACATCCATGGACAACTGCAGATGGACCAAGTACAGCGGCGTGGAGCGTACATCACACCGCATGCTCTTCTCGAGTCCGCTGGTTGCGGTGCCGCAGTGGTTGCGGACGGCGGGCTTCTTCTTTCTTCTCTCCACCAGTATGAAGCCCTCCTCATCGCACCACCTGCTCGCGTCTTTGAGATTGAGGAGGTTCAGCATTACAGCTTGCTCAGCATTGCTGATCTCTTACTTCCCTTTGGTTTTGCCCCCGGGGGAGGAGCGGGGTGAGCGGCGATATTTGCGACACTTTTCTGCTGAATCGCTCGTTGCTCGGCGACTGCGTGATCCAGAGGCGAGCGGGGCATGCGGCGGTTGCTGACTCGTCAGATAAAGCTGACACACAAAACGACATGGTCACGCCACTACGAAGTGTGTTGACGAAGGGAGTTGAATGATCGGGTGACCCGCTTATTGATTTATTCGATTTTATTATTGCAATAATTCACTATGTAAGTCATGGATGGTAGACGATGCATCTCATGCATCCAATCTACCCGCATCTCGTCCAGCTTTGTCTTCATCTTATTTAAATTTTCCAGCAGTCAGCAGGATACGTCGATGTGGTCCAGCGTCAATACCGGCAGGCAGCTTGTGGAGATCTTTCGCTACAAAGGCTGGCAAGGATCCGACTGCATTAGCAGAGAGATAATATTCCGCAAGCTTCTCTCGGTTACATCTCTCCGTCGCAATGGCATATTCGCGCTCTGGCCGAGCGTCTCGTATAGCAGCAGCTTGCCCTTGCAAATCTCCTCGTTAGTGAAGGAAGACTTGCAGATCTGCATGATTGCTGACCTCGTCGATGGTGTCGACGGAATGTTGCTTAAATGCCAGTAAGTCTTTGGCTACGATCGCCATGGTTACGGCATTCAGTCGTGCGATTCACAATAATATTATGATGTTACATACATAAAATGTCCTTAAACAGTAATATTTTATCATCTCTATGATAATATGATATCCCCTTCCGGTGTGCACAAGGAGATAAATACAAAATAGAGCGGCCCCAATGTACCTTTAATCTATATAAAACTAAAGAGTGGTCATGACTTATGATGGTACATGAAACATTTATTGTAAGTAAAAAAATGCCGTATTTATTATACATAAATACATATCCGACCTGAACACCGGCGGGCTCGACCACCGAGCTATCCATATATATAATATACTTACAGGTTGAAAATCGAGAGGTCGTCGACTTTCAACCTGTAAGTATACTTCTTGAACCATTAATCCTAGATAATTATGGCGATACTAAGAATATTCAGTTCTATTTCCTTCTACAAAACCCTTTTTTTTTTCGTTGGCCGAGTAGTTGACCTAGTGGCCCAAAATGATAGGCCGTTTGGTGGGTAGCTTAGGACCAGAACTGTGAAATATACATTTAATCCCGAAGAAGTTCCCATGAAATCTTAAAAAAAAAAGTATCTACCTACCTGAAGGTACCAATTTGACGTTATTTCAGGCGTCACGTGGAAAAAACCACTCAAAGTATTTAAATGAAACTTGGCACTTGGTATGTATATAGATCCAATTGTTTTGCCAGTGATGTCAGGACCTGCTCATGACGGTTAATGACGTTTAAATATTTAAACGTCTTTGATGACTGGCTTACAATATTTAAAAAAATGTAAAGGATTTAAAATAATCGATAAGAACAAACATTTTATATATGTTTTTTAAACTTCATCTTTACGAACATAATAATATGCTTATTTTCTTCAAATTGGGAAGAAGATAAAGCACATAATAGACATATATTGCACCAAGGATAGTCTAGCTCTACATGCTGCTACCTTTGTCTGTCAATTGGTGTTGTATCAGACAAGAAAGGTTATCCGTGGTGTACATATTTTAAGGGGGCCATTGATTTGATCTGAATATAACTTACACGGTCTATTTTCTTCAAACTCTAGCGAGAGGTCGTCCAGGGGCGCTGATTGTTGCTCGTACACCAGGTCTAAGGGAACATGGCTCATGGGCTCCTCCACTAAATAATGCTCCTTGGTGACTCGAGGCTTTCGATTCATTAACAAAGCATTAACCAACGCAAGAATGATAATGAAACTTGCCGTCATAATTTGGAACTTCCTCGAAAACAATTTTCGCTTCAATTTGTTTACCCTGAAAAGCAATACAAAGGAATATAGATGGTTCTGACTTTTTGAACACAAGATGGATGTCTGTTTCAAAATCATGCGCACCTAAACTATCTATGCGACGGGGACCCGTGACCAGTAGGCTTACTCCCGACACAATCGAGAATCAAATCAGTTCGATCTCAACGGCTTTTGGTGTTTTATTTGGTGGATTACTTTTAAACTAACTAGGATAAAGAAAATCGTTAGATTGTAACTTTTTGTACTCCCGACCATATCAATCGACTGAGAATCAAAATAAACAAACGTCTATTTATTCGGGAGTACACGGCACGGTCGAATCTGAACCAAAATCGAATCAGTTTGAAGAGGAAGCCACCAGGGTCCCGATTCTCGTAACTCGAATCTTTATTCGATCGTCGGTCTGTCCCGCCCGCACGCGCGCTAAGTCATACGTGCACGAACGAAATAGACTAAGATTCGAAACAATGTTCGAGGCACGAGAATTGGGGCCCTGGCGCTTAGTTTTCAGAATTCACTTAACAAATCTGGCGACCCCATCGCGCAACTGATGGGCGTGGTTATAGACCCTGATTGTATTGTTTGCTGGTCTCAGCAGAAGACCGCGATCGCGCGTCGCAGTAACGATATCGATGATTAATTAATAGTCGAAGACGACACACGTGTTCTGTTTGCAATTTTTAAAGAAACCTTGATGCGTATACTTAGTATTCCCCGATACTGTATGACATACCTACATGTATTTGATTTTCATTTGGCATTTGGCAAACTTGAAACTGACATTGAAAATGTGAACATGTATTAGTAGGATTAAATGTGCACTACAAATACCCAATGACCCAATGACACATTTAAATATTCCATTACCCACGGCATATTTTTCATGGCCGACTTTTTGTAGCTGAAAAATAGAACATCTTATATCAATACTTTTTATGGGCGACTTTTTGTAGCTGAAAAATAGAACATCTTATACCTATCAATATTCCAGCGAAAATACTTTAAATGCTATTAATAATTATAAATATTCACCGATTCAAAGAAGAAATACAATGGCTTATGGCCTCTTAACAGTTTTAACTCTTATGGCACATTAATCTATTCGAATTTCAAAATTTCAAATGTTCCTGCTTGTGCTACTGGTGAGACAAAAAACGATAGCCTCCACAGGTAGATTTTTTTTTTTTCAATCGATCAAATTGAATGGTTTTTTTCAAAATAATTATTAAGGACTTGGTTCACAAAGAGAAGCGACCATGTCGTCCTGAATGATTGTTTTTAATTTAGTAAGTGTATAGCATAATCTCACGGTAGATCCGGCTGCGTAGTGATGGTCAGGCTGTGTTTGATGACGATCTTTTCCTTGGACGCCGCGCCGAACCTACGGCACTCCGACCAGGATGGACCACCATTTTTCGGTGGAGGCGACCTACATGTAGAGATGAATTGTACCGTTTGTAGGTGTTAGGGTATCCAACCACGACATTTTGTAGTACCGATAATCGGCCAGATTTCACCTCCATATAGATAAATAAAATGATATGATGTATCCTGGAGATAAATTAACTCTTGACCCTCAACCCCTCGTTCCCTTCAACAGTTATTTATCTCCAGGATAACTCATCGTCGACTCTGTAAATTAACTTTTGAGGGGAACGAGGGGTTGAGGGCCCCTCAACAGTTAATTAATCTCCAGGAGTTAATTTCAGAAAAACGCGCATATGTGGCGCGTGCTCCTGGAGTCGACCGCGACCTCGCCCAGTAAATGCGCCACAGGTATCGGGCTTTTGGTTTATGCATAACAGTCAATTTGCCTTGCTTTGTCATCGCTCGGCAACGCTCGACTAGCTGGCCGATTGAAGGCGAGCGCCAAAGTATGGACAGATCATTTTCCGACACTTGTCTTCGCTCGTCGTCGCTCGCGACCACTCCTCTCACTTCGGATCGGTGTCGGTTTTTATGCACAAATCAAAGGCACTCGCCTGCGCTCGGCCGACAGCGTCCACATGTTTGCATCTCTACAAACGCTCGTCTACATTTGCCACTTGTGTGCATTTGCCGAATGTGTGGACGGTAGCACTCGCCTTGCACATATTTGCCGACGCTCGCGTTGGCCTACGCTTGGCCAATATGTATAGCGGACTTTACAAAGTGCGGGGAAAAAAGAACGTGTTTTAATCTGTAGAACATACTTGTCAAAAACAGTAGACGTATGAAAATGTTGTCGGTGATTTTTGTTTTTTCATACCAAGCGATCACCGATTATCGCTCGTGGTTGGGCACCCTTATTCGTCACGTTCTACTTTTAAATTTTAATGTACGGCGCCGACAGACCCTGTTATCACTTTTGGTCCTTGTTGCAACATGACAAGAACGAAAAGTGGTAATCCATCTGCTAGTGATTAGTGACCTAATTAAAAATAGTACCTAATACCTATCAAATCAAATTGAGTATATTATTGACGTTTCATTTTCTACTGTTGATTTTTTGGCATTAATTTTGTTGTGCCAAGTTGATATTTACAAGTAATCTGTGTCAATAATTATCAAAAAACTATTTCCTGTTAATAATTGTATTGCGCCGTGAAAATAGATTAATTTTCACACGCACTCGGAGTGAAAACGAACGCGAGTGCTGTCAGGCGGAAAACATAGTTTTGTGACATATTTCCCTACTCCCTGGCAAACTTATATACTAGAGAAGGATACAATATAAAGTATAAAATGAGTTCTTTTTAGCCAAGTACGTGGTATGGCAACTAGAAGTTTAAGCTGCGTTTAACCAACCTAAGTTTTTAAATAGATATACAAAAAAAATATTTTGTAGAAATTTTAATTTGTGTGTATTAGGATTAACCAAACTATTCATTTACTTAACATTAGTAAACAAATTTAAGTTGATTCATACAATGATCCTTAATTGTTAAGTACAAGAATTTTAGTATTTTAGAACAAAAATATTATTGTTTTGTTAGGAATCAAATTATTAATATTGTAATAAAATTACCATCAGAAGAACATAATTACACTACACTACAACATAGGTAGGTAATCTTTAAAACAAAAAAAACACGCACCTTACAACCAAAAGGCGGAAAAAGTTAAAAAACTTCACATGATAAGCCCTCCTCTCCACTTCCATGTTCATTTAAATTATCAAGCACAACCTTTATATAGACCACCTCCTTTTTGGAAATCGGTTTAAAATTACAATTATTTGTATCTACGTGAGAAGGTACGTCGCGTTGAAGTCAGTAGGATCACTCTACAGAAATGTAATGTATGTTTTATCAAAACATCTCATACAAATAATAACAACAGTAGGTAAATACAAAACAAATAAGTATTTGCTGGATACAACAAGTCTGCTGCACAATTGTCAATTGTCATATTATCTACTTATAGGTTTTTACTTTTTAGCTATCTCAGTTAAAAATTAATGCAGCCTAGAGAAAAAAGTTATACCTATGCAGGTTGTAGGTTTGAGATTGCTATCTCAAAAGAAACAAAAACATAATATTATAACACGTATTTGTGTATCTAATAATTTAGATTTTTCATGAATTTAAAAATTTAATCTTTAAAAATTAAAACATACATTTTCAGGCAGGAGAAACTTTCGCATATTATATTATTATTAATATAAATTATTAGAATAATCTAATCTAATTAAACATTATTTTAAAAACGTTACTCTTCTTGTCTACCAAGAAAAGTTCAAAATAAAACCGAACACTTTCAAAATCTTTCAGCAAGCGCGAACAAAGAAAGTGCGAAATAAAGAAGCCTATCTGCCAGCAAACGTACTCACCCCGTCTCCTCATCTGGTGGTATCTCTGATGACATCGAAGCAATTTTCTTGTTTATTATTCAATCAAGTAATATCTTACAACCGAGATAATATGATCCCTAGCGTCGGCAGAAAATTAATAGTTCAAAATTTCCAGCCTGCCATAGCGCAGGCGTGACGCTTCGATTTATTGGCACACAGCCAGGTGAGGACACACACGCAACAGGTTTTGCATGCACATACAAAGTGCATCCTACTCCTCTGACCTATTGGTCCTGCGCTATGGCAGTTCAATAGAACTGACCCGCATCCAGGGTCAGTCCCAGGTCCCGAACATAACTAATCCCAGTTTTATGGCCAGTTAATTGAAATATCGTCGCTTTACGTTCTCAACCTCGTATCAAAGAAACTACAACTTTTCAGTAGAGTCAAAAAACTTAATAATTTTAGATAATATAATGACATGGATTTTGGATGTATACTGAACCTCATTTAAAACAAAATCCATGTCATAATTAAACCTAAAACTATCAAGAAGACTCGACTGAAAAGTTGTAGTTTTTTAGATACGAGGTTGAGAAAGTAAAGCGACGATAATATGTAATTTTTTTATTTACTTTTTTTAATTTCAATAGGTAACTTAAGTACTTAATATAATGTATCTACAAGGTTCATAATCGTCGCCGCCTATAAACATTTAAACACAAAGAAAGTGACCGCGTAGACTGCAGACGTGATTGAAGGCCATATAATTTACACTTGAGTAGATGCACACATTTTTCAACGATATTTTTGATCTTATATCTAGACGAGCGGCAACTTGTGTACATTATAAAATCATTTTTTCCAAAACTTAACATCTATGCAAGTTAGTGATACTTGTGAAATTGTTCAATTTAATTATGAGGGCAAATAAACGCCATTTTTCGGTGGTCGTTGGCTTCTGCATAAATAATAAATAGTTTAATTGTACTCGTAATTAATAATAATATTATTAATTGTCTTTTGAAACCTATTAAACCGGGCGAAATACGATTTGTTACCCACGTTTTTTCACAAACGTTTTAGAAAAGGTATTAAAATACCTCTTTTTTATTTTAGGTAGGGACACAGTGATAAAATTTAATAATAAGCGTGGGTAATATGATATTGTAATATTCTACTAATGTTATAATATTGTAACTCCATAATATCACAGTTGCAATACACAAGCTACTGGGTGAACGTGTGTTTTATTAATATTCCCTTTTAAGAAGAGTATCTAGGTTTATAACCATAATCAATATAATATTCCTACTTAAAACCGAAATTAGGCAAAAAATAAAACAAATGTTGTTTCTAAATCAATTTTATTAATAAATAAGTTATCACATTCACACGCACACGAAAATCTATTTTACAATAAGTTATGGAGGCTCAAAGAATCTTAATAATTTAAAACTTTATTATTTAGGTATTCGTGATTTTTTTTTTTTTTATTTATGCCAAATAAAAAAAAAACATTGGCTACGTCTATTTTTGTGTAGATTTAGCAGGAGCATGGCTTTAATTTTAAAGTGCCAGCTCTCGCAATATCTGCTATATTTTTAGACTCGCGAAAAGTCATAGAGGGATTAAAAAACTTTGTGTAACTTAGCAAATTAATATAACAATATTCATCTATGGTAAAACATTAAAATGCTCACAAATTAATACAAGGTGTCTCGGTAATATTGCAATTTACTTGCAAAATTGTTATAAATAGTAAAATTGTATGCAAAATAGACTTAACTAATAGTACATAAAATATGTAGGTATGTTTTGAATGTTCACATTGTTATGTTTTTAATGGCTTTAGGTGGAAGATAGTTCGCGATTGTACATATTTTTATGTTACAAAATTATAGTTCAAGCCAAATGCTACTTTAAAAATTGTAACCTCTTTTTATTGACGACTACCATTACAATTATAGCTACTATATTTTTCAATTAAAAACTACAAACTTACAATACTGCTATGTACAGAACTACAACTCTAGAAGTTCCAATAAGAAATAGTGTTACGTCTACTTTATCTAGGCGAAGAAAATAGTGCAAGAATTCTTCCTCAGTCTTATTTTGTTGCTCATATTGTAAAATACCAAGCAATAGCTATTTATTACTTTTTTAACCTATAAATTACTAATAAAAATATTAACACAACTGGTTTATGTTAAAATCGGCTGTCTTTCGTACAAATACTGAAACACTAATTACAATTTACAGTAGAGAGTCCCCTCTATTCGCAGGCTGTAACTAACACTGCTTGGCGGAGTGACAAGGACAACATGCGAGCGCTATCCAACCCATCATTTCGGTAGTATTGGGCCGTTTGTCTGTTGATAGTCAAAGACAACATTGAATTGGTAATTATGTTAGTTGAAATACAACATTGAATGGGTAATTATGCTGGTTGAAATACAAAATTGAATGAGTTGTTGGTTGAAAGACAACATTAAATGGGTAATTATGCTGATTGAAAGACAAAATTGAATGGGTAATCAAGTTGTGTAAATATTTTTAAATAGTAGGGGTGGTAAGTATATAAAGTAAATACAACTTAATTATAAGATGGGGATATAAGACCAGGATTCTCCTGAAAACTGGAGGACATTCAGAGCATTGAAAATATAACTCTGGCCTTATACAATAAAGCTGGAAATCGAAAACAACGATATGGATTCATAGTCACAAACAATAATAAATCATTGTATATTCGCATCACTAACTAGTCTATGGTTGTGTCGTAACGGGACGCACTATAGTTGCAAAGTTGTGTTTAAATACAACCAGTGTTTTACTTTAGGAAGTAGAAGGGTAGGTTGGGTATAATGGAAATTATCCTAAAGGTTGATTTTACTATCTTTATGATGCTTGTTATATCCTTTGAGATCCTGAGTTATATTCAGTTGCTGATCTTGCGTTCATTCAATATTCAGGACTCTGGCGGAGCTGGACATTCTGTAACAGATAAATATATTGTGTTACATGTCAGAAAATAAACAATGTAAAGGCCAATAAAGGGCTTAGTGCCGCACTGCCGAAGTATGCACAAAATATAAATAAATCTGCCGCTCTTATCATAAATAACGCAATCGACATTTTTGGCGAAAATGAGTTAATGGTGTGACTCAATTTTAAATAGCTGTTATACTTTTAGTTATTTTGTTAATTATAAACAAAATAATATGTGGATCCATTCCAAACTAATAACTAGTCATAACCAACGTAAAAATATCATAAATTAACTAAATATGTAGATTGTAGGTACATATAATATCAAACATGCAAATGCAAAGTCCACATTGAAAGGCACTAAACAAAACAAAAATATTTATATTAATTTCGTAGTTTTTTTTATGAATATTCCCATTAGTTTCATAGAGACAACGAAATATATTTAAAAAAACTTTGATCGCGATTTACTCGAAAATAAGCTCCAAGCAAATGCGTTGTTTATGATAAGGACGGCAGAAATGTTCTCAACCCACTATTTTGGTAGAATCATAAATTAACATAATATTTCCTGTTGCCGCTATGACATAAAATACTAAAAACAGAATACAATAAATGTTCAAGTGAGGCATACAACAAACGTAATTTTTGGAAACTGGAAATCTATTCTATTTTTGATATACTTAAAAGAAGGCCTTTGTGAAGGAATGCAGATATTAAGTCTCGTGACACAAAACAGTTTGTAAAAATACTCATATAATCTAACGGTGTATGCCCATGGAGAATTGGCTGCATTGTTATGTCTACGTGCCCTGTGTTTGGCCAACTGGTCCTAAATGTTGACCTCTCGTTGACCCACAATGTTTCTAATATAAACATCTTTGTGAACACCCAAACTTTTTACGCATGGTTCAGGCATGAATGGGTATGACGATTGGGTTATTGAATTTACTTTACGCAGAAAATCTAAAAGATGAGGAAAATCTAAAATAAAAAATAGGATAAGATTTGGGAACATTTAAGTTTTAAACAATTAAATAAAATTATCTATTTCTTTCTCTCTCGTTCGCACATTGTATTTAATAGTTTAATATCTTCATTATTTTTCATAGAACTTAAATTATTTTAGTTTTTTAATATTTCAAGGGGGTATGTATTTTGTAAGGGGGCTATAATAACATCGATTAAAAAAACATTTAAAAGACAATTGACTACCTGAGTATAGTTCTTCAGTCTTCTTAAAAAAAATCTAGTAATATGCCGACCTCTGTAGCGCGGTGGTTGAGGGCTTTGGCACTCAAGCCGGTCACGGAGGTCGCGGGTTCGAATCCCGCGGAGGGAACAAAATAGTTTTAAATGTCCCTGGGTCTTGTGTATTAATATAATGAAAATCTCAAATATGTGTAAAGTATAAAAGTATTAAATATATTTACGTAGTCGGGTACGTGTAACACAAGTTCTTCGGATACTTAGCACGGGATTACATTGAGATGGTGTGAAGCGAGTATTGACCTCACACTATCGAAGTTGATTTAAAATTAAAAGCTTCTAATAAAAAAACGAAGTTTGAAATCAGGTGTTACAAAAGCATCAAGTGCCCAAATTTTATGTGTCTAATTGATTATATAAAACGGCACTATCTCATGGTCATCGTATCGTAACACCAAAGTATTGAATGGATATGGATTATGGATGGCACCCCTCGGAAATGACACGTGGGCATTCAGCGGAAGAAAATTAGGACACGCACATGTCTTCAATAACAATATTTGTAATAAGTGACTGAAAATCACGCACATCGTTTATTTCATGTTTAATTTATTACTTACTTACTAATTCAAGTCATACTTGTTGTATTGCTCGCAAATGATATATTTAGTATATATGTAATGATGGAATGAAACGGAAAAACAGGCAGAAATCCGCCGCGCGCCATCTTTTGGCCGAGCACGCGATACTCACTACAGACGGAGCAGGCGATTTCGTCGCTGTTGTCGCCGCAGCCGTCGCGGCCGGAGCACGCGACCGCGGTGCTGCGGCAGCGACCGTTGCCGCACCGCAGCGGGCAGAACTCCGCCGCGCGCCATCTGTTGATGAAACACATGCAACTTTACAATATAGGCACAATGCAAAAGTTATACTTAGCTGTTCCTACATATTTCCAGAGATTAGTAGCTAACTAATATACATTACAATAATATTTATCGCAAAACATGGCTATTGCCTAGTAAAGAGCTTCATTTAAAACAATGACCTCTCATAACGGAGCATATTGTCTAATTGTTCAATGTTCAGCGCGACCGGTAACCTCATGGGAACACAACGTCTTAATAGATTATCAAGTTTATTTACTGCATTTTAATCGTTTACTAAATGGATATTAATTTTATAATACTAGCTAAAGTACATTATACCATATATAAAGAACTACTAAACAGAGTCGGTGTCAAGTTTTATTATAATTGTAATGTTTCACAGTATCACACAATGTTATCTGTTACAACTCTTTTATTTATGTGAGGAATCTCTGCTCATACCGAATTATTCTAAACATAAACAAACATATGAAATTCGACTAAATGTATGTCTCATTAGTCATTGTATCTTTTAATTAAACGGTAAAAAAACTACATTTAATTTACTATATAACATTATAGTATAACCTACTAGGAATAGAAAGAACATAAGTGACCTAGTGATTAGACCATTTCACACTCAAAAGAGTGCAGGTTAGTTTCCCAGTTTGTGGCATGTACCAATGACATAATTTTCAGATCTCAAGTAAATTCTACGGACGCTCTTAAGATCAATGATCTAATCAGTGTTTAATTCTCTTCTCTCTAGAGAATAATAAGATTTAAAAACAGATTAGTTGACTTGAGCGTTCATTTTCCTTTCGAAGGTATGTATGTATTACCTGGAGTGCTCCGAGTTACAGAGGTGCGCAGGCTCGTCTGAACCGTCCTTGCAGGAGATGATGGCGTTGCAGAACTCGAACTCCGGCAGACACTCGCCGGAGCCGCAGCGGAACGTGTGGCGCGGACACCTGGAACATGCAAGTCACTGCTCAAACAACAGAACATGTGGCATGAGGTTGTTATAAATCCATTCCTATCTTCTTTTGAAGACTCTCATAGAATTTCCCACCTAATAAACATTAATTTACCCCTTACCCTTTGAGGGCTTTTATACAAATATCTACCGAAAACACAGGCAGGGGCTTCCCTTTAAAGAAGAACCAGCATTCGCCACTGTAACTACGAATCTGTTGTGAGGTCCACTCTACGAAGTGGGGTCTTCAAAGTACTTTTTTTTTTTTTTTTTTTTTTTTTATTATTTATTTATTTACAATTTTTTACATAATCTGGCATTAACTGCCTCTAACCCTTCACAGAGTTGTGTAGGCAATATGAGTTCTCTTATTTTCTAGTGGCCGAATAAAAAAGGAAAATAATAATAATGGTACATACATACTTAAAAATACCTACGTTACCTTACAATAAACCATAATATGTACATACGTCTTGATAGTGCGCACGACCACAGAACAACTGCACTCGCTCAGTCTGTACCTCGTACATATTATTATGTTTATGCTCAGGCGCCATGCGATTGTAACCGGTTTGTGTAATGAATATAGGATGCTCCTGACTAATTATAATTAGTTAAATGTTGAAAAATATACTATTGTGTTTAAAAATAGAAACTTTAAGTTTAAACGATTGAGATATAGTCTTTTACATATTATAGTCTTTTTTTTTTATTACTTGTTTAGTTTATAGTTTATATAATAATATTTTACCTAAAATAGTTTTTAGTTTATTTATGTTACTTAAATTTAAAGAGTCTATTTGTATTATTGATAGTAAAAATTAATTAGTTTAAACAATAAATAAATGTTTGTAAATGTATGTATGTAGGTTTCACAGGCCTATTAATATCCTATCTTGGGACATGGACATTGTTAGTTGATATTATCTAAGAAGTAAATTTTAAGTTTATTCTTTATGTTTATTTTAGTTATTTTGTCTTTTACATCAGCGGGCATGTTGTTAATTAAATGAGATATGAGATACTGGGAAGTTCTCTTGCCGTACTGATTGTTAAATTTTGGTGTATCGAGTTTATTATTCGATACACTTCTTGTTGTAATATGATGTTTTCTTTTAATTTGAATGTCATCGCGAAAGTACTGTTCTAAAAGAAGTTGGTACTGGACCTTATTATGAATTGGTAGAACATTACAGTATTTAAATAGATCGGCAGGGTTGTCAAATTTTTTATTATTTTTTAATGAAGTTATAATTTTTAGAAATCTGTATTGAATGTTATATATTTTATCTAAATACGTTTTGTATGTTCGGCCGTAGGTACTCAGACCATAAGAAATTATGCTTTCAACTAAGGCCTTATACATTGTCAGAAGTGTATGAAATGTTAGTTTGTTTTTAATGATGTAAAAATTTGCCATTATGTTTCTTAACTTTGTACATATTTTGTTTATGTGATTTTCCCAATTAAATTTATGGTCTATGGTAAGGCCGAGATATGTGTGTTCCAGAACTTGTTCTATTTGTGAACAGTTATTATTACAGTACTGTAAGTTTGTAAGGTGAAGACAAAAGTGGCTATGAGCTATGATTTTTAAAGTATTAGATTTATAAGGATTTCGCATATAGCTCGATCGTACGTGGATAAACTTAGTTTTTTTAGTGTTTAGTACCAATCCGGAGTCATGAGACCATTTACAGATATCGTTGAAGTCTGATTGAAGGTAGTATTCAGCCAATTCAATATTTTCGTGGGCGACCATTAGGCATGTATCGTCTGCGAATTGGTAAACAACAGAATGCTTAATAATATTGATGACATTGTTTACATAGGCCAGGTAATGCAAAGGACCGATTACCGAGCCTTGTGCAGTTCCTTCGGTCACACTAACCCTATCACTAAACGAGTCTGCTATTTTGACTTGATAGCTTCTATTATTCAGGTAATCTTTGCACCAGCTTAGCAGCTTACCTCGAATCCCACTATCATGTAGTCTTTCGATTAGTAGGTCATGTCGCAGTGTATCAAAAGCCTTGCTATAGTCTATAAAAAGGAGAATAACATTTCTTTTTGCATTTAAATGAGCATTGATATCATCCGCGAATCGAGACAGCAGGAGAGTAGTGCTTTTACCAGGCTGAAAACCGTATTGTCTATCGGATAGTACATGATTCAGTGAGTAGTACGACTGCATTTTACTTCCGATGTACTTTTCAATAATTTTATCAAATATTGGTAATATAGTTATCGGCCGATATTGTTCACAGTCATGGCTGCTGCCACCTTTGTGGACTGGGCGTATAATTCCAGTTTTCAGACCTTTAGGATAGTTACCAGTAGAGATAGTTACATTTACAAAGTGTACAATGGCGTTTATAATGCGATCGGAAAGATGAATTATGTCGATAGCTCGGATGTTATCTGAACCCGGTGCTTTGTTAGGATTAATATTTTTAATAATTTTTTTGATGTCTTTATTTGTTGCTTTTGGTAAGTACATAGACATATTTACATGGACACAATATTTTTGTTTGTCTAGTATGTTTCGCGAACACTTAGGCATAATGGAATTAACGCTCGATTTATAATGGTTTGCAAATTTATTCGCGATTGTTTGTGTGCTAATATCTTTATTGAAGGCCTTGATAATTAGTCTATCGATGGATTTTGTGGTTTTACCGATAATATTGTTAATTAGCTGCCATAGTTTTCTAGTATCAAATTTACATTTTAAGATTTCAGCCTTGTAAAAATCATTTTTTCTTTTAACAATAAGCTTATTACATCGATTTCTTATTTTATTATACATTAATTTAAGGTGTTTATTTCCTGTGTCCTTGATCCATTGAGCATATATTTCATCCCTCTTCTTAGTTAAGTTTAAAATGTCATCATCTAACCATTTTTTATTATTACGATTTGTGTTTTTAATTTTATATTGGTACTTTGAATTGTCGTAACAATAGTTAAATTTTTGTTTTAGAAATGTGTAAATAGTATCAGCGCAATGCATACTTTCAACATCCTTCCAATTAACTTGTTGTAAAAGATTTGAACTTTTTTATTATTTATACGAGTTACATACTCTGGAGCATCCTGTAAGTCATTACACCCCGTGAGCGTCGCTGCGATTACTCTGTGATCGGCTAGTACTGTGCAGAGCGCGGCCGTGTAAACGTCTCTCGTGCGCGATCTTATAAATATGTGATCAATACAGCTTTTAGTTACGTTATTATTTAAAGTTTCTATTCTGGTGTATTCCGAGATCCCGCATGAGAGACCAAGCCCGCTCATCATGTTTAAATACGATTCCTGAGTGCTATTATTATTTTTTATATTTATGTTAACATCTCCCAAAAGAATCAAGTCCGAGTTATGAAATCTTTTCAACAATCTATTTATTTCTCCAATGAATGATTTTACAATTGTTTTTGGCGGTCTGTACACCGCGCAAAGTACCATACTGTAGCTAGAACAGGTGATTGTACCGAGAAGACACTCACAAAACATAGTATTAGCTTTGTATCGTGTAAATTTCCATTTATTTTTTATGTATACGATTATACCGCCACCTTTTCGTCCGTTTCGTAACTCGGCGTACATAGAATAACCTTTAATTTGATACAACGACATGATGTTTTCGGAGATGTTAGCTTCGGTTATAATTAAGATATCAATGTATGATTGAGACGTATGCACTAAATACTCAAGGTGAGCAAAGTATTTTATGATAGACCTTATATTCACATGCACAAAATGTTTACTTGCTACGCTTGATCGCGGTGTATACTAGGATGAGAGGATGTGAGCAGGAGTAAAAGAAAAATCGTGACGTAATAAGGGTATGATCCGTTATGAAAATCACCGTAGCCCGCCGGCATATCGGCTGGGGAATGTGGGATTGGGACACCCGGGGGACTACCGCACTTAAGCCCAAGGTGCCTCTTTTGCTATTCTTACTGGACCGACCCAGTATCTATAAAACAGAAAAGAGGGCGTAGCGAGTATCATTTTAACTGAGTTATAAATCTTATAATATGTATGAATTAAGCCTAGCACATTACTCAACTCTAATATCATATTGTGTACTGTCTGAATGATGCATACCAAGTACAAACTGTTCAGGAACTAGCCCAGCTAGAAGAACCGGCCGCGGCGTAATAAATTTGCGCGGGATAAGTTTAATAAAAAAGATGGAAAACTGTACTGCCGTCCTCATCATAAACAACGCATTTGCTTGTTACTTTCGAGTAAATCGCGATCGAAGTTTTTTTCTATATTTTATTGTCTGTGAAACTAATAGGAATATTCCATTTATTTTTGTTTTGTTTAGTGCCTTTCAATGTTGATTTTGCATGTGCAATATGTATCTATTTTGTAAATTTATGTTTTTTTGCGATACGGACGGTTATGACAAGTTACCTATTATTTGGTAATGGATCCACATATTTTTTTTGCGATTAATAAAATAACGAAATGTATAACTAACAGCCATTAAAAATTGAGTTTGATCCTGGTAGATCTGGTCGCGGTGATTCCGAATATACTATTAACTCATTTTCGCCAAAAATGTGAATTGGGTGGTTTATGATAAGGGCGGCAGTGTATTACAAAAGAAGTATCATCTAATGATACGCGTTAATTTGTTATCTCGTAAACAAAGTGATTTAACAAAGTGATATTACTCCCGAATATATTCACGTTTGTTTATTTAAATTCTCAGTCGATTGACATGGTCGGGATTACAAAAAGTTACGATCTAACGATATTCTTTATCCTGGTTAGTTTCAAAGTAGTCCACCATATAAAATACCAAAAACCGTTGAGATGTTCGATTCAGTTCTCGATTGTGTAGAGAGTAAGCCTGCTGGAACTGAAATAAAATGACTTTGAATGGCTTGATCGTATAACTCGTGTTGTACCTATGTTGCATGGCCAGACCTATGTGTGTCACGGACAGCGGGAACACGGACTAACTGTCACACACTACACACCACATACTTACTATGTAGCTTTACTAGTGATAGAGTAGCGAGTCAAGACGTGTAGAATACAGGTTCAAGCGTGCTGAAATGTTTTACGGTTTGTGGCTTATTGTCTGTGGCTTTAAGTTATAATGAAAATAGTGTAGAATAAAACGGTTCGGCCAAATTGTAAATAATAATATTAAAGAACTAACCTTACAATCGATTTTTTTTATGTAAAATAAATCTACCTATACCTAATCGACCAGTATTGTAATCGCTCAAAACAGCCATCACCAAACCCTTTAGATTTGGTATCATTGTAAACTGTATTAGGCTAGATTGATAGGAATTTAAAATTGTTCTTTATTCAGTAAGTACCTACGGCTCACGTTTGCAAGAGTTCAAATTTCGAACAGACTCTTGCAATGAACGTGTATTTTTTTGTAGTGAATAAAGTTAAATATAGAATCACTTTTTAAAAATGCCGCGTTGCCTTTTTATGAATTATAAAAAAACAATAATACTAAAAACGCACATCATTGTTTCTATGAGTTTTGTTGACACAATATTAAGCGCAATTTTAGAGTAGAGCAGAGGCTTTACACATCTAATGCCCAAACCAAACAATCGTATAATAGTTTTTCCACGGATTCTAGTGAACCTACTGTTGCAAGTTATACTATGTACTACTGACACAAAACTGGTTGACGCATTCCTAGAATCTATTACACGGTACTCCGTATCCTTATGGACAAGGTATTTCAACTAGCCAATGGGAAATAGGTCTCAGATACTAGGTCTTTTTACAAGGCTGTTTCATTAAGGACTTCCATCATGATTAAACAGGTCTACTTCTTGTTAATGGTTATAAATGTGTCTTAGCATGTTCCCATACCTTAATTAATTAAATTCAAGTATTTGTAAAACATTTTTTTATAATGTTTGAACCCAAAAAAATAATATTTTCATTGTTAAATACCTACCACTGGAAATTATATTGGGGATTATCCAAAAGTTATTGATTGCGCTGGGTTTTTTTAATTGTTTATTCTAGACGTCGGCTAGGTACCTAAAGCGCGGTAACATACCTACCTACCTATTATCGTAATATTTATTATCCATGTTCTACCTATATTAAATTTTCTCATATTACTCAGATTTGGAATAAAAATAAAAAATTTTATAAATCAAAAAACCCGACTGCGTGAAAAGTGACCTAAGAAAAGTCGGACATAATAAAAAACATAAAAAAAAACGTATTGTAGTTACGGACTACATACATAAAACTATGCCTTGCCTGATGATCTGACGTACTGAGATCATCAGGCAAGGCATAGTTTCGTTGTATGTGTGTGCGACAAGTAATTATACGGCGGCGAGGCGATTGTTTACACATCACGGTGTAGTTCGTAGATCTGCCTAACTTTTTAAATTGGTCTGAGGGTAGGAAGGTGCTGCGTGTTTACGCTATAGCGCAACGATACGCATGTGAGACGTCATGCCGTCAGCAACTTACCCTCTCCTCCTCGTCGCTCTGCAGTTCTTCTCGTCCTCTCCGCCAGGGCACTGCTGCGTGCCGTCGCAGCGCGCCGCTCGCGACACGCACGGCGACCCCGGCCCGCCGCAGCGGAACGCATGCATTGGGCATCTCTCGCCACCATCTGGAATTATACGTGATAGAAGTTGAGAGAGAGCAAAAACTGTCACTAAATTTTCTGAATAGGTACTGCAGTTCACTGGAGCTGAATGGCATTCACAGCTCAATTTAGCTTATAGTTTGCGCTTTTATGATCCGTTTGCCAATTAATTTTGGGACAACTGTATACACCAAATTATTTAAGACCGTTATAGATAAGTTTTCAATATAACTATTTTATGAAAATAAAATAATCGCGTGTTATACGAATACATCCAAATAAATCATACACTATAGAAACCTTCCTTTTGCTGAAAAACTACGACCAATTGGAATAGGTAAAGTCCACAGCCGAAGACCGATGAAAAAGTACACCAGAAGTAAAAAGACGTGCGGTAAAAGGAAAATGTGCAAAAGTGAAATTACCTTTACGTGTACCTTGACACTTCTCGTCTGAGCCGTCCGGGCAGTCGTTGCGGCCGTCGCACACGAAGTACCAGCTTATACACGTCCCTGTTGACTTGCACTGGAAACAACAGAATATGGTTACCATAAACCTACAATATATGCGATTGTGCAGAAGGCAATGTAGAGTATATAGGCGGTATACCTATATTATTATACAGTGTATTCAGATGCTTATAAAAAGCATCTGAATACACTGTGACATTTACATTGCAATTTCTCAAATAATTTTTTGCTATTTGTTTTTCTTGGCTCTCGACTTCGGGGTTTCATGTGTGAAGAAAAGCATGCGTCGGATTAGTATGTAAAAACTTCACTCTGCGCATGATTTCTGGCTATCGTCGTGCCACTTATCAGACCAACTGGTTCACGAAAAGAAGAAAGAGAGAGAGAGTGCTCTTGTCTGGGTACTGCACATTTTCATACCCCAACCATCGCCAAAATCCGTGAGAAACTATTACTTTTTTTCTACCGCATTATACCTCTAATATAAGTTACTTCTCTATTCTAGGTATTCATGTAACACTAAGCTTCTAGACCTTACTTGAAATGTTCCAGGCAGGCACCCTCTATTTCGTGCTGAGCAAGCTGACGTAGAGTTGGTGCGGAACGCGCAGTCACAGCGTTTGTTGACGCAGCGTGCGTTGGTGTCGACGGCACCGCACTGCTCGTCAGTATAGCATGGCATGCCCAAAGACACGGGACCAAGGTCTAATGGAACCACTCCGTCGACACGGACCCGCTGTTTGTCTGCAAACAAAATTATAATCCGATATTATACTTAATTCAGCAGCTGAAGTCGAAAGTATGGAATCGGTATGGTTTAAGAAGTATCTGTGGGATATGTCGAGATTGAATTCAAAATTGAATAGAAGACACTAAAATTACCTTTTGATGATCCCTTTTTCTGCGGACTTTTCTGTGATTTCGATCCGTTTTGCTCCTTGGAGTTGTTTTTCTTGGCATTTTTCTTGTCAACAGATGGTTGAGTTACGACTCTGTAAATTGGTTGATCATTGGCGTGTAAGCTAGCAGTCATCTCATCTAAGTTTATTAGTTCATTGGCATCTCCATCCTTTCTTACAGATATTGGTCGCTTTGCCGGTTCAACTGTGCTGGGGACCTTTAATACTGCTTGCATAAGCGGACTATCTTCTTGGGTACTTAACACGTCGTTTTTGCTTGTGTACATGGGCAGATTGCTTGGTTTAACCTCTGAAACGTCTGCAGCTGTATTCGGTGGGGTAGTTTTATCATCTTCAACGTTGACAGTTTTGTTTGCATTTTTGGATACTACAGTGATATTAGCAATCGGCACTTCCGCATTATGTATATCTTGATCTGTGAACTGTTCTGTTGCGTAAAATGGCACTTTCTGTGGGATACATTTGGAGCCGACTTGTTTAAAGTAAGAGTTACATGCGCATCTTCCGATAAGATCTCTGATCACGAACTCGCAGTGACTTTCTTTGTCCCATAAACGACAGTGTTCGTTACTGTAACATACTTGGCCTGGTGCAGCAGCTGTTAGCAAAAAACAAATTAAAGCGTAAGTATTAATTTAACGAGATTTTGGTTGACGAGCGAAGTGTTTTGTCTAAAAAGGGACAATATATATTATTACCGAACTGAAATGTTTTTTATTAGAATGAACATTAATCATAATCATAATCATAATCATAATCATTTATTGCAAGAATGTCGTACATTACAATTAGATGTTAAAATTAATTACATATAGAACAGACATTCTGCCATTACAATGGCATGCAAAATACAGTAGAGGAAATACATTTTATAATTATTTTTACATATTATATTATTCTAATTTATTATGAATGTCAATTTATTTTTAATAGTATAGAATTACAAATTTATTAGTATTGTACATGTCAATTTATAATGATATATGTAGATGAAAACATATGAATGAAAAATTTATAATCGGATAACACCAAACTCTTGAATCTTACCCGACATAACACTGGGATTAATGTAAGCAAATACATAAAGAATCACTATTAAGTGACCACTGACGTAAAATGTACACATAGCGACTATTCGTGCCTATCTCTTGATATACTCGCAACTAGATATGTTTTTATATTAGAAGCCTAACACGCGTGAAATGATCGCCGACTCTCATGCCTAGTGAGCATTGTGCAAGATACAAACTCATGAACTCATGAATAATGTATACTACAATTGCGCCTGAGCATTTTTTCTCACATTACATTATAGTTTTAGTACAGTTATATCACTTTTCTCATCACAAACGGAAGTATGACAATTCTAATCATGAGAATAAAACTTGTTACCAAAACGTATTGTTCGTGACTGGAGAGTATAGATTTAATCACAACTTCGCTAAAATCACCACTTTCATCGCGTATTACGAGATTACATGGTGTTTTATTGTTAAAGTTGGCAATGGTCTTGACACATTGAGTCTGACCTGGGATGAGATCGAAAGTGTTTTCAATAATCTGTGTTAGCAAAGGCAATATAGATTTTATCTGAGTTACCGTTTTGTCAGCTCGTTGCAACTCGTTGACTAAAATATAATACTTTTCCTAATGAGGAGAATGTATACAGTAGCAGACGGTAGTCGACATAATGACGATTACTTTTTAGGATTAGGTCTGTCCTTCTATCTATCTGTCTGTTTCTAGACACTTTCAATGAACCTACTTTCGTGGTATTCCCAATAATTGTATATAATAAACTTTTTTTTTCCTTCCCACACCCTCCGTATGCGAGGGCGACGATCACTTGGCCGGGTTCAACAAGAATTTCATATTAGTTTCAAGTATTATTGAAGAATGTTAACTCTTCAATTATCTAACCTAAGAACAATAACGAAACAATAGGCTACAATTCTGAGAAGACATTGCTTCTAATAGCTACAGTTCTATGAAATTAAAGTTAGTTGCACTTGTAAAGTAAAGGTTCATTTCTAGTAACTTCCATGTTGTATGTCCTAAGTCTCACTTTATTGCTACTCTTACTTTTACGAGAGTAAGGGATAGATAAATAACTGTCCGAGTGTTGTGAAACCCGACAGAAGCAATATATCCAGAAATCGCCAATAAGCCTGCCAAGCGTGAACGCCCCCCGTGAAATACTTTGGCTCATGTCCAGAAGTGCACTTCATATCTGAAAGGACTACTTACGAGAAAGACAGGTGTGTTTCCTGAACTGCAGGTGACCATCGGTACACCGGCAGACCCCTTCTAGACAGGCGCTGTAGGCAACCCGGAGAGAGCACTGTTCGGAGACCACACACTCCGCTCCTAGGAGGGTCGCTAGAAAAAAAATATAGTAAATTTAGCAATTCTGTAATTAATAATTAGTTATCTGTCTTTAGTCTTCTAAAGATAGGAAAGAAGTAAAAAGAAAGGTTCTTAGAAATCTTTCTAGGATTACCCTGGGAAGATTAGGTACTAGGACTTTTTCATATTTGGATTTTAACCTGGAAAATGTGAAGTAGCTACTGGTAGTATTTAATGATATCTTAAGGTTACAATATATAAGAAGTAATTGGGAATTATAATTGCCGAAAGCGGCCTTTTTAGGCCTCCAGCCTTTAGGTTGGATCTACCAGAAAACTATCTACACACGCTTTGCAGGTTTAAATCCAATTAATTACCATGGGAAGATTCCTAGGAACATTGAGATGTCTTCAATTATTACATAGCATGAATCAACAGAAACATTTTTCTACTATTAATATGTAAATCTATTTTGAATAAATTTACTCTAAATGATATGACCACTATTTTTAAATAGTTTCTTGGATCTCGACTCGAAGATCGCGGCTTTAAATCCCCCTTTGGAACAACTTAAAATGTTGTTTTAATGTTTGGCAGGCAGATTTCTGTCATCAAATCATCTGATTTTCTAATAAGAGAATATTATATTATAACACGATTCATGCTTGGGATCGCCATGTAAAATGTCGGATCTGCGCCTGTTCTTTCGCCAGTTATGTCGTCTATGCGTCCCACCGGATTCTTGTCTTGATATTTCATACTGCCAAAGTATGAACTATCATCGGTTTGGGAACCATTATTATTGTATTGCGTTGCTAGTAAATATTTATTAGAGACTAGATCACTAAAACGCAGGTGAAATCGTTCCTAAGTCTCACCTACATTAAATATAAAGTCCATTCATGTTAGTCTCTGAATGGAGATGATTCCGATCGCGCTTGGATGAGTGAGGGGTTCATGACCCGCGCGACCCTATTTTGTTTCAAGTTCGCCGTTAGCGGCTCTTCAATTTGCATGCAATAGAACACAGTTCTGTATTGTCTAATTATTACTACTACTATTACTTGGTGTTACTTTTACTTGGTGTGTACTTTCATACCTATAGGTCAAGAAACTCAAGATAAACCAATTCTGATATCGAAGGAACATATTATGTGTAAGGTCTAATATAAGTCCTAATATTATACCTACTTGGTAGTTTTAGTAAGCATTTAATTTTAGGTAGTACATGATGTTATTTTTATTAACTTTATTAGCTGACCCGTGCCCACTTCGTTGAGCATAGAAATAGTTTGTGATGAACAATTTAAACCTTCCCGGGACTATTTCAAGACTAAAAATAGCCGAATCGGTTAAGCCGTTCTCGATATTTAGCGAGACTAACGAACAGCAATTCATTTTTATATATATAAGAAAGAAAAGGTAGAAGAAGATCATATATTTATTATAAGCGTTATAAATAAAAAAAAAACAATAATATGAATATTTTTCCTCATAAATTGTAACTGTGCCAATTTCATTCCTAGAATTGTGCATGTGTGATGTGGAGGAGTCCATACGCAAAATACTCTTAAAACTATACTTTTGACAAGACGTCGGGAACCGAAAATCGGAACTCGTTCATATTAGGTACAAGACTCATAATATTATATATAATATAAGTACGTTATGTTAATTATTAAGCAATATAATATATCACTTAGCAAGCTCGTTACTTGTAACGTATCGATACTATAATATGCGTACGTTATGTTAATTACAAAGCAATATAAATTGTAGTTATGTAAATTATAAAGGAATCATATCATAAAAAAAATATATATAATTAATTGAACAAAATTAATGAACCGAGAAGCACCTGTAAGGAAGCGTTATGGCTTATTTACACTTTCATTATAATTTACGGCAATCGGTACAATTGTTTACAATATAAATCAACGGCGTTCCGTGTATGTAAATACTAGCTGTGCCCGCGACTTCGTTCGCGTGGTTTTTGAGCGACTTAAACCGTTTATGCGACGCACGCAACGAAAGTCTTCCCGTTTTTGCCACATTTCTCACTGACGCTTCGCTCCTATTAGTCGCAGCGTAATGTTATATAGCCTAAAGCCTTCCTCTATAAATGGACTATCCAACAAATAAATAATTATTCAAATCGGACTAGTATTTCCTGAGATTAGCACGTTTAAACAAACAAACAAACTCTTCCGCTTTATAATATACTAGCTGTGCCCGGAACTTCGTTCGCGTGGTTGTCGCAATCACTATCGCGATTATCTTTTGATTGCTCGTGTTGATTTTTGTTATTATGATTAACTAGCGACCCGCCCCGGCTTCGCACGGGTGCAATGCTGATACTAAATTAAATACACTACAGAAAAACTATGAACGTTGTATATAAAAACATAGCGGCCCGCTCCGACTTTGCACGGGCATAAATTAATATTGATCTATATTAATTGCACACTGTATTTAAGGTACTTAATTCGATAAGGATTAATGCCGTATTGCTTAAAATAGCTTCGTAAATAAGCCATTTTTTCACGTAAAAAGTAAACAATAAAAATGGTTAATGTGGGTTATCCCTAAAAGATAAACATATACCATCGCGGAATTTTTTGTAGACCTTTTTATGGTGTACAATACTGTAGTACATTAATTTGATCTAACTCGTAGGGTAGGCAGCGTTTTTGCTAAAATAGGTTAATTTACGACATCACGTTAGAAACCTCTAAAATTAGCAATGTTGCCTTAGTATATAATGCATGTATTATACATATAAACCTTCCTCTTGAATCACTCTATCTATTGGAAAAAACCGCATCAAAATCCGTTGCGTAGTTTTAAAGATTTAAGGGCACATAGGGATATAGGGACAGAAAAGGCGACTTTGTTTTATACTATGTAGTGATAGTGATAAAAAGGAATAATTCTTTCATACATATTTTTTGAGTTACTTAAACCGTTAATGCAGCGCACGCAACGAAAGTCCTCAAATGTGAATAATTATCCCCGTTTTTGCAACATTTCTCACTGACGCTTCGCTCCTATTGGTCGCAGCGTAATGTTATATAGCCTAAAGCCTTCCTCTATAAATGGACTATCCAACAAAAAAATAATTTTTCAAATCGGACCAGTAGTTCCTGAGATTAGCGCGTTTAAACAAACAAACAAACTCTTCCGCTTTATAATATTAGTATAGATAAATACCGTTAACACTTTCCATCAATTAATGGTCGTTTTGAGCCATTGCACACCAACGACACTGTAATAATTGTATGTCTCGGCCAACGCACACGCCGTCACTATAATTATGTTGAGGACATCATCGCGATAACCGTTCGAAGTTTTTTGCCGCAAAACCTAGTTTACCATTACCTACAATTAATATTAAACTGCCGATAATTGCTCAATTGAATATTGCTGCTATGTTGCTAACGTGCTAATTATTAGTGTGTACTATAACTCACTGTCTAATATAAAACAATATTATTGTTTTCAGAATGTTCGTGTGTCTAATGTTTTCCGACTTTCATAAAAAAGTATTATTTTTATACGTACCTATTAAACAGTGTGTAATAAGAACAGTCTCTATAACTTTGAGATACGATACTACCTTTCCTGATTTTGGAAATGTATTTTTTTATTTAAATATTTTTTTGTCAAAAACAATTTTTTTACTTTTACAAAAAGTATGTACCACTTAGCGCTGGTACTTTCTTAGTGAACTCTATATACGTGACCCATTCACACCCTAAAGTATTATCACTCATTAATATTATAGCCTAGTGATGTCACAATTTACTGTTCCAATACATTTATTCCACACACAGCACAATTCCCAATGGAATATTAAGCATACAGTTCGACCCACATTTCGATGACAGTACACTTAATTGAAGTGAATTCGGCGCTCCGACCGTGAAAAATCTCGCGTCGATTGAGCCATTGTTCTAATTTTCGGCTCTACTGACCTAAACTTCAGGCATTTAACTACGACTACACGTCTTGTGGATGGAAAATGGATGAGTCATGGCTGAGGCTGTACGTGATTGGCCGAAAATTAACTCTACATGGCACTCCTTTTGTGGAACGCAACCTATCGAAAACCGACTTAGTCCATTGAAATGTTACATTTTTTAGGCCTTACCTTGCGTTTTTTAGAGGACGCAATTTTATTTTTTTGATGTGTAGGGGGGGTCAGTGTAAAGCTAAAACCAAGTTTGTGGGGTCGCCACCCTTGTCCCACGGCCGCCATCTTGAAAATAGGGGTTGAAATGGTAATTACGATATATTATCTCTTAAACTATTTATTTTATAAAAAAAAATTGTGTTGTGCTTGGTCAACAGTGAAACCCATTTCCGAGAATACAGTTTTAAGAAGTATAATAAAGTTAGATTTGTTCTTCTCATTACCAAGAAATTTCTCTTGTGATAATGTCGGTATGGTGTTCTTGTCAAATTTTACTTCTGTCGACTGGTGTTTTTTCGTGCGGCGCAAACGTTCCCAAGACTTTGTTCCTGCGACATCCGGGTCGTCTGAGTAACCGTCAAACACAATGCTTGCAGAGAGCCCGAAGTGTTCTTGTACATATTTGACGTATTTTGTAGTTATATCCTTGAACGATGAATTTCGATCCCAAATTACTTTATGTAAAAGAAAACCACCGTCAATAACAAAATGACTCCTGGCGCTGATGTTAGAGGATCGTTCTACCGGTGTAAAAGCATTAAACAAAGATGACTTAGTACCTTTTCTCATGCCATCCTCCGCGAATAATGACAATGGGAAAGGTGCTAATTCATACTTTAAGTATTCTTTGACATCACCTGTTTCTCTTGAAATGCACATTCGTTGAAATAAGAGTAATGGATTAATGATGACACGAGTTTTATCAACTTCAATAGTACTTGTCATAGCGCTGAAAGTTACATAAAAAAAAAAGAAAAAAAAGTTACATCGAAAAATATAATTTTTTTTCTCAAATTTCCGAAGATTTTCGCTTATAACTTTTTTATTTATAGTTCTACGACAAAAAGTTACTGGAGCAAAGTTGTAGAAAATTTAATTTGCAACAAAAAATGTTAACAATTTTTTTTTATAAAATAAATAGTTTAAGAGATATATCGTAATTACCATTTCAACCCCTATTTTCAAGATGGCGGCCGTGGGACAAGGGTGGCGACCCCACAAACTTGGTTTTAGCTTTACACTGACCCCCCCTACACATCAAAAAAATAAAATTGCGTCCTCTAAAAAACGCAACCCAAAATGTAACTTTTCAATGGACTAACTGGAAAATAACTATTCAAAATTCAAATTCGAAATTCAAAACTTTTTATTTCCATATAGGTTATTAAATAACATTTATAGAATTGTCCCACATGATGCCTACTACCGGTTCGGAAACTAGCCCGACGAGAAGAGCCGGCGTAAGAAACTCGCACAGGGCTATCTTTTAGCAAAAAGATGGGAAATTGTTCTTTTAAAAATATATATATACACTACTAACTAACTAACTATCGATACTAATATTATGATGAAGGGATTGTTTTACTTAAATGCTATACTAATCTCAGGAACTACTGGTGCGGTTGACAAATTATTTCAGTGTTGTATAGCCTATTTATCTAGGGAAGCTATACTTATAATAGCATCACGCGCAGACCAATAGGAGCGGAGCAGTAATGAAGAACGGAGTACGAACTCTACTAACTAAAAGTAATCAGTTGATTAAATATATTGTCATATGGGGAAATTTGGTCTGGTATTTCTGGTTCAGTGGTTAGCACATCAGAATCTTGGTCAAATACCGTCATGTCGCTATAGATATGTATTAAATAATATGTGTTTTATTACAAATAAAAAAAAATCCATTATCAAGTTTGGATACATATGAGGCAAGTAATGACGTTGTGTGAAGCGTCTTGGGTAAAATTGGCCAGTGTCATCCAAAAATCATGTACCCAGAAAAATCTATACCAATATTATAAAGCGGAAGAGTTTGTTTGTTTCTTTGTTTAAATGCGCTAATCTCAGGAACTACTAGTCGGATTTGAAAAAATATTTTTTTGTTGGATAGTCCATTTATAGAGGAAAGCTATATAACATTACGCTGCGACCAATAGGAGCGAAGCGTCAGTGGGAAATGTTGCAAAAACGGGGAAAATTATTCACATTTGGGGACTTTCATTGCGTGCGCTGCATAAACGGCTTAAGTCACTCAAAAACCACGCGAACTTAGTCGCGAGAACAGCTAGTAGTATAATATGACTACCCAGAAAGAAAAGCAAGCATCTAAGTATTTTTTACTACATACTCGCTTATGCTTAGTAAGATATATAAGCTAGTAAAAGGTAAAAAATACTTTACTGACTTACTATACTAGTAAACTTGCAATTAATAATTGCTTTGCTAAGACGGAAGCGAGCCTTGATATCTCACTTGTCTGAGATTAATGTCATACATCCATTTTCTCCTGCTTATCGCCCCTACACAGCGTGTCGGCTATCTATTTCTATATCTAGTTTACTAGAATAAGAAGTATAGGTTTAAAGATATTTATTATCATCAAAGTCACTTACGTGATAACATTGTTTGTCTTAAATCTAAGTAGAAGATTTTTCGTACTCTGCAATACATTTTAAGGATATAATTATTTTTAACAGTGCCAAAAGTCACAAATAAGCAATAACGGAACCCACTTCTATATATAATTTCATTTAAGCCAGTATTATATTATCTCCCTTATTAATAATAAAATGTTTAAAAACTAGATAGGCTGTACAATGTTTTCACCTTGTGCCCTAAAATATTATCACTCATTTATTTTAAACCTTCACTTTCACTATATGACGATTCCTGAAAGACACTAAGAACTTTTTTAATAGAAAAAGATTATACTAAAGATACATTATTATTTGGTGATCGTCGTTTTACATTGTTAAATTGTACACGCTTTGGATTTTGTATTCGCTTTAGTGACTTCACATATGTTCGGTGTTTTTTTAAACGGGCATTGGCCCACCTCACATTCCCACCACTGCAACTCCTGTGAGCCAGGATCAACAGCGGTAACCAACCACGACAAACCCTTTGATATGATCTCAGGGAGCCCGAGGGACAAGCTAAATCTGTCTTGGGACCCACAACGAAATTAATCAGAAGAAAAAAAAGGAGGAGTAGGAAGTATTCCAGTTTCCCTCCCCAAGAAAAGTGGGAGACAGTACAAAATTGTAATGACACAAAAGGCCAAAAATTAAGGGAAAGCACCACGGGAATATATATTATTATATTATTATGTCATTGTAATCTATATATATATATATGAGTTTATGCCATTATTGGGGATTTATTATGATGTTGATGTTGATAATATGTTCGGTGTGCTTTATCTGCTTATTGTTTTATATGAGTTCCACGCAATAAAAGTAAATAATAATTTACGGTTACAATTTAAAAGTATAACGACAGCGATTTTTATCAGTTTAAGAAACATACCTAACTTGGTAAGATCCAGTTAACTATATACGAACTGTATTCAGTTTATAAAAAGTTGTCTAGGTAAAATAGATGTAAGATAAAATAAAAAGACACAGAGCAATAAACTAAGATCAAAAAATATATTTTATTTTTGAAAAGAGGTCATAATTTTACATTGCATAATGGCTGCAAATAACAATCTCAAACTCAAACTGTTAATCGACTGATGAAAATTTAAATAATTAAAAATTTATTCGACTTATAGTTTAACTACTATAATAACAATAATATTCATATTCAGTAGTCACAACTAATAAACAATTTTGCAGTAAATTACAAATTACTGACGCACCTCTTATAGCCATTGGCAATTAGTGAAATGGCGATGGCGAATGGCGTCTGGCGAGAAAATTAATCGATTCGAATTTCGAATTCTATGCAATGTCAAGGCTGTGGTATTCGGTACAAGCCGGGCAATTCTTCACGCTTAGCAGTCAACACGCATATTATACTCACCTACATAACTTCAATACGTCTTATGAACTCTACATATTTTTCTTAGGCCCGTATTAATAAAGAAGTCTCAAACCACAAACCCACTGTATAATATTATGACATTACATCATTTTGTATATAATTACAAAAATTTGAGAAGTCTTCTCTAGGTATTTTATTCTGAAACTTTTGTTCAGTCTTTTACCTACAAATGTAATGACAAACTGATGCTTATTTGGTTAGTGGTTTAATAATTCTAACTTGCGAGCTCTACTCAAATTATTTCTAGTGAAGGCTTTATACGTCAGCATTCTGATTAAAATATAGGCATAATCTATTTCGCATTTTATGAATAAATTATAGTATTATATCAGCAAAATAATCGTGACTGGTACATATAGTGAATTTTATGAATTTACGATGCCATATGTAGCGTATGAATGTTCCGCGCTTTCGATTCCAGTTTCTTCAAAACTGCTAAGTGCAATCGATGCATAACGGGCTTGATGTTGATGTCCTAAATTGGTTTTGAATGTTTAATTGAGGCATTTATTAGCCCTAATGAAAGTCCATAAAATGAAAAACACGCTATTCGAAACTCCAGGTTGACGTATCTAGGGCATAAACAAAATAAATTGTTATTTTAAGTTTTAAAAATAAACACTTTTTACAAAATTATTTTTAGTGCGCAGAGTGGAAATTTAACGGTATCAGTGAAACGTAGTTACGGTAAAGACATAATTTTGAAATTGTATGAAGTAAGAATTACATTATGGCGTTGCTGACAGCCTGTCATCTCGTACCCTCCAATTAGAGTTAGACTTGTGACAAAGTGTCAACGGGTAGGTGTTCCTCTGAGTTATGTAATTTGTAAAACAGTTTAAAACACCTTGTAAAAAAATTGGCATCAAACATACGGGCTAATTAATTAGTGATAATACTTTAGGGTCTGTGTGGGTCCCGTATATAGAGTTTACTGTGAAAGTACCAGAGCTGTAAGAGGTAAATTTTTAAATTATTGTAAGGGAAACTTTGTGATGTTGGGGCATTTCTCATACAAACATGAAAGTCAAAAGTAAGTCTTTCAGCGCTGGTACTTTCACAGTATACTGTACATAGTATATTTAGGGACATAACCCACATGGAACGAAACTACGCCTTGTAAGGCCGTACAGTGCGTACCCACACTACGTAAAAATAAAATTCGGCCTCAGTTTTTGTTTGACATAGGTTTGTCTTCATTTATTTATTTGATCTGAGTTAATCCAGGATGAGTCACAGTCACGGCCATAATCTACCTATTATAATAATCAAGAGTTCTGTAAATATTTAAAGTCGATAATATATTGCGGAGGTAAGTCCTCCTTTAGGAGTGATCTGTTTAGGGTTATTAGTAATCATGTTATGTACGTATAACATGATTACTAATTGGGCGTAATCTGACTAAGTTATTGCCATGATTTATTTATTTAAGCCTTATAGTCTTTTAATTTGATGAAAGGGTTGCAGCAACCGGCAACTTATTAATAAATTGCTCCACCAGTCACCACCATTTGATTTATTAGATAGTGAACGAGGATTTATTGGTCCTCAGTGAGGATGTTTTTAATATATTTGTATTTTGTACGCTGCTGCATGACACTATGAGAAAATAATAATAAGTCACGTTAAATACAAATGGCCACCCGTTTGAACAGTTTTTGTTTTCTACTTTACTTACGCCCGGTTTCGGAAAGGATGATCAAATTGACCAATAGATCAAATCAGCTAATCTGAACGCTCATGGGTGAAAACAGTGACTGCGAAGTATGTTCACCAATCAGCGTTCAGATTAGCTGATTTGATCAATTGATCAATTCGATCAGCCTTTCAGAAACCGGTCGTTAATGTAGATACCTAAATATGTAATGTTCAAATAAAGATATTTTTTTTCGTTATTATGTTTGTACATATATATACTTTCCTTGCTCACGGGCAATTAAGTCCCGGACCTTTGGGAGGCATGCGTGGGGCCGAAGCCAACACACTGAGGCCCCGTTATTATTATTATTAATATGTACTAAATAATTCATAGGAACATACAGGCAACATTACATAATGTCTGACATACATACAAGGCGGTCTTAGTACATATTAGACAAATTAATTCTTTCAGGCCTTTGAATATTTGTGATATTGGAAAACATAATGCGTATGATAATAGGTGATGTGCATAAGTATAGGTAACTAATGTAAATAAGAAAAATAAATGCATAAAAGTGCATAGTTGGGTTAAAGATGCGATTTTGTACAATATTGCCAATAGCTAGTTGATTTAACTAGCTATTGGCAATATTGTACACTATAGATGTTTTAATTTGTGAAGATGTATACTATAGATGTTTAATTTGTGAAGATCTTTGTGATTTCAAATAATAATCTTTTAGTATTTTGACAAAATAATATTCAAACTATGTATAAAGATTTTGCTATTATATATAGTATATAAATTACTTACGAGGCAATAGCTTATAAGTTGGTGCCCACTGCTCAAGCGGTCATGGGTTAGAATCTCGCCGCAGGAACAAAAATTGTTCTGTGTTTCTGGCTATTGAATTTGTGTATATATACTTAATATTATAAAGCGGAAGAGTTTGTTTGTTTAAACGCGCTAATCTCAGGAACTACTGGTCCGATTTGAAAAATTATTTTTTTGTTGGATAGTCCATTTATAGAGGAAGGCTTTAGGCTTTATAACATTACGCTGCGACCAATAGGAGCGAAGCGTTTCATTGCGTGCCCTGCATAAACGGCTTAAGTCATTTAAAAACCACGCGAACGAAGTCGCGGGAACAGCTAGTTATTTAATAATATTATAAACATCTAAAATATGTGTATAGCATAAATTTATTAAATTTAATATTTCCGTTATCGGGTACCTTACCACAAGTTCTTCTGATACTAAGCACGGGGAAAGATTAACGTGGTGTGAAGCGTCCATAGAGATATTATTATTATTAATATTAATTATTTTAGTTTGATTATTAGTAAGAAAATATATCTATGAAGTCCGAACAATGAACATGCTTCTTGTTGGAAATCAGTTAAAAATGTAATATCTGCTATAGGTATTATATATTATATGGCCACAAACTGACAAATTGCAGTTATAAAAGTAAACTTGAAGAGCGGTACAAGATCCGTTATCAATTGAAAACCACCAATTAACTTTGACGATGATAATCTTAACCTCGGCAATTATAAACTGAATGATATGTTGTCGACATTGTTCTAAATAATTAAGTAGGTATGACCTGTGAACATCACTTTGAAGAGAGAGTTCTGAGTTGTCTTTTTGAGACAGGGGTTAAATATAGAAAAGCGCGTAGATAAGTTGTAGAACTCACAACAACAAAGGCGCCACCAGCTGTGCAGCCTGTGCCTACTCTATACTAATATTATTAAGTGTACTAATCTATACTAATATTATTAACCGGAAGAGTTTGTATGTTTGTTTAAACTCGCTAATCTCAAGAACTACTAGCCCGATTTAAAAAAATCTTGTTTTTGTTGGATAGTCCATTTATAGAGGAAGGCTTTAGGATATATAACATTAGGCTGCGACAAATAGGAGCGAAGCGTCAGTGAGAAATGTTGCGAAAACAGGGAAAATTGTTCACATTTGGGGACTTTTGTTGCGTGCGCTGCATAAACGGTTTAAGTCACTCAAAAACCACGCGAACGGAGTAGCGGGCTCAACTAGTTAAGTTTTATATTTTCAAATAATAATAAAAGAAAAGTGTTACACAAAAAAAAAACTGTCGCTATTTGAAAGATGACTAATTGAATATAGCACACAACTAATTTCCGATTTCACCAAACTTCCTAAAACTCGCTTTACGCTAAACTCGGATAAACTAACGCTAAATTTATGCAGGACTTCAATCTTATTCTCGTATTTAACGTTTCATTCTTCTTCCAAATAATTCGAAAATGAATGGTTTGATATAATAAACTGATTTTATAGTTTGGACCGTCAAAACGTTAAGACGTTTATGACAATAATAAGACACAACTTTTTATTTACACTTTTACACTATTATCAGATAAAAGTGGAAAAATGTAAATAAAATGTTGTGTCTTATTATTGTGAACATGCATTTCCATCAAGAACCAAGAGTATATTCAATCAGTTATGTTTATGACAATATCGTTTTGTAATTTTAACACATGAGATTGTAACTTTATTATTGAAAAAATTAAAAAGCAGAAAATCTTTAGGACAGATTGTTTTAAACGTCTGTTTAAAGCGTTGGTGAAATGATGCCTTAAAAGTTTACAAACATGCGCTTCACTAACTCGCGTTTAAAAGTGCCCAATGTTTGATTGCTTTTAACTACAGATTAGGCTGTCAAAACAAAAATGTGGGTTACATGCCTCATGTCTCTCTTCATTTCTCTATGGCCAATCATGTTTGTACAAAAATTAACGGTCATAGGTTTATGTGTACAAATGTAATTATAGTTCTCGTATTTTTTTTATTTGACCTAAAAGTAAAAGCGTACTACGACTATTCAAGTCGTAGTCACACAGATCATGTTTTGTTTAAAATATTTTTTTTCTGATGCAAACTTCAACCCGCGACCTAAAAACGACGGTCGAACTAACGTCCTTATCTGATAAGTGACTTTTCTAACGCATCCGACAAGCGGAAAACATTATAATATATCCTAACAACCTAACCTAACATTTGTAAATATAAATTTTTGATCCTTAAAACTTAGTACACGGATGGAAATGCTTAACTTTTTCATAGGTTATAGGCCATAAAAACCATAATTATCACCAAGCACTATGTTATTACTTATTAAATATCTATTTAGATCCTCGATCGTTCTCCGGTAGAGTGGTCTGAAAAGTGAAACAAACGAAAGTGCAAGTACCTAGCACGCACGTCTAAACTAATATTATGTTAGACTCGGTAATACATAATTATACTATCTGCATCTCTCCACCATTACGGGCATAGAAAATTACAGGCCTTTATGCAAATTATAGAAATTAAAATAGTCTTGTTATGTACGAATGACAACAATATAAGCATCGTGCTAGCATCAATTGAGGACATGAATGGATAAAATTTCTACCCAGAGTTTAAACTGTTTTAGGATATCTAGTAACATTGATTCTGGAGACGTATCTTTAGATTAATGTACTTACTTAATACATTACGACGTATTCTAAAATGTGACAGTTTAAACAAAATTTTCTCGAAATCAGAATTTTGCTAGATATCACCTTCATCCTGTTTTAGGATATCTAGTAACATTGATTCTGGATACGGATCTTTAGATTAATGTACTTAATACATTACGACGTATTCTAAAATGTGACAGTTTAAACAAAATTTTCTCGAAATCAGAATTTTGCTAGATATCACCTTCATCCATTCATGTCTTCAATTATTTATTAGGCCAAATTCACATTGGCGCAGATGAGATGCGTCTTTTTTTTCTGTATTCCTCCATAACATATTCATGTCTAATTTCCCATTATTAGGGTACAAATTATACTTTTGCATGTAGTGGTGACTAGCGACGCGAGTTATGTTTTTCCTACTGAGTACAATGGTGAAAAAAAATTAAATTAAAAAAAAGGCGACAAAAATAATTGTGCCAATGTGAGTTGATCCTAATAGTCGGCAAACAAGGTTATGGCACGAAAATCACAGAAGATGTTCACAAAACGATTAAGATATATCATATACCTATATATTAGAAATTGGTTTTGCTGTGTGCAGATAAGTCCTTATAATTATTAATTTCAAGTAAGTAGACAGTTATTATTTGCATTTATCAGAAGCCATATTGGACTATTGCCATATGGGATTGGACTATTGCCATAGGGGATTAATACTTATAAAATATAAGTATTAGTCCCCTCACTAATTTATATTAGTAAAGGGGATGAATACTTATCTAGGACATGCAGTTCCCGCGACTTCGTTTGTGTGGTTTTTGAGTGAGTTAAGCCGTTTATGCAAAGCTCGCAATGAAAGTTTCCAAATGTAAATAATTTTCCCCGTTTTTGCAACATCTCTCACTGACGCTTCGCTCCTATTGGTCGCAGCGTAATGTTATATAGCCTAAAGTCTTCCTCTATAAATGGACTATCGAACAAAAAAAGAATTTTTCAAATCGGACCAGTAGTTCTTGAGATTAGCGCGTTTAAACAAACAAAGAAACAAACTCTTCCGCTTTATAATATTAGTATAGATAGTATAGATACGAGTATAACATGCTGGTAGACAAAATAGTCTAGTGTTGTACCTTATCGAAATTATCGAATACAACTTCCTCGGTAATTTGCGGTATATCGACAATAGTGAGGGCACTAAGTGATGTATCGATAAATCGTAGGCAATCTATGTGCCGTTACAGGTTACTGCTAACGAGCTTCATGCCCATTTAGGGTTGCCGAAAAGCTACCAGCTAATAAGCTTTTTGGCTCTAATGATATAAGCAGTTCGGCTAATAACACTGCTTATATTAAAGCCAATAATAGACCTCCTCCGTAGCGCAGTGGTTCAGCGCGTTGGTGCTCGACCGAGAGGTTGCGGGTTCGAATCCCGCCGAGGGAACAAAAAGTTTTCAATGTTCCTGGGTCATGGATGTGTATTAATTTTGTGTATTGATATAATAATAATTGATATAATCTTAAATATGTGTGTAGTATAAAAGTATTAAATATATAATTCCGTTGTCTGGTACCTGTGTTACACAAGTTCTTCGGATACTTAGCACAGGGCCAGATTGACGTGGTGTGAAACGTCTATAGATATTATTATTATTAATAAGTCTACATCTAGAAGGCGAGGCAGGCGAAACAAAATGGCTTAAAGAGCTTTGAATACATCGTCCTAACTCCAGATGTGAGGTGAAATTTTGGCCGAATCCAAACCAAAAAGTCTGTCAATCAGCCGAATTCTCAAACGCTACTCAGTATATTAGGTTCATCTCATACTGGCTGACCCGTGTCCACTTCGTTGAGCATGGAAACCGTGTAAACCTTCCCGGGTCTTCCACGAATATTTCAAGACTTTTGGTCTTAGCCGAACCAGTTCAACTGATCTTGAGTTTTAGCGAGACTAACGAACAGCAATTGATTTTTTATATCCTATGTTACTCAGTGGTAATGTAGCTTTCTAATGAAAAAAGAATTATTAAAATCGGTCCAGTACTTTTTGAGTTAAGTCGTTACATACAAAAATAGAAATCTTTCCTCTTTATAATATTAGTGTAGATTGATGACTTTTTCACCTATAAGCCTATCGGTGCGTTCCAGTTGGAAAAAACAACTTTATTAAGGAAATTTTTAATTACATCCTATTTTTAACCCCCGACGCAAAAATAATGGGGTGTTATAACTTTGACGTGTCTGTGTAAATATGTATGTGCCTGTCTGTGGCATGGTAGCTTCGAAACGGATAATCCGAGTTTGATTACCTTTCAATATCAGTCGAGAGTGTTCTTAGCTTTGTTTGGTGGAAATCGGTTCAGGTCTTCAAGGTCATCAGGTCGTTTGTTAGGTGTGATAGGAATATTACACGCTAAGTCGGTTGTTTTTATTTTTATTTATGTATAAACTTAGGCCGAAAGAAGCACATCTTTGATAGCAAATTTCCTTTCAATGTTTTTCTTTGCAACTTGACCGCACTGGTTAATATTCATCGTCCGCTGTATCCGAACCCCCGCCAGCCCTAGGAACAATCGAGAGTTCTAGGTTCTCCGCGCACCTAATATTGTATGATCGTAATATAGTAGTTAAATTTGATATCTTCATAGGATCACGATTGAACTTCAGCGTACCCTATCCCGCATCCAACACCTCTCCTACCAAAACTCCTCTCACCAAATCCAGGATAAAATTAAATTAGCCCAACTATGTATTTTTCTTGGTCATATTCTTTGTTGTACGATAAAATAGGATCTTGAGATCTTATCTAATAAGAATTATTTCTTTAGAATAATAATTCGACGTGTAGGTACTATGTGTAAGTTCTATTGAGACCTATACAGTGTCTATATGTATGTGTGGACCTGTTATTTCTAGATATGACGCATATTGTCATTATTAATATCTGTTGGTCTTCCATACAAATAAAATAAAATAAATCTAATATTACCAGTTTACTAAAAACAATTTGTTACTGATTTTACCTAAACAATCAAAAATAAATGGTAAACCTACTGTCTTTACGTTTGCTATTCGACTTCAATTAAGAAAAATTGAGCATAGCAAAATTTTAATTAAACTAATAGTTTTGCGATACAACGGGTTTTCAAAAACGGTTAAGTGTGAGTCGGACTCGTGCGGGTTCCTTACACAACAGCAAAAGATGTGTGATGGTCTTTTTTTAATGGAGTTACTTAAATGCTTAATTATTTATTTGTTACAACGGCAACCAAATAACATAACTAATTTGTGAAACACTCTTTAATCTAGCTACTGATCAATGCTTATGATAATATTACATTAGAATGGTTCCGCCTCTGTGGTTTAGTGGTTCTGGAGCTTCGCTCTCGACCCGGAGATCGTGGGTTCGATTCCCGCGTTGGAACAACAAGTAATGTTGTCTTCAAGTTTGGTTAGGACAATGCAGACTGATCACCTGGTTGTCTGACAAGAAAGATGATCCATGCGTCGGATAGGCATGTAAAAAGTCGGTCCTGCGCCTGATCTCCCGCCAGTCGTGTCGGTTTACCGTCCCACTGAGACGTCATAACCCATGAGAGTAAAAGTAAGAGAGAGTGTCTTTGTGTATTGCGCACACACTTGGGCACTATAAAATAATTCCTGCGTAGCTGGCCTGGTTTCAATGAAATCGGCTACCTACACCGAAATCGGTGAGGGGAGCTATTATTATTATTATAATTTATTATTAGAACGGTGACAGGAAGACGGACACGTCACACGAGGCAATGGAGTCTCGGTAATAGGGTTGTCACATGTCAGTTGTTAGTGTTAGGGTGCGGACCTCTAAAACAAACGAAATTTGTTTACCACATAGGTGTGTTTTTTATGTTTAAGAAGGTTTTAAACGATTAAATTTTATAACTTTTTAGTGAGATGGTTTTGAAAATTATTTTACTTGCAATCCGCTTCTGCGTATAAAATTTTAGAGTTTGTACACTCTACCTGTTATATCTTTCTTTTCTATTATTGTTAGAGACAAATGGGCCGATACTAATTTTCTGCAAACCGCTAATACACCCGATTCTAATCATTTGGTGAAAGCCAGAACGATTGATTCAAAGTCACCGCAAATTCACAGCACTATACGTATTAGGTAAGAAACGTGCAAAGGTTTAAAGCACTTATATTTAGGGCTACCAACGCTAATAGATTTTCACATAAATGTTTTTTTTTGTTCATCAACAAAAAAGGAAGTAATTTACCCATCCATCACCAACTTCAGAGCTAATTATTAATATTGGCAAAATATTTATTAATTTTGGTTAGGTATAAAAAAACACTTTTACACTGTTCTTCTACATATATAATATAATAAACTTGATAAAATATATTAACGCGACTGAATTATCCGTTAAATTCAAGTCAAGTCGAGTGTCTTTTCTAATAGAGAGAGTACATTGTACGGTTAAGGTATAGTGGGTAAATATTTTTACTATTAATAATCACGTTATTAGAATTTTATAACTGATTTAATATGCTGTTGGTTCTTGATGGAAATGCATGTTCACAATAATAAGACACAACTTTTTTACACTTTTCCACTTTTATTACGTTTATAAAAAATAACACTACCGGTTTCGATTAATCATCATCATCATCATCATCAGGTGTCATTATAGAATTTTAGGTATCTAGTCTAATATCGTTCAAAAATATTTTTTATAGTTTTGTCAGCCCTATGATGACCGCACCTCGTAAGTCGTAATCATATTGTTACTTTGTTCTCGCCGACCGCCGTGGTGCAGGTGAAATACTGCTGCAGGCGATACTGTGTTAGTTAGTGAAAATTGAAAATACCGTAAAAATTGAGGGAGTATTACTCATTATTACTTAACCGTTCGTAGTTCGTTCCCTGATTAATACGGTCTACAACTTTGTATCATATTACTATCACAATAAGGTCCAAAAAGTTGTACATTGGATCTATAGCAGGCTTACTCCCGACACAATCGAGAATCGAATCAGTTCGGTCTTAACGGCTTTTGGTGTTTGTATTTGGTGGATTGCCTTGAAACTAACAATGGTAAAGAAAATCATTAGATCGTAACTTTTTATACTCCCGAGAATATCAATCGACTGAGAATCAAAATAAGCTAACGTCAATGTATTGGGAAGTTACGCGGCACGATCGAATCTGAATCGAAATCGAATCAGTTTGGAGAGTAAGTAATCTATAATTAAATGTACCTACGTCATAAATCTGTAATCATTAGAAAAAAATTGGCGGTGGGTCGCAAATCTAACGCGCAAAATTTCATTACACACACGGGGAATGGTGGAAGAAAAGAAAATCGTTAGTTCAATAGACAGTTTAATTTGTGTTCGTGTTTTATTGGTGTCATCTATTGAAAAATAGAAGGAAAGAGTTCAAGTTCTTTTGCCAGTTTTAGGGCGTTACCATTTGCTTGTACTAGGTCGTGTCTCTGTTATATTATCTACTTTGTGGTGGAAGTAAATAAAAAGTTTGAGAATTACTCACATTCAATACAAGTTGAGTTGTCAAGTTTGGCAAAGTATGGTTGGCACGCACACACTCCCTTCAGGCAGTGAGCGTTTGGCACGTTGCAGTCATTGTTGCTGCGGCAGTTCGAGCCGATCTGAGAAGCACTGGCAGCTTCTGCGATCTGAAAGAAAAAAAAATTACATCTAAAAAATTTATCGAAAAATTGCAATGTCACTGTTTATATCTTTATGGATTTTTATTTTATAATTATCTATTAATCAACCTTTATAATTTACGTAAATTATTTCATGGATCATATTATATTACGGGCCAATTTTTCAATCGACATATCTTGTTCCATACAAAATCTGCCAAAGTCACATATTTATTCCTTAGATAAAAGTTATCTGACGATTGAAAAAACAGCTCTAAGCCGAATATAGTGTGAAGTGAAGGATCACGATTAAAGATCTCCATAAAAGTCACAAAACAGATGAGTTGCAATTCTGGTCAGGTCTTAGGTCAACCAGTGTGTATAGACTTGGTATAGCATAGTAATATTCACTCCTTGTAGTCATTTTAGACCTTTGATTTTTTTTGAGTTATATTAATAAATTTATATGAGGTGCCAAAACAAAAAATGGTTTACGCGTCAGTCTCTTCACACTATATTCGGATTAATATATTATATGAACCATGAATCATTCTGTATAGCCTGTTATTTATATTACTACAAATCCAATAACACCTCTTTCATTAATAGACTAGGTTGAACCGGTGGTAGCCTTTTTGTTGACTTTCCGAAAATAGCTTGTTAAGTTTTATTTGGAAGTAAAATATTTTGAATTGAATTTTTGAATCTCGGACCAAGTATAACCATCAATACAAACATACATACATACTACACGTACTACCTAAATCTTTACTCTTCCTTTTTACTTCGGGTCGGGTAAAAATTTATATAATGGCCTTATAGTGTTGACTGTGGGTGTTGTGAAATATAATATTACGTAAGAGTTATTATTATTAACTATTAATAGTTATGAAGATGATACTGTCATTAATTTTAAAGATGACCCTGACTTATAAATATGATTTGAGACGCGGAAACGATTTTGTTGTTTTATTTTATAATAATATGACGAATCACATAATTACTTACAATATATTAACCTATCAGGTTGTTACTTTTTCACATATAAACTAAAGTATACAATAAACTTGAACGACTAAATTTGATTTAGGGCAGATTTTTCAATCGTTAGTTAACGTTTATCTGTTGAATAAACATATGACTTTGACATTTGTTCCATACAAAATCTGCCAAAGTCACATATTTATTCCTTAGATATAAGTAATCTGACGATTGAGAAATCGGCCCTTAAAATACCTAATTTCAAATCCAAAGATGAAAAGTATGTTCTGTAACATCGGAATTACCCTTAATTATTTCTTCTTGCACCTCATTTTTCGTCAAACAAAAGTGTAGCATGAATGTGGCGATACTAGAAATTACAACTTACAACATCGAACGTTATACAAGGTGTAAAATAAATGAGTGATAATACTTTGGGATGTGTATGTGCCTCCTATGTAGAGTTTACTGTTAAAGTACCAGCGCTGAAAGACTTACTTTTGACTTTCATGTTTGTGTGAGAAATGCCCCAACATTATAAATTTTCCCATACTAGTTATAATTTAAAAAAAGTACCTCTATCAGCGCTTGCATTTTGACAGTTAACTCTCGGACAAGACCCAGGAGCTGATTCAAGATGCCATCGCTAAATTATCGCGATTTGGTATGTCATTTAGCGTACCTTATGTCAAATCCCATACATTTTGTTATCGAACTTTGTAAGCGATAATTAGCGATGGCATCTTGAATCAGCCCCCCACACACTTCCTAAAGTATTATCATTCATTAATATTATAACCTGTCTATATAACTAGACTAGCTGAACCGTGCCCACTTCGTTGAACATGGAAACCGTGTAAACCTTCCCGGGACTTCCACGAATATTTCAAGACAAGACAAAAATAGCCGAATCAGTTCAGCTGATCTCGAGTTTTAGCGAGACTAACGAACAGCAATTGATTTTTATATAGCCTATGTTACTCAGTGATAATGTAGCTTTCTAATGAAAAAAGAATTATTAAAATCGGTCCCGTACTTTTTGTGTTAAGTCGTTACATACAAAAATACAAATCTTTCCTGTTTATAATATTAGTGTAGATAAGGCTATTCCGATTTTCAGGTAATATAATGTTCAATGCATTGATGACACAAAAGGTTCGTTTATCGCCACGAAGGTAGAAAGATTTACTGTGAAGGATAGACAATAAAGCTTTCCTGGTATTATATTCTCGTGCTTTACCTTCACGCACTCATTCACCAGGTTATGGATTCATCGAGTTTTTTAATCGGTATTTAATTGCAATTTTATTGTACGTAACGGGACTTAAAAGCGATACCTCTACATTGTTGGTCGAAGACTTGATACGAGGACCATGGTTCCGTAGAGCACTCTGATCTTTGAAAATAGAACTCTCAGCGTATATATTAGAGTTAAAAATCGAATATCGCGCGTCGAGTTAAATGTCAGTGTCAACTTGACAACTTGACGCTCGTGTGTTCGATTTTCAACTGTATTGTATGAGCCCAGAATTCTGTTTTCAGTGATCAGAATTCTCTCCGGAACGTATAATTCAGAACCATATAATCCGAGCCTTAAGTGCTAAGAGAGCTGAGTGAAGTGACTTATGAGAACCACACAGCTATTGTTTTATTTATTGGCTCTGTCGTACATTTTACCGACGGCCAATAAAGTTTTATTATGTAAGTATTCACAGGTCTAACAGTGCCTACATGTACAAGAAAATCTACGCTGATAGTCCATGGACCCGTTACAAAAAGTCCGTCGACTACTTTATACCGCAGCAACTGCCGTGCCTCCAGATAAATTTGTCCCTTTTTACTCGATTGACCTTTGGAATGGAACCCACTTCAATTAATGACCTCATAAAGTATATCTGTTATTCATACGCTTCTGTCATCTGTGACCTAAGAAGGTGACACACCGTTACAAATATTTTACGGCCCAATTTTGTGAGGCGTCTCGCTATTTGATATGACAATCTTAGTTAAGATGTCTTCGCCTATTATGACTTATGAGGATGTCCGTCGTACCCACGCCTGGAGTTCAGTTTACATATTCAAACTAGATATTACCCCACTTTCAGTCTATATAATATAATGTCTAAAATAAAAGTTAAAAAGTTTTACCCGAATACGCAACTATGCTATCCCATTATTTAAAATCTATTGATACCTTATTTATTAAAATCAGATCAGTAGGAGCTATTTTGGAATAAACATAAATAGGCTGCCTAAATCATTACCCGCTTTTTAGCTTCGTCAAAGTCGGGTAGAAAAAGTTTTCATGGCTAATAAGGCTTCTCCGCGCCACGGATTTAAATTACTCCGTACTCAAACCCTCAAGCTCTACTAGACCACTAATATGTAACAAGTTCTAGATAAAAAGAGTAAATTCAATGTTACATATTATATAAGCGTGATAAACAAACGGACATTCACATTTATAAAAGGGATATTCCTACGAGTATCAACATACAGAGCAAAATGAGAATCAAATAAATAACAAAACATGTAAAATGCTGCTTTCCAAGTGGAGTAAGTCGTTAGAAATACATTTTTAAAGTGTCTCAATACAACGATCTTATCACTTATTCATCTTCAGGAAATGGGAAATTCACAAAGAAAGAATGGAAATTATTCTTTGCTCGGTTTGTTGACGCTTCGTGTTGATTTTGTTACGATTTTCCTATATACTGTTCTGGCTGTAATATTAGTGATAATACTTTAGGGTGTGTATGTGCCACCTATGTAAAGTATACTGTCAAAGTACCAGCGCTGAAAGATTTACTTTAGATTTTTATGTTTCTATGAGAAATGCCCCAAACATTAATAATAAAAAAAATACTCTTTCAGCGCTGGTACTCTCATAGATAACTCTACATAAGAGTCACAATATACACCCTAAAGTATTATCACTCAATTATTTTATACCTTGTATAATGTAATACTTCTTAAATGTTGAACAAGAGTGTCCAAATATATTTTGTGTGACTTAAATCCTGAGTTAACTTCAAACCCTGAAAGTATTACTTATAAGATTTTTAATGTGAACATAAGCTTTTTCCTATTGGTAAAATGGGAAAAAGCAGAGTTTAAATTTAGCGGTTCGCAGTTTGACGGGCGATTTGAAACCAACATATTTTGTTGTTCCAACGCGGAAATCGAACCCACTACCTCCGAGTCGAGAGCTAGGCTCTAAACCACTACACCGAGGCTGAAATAAAACAGTATTGTCCAAACTAACCTTAATAATTTTAATGTCACATAACATTTTGCCTACTCGTATGTCCGTGCTAGTTTATTTTCCCTTAAACCGAGTCTGAGACCTCTTTGACCATTTTTGATATTCCTCTTGTTTTTGTATTAAATCCACGCCTACATAAAAACTAAAAAGCCTTGATAGTTGATACCTACGATGTCAAATAATTTCACGCGCCTTAATATCAATTTTAAAATTCCTGGACTGTACGTGTGAGAAGTCTAAGAAATAAAAGTGTTTATAGGATTACTTGCATGCTTGCTCTTATGTCTTGCCTTAATAATTTTAGGCCCGTTTATATAAAACAATCTCAAACCCACTTGAGAACCAATCTGACAGATAAAACAACGATTCCTTTCACTTTTAAAAGTGAACAACTTTATAATGTTACATAGTACTTTAATTTCTTAAAGCATAATCTACAATGTTATAATCTTTATATTTGCGTTTATAAAAGAAAAAAAATAAAAATATGTAACATAAGTAAAGTTCTTGGTTTTTAAAAGTGAAACTTTATTTTTATTTCTACTTTGTGGTGATTTGTTTTTATTTATATATTAAGTTCTCAAGTGAGGTTGGGTTTGAGATTCTTTTATTTATACGGGCCTAGGATCCAAGGACATGTCACTACCACCATAAATATGAAACTTTTCTTCCCTATGGATCGATTACATTTCGACTGAGTGATATTTTATTTAGATCTATGTTAGTCTTTGTCCCTTCCCAACTTCATTTTGTAGTTTTAGCTAAATAAAATATTTTGATGAAAACCCAAATTATGTAAATAATAATGCCTCCCACACCGATTTCGGTGGCGGTAGCCGGGGCGGTTTTATTGAAACCCGGCCAGCTACGCAGGAGTTATTTTATAGTGCCCAAGTGTGTGCTCAATACACATAAGCAGTATCTCTTCCGTCACTCTCGTAGCCCAGAGGGACGGAGCCGACACAACTAGCGGAGACCAGGCGCAGGACAGGCCCATTCGACGCATGGGTCGTCTGTCTTGTCAGACAATCAGGTTATCAGCCTGCACTGTCCTAACCAAACTTGAACAACATTTTTTTGTTGTCCCAACGTGGAAATCGAACCTTCGACCTCCGAGTCGAGAGCTAGATTCTAAACCACTAGACCACGAAGGTAGGTATAATACATTGTCGATTTAACGTTAATTTTATATCGATGTTAACAGTTAATAAAGCGTTAACTATGTGCTATTGTTAAAATTGATTCAATTAAAGTACAAAAAACCGTACGCGTGAATTGCTTTTTGACCATTATAGTAGTAAAAAAGTAATTTGATACATTATACCACTACACAAAAACATATAGTTAAGTCCTGTAAAAAGAATGGATAAAATTTTCAGGAAAAACTATACTAAAAATGTAGATATTAAGTTACTGTCTCTGCTTAGCGCATCTCTTTCATATTTGCAGACATGAATGGATGAAGGTGATTTACAAATTAATACATTTTCTGGGTAAAATTAACAAAATAAATTTACCCAGAAAATTTTGTTTAAACTATCACCTTAACATATACATATTAACATAATATGTAACGTATTAAGTACATTGATTCTAGAGATGGATCTGAGATTAATGTACTCGATACGGTACGAGTTACGACGTATTCTAAAATATGTAAGTGACAGTTTGAAGTTTGAACTCAATTTTCTCGAAATAAAAATTTTGCTACATATCACCTTTATCCATTCATGTCTTCATTTGTTATAATACGATTTTTGTAGTTGATTATAACTTCACATTTTTTTTTTATATCTAATATTATGTGTAAATTGTAATTCTAACGCCTAAATTATTAAGAAGTTGGATTATTTATGTTAACCCTTGACTGTAGTCGTAGGACTCGTAGGTCAACAGACTGTACAATATTTGAATCGCTGTTAACTTAGCATTTATCCTGTTCCTTACTATTAGCACTTTCCAAAAAGACGCTAAAGCCATGTGGCACAAGTTTTGTGCCAAAGCTAAACTAAAAAAGTACTTCTTACAGAAGGACTGAGTTTGACTTGCAGTGAGATCTCTAGACTATAATATGGACTGGTCTAATAAACCTCGACGAGATACGTAACTCTGTAGGTTTATATTTTATTGGATAATAATATGTACTAATGGTACTAAATACAATTACAAAAGTAATTAAGTATTAAAAAAAAACTTGTCAGCCATGTTTATTTATTTTCCCTAGGCGTCGATTGTGATTTGTGGGGTGTACCTACTTGTGATCAAAAACATATTCGCCTGCGAGTGTTGGCCAATTAAACTTGAGAGTCATTCTAGGAGTTCAAATATTATGCAGTGCACACAATGCACGACACGTGCTGAGCAGTCGATATCGAGTTTTAAGCTATAGTATTAAGGTTTAATATTGTTTGATCAGATAAACCTGTTGCTGTGCCGGAAACACGGTGCGTGCGAACGTTTCGAGCCTAAATAATGAGGCGCATAGCGTCGACTTTGTCACAACATACAACTCACACATAACATACATAAATCTTACGATTACTAAATAATTAATGTCTTGTACTTAATGTTATAATCGAGCACCCTATCGCTACATCGATCTAGAATTTACATAGAATAACAACATGTATTATAAACTTCGTTCAACAATGCACTTGATAACGTGTCCCGTACAAAAACAAGGCTAAAATCTGTCCCGCCTGGTATATGCCACTACTCGGCAGGCAGTACCTGTAGTAACCAGTAACCAGCTATAAACAGCTTTAGTTTTTCTATGTGACTAATTAATGTGCAAATATCATGTTTCCACAATTAGGCAAATAAATAATATTACCTATATTTCAATAAAATAGGTAACATACCTAATTACCTATACGTAGATACATTAAGTTGTAAAATTATCAGTTCTCATCAATTTTTTTTAATATGAAACGTTTACACGTCCAATAACATAATAAACAGGAAAAATATTTTATTCAACAAGCTCCGAAACGACTGATTCGATTTTGATGAAATTCAAACACATAACACCACGTAGTAGGCATTCTTATAGCGGACAAATGTACGGTTTTTAATAACATACGGTAGGCATACTTTATGCGACCAAATTTTTGTGGGTGAAAAAAGAAAGTTTAGTAGGTATATTGTTTTCAGTAAAGTAGCCACATTACTTTGACTTGATTGCTTATAATGTTTAATCAAGTTTTGAAGTTTTACCATACTGATTTCTATTACTAAAAAAGGTATATAGGTATCGGTTGTATTTGTAAAGTGCAACAAGCTGCAAAATCGTCGGTAAGTGGCCACCCTTAGACTTCATGACTCAAAGATTAGCACTTGCATTTGGAACCCCGCTCAGGGCTGAATAAATGATGGAGTTGGGACAGCCTTGGAATGTATTAGCATAACATGAAGGGTTCGCAGAATCTATTGCGTATGATAATGGATACTGGAGAGTGAAGACAACTAAATTGTTTATGGACTATCAAAATGGGAAGGAAGGATTTAAGAGAGATATTGTATAGGTTACGAGTTTTACACTTCTAAACCGAGTAACTATTATTTTACACTTCTACACCGAGTATTATTGTAATTTAATTTCTTCGTTTCGATTTTCGATCTAATTTCTTTTGCATTATTCGACAAATAAATCTTTCATTTCTTATTTAACACTTCCCGCAGCATATTTGATTCTAATTGCTTCGATATTTTTTAGACAATGAGTGGGTGTGATGATCCTAGTGTCGTGATAATATAAATCAAAATTCAAATGTATCCAAAGAATTGGGGTGTCGGAGAAATAATAGAGCCATCCCATCCAATATCTTTCCCGGAAGTGTCTTAAAAGCCTTCAGAGGGAATATATATCAGGGATGTTACGGAGCTCCGTTACCGTAACCGAAACTATCGGATATCCGACAAAAAAAATATCCGTAACCGTAACCGAATCCGAAATAATAGTTTTGGTATTATAAAAAGGATACCAAAATTTAATATCCGAAACCGAAATTATCCGAATCCGAAATAATTTAATATCCGTATCCGTATCTGAAATTTTATAATCATTTCATCCCTGATATATATCTAGGAAGCAGAATATATAAAGGAAATGGGCAAAGATTTCGTGAAATGTCCACGAAATCTGGGGGCACGGTCGTGCCCCCGTCAAGACGAGCCAAGCGAAGCGCAAGGGCACTACCTACCTTTTCTCGAAAGGTTTCGTCGTTTTCGCGGCGCTGGGCGTCGGCAGGCGTCGCGACGCGGGGCGTCGGTAGGCGTCGCGGCGCTTGGCGTCGGCAGGCCTCGTGACGCTGGGCGTCGGTAGGCGTCGCGGCGCTTGGCGTCGGCAGGCCTCGTGACGCTGGGCGACGGCAGGCGTCGCCCAGCTGGGCGTCGGTAGGCGTCGCGGCGCTTGGCGTCGGTAGGCCTCGTGACGCTGGGCGTCAGTAGGCGTCGCGGTGCTTGGCGTCGTGACGCTGGGCGTCGGCAGGCGTCACAGCGCTGGGCGTCGGTATGCGTCGCGACTCTGGGCGTCGTGGCGCTGGGCGTCGGTAGGCGTCGCGGCGCGGCAGGCGTCGTGACGCTGGGCGTCGGCAGGCGTCGCAGCGCTGGGCGTCGGTATGCGTCGCGACGCTGGGCGTCGTGGCGCTGGGCGTCGGTAGGCGTCGCGGCGCGGCAGGCGTCGCGGCGCGGCAGGTGTCGCGGCGCGGCAGTCGTCTCGACGCTGGGCGTTGGCAGGCGTCGCGGCGCTGGGCGTCGGCAGGTGTCGCGACGCTGGGCGTCGGCAGGCGTCGCGGCGCTGGGAGTCGGCAGGCGTCGCGACGCTTAGCGTCGGCAGGCGTCGCGGCGCTGGGCGTCGGCAGGTGTCGCGACGCTGGGCGTGGTGGCGCTGGGCGTCGGTAAGCGTCGCGGCGCTGGGCGTCAGCAGGCGTCGCGACGCTGGGCGTCGGCAGGCGTCGCGACGCTGGGCGTCGGTGGGCGTCGCGGCGCTTGGCGTCGGCAGGCGTCGCGGCGCTAGGCGTCGGCAGGCGTCGCGGCGCTTGGCGTCGTGACGCTGAGCGTCGGCAGGCGTCGTGACGCTGGGCGTTGGCAGGCGTCGCGGCGCTGGGCGTCAGCAGGCGTCGCGGCGCTGGGCGTCGGCAGGCGTCGCGGCGCTGGGCGTCGTGGCGCTGGGCGTCGGTAGGCGTCGCGGCGCTGGACGTCGGAAGGCGTCGCGACGCTGGGCGTCAGTAGGCGTCGTGACGCTGGGCGTCGTGGCGCTGGGCGTCAGTAGGCGTCGCGGCGCTAGGCGTCGCGGCGCTGGGCATCGACAGGCGTCGTGACGCTGGGCGTCGGCAGGCGTCGCGGCGCTGGGCGTCGTGGCGCTGGGCGTCGGTAGGCGTCGCGGCGCTAGGCGTCGCGGCGCTGGGCGTCGGCAGGCGTCGCGACGCTGAGCGTCGGCAGGCGTTGCGGCGCTGGGCGTCGGCAGGCGTCGCGACGCTGAGCGTCGGCAGGCGTCGCGACGCTGAGCGTCGGCAGGCGTCGCGGCGCTGGGCGTGGTGGCGCTGGGCGTCGGTAGGCGTCGCGGCGCTAGGCGACGCGGCGCTGGGCGTCGCGGCGCTGGGCGTCAGCAGGCGTCGCGACGCTGGGCGTCGGCGGGCGTCGCGACGCTGGGCGTCGGTGGGCGTCGCGGCGCTGGGCGTCGGCAGACGTCGCGGCGCTGGGCGTAGGTAGGCGTCAAAGATTTGTATGCGCATTCGATGCTAGGTTGTAGATAGTATGATGGTCATTATTGGGCAAAATCCATAGAATTGCCTCAAATATTTTTAGTATATCTCATATTTCACTTTCGGATTCGGATTCGGATTCTCGGATTTCGGATCGTGTCACAAATTTTTTTGGTACAGTGTCCTATTGGTATTTGGCACGAAAGGTCAATAAGAAATACTGAATCCATCCAAGTAAATTGCAACATAACTAACATACTTTACTGTGAATAGATAAATTTATGGAAGATACCGGCTTGCAGGGGTCAGAGAGGTCACAGTGTCATCAGTACTTAAGTGATAGCAGCATACAGCCTACAGGTGCATAAAGTAGTCGAATATAGGTAGAAGTGAGAGCTTAGGAATCCTTAGCAATCATATTTTAGAATGTTGGTTTATTCCATCCATCAGACTGAAGCTGAGACCATAATCCAGAGATCTTCCGAATAACGGATCTGGGATAAATTTAGAGTTAATGTAAGAAATAGAGCTTTGGGCTAATATAATAGAGTCGAAAATCTAACACACGAGTTCTATTCTCAGTGTTCTGAATTTTCTCCAGATCATAGTATGTATAGTCCCCTTTATCAGGAGAAGTAGAGCATAACTGTCAAAACAGACATCTATTTATTTATATTATATGTAAAATGTATTCGGAAATTTTTCTTTTTCTTTTAAATCTGGAAAACGCACTTAAAATAACCCACTAACATATTATGAGTCGATCTTCTTTATTTTGAAAGCTTCTTTCGTATCTCTACTTCTCGTAAGTTCTTGTACATTTAATTAATTTAAATAACTTATTAAAGTAGGTAAATGAAACCAGATAGCTAAAACCATTACGTATTAATCATCTCGTAATATAACACTATTGTAATATAATAACGAGTCACGGTAATAAATCTAGATAACTAGATATTATCTAGATCCAAACCATCCATTGTCATAATATAATAATTAATTATAATAAGTGTCGTGTGAATTATGCTACAACGGTTTTTAAATGGTAATAAATAACATAAGAGTGGGTAATTATTTAATTACTTCATGCTACTTTTCTCTTTCATCTTTTTAGCTCATAAAGAGCCTTCTAGTGCAGTGCTCTAGAATATATTTTTTTACAAGAGTCATAGGAGGCTTCCTGGGGTTCAAAAAGTGACGAAACTGACGTCACACCTAGAAGTCTTGGGCTCCATGCGTAAGACAAGGGGGGTAGTACACCTCGTCTTTATAGACCAGTAGTTTCTAACCTGGGGGTAATTACCCCCGCAGGAGTAAAACGGAGATTCTAGGGGGGGGTAGCGCGGGATGGCACGAAATAGTATTAAAATAGCAATAAACAAAATAATAGTACGGTAAACGGTAGCACGGCGCTCTCATATTATCATATTATCGTTTGAATTTGTGTGGTTTTAATTATTTTAAATTGGCTAGGTGTAAACTCAATTCCCATACTTGTACACAGGGGTAGTGACATTAAAAAGGTTAGGAACCACTGTTCTAGACACTAAGATCTGCCTAAGCAGAGCATTGAGAATAGAACTTGGACCTATTGGTCTCCCTAGAGCTCTCATGTGTTCGATTTTTAACTGTAATCTATTCAATAGAACACAGGAGTGTCGAGTTGTCAAATCTGACATTGACATAAAATATTATGGCACTCGTGTGTTCGATTTTCAAATATTATATTTTATTAGCGCAGAGTTTTATTTTCAGCACTCTTACCATCTCTTAACATTCATATAATACTCGTAACTACAGTCTTATCGGAGTGTTTTGTTCTGGAGGTACCTCAGATAGCTAGTTATGGTCGAGCGTGTGTGTTCAGTGTACGGTATACAGGTTTTGTCAACTTCCTACACCCATAGCAAAGTGGGAAGAATAGCCCGTCTCGGCCTGTAGAAGATAAGCATAATATTTACATATCAAACGCCATTTTTGTTTAACGCTACAGATTTATAGTTCGTCCCTGATAAATTTAACCTGAACGCAAACAAACCAAAAACACCAACATTTTCACATATTCACTTATTGTGCACATTTATCAACACTTTCACAGGTATATTAAAGGATTACACAGTACACTTCATTTTCAAATGCATTTTAAAACAATTAAACAATAATTAATATGTTTAAACATCAAATGAAAATATTTCACTGAAAAAATACGCCATTTTGACACTACCGATTGTAGAATACAAGCCTATAGTCTATGGATTCATAGAATACAAAAATCATTGTAATAATATTGGCCAATTGGCATCACTTACTAGTCTTTGGTTGTGTCATAGATGGGTTTGTTTACGTTCAGGTTAAATTTATCTCGGACATACTATACAAGTCAGTTATTTTTTAATTACATTATATATTTTATTATATATAATTTATAATGTAATTTTCATTTATAGTTATAACTTCGACGTGTCTATGTCTAATGTCTATACCACCGTAGCTTCCAAACCGATGAACCGATTTTCATCTAGATTTTATTGTTTTAAAGCTAACGTGATGAAGCTATGTACGTATTTCATAATCATCAGTTTTCCCGCTGCTTGGCAATTAGGGGAATTACTATATTTTTGTTTATAATATTATATGTATTCTATAACTGTTAGGTACTAACCTACTACATCTACACATGTGACTTTTATTTTCCCACCTTCCCACCATATACTCATGTATTCATTTTAAAAACCTACATAACCAACGTTTATCTTCTGACTTTGCTCTGATTCTACCGTCATTTACAATGCCGCAATTTTGTTTTATTTATGCCATTAGGTTAACTATCAGTGCGTAAGCCCGCCACACACGTTCAAAGTAGTCAAGCCCAACATCAAACTTTAGACACACATAGTTTGATGTAAGGTTTGTACTTTGAAGCTCTAAATTAATCACAGCGCTATATAGATAGTAGGTATAAATTTACGTAAAATATTGTTGATGTTATGTATATTTAATATTAAAGTTAGTTAATTTTCCGATAATTGGCTCTAATTAAAAATTACATCAATTTGCGTCATCATAGTGACAATGAGGAAATCTTCTAAAATTTAGAACTTATAGAATTCTGTTAAGCACAACAATAAGGTTAGCAATACAAATTTGTATCTTACACAGCACTCATCTGGCTAACATCTGTCATATCTGGAAAATTATTTTTGCCCTCATTTTCAAGATTTATTTGAACTCGCCAGTTTGTATGGCTAAAATATGAGCTATTCTGGCGAATTACTTTTCCCCTCATTGTCAATCGTCATCAAAAGTTTTGTTCGTACGAGCTAGTTTGTATTCGAACGTGTGCGTCGGCCATACGCTTGAGCTATGGTCGTTGACCGGCGCGTGCGCAGCCTCTCATTAATCACAGAACGATTCTCTTATACTTTTTACGGTAGCCGACTTCTCGTGCGTATTATGAATACTCACATGATGTATGTCATATAGTGTGCAGTAAAAAGTGTACTAGTATGCTAGAGCGCAAACGCTTTGGCATGTGAGTAGTTACAAGCTGAATGTTGAAGCTTAAATAAGTAGCATGCTCTCACGCCCTACGCGTACTTGTTATTTAGTGTCAAATTGCATTAGTTGTGATCGTGGGAGAGCCAAGCGGTAAAATGGACCAACTCGACCTGAGAAATATCAAGGAGCTCACAGAAATCAGGCATAAAATAATGATTCCATATAAAGGAGGAGGTTCTCAATTCGCCTTCTTTTCTATTGGCTTATTCGCAGGCTGTCACTGACAACATATTATTGTGGGACATCTTACTTTTACATTACTACATTACTCTACGATTTCAGCATTATTGGCTATTATTTTATTGTACATACGTATCGTGCAATATAGGTAGCGAAAGTACCAAGCCACACATTTTGACAACCAGCTATAATTAGTCTTTAAAAATAATAAAAATAGTAAACTTTTAAATATAATGTGCGAACGAGAGGGGAACAATCGATTGTGGTGTCACGTTGTTAAGTGTTAACATCGTTTTATGAAAAATATCATAGGAATTTGAACGATGGTTTCCATAAATAAGGACTAACTCCTGGATTCTGTAAGGATGATCAAATCGTCGATCAGCTAACATTTGAGTTAACAAGCCATTCTGGACGCTCATTGGTGAACAGCACTCGCAACAACTTCGCTCGCTACGTTCACCAATGAGCGTTCAGAATGGCTTCGGAAACCGGGCGTATGTGAAGCCGATAGGGATGGAGTTTCAGAAACCAAATGCCATTTATAGGTTTGTTTTTTACGCATGTAAGTTCATCAGACAGTCATCAATGACTTATATTAATAGTATATCTATAAACATACAAGAGGCGGGAGACGTATTAATAAATAATTATTATAATGAATGCCAACAGCGATACATCGAATAAACATTTACGACAATATTAGGTGTTATACGCGATAAAGTAACCGTTAACTTAATTTAAATTTTAAACACTTTTTAATTAATTAAACACATTACATAAGAATTTAATCTATTGATTTGAATAAATTTATACGGCTTCTCATTAGGTGTGTGTGAGGTTTATGATCGTAAATTGTTTACAGTTTAATCCTTCGATGTTGAAGTTGTGAAAGTTTGACATATTATTATTATGTGTCCGTTTGGAATCCAAGCTATACTTTACGAAAGGACAGATATTGATGTTGCTTTTTCAAAGTGGACGTGATATGGATGGTTCTTAGCTGTAACTAATCTTCAGCTCAGTTAATTCATAAAACATTAGCTCTCTCTACTTCTATTATATTTTTCTAATAGTAAATACCTAATATGCTATTTAAATACTAGTGCAAAAGCAACAACATTCCTTTTCAACCATTATTATCTATATTTATTGCTGAAAATTCAAAGTAGGTTTCCGCTGTTCGCCCTTACTTAGTATAATGTCTAAAACTAGGTAACTAAGTCCGGAGGACCAGCACCAAGCGGAGGAGATGAAACTTTGGGTTTAGTGCGTTAACCCTGAGTGCGTTTCTTACCTCGCACTCAGGAGGGTCCCACATATCCTAGCCGACGTCCTCAGTCAGTCAGGATTCCCTAAAGGATTTCCTTAAGTAAAAAAAGATAAATAGGTACACAACGTATTTAAATGCAGTTTTTTACATAATATAGTGATTTAAGAGGAAGGAGTATGTGTTACGTAACCCATGCTTAATAGTATGTAGAGTTATTTGACAAATAAATTTTCGGCACGAAAGCTATTGCAGGCGAAGCAGCGTGCTAGTATGAACATAATATGTAAGCAATTTATTCTTAACAGACTTCCAAAAGGTTCTCAATTAGGTATGTACACCGATTGCTCCGAGGTTAATTATCCGATTTGCATGATTCTTTTTTTATTCGACACGGAATACCTGCCATTAGGTCCCCAAAAAATTTTACATAGTTTGGCCGTGTAGTTCTAATTTTATGAACATATTTCACCAATTTCCAGATGTGTACGAACAGACTACATTATAAAATTATTTTATCCTTTTAGTTGAATACGGTTTATTAAACGTAGTTTCTTTTTAATTTTCGTACAGCTGCGGTGCAACAAATTTATTTGCCTTAAGTTGAAAGTGGGAAACAATTACTGGTCGGGCAATTTGTTTATTATTGAGCCAGTGGACCGCGGCGGTTACTTTTCACTTTTATTGTGAATTTCGCCGTGGTCGGCCGATTGGCACGCGCTACAATTTATAGAAATCATCGCTAATTCTGTAATTATGGTGGATAGCGGCTACTGTCTCTGACTTTTACTGGGACAGCTTGTTTAGACGTTATTACAATCTACAATACTACAGAGAATATTATGATTGTCTTGAATTAAAATTGACAATTTAGAGGAAACTCGCTTAAAATAGGAATTATAATAATAAGCACTTCTTGCCAAATAGAGTGGTTATTTATAGTGATAACTAGTTAGTCTTACTGGTGTCCTTTTTAAATACTTCTTATAAAATACCTATCTGTGTAATGATCTATCTCTTGGCGTATAGGTGTTAGATTCAATCGCCTCATCCACCGCACTGATAACTAACAGTTAGAAGTCGTTGCAAATATGCAATTGAAATATTAATCTTTATGCACAGTCTGAACCTAACTTAGTATTTAGTTGGTATTTTATTTGGTGAATCACTTTGAAAGTATCCAGGATAAAGAAAATCATTAGATCGCAACTTTTTGTACTTCCGATATAGCTAACAGCGAAAACAGAATAAAATAAATAATTATTTGAGACATCGAATGCAACAAACAGATCTTTTTGAAGCTGGCCGGCATCACACAACGTTAATCTGACCCCGTGCTAAGTAAGATAATATAACATGCGTACATTTGTACGCATGTTATATTATATACCTAGTTACACACAATACACAATATCTACGATACCACGACCCAGAAACTTTGATTATAATATAACCTACGCGGGATTCGAACCCCTCGACCGTCGGCTCACCACCCACTAAGCCACGGAGGTCGTACATCTAATATCAGTCCACAATCGTCTATATAATATCAGTTTCACCCCGGGCGGGGGATCTTGCCCTCGCGAGCACCGTCTAGACTACCCCGCATCTTATCTAATTTTAAACGTTCGCAAACACGACTTAAGAAGGGCTGTCACAAGTTTGTTTTTATTCATGTGGGGTAAATCCGGAAATCAGACTTTTAGCTAGGCGAGGCTATTCGTGTAGGGTAAATCAGGAAATCGGACTTTTGGCTAGGCTAGGCTGAGTAAAAGTATTTCTCAGAACCCGTATTGCAAATGTAGCACTGATTTGTGACACAGAAAACCTGAGGTATTAAAACAGAAGGATGGTTAAGAGGAAACACAACGGCCGTTTTTTGGTCAATAAAAAAAGGGTCAACGCGACCCCTGTTTCCTCCCTGGATAATGCCACTAGAGTAACTATTTGTTTCCTAAATATCTAGGTATATATTAATTAGTACGTCCCTATTTTTTCTTTTATTTTCATAAATTAATTATTACAAGAGATATGGACGTTAAAAGACCTAAAGAATATGGCCAGATTTTCGTCTGTGTTTAAACATCCAGGAAACAAATTGGAGTATGTTTTATAATAAAATCGAAACATAGGAACAAATTTGAAACCTTTTATTAGTTTATAAGGAAAACAGTACCTTTACTTTAAGTTTTGGAGAAGGTAAAGGTCTTAATCGTCGATTTCTCGTACTTTTAATAAGTAATTTAAGTTCTAGCTGCAGTTGTCTCTATTGGTTTGATAGGGCCGTTGCGGGATAGCAATAGACTTTGCAGATGCCTATTTATATATCTCTAGCCCGTGGTGTTTCCTCTTAAAATGACGCGTGTATGGCACATGAATACATTTGCGCGCGCGCGAAACTCGTCTTGATACCTATTTATATAGGGGCAGGTAGACTAATCAGCAATAACTCGCCACCGCCAAGTATTTTTCATCAACAAATCACGAATAACGATGCCTCCCCGCGTCCCTCTAACCTGTGCGAAGTGAGCCGCTGCAGTCGCAAGCCGTTCATGAGTGGTACCACAAGTTGTATTTTTGGTCTCAGTAAGTAGTTTTTTTCGTTAGTACTTTTTTTGTTACTGTGCTTATGGAACTATTAGAATAAATGTTGTTGTTATGCCAAATGTAAATATGATAGTTTTATTACATATTCCATAGTGTTGCTTCCGTGTCAGTGCTAAAGTTTGCATATGATACGCAGAAAATTTTCAAAATGGCATATGGGGTTGGTTGACAAATTTTATTTGGGGTTGGTAGACTAATTAGTCAACCAATCGTAGACTAAGTGACGACGTAATTTTACCTACGTATCATATGCAAACTCTGACAGCAACATAATATGTCATACCTACTAAGAAAATTTTATACCTAGTTTAATGAATTGTGTGGGCTATTGGTTAATTTTCGTCATTAAGAGCGCGCAATCAAATTTCATCAAGTCGAAATCGCCGCGAGAGACGATATCGACTCACACAGACGCATAACAACACGCATGTGTGGGTTAACGCTAGGTCGAGCGTACGTAGCGCGCGCGAGTAATATTGGTAGTTTGATCCTAATGAATTTTAATATTACCTACCATTTCAATACTTCTATAAAATTAAATGGTATTTAAGTTATAAAATACAAATTATACATACTCGACATGCTAGTAATCGCCCGCGGCTCAGTCCGCGTTACTGTCTAACCGTCGGGAATAACTTTCGCGATGATTGTGTGAAAAGAGTTTCATGGTGGTTGGTCAGTAGATGAGACGTGAAGAAAGTAACAAACAAACACACGAACAAACAAACAAACTTTCACATTTATAATTTAGGATAAGTAAGTAATGAGAATAAAAAATTCAACAACCTAATTTTAATAAAAATATACCAAGTTATTTATTTTTCATCTTTGATGTCCAGAAATGTTTGTCCCTAAATATTTTACTGACCCACTTCCGACTACCCACTAAAATGTACTAAAATACCAATTTTTAGTGGGTAGTCGGGATGGACATGCTTTTTTCAGTGACAAAAATGTTGTCACTATACTAACTAGCATTTTGCAACCGTCTGATTATTGAATGAAAATGAAATAAAATTAAAGATTATTTGGATAAAATGTACATTATGGTCGGTTGAGTTGGCGGCTGCAATTTTTATGGCGAATAGAGCTATATGTAAGGAGTCATTAACCAAAATTTAAACTTGCGGAAACTCGTAGTTTTTTAGTTATTGAAAAAATAAAATTCGTATTTTTGTATGAATATTCGACTACTTTTGACGTAATTCTGCCCGATTAGCTAGTTAAGAAAAATAGGTGATTGAACTAGAATAAAAATGGCTTTTGGCGCTATATAAAAAAAACTGTCAAAATTACGTCAAAAGTAGTCGAATATTCATACAAAAATACGAATTTTATTTTTTCAAAAACTAAAAAACTAGGAGTTGCCGCAACTTTTAATTTTGGTTAGTGACTCCTTACATATAGCTCTATTCGCCATAAAATTTGCAGCCGCCAACACGACCGACCGTAATGTACATTTTTTCCGGCATAACATGTATCTCACAAGTTTTTACTGTAGAAGAACTAAGTAGCGAGACTTGGCAATTTTTACAAGATATGTTTTTGATGGGATCTCAGTTCTTTTTGTAGAAGATTTACTAAACGCGTGTTTTTGTCAAAAGGGCAAATACAGCTTTGTAATCCTATACATTTAAATGACATTACAAAGTTAATTATGCAGTTAGTCTAGATAATTCTACAGAAAAATTTTTTTAGGTTTTTCCCTTATTTATACACTAAACACTACTTGTATTCCAAATGTGAAGCTTCTATGTCTGCTAGAAGTGCCTAATACTTTTGATGATCGGTCAGTGAGTGATTGAGTCAGTGACAAAAGTAAGGAGTTTGACAAGTTATAATTATGTAACTTCTGTTTCAAATTGAATTACATTTGAAATATACTGTGTTTGTACAATGCTTTCCTAGTAACTAAAAATGAAGGCTTCTTTTAATCCACAACAAAGTTATAGGGAGTTGAAAATGGCCTAAACTGCTACGAGAAATTGATGGTACGGCCGTGCTCAAGTTGACAGAAGCACTGCCGTGCCCCCAGATACTCGGTTATATTGATGACAGTTACATTAAAGCAGACATACACTCAGGGGCTGATGATGATTAGTATAATTTTTAAATAATATATGAACCACACCATCTTTTAACTAAAAAAAACCGCATCAAAATTTGTCAATCATTTAGGAACTGCGATATAACAAACAGACATACAGGGGCTGATGATGATTAGTATTATTTTTCAATATATAAACCACATCAGCTTTCAACTAAAGAAATTGACATAAAATTTTTTTGATTAATTTAGGGGCTGTGATATTACAGACAGACATACAGGGGCTGATGATGATTAGTATAATTTTTAAATATACAAATCACATCAGCTCTCAACAAAAGAAATTGACATCAAAATCTTTTGATTAATTTAGGGGCTGTGATATTACAGACTGACACACAGGGGCTGATGATGATTAGTATAATTTTTAAATATATAAACCACACCAGCTTTCTGCTTAAGAAAACCGCATCAAAATCTTTGATGCATTTAGGAGCTACGATATGAGAAACAGACACACAGGGGCTGATGATGATTATTATATAAATTTTAAATTTTATAAATAAACTCTGAACAAATTACACACCTTTTTTGTGGTAACCTCTTAATATTTTTTTTTCTATATAAATATTATGAACTTTGTAATCGACATAATATAATCTCTGTAAATTTCCCCCATTTCTCATAAAAATATTAATGCTCGTCAAAGCGTCAATTCTGCGTAGTCGCACTATAAATCCATGAGCGGACCAGGTCAGTGAACCTTTATACTTTGATGGTCTCGCGCAGAGCGACACAACCTCCCCTCACGAATTCTCAGCGGGTACTAAATAGATCGCGATTTACATGACGCGTGCGCTTGGTTGAAAACAAGTAATTTTTAAAAAATTGAATAATGGGATAAACATCGTTTTTTAATTAAATAAAAAATAGTGTCAACTTACCAATAGTATGATTATCAATTATAAAAATAATATCATCGAAGAAATTTAGTTTTTCCAGTAGAAATACAGCACTGAAAAACGTAAATTATGTCATTTTTAAAAGATTTTTTATGCAGTTAACAATACATATATTTTTAATTTTTTATCAATATTTCATTGAAGGACTTTATAATCTTTTTTATAAAAATAGAAATTAAACTATATTAACACGATTTAATTGTTATTTTCTTTATCAAAGTGAGCTAAAATCGGCATTTTAGTTATTTTATGCGTGTGAGGGGAAGTCAAAAACACCGAAAAACTGAAACTTCGTCGTAAATTGAATGCACGCTCTTAATGTAAACACTATTATGGTTCTTTCTCACATACCAAGTTACAGTTCTATTTTTACAGAAAATAAGGACGCACAAAAGAAAATCTTTAAGGGATGATGTACATTTTATCGACGACGAAGAAAATAAACTGGAAGCTTATTTCAAGACGGCTGCTGTTAATTAGTATGAACTAATACCATATGAGACACGCAAGTTTTTTTTCAATTCGAATACGCAAATATGATCAATAAAACTATGCCTGACATTCAGTAAATTTTTGTTTGTTTTATTTCATACTAATCCTCTTTACTTACATTAATATGCCTAGGTCTACCTGCCCCATACTTATGGTCAACCTACCCCGGATATGGGGTAGGTTGACCAAGCGTCAGAGGTTTAGCAAATCAACTAAATAAGTATTATAATGACAAATATAAGATTTAAATGTTAGTATTTTAGATATCTGAATAGCACTTCTATCTTTATCAATTGTTGTTATTATTCTATTATGCTCAACATCAGAGATATATGGACTTGAGTCAAAAGTTAGTCAACCATCCCCGGTCTCCCCTACATAATAAACTTAATATTGACTCGAATAGTTTACTTTCTTTCTAGGATATATTTTTTTAAATTACGGAATATTAAAGTGACAACTTAATAATATGATCAAAACAACTAAAAAAAATTAATAATACATACAAATAATAACTAACCTAACCTACCTACTCTATGAATAGAAAATTTAATTGAATAAAATCTAGGAAATGACAGCCCTGGGCTCAAGGCTCCTTACAAACGTTTTTACAAGGGCTAACATTGTTATGTTTCACTTGTCCTTTTGCGTAAGCTTTTGTATTCTTTTGACGAGACTCATTTCTTTTCAAAAATGAACTGTTCAAAAATCTGTACATTACGACCACGACGTCAATGTCATTCGGCACTCATCTTTTTAACCGACTTCCAAAAAAGGAGGTTTCTCAATTCGACCGTGTATGTTTTTTTTTTATTTACATACGTTTATTTCCATAGTAAACGTTTTTTAAGTTTAAATTTAAGGCCATTAGCAATATGGTTTAATAAAGGTATTCGTAAGTACACTGCGTGTAGGTAATATGCAACGAAGCTAATTTTTTTTTATAAAAAAATATTTTTGTTTTTGTGTTTTAAAATAAAGTGGCTAAGCTGCACTCTCTATATTTTCATTTATTTTTTGAAGATATAGAAAGAAGTATTGTTTGTGATGAAAATTTTAAGTAAATACTCATAGGTATCTAATATTATCTACATAATATAGGTATTTAGCTAGTCCAAAATAGCATTGTTTGAAATAGACATCTGTCTATTATGAATGACGATGAACAAAATATTTTTCGCAGTAGTAATTTAGCCACAACGATACAGCACAATAAACTCCAAATATTGGAAAATCGGCAAAATTCGCCCTTTTATGGAAAAAATTTGGATTTCATGTTCGTGAGGGTCAAATTATAGTCCACGCTCCCCCTCGCAGTAATCTTCTCCACAATTGGAGTGCCGATATAGCGAGGAGTCTATAATTGGGTATTAGAGTTAATACCACATCAGCGATTGCAACTTGTCGGGATTTCATGAGTGAAGTTTTAGAATTTACGATATAATTAAAATCGCATAATATTTGTGACGAGAGTCTCTTGTTGCTAATTAGAGTTTAATAACAAAGTGATATAACCTGGGAAAACTTGACAATCAATTATACAAGGTGGAAAATAAATAAGTGATAATACTTTAGGGTGTGTATGTGCCTCCTATGTAGAGTATACTGTGAAAGTGCCAGCGCTGCAAGACTTACTTTTGACTTTCATGTTTGTATGAGAAATGGCCCAACAACAAACATTTTTCCATTCAATATATTTTTTAAAGTACCTACCTTTTTCAGCGCTATTATTTTCTCAGTAAGCTTTTAATTTTTTTCTCAGTGAGGTTACTGAGAAAATATCAGCGCTGAAAGAAGTAGGTACTTTAAAAAAATATATTTAAAAAAATACGGGACACATACACACCCTAAATATACCCTATTATCACTCATTAATATGATAGCCTGATAATAACAAGAAAGAAAGTTTAGAAGTGAAATACTAAGGAGGTACCATGACTACCATGGTTGATTGTCTGTTATTATATTAAAGCCTCTTATAGTAAATTTGTAGAAATAGCATTTATTTTTTCAGTCGTGATATTATGATGCGAATAACCCGTTTTAATAACCGATCTATCTATAACAAAAGGTTGAGCGCTATACACTGTATGGTTCAAATCAGTCACAAGTTCAACACCTGATCATAAACTCTAAAAGTCCAACGTGAATGCAAAAGTGCGCGTATAGTTTTACAATACCTATTATAGTGGTTTAATATTCTTCTTCATCATTTAATTCCAATATCATGTTACTCAGAGACCGCACCGCACAGCCGTAACAAAAACACCTTTAAACTTTATCTCAAATTATTCCCTATTATAGTCGTAAAACAGAGCTATGAAATAAACGATAACTAGCCGCGAAATAGATGTAATTATAATTAACGAGCCGGAAGAGATAAAAGTCATCTATAATATTAACGATATCATTAAAAAGATGAAAAACCAAAGCTTTGATTTTATAGATTAACGTTGCCTTCATATATTACTATAGTACGTCCGAGATAAATTTAACCCAAACGTAAACAAACCCGTCTATGACACAACCATAGACTACGTCCGAGATAAATTTAACCCAAACGTAAACAAACCCGTCTATGACACAACCATAGACTAGTCAGTGAAGTCAATTGGCCAATATTAATACAATGACTTTTTTTTGCTATGAATCCATAGACTATAGACTTACTTACAACCGGCAGTATCAAAATGGCGAATTTTTTCTGTGAAAGATTTTCATTTGATGTTTAAACATATTCATTATTGTTTAATTGTTATAAAATGTATTAGATAATGAAATTAACATTCCGTTACGTGAAAATTTCGGTGTATTTGGTTTGTAATTTTGTATACGTTTAGGTTAAATTTATCTCGGACATACTATAGTAAGGTTCTATTCACACAAGCGTGTTGGTGCAAGGCGGTTGCATTGCAATTCGCTGAGCTCTCGCCTCCTTTCAACACACTTTTAAAAAAAAATAGACGCAGTATGTAACTTGTGTGATGCCGAATTATAACGCCAATGATCTTGAACCACTAATTATATGGCGAGAAACAGGTATCGCACACACCAGATCGTTTTGAAAAAGGTTTTTAAAAGAATCAGCAATAGTAAAAAGAGTATTACGCTAGTCCTAAAACGATAGTCCTAGTCTTGCTTAACCTTAAATATTGAAGTAGGTACTTGTAATTTTCACAAATGCCTTATTATTACATAAAGACAATAAAGGTTAACAAAGGGCTGTAATCTTACTTTGTTTATTGTTTTAAAACATATTATAAAAGCTATATTAAAACAAAAATATAAATTTATAAAACGATTATCCTCCGATAAATATAATTAATATACCTAATTAGAATATATTTATTTGGGATTTTTCAGTATGACCAGTATTGAGAAAAAAGTTTTAAAGTACTACAATTTTCGCGCGCACGCAGCATAATATCTGTGTTCTTTTATTACTGAAATTACGGGAGTGATATTCAAGATGAGCTAGGCTCAGAGTAATGGTAGGTAATAGACGTACTGCTAAACTGTTCTGATTAATGAAATTAATATTATGTCGTTGTTTTTTTTCTAGGGTAGTAGATAAGTGTCGTTAAAATTGTAAGGATTATAACCGCCCATACTGTTTACATTTAGATCGATTTTTCACATTGAATCCGAATTTAGAACAGAGGATAGTTTTTAATTTTTTTCCGATAATTTATTTTATAGAGGAGTATATGTTAGAAAAAGTTTCTCGACGATTGATCACATACATACGCTAGAACTAATAATGGAAAAATATGAGGAAAATCAAAGAGCGCTCTACATCGCGTTCATTGATTATAAAAAGGCTTTCGATACAGTGTCACACTCCAGTATATTCACTGCTCTACAAGACCAGGAAGTTAACGAGGAGTACATTCAAATAATAAGAAATATTTACAAGAACAGCGTAGCAAAAATAAAATTAGAATCTACTGGTCCTACGTTTCCTATTAAAAGAGGTGTAAAACAAGGTGACCCGTTGTCCCCAAAAATATTTATATCCATCCTAGAATTTATAATAAAAAGATTAAAGTGGGAAAAAGTGGGACTCAATATTAACGGCAAGTATTTAAGTCATCTGCGTTTTGCAGATGACTTAGTACTGTTATCGGAAACAAGCCAACAACTTCAAACCATGCTTGACTCATTAAATACTGCTAGCAAACGTGTAGGACTAGAAATGAATCTAGCTAAAACAATGGCCATGACAAATAGAGCAAATAAAAGAATATTTATAGAAAATAAAACATTACAATACACCGAAAAATATAATTACCTGGGAAAACTTATTGGATTTGATAGGAAACTAAATGAACTAGAAGTAGAACGAAGAGCGCAAAATACGTGGAATAAATATTGGTCATTAAGTGAAATATTTAAAAGCAACATTCCAATAAGTATAAAAACCAAAGTTATGACGTCATGCCTCCTACCCTGCCTATGCATGCCAAACCTGGAAGTATACTTCAAAAATTAAAAACAAAATTACTACTTGCCAACACGGTATAGAACGCAGTATGCTTAATATTAAGAAAATACAAAAAATACGGCACTCTAATATTAGGACAATAACAAAAGCTAAAGATGCTCTAACTTATGCTAAAAAACTTAAGTGGAAGTGGGCAGGGCACGTAGCGAGACTTGAGGATGACAGATGGACTAGCAGAGTAACAAAATGGAAAGGCCCATACGGCAAGCGGGTCCAAGGGAGACCATACACGAGGTGGGAAGATGAAATAGTGAGAATAGCCGGCCCCTGTTGGCCACAAGTAGCTCAAGATAGGGACAAGTGGATCTCTTTAGAGGAGGCCTTCACCTTCAAATAAAATGAGGGGTTCTTGCACGTTTTTTTACTAGAAATTAAAATAAATAAGTATAATATGTATTATTTCAAAGCATGTTTTGTCACTTATATTAGTATTTAAATTAAAAAAAAAAAAAAAAATGTATGTTATCGTGTACCAAATGTAATTTTTTTTGCAAGAAATAAAAGGCTTTTTATTATTTTATTTATTATTATATGTAAAGTTGTGAGCTACGGGCTATGTCATCCAACATTTTTGTACATTTTGCATTCCCTGTCTTCTGTTCGATTAATCAAAGTTGAACTTGGTCCAATCATAAAACCGCATGTCCAAGCATTATTTGTGATTTGTACGTACGTAATTCGGACAGTGATTTATACGGGGGGCGAGCCACCCTCGCGTGGAACCACAAATACGACAAACATTGATTTCTGGAATCGGGAAACATTTTTGAGCGGCGATTGAGCGATCGGTTGGAAATTGGGAAGATTGTGAAAAATTCCATTTGACATTCGACAGTAAATTTGATTAACAATGTAAACAAAATTATCATGAATTAACATTTTTATCGATGTCGAAATAAAATGTGGCAAAATTGGTTTTTATTATTTGTAGATTATCCACAGAGTAGAGAATAGAGATGTAGAGTTAGTGATGAGTCAAAAGACAATATCAAGTTTTTTTATGTTTACAACCTATTTGTATACGAAGAAATGTGCAAAAAGAATAATCTACATATCTAATTTAAAAACTATAGAGTCACTGTACCACTTTCACATTATCAAATTATTTTTATCGCAATGAATAGAACTTATTTTGAAGTCTTGCCGATTTTGCACCAAATACCTAGTACCTATTGTTCAATACTTATTGTTTGCATTGCTTTTACGTACCTACAAAATATGTGTACCGTTATATTATACGATAGTTCTTTTGTGAGCCTTAACTGTGTTAATTAATGGTTACTTTCCTGATTAAGATTTAGCTCGAGGTAACTAGGGTATGTCAGATGTTAGGAAAAGATAAAAGGTAAAGATATTCGAGCGGGTTTTGGCTGTCATGTTTGTAACATGCTGACATCGGTTGTCATTGTATAATTGATTTAGGCGCCATTTGCAAAAAAAAACAATGAGTAGATAATTATATGATGATAGATTATAATTTGTAACTGTAAATTAAATTAGGTCAAACATGAACGAAGTCTGAAATTAATTTTATTTTTATGTGTTGATAATTAATTAGTTATACAATCAAATGTGTGGGTCAGAAATTATAAGTGAGGTTTTGCAGCGGAAATCTATTATTCTAGAAGAACTAAAAGTAACCTCATTTAATGGTTCGTTTGCGACCTTACTTCAACTACATTGCTTTAATAACACAACACAGCCACATGGAAAATAAAACTCTCAGGTAATAATCAAAGCTTAACCCATGACTGTAGCCCATAAAAGTATGCCGCTGTATGTAATTATTAAGAGGAAACACCATGGGCTAGAGAAATTCAAAATAGGCACTTGTAAATTTTATTGCTGTCCCTCAACGGCCCTATCAAAACGATAGAGACAACTACAGCTTGAACTGAAATTACTTATGAAAAGTACGAGTACTTAATTGACGATTAGGAGACCCCTATTTCCTCCTCCAAACCTTAACCAATTTACTAGAGGTACTTTTTTCATTATAAACTAATAAAAGGTTTCAACTATATTCCTATGTTTCGATTTTATCATAAAATGTACTCCAATTTGTTTCCTGGATTTCTGATCATATTTTTTATGTTTTTGAACGTCTATTTTTCTTATCAACAATTTTATTAATTTAATGTAAAAAAGAACAGAAAAATTACGTACTAATATTATACAATATACATTGATACCTACTCAGGGAAAAAAATGTTACTCTAGTTATCCAGGGGTTCGCGTAGACTCCTGTTTCTGTAAGAAAAAACGGCCGTTGCGTTTCCTCTTAATGCACGCAATACTGAAATATTTACTCCTATTAGTTTGAGGATCGATATAGCAATGGGATCGTACTACTATTATTAGCGACATTAACTATTCAATGCTCTTGTGGCCATTCCAGAGAACTTGGCTTCCATCTTTATAGTAGAAGTATCTAATAAGTACCTACTAAGCCACGCACATGAGGTACTACATGATCCCACGGGAACAAGCTGCACTTATCTATCGGGATAAAAAGTAGTGTATGTGTTAACCCAAAACTGCTACCAAATTAATCGAATTTGGTCAAGACGTCTTTGCGGAAAGATGAAACAAACTAACACATTATAATGTTTGTGCACTGCCTTTATGATATAAGTGTTGGTCGTTTTATGCACTGTGCAAAATGTTAAATAAAATTTCAACTACACGTTATGTTCCATCATTAATAATATTAATATTTAAAATATACTTAAAAATGGGTCCACAGAATATCAGGGACTGTGGAGATCCACAGTCACTATCCTGAGTGGATCCCATTTCGGCAATCGGTACCCAGACCTCATGATTTTTAACCGACTTCAATAAAAGGAGGAGGTTCTCAATTCGTCTGTATGTATAATATTTTTTTTTTTTTTTTTTTATGTATGTTCACCGATATTTTCGTCAATTATAGACGGATTTCAAAAATTTTTTTTTTGTTGGATAGAGTTCACTTCTGGGGTGGTCCCATTTTCACCAGGTCAGGATCTGATGATGGGATCCATGAGAAATCGAGGGCAACCACCAAAAATTGTATGCTCGTATGGTGTTTTTGTTACGTAATTATGTCTTACTCAGGTATATGCTTCAGGGTGTCAACATCTGATGCTGCTGTGCTGATGATGAAGCTACAGTACTCCTTAACGGTTAGAAGTTGGAAGGCAGTACTGTAATTGGTCGATGGAAACTATTTAGTAGTATGTAGGGCTAACATGTTGCTTGTGAGGTATGCTTGAATTAACATCTGATGCTGCTGCGCTGATGATGAAGCTACAGTACTCCTTAACGGTAAGGAGTTGGGAGGCAGTACTGCAATTGGTCGATGTAAACTATTTCGTAGTATGTAGGGCTAACATGTTGCTTGTGAGGTATGCTTGAATCAACATCTGATGCTGCTGTGCTGATAATGAAGCTACAGTACTCCTTAACGGTTAAGAGTTGGAAGCAGTACTGTAATTGGTCGATCGAATGTATTAGGTTACATATGAAATTGGCGTTTTGTCGTTCTGGCCACTTTGATCTTAAATATATCCTGTTTAGTTAGGAATTCCAAATTCAAATTTAAACAGCTATTTACTCATGCATTTGTGTTTTGAACACCGTAATTCATTTGTTTTATTCTCTTTTGCTTTTTTTTCTACGTCACTCATTTCACAAAATGGATAACTTAAAATATCGCATTATTTACGAGTACGAGCACCGTGGCACCAGTGCTGCAGAAACGGCTCGAAGAATTAATTATGTGTATAGGGGTGGTGTCGCAAAAGAAAACACGGTGCGTTTTTTGGTTTCAACGCTTTTGTTCTCGAAATTTCGACCTGCAGAACAAGCCCCGTGGACGGACGGAGACCAAGGTCGATAATGATGAATTGAAGGCTATTGTGGAAGCAGATCCATCGCAAACCACATCAGAGTTAGCTACAGGCTGCGGTGTTAGTGACAAAACCATTTTAATCCACTTCAAGCAAATTGGGAAGGTGAAAAAGCTTGAAAGGTGGGTACCTCATGAATTAAGCGAAGCAAACCGACAAACGAGCGTCGACTGCTGCGTTACATTGCTCAACCGGCACAAATGAAGGAATTTTAAATCGGATCATTACATGTGATGAAAAGTGGATACTGTACGATAATCGTAAACGCTCATCACAATGGCTGAACCCTGGTGAACCAGCAAAGTCTTGCCACAAGCGAGAATAGACTCAAAAAAAGTTACTTGTAAGCGTTTGATGGACTAGTGCCGGTGTCGTACACTATAGCTTTCTTAAATCTGGTCAGACGAATATGGCTGATGTCTATTGTCAGCAACTGCAAACCATGATGGAAAAGCTCGTCGTTAAACAACCGAGACTTGTCAATCGCTCTACGCCACTGCTGCTTCAAGACAACGCTAGACCACACACGGCCCAACAGACGGATCCAAATTTGGATATCTTCTTGCAAGGAAAAAAATTCAATTCCGATGAGGCAGTCCAAACCGCTTTCAAAGATTTCATTGGTTCCCGTCCGAATGGTTTTTTTAGTAAAGGGATCAATGAACTACCTATAAGATGGCAAAAGTGTATAGATTGCAATAGTTTTGATTAATAAAATATATTTTAATATGAAAAAATCGCCTTTATGTTCCTCCAATACAAAACGCCAATTTCATATGTAAGGACTTAATATGTAGGGCTAACGTCATATTTGTAATATATACCATCCAGACTCACGGCGAGAAATCTCACAGAGAAGTCTCGCCGGGCCTTCTCGCGAGAACAAGCATTTTATTCACACTCTCATTTGAGATCTGTTTCCTATGCAGTATGGACGACATTGACGAAATTGAAACTGCAGCAGGTTTGGCTCTGTGTGCCATTGCATATTATAACTTTGTCAATGTCGTTGGGTCTACCTATGATAATAAAAAATATAAATACCTAATATGTAATATCAAACTCTTTCAAGTACCTATTAATAATAATTATAGCTTCCTAAAAATATGAACAATTCGTCAAACGGACGTTGTAATTAGTGACTATAGGTATATAATATTAAATAAACTGAAACCCTTGAGTAAATGAACTAGCATCTATTTAAGTTCACAACGCATTAGCACAACTAAAAATCGAGAAATAAACTGACTTTTAAAAAAAAAATTAAACCGACTTCAAAAAAAAAAACACAAACGACAAAAACTTTAACCAAACAAAAACAGTACCTACATAACTAAAAAGCGATAAATAACCTAATTTATCTACTTAATGCATATTATATATCTACAACTATTTAAATATTTACAACTAAATACCTAATACTATAACAAAGTCATCTTTACTATTTAAATATTTACAGTTATCACTTATTTTTGAAGTCGGTGCCAGCCTGCAGCCTAGGTAACGTAGTCTGTTGTGTTGTTTGAGAAGCCACACACACGGCAAAATACAATCTATACTAATAAATTATAATGTGGAAGGGTTTGTTTGTTAATTTAAACGCGCTAATCTCAAGAACCACTGGTCCAATTTTAAAAATTCTTTTTGGAAAATTTTAAAAATTTTAGTGTTTTCTTAATTAAATTTATTTGTTTGGCTGGCACCGACTTCAAAAATAAGTGATAACTGTAAATATTTAAATGGTTAAAGATGACTTTGTTATAGTATTAGGTATTTAGTTGTAAATATTTAAATAGTTGTAGATATATAATATGCATTAAGTAGATAAATTAGGTTATTTATCGCTTTTTAGTTATGTAGGTACTGTTTTTGTTTGGTTAAAGTTTTTGTCGTTTGTGTTTTTTTTTTTGAAGTCGGTTTAATTTTTTTTTTAAAAGTCAGTTTATTATTATATTTTTCAACGTATTCCTGTTTTTTGTTGTTATTATATCTTTATGTCTTGGTGTATGTAATGATAATAATATGTTTTTTTTCTATCGTGTAGTGTAATGTCCGTATTGTTGAATAAACGTTTATTTATTTATTTAAAAATATCTTAGACAGACAGACCAACTAAACTACTCTACGGAACCCCTAACTAATAAAAATCTATTTGGAACTAATAAATTAGCTGTGCTACAGATCAGTTACAGATAAAAGCATAATAGCAATCCGTGTTGATACCATTTCTATTGTTGAGGCGACTCAAGTAGGTGAGGTAATATGCTTAATTGAATTTTTAATGATACGAAGAAATGGGCCTGGGCCCCAATTCTCGTGCCTAGGATTTCGTTTTGAATATCAGTCCGTCTCGCTTACACGGGCAATAAATTATGTGTGAACAAACTGGAAGACTTTCGAGGTATGAGAATTGGCCCTGGGAGTTATTAACAATTCTCGTTCGACTCGGATTCGAAATCTTACTGCGCGGTTATTGGTCAATACTGAGCACAGCAAGCGTTTATTGGCTGTGCCACAACTGCTCAAACTGTCGAATCCAAGTCAAATTACGCATTGTAGAGGGGCTTCCTTGGGCGATCTTTTGATTTGATCAAGCTCTATAGTTACTAGATACTAGAGCCAGTAATAATTATAATTTGAAAGTTTATCGAATTCTACAATTGATTTTGTTGATGCAAAAGTAGATAATTATTAAAAAGCGTTTAAGTATAAGGTAGGTAAGTATATATTTTAATTATCAGCTTATTTAATATTATCAGCTTAAGTAATATTTTTTTAACCATTAAAGGAATTAAACATGGAATAAAACCCATTGAATAAGTTAAATATAAAAAAATGTTCCTTATATGGTACATGGTATTGAAAATAGAAACTATTAATCATCCTTATTAAAATGCATTGAAAAGTTAAAAATAAAACTAACAACTCTACAAGTGTGCATCTTGCAACATAAAATAAATTTAAAGTGATGTACTCGTACAACATTTTTTTCTGCTCTTGTTAACAGTTATGAGTAGAAATATTATGTCCGTAAAAGCAAATCCTAAGCAAGACTTTAGCCAAGTTGCCAAAAATGTATGTTCTATTTATCTGCCCATTGGTTTATACTTTATAGATTGAGTGAGAAACTTATTTCTCAATTTAGCTTTCTAGCTAAACAAAGTTGTAGCTTAATTCACTGAAAGGTTATAAATTTATAAATCTATGGTCACAATAATTCATAATATTATAATACATCGATGGTCGCAAGTAAGCAAATCTATAAACGTCGACGGTATGATTTGTGAATTCAACTGAAAAAAGCAATTCGATTTAAAAAAGGCAACGTAGGAATTCAATGTGTATCTTTCATTAGCCGCCGTAATTGGACTGGGTCGTTGACGTTTAGGAAACATGGCTTTTTATATTCGTATACGATTGCATGTGTAATCTATGTAACATTTTACAAGGAAATTGTTGTTTATGTTATTAAAAATATAATATATTACTTTTAAGTTTAACTTTAACAGTTTTTAAAAGATAAATATTAATAGCCTACACTTACAAGAAGAATTTTTACTTTTTACGTACACGGTACAGCTCCAGTTTAAAAAAAGAATGCAACACGAAATAATTTTAAACAAAAAAAAACCGACTTTAAAAAGTAAACTAAAAAGCAAAAAATAAATTTACTTTGCACAAAGTAATACTTATTTTCACTTAAGTAAATAAATTTATTCTATAATTTTGAAGTCGGTGCCAAGTTTAACGTTCTTTTATAATTTGTTTTCATTTAATATTAGTTTGTAAGCCAGTACTTTGGTAGGTACATAATATATAGTAATAGTTACATTGATAGTTGTATATTTTTTTCTGATTCTTATTTTCTGTGATTGCCTACATATATTTAGTAATTTGATATTGTAGTAACTAGTAAGGTTGTTGAAGTACTTAATTGGCACCGACTTCAAAATTATAGAATAAATTTATTTACTTAAGTGAAAATAAGTATTACTTTGTGCAAAGTAAATTTATTTTTTGCTTTTTAGTTTACTTTTTGAAGTCGGTTTTTTTTTGTTTAAAATTATTTTATTTTAAGATTTTTAGTTATGGGTAGACTGAGTAAGGATAGGTACTTACCGCCAGAGCAGCGCAAAAATTATACATATCAAGTTGACTATAAAATGATATACAAATTTTAATAATATCAAAGTCGATACCAGCCAAACTGAATATGATTTCTATATAACTCTTTTATTATTTTTAGTCGATTCACATTTCTTTATTTGGCTTAAAACAATTTTTTACCTTTTTAATATTTACCTATTTCGTCATATTGTTATGATAGTACCTATATATAGATACCTACTATCTGGCGAAGACAGAGGTGGTGTTGAGTACTGTAATTGATATAGTGGCATATGCTTGCAGTACTTTAAGCGATGTCGTAATTTCCAAACTTATAACTTCAAAGACTAAGCAGTCCTGTATGCCTGTTTCTGATCTATGTGGTATACCTTAACAATTGATTCAAAATTATGTTTGTTTATTTGTAGTCGGATATGCTTATGGTACTCGAAAAAAATAATAAAATTACTATGAGTGTTCCTATAAACTTCGAGGAGTTCCCTCGATTCCTCACGACACCATCATCAGGCATGCACTTTCATAACTATGAGACCAAGTTCGACTGTAATTGACGTAGTGGCGTATGCTTGCATTTCTTTAAACAACGCTGAAATCTTCAAACGTGTATCTCTAAGGAGTCAGAAGTTCTGTTCACTACTTTAGGTCCAGGATATGGTGCAAAATCTTACTATTTGGTAACATATGCTTGGGCTTCTTCAGAAAAAATCAAAATCGATATATGTTTTCATATAAATTTTGAGGAGTTCCCTCGATTCCTCACGGATCCCATCATCAGGTCACCACTTTGGTAAGCACTGGTACAACACTGTAATTAACGTAGTGGCGTATGCTTGCATTTCTTTAAACAACGCTGCAATCTTCAAACGTGTATCTCTAAGGACTCAGAAGTTCTGTTCAGTACTTTAGGTCCAGGATATGGTGCAAAATCTTACTATTTGGTAACATATGCTTGGGCTACTTCAGAAAAAATCAAAATCAATATATGTTTCCATATAAATTTTGAGAAGTTCCCTCGATTCCTCACGGATCCCATCATCAGGTCACCACTTTGGTGACAATGGGACCAAACGGGAAGCACCACCTTTCAAATAAAAAAAAAATCATCCAAATCGGTTCACCCAGTCGAAAGTTCTGAGGTAACAAAAATAAAAAAAAAAAAAAAAAAAAAAAAAAAAAACAGAAGAATTGAGAAACTCCTCCTTTTTTTGGAAGTCGGTTAAAAAGTAATAGGCACAAGCATACATGGCATTCTGCCATAACTTAACGCGTACCTCAAATATGTGCTCAAAACATGCATATAAAAAGATAGCTCGGTAAACAGAGTACCAACTTAAGCTATTACTTGAAGTTTTTAGCATGGTAGAAATAACATCCACAAACAGTCGGTGTTAGCTTTAATAATGGCGTTTTCTTGTGAAGCGTGCGCCTGTATGTGCTTATTGTCAACAACAGAGTTTAAGTTATGGATTAGATTTTGTTTTCCAAAACGTGTTGTAGAAACAATAACATTAAATGATCGCCTTTCTATGAATAGCTAAAACATAATAACTTTAGTACGAGTTTTCGGAAGATTTGCATTGCTATTACGTACAAAATATTTGTACCGTTATAGATACCTATTAAGAAAATTATGAATACTTAATAATAACAGCTACCTACAGATATTTGCAGGAGAGGCAGGTTTCATTAAAATCAGACCAGCTACGCAATAGCTGTTTTACAAGCCCATCCGACGCAAGGACGAAATGGCCTTCTCAGACAATCAGGTGATCAGTTTCTTTTGTACTAGTCAAGACTTGAAAACATATTTTTTTGTTTTTCTGGAGTCGAGAGCCAATCTCTAAACACTAGACTAGACCACGGAAACGGGAGACGTCATAAAATACATAACATCGAGAGAGACATGATAATCTTGTTGCCACAGTCTTGGCGGAGGTACTACCGTGGCACTAGAATTTACATGCTCAAATCACTTCATTTCTAGTAAGTAAGAAAAAAAAGTTATTAGTTATTACACATGATGAGCACTTGCTAGTTTAATCTACGTGTAACTCTCATTTGTACTTTCATTGAAGACAATTTCTAATTACCTTTATTATGTTATTTATGTTATACATAATGCCTTTGTAATAGCGCGGCATTGGCGTTTAACTCCTAATGATAGTTAAAGTTTCCAAATGTTTATTCTTACATCACAATCTTTTCAACAGGTAGGTAAATGTAATGAAAATACTACTCGGCCCGAAAGTACCGAAAATTTCAAATAATATTTTACTGCGTTTTAATAAATTAAAATGGTAATTTATGACACTAATATAGAGGCGAAAATTTGTGACAGTGTGTTAGTTTGTTACTTCTTTACGCGCAAACGTCTGGACCAATTTGGTATACCTACAGGAAGCTGGGGCCTTACTCTCCAAACTGATTCGATTTTGATTCAGATTCAAATAAATTGACGTTTGTTTATTTTGATTCTCATTAAATTGATATGGTTGGGAGTACCAATAGTTACGATCTAACGATTTTCTTTATCCTGGTTAGTTTCAAAGTATTATTGAGATCGAACTGATTGAATCGTAAGTATCGTTGAGATCGAACTGATTTCAATCTCGATTGTGTCGGGATTAAGCCTGCTTCATTCACATAATAAACACACGCTACTTTTAATCCCGAATAAGTGTACTTTGTTTTACAGTATTTACGCTAGGTAAAGGTATTTCTCTAAATTAGAAAAACTTCTCTACTTGTTTCAATCTAGGAGTAACTCATATCAACTTGCCTTCGATCATTAGTGCAGTAGTTTTTAGGGACCATAACATCATGCTGCGCGGTAAAAACAGTGAAACAGGTAATTGTACACCCTCGTATCCCTGATTGTCGGGAGATTCCCACGTATTAGATCAATCTTTGTTCTTTAATCTCGAACGCGAGGGCTTTGATCTTAGTTCATACAGACTGATGCGTTTTTTAACTAAGTATATGTTTTGTGGGACAGTTGAAATCCAAAGCTATGATGTTCTATTAGCTCGAGTAATGTGTGCAGATTTTGTAGAGTTGCTTAGATTTGGAAACTTTTAAAGATTAGATAGGCAGTAGGCACTCGATAGATATGTCGCAGTCATCTACGAGTAATTGAATCAGCAGTTTAATTTAATGACTAGCGCGTTTATGAAATGACGACATTTAATTGAATGACTAAAGGACAACTCGTCAAGTTGCTTAATGTAACGTTCTACGTCTTGACTGAAGCATTAGCATAGTCATTCGCAACTTAAAAGGTCCTCAAAATGAGAACATGACATGTCACACCAAATGAAAATATCAAAATCTGTGCGAGCTGTTTGCCGCCAAATTTGATTGGGTGACTACTAGGGCCGCTGCGGAAAAAATGAACAAAATTTCAATAACCTGACTAATTTTACGTCCGCTCTGTTAAAAGGGCTTTGTTACAGTCCGCTAACTAGTTTGAAGTTGAGTGACGCTTGTTCAATATAGCTGATGATTCAATCAGATTACTGCGACAGATACCTATACCGTAAGATTAGGCACTCAATATTTTTACTGTAAATTGTCGTATAAATGAACTTAAAATAGCACTCTATCAACTCTATATGAGAGCGTCTGTCTAGCGTCTAATCATCCTGAACAATAATCAACACTTTTTTCCTTGCATTACCTTGTGCCGACACTTACATATGTAAATTCTACCGTCATTACTCGGTCCAGAGACAGGAAAACAAAGCCTGTCGCGTGCTAGGATTCTGCATAATCTCGCATCGATGAATAGGAATCATGTGATAGGTAATAGTCGGGGGCACCCGAGCGGCGCAAGTAATTGATATAGCCAGCTAGCGGTTTTTCTTCGCTGCATGCACCAGGCTACGCCCTTCAACGTATGGTAAAAAGATAGGACCCCTTTACACTAGATCGGATATAATAATAATCCCCTCACCGATTTCGGTGTCAGTCAGCCCGCATTGTCTTAACCAAACTCGGACATAACATTTTTTTGTTGTTCCAACGCGCTATTCGAACCCGAACGAAACCTTCGGGTTGAGAGTGAATCTCTGAACCACTAGTCCACGATGGCGTTAAATATAAATCGGATAGATTCCGTATTCATTTGGTGTCACCAAATAAAACTCGAATAAGCCACTGATGCCTCACGCTTCCGATTGACTTTTTTCGTTCTTCTAGATCAATTTAAAAATAATAATTTTACGTTGCCCTGCCGATCTGATGGGAACCCTAGCTGGCGAAACATAAATTATGTTTTATTATTCTTTTAAGTTACTACTCATTTTCTGCGGGCAGATTGTACTAGGACAATACCGCATCCATCGCAAGAAGTTTTTGCAAAAGCGAGGAGCCAATTACATCTGCAGAAAAGATGAACGCACATATAAATAAGGTTTATTATTCTTTTGAGTTACTTATCGTTTTTCTGCAACCAAATTGCATGAAAACACGGCTCCCAGAGCCCAGGCTCAAAGGCGAGAAGTCTATATTGCCAAAGCCGTTAAGCTATTCAATATTCTCGTTCCTCGCGGCTTCTCGGGAGTCTGAATGGGTCTTTACCCTTTAGGTCACGTTACGGCAATCAAGTATGGAGCTTCTGGGCTAAGTAATACATCTATGTTGTAACAGATACAGTTATGATGGTTATCTTATGTTAATGCGACTAAACGCCGAGTGCGTTCCGATGCAATGACTTGTTGATACAGTTGTGTTACGTCACAACTACAACTCGATTACTTGCACTTGTGTTGTTCGCTATGATTGCATTTCGAAAAGATATTTAAGACACATATAAGTTGTAGATGTCGACGGCAACTTGTTTTAGTGAGTTTTGAATTTATAATTACTTATTCCACATATTATGTAGATTGAAATAAATTGAAAATAAAAACTAGTTTTTGTGTAGGTAGGTAAAAAGAGAAAAAATGCTGCATCAAGTGAATAGTTCAAGCTATAGTAGTCTTGGAAATGTTTTTAAAGTTAGTAGCCTAACATCTTGGGCGTGCCATGTATTTGGTTCACCATACATTGTCATCCAAAGCAACTGAACTTCTTATATGCTTCTAGACTCAATTAGTTGGAGATATCAGGTTCAAAGTTGCAAGATTCCACCCGAACATAATATATTAAGTAACATTAGAAGTTAAAAAGTTTTAAAAATATACATAAATTGTTTCATTTTTATTTTCTATCACTAGTAGTTTCCAAAAGTATGTCTAGTGCCTACTGCCTACCTGGAAATACAAAATCAGTAAGCATCACTTGAGCCCTAATAGATCCATAAGTCATGGAAGCATTATACATATGCGTCTATAATACATTTTTACTTAATTAGAGGTTTTAAAATATTAAAAAAACACTATAAAATAACGTACTTTCACGGTCCAGTAACTATAAGATAATTATTTATAGAATCGTAACTAATAATGTAATATTTCTGCCAGTTTTAATAAAGAAAGAACGCGCCAGAAAATTCCTGGCCGTTTTTATTTAGTAATTACTATTAAAAGGCACGTTCCAGTTGCAAGAAAATAGCGTTTTGAACGATATTCACATTCCGTTTTTATTAATGTATGAACTTAGGGCGAAAACAACAGTAATGTGATAAAAAAAATCGTTCAAAACGTTATTTCCTTGCAACTGGAACGCACCTATAGTGTACGAACCTACTACTAGTATCATAATATTAGTAGTACCATGGACCAATTATACGTAGAGTAGCGTAGTTGCACTAAGCGACATTTTAGTCGAAAATAAATACATGCCACCCTCATTAAAATGTTCCTTTCTAAAAAATGAGTTTAGGTACTGCCATTAAACATAAACGTTACTAATTTTAATACTTCTCCAGACTTTCACAATTCTCGTAAAACTGTATTTAATATATAGTAATAGTATATTGGATGTTCCTTTTTCGTCTTTGTGAGTAAATTCGAATTGTGCATGTTTATAAATTTTGCAGCTATTTAATTACTGACATTGTCTCTAATGTTATGAAATTTAATATAATTAACACCTTACGCTGTGTTTGACAAGTACTTACTTATTGCTCTTTAAGCTTTATTACCTTTTTATATGAAAATGTCCATTATCGCTTTATCCTTCTTCACATGTCTACTATTAAGTGACTTGTGCTACTATTAAGTGATTTATTTAAATATTTTTACTAGCTATATTATGACAATAAATAAATAAATAATATATATTTTTTCGAAAGGTAATTTGTATCTTTAAACTATTTTCTGAATAATTTAGTTAATTTATCGCGCCTTTATATTATCATTTAAACGTCATTATATTATGTAGTTTAATAAGTGCTTAACATGAGCCATTAATATAAATTTATTGTATTCCCAAAAACATACATTTTAAATGAATAGGGGTAGGCACCATGTAGGACAATAATTATATAAGTGTTATTTAAAAACCTAAGTAGGTATATGGAAATAAAAAAGACTTGATTTTGATTAGATTTTAATAAAAAAAATATTAAAATCATATAATATGTGACATACCAATAGCATATTTAAATAGCCAATCTAAAAACCTACTTTAATATTTGATCAATACTTAATCAATATTTGACCTGACTTACCTACTTTACGTTAATTAACCCAAAACATATGTGTAACGGATATGCCACACAGTTCAAAACAATTTCCGCTCAATAAAATTCATAAGTATCTCAAAAACATCATGTTTGACCCCATTTTTAAACCCCCTACCGTGAACTGTTGGAAAATGGAATAAAATCGATTTATCGAACCGATAAATTGAAAAACAAGAAGTAAACTAAAAATTTACAGGATAAATTGAAAAAGCTTTTCGCAATCGACGAAAACAAAATAAACAATTATTGCTTCATAGTATACTTACCTATTATACTACATACCTAAGTATAATTATTTATAAAGCTAGTAAGTAATTTTGTCTACACTCCACATTATTAATTGTAGATATGCATTAAATATTTTATGAGCTTTTCCGAATTTCCCACACACACGTACACATATTTTTATATCGCATAAAAGATACTCACCAAAACAATGTTCACGAGGAAGAACCATCTTGTCATAAAACCTTTTATTTTCTCCATCCTGTGCGACAATCACATAAACTTGTTGTTTTTTCGCGCGTTCCCGCCAATGTGAATGCGCGCGGCCTGCGACGCTTTGCCCGCCAAACTGAGGAGAACTGAGCTTCGCAAACGGAGGGAGAATGGCGGGAGGACGCGTACGGCGTAGGGGAAGAGTCAAACGCCCGGTAATTCGCTAAGAAAACTTATGATTTATTTACCCGGCGCAGTGAGGTCGAAAGTGTTTTGTTTTGTAAACAAATTGCGTGCTCATTGAAATAATAACTACGGAAGGACTTAAGTTTGTGTTTTGGACTGAAATGTATTTTACGTGCAGTTACTTATTTATTTATTTTATTTAACAATTTATTGTACACAAGAAACACTTAACAATAGTACAAATTACAGAGAAAGACTATACAAAGGTACTGCTTATTTCTGAAAGATATTTCCTCTAGCAGCCCTATGGAAGCGATATGGGATAAAATATATCAGACAGAGTGTGCACAATTTACCAAAGTTACCTAAGTTTGGTATTAAAAAAAATAGGATTAGTAGAATTTATAGTTTGACAGATCACAGAATATCCTGATTTCATCAGCTCCGTATCAAAACGTTCCTTCTCTATTAACTTCAAGATACTTGTTTTAATTTTCATTAAGCTCAATATTTTTACATATATTTTTTTAAATAGATAATAATATTATATTGTTTTGATCCATAATATAGTGCGTACCAGTAGCTTAGGATAAACGAAAATAGCGTTATTTTTGTATTTTATAGGTATGCAAGAAACATGGATGTGATTGAAAATTCCGTTAATAACACTATTTCCTTACAAATGGAACGCGCCTTGACACAACATTTTTTGAGCGCATACTCGTAGAATTGGCGGTAATCGAAATATACCTAACTGTAATAATATTGTAGTAAAACTCCAGATCTCTCATAGTGTATTTATTATAAATAATCTATTCATCATAACTCAAATATTTTTAAACATACCTACATACAATATGTTTTATTATAACATTAATTTCCATATTAATAAATTATAACTGGTTACATTAACATTATATAATTATTAATTATAATCACATATAATCACATAAATCTTTAAAATAACACATTTAATACTGAACAGCAAGACTACTTAACAATATTAACATTAACAATTTTATAAAAGAGACTATGACTTACCAATGAGCTGATGAGGCCACCGCTGATACCAGAATTGAGCTCACAGGGCTCAAACTCCCTATTTTATACTAAAACCCCTGCCTGTTCCCTCCAACTGGTATCAGCGTTAACTCTCTGAAGGAAGTCAAATATAAGTCAAATATGAGAATATCAAATGTACTTTTAAGTTTACAATAGTATAAAAATCCTCACACAGTCTTAATAAATATTGCACAATTACATAATTTTAATAATGATATTTCCTAATTTTTATACAGTTGATCTGATTAATTATATTTTACACTATTTAACAACTTATTATTTGTCACTTCCGCTAACAAACAAATTATCAATCAAATACATTTAAAGACTTATAAAACATTCTAAAAATCATAATCCACACCAAATAATTATGCAATAATTACCGTGTAATAACTTTTCTTAAAAATAATAGTTTACAATTTTACCATAGTTAAGTTATACAATTAAACCACGCTTTTAGTATTGCCAATTACAAAAATCCTAAAATTATAAATGTTACTAAATAAATAGTTAATACAGTTATTTGCTATAATAATAATTTATAATACATACATTTCTAAAATTTGACCTAACAATATAATAAGTAAGTAAGTAGGTGGTTATTTCTAATCAAAAGAAAATCTCGCGCTCAAGCAGCTTATAAACTTAATAAGCACTTAACCTCAGCTCCGTTACGAAATATTTTTATGGTTCCAACTACTGGTTCGATGCCCTACGTAACTATAAAGAGCATTAACGGAGTTAATCATAAATAGTTTATATTATGAATTCATAAATTGTTACCTTTCTAGTATGTATCTACTATAATAATATTAAGTGATAACTTAATCTGATGTAATTATTATGAATTTAATCATAAATAGGTAAATTTGATTAATATTATTGGTAATATTAATCAAATTTACATCATTAATGCCTTTTAGAATCTCTGAGGTGGTCCTCGGTAAGAAATAGAGGTTAGGAATTAGGATGCTTAATAGTTAATACAGACGAGAGTAAATTATTAAGGAAACCACAATACACTTCAACCACGTGACTACTATTACATTGGCTACTATTACACATAAATTTGGGTTCCTATAGGCTAACTCCATTCATATTGGCTTCACGTACCAATTGAAGACATCAATGGATGAGATGATATGTAGCAAAAATCAGATTTCGAGAAAATTGAGTTCAAACTGTCTCTTAATCACTTTAAAACGATTATGATGTTGGGGCATTTCTCATACAATCATGAAAGTCAAAAGTAAGGCTTTCAGCGCTGGAACTTTCACAGTATTCTCTACTTATGGGTTTACATACATATCCTGAACTATTGTCACTTATTAATATTAAAGCCTGTATGGTAAACTTTTATGTCTTTTTTTAAGAAAATGATTTTATGTAATTATACTTTAAAAATATAAGAATAACTGTAAGTAATAAGTATGTGCTCCGAGTGAAAAATCGTATTGAAACAAAATTCGAATAAGAGGCGTGTCTGCTTTAAATATAATATACCTACTTAATATAATAAGTAGGTATATTATGTATAAATTAAACTGTAAATACCAGAAATTTCGGAAAAAAATATAAATATACATACATACTTACTTACTTAGTGCCTACAAACTGAATAAGTTTAAATTTTAAATACATAATACGATAATGCTGTTATTATATTGTAACGAATAACATTCGCCTTATAATTTAAAAGTATGTTGCGTTATAGAATTTGCTTTTCGTTTATGACAGGCACCGCTACAAAACGCCTTTGAAATATAAATAGCAAAATAATATAAACTGAAAAAAATATTTAAAAAGTAGGTAATAATAATTAAGTTAATCAAAAAACCGACTGTGTAATATAGTAATACGTCCGATGCGTGCGGCGCGGGCAGTAAATTTCCGAACGTGTGCGCCGGCACAAACAAAATGTAGGCAAGCGCTGCGTTCCGCATGACGTCATTAGGTGTTTTCGAGTAGGTTTCTCGGAAAACGAATACGGAAAACGTATGTATGTGGCCGGCCTAAGTGATAGTCTGAACTCAATTTTCTTGAAATCAGAATTATGCGACATGTCATCAAATATTTATGTGTAATTTGTGGTGATAATTAAACGTTTATTTTATTTTATTATTATTATCCATTAATATCAGGTCGTTATTGACATGCTGACCTAACTAATCCGATTTCGGGGAATATTTACAATTCTGATTAGACTCCGTCAATGCTTACATTTCCCGTTCGATTCGAGGACTGCTTGCTTGAGAATTCCTACTCGACCTGAAGATTGCTTACATTTCCCACCAAATTCGGGTAATAATGACAATACCCCGTGGACTCGGGAACTGATTTCAGTTCCCACTAGACCTGTGGATTGCTTACATTTCCGACTGGAATAGGGGATTGCTTAAAATTCCACTTGACTCGGGTAATGTTAACAATACCCTCTCGACTCGGCGCCTGCTTACAATTCAAACTAGACCAAGGGATTATAATTAATAGAATTTCCAAAAGACTCGGTAATGTTAATACTCACTAGGACCTGGGACTGGGTCTAGGGACTGATGACAATTCCCATTCGACTCGGGTAATACTTGCAATAGGCGTGACTACAATAACAAATAATCAAAGATTTAATGATTTCAGGGTAAAATAGATATAAAAAGGTTTTGAAAATAATACGGATATACTTTTATATAAAAATTTGCGATTATTAAGATTTTCAATAAATTAAAACATTAAAATAGTGCAATCCGCCATTTTGAATGAAACACAGCATTACAGCGCATGACGTCACGTCTAGGTAAACATCACTGTCATGGTCCATCGCTGCTGTCATTATATAATATACTAGCTGTGCCCGCGACTTCGTACGCGTGGAAAAGTGATTTAGGGCAGCAGTTCAAATACATTTTTAGTTTATGAACACTGTCGTTTGGATATTTAAAATCACTAATTTATAGTAATGCTTCTTTATACACGGTATTAGAAGTGCATAGGCAAAAGAAGTAGGCCGATGGAGTAATAATAATAGTTTACTGTCAAATAATGGCCGTTTTTGTCGTAAATGTTTTGAGGTATTTTTTCTATGAAAATGCTAACAATTCCTACTACCAGCTCGAAAAATGACCGTGTATTATTAACCGACTTCAAAAAAAGGAGGAGGTTCTCAATTCGTCTGTATGTATAATATTTTTTTTTTTTTTTCGAACGGGACTACTTGATAGTACGCTCATATACGCGACGAAGATCTCTGTACTGAGATTTGTATGGAGTTTACGCCGCAGCGACTGCAGACGATGATCGTTTTCACACCGACGCGACGCTGCGCTGCTGGCGCCGAGCGCCAAATTTTTTAAAAGTCTACTCTCGGTGCGCAATTCCAACTCGGACTTGCCCGGTTTTTTATTTATTAATTACCTACGCTAACAAACATGTAGCCTACTTTGGGACTTTACGGTTAAAGTACTAACTTCCTTTAGACGACAAAATAACAAAAGTCCAAAAGAAAGAAAAAACCCAAGCCGTACCTAGCATGAGAACTAATAAATAAAAATATCATGAAAAACATAAATCTTACTTATATTGACATAACTTTTCTAATTTAAATGTACCTATGACATCTCATTCATATCTTGAAAACAAACTATCCTACGCCTATACTTTATTAATCGTATTTGCAAAACCTAAGTATAATAATAAATTACTTCGCACAAAGTAATAATTATTTTCACTTGTACTGGAAAATAAGTATTACTTTGTGCGAAGTAAATTTAATTGTTCCTTTTAGTTTACCTTTTGAAGTCGTTTTTTTTTTGTTTAAAATTATTTAATTTTCAGATTTTTATTTTTTAGTGATGGGTATAGACTGAGTAGGGATATTGAACGAATGATCAGACGACGATTATTTGAGGACGGAAAATGAAAAACAAAAACGATTAGATGATTGAACGATTAGAAAAAAAATAGTATATATATATATATATAGTTTAGGTACTGAAACGCGAAATTTTTTGATATTATAGATCCAGGATATGGTGCAAAACTTACTGTTTGGTAACATATGCTTAGACTTCTTCAGAAAAAATCAAAATCAATATATTATTATTCCACATAAATTTTGAGGATTTCCTTCGATTCCTCACGGATCCCATCATCAGGTCACCATTTTGGTGACAATGGGACCAAATTTAAATTATACCCTACACAACATAAAAAAAAATTAAAATCATTGCAGAAACGATGAAGATATCCGCGAAGAAACATAAAAAACAAACATATATGTCGGCGGGATGGCGCTTCAGTCGTGCAACATGTCACCTGTAGCTGTCATCTGTCTACGAAACGTCAAGCTATGATTTGGACAGCTGTCATGGCTTGGGAGTGGTCTATGCTCGTTTGAAATGACACATACAGTGGGGTGTCAGACGGAACGGACGTGAGCGCAGAACTCTCCGCGTTTCTGATCGTTATCCATTTGCATCCATGCCCTGAGTTAATATTTTAGAGTGCAACCTTGTTATATTTCGAACAATATACCGGTACTGTATATGCGGCCTATTATTTCCTGACGATACAAAGCAATCAACACGCCCACAAAATACCGCACCTCCGTTATCAGAGTGGGATATACCCGCAAAATCAAGATAGATGGTTACAGGGTACCTACATATTGTTGGATTGGATATGGCCTTGCGGACATTCAGATCACGTTGAGACGGAACAGATTATATTACGGAGCCTCCACTACCAAAGGCAGCATGGTATATGCATAGCAGAAAGACGATTGATGGGATTACAGCACTGCTGACGATGGTAACGTGCTGACAATGGGAATGTGACGATTTACAATGGGAATGTGACGATTGACAATGGGAACGTGACGATTTACAATAGAACCACGATATTGGCTAGTCAACGACAGGTCTTGGTTATAAGCTTGATGGCTTTGGTAACAGGTGGTAGCAATCTTTTTATTCCTCGTAATAATTTAGAAGCCTTCAAAGTAAATACAATTTCAAAGTTTCCATGAAATTGCTTGAACAAAAATCTAAATAAACTTTAAAGTTTAGTGTTCGTTTGTATTGCTGTTTTGTTTTATTTGTAGATGGACAATACACTGGGATAGTGCTTGACTGGACGATGCATAGCCTTGCATAGCTTGCATACTTGCCCGATGCATAGAACGAGCTTTGCTGGGTAACCAACCAACGCAGATGAGCATTGTGTATCTTATGGACTTCTCTACTTGCTTTGCAAAGATGTGAACTGGTTGTATGAGTATCATTACTTATTTCATTGTAAAGTTCAGAATTGGTCTGGTTTTATAATCACAGTATTATTAACAGAAAAGAGATTCAAAGTAAAAGATCTTACAGTATTTTTATAATTAAATTATGTGAGTTTTAAAACTTGTTATTATACTAGCTATATTCTTATTAATAGAGTGAAATCAACACAGTTAATAAAGAAGAAATCAAAGTTTGATTTTAATGATAATAATTATTATTACACAACAAGTAAAGGTCTTATCTCTGCAGGTGAGCGCAAGTTGTAAACAAACAGGCTTATACAATAACAATTGACATGTTCTTTGTAAATATTGTTTACATGATAGTAAGTAGGTAGTTTGAAACTACATACTTAAATGTAATTTTCATTGGTGAGCTTAAAACAAAAAAAAAAAGGTAACTTTAAATAATGTCTTGTACATTGTTAATTATTCCTAAGCTGGCTAAAAAAAACTGTTAAAGTAAATTTGGAATACATATTACCTACAGATTTATCAGACTATTACTTTATAGAACAATATGCGATATGGAATAGTTTAAAATTCGTCTAACATGATAATATTGTTTGTGATATGAGTTTTATGGAATTAACACATTTTAATTTCATGTTTCAGAAGTTACTGTATGTAAGCTGGTACTAATGGTGAACGAGGCATCACACACTCAACGGTCCAAGAGTCTCAGAGGCCGTGGCAGTCCACTGATTCGGTGGAAGATTAGAAAGTTCATTGAGTGACTTCAGTTAGCTTCGGCAAACTTGGTGATTTTGTAAAAGGTTGTAAACGCACTAGCGAGTCTTCAGGTATTATGAACGACGAATGAATCGCCTCCGTGGTCTAGTGGTTCAGAGTTTAGCTCTCGACCCGGATTCATGGGTTCGATTCCCGCGTTGAATCAACAAAAAAGGTTGTTTTTAGGTTTGGTTAGGACAATATGCAGGCTGATCACCTGATTGTCTGACAGGAAAGATGATCCATGCGTCGGATGGGCATGTAAAGGGTCGGTCCTGTGCCTATTCTCTTGCCAGACGTGTCGACTTACCGTTCCACTGGGTTATGAAAGTAAAAGGAAGAGAGAGTGCTTCTGTGTATTGCGCACACACTTGGGCACTATAAAATAACTCCTGTGCAGCTGGCCTGGTTTCAATGAAATTGGCTACCGACACCAAAATCAGTCAGAGGAGCTATTATTATTATTATGAACGACTCTGGGGTCCAGTGGTTTAGAACCCAGTACTCGACTTTGTGGGTTCAATTCCCGCGATAGTACGACTAAAAATGTTTATTTTTGTCAAGTTGGGTAAGGACAATACAACCTGATCAGTTGTTATTGTGTGACTCATACTGTAATAGCTTTTCTTCATCCAATCAGTTATCTAACTATATCAACGATCTCGTTGAATGGAAATGAAATTAATTTACTGCATAGTGATTTTAGATTTAGATCTTATTGTTATTCCCGATATTTAAACCTCGATAGCTTTTGATGTCCTCTTCTGGACATTTGCATCCCTCATAGTGTTCCATGGGAAGTAGTTGCCTATACTCGCTATACTTGGCAGGCGGGTCCGCGGGCGCAATTTCCAGTTTTGTATTCCCTCTATCGCTTTAACGGCACGGGAAAAATGGTTGCTGGATGGATGAAAGCTGCTATTCTTTCTCTGACTCCTGACCGATAAGGAAACCCAAAAAGAACTCAATTTTACATAGTCTGGACATTTTTTTGTGCTGTTTAATTTTGTGTACAGATGGAGGTTGGGTATTCGAGCAATGCTAGCGACGCGACGCAACGCGACGCAACGCAACGCGACGACGCGACGGAGCGCGGCGAGCGGTGCTGTGCGGCGCGGTGGCGCGACGGCTAGGACTTTCCGCTCTGTAGTCTGTACTTCGTTGAAATATCAGATTCGAAACAAAGTTTATCTGGTGAGCGTAATTGTTTATCTCTTGACTGTAGTGTGAAAATTTGGTACAGTCTTGTTTGAAGCCTATTTACGAAATATTCATTTCGATGATGAATAAACATTGAGTCGCTAGATGGGGATCGATACTTGCTAAAGGCGTTAGATTCTATGAGGACATACAAGTATGCTCATGATAGACTGAGAAGGATGCTCTGAAGGTCAGTTGGTTGTAGAAGAGTTAGCTGATCAAAGTGATGATCTGAAGTTTCTGGCACATCGTGTGATTATGTTCGGTTACACTTGGGGGAAAATGCTCGATGGAGGCATTGTTCTCTTATGACGTGCTCGATGGAGGCACTGATCGCATAATGCTCGAGAGAGGTGTTATGTGTGGTGTAGACTGTATGGAATCGCGACATGTGTTCATTGCGTAATGATGATTTGATTTAAAGTTTGAACTTCAGATATCCTCCGATGTTGTTGATTTACAAAAGCACTATGTAATTAGTGGACATAGTTTGAAATCAGTAAACATAGTTTGTGATCAATGTGCTAAGTTAAAAGAGTTGTAATAAATTTGATGTTAAGTGAATACGTTTTATTGGTCAGAGATGACCGAGGGACGGCAAAGGCTACTGGTAGTATGTGTCTCTTTCAGGCACACACGAGGACGTGTGATGCGGCAGGATGGCCGTGTCGGCGGGATGGCGCTTCAGTCGTGCAACATGTCACCTGTAGCTGTCATCTGTCTACGAAACGTCAAGCTATGATTTGGACAGCTGTCATGGCTTGGGAGTGGTCTATGCTCGTTTGAAATGACACATACAGTGGGGTGTCAGACGGAACGGACGTGAGCGCAGAACTCTCCGCGTTTCTGATCGTTATCCATTTGCATCCATGCCCTGAGTTAATATTTTAGAGTGCAACCTTGTTATATTTCGAACAATATACCGGTACTGTATATGCGGCCTATTATTTCCTGACGATACAAAGCAATCAACACGCCCACAAAATACCGCACTCCGTTATATATTTACGAATTGAGAAACCTCCTCCTTTTTTGTAAGTCGGTTAAAAATATTATGTTGGTTATTTCATGTTACAATCTACCTTTGTGCCAAGTTTCATTTAAATACGTTGAGTAGTTTGGCTAAAATACCGTCAAATTTAAAGCTACAATTTTTTGAAGATCCCACGGGAACCCTTTCGTTTTTCGGGATAATAATTTTCTAGTAATGCTTTTCAGATCATAAGCTACCAGCCTGCCAAATTTCATTTAAATACGTTGAGTGGTTTGGCTGAAATACCGTCAAATAGGTAGCTACAATTTTTTGAAGATCCCACGGGAACCCTTTTGTTTTTCGGGATAACAATTTTCAATAATGCTCTTCAGGTCATAAGCTACCTGCCTGCCGAATTTCATTCAAATACGTTGAGTAGTTTGGCTGAAATACCGTCAAATAGGTAGCTACAATTTTTTGAAGATCCCACGGGAACCCTTTCGTTTTTCGGAATAATAATTTCCAATAATGCTCTTCATGTCATAAGCTACCTGCCTGCTAAATTTCATTTAAATACGTTGAGTAGTTTGACTGAAATACCGTCAAATAGATAGCTACAATTTTTTGAAGATCCCACGGGAATCCTTTCGTTTTTCGGGATATCAATTTCCAATAATGCTCTTCAGGTCATAAGCTACCTGCCTGCCGAATTTCATTCAAATACGTTGAGTAGTTTGGCTGAAATACCGTCAAATAGGTAGCTACAATTTTTTGAAGATCCCACGGGAACCCTTTCGTTTTTCGGAATAATAATTTCCAATAATGCCCTTCATGTCATAAGCTACCTGCCTGCCAAATTTCATTTAAATACGTTGAGTGGTATGGCTGAAATACCGTCAAATAGGTAGCTACAATTTTTTAAAGATCCCACGGGAATCCTTTCGTTTTTCGGGATAATAATTTTCTAGTAATGCTTTTCAGATCATAAGCTACCAGCCTGCCAAATTTCATTTAAATACGTTGAGTAGTTTGGCTGAAATACCGTCAAATAGGTAGCTACAATTTTTTGAAGATCCCACGGGAACCCTTTTGTTTTTCGGGATAACAATTTCCAATAATGCTCTTCAGGTCATAAGCTACCTGCCTGCCGAATTTCATTCAAATACGTTGAGTAGTTTGGCTGGAATACCGTCAAATAAGTAGATACAATTTTTTTTAAATCCCACGGGAACCCTTTCGTTTTTCGGAATAATAATTTCCAATAATGCTCTTCATGTTATAAGCTACCTGCCTGCCAAATTTCATTTAAATACGTTGAGTAGTTTGGCTGAAATACCGTCAAATAGGTAGCTACAATTTTTTGAAGATCCCACGGGAACCCTTTCGTTTTTCGGGATAATAATTTCCTATAATGCTCTTCAGGTCGTAAGCTACCTGCCTGCCAAATTTAATTTCATTCCATACAGTGGTTTTAGCGTGATGCGACGACAAACATTCCCATATGGACAGACAGACAGACAGACAGACAGACAGACAGACATTTTTTTCAAAAATGTTATTTTTAGGTTCTGTGGCTTTTATAGACCCCTTTTTTTAATTTTCAGTTAAATATTCTTAATGTACAGACATGACCCCTCTACAGATTTATTATATGTATAGATATAGATATAGATTACTCTTTCATATAGGTATGGTTTACTTAAGCATCTGACGTATAGCTTATACTTACAGTGTGTAATTTTTTTTTTTAGTAAGGGGGTTTTTTGAATGTACCAAATAACAGCCTAATTAGGATTAGGTACTAAGTTATCCCAAAATATTAGGTACTAGCTGTGCCCGCGACGTCGTTCGCGTGGTCTATCTTTTGATTGCTCGTGTTGGTTTTTGTTATTATGATTATGAAAAAGGAATAATTCTTTCATACATATTTTTTGAGTAACTTATACTGCAAACCGTTTATGCAGCGCACGCAACGAAAGTCCTCAAATATGACAAATTTTCCCCGTTTTTGCTACATTTCTCACTGACGCTTCTCTCCTATTGGTCGCAGCTTAAAGTTATATAGTCTAAAGTCTTCCTTTATAAATGGACTATCCCACAAAAAAAATATTTTTCATATCGGACCAGTAGTTCTTGAGATTAGCGCGTTTAAACAAACAAACAAACTCTTCCGCTTTATAATATTAGTATAGATGTGGCAAATGTAGGTAGAATGATTTGCATTTTGTCTGCTTACCTACTACCTAGTAAGATGACATAGATGTCATAATAGGTACTGGTTTGTAGAGAACTTGTTTAGTATCCGCTGGGCGCATTACTCCCATGACTTAGGCCGTCAGTAACTAGTTTTAGAGATGTTAATCTTGAGTGACCATGGTGTCTGAAATTTCCAGACGTGTAAATGGTAAAAAAATATATTAATTCGTTAAGTTTCTACATTTTGTCTACGAGAAAAATCCTTTTGTAAATTGGTCATTATTTTTCCACCTTAATTGGCTCTACAAATATTTAACTGTTAAACTAGTGACTACAGATAAGTACATAATTATAATATTATGCTCTACGTCATCGTGGCTATAATAATCTATATTTGAATTATAAAAAGACTACTAAAACTTAGGTACTAACCTAGGTACTTGAGTACCTACAGAGTACAGTCTGTACTCTGTAGGTACTCAAGTATCATGCATATCGAAAATTAGAATTTCGAACAAACAATTTACGTATTTAAGATAAACTTTACTCTTAGCTTTAAATGACGTTATTGCAATATTATGCGACATAATATTACAATAAAATATGATGACATACCTACTTAGTTATCAGCTTTTTGGATGTGATATTATTGCAATCACATTGCAATAAATTACTCTTGTTTTATTATCTACGTTGTGCTCTAGGCTACTAGCACAGTGCTGCTCTATATTCAATTATTAAACTAACTAGGTACAAGGACTTCTGCTGTAAACGTACTTATAACTTACCTAATATTATTAATGAAACGTTACCTACGTTTCATGTCGACTACATAAGGTAAGTATTAAGTAGATACCTATCTATGTTGGTAGTCAGTATAGGTAGGTAGTTACCTACTTAGTTTTTATTCTGAAATCATAAAATACAATAGGTCTTTACCTATTAAATTTGATTTGATATGGCCAGTAGGTACCTACTGGCCATATCAAATCAAATAACGGGTGGGCATTATGATGTGTACTTACTGTAAAAAACTGAACACAATAATGAAGAAGCTGGCACATCTCCAATCTTCATTGGTCAATCCCTCGTCTCCGTTGCTCCTGGACGTCAACGCGCGACATCATACTGCACAGCAGACGGTCTCCAAGTTGCAAGAACTGGGGTTGGAAGCTCTCCGTCATCCGCCCTACTCACCAGACATTGCTCCAAGAGACTAGGTAGGTACTACTTTTTCCAGAATTTTGATAAGTTCTTGGCGGTAAAAAATGCAATACCCGAGAGGCAGTACAAAATGCCTTTGAAGAATTTGTTGCCTGCTGATTTCTTTAAAAAGGGCATCAATAAACTGTCACTGCGTTGGCAAAGATGCATTGATTGCATGGGTGATTCTTGGATGATTTGACTTCAATTATTACGAATAATAAATACCTATTTACATAAAATTTTCGTTTAACTTTTTTCTGAATACAAAACGGCAATTTCATAGGTGGGTTGTGTGTGGCTGTGGGCTATTGGCTGACATTATCGCTTAAGTCTTGAAAAAAAGTTTACAACCTACTCTACCTAAATAATATGAATTAAATCAAAATTTTAATACCAAAAAAACTCAAATACTTAGTTATGAATGACGATATTATTTAATCTCTCGTCGTTCGATTCAGATTCAGACTATGTAAGTAAGTAGGTACCTCTACTACGTATTTCGTCATAGGGGTGTGCCGTTTGCGTACGAGTTCAGTAATAAACAAGTAAGAATACATGAATGATGAATAAGTAGGTACCTAGAGTACATGAATATCAAAATCACCACACGTCGTTAGCAAGCAGTGACCTTTTATTATGTATTTACCTATTACATCTGGGGGCACGGCAGTGCCCCCGCATGGTGAACACGGCCAAACGGTAACATCCTCTTCTCGAAGCAGTTCAGGCCATTTTCAACCCCCTATAACTTTGTTGTTGGTTAAACTAGAGCCTGTATTTTAGTTACTAAGTAAGCATTGTATAAACACGTTATATTTAAAATTTCATTAAATTTGAAACAGAAGTTTAAGAATTATAATTTGTCTAACTTCTTAATTTTGTCACTGACTTATCACTGACCGATCATCAAAAGTATGAGGTACTTCTACTCGTAGCAGACATAGAAACTTCAAATTTGGAATACTTCATCACTACTACGGATTTAATATGTATCACTTGTGAGATAAATATAGTTATTCTCATGCGATTGCCAAGTCAATCTACTTAAAATATGAAAGATTATTAATAATATTGATTATGATCACTATAAGATGTTATTAGACTGACCGACTAACCCCTACTTGGCATAACATGTATCTCACAACTTTTTACGGTAGAAAAACTAAGTAGCGAGACTTGGCACTTTTTACAAGTTATGTTTTAGATGGGATGCTTTTTACCTAACGAACACGAGGTAAGGTACCTACTCTAGTTTGTAACTGTGAAAGAGCCTCACTAATAATAAGTACCTACCACAGACTCAAAAACTGGCGTAATAACGCTTTAGAAGATCCTCAACATACCTACTCTTATTACTTATGGACATTTTATCTACCACTCTAATATACATGCGCGGATGCTTTTGTCATTTAAAAATCTCCAAAATCCGATAAACTAGCCAAGCAACTTTTTATTTGGCCAGTGACCATGTACCTACTTGTTTACGTTAACTCGATGTAGTATTTGCTGTGGACTTTGACCATAAACTACCTATCCTCTCTACCAGCAGTACAAATAGGTATACATTAGAGTAATAAACATTGTTAACAGTGTTTGACCTTGACTTGTGTTTTAAGTATGATTTATAGAATATTTCACACTGCTAAATATTGATGTACGTTTTTATGTTTAAAAAAATATGAAATAAATGTTATGGTGTTTGATTATAATGTAGGTAATAGTTTGATATGTCTTATCGCTTATCGTAAAAATGACATTGTAGTTTACTATCTTGCTTTACCTACATTATCGCAATGTAGTGGTTACGAGTTAACTTTTTGATAAATATTTAAATGAAACAGAAAAAAAATATCAATTACGTTTATTAAAATTAAATAAAAAATAAATTAAATGCATAAAACCCAAAAAATCCTTTAAATAAAAATATTACATTTGCTTAGTGGTAAAAATTTGTATAAAATTACAAATTACTTTTGTGACAACTAATCAGTCATTTGCCCAAACTTTTTTTCAAGTTTTCGGCGAGCTTGTCCATGAACTCAAAGGTTTCATAGTAGTCGGATCGTTTTACGTTATTCATTCCCTTGACACAGATAGCCAAATCCTTCGTCATGACGCCAGACTCGATGGTGTCGATGCAGACACTTTCCAGAGTCTCGGCGAAGTGTTTCAGTTGGTCGTTGTTGTCGAGCTTAGCGCGGTGCAGCAGACCCCTTGTCCAAGCAAAGATGGAGGCAATCGGATTGGTGGAGGTCTCCTTGCCTTGTTGGTAGAAGCGGTAGTGTCTTGTTACGGTTCCGTGAGCAGCCTCAGCCTCCACAGTCTTGCCGTCCGGGCAGATCAAAACCGATGTCATCAAGCCGAGCGAACCATAGCCTTGAGCCACTGAGTCAGATTGGACATCTCCGTCGTAGTTCTTGCAAGCCCAAACAAAACCACCCTCCGACTTCATTGCGTACGCCACCATATCGTCAATTAGTCTATGCTCGTACCAGATGCCTGCAGCTTCGAATTGGTCCTTGTATTCCTTTTCGTAAATTTCTTGGAAGATATCCTTGAAACGTCCATCGTATTTCTTAAGAATTGTATTCTTGGTGCTCAAGTAGAGAGGATACTTTCTGTCCAGAGCATACTTCAGCGAGGAGTGAGCAAAGTCGACGATGGACGCGTCAGTATTAAACATACCCAATGCTACTCCTGCACCTTTGTAATCGTTAACAACATGTCTGATCGGTTCACCTGATTTAGGAGTGAAAATAAGTTCAAGTCTGCCTTCTCCGGGCACAACAAAGTCGGTCGCTTTATATTGATCAGCATGAGCATGACGACCAATGATAATAGGCTTCTCCCAGCCAGTCACGAGACGTGGAATATTCTTGCAGATTATAGCTTCCCTGAATACAGTTCCACCGAGAATATTACGAATTGTTCCATTAGGACTCTTCCACATTTGCTTTAAGTTGAATTCTTCAACGCGCTTCTCGTCAGGAGTAATTGTTGCGCACTTAATACCTACGTTATATTTCTTAATAGCGTTAGCACAGTCTATTGTGACCTGGTCATCAGTCTTGTCGCGGTATTCTATACCCAAGTCATATGTATGTAATTCAATGTCCAAAAAAGGTAAAATTAGCTTATTCTTAATAAGGTCCCAGATGATTCTGGTCATCTCATCACCGAGAACATCAACAACGGGACCTGCCTTGATTTTCGACATATTGAATCTGGAATGGAATTAAAGATTGAGACATTGTAGTTTTAAATCTAAAGTACACATTATGTGTAGACCATTAATGAATAATATTATAATGAATGATGCTATTAAACTACAATTTTCCTGGTATGATTAATCATTAACATATAACAATTTAAGGGCAACAACTTTCCCACCACACCCTAACCTTAGCATGTTTACTAGTTATTGTGTAATAAAACATAATTATAAACAGCTAATTGTGAAATAAATTTTGTTATCTCATTGTTAACAACAATAACTGCATGAAGTATATAAATAAATGTCAATATGCATCTGAATATTATGTTACATAATGTTTTGATGACGCATGTTGTATAATATGCAAATAATAAATGTTGATATTAAAAGTACAAACACACCAAAAGCTTATCTTATTATGAAGATGGCCTGTTTAGAGATATATTGTTTTAAGCAAAATAATATTGTATATGTATAATTATCAGTATTTACGCTATGAGTACAAGCTGTGCCATATTTTATACATTATGTTTAATAATATAACTACTGCTGCTATTTGTGAAAACTGATGTGCTTGATCACTTAAATGCTTAAAAATATTTTAGCATTTAAGTTATAAAACACAGTATGGGTGGTCAATTACAAACCACAAATATTATAATCCTGTTTCTATAATTTCTGTTACAGAACAGAACTTGAATAGTGCAAGATATCTAATTCATCAAGTGTCATGGTGTATTATAAAATAATAATAGTTTACACCCTAATAAATTGCAATTTTGCATGTTAGTATTTTTAATTTTTTATAAAGTATATTTTTCAAGTGATAAAGAGATTTAGTCTGCTATCATTAATGTTGGTATGTAATAACAAAAATCATAGGACTTTTGCCACTATGTTTCTTTTTATTAATCATTATTTTATGTGTGACACTAAATGAATAAGGTTCATTGATACAATAACAAGGTAGACCACAAACAATAATGTTACAATCAATTACTAGTGAACAAAAAAATAAATAAAAAGAAAGTAAAAAAGTCTAGTTAATGTTTAAAAATTAAATAGGTACTTAATAATAATGTGAAACCTTGAAAACTTGTTTGTCAGTACAAAGTCCACTTACAAAAAGTATTTATCTTGAATTATTAAATGCTAATTGTTACCTAAAATTTCATAGTATAAATTCTTACCAAATATATAGATCCTCCTTTTAATTTATTCGACAAATTATAAATAGATATTAAATGTTTGAAGAAGGTAAATGGACACTGTTCACTGTACCACAGCCAGTAATAAACTGGTTCGAATAACTGATTTAACAAACAAGCTTGTATTACTATGCAAACTCTACAATAGTACCTTGGCCTTTGAATTTTCACTACATTCCAAACCAATTGTACCTACTTACGTCGACGACGCTACGCTCGCGCTCTAAGCTCTCTCTACTCTCTACTATAATACTATATTTGTCTATCTAAAAAGATGTTGAGTATAAAAATGCTATCTACTTTGTGCCTATTGAAAATTTCAAACTGCTGGTACTCATTAAATTAGCAAGAAAGTCGTAATATGAGATAATTTACTATTTTCTACCGATTATAAATTGGGAAGTAGCGAAAGATGAATCGACATCGTATACGTGTTACGTGTTATAATTAATAGAAAAGTAAATGTACCTATCTTACCTCGAATTTTATTCTTAGAAATTTAACTGAGGATTGCACTCCAAATCTATTTAAATGCCGAATTGAACACTCCAACAGACCAACGCCAAATATTCTCGATTCGATTAAATTAGTTTCTGAAATTTTATTATTTTCAGAAACCAGAAAAGTGAAAGCTCAAAAGTCAAACTTCAATTCAAAGCTGACAGTTGACACTGCTGACAGACGATTGTGTCAAAAGTCAAAAGATAGTGCGTTCGACGGCCTTTTGAGTAAAATAAAGATAATTCATTGAACATTAAACCCTACTAAGACTACTTTTTATTCATATCCAAATACTCGCTGTCTTATTTAAGTAAATAGTAGTACTGAGGTAGGTATATAAGTAGTAATAATTAATATTAATAAATAAGTAGTAGTTATAATTATCTTGTTTTTGACGTTTACTTAGATTTCACTGATCTCGATGTTATATGGCTAGAGCAAATTTATTATAGATTCTTTTATAATGTAGTTATTAATGTTAATTTAAAATATAAATAGAATTTATGAGATAAAAAGGAAATGTTAAATTTTGACATCTGTCAGTCGTTCCACTAGCAGTAAAGTTTGTTGAAACGTTCAGATCGAAAATTTCATTATTGTGCTAAAGAAACGACTGTGTGCGTTATGATTGATCTGAGCGTTCAGTGTAAAAAGAGCGCTTAAAGGAACACGCCCATGGATATGAGTTTATAATTTAAGGACTAGCATAATAATTTGGAATGATTTGAGTACGAATAAAACATGGAATTTTAAAGCTTTTTTAAACCATGTAATCTACTGGGTGGAGACTTTAGAGATCTGCCGTGGGAAAATGATGCTGGAAATCAGTATTCGCGTACCTACTTCTTTTATCTTTGCTTCGTAGCGTGAGCTCTTGCGATTGTGGAAGCTGGGGCAAGAGTGCTTGCTGAAATTGGTAAGGTCCTGTCGCAGCCTTAGTACGGCCGGCCAACAAAGCATCGGAAATTGTACCATCGAAGAAACCCTTCATCATCAGCAGAGATGCTCACAGGGCATTGCTGCTTCGGTGTGTTGTAAAGGTTCCACTGGTGTTCTGAACTGTTGCTAACATTGTGCGTAACACATGTTTGTTCCGGTGGACTCGCTAACGCAACATTAACAAATTGGCACTGCTGGAATTCTGAAAAAAATGTTGGCTAACAAATGTTCTGAACACTATTTTGGTGGAATCGTACCTAACATTAAATAGGTTGGAATAGGGAAGCCGAAAATAATAATAATATTGTACATGCCAGTACATACTAATTGAATCTATTATTATGATTATTTTAACAAGCATAATTATTTAAGAATGGATACATTCTAAATTGTTTTTTTTTGTTAAAATAATCGAATAATAATAAGATACCTATACTTTTGTATGACAATCCACATCCCTAAATTAAACATAGAGAATAAAGTTTGCATAGACTAGAGTTCGATCAGTTCGATTTTCATTCGATCAATGGATGTCACAAAAATTCAAGAAATTCTAATGGCGATTGGCGAACTGCCTGTGTGTATAGAATGTTTCGTAAATGTTTATTACAAATTAGTTTATCCTTAAGCTCACAATTATTAAATATGTAATCAAATTTACTTCAAAAGCTGGTTGTAAGATCGTTAAAAGCATAAAAAATAGTATATTCATTCAGTTTTTAGTATAAATTTAAGAACCAAGTGTAGCTATTGATCTATGCTCAAGACTGAAGAGAGAGTTTGAAAACATTTTATTATCGTGTTATGAATTGTTGTACTAAACGAGATGGTGATCCAGAAGAGTGCAAATGAGAGTGAAGCTTCAAATAAAAGTGGAGGGACAGAATTAAATACGAATAACACATGGAATTTTCAAGCTTCTTTAAAACCTAATATCAGAGTCGGTACAGCTCCAAATATGCAAGCGGTATGTAAATTAATTAACTGCTTTAAAACCTATGTAAATTCTATTGTGCGCTTATAATATTGTGCCTATTTGTTTCTAGAAACAGCCTGTGACTCGGCAAATTGCCATAAGCACTCTGGCCGCTATGCATAGAAGATTTAGTCTTCCTGGGCCTGTGCAACCTCATTCTCGTCCTATTGCTGAGTTCCGAGCGAGTGCCAATAAATCTTTGGATATGCTGAGACAAACAATACAGTCGGCAGTTACTAGAGAAATAGATCAAGTCATAAAAAAATACTTAGAGGTAAAAATACTAGGCGTAATGTGGTAATACAAAACCTAATTATAAATAAAATAATAATTCTTCCAGTTGTATTCTATGCAATATTTAAAAAAAATGCTTCATCGAAAAAAAAGACAAATGACTTCTTGTGTTAAAAATAATTTGAAGAATTTGGAAGAAGTGTTTCCTATAAGACAAAAATATTATGTTATTAATATCAAATATGTATTGGTTTGTTACAGAAATTTTTTGTTCCGGCTGTTAATAACATAAGATTGAACTTGGGAGAAGAATCTGTCAGTGAAGATCAGGTAATTAAACTATTACAATAAAAAATACTTGTAATTTGTAAATTATTATCATAAAATAATTATTGATGAGTTAATAATAATCTCTTTGTTCATGATGCTTATACACAATATTTTCTTATAGGTGAGAGCTGTGTGCCGTGCCATGTTAGATGCAACTCGATTATTATACACTACACCATCAAAAACAAATCCATCCCCATATGAGTCTACTGAAAGCGAAGCAACCAGTGTTATTACAGAAACAAAACTACCACGGCAATCTTTGGTAAATACTTATTTAAAAATGATATGTATTGTAAAAAGTAAAATATCATAATGTAAAAACTTTTATAAGAGTAACAGGAGATGTACCCAACTTAATAAATATAAACCTTAATTAAAAGTAATAGAACTATATATATATAAAATTGGTATTATTAAATCTCAAAAATATTGGTTTTTAGTTACAGCTACAATTACAAAACAAAAGGAAAGAGATTGACATTGACACAGATTTTATCACAAAGACAAAGAAGATAAAGCAGGAAGAGGCTTCGGACAGTGGGTCATCATCTCCCATCTCATCACCGGCCATCCGGGATCCAGAGAAGTGGAACCCAGCCAGACTTAACCAAGATACACTATTCATAATGGGATCTCATGCCCATAAAGTAAGTAAAGCAAACAAATATTACAAAATTTACTAATAATATTTATTTTTTGTTTATTTATTTATTTTTTAATCTATTATATATTAAATGAGGCTTATGATATGGCCACTTGGCATCTATTCTGGTGCTCATTATGTTCTCATAAATTATGTTCTCTTAAAACTTTACTCAAAAGTTTTTGCTTTAAATATTTAAAAATTATAATAATTAATGAAAGTAGGGTAATCAAATCTTCTTTTATTAGTTTTGTCTTTATACTTTTAAGTTTTATAAAATTGCAACTTGTTTGTAATTTTGTAATTAAAAAAAGTAAAGACCTCGGTCCTATGTTTTAAATGGATTTTGGATGTATACTGTACATAACTTTACCTCAGTTATACATAAATGGATTTTGGATGTATTATGTAACATAATACATCCAAAATCCATGTCATCATAAAATCTAAAATTATTAGGTTTTTCGACTCTACTGAAAAGTTGTAGTTTTTAGATATGAGGTCGAGAAGGTAAAGTGACGAAATGTTGCAATGACTAGAAAAGTAGAACATGATTATGAAAAAGCTGACATTATAATAATGAAAAAAAAAAACTTCTAAGTTGATCTTGTGGGTCATTTAATAATTGCTTTGAAAAGCTACACCAGCTTTAATTTCAAATTAATTTAGCTTTTATGTGTAAATTACAGGTTTTGGGTCTGGGCAACTCTCGTGGTCGACTTTACACCAGGCACGCTGGTTTGCTCCGCTATCCGGCCGACAGTGTGGACAAAGAATGGATCGCCAATCACAACTTAGTCAATGCTGTTGGAGGAAAAACCTACATTATGGTAGTTATTTTAAACACTGGTTTTATACTGAAGTTTAGATTCCATCAGGCTTACTCCCTACACAATCGTGAATCAAATCAGTTTCAGCGGCTTTTGGTATTTTATTTGGTGGATTGCTTTGAAAATAACCAGAATAAAGAAAATTGTTAGATCGTAACTTTCTGTATCCCCGACAACATATCAATTGACTGAGAATCAGAAGAAACAAACGTCAATTTATTCGGGAGTATGAGGCACAATCGAATCTGAATCAAAATCGAATCAGTTTGGAGAGTAAGGCCCCAAGATCTACTGGTAATGTTGTTTTGGTAGTGAATTAAACATTTACGAAATACAATGAAAGACTGCATTGAATTATTATTATTATAATGATTTTTTTGGTTAAAATATTGCTGTTACTATAAGATATGATACATACACAATTCAATAAAAATATCTAAATTGTTTACAATTTTAGTAAACTAAAGTTAAGGTAGCATTTTTGTTCCCTTCTTGCTTTTTAATTAATTTAGTTAATTTACTTAGGTATTAGAAGACATTGAAGAGCTGGCCACTAGTGACACATACAAACACAACTCACTGCCAATGCTTGGGGAATTGACAGGGTTCAGAGTCCCGCCATTCATATTGAAGAAAATAAAAGCGTATGTCCTAAAGAGATCACAAAGTGGAGAAGTGAGCAACACAAACAGTCCTCAGCCTTCCACAAGTTCACAGGAGGACAAATTCAAAATAGAAGACATAAAACTAGAGGTCCACGATGATTTTGATTCTGCAAATTTCAATGCAAGTCAATACATGACTAATTCAGACAATAACGGTAACTTTGAAGAAGTTTCAATGATGAAAGAGGACACCGACTTCGCAGATATTAAAGTTGAAGACATGGAAGACATCAAAGTCGACGGTATCAAAGTGGAAGACTTAGATATTAAAGTGGATGATATCAAAGATGAAGATTTAGCAGATGATTCCATCAAAGTGGAAAATATTGATCTGAATGTGGATGGTATAAAAGTGGAAGATATAAAACTTGAAAACGATGACGCTTTTGATCTCTGTAAGCAATCAGATGATATGCAAAGTCACTTAGTTGATGGATTACTAGAGGCTGATATAGAATTTCTGAGCCAAAATTTGGGTAATATAGAAAGTGATGCGGACGCTCGTAAGACCATCGAAAAGTTGACGGGCGGCAGCGCCGATACTATTACATTGGTTGGTGACGAGTTTGATCTCGGGTCGACGCTAAATACAAGTCATGTAAGTATTATGAAGTTAAGGACTTATATTAAGTTTGTTGGGGATTCTCGCCTCAATGAAAGAGTGTGGCCTGTAATATATTCATTGTATGTATGTATGTATGGTATGGTACTGGCTGTCGAGGAGTTCCGTGAAGCAGTGTGTCGGTATGTGAGAGATGTTTAAAATAATAATAATAATAATATCTCTGCTTCACATCACCTCAATCTGGCCCCGTGCTAAGTATTCGAAGAACTTGTCTTACACGTACCAGACAACGGAAATATATTTAATACTTTTATACTATATACATATTTAAGAGTTTTATTGTATTATACACAAATCTAGTATACATCCATGACCCAGGAACATTGCAAACTTGTCCCCACGGCGGGATTCGAACCCGCGACCTCTCGCTCGATCACTAACGCGCTCAACCACTGCGCTACGGAGTTCGTCAAAATATATGAAATGAAATTGTGTTTTGGACAGTACAATATGCAAAAGTCCAGGAGAGGACCATACTAAAATTCTTTAATTTCCAGTTCACTAGCTCGTCGAGTACGAAGTGTATAACTGTGGCGTCGACCACTAGCGGCATGGTGCACAGCGTGCCCGTGGCGCACCTCGCGCCGCCGCGCATCACGGGCAGCACCGTGCACTACTACAGCACGCCGCCGCGCGTGCTGCCGCAGACCGTCACCATACAGAGCTTACCGGGCGGCTCGCAGATGATACGCGGGTGAGTGACCGCTGGCGCCACGAGCGGATCAAATAATGTTTGGTATAGACACAAAGTAGATATAGAGACACGACCTAGTACTAGAAAATGGTATCACCCTAATACTGGCAATTCGACTGGCTATTTTTGTTTTCTTCGAAAGCCCAGGCACATTCCGGAAACCGCCATCTAGCGCCACTATTGGAAAATACTAATTACTAATTTCGTTTCGTATCTTTTTAATTAAGGAGTTGAATTTCGCTTGATGTGATGATAAAGATAAGCATATTTTTAGGCATAAGCCTAAAAATATGCTTATCTTTATTTTAATGGCAATATTTGTACTTTATTCAGCATATTTACATTTTATAATTTACAAACGTTAATAGTAGTGACATCTATTGCAATTTTTTTGTATTAAACATAGATTGTATAGGATGGTAGGCCATGGTACAGGGGAATCCTATAGAGCAGCTATTGTACAGCTCCGCTACAATGCAGAAAAAAAAACGTTTTATTTTAAGTTACCACCGGTTCAACCCTAACCCGCCGAGAGGAATCGGCGTAAGAAACTCGCAGAACCGGCGTAAGAAACTCGCATCACCGGCGTAAGAAACTCGCATCGTGTGGTTTTTAGTGGGTAAACTCGGTGCAAGTCACAGATCGTGGGGTGTCCGTATGTATATGGGTCGAGACGTATTTTTCTTACACAAAAAAGGTAAAGGGCAATCGAACGCACAGATCGCCTGTGGAGAGTTAAGACATAATATTAGGTACTTATATGTGTCTAAAGTCAGTTATAGGTTTGAACTCATCTAAAGCAAAGGGCGAAGAACTTGCTTGTTTTAATGAATGGCAGGCCAACTATTACTTTTTACTGGCATAAGCAGCCAGCCATTTGATATATCAAAGTCCGCCGCAATTCTAAATGCTAGTTGGCGCTGTCGTCGTGCGCCCAGACAATAGAGATGTTTTTTTTTCAATTCAGGCCGATACAAGAAAATGTAATTAAAAAAAAATACGTTTATTCAAAAATACGGACATTACACTACACAACCTTCAAAAGTAAACAAATCGAAAATACAAGAGATGTAGCTGCATTGATGTGTTATATTCAATCGTTAATTATTTCCCAGGATACCCATCAACACCAAGTCCGGGACTATCAGTACAGTGATGTCGCAGGGTACGGCCAGCGCCATCATCGGCTTCGGGACGCGATCGTCGAACGCCACGCTCATAGGAACACCGCAGTACGTCAGCGTCACCTCCAAGTCCTTCCCCACCGGCAACATATTGCACAACGCCATCGTGTCCAAAAACATCATAAACCGCAACGCCGTGACGTCAGCGGTGTCCTTCAACGTCACAACCATACGGCCGACGCTCCACACGACGACACCCAAAACTGTCGTCACAACAACAGACTTCGACAGCATATCGACAACGAAAGATATGATCGACAACGCGTGCAATTCGTCAGTCATGTTGAAGAAAGTGTTAACTTTAGGCAGTGCGGGCGCTACCAAGTCTTTCATGATGCATAACACGCAGAAGGTACTGTCTACGGGTTACGCTAATGGGGCTACCCCACCGCCGAATGTGACCATAGTCAGTTCTGGTACCAGCGGTGGGATGATCAACCCGAGCGTGGGTCCGCCGAACATGGTTTGTCCTTCGGCGGGCAATTTGAGCGCGACCCATGCGACTCTCTCAGCTTTACTCGCTCCGAACACGGATAATTCTCAGGTCAGCAAAAAATAATATTGATTATGACATACTATTGCCTAAGTATTATTCTCTAAAAGCAGCCAATTAAACTTCTTGTAATATTAATTAATGGAAGGTATTCAAATATTATTTTAATTTTTGACAAATAAAGTTTTTTAAGAACTTGAAAGGTTAACGTAACGAAATTATTCATATTTCAAATTATAGCTCTTATTTTTCTAAATACAGATACTTATACAAAATACATACTAAGAAATAAGAATCTATTAAATTCCGCTGTTACGTTTTTGTTTAACTGAGTGTTTGCTATTTGTTTTTGTCACAAAGAACATGCAAAGAACATGCAAAGACGATAATGGTTGTGATTATATCTACCTCTTTATGTTACCTGATTTTATATTTTGTGGTTTACTCAACTTTTACAATAAGCCAATGTTTTAAAATGTTAGTTTTTGTTGTACTACTCTTTTTCATGTTTATATGTTGTGATATTTTGGCTGTGTATTGTTGCTTTTGTTGCATGTATGATTACGTGCAAATGTGTTATATCGCAATGTTTTAAATGTTAATATTTTAAGTTTATGAATGAAATGAAATATTGTAGTTATTATTATGCAAGTCATTCCTATTCAACGTTGGAATTGTAACAATTATCTTTAATGGAGCTAATGTATTGTGTTACTAGTGCCGCGTGCTATGAACTGACGTACTTAGTACGAATAACGTCGTTTTACCTTGAATTATAGCATTTTTGTATGATTCACTGAGTAGCGACTACAATTCTTTTATTGTATTCAATGAAACGTTGATAGCTTGTGTTGAATAGACAAGATAATAGCCATTATTGTTGACAAAGGTATACATGAATAGGTTCAACAATACAAGAAATGCTAATCTTATAAAAAACTCTTGTAATTTTAATTACTATTTATTGCCCGCTACTTCGTTCGATCAAAGGTAGCCTATGCCCTTCCTAATATGTAATCCTATTTCTGTGCCAAATTAAAATACGTTCGTGGCCTTATTTAATGAAATAAACAAATTAATAGTTTCTCATTTTATACAGGCTGATTCATGGTTTATTATTCAAACCGAATATAGTGTGAAGAGAAGGACGCGTAGAGTATTTTTTGTTTTGGCGATAACGCGACGAATCACGATTAAATATCTCCATAAAGGTCAGAAAACAAATGAGTTTCAATCCTGGTCAGGTCTTAGATCAACGACCAGTGCGTTCGTGTGTATAGACTTGGAGTTAGGAAGCCAGCATAGTAACATTCACTTCTTGTGGTAATTTTAGAACTTTTAATTTTTTTTAAATATTATTTACAAAAATTATTTGATGTGCCAAAACAAAAAATGCTCTACGCGTCATTCTCTTCACACTATATTCGGCTTAATATATGAGCCATGAATCACCCTTTATATAAAAGGCAAAGCTGATTTATCCACAACGCACATGCTAAATCCGTAGGATTAGAATCTTGAAATTTTACACACGTCTCTTATACCGTAGGACCACTAAGGGAGGTATTTTTCAAAATGCAACCCCCAAGGAGAGCTAATGTATATTATAATATGCGAAGACGCGGGCAAAATCTAGTGTGTAATAGTATAGATGAAGACTTATTCTAGACATTCCGGTGTGATTACTCCGTAATATTTATGGCTGTGTATTTTGTTAAATCTCTATATTCTGCTCATTGAAAAAGTGTTCTATTTTTAGATACTGTTTCTGATAGTTAAAAATGACACCAGTTTAGGTTTTTATAATGTTAAGGGTATTATTTATTTCGATGTAGGCTATGTACACATGTAGGTTATTTTTTGCTTATTCTAAAAAGACTGCAACGCCCGTACCACGATTTTTAAATTATTACGTTATATTTTTAAGTGATTTTATTATTGTTTAGTTTAGGATTTATTTATTGAAATAATGCTTTAACGCGCTTGCTTTAAATATTCAGACTATTAGTATAGTTATAAAATTAAGCTTTATTTTTAAAATTTATTTTTGAATTTTATAAAGACTGCATGCTTATTGCTTATGCTTGAGCATTTTATTTGTGCAATTTTAGAGGCTTTATACTAGTTTATACGATATCAGGCATAATTTTTGAAAAAAGGACATTGGGAGTTTTACCGTTCTACAAAAGACACAATTAGGTTAGACGTGAGCGTAATTCCGTCTTTATTACAGCTGCATATTATGTTGCATATCAGCAGAAGGCGGACTACATGGTGTGATATTTTAACTTATTTATTGAATATTAAAATAAATTATGTGTATCTCTTTTATCTAAATTGAAAAATATGTTACATTAAATTTGAATGAATAACATTTTTTGAAACATCGGATCATAGAATCCCAATGTCTTTTGTTTGCTTGTAGATAATACGCCGAAAATGGTTGTGAATTATTTAAAAAAACATACTTTACAAAAAAAATATTTCATAGTGCCGTGTAGCTAGTATTAAACATCGCTTACTTAATAAGAGTATACCAAACTGCTAATTTAACATTTTCAAAGCGTTAGGTGCTTATGAAAACATACTGCCATGTACTGCCATAATAATAGGTAAATATTATTTATTTAACTATAAATCGATAAATTTCTTCAATATTTTTGTCTGACAGTATAGAACAGAAAAAGTTGGTACCTAATACCTATATTATGCAAGCTTTATTTATTTTGTGTAAGCGCTTTTAAGCTTTTATATTTTGCCTATTTCTTTTGATTATGTTAAGATAATAATATTTTGAATCTCACAATCAGTGTAATTTTACAATGTAAAACAATATGAATGTTTCTTTTTAATTTTAATAAATGATTTTGATTTACTATTAGGTCGTACTTTTTACGTTTCCTAATGAAGATTAAACAATTTCTGTACCTGACTGTACCAATACAATAATTTTATAGTTTTGAACGTCTATGATGGCTAAGCATGTATTATGTACTGGAGGATTTCAATGTTATGATATTTATTTATTTAAGTTTTTCAAAACACCTACAATTTTTTTTTTAAAAAGGCCAAAAGCCATCATTAAGAAACGTTTGATGGACCCTTAAAACTTGGAAGTGGAAGACGTTTTGATCTTACGTACCTAATAAAATTTGTTTTGAGTAATTTTGTTTTTTTTTATCTTGTATTTTGGCGCATGTTTAATTTTTTAAAGGGTTCGATTCCATGCTGGATATATGCATTTCTTCAAATAGTCAATATGCAGATTGACAGATCTTTGAGCACTCTTCGCTAAAAATCATTGTTTAGATTTCACCATACTACATAGTCTGTATTAATTTTGATTCATGTTGACTCTATAAAGTTATTATTTATTGTTGGCCGGCTAGTTGAATTTGTGGCCCAGACTTGTATGAAGCGTGACCCATGTCCTTTATATTTATAATGTTATGTGAACAAAAAAACATTTGATTGAAAACATGCACATATCTATGTGTATTATTGGTCTGTGCTATAACGCATAAAATGGAGTATACGAATACCAATAGGTATTTAATAGTTCGACTGTACTAGGAGGCTTCATATGAGGGGGGTTTGGCCGGCCTCTGCCCACCCCCCTCTGCATCGCACGGACTTGAAACTTTGTTACAAGTCTAAAAGCTTCGCACTTGATCGATGCAAACAAGAGTTGTATAACATTTGAGAAACTTAATGTTTTAAAATAGAAAACACTGCAGAACATTGCATATCTATAAACTACGAGTATATCTTATCTATATATTTTTTTAACATGTACCTGGTAATTATGTTACCCCTCGTATATATTTTAATTGGAATATGAAAGGTTTATGATGAATATTAATAATTTCCTCGCCTGTTGGTACCCAAGTGGTACATTTTCATTAGTCCCTTAAAACTCAGACAGTTCGAAAAAAATTAGTTTGACAATTTAATTTTTTAAAAAATCTGACTGTATTAAACATTGATTAATCGTTTTCGTTTACGATCTACCGTCCACAACCTCGCAATAGTAATAGTTTAAATGAAATGGTCAATTTCATTTCAACTGACGTTATAAGACGCCAGTTCACGTTTAGATGCAATCATGGTGCAAACTCATATTAATAATAATAATATATCATTTATTTCCATTTTAGTATAAAACACTACCTTAGTACAAAAAAATAGAAAACATAAACAAATATGCTATCCTAAAAAAAACAATAAGAAAAAACTTAACAAAATATTAATGTGGCAGTGAAATGCCCAAAAATGGAAAAGGATATTACTCAGGATATGACAGCGACAGTCACCGCCGTCCCTGGTCTTCCGTGATACCCTAAACTTAGGTGGACCCCGAAACTCCTATTATACCTACCTAATTAAAAAAAGTGATCCTATAAGGCTTTCGTGTTTTTTTTGAGGTACGGAAAAACGAATACTGACCATCCTAAAACAGCCTATACGATTACAATAGTAATAATATAAGCCTTTACTAGTCTTGTAATTTGCATTACATTAAAAAAAATTAATGAAAATGAAAAAGGATGCTCTACAAACAACTAAAAAGTCCACTCATTACATATTTATATTACATAATAATACGTATTTGTTGTAACATTACTTTGCATGAAGAGTCCCTCACACATATTATACTCGGTACCTATCTTCCATTTATTTGCGTGAACGTGTCGAAATAAAACGGAGGTTCAAGTGTCCCAAGTTTCACCTAATTATTAATAACCTAATAAGTAATGTTACGATTAATATTGACTATTTCTTCTTAGTTATTTGTATAAAATAAATGTTAGGTAAATGAAAATAGCTCATTATACATGGTGTAAAAAGAACAGTCACTATAAGGAGGTAGGTATGAGAAGGTGTATACCTTATCGTATCGATTATAGTAGCTACCTTTCCTCATTTTGTAAATGCTTTTTTTTTGTCAAAAACAACTTTTACCATTTCTTAATTTTTTGTTATACAGGGTGTAAAAAGAGCAGTCACTATAACTTCGTGGGGTAATAACCAGACAAGAGTTATATCCATTGGTACTAGTCATTTGCTTTTAATCCACTGTTTTAAAAATTAAAAAAAAATCAATTCTGCACGTTGTACATTGCCTAATGTACAACGTGCAGAACACAGCGATCAGCTGATTACGCTGAGAGGTCAATAGCACGCGTAAGACGTTCATTACGTACTAGGGCAAAAATTATAAAATTTAAGAATCTAATGCAAAACGTTGTTCCAAACAGTTCAGCCTTGCGACTAAAAATAATAAATTGCAAAAAAAAAAATCTTAAAAAATAAATAATGAAAAAAAATCATTTCTACAATGAGAAAATGTCCTTTAATCATATCCCAAAGTTATAGTGAATGCTCTTTTTACACCCTGTATAAAAAATACATTTCTAGAATGATTGATAAAAGGCAGTATAATCATATCGCAAAGTGACTGTTCTTTTTACACCCATTATAGATTATATTTTAAATAATACCAATATACATTCTCTATCTGCCTATTTTTAAATCTGGGGGACATACAGACTATAGGTCTTCAGACTAGTCAGTCTGTCTCTGACGTTTGATTTCAGTCTGTCCCGCTAGTGCGCGTTGTATTGATGCGTACGGGAATGAGTCAGCGCGCCCTTTCCCGCTCGAGATTGTTATCGAAAATAGTCAAGAATTGGACTTCAGTAAGAAGCTAATTCTCTTAACTCTTTATATTCGAAAAGTGCCAATAACTAGAGCGTTGCCAATTATAGAGTACTTTATAACGCTGTGTCACTCCGTAAATGGCAATTATATTAATTTAATTATATTTATCTATGTCAATGTATTTATGTAAGTAAATATTGTATTTATCTTTATCGCAATTTGCACTAGTTGCTCTGTAAAACTTAAGCATTAAAACGTAAATATAACTCAAATGTAATAAAGTGAATGTATGCTAAGTAAGGGTTATTTTTGTGTTGACAGCCAGAGTGGCGTGACTTTTTATTTTTCCTACTATTTAGTACAAATAAAACAAGCCACTATAAAAGCTCAATATTTTTCCACAGTGTTTATTTTGGTTGAAAAAGTTAGTTGATAAACATAGTAATTACTAAAAGGACTAATGAGATAAATACTAATTAGGCGACTCTGGCTATAGTAATAAATGTATGCATCCCGTGTATTATTATAATGTGTTTTATTTTGTCATTTCAGCTATGTTTGAACAAGTAAAATAAATATGTGAACAAAATTATCGAATAATTTATTTTATAAAACAAAGGTAAAACAGTGACTATCTATTAAACATTTTAAATACTGTTTAATATTAATAAACCGTGGTGGAAAGAAAAATAATAACTAGCCTTCGAGTAATTGCAATTGAATGTTAATTGAACTCTTCGACCTCGCTATCGAAAGAATCATCTAAAACGTCAGCGATTGCGTAGCGATGTCGTAGCGATGTCGTAGCGCGGCGTAGGGCGGAGGTTTTGGCGCTACGGCGGTTTTGCGATGTTTACCGCCGCGCCGCGCCGCGCCGCGCCGTCATCGGGAGATAATGTTCACGGTTCACGTGACAGCACGGAACTATTAAACCGTCGTGTTCCGCACAACTTTGTATGCGTCATAAATTTTTTCTCAACCTAGAAACATTTTTATGTAAAAGTGGTAATTTATGTTTCTAAATTTTTGTTAAGAATCTCTCAGTTTTGTATACGTTTAATTCTTCACATCTACCGCAAAAATCTACTTTCGATATTGTTTTAGTGTAATTGAAATGTAACCGAAAGTTTGGCAAGTTTTAGTCGCCGGGACAGGAGGGGGTCGTGAAAGTTGCGGGCGCGGGGGTCGGCGCGCGGCGGTGGGCGTGCTGGCGGGCGGGGGGCGGGGGGCGGCGCACGCGGGCACCGGGGGCGAGCACGTGTGCGCGCTCACGTGGTCGCGCGCTGCCCGTCGTCGTGCGGCCGTATGAATAATTGTACGCGGAGTGAATGAATCGATGCGGCGGCGCGAGCGGCGCGCGGGCGGCGGGCGCGGGGGGCGGGCGCTGCGTGGCGGGGTGCGCCGCGGCGCGGCAGTCTCGTGCCGGTAGTCGGTAGTGCAACCGAGCGACTCCGGGAGCCGTCCCCGCCGCGCCGTCGCTCGCTCGTAGTCGTAGTGTGTCCGCCGGCCGCCCCGCGCCGCCGGCTCAGCCCATGGAAACCCAGAATCAGGATGCGGCCCCCAGCCCCGCCGAGGTGCCCAACGACCCGGGGTACGTGTGGCCGCGAGGGACCGGGGGGACGACTTCCGGAGCGCCGTCTAATGGTCATGTTTGTCTTGCAGGAAGATGTTCGTCGGAGGCCTCAGCTGGCAGACTAGTCCAGGTACGCAACTCCACCGCCGGCCGCTCCGTCCCCCGCGCGACGGAAGTGCATCCCGTGCACTCGCCGGTGTTGACTATTTACTGGTTAGAATCTAAGGACGATCTAGATATGGATCGGAGAGAGTGACGTTCTGCGCAAAAGTTGCTGCCGTATCAAACACCGGCAAAGTTTTGGTAATCAGCTGATTTCCGCGTAACGAAGTTCGGTGTCAGCGGGCTGCCGGCGCGGCCTGCCGGCACCGGCCGGCCGACGAGTCCGGCGCGCCGGTCCGGCCGCCTGCATAGTGTTACGCGTATAGCATGCGGCGTGCAGTTATTCAGTTAACATGTCAAGGTATCTGGCAGTCAGGTGTGCGGCGGCGGCCATGCCGGCTGCGCGCGCAGTCGCACCGCTACCGGCAATCGGTGCCTTCTCTTGAATTTACGCCGAAATCGTCCCTATTGTTAGGGTGCTACGATAAAATTTCGCGGTTTCCTCTAGCTGTTTTTATTCTAAAGAGTTATCACAACATAACCTCAATCTCAATAATAAGAGCTAAAGTAGAGCGCTGCGCCGGTACCTTTACACTTAACGTCTATTATTATAACAACAATTGGCTTTATATGTGTAAAATGAATTGTTATTATGCAAAAATTATTCAAAAATACAAATTTAGATATTGAATTTTCATATTGTTTTATTCCAATCCTTAAACGTTTTCGCGTTTGAGTTTTCTTTTATTGGTTTCTTTTTCTTTTCTTTTACGCGATTTATTTTTAATTTAGAGTGCGCACCTGATTTTTATCGTTTAGAGTGCGGGATAACTTTTCACTTTTCATTGTAGCGGAACGCAATAATCTTTTACGGCGCTAGTGACGTGCCGTCTTCCATTTACGTGACTAGTGACGCGCCGCGTGTCATCGCTCGTCAGTTTCAGTAGTGCTGGGATGCGCTGGCGCAACTGATGCGCCGCGCGAGGTATTGGGTCGCCGCCCACGCTGTACTTTGATCCCCTATATCTATGCCAACATTATTCTTCTTATATCTAGGCCTATTCTAGGTTCAATTAGGGCGTTCGATTTGATCTGATGAAACGAGTGACGTGTGAATACGATGATTAAAGGCTCGTGTGCACGCATCGGTTTCAAGCAAAGATTATAATTATATTAGGACAATAGAAGATGTAATTTTATAAAATGATGTCGCAATCGATGTTTTTGTAGACGAGTCGTATCATCAACTTACGACAAATAACATAAACATCAACAACTAATTTATAGCTCTAGTAACGATAAACAAAATTATATCTAAGATTTGCTTTTTGTATTTTCGTTTTTTGCTAGTGAGTCTCTTTTTTGGCAGCTAAGAAAGTTTAGTTAAGGCAGCAAATAGTATTGGGGTAATAGTATGTCAACGATAATCACTAATCAGTAATCAGTAATAATAAAACGATAGATTTATAAGCACTGTCATTTTGATCAGTAACGGGAAATCCGCGTAAATATAGATTTTTTCGTGCCTAGGACATATTTTCTCATTAGCCGCCTGCTCATTGTAGCCGGGACTTTTTCATTTAATTGATGGCGTGTTGCCAAACTACTTAAACCAGTTCGCCTTTTTTATTAAATCAGAACTCGCGAGGCATCCTTGATATTATTTTTTCACTCACCGCGTTATCATTTCCCTGGCATGTTTACTTTTTACGTTAACACCTTGCTAAGAAACTCAGATAAGATAAATTTATATCACAAATTCATATTCGGTACCTTAATCTCGCAAGCAAAAAGTTAGTGTTGCCATATTAAAAAATCAATCTCGACAAGAGATAAGGATGACTTGTACTTTGTAAGATATGAGAAATCTATGTAATATATCAAGATATTGACATGTAAAATATTATTTTTACTGGACGGATGAGCGTGAGATTATACATTAGCTATCATGATCATCAACCACCTATTTATGAAGCTTCTAAATGACCTATGTTGTCTATAAAGTATTTATTTCGCTAGGTCTATGCGACGAAAATACTTTGTAAATATTTCACATGCTTAGAAAATATCTTGATGTGGTACGAATCACAACATTGTACGAAATAGGTATTTGTTTTTAGGTGAACGACTGAAACTTTTATACGTGACCTTGTGTAGAAGCGCTACAATGTCGCATAGTGATTTAAATTTTTCCATACGATTTCTAGTATGTTCTATATTGACTGTGTTAATATTTACTAGCTTTATATCACTAACTTAATATATACTTATAACTTAATTTGTACAAAACCGGTGTTTTAAAAATTACCTTTTACTTTTTAAATTTAAAAATATAGATGGGAAATAAACTAAATAATAGTTAAGGAATTTTTCTCAAATCAGTAATCACGTTTATCGTCAAAAGATAGCGAATAGGTATCTACTATCTACTACATACTATTTTTGACTTATCGCAATATCATGTATAATATATTATACAATTGTTACGAAAGTATGCGGTAGTTAATGTATTTATAAATACAATAATAACAAATACACAATCTTGAAAATGTAAGTGCAATACAGTTTCATGAAAATATGTTGCATTGTTTACGATTTGCCCAAATGTTTATTATTACTCTTGTTTTAAGTTCTTTAGTTTTAAACATTAATATATAATTATGTACCTAACGACTTCTGAAACGTAAATTAAAGTTAAGAGTTCTCCTATTACAGACTGTCTCTGTCACGTTTTGGCTGAATGACATAGACAGCACGCGACTTGAGCACCACTTAGTTTGACTATCGTTTTAGTATTTGGCCATAACAAGTACATTCTTACAGTCAAAGTTAACTTATTTATATTGTGTGTTATTTAACATAATATCAATATGATTTTTGAGAATATAATTCCGTAAGAACTCTATCGGTATACGCTTTACTACAAAAATAGAAAACATGTCGCAATCTTATAAGTTTTCAAGTCTAACTAGACTGTTCTAACTAGAACAGAGGGCCTATTACAATCTCTTCCAGCCAGTTTACGCCATACAACATGGCTACCTGGAATTTTTGTATTATGATCACAATGACATAATGACAGCCAGTCAGCGGCCACGTGACACTTGACTTGCTTCCGAATGTCACTTTCAGACAACCGAACTAGGGTGGCTCAATTCAGAATAACATGTCGCTGTAATATGAAAAAGAACAATACAGTTTAAGGCCGTATTATTGAATTGCCTGGAACCAGGCTGGTATTGTTAAAGATAATACGGCCACAATGTAGGCTGATCACCTAATTGTCTGACAAGAAAGATGATCCATGCGTCTGAAGGGCATGTGAAAGTCGGCCTGATCTCTCAACTAGCCAGCTGTGTCGGTCATCCGTTCCATTGGGTTATGAAGTGAGAGTCTTCTGTACTGCGCACACACTTGGACACTACATAACCGCCACCGATGTTACTGATATATTGTTAACTAAAAAACAAATATCTTTGCAATATTTCGTCGACTGTTGTTCGTCGTTTCGGAAACTCATATTTCAACAGATACATTTTGTCATAGTAGCCGTAATATAGGCCAAGGTTAGTTATTCTAGCTTTGTAAAGAAACTCATTATTGTGGTGCAAGTCGCAGCCGCTAAGTGGACCATTAGGTGTCACATGATCGTAGCCGGTAACGCGACCAAAATAACAGATCGAATACCTTCTCAACCTAAAAATAATCTAAATCTCAAAAATCAATGTTTTCTCGATACTATAAAACTGAATTTTTATATACTTTAGGTCAGTTGAAAAGCTAGATATAAATAACTGAACCTCATTAAAAAAAATACATGTCAAAATAAAATCTAAAATTATTAAGTTTTTAGACGACCTCCGTAACACAGTGGTTGAGCACGCTGGTGCTCGAGCGAGAGGTCGCGGGTTCGAATACTGCCGAGGGAACATAAAGTTTTCAATGTTCCTGGGTTCATGGGTGTGTATTAAATTTGTGTATAATATAATAAAATCTTAAATATGTGTTTGGTATAAAAATATTAAATATATTTCCGTTGTCTGGTACCGATCTGGGCCAGATTGACGTGATATTTTTATTATTATTACAGTTTTTTTACTCTACTGAAAAGTAGTAGTTTTTAGCTATGAGGTTGTGAAGGTGACGTGATATTAAGTCTCAACTCAGTGTGACGCAGAGTCGAAACGTCGCGACGCGTCATTTCTCTGTACATTCGCTAGGAACAATCATTTCCGGCGCTTACTCTCGTTGACGCTTCGCTCGCTCTATATTATATGCATACAGCATGAAAGATGATCCATGCTTCAGACGAGCATGTGAAAGTCAGCCTGATCTCTCAATGGTTTATGAGACTAAAGGAAGAGAGAATCGAGACTCTCTCTAAATCTCTCATAAGTTGTAGGTACTGCGCTAAATGCGCACACCGCATCCAAATTCAATATAATAATAATAATGCCTCCCACAACAATTTCGGTGACGGTGGCAGGTTTCATTGAAACCAGCCCATTGGGACAGATATTCGACACGACTGGCGGAAGATCAGGCGCAGGACCGCCTTTTTACATGCCTATCCGACGCATGGTTCATCTTTTTTGTCAGACAATTAGGTGATCAGCCTGCATTGTCCTAACCAAACTTGAAAACACCATTTTTTGTGTTGTTCCAACGCGTGAATCGAACCCACGACCTCCGGGTCGAGAGCCAGACTCTAAACCACTAGACGGCGAAGACGTCAAAATTTAATGAAGAGATATATAGAGAACAGGGACAGTCGGAACGTCCGATTATTATTGCGCTCGATTCTGACTTCCGAATGAAATCAGAGGTTTTAATCGTAGGTCGAATCATAACAATATAGCAATGGCTGTCGCCGTCGACCTGCGAACGACGAACCTGTGACGTTTTTCTCTTTCTGCTACTCCCTCCAACTCTAGTTCCGACTCCGATAAATCAGATTTAAAACCTCCGACTCCAATTTCAGTTCCGATAAATTTACCTCTGCTACATCCTTGAGCCCTAATTCAAGATGCCATCGCTATTTATCGCTTTCGAAGTTCGAAAACAAAATGTATGGAATTTGACATAAGCTTCGCTAAAGGACAAACGAATTCGCTCGTTATTTAGCGTAGTTTACGTCAAATCCCATAATCTTCGTAAGCGATAAAAGCGATGGTATCTTGAATTAGGGCTCAAGGATGTAGCAGAGGTAAATTTATCGGAACTGAAATTGGAGTCGGAGGTTTTAAATCTGATTTAATTACATGCTGTTACTCTGCTTGGCACAATGAAAAGGGCAGCATTTTGAGTGCTAATTAATTTGAGTAGCCTTTCAGTATTCGCCTAGGCTCACGTACCAACTCCAAAACGGTTCGTCATGCAGCATTTAGTCCATTTAGTCCGAAAATTGTTTCTCCTATCAGGAAAATCACAAATTAGAATTTTATTACTATGTTTTATGAGAGTACGAACAGGGACGAAACATGTACGCGCCAATTTCTGAACAATTTCCTATGCTGCCGAGAAAATTGATGTGTTTATTTTGAACCTTAATCTCTGTAAACACGATTCAATTTCACTTGATTGATGTCCCTTACGAGTGACTCCCATAAAACTAAGCCCTTATAATAAATCTTAGAATCGTTTTAAATTAACTACGTGGATTTTCAATGTACAGTTTTAGATGTAGCATGAAAAGTCTTAGAGATAAAATTAATAGTAAAATTTATATTTTTCATCCTCCAGGAGAAAACAAATATAGCAGAAACAATGCAGTCTATATCGCACGAAAAGTTTAGGGTCAGCTTACACTGAAACTGAAACGCGGCGCTGAGTTTTTTCAGTGGATTCAAATTAATTTAACTTTACTCACTACACAATAAGATACAAATACGCGTTTCATTGTAAGAGCTGCCTAGCGCTATGTACCACGAAATTCGAAACTAGACTCATAAATTGCGATTCGATGTGAGTTGTCCCTTAGTTTTTAGATATGAATGTAATTACAAAGTCCATAGAAAAACCTAACTAAACTAAGATTATGGTACTTTTTAATTAATTAATTTAAACTAGAAGTTCCCTTTTGAAAGCGAATTAGATTTAGAATTAAAGGATCTCCGCGGTGCCTGATTGATGTGTTCAAACATAATTTGTCTCGCGTGATCTTATAAATTTGTCCCTTTAATGTAGCCGTAGGGACAATTTAAATACAACCATTAACTGGGGCGATCCGCAACACTTCCTTAGGGACGGACAACTCGCTTGAATAATGACGTTAATTTTAAAAGAAATAAGGTACAGTCGGCGCTAGAATGTAAAGTCGTGAACACATGCAACGTCCTTTCCACCTTACTGCTATAGAAATAGAGTCGAAAAGTGGCACAGGTTTTTGGCAAACAAACAAAAAAAATGTTGACGTTTTCATATCTTGACAACGCCAATCATTCCAGCGTTTAAAAACATTTACCTAACAAGTCACTAATATCGAAAACGTGTAATTAAAAGTTAATGTTTAGTTTACACTGAGGCGCGGCACGACGCGACAATATTTTCTGAAATAAAAAAATTAATGAAAAAAAATTAAATAACTGAAATAAAATTATATTGAGTGTAATATCCAGCGACAAGCCAATGCCATAATGAACAAGGTGTAAAATAAATGAGTGATAATTCTTTAGGGTGTGTATGTGCCTTGTATGTAGAGTTTACTGTGAAAGTTTGAAAGACCGGCGTTGAAAGAACTCTTTTTGACTTTCATGTTTCTATGAGAAATGCCCCAACATTATAGATTTTCTCATACATTAATTTAAAAAAAGTAACTGTTTCAGCGCTGGTACTTTCACAGTAAACTCTATTTGCGGAACCTATACACACCCTAAAGTATTATCACTCATTAATTTGCCTGTATAATATTTTTTGAAGAGAGTCAATTTCGTCTTGCCTCGGTTTAAGCTGACCAATAGCTGTGCCCGTGTTCGTTCGTGTGATTTTTGAGTGACTTAAAACTGTTTATGCAGCGCACGCAACGAAAGTCCCCAAATGTGAATAATTTTCCCCGTTTTTGCAACATTTCTCACTGACGCTTCGCTCCTATTGGTCGCAGCGTAACTTTATATAGCCTTAAAGCCTTCCTCTATTAATGGAATATCTAACAAAAGATAATTTTTCAAATCGGACCCGTAGTTCCTGAGATAAGCGCGTTTAAACAAACAAACAAACTCTTCCGCTTTATAATATTAGTATAGACAAGCTGTTCTCGCGACTTCGTTCGCGTGGTTTTTGAGTGACTTAAGCCGTTTATGCAGCGCACTCAATGAAAGTCCCCAAAAATCAATTATTGATTTTCCCCGTTTTTGCAACATTTGTCACTGACACTTCGCTCCTATTGGTCGCAGCGTAATGTTGTAATGCCTAAAAACTTCCTCTGTAAATGGACTATCCAACAAAAACAATTTTTCAAATCGGACCAGTAGTTCCTGAGATTAGCGCGTTTAAACAAACAAACAAACTCTTTCGCATTATTAATATTAGTATAGATGTTAATTTACGTGCTTTGGAAGTGTTAACTCGGGAATATCTCGTGTAAGTGCATAATTATGTTAGCTTGAGGATAATAAAATTTATTAATGTAATAAGAAATCATGTAAGAATGGGACAATCTAATAAGGACACGTTTAAAGAATCCATATTGACTTCGCATTAGAATGTGCCAGGAATATTCAGCTTTTATGTTCTCAGTGGGAGTATTTTTTATTGACTCAAGTATAATTTTATTTATATAAATGTTTATACATTTATATAAATAAAATTATACTTGAGTCAATAACAGTAGACGAGCTACGAGTGACTGGGATGCTCAAATGGACCTACTTTTGCAATAGGGATAAACTGATAGTTTTGAGAAAAAGCTATTTTTGTTTAAATTTTGTATAGAAAAAAAAGTGTTGTTATTTTGGTAAAGGTCTTTCTCTCCTAAAGACCTTTACCAAAATAACAACACTTTTTTTTCCATACAAAATTAAATTTAAACAAAAATAGCTTTTTCTCAAAACTATCAGTGTGTGGATTGGTTCCCTATTGCAAAAGTAGGTCCAAATGGAGTAAATCGAAATACTCATCATCATAAGCCTGCCCGAATCTTGGGCGGCTATATTCCTTCCTCTGCCTCCCACCTTTTCGCTCCATCGTTTCTACAGGGTGTAAAAAGAGCAGTAACTATAACTTTGAGATATGATTATACTACATTTTCTCATTCTAGAAATGTATTTTTATTTCAAAACTAACTGTTTACATTTTACAATTTGTTTTTTTAATCGCAAGAATAGCGAAAAAGCATGAATAACCAAATACCAAAGTTATAGTGACTCTTTTTACACTCTGTATAATATATTAAATCAGAACAAATTAATGAGTCATCGCATAGCAAATAATTATATTTGAATAGTACCAGTATTGCGTCATTGTTTAGACTAAATTGGATATAAACGGATTATAATACTATTATACCTGTAGTAGATACTGCAGTAAAAAGGGAAAAGATTACACGCCAGTGTAACAGTAGTAGATTCCTGCTTCACTGCCCTTTCACGGTGTCGAGTTCAATTTTCTATAATGATGAGGTCACAACGGAAAATGCCGTTAACAGTTGAGGTAACTTAAGGCCTAAAGAAGTCTCAAACCCAAAAAAAAGTAGTTTCGTTTTTAAAAGTAAACAATATATTGATTACAGAAAAACATTAAAATAAGTATATTCTATATTTTTATAATCTTTATTTTTCCGTTTTAAAAAAGAAAATAGTTAAAGTATGTAACACTAGCTGTCCTGTGCTCACTTCGTTAAGCATATAAATAGTTTTACACAATCCTGAACCCTCAACGTGGAACCCACAACCCTGAACCCGCAACGCGAATAATTTTTTTATTTTATTTATCGATTTGGAATACAAAATATTAATCCAAATAGTTTAAACTTATATAAATGCGGTATTTATAGCTTTTCACAATTTTTATTTTCCATTTGCAAACAATGTTGTTACCATGACAACCGTATCCTATAGACTGGTAACGACGAAAAAGATCGAGTTCGGTTCATACCCCTGTGACTGTTACGTTTATTTTCTTTCTTTTTCTATTTTTTTTGTAATATAATATAGCCTATATTCAGCGCTTGTAATGTATCTTTCTAATGAGAAAAGAATGATTAAAATCGGTCCAGTACTTTTTGAGTTTATTCGGTATATACAAAAATACAAATCTTTCCTCTTTATAATATTAGTGTAGATAGGTAAATTGTTCTTAATTTTTAAAAGTGAAACGAAACGTTTTTTATCTGTCAACTAGGTTTTCAAGTGAAGTTTGGTTTGAGACTTCATTATTAATACCAGGGGGCTGACAGTGTAGTTCCATTTGTTACGTTTTGGCGCTGCGGTCGAAAGCAAAATGGCGTCGTTTTGTGACGTCACACACGTCTATGGTCTATTTGTTTATGTGTATAATGATCTATGCTAATGATCTATGTTGTCAAAACTCAAATATGGCCGCGTGTAGTTTGTTAGTGTTTTGTTTATCCTCGTTTCTTGCTTGATTTGATACAAAATATTCAATTACTCCGCATATTATTGATACATCATATCAATATTTTATAGTGTGTTAATTAATTTAGTGTAAATGTTGTTAGTTTTTCGTTTTAAGGGACTATTTAAGTCTTGTGTCGGCAGTTGCAACATATTAAAATAATTACTCTAATCTATGGTTGCAACGCAACTATTAGTTCATGAAACGGCATTTTTCTTTCCCAAAGAACATTAATTTTAGAAACCTGTGGCTGTCCTTCCTGGTGCCAACTATCCATCGGTCTCTCTAAAGAGCAACTTCGAAAACTTGTTACTGAAAAACACTTTCATAAATATCAATTTGACGAAGAAGGCCAAGATATTTAAACATTCTAATCCATTTCTCCTTACGGATGATGAAATACAGAGCACGGCATGCCTCTATCGTCCTGTGAATCAGGTGAGTTTTACTTTTAACACGTTATAGTTAGAGCTAGTGTAATATAAAGTATGAACAGTATAATATAATTATACTTAATCTTTGACTCATTAAGTTTGCCAATGTTTTTTGCTTTTGTATAACAATATTAATCTTAAATGTACTCATTTGTTTCAGACAGAAATACCCCTAGGTATACTCCAATGAGGATGTAAATGCTTCTGATGAAATGTTGGTCATTTGAAGAGTGGGTATGTATTAAGTACTATGGCATATTGACACTCATTCTATATGATATTTTAACATATCAAAAGATACTGAAATTGTTTTATTTTTGTGAAATACCAAGGTTTAGTGGTTTGGAACTTGGCTCAGGAATTGGAGGTTGTGGTTTCGATAACTTCATTGAAACAACAAAAAATTTATGTAACACTTGTTTGACATTTATGAAAAGATGGTCTTTTCATAAATGTTAAAGAAGTGTTATGGCAGTTTAAGCATATTTGATAGCAGAATAATAATGCAGTTTTATTTAGGGTATCAACTTATAGTGCTGAAGAACAAAACTAGTTAATCTATTTTTGCCAATTAACTAAAGTTTTTACTAGAAACCCTCCTTGTTTTGTTGTTGTTGTTGTTGGCCGGACTAAGTGACCGGCCAACTTATGTACTGTTTTTTCATTTTAAATATTGTGTTATTTATTTACAGAAGTGACTGATCATCTTTTGTGTCGTCAAAGAAATGAAAACAATTGAAATAAGAGCACACTTCAAGTAAGGCAAGTGGCCTTAGAAACAGGAAAACCTGGACTTGTGTGTTACCATCACTAGATGGTTGGATTACGACATTAGAGAGTTTTATTAGGATAATTATTAAAATATTATTAAAAAAAATATTCTGTTAAATATTAATATTCTTGCTATGTCAATCAGGGCTTATTAGAAATTTAGAAAATAAATAAATAAATAAATGATAAATGTAACCTGTTTTTATTTTGTATTACTTAATAAAAATAAATTACCTGAACTACAAAAACCTACCTACAAAAAAAATCGATACCTTACTAAAGTATCGATAGCTGGACTCGATTATTCAACCACTTATACAATGTTTGTTTGTAGTCTGTGATGTGCTATGGTCTGTGGTGTGCGGTCAAAATGACAGATGCGACAGTGCTGCCAAAACGTAACAACTGGAAACTCGGTAAAATATCACTGTCGTATCTGTTACGTAGTAACTAATTCTTAATCTGTGATTAATACGGGCCAAAGAAATTCCAATTCTTGCAACCGCTTTGTTATTGAATTAAATATTGTATAATTTTTCGCTTAACGGTGTGTAATTTACTTGCTGTATATCGATACTATTGAGATATCGTTTGGAAAAATAGAGTGCCTACTTTTTCATTTTGAATCAAATCTTAATTAATCAATATTGATTTTGCATTGAAATTTGAACAGTTCTCTAACCTTAAACACGATACGACGACGCTACCGCTAAGTTAGTTAAATTTTTTAATGTTTCAACTGCAAATTCAATGTCGATCTTTTGAAATTAGAATCAAGTCTAGTCCCGCAAATACGGAAAATAAGAACAGGAATAGGGCACTAATGGTTTTATGCATAAAACCAAGTAACCCTAAAGTGCTAAAAGTGATGTACGAGCGACGCACCTGCACGAAAGTCTAATCGCCTTTATGACAGAACTTCTTGATGGTAATTCGTCGGTGTATGGGATAAACTTCTAAGCTATTCGTTTTTACTTAATACCACTACTAATATGGGTAGGAAAGTTTGTAATATGGATACTTTAAACAATAACGAAAAGAAGAAATACTAATAAATTAAGAGGAAACACAGCGCCTATTTTTCCATACAGAAATAGGGGTCTACGGGATTCCTGTTTCCTCCCTGGATAATGCCGCTAGAGTAATATTTTTTTTCCTGAATATCTATGTATATTACTTGTAGGTCCCTTTTTTGATAAATTAATTATTTAATGACATATGGCCTATTTTTCCATACAGAAATAGAAGTCTACGGGTTTCCTGTTTCCTCCCTGGATAATGCCGCTAGAGTAATATTTTTTTTCCTGAATATCTATGTATATTACTTGTAGGTCCCTTTTTTGATAAATTAATTATTTAATGAGATATTTTGAAATTAGAATCAAAATCAAAAACCTTAAAAAAATGGCCAGGCTCTCCGCTATGTTTAAACACCCAGGAAACAGATTTGACTACAATATACAACAAAATAAAAAAAAGGAACCTAACTCAATTATTTTTTTAGCTAATAAAGAAAAAATAAAATCAGTTAAATTTTGGAGTAGGAAACAGGAATCCCCTAAACGTCGATTTCTGGTACTTTTAATAGGTAATTTCAGTTCATGCTGCAGTTGTCTCTGTTGCGCTAGTGCGGGCTAGCTAAAGCACTGCGAGACAGAAATATATTTTATAAATTCCTATTTTGTATTTCTCTCAACCGTGAGGATTCATCTTAAGGTATGTTAAGTAACGTAAGTAAATGATTTACAAAATAATTATCATACTAATAGGTCCATAATATACATCAGTGGCGAAGGTCTCTTTCAGAGGAAAGCCTATTCTGTAGGTGTAGTAAGAAGGAATTTGAATGTTGGTTTTCAAAAATCGTAGCTGTAAATTATTCCTACTTACCTGTAATAAATTTTCGAAAATGCGTATAACTAGTCTCATTTAAAAATCGTATGACTGTAACTAATTCATTGTCATCATCAGAAAACCGTACTCGTATAATTGTGGCTTAGAGGTCATCGCAGTCACTCTGACCTGGCACAATGGCAGAACGGGATCGGTCGCCGTCACGCGTGGCACCGACTCGATTGTTGCGCGCGCGCATTACTTCACTTGTTTTGTTATACAAATCTCTTGACTGCGCTGACGGTATTAAAATATGTTACTTCAGTTGTTTGTCTAACGGAGCAAGCTATAGTTAAATAATGTGCTTGTCCTGTTTTTTGCTAAGTAGTATGTGAATAGATTTTTTGATGATTTTTGAAACTTGGAGGCTGTTGCTTAGAAGATATAAACAAGTATTATTCTAATTTATTACTCAGTTAAGGTCAATTTGTAACACTCTAGGTCATTCCAGACTGATGGAAATTGGCACCAACTGATATTTACTAAAAGTGTTCATAATGGCTGTTAAAATGTATAATTTCCAAATCATTTAAAATTAGGCGATCTAAATAAAACAACAGAAACAGAAGTAAGTATATGATATAATATAATCAGAGCTGTTGTAATTTTTTTATACCAATTTATAAGACGATAATTTAATACGCTGCATATCTAACGAGATATTAAACAGAAAAACTGTTTGATCGTCCCAAGAATTTCTTTTGAATACTGAATATCGAATACGAAAGGTTGTAAATTCCTTTTGATTCTTAATCAAAATAATATCTCTGACGTAATCGAAAATCATTAGGGCTAACCATCCCTATCTTGGGCAATCCTATCAGTCCTACACTTACGGTTGTTTTTTATTTTTTTATAGGGTATGTCACCCTCACAGTACACACGAATCAAACGACACTTAAATCTATCGAGTCACAGCCTGATTGAGTATCTCGCTATAACAATTCGACAGGTGTAAATTGTACAATTCTGTACACGTTGTAAAGTGCACTTGACTTTTAGAATTTTTTAGAACGCCTTGCAGCCTGACGGATAGGCTAATTATGTATCTCGCAAGCAACACGCTGTCAAACGTATACTTGACAGCGCTGTCAAGTGTTTGACAGCGATATTGTACAGTGTACACAATTGCACAATTTGCACTTGTGGAATTGCTGTTGCAAGCCTACCGGTCAGGCTGCAGGACGTGCTAAACAAACTGAAATTGCCTAAAACTACGAGATATCGACGATTATGAGAACCCTGTTTCTTCCAAAACTTAACTAAATTAAAAAACTATAACCCGACTTCGCAAAAAAGGGGTCTAAAAAGGCTGAAACAAGAAAATAATAAAATTTGAAATCCAGATATGCATAGGTACAGAAATGGTCAAGGTAGAGAACCTTACCCTTCCTTTTGGCTTCGCCGAAGTCGGGTAAAAAGGCTTGAGCTATGTTTTGATTCTATCATAAAATGTACTTCAATTCGTTTCCTGTTCAAGCAAACACATCCGAAAACCTGACCAAATTTTTTTAACGTCGAAAATGCATTCGAAAAACGAACATACATTCGAAAATTATAACCCTCCTTCTGGTACAGTCGGGTATTAATTCAAACATTTAGGAAACGTTGAATATGCATCGGGTGACGATGCATGGATTGTCGTTATATCATTTCGATTCCAAACTTTTGGTAATTACGTCGGCCGTTTGCGAACTTATCCGAACTTCGTCAAGTTACATTTGAGTTTGGTTTAGGCTTTGTCTAATATCTAAAATTTGGTTCGGCAAGACCTAATGTCTAGATTAGACATGATGCGCCTAGTACAATCCAAGTTTTTGTAGTAAAAAGAAAATATAAAGTGCCCTGTTTTTACTACAAATAATTATTACAAAAAGCCCATCCGACTCATGGTTTATCATTTTTGTCAGAAAAAATCAGATAGTCAAGTAACCTAACTAAACTTGAAACAACATTTTTTGTTGTTCCGACGCGGGAATCAAACCTACGTCGATATAATTAACGATATACAGATTAAAAGAATACAAACAATAAACAACTAAATCGTAAACAATCATGGCACAGCGGCAGCAGATGACCGTCGCGGACAGTTAAAGGATACGACAGATTTATTGGTGATCTAAATTATTTTATATGATGTTTGCTGAGCTTGCCAAACTATCTCGGGAACTCCGACCGGCGTCACTCATCGACTATATCCGTCAAAGAACATGGACGCGAATAATAAAAATCATTGCATTGAAAGAACAAGAGGGAGTGAATTTTCATTCTAAAATACCTGCTTATATACCTCACAACGTTGTACGTTTTGGAACGGAGAAGTAAGTGTTCTTAAGGCGAGGAGTAACCGCAACTAGCGCCACTCTTTTTAAAATAAATTTTACAATGACACAAAGATTTATTAAAAAAAGTAATCGGTTCAAACTTTAAGTAAATAGTTAAACTAATTTATTATAATAATATATAATAGTTAATCTAATATTATATCTCGTAAGTAATAACTAAAACGGCCGCTTTAGTTATTACTTACGAGAGTAAATACAGTATAGGATTTAGAGCTAGGATTTAGAATAAATTAGTTTAACTATTTACTTAAAGTTTGAACCGATTACTTTTTTTAATAAATCTTTGTGTCATTGTAAAATTTATTTTAAAAAGAGTGGCGCTAGTTGCAGTTATTCCTCGCTTTAAGAGGAAACACAACGGCCGTTTATCCATACAGAATCAGTGGTCTACCCGACCCCTGTATACCTTCCTAGAGGAGACAGGGGTCTATCCGACCCCTGTATACCTTCCTGGAGGAGACAGGGGTCGTGTAGACAACCTACCTCCACTAGAGTAACATTTTTTTTCTGAATCTATGTATACTATTAGTCCTTATTTTTTCATAAATTAATTATTAAAAGAGATGTGGACGTTATAAAATCTTAAACACTAAGTAACAGGGCTGTGTTTGTTTAAACAGGAAACAAATTGAAGTAAATTTTATAATATAATCGGAACATACATATAACTTAGGATTTTTTAGTTTATAATGAAAAAGTACCTTCTGATTTAGGTACTTATTCAAATTTCGTTAATGTATGGAGGACGAAACTGGGTTCTCCTAATCGTCGATTTCTCGTAGTTTTAAGCAATTTCAGTTCAAGCTGCAGTTGTCTCTATAGGTTTGATCGGCAGTTGGGGGACAGCATATCTGTTTTGATTTTTTCTAGCCTGTGGTGTTTCCTCTTAAACTCATAATGTTTATGTCATATCTGGTTTAAATATACCACTGAGCTAACGTTACTTTAGGTTGAATGCCCAGTCCATAATATACTGAAATTAAATTTTATAAGTTTTCACTTCTGTATATTATTCTCTTTAATCTGAAGTCGAACATTTTAATTTTAGTATTCCTTTTATATAATAATAATATCTATGGACGCTTCACATCACGTCAATCTGGCCCTGTGCTAAGTATCCGAGAACTTGTGTTACAGGTACCAGACAACGGAAATATTTAATACTTTTATACTATAAACATATTTAAGATTTTTATTATACTATACACAAATTTAATCCATGACCCAGGAACATTGAAAACTTTTTGTTCCCTCGGCGGGATTCCAACCCGCGACCTTTAGTTCGAGCGCCAACGCGCTCAACCGCTGCGGTACGGAGGTCGTCAATCGTCGTCGTTTATGGAAGAACTTTATAAATGCTACATCAAATTCATCAAATCCTGTAATGGTAATTTTTACATGTCTACAACTATTTTTACTTTAAAACTATATTTTGATATAATCAAAATCATCATTTTTCTAAAACTATAGTTAACTTTACGTTGACTATACTAATATCATTAATAGTAAAGTTTGTTTGCATTGAATACGCTCCGAAAGTTGCCAACATACATATGATTTACGCTTCTTTTTATCGCGATCTGTCTGTATCACAGAACAGATTGTAGTATCTGTTAGTAAGCTGTTACAAAACACCACACCATATTTCTCTTACCTTACTTACGTAAAATTTTACCAAGCAAATACAATTGCACATAAGTCAAATGAGCAGCAAGCATCATGTGCGCTTCATAAAAAATGATTTTATTTGATTTTAAAGACTGAAACGTCGGTATATTTGCGACATAATTCCCGTCTGCAACAGTTGGCGCAACCACAAATATAGTTTGGTTTATTTTCCTGAGCGCATAGGTATAATAGTCTTTTCATCTTCGGGCGCATCTGCGATAGTTAGACCTTAGAGTAAATATCGAATAGAGATGACTTTTGGTTTCAATAAAATGTATGATTTCTCTTTTGCTTAATATGTACGTACGACAATAAGGTAACTCAAAAAGTAGATATACCTATTTCAAGTTGGACATCGGACATAATATCATTAAAATATGAAATTTTGTACGGCTTATGAACAAATTACGACGTTTATTATTCATAATGACTGCAGTGCTGATTAATAAAAGAAACAAGAAAACAAACACAATATTATAATAAACTAAAACAAGAAACAGCTAAAGTCATTAATGTGGTGTAACACCAGACATATGAACACGACCATGACGTTCAGAAATTAATGTTGGTAAACTAATTCTGAATGAATTATTCGATTTTGTGGTTTAAGGTATTTATTCATATGCATTCTTACTCTAAGTTTCCTCTATTTGCATTCTTACTCTAAGGTCCAGACTCTCGGTTGTCGGTACAACGCTGTTGTCATTACTCATAAGTCGCGCACACGACTTCATACATTTCCAATCCCGTCATACAACGACGTATAACATTGATTTTTCCACTTATTCTCAACTTTACTTCTCAAATAATAAAGTTTTTTTTTTTTTTTTTTTTTATTTATTTAAAGTCGCTTTTTAACAACGAAGGTCATTAGCGACTACCATAGTTACATTTATATATATTTATATACATTTATGTTTTTTACAAAGTTAATTGTCTGTAAGTATCCTTCAACAGTTAAACAATTTTTAATATTATTTGGTAATTTACATTGTGATTTTTCTGTATTATAAGCTTGGCATTCTTCCAACAGATGTAGTACAGTTAGATCCATCCTGCATTTACATTTTGGTTTCTCAATTTTTTTTTTTTCATAATATGGACATGTGTTATATTTGTGTGGCCAATACGAAGTCTAGTAATAACAGTTTGATCTCTTCTTGTAGTAAACGACGTCGGAACTTTATCGAAAACAGAATTTCTTATAACATATAATTTACTATTTATATTTTTACTCTGCCAAACAGTATTCCATATTTCTTTTATTTTAAGTTTAATGTGGCTCTTTATATCTGTTGCATTATAATTAATGGAATGGTCTATTAAATTAAGGTTTGCAGCATTTTTAGCTTCTGTATCAGCCTTCTCATTACCCTCAATACCCTGATGACTGGGGATCCAAAATACTTCAAATTTAAAATTATTTTCTATTAAATGTATCATTGTTTCTCTTATAAACAATATAAGTGGTTCGTTATTATTAATGTTTTGTAAAGCCTGTAAACATGATTTAGAATCGGTAAATATTATAAATTTATCTAAATTACTACCACCTTGCATTATTTCTAATGCTTTGTAAATAGCAACAGCCTCGCAACTAAATATTGTGTGGAAGTCTGTAAGTTTATAACAGTAACTATTATCATTAGTAACGACAGCACATCCTGATTTGTTATCTATTACTGATCCGTCTGTGTAAAACTGTATACAATCTTGATTTTTATATTTAATTTCATTAAATAAAGTTTTATAAATAATTTGTGGGGTTTTATCTTTTAGATTTTTAGACAATTCAAGGTTGATAGGTAATTTGTAAATCATCCATGGGGCATAAGAAGGTATTTTTTTTGGAAAAACGGACGAAAAGGAAAAATTTATATGATTTAGATATTTATTAGCTCTAATGCGTAATGGTTGTGTTAAGTTTGGACGAGTCTCGTACTCAATATTTAATGAAGATTTTGTAAAATAATCATAAATTGGACTAGATGTTTGTGAAATTATGTTAGTAGCATAAATTAGTGTAAGTTGTTTTCTTCTGTAAAAAAGTGGCACTTCCCCAGATTCCGCCAATATACTCATAACAGGGCTTGTCTTAAATGCGCCTATACTTAATCTCAAAGCAGTGTTTTGTATACTTTCTAAACATTTTAGTTTACTAGGTTTAGCAGAATCATAGAAAATAGAACCGTAATCTATTTTTTGTCTAATAAGAGCCTTATAGGTATTAATTAAACAATGTCTATCAGCACCCCATGATAGTGATGATAAAACTTTAATAACATTTAACCTTTTATTACACTCTGTTTTTAATTTATCTATATGTATGTTCCATGTCATTTTAGAGTCAAATGTTAATCCTAATATTTTTATGTTACTTACTTTTTTAATGTTGTGGTCATTTAAATATAGTTGTATATGTGTATTTATTTTCTTTCTCTTTGTAAATATTATGTATTCTGTTTTAATTTTGGAAAACTTAAATCCAGACTGTTTAGACCAACCTTGAAGCTTATTGAGAGTGTTTTGAATAAGTGTTAACGTAGGATTCAAAGTTTTGCCACAACAAGTGATAGTTAGATCATCTGCAAACAAAAAACCCTTTAAGGGTTTATCTATATAAGAAATTACGTCATTTATTGCCAGTAAAAACAAAATTACACTCATTACCGATCCTTGAGGCAAACCATTTTCAACAATAACTTGATCAGACAATGTATTATTAATTTTAACTTTAATAGACCTATTTGTCAAAAAATTCTTTACAAAAGTAAGTGTGTTTCCTTTAATACCTAAGTCTTGCAAAATTTTTACTACTCTATGCTTCCATACCATCTCATATGCTTTTTCTATGTCAAGTGCAACCAGAACTAAATAATCATTATTTGCCATTGAATCTAAAATTTCACTTTCTATATTCATTAATAGGTCAGAGGTCGATCTAAATTGTCGAAATCCGTACTGGTAATTTGAAAGATGATTATTCATCTCCATAAACCATTTTATTCTATTGCTAATAATCTTTTCTAATAATTTACACATATTACTGGTTAATGCAATGGGTCTGTAATTTGCTGGTACGGTAGAACTTTTGCCAGGCTTAAGTATTGGGATCACCAAAGCTTCTCTCCAACAATCTGGGAAAACCTGTTTTTGCCATATGTAGTTATAGAGTTTTAACAAATATTGAATCCCGCTGTTAGGAAGATGTTTAATTATATTATTAGGAATATTATCTGGTCCAGGACATGAGTTACTACTTTGAGAGAGAACTGATATTAGCTCGTGCATCATAATTTCTTTGTTAATTGGATCCAAATTGTTATATAGTTCAAAGATTATACTATCATTTTCCGTGGCCAATTTATGAAGATTAAATTCAGGATCATAATTGTCACTACTAGAATTAGCTGCAAAATTATAAGCTAGTAGATTTGAAGTTTCGCTAGGGTTTGCTGTTAAGGCACCATCACTATTATTAAGAACGATTGTATTTGAGCTAAAATTAGTATTGTTAATAACTTTAATTTTTTTCCATATTTCACTAATAGGTACATTAGTATTCATTGAAGATGTCCACCTTTGCCAGTATTCTTTTTTTCTTTCTTTAAGAACTCTTCTACAAAAAGCTCTTTTCTTTTTATACTCTATTTTATACTTGGAATCATGATCAGAAATAGCATATTTTTTAAAATTTCTATAAGCCTTTTTAGTTTCTTTTATAGCCACCTTACATTCATCATTCCACCAGGGTACGTTATTAGTTTTTAATGTTCCAGAAGTTTTCGGTATGTATTTATTTGCTGTATTAATAATTAAATTACAAAATCTAAGAACTATTTCGTCAATAGGAGTATCGTTACACACATTATCCAAGTCAATTAAATTTGAAATATTTTTATCGAATTCTTCCTGAAATGAAAACCATTTGGCTTTATCAAATATCCACTTTTTGGGAACTTGAACCTTTTTTGGAATGTTTTGTCGTGAAAATGTTTTTATAAAAATAGGAAAGTGGTCACTATCGTACAAGTCTTCTAAAGCATTCCATTCAAAATAAGCTGCAATATTTTGTGAAGCTAAAGTTAGATCTATGTTACTTGTGCGACCAGTGTTACTATTAAAATGTGTTGGATTACTATTATTTAAAATTATTATATTATCATGATCCTCCAACCAATCTACTATTATTTTACCTCGAGTATCACATTTTTTAGAGCCCCAGTAGGAATGATGACTGTTAAAATCTCCCAGAATGACAAACGGCGCTGGTAGCTGATTAATAAGGTTATTAAGATCATTTTTACTAAATGAAGTACTGTTTGGAAGATAAATATTACATAAAGTAAACGCAAACGGAAATTTAACTTTTATTGCTATAGCTTCTAAATTTGTATTTATATTGATTTGTTCAGGAAGTGTATATGGTTTAATGTAAATGGATACTCCACCACTGGCTCTGTTTCCGTGTACACGGTTTTTGTAAAAGCAATTAAATCCATTCATGGAAGCACTAAGATCAGAAAAGAAATTTGTTTCTTGTAAACAAATGCAGGATGGGTCGAACTGACTCATTAGTAATTTAATATTTTCTAGTCTTTTATAATAACCATTGACATTCCATTGTAAAATATTCATATTCGGTATTTAAGTTGTATATAATATAATAAGTTGTATATATGTATAATTTGTAAAAAGTAGAAGTATTGAATGAAAATAATTAAGTATTTAATGTAGAAAAAGAACTTAAAATTTCATGTAACTTACTAGAAAGTCGCGAACATCTATTTTTTAAACTGGTATTTAACTTTTCATGGAGTATATTGCACATTTTAATTAAGTCTTTTATATTATCCGTGTAAGAATATACAACTTCTTTTACATTCTTCTTTCCTTTAGTGTTATCCAATAAACTTATAAACCTATCAATATCTATGGGAAATACTTCATTTTCTAAGTCCATAAGGTTATCTTTTATTTCTCTCCATGTGTCTTCATCAGATCTGTTGTCAATCCTTCTTAGTTTCTTCTTTGTTTTTTTCTTCATTTCTGTTTCATCGTGTGACGTAGTACTATATGAGTCATCATCTGTCTCTAAAATTGCAGTTGACTTTTTCAGGATAGGTTTGATGGTTTCTGCTTTTGAAGACTCACTGGTGCTTGGTGAATGGGTGCGTTTTATTCGTTTCTGGTCACTGGAAAGGTCAGGAATTTCAGCTACTTTAGGTTCAACTAAGGGTGAGGATTCAATATTATTATTTTCTAAAGTGGTATCTAAAATGGTTATTTCATTATTCTGGGGAGTAGTTGTGATGTTTTGGTCAAGTTTCGGACAATTTTTTGCAATGTGGCCAGTTGTATTGCATGAAAAACATTTGAGTGAATCAGATGATAGGTAAATCCAATAATTTGTACCATCAAAGTTTACTTGGAAGGATTCTGGAAGATGTATTTCGTCCTCTGGGTTTATGTACAACTGTCTTCTGAAGCTCAAGATATGTGAGAATCCAGGATCCGGAACACCAATTTTTACAAAAGAAATAGGCGATAAAATTTGAATATTTAGTTCTTTAAATTTTTCTTCAATTACGTAATTTGGAATCACTGGGCAAACATTTGATAAAACTATGCGTTTATTCCTAGTGATTAATGGTTTTATCTGCAACAAAATATTTTTAACTGTGATTTTCTTTTTAACATCAATAAGTTCGTCCGCTGTTTTCTTCGAGTCTAAATAAATACAAATTCTAGCATTCGATATTCTCGATACAAATCTTATCGACGAAGCAGGTATCAAGGCGGTCAACGAAACTAGATATTCCCTTATTGTTATACCATCGATGGAGTCTATGATAATTGCCTGGTCTTTTCTTGGAAATGACAATGAAGAGGTCACATTGGCATAACTTGTATGTTTAGGTATCAGCTGTGGTGTCATGGTGTTTTGAAGTGAAGCGGAGGGTTGAGACATAACGGTGGGTTGAGAATCTTGATTGGGTTGAAACATTGTGATACTAAGGGACTCCTGTTGCCAGGAGAGCCCTTATCGGCTTGTTTATGTACACTCGCGTAAAAACAACTCGGATAGGTACTTCTTATCGCGTTTACGTATAACTCGAGCGCCGCAGAAAAATACGTGCGTCCGCTAAGACAAGCCGCGAGTCACTCATAATAAAGTTTGTTTTACATTGAACGAGTGGTTGTGTTGCTTCTATGTTGTACGTAAGCCAGAAGCGCATCTTCAAACTAGATGCTAATTGACGGTGGCGTAAAGACTAGAAGTTGAGACGTTTTGAAATTTTTGTTACTTTTTACTCGTGTTTTATTTATGATTTTCGTTGGCTGTTTCGTAGAAGGAACTTTTATGTCAACTAATAAATATTAAAAATAGTAATAAATACTTTATTGTACATTTAATTGTATATTTTTAAAGCAACTTGTCAAATTGTTGCTATTAAGTGAGTACAATACAAATACGGTCGTAGTCACAATTTTAGAAATATTTGATTTAAGCAGCGTGCTGTTTATTAACCAACTTCCAAAAAAAAAGAGGAGGTTTCTCAATTCTACCGTATATATGTTTTTTTTAATGTTTGTTCGCGGATAACTTCGTCGTTTATGAACTGATTAAAAAAAATGTTGTACAATATATTGTGTTGGTAGTCAGTACATATTCATCTTTGACGCGTTTATTATATTTTCGGCTGCCGACCACACAGTTTGACACATTATTTGTCTCTTGTAAAAACGCTCCATACAAAAGTCACAAAATTGATTCAGACAATCATCACTTTATTAACAACTATTTATTGTTATACCATTTCTTATGTAACTATGAACGCTGGTTCTCATTTAGAGACAAGCCCTAGTTTGTGTAACAGGTAGGGCATTGTATGATGGTGGTATTCAAAAGGTGAGGGGCAGGTGAATCTGATAGAATTGGAGTAAAGAGAGCCCCACGACACTGTATGAACTATCTTTAGAGAGCTCTGTCTATTTGAAATAGATAATGCTCTGTTTTTAACCGACTTCCAAAAAAAGGAGAAGGTTCTCAAACTGTCACATTGTGACGGTTACACTTCGATAGTAAACTACCGAAAAATAATGCGTTGAATTGTAAGTATCTAGTATTAATAATAGTTCCGCTTTACAATTTCTTGACAGTTTACAATATCGCTAGGGAGATTACAAACTAACTGAGCTTACAATTTTACGGTGACATATTATATAAGCTTACTAGCTGACCCGTGCCCACTTCGTTGAGCATGGAAACCGTGTAAACCTTCCCGGGACTTCCACGAATATTTCAAGACCAAACATAGCCGAATCAGTTCAGCTGATCTCGAGTTTTAGCGAGACTAACGAACAGCAATTGATTTTTCTATAGCCTATGTTACTCAGTGATAATGTAGCTGTCTAATGAAAAAAGAATTATTAAAATCGGTCCCGCACTTTTTGAGTTAAGTCGTTACATACAAAAATACAAGTCTTTCCTCTTTATAATATTAGTGTAGATAACAAATTTCATTAATTATTTATATTTAATGAAGTAAAGACGGCAAGCATAAAGATAGAAAGATAAACAGATGGATAGACAGAACAAAACTATAAGGGTAAACATAACGCGACCCTAAAAAGGTTGTCAAGATAACGCAATGAAAACCAAGTTTACCATCACGTAAACAAAGAATCCACGAATCTGCTATTTTTTTTTTTTTAAATCTTTATTTAAAGGCATTACATCTTATAGATTAAGTCTGCCTAACTTTAGAATTATGTACAATTAATTTTCAAAATCTAGTTCCCTTAAGATACGACCGATTTTAGTCCAATATTTATAAGTTATGTAATCTGCTATTAGTATAACGTAAATAAAATATCATCTTTTAGTTTAGATATTTTAATATATTACGTGATCTAATTTCTTTTAATTTCAAAAGAAAATATAACTGGGCGTTTTGTCTAAATATTATCTTTCGCACATCTGGTGGCTTTTCCATATTTTATTTATGAATCGCACTAGTTGCTTCGTACCGCTGGCCTCATTACGATTTGTCTTGCTACATTTTTTTCTTTATGTTTATTATTTTTTTGTAGAGTTAATATTTATTTGTTCGCCTTTTTTTACCTTGGTGAATTAATCACTTGTCAAATAGGATTTAGTCACAATATTTAGTGAAATGTAAAAATATGATTAACTAGCTTTTGTGCTTCGTCCGCGTAAAAACTGTAGGTAGGTGTAGGTACCTATATATCTTTTTATTTATATCAGTGTCACTTTCCCATTACCGATCTGTATCAAGCAAGATAGAGCCGCTTGCGATTAAAGAAGCAACACTCACAAACTTTACCTTTTATAATACTATTACTCTCCCCTATAAACGTGATAATATATTTTATTGGTGCCTAAGCATTACTATAAACCTATTTACAAGATTTTTAAATATTCATCGGGATAAACCGATAAAAAAAATGTTAAAGCAAAAACCCGGTAAAATCTTTATTTCGCCTTACTGTAAAGTTTGTATTTTGCAGATGTGACTTTGTTATTTATATAGGTCGATGTGCACGAGTCCGACTCAGTCTTGTCCAAAATTTACTCTATTTTAAAACAATTATTTATTAACTCCTAAATTCAAGAAACAATTCAAGAAAAGAACTCTTGTAAAAAGTGCACATCTCTCGGTGTAGGTCTCTCGGAAGGGTTTACGTTTGTCGTCGCTATAATTAATAGTTCCTACTTGAGCCCTTCCAAGAAAGTACGTGAATAGCCGAGCAGCGGTTTCGTCGAACTGCTGTATGATCAAGGTTAATTTTCGTCCAATTAAAACGAAATTAACGCTTGAAATAAACAAATTTTGTACACGTTTAAACGGCAGTTGTTTATTTAATTAAACTATAGTGCGGTGACATGTGGCACGGAAATTCATAGACCTAGCTGAGTCTATGAACTGTACGACGACTAACGGCACAGAGGATAGAAAAATTGTAGTTACCTTGCTTTTATAAAAATAAGATCAATACTAATTTTTTTTTTATTTTTTTTTTATTTTTTTTTTAAATACCACGGCTTTAGGTACCTGGGTTCACTTATCCAACACGACGGTGGTATTGACCGAGACGTAAAGAGCCGGATAAATGCAGGTTGGATGAAATGGCGGCAGATCTCAGGAGCAATTTGCGATCCGAAAATGCCCTTAAAACTCAAGGGCAAGATCTACAAGTCCGTCGTAAGACCTGTCGTACTGTATGGATTTGAATGCTGGGCAACAAAAGAGATCGATGAATGAAGAGTACACGTGGCGGAGATGAGAATGTTGAGATGGATGTGTGGTGTGACAAGAATGGACAGGATTAGGAACATATATATTTTAGGAAGTTTAAAAGTAGCAGCTGTGACTGAAAAGTTGAGGAATAAAAGGTTGTCGTGGTATAGACACGTAATGAGGAGGGATGAAAGCTACATTAGAAGGAAGGTCATGGATGTGGAAGGATACAAGGGTCGAGGTAGACCAAAAAGGTTTGGATGGACTGTGTGAAGAAAGATATGCGTGATAAGGATGTGTGTGCTGAGATGACGAATAATAGAGATGAATGGAAGCGAAAAACATGTTGTGCCGACCCTATCTAGAGAAGGATAAGGGCAGGAAAAAAAAAACACGGCTGATGGACATAATCAAAAGTTACATAGACAAACCCGACTACGCAATTATACAGCGTGTCCCATAGTTCATATATCAAGCCGAATATAGTATGAAGAGAAGGATGCGTAGAGCATTTTTTGTCCTCCTCATCATAAATTACTTAAACCACAACGCGACAAATCGCGATTAAAGATCTCCAGAAAAGTCACAAAACATATGAGTTTCAACCCTGGCCAAGTATTAGATCAACGACCAGTGCGTTTGAGTGTATAGAAAAGGAGTCCGCGAGCTCCATTTCACTCCCAGATTCACTCCTTGTGGTCATTTTAGACCTTTGTATTTTTTTTGTCGCGTTAATAGTAAGTAATGAAAAACAAAGTATGCTCTACGTGACCTTTTCTTCACAGTATATTCGGCTTCGTCTCATGGTTCATAAACCATGAGACACGCTGTATAGCCCATGTTACGGGGCTACTGTGAAAATCTCTGACACCTAATTATAAAAATTGTATAAGTATGAAAAGGATAAGGATAAGGAGCTGCAACAAACATAAATATGTAGATTACCAAAATGATCACCCTTCCATTTGGTTTCAAAAGTATTTAGATATAAAGGAGCTTATGGACTTCAGTGAATATCATAATATTATGAAAACTCACATAAATAGTCGAAACATTCCAATAACTTAAAGAAAACAGTGGTATTCGAGCAATACCTTATGGAAAATTCCAGATAATTGCCAGGCTCAAGTTGCGTGTTCATAGTCAAAGGTAACTAATATTAATTATTAAGTTTTATCGAACGTGTCTGTACGAGCGACTCGGGCGGGCCACAAGCAACACTTGAGGGATGCAAGCAGACATAATCGACCGTTACGTATTTGTAATGTTATCGAAAACAATTGATTAAAAATCATTATAGCACTGACAAAAAATTTATATTCGATTACGATTACACGATAACAGGATATTCATAACTATTTACCTACTTTTTCGCATATTCTATTAGGATATGCTACTTTTCACCCCGAAAAAGTACTGTGCTCCCGTGGGACACTGACGCTGACGGACCGCGGGCAAATGTTAGTATAATCTATACCTAAGTTAAGTCCTATATTGCAAGTCATGTAGCATAATAGGTAGCTAATTGTCCCTTTGTTTCTATATAAATAGTAACTTAATAGACTGTAGATTCTCTAATCATTGGGTAGCAGCAGAAAAATATAAATTAATAATAATAAATGATTTATTTGAACATCATATCGAAAACAAATACAAACACTTCAGCTTCAGCAAACATAACTCTCTTTTCTATGTTCATCAATTTATATGCCTCTGAACTTAAGTTCGCTTCACCCGATCACAGTTTTAGTAACGCACTCATATACCAGGTTACTTAAATAAGATAACATTAATAAGTTTTACTTAAAAAAGTAACAGTGGAGACTTTGGTCTGTGGAATTATGACTTATTGAGCGAGGGCAACCGGTCGCAGTAGCTGTGGCCCGTCTGCACTGACCTGATAGTTTTTATGATTATCACTCGTACATTCCACGTTGCCGCCATTACTGAATTAGTGTAATTGTGAATTCGAAGTTAAGTGCCAACAGTTTATCTAGTGAAACATGCAAAACGTCATCAGTTATGACTACACTTTATTGCCCACATTATTGAATTATACAAGTTTCTGTATGCTTTTAGTGTTTGGTATCGACTTTTAGTATCGATGTTTAAAGTGTTTTTCTCTTAGTAATTTGATGTCAATTAAAACCGGCGATTATGTTGAAAGATAGTAGGTACATAATAGAATCATATCCGAGTTATTATAACTGCTCTTTTTGCACCCTATACAGGCTATATTTAATGAGTAGAGACTAAGAAAGAACTTTAAGGTGTATATATGGGTCCCGTATATATAGTTTACTGAGACAGTACCAACGCTGTAACAGTTATTTTTTTTATCATTGTATGGGCAAATTTATAATGTTCAGGTAAAGACAAAAGGAGATCTTTCAGTGCTAGTACTTTCACAGTAAACTCTACATAGTAAGCACATACATACCCTAAAGTATTATCACTTTACTTATTTTACACCTTGTATAATAACATTTAATACCTAACGCATTATTTTCAAAATAACTAATAGCTAGTGAACAATGGTGCAAGAATATTCCTAGCATATGACCTGTCTACATTTCAGCGTGGCACTAAATATGAGCTAATTTGTTTTATTGCTGTGCGGACGCTACAGCCGCTGATCGCTAAGTTGCCTGTTTATTGCTCTGGCCTTCGTCGGCCTCAACAGTCCATGCATCTTGTGGCCTGCGGGCAATCCTTGCCAATTGGGTATTTGATAACATGTAGGAATTCGGACTCCTTTCATGTTGAGAAAAGTAACAGAATTCTGAGTTAAAGTTTTGAAATTACCGCCCTGTTACCAAAAATTTAGTTTCAATATACGAAATGTGACGCCTTAATAGGATAAAATAGTTAAATTATATTACAAAATGAACACAATATTATAACAAATTTCCGAGCTTTGAAAGTGTAGATTACAATGCGTTGACCTCAAGTAATTATATAGCCATTAAAACTACCATCGTCAAAGCCTCCAAGGGCAAACAGATACTATAATATTACTATACAACTACATGATAAATGAAAAGTTTACGCTCCATAACTATCCATTGTATTTCTGAGAAATATAATACTATATTTTTATACGAAATATCAAGATTAAAAAATCTTTTAAACAACCTTTCCTTTACCGCTCTTAACAATTTAATCTTTTTATCAATCGCGCTTCCCATTTACCGGGTAATATTTTTTTATGGATATGTTTACTTGGAGCTTCCATTGTTCCTGTGTAGCTATGATAGTTACAACAGTATCTTGGCCTGCCACATATTGTAATATATTATTATATGGCATACGAATGAAAAAAGTAACCCGACTTCAAATAACTTTTGACTGGGAAGTATAATTTTTAGTTTGATTGGATTTAACATTTTTGCTTAATTAAATAATTCCGAAGTCACATTTAAAGTATAATATAATTGACATCAGATGAATGTACAAAAAAAAAAATTGGAAAGAAGGTATTAAAGATACGGTAGATGATGATGACGAATTGCAAACTAAAGATACATAGGAAGCCAAAATTGAATTCGCGTAAAGGCTAACTTTTAAAGGTTTACCAGTTTAGAGAGAAAGTGTTGGAGAGGAGCCAAAACACGTGTCTGGACAGCATGATAAGATCATGGACACAGTGGAATAAACACGTTCAGTAAATCCGAGGAGTCGTAAAACTATTAGTGAGCGCTTGCGGGGAAATAATAAAGTGTTATCTAATTGAGTACAAATTACTCGTCCCTCGAATTTATGTAACGACATATCGATTCGGTATCCTAATTACGCCACAATAAAGTATTCTATTTATTGTCAACATCTGCGTCTAAAGTAGGCGTTGATTCCTCAGATATCTATTTAAATATTTCTATTAGGCAGTCTTTAAAAATGCAACAAACACATTAATAATAATCAACAACGTAATTTATTTCATGTATTCTAAAATATTTTCGTACAATACTTTTATCAAACTTGTTAAAACTAAGCTCTACTTTTTCTTTCTAACGTTTCCGTAATTGGTTAATGTCTCTACGCTCTCTGTAATATATCATTACATATTACTTGTTTCTTTGTAATATCTATACTTTTCAATTGAGTACGATTTTAATGTAAACAGAACATTTTTGTTACACAAAATTATTGTGTCATTTCATATAAATTATGTGATAGCCACACATAATAAGCATTGTTTACTTTTATAACAAATTGAATCGGAACGGAGTGTAGACACAATATTTCATTAATGAATAACAGTTATCTAGATTTAGATTATGGCGTCGACCTCTGTGCAGCGCACGCACTGCTTTATCGCCCTTTGATAGCCTCATGCACTTCATATAATCCATATAAATGCATTCAAGGCTCACCATTCCATTCTTGATACTAATATTTTTTTATAATTATGTAGTTCTGTTTAGACTACTTTAAAGTAGTTGTTTAATTAAATAGTTAAAACTGGTTGAGTCGTAATGATTGAATCAATGATTATTGTTAATAGTGCTGCAGGAGTTCTTTTCAGAGAAATAACAATAAGTTAATTTCATTTTTAAATATTAATAATTAAATACTACCAGCAAAACAACTGCAGTTTAACTTGTCATTGAATTGTTACTTGACTTGAATTCTCACAATAATAAAAAAAACGAACATCTTTAAAGTCTTAGCTAGAGTAACTAGACTAACAGATGTTCTTATCAGAAAAGATAAATTTTATTGAGGTTACCGATTGATATGAACTAGCACCATTACTAAGTTAAACAACATCATCATAATCATCGTCAAAACCTAAAGAATAAAAAAGATAAAGTTCTTTTTATACAGACATCTTATATGGAGAAATATAAAAATGTTAGGGCAAAATATAGATATAAAACAATGCTAGACCAATTGTGTTGTTGTGCTGTGCTCTTCCTCCATTTATTTATAAAATATTTAAAGTCAACCGAAACCTTGATTACCTCCGTAATATTAGGTATGTATTATTTTATCATGATTATTATAATAATCTTATAATATTTATTATATTATGCCAATGCGTTGATAATCAGTGTGAAATATTTTTATACTTAATTCTCTACGGTGTTATATATTATAAATAAGACACGTTCCAGAGCTAATGCTAGTTTATATAATCGAATATGCAGTTTTTATAAGCAAACCTACATTCAAATACTTTGATTTTTTTAGATACTCATTATATTCACCAAATACCAAAGTCAAAATACAGCAATTAATATTGCCATACTATATAAATAATATATTTTTTATTAACAAATAATTATACACATTTTAACCCTAGAAGCCTAATCTATTACGGAGGTACACAAAACCTTATTATACGTCTCAGAGGCGTATATTTATATAATTACAATTTGTGCTCAAAATACCCACATTTGAGGAATATTATTTAGCGGGAATTGAAGTTTAGGATACATACTGAAAATAAAATAACAGTGCTATAAATTAATAACTATAATTACAGTTATTTATTACGAAGAAAAAACAATATGCAGAAATTTGAACAAAAAAACTATATCTTGTAAATAAACTGAGACATATGTATTTATTGAGGAAAACAAATTTCTTTTAACGTGAATTACTTATATTTAGAACAAACGTTAAAATTAATCAGACTTTAAGAGACTAGTGAAATGTTATGAACAGTCTACACACATATCAACCATAAGTTCGCCACACATAATATATTTTTTTACATTTACAACACACTATTTTTTACATTCTACTTTTTTATTGGAGCAAAAAGCGCAGTTTTTTGGGCTCGGGTTCTTCCTGTTGATATTCCCTATTCGAATCAGCAGGTTCTATAAGTATTTGGCTTATAATCCCTCGTACAGGTATTTTCAATGTTGGAGCTTCAAGTCAAGACTCCATCCAAGGGGTGACTAAATCTGTACTAAGTGGCTTCATAAACTTTCTTCTATTTAGTGGTTTTTTATTAGTGCTCATCATGTTTTGGACATGTTTATCTGAAACAACGCTGATAATATACATAAAATACACGAAAACAATCAAAAGTTAAATCACACAAACATAGGCAAAACTTACACAAAGCCTAAACATACGTCTCGTAGGCGCGCTATACATCTATAAGTCAAAAAATGGCGGGACTCACCTTAAGATATAAGCACCATTCGCTAGCTCTCGGCATCCTCTAAGTTGGTTAAAGTCCAAGTTCAACCGTTAGAAAGAGACAAACAATATTCAGTAGCGTGTACTCGCAGGCGTAGATTAGGCTTCTACGGTTAAGGCACACTACTGAGTCTACTATTAGAGAACTAGCGTTGACCGCGATAAAGAAGGGTCATGTCTTATTTACTTTGTAAAGTAGTTTATAAATCATGATTTTAGTAGATTTTACTACATGAAGTAGATTTTTATGTAAGTACATAATTTAAAAATTGTCGTCATTGAAAATTCCACTCACATTGGTGTCTACAGAAGTGTATGTACCTCCATTTTCGTCGCTAGTGATGTCCCTGACTGTAACTATTAAATCCAGTCCATGCACTTTAATTTTGATAGCTACTTCACGTCATTTATGATATCGTAAATAAGCGTGCAGTAGTGAAGCGATCACGTCGAGTTAAATCGGAGCGTTTGATGGCTTTGAACTTATTCAATATTTGGATTGAGTCATAACCTGATATAAAACTGTCATTCCGTTAGTTTGTTTAGCACTCACGTTTTACACTATTTCAAATCATGAAAATTTGTTGTCATTTTTATATTTTCCTTTTTGTTTATTGGGTGCATCATATTTTTTTGATAATACAATATAAAATATATTATATTATTTTCAATTTATTTTTAGGTAGTAGTAGCAATATTGAATGATACTATAGTAGTTCACTAGACCACTTGAACTACCGTATTATTATTATTACTGTGCTTGAACGGTACATAAAATATATTTTGAGATATAAGGCTCAGTAAAGTTTGAGCGTCATACAGCACTAATGTCATTTGATCATCCCTCGCTGAAAATGAGTGGGTGGAGGATATGATACATCATCGTCTGAGCAATTACGCCAGTGTCACCAACAATAAAAATATTTTTCCCACAATTTACAAAAAAAATCTGTACAGGCTATAATTTTAATGAGTGATAATATTTTAGGGTTATGTATGGGTCCCGTATATAGAGTTTACTTTGAAAGTACTAGTGCTGAAAGAGGTACTTTTTATTATTGTATGAGCAAACTTATGATGTTGGGGCATTTCTCATAGAAACATTGAAGTCAAAAGTAAGTATTTTAGCCTTACTTTTGACTTTCATGTGAAGTGGTACTTTCATAGTATACTCTACATAGTAGTCAGATAAGTGTATGTGCCTACTATGTAGAGTATACTATCAGTAAAGGGAGTGCCCTAAGGTATTATAACTCATTTATTTTACACCTTGTATAGTGTCCATGTCACTTGAAAAACTTCCACAACAAGTCTCTTCTTCGAAATTCTTAGTTCATATTTGTTATCAAAATTATTTTTTGTTTCGTTTTATTATTCTGTAATCAAATTACTTACCTCCTTGAAAAGTTTGTTTTGTTCAGGTTCGTATAATTGTTAAATTGTTTGTCGACAAAGCAGTTTAATAGTTTTTTCCCTAAAATTCAGGGAAAAATATCTTAAGTTAACACTTCTGCGGATTATGCATATATAATATATATATATCACAGCTAACGTTTGTATGGTCTCATAACCCTTCAAAATAAGACATTATAATTTGGTTTATTATCGTTATCTTTAGTTTGATTGTTACCCCTACTACGCAAATAATGTTCAGCCTATGTTACGTACCCGGGACATATTACGAATCAATTGACAACTCATTAATTAAAATCGTATCAGTAGTGACCTACAAAAGCTTCCTCCTCCTTTTCTCCTTCTCTCTACTTTTATCCATAGACACGTAAAGATCACCTAATGCTAATGGATACCCTTGCTCTCCCTCTCATTTGAGAGGGAGAGCAAGGGTATCCATATTTTAAAATTAAAAGGCATACTTGCTGGGTAATAAATTTTTATTACCCAGCAAGTATGCCTTTTAATTTTAGCTAGTTGGCATATGCATGCGGACATATCTGAAACAAACAAACAAAGCTGTGTCCATTCACATTGTTCTGACTTTTGACATTTCTGCTGAGCATAATGTGACAACCCTTGCCAATTGGGAAGAATTTACAGGCCTATGTATATGTCGCAGTCATCCGGTTGAATCTGATTATTTTATTGAATGACTAGCGCGGTTACTTAATGGTGTCAAATAGCTTGTACAGATGGCAATATGTTGATATATTTTTTGATTAATTTATTTTATTGTGCATTATAATAATACACATTCGGAAATGAAGTTTAAATATAAAATATTAAATAGCTGTCCTAGTCTCAGATCCATAAATTTGTTGGTCAAAACAGAATTCAATGAACGCGCTAGTCATTCAATCAAATAGCTGATGCAACTAGATGACTGCGACATATATACCTACATGATACACGGTACATTATTTTGAGCGTTGAACTCACAAATTATGAGTTAAATCAGTAATCAAAAGAGTTCTTTCAAACTGCAATGCACTATAAGTAAAAAGTTGTTTGAACCAAACATAAATTCAATTTCAATTAAGTTTATGGTCCGAACTATGAACAATTTATTTCCTAAAATATTATTTCGTATTTCAAAAACTCGGTCTAAATGTATTAAAGTAATTTACGATCACCTTAAGCAAAGGACTTGATTTAGCCGTTTAATACATCTGAATATAACATTGTTGTTCACTTAGGATCGTCGCAACTCGCAGGTAAACCAAAATGCGACTACTGCCAGCATTTTTCTTTATCTGTTTCTTTTGTCTGTCTGACTGTTTGCTGTCTTTGATGGACTAGTATATTAATGAAAGATACACCAAGATTTGGTTTCAACGCACTAAATTATATTACAAACCTAATATACTTGATTGTTGATCGAATAAAAATAATGTGGACAGCTTCACAGTAGCGGAAGTTTTAGTAGTAGAAACTTAACGGCTGATAGCAAATTTTCAATGCCGGCTGGTACGTATACGACAGGTCTGTTCAAATACATGTCGTTTACATACACAGCGAAATTGTAAATCCATGTCCGGCTCAAAGGACCAAAAAATATAGAAGCTATTGCTACAGTACAAAATATTTAATGTTGAATGATAACTAACTTTATTCAAGTGCAAATCGCGTATTGCATTATAAAGAAAATGCTTACTGTGCAAAATTAATTATCCATGAACAGTCAGCAACAAAAATAGCTGGTCAACAGGCAGTCGCAGGCGATGTGTCGCGATTACGAGTGGCTCGTGTGCACCGAGCCTTACGATCGGGCTTCAAGGGTAAAGTTGTTCTCCAAGTTTATGCAAGTTTCACTCAGGTTAAGAACGGGAACGTGCCTTTACACGCTTATGTAAATCTGTTCAGTGTCCTACAATAATTTTCTCACTATGACTATGGAACAGTTAGCAAACTGCTGTGTGCTTAGGCCTTTGGACTAGATGAACTGTTTCTGCTGTAGGTAATCAGATTTGTTTGTTTATCTTATGGGGTTGGTTTATCATATTTTTAGCTTTTTCTTGATATTTATATGCTTTTGCGTTTACAATTGAACTTGCTATTCTTTAATCTTTACTTTTTAAAGAATACGAAGGATCGATTGAGATTCAATTCTATGCGAGCGATGCCGCATACCAAAACCCAAGTAATTTATAATCGTGATACCTTTTCTATTTTATTTTTCCGTATAAAATCAGTGTTGAAAAAATACTTAATATAAAATAAAATAACAATTTCACCTCGAGCGCGTAGAGTGTAAATCCAATAATATAATAATTTCGCTTTACGTGTAGATGGCAATAATTTATTCATCCTTAAGGATCTTGTAACGACCAGGAAAATATCTTTGATAAATGTTAACAGCCTTTAAAAACAGAGAGGTGCTTCGTAACGACGCGCTTCGGGCTATTTATCCCATACAAAATTCACTCTCGTACGCCGTGCGGCTATTTGAGAATGTTGGCTTCTCTTTAATTATTTTTTTCTTTTCGTCTGTGTACTACGTAGTGACGGATGCGTCGTCAATTTTTTTACAAATCTCGTGACAGCGCGCTATTTTTGTAGCCCTTGTTTCCGTGCCATCGTTTACAACGATTTCAACGTGTTGCTTGTATTTTTTTACAGTTTGTAAGTTTTTTCTCTCTTTCGTTTTTTTTTTAACTGGCAAAATGGCCCACCACACTTTCCATTTGAACACCACAACTGCAACTCAAAGTTAGAGATGCGATCGTTTATAATATTCGGGTGATTTAAATCCGCTGAGTTGATATTGGCAGCGCTCGACTCGAGTCAACGCGACTATTCGAATACATTTACACAATTTATTGCGTCTATTACAATTTCCATTGCAGCGGTTAATTGCAATTAATGTCTTAAATAAATAACGCGAGATCACTTGTTATATGTTAGAATAATTTAAACGCGGACTACAAAGCTAAAATTACATTCGTCATATTGTATATCTATAATTAAAGTGTGAAGAGAGCCGAACCGGTTCAAAAATAGATGTTTGCGCGTCCCTAAATCAGCTCCTTACTCTGGCTCGCGTAAATCATTAGTTCATTTAGTTCATACAGACAAACGCCCAACCTTATTGCATTGTCTTATTTATATTAAACTAACTGTATGGCAGATATACGAAATGTTACGGCTGATACAACCCTTATTTGTTTGGTATCACGCTGTCATCATAGATATACATATTTTTACTTCCATAACACACAAAATGATATAAACGTTTTTACATTCATAACTCAGTATTTAGTGTTATTTAATAACAACTTGTTGGACATCGAAACAACGCAGTGTCAAAAAGCTAACCTAAAACTCTAGTACTCGAAACTTTGAATGTCTCAACATCCCTAATATTACACAGTTATAATACACAAATTATTTGCACTTATTCAGGTGTACACCTGATAATGACTTAGTCGAAACCGGTCGTGTATTTCAATAAATCTTATGTTTAACAACTAATAAAGTGGAAAAAGTGCAATTTGTATTACTGTGTAGCATGTATTTCCATCAAGAACAAGAACAAGAACCATACAGTACATTCAATAACCCCTATGTTCTCCATATTTGTGGCACAAGTTCATGGCCTACCATCCCATACAATCTATCTTTAATACAAAAAAAAAATGGAATAGATATCACTAATATTAACGTTTGTAAATTATAAAATGTAAATATGCCAAATATTGACGTTAAAATAAAGATAAGCATATTTTTTAAGCATAACATCACATTAAGCTAAATTCAACTCCTTAATTAAGAACAAGATAGGAAACGAAATTAGTAGTTAGTATATTCCAATGTGCCTGGAAATCGAAGGAAACAAAAATAGCCAGTCCAATTGCAAGTATTAGGGTGATACCTTTTTTTTATAGTACTAGGTCGTGTCTCTGTTATATCTACTTTGTGCACAAGTTAAACTATTATCGACTCCATTGTACACACAGCCATGAAATGTGTCCTTATTTAGCACGCATGTTCAGCGTTAACTTAAACGGTTAGTTGTAAATCGTGTAACAGCTAGTTTCCAATGGGCCAGTATTCAGTAATCATCTGCATTTGAGGCCATTATCTCAATTGGCAGTTCTCAATGAGACGGACGCCGCGCCCGCGCGCACAATGAATGTTTGTTTGCCTCACAATGTGCTTTTCACTGTACAAATCCGCGTCAGTATAAACATGAATACATTATATCTATTGCTAGCTTTTGCTCGTGGCGTCGCCCGCGTTAAATATGTAGATTTTATGAAATCTTTAAGCCATATCCTTTAAAGGTTGATTTTTTAAAAAGGCTGATAAATACTCACCTAAGTACCTACTAAAACAACAATGACATGAACAACAACTACCTACTAAACAAGAAATGACATTGAACATTTATACAAACTTTTAATCCCCGTTTCACCTCCTTAGGGGTGAAGTCTCGTAAGATTAATTTTTAGCGAATGTCTACACCCTATAAGAACCTACCTGTCAAATATGAAGGTTGTAGGTGTAATATGTAGTTTTTGCGATTGAGTAATTAATCAGTGTATTTCACATAATCAATTTTACTTAACATAATTTTTACATAACATAATTTCAAAGTTTAAATAAACAATGATAAAATCATCAATTTAAGAAAGTTAAAACTGCTTAGATACTAGGACTAGTCCAGGCACAACTCTATAAATAAACTATACGTTTGAATAAAATTGATAAATATAAAATATTTTTGTAAATTATTTTAATGTTTTAATTATGTTTTATAGTTCTCATCAACATAAATGCATAATTTCATTATTTTCCGGAATGCGTATGACGTAACCTTTCGTTATTTATATTTTTTATTTCATAATATAGTAAAATTATGAACCCAGTAAAAAATATATTTATGTACTTCCTAAAATAGTCGAAATTGGAATTTCAATTATTTTGAGTCTTTTTGGTACATTTTAAATGGAGCCGAGTCTAGAAATTAATATTTTTTATTGTCATCATTATTTTGGAAAAAAACATAATCGTAATAAATTGGCTACTGCATAGATAATATTTGATTAAAATTAATACATAATAATTACGTAAACGCAATGTTGTTATCTTCTCTGATTGTGAGATAGCGGGCGGTATCGTTTAAACTGATTTGACATAAAAACATTGCGTAGTTTGCTTTTCGAATACTCCGCAGTTCATTTGAGAGAAGGATAATTAAAAAAAATAAAAATAATTTCTAGATAGCGTAATACAGAGTAAATATAAGAAGCGTAGAAAAAGTACTAAAGTTGCTCAGTAAAATTCAAATAAAATATTGTCAATTGACCAATGTTCAATAATTGAGAATGTCCAAACGTAAAGGTTTACCCACATCCTCATATATTACATTTAGATCAATATTACAGCTCCAGCCAAAATGTTAGTTCACACCAAACGTGCTGAGGCTTGTTGATTTTTAACCGACTTCCAAAAAAGGAGGAGATTCTCAATTCGGCCTTTTTTATGTATGTACAATCGATTACTCTGAGGTTAATGATCCGATTTACGTGATTCTTTTTTTGTTCGACGGAGAATAGCTGTCATTTATTTGGTCCCATAAAAAATTTACATAGTTTGGCGTTGTAGTTTTTATTTTTGTTTATTAATTAACCTTTACTGTAATAGTGTAATGATATAAATCTGTGAGATTGTATCGTTTTTGTCGATAATAAAAGTCAAATTGAGTCACAGGAAAACACTAGTATGTAATACATATTAATTAAGTTTTATACAATGTCGGGAATTACCCACATAACTTATTATGATTGTTTATTTTCTCGATTTCAAATATTAAACTACGGTTCATGGCCTTAATAATTATGCCTATATTGTGTTATATTTTAATTTACATTTTTAAATACAAACCAGGAGTCAGTGCGCTATTTACATTTTTTTAAAATTTCTATTAGACGTATACAGAAAAACTTTTGTGTTAAAAAAAGAAAGATATTTACTCGTATGTTAAGACTCGTTAAATATTAATTACTTAATTATTTAGAATATTTATATATCATTATTTTTATCAATTAATAATTCATTCTTTTATCGTAGACATAAGTTTTTCGTATTATAGAACTGAAAATATTTAATAATTTAATGTAATATGTCATTCTTTTTCAGGTTCATTCATTCATTAGTTTAATATAATGGTAATTACTGTAAAAATAATATGTAGAATATTTTAGATGTATTCACATCATAATTATTCGCTACCGATGTGATAGATTTGGACATGTGAACTAATCGAAGATTAAAAAAAAAACAGTAAATAGCTCACATGTCCATCCATGTAATACTGTAACTTACAAATAGACAAACATTGTGTCGTTTAGTTAACCGTAGGCACCGAATAGCGGTCTAGATTTTTATTTTGACGAGTTAAAGTAAAGTAGTTGCAGAACCCGAGTAACCGAGCCACGATACCCGACCACGAGACTAGCATGTTAGTACTAAGTCCACAGTCACAATGTTTCCAACTATTTATAAGAACATTCACTGTAATAAGAATAACTTACACGTTAGATTCACGGAAAAATATTTTTCCCAGGGTTACGCAAGCGGTAGTTGTGGTGGAGCACCTTAGTTGCCATCCTCCGAAGTTTGGTAAGTGAGGCTCTCCATATATACACGCCCGCCGTGATTCCGGAGAGAAATATTTTGTCAATTGTACCGCCGATGCCAGATGCCATGTGCCTGGCACACGCCAGTCGGTCGACCGAGTCCGGTGCGGAACATAGCATAAATAGATCTTTCCCGGGAACCACCGGACGCCTCTCACACGTAGAGTAGAGCTTGAGACCTGCTTACTAGTCTAACGGTCGTACACGCTATGCATGATTATGTTAAGAGCACGATTCTTCTAATTTTATATACAACTTTTTTCAATTTTTTTACATTTTTTAATTGCACATTTTTGTCACATTTTTTATCTTTATTCGTCGTTACTATTTTTGCCTATTTTGTCGCTGAAATTTGAGGATGGGACTGTATGCTCCAGAAATCGTAAGCCCGAAGAACATTTAGAGCATTATAAATAGAACTCTCAGTTAAGACAATAGAGATAAAAATCGAACCTACGAGTATCGAGTTGTTTGATTTTCAGATCTATTGTACATTAGCCTAGAGCTCTACGTTCAGTGCTCTAAATTTTTTACGGCCTTCCAGACTCCGGATCGTATAGTCCATGCCCTAGATTTCTAATTTTCGTTTATTTTACAGTGTGTATTTCAGGACTAGGTTCTACCGGAATTGCCGCTGTAAAGTGTACGAAACTTCAGAAATCAAAAATATAATAAACAGCGACAAATTCGTAATAGAAGTTTTATTACTTTTTTATCTTGTCAAATATTTTTAGCCTTCCAAGCCTGCAATCGGAAAGGCTTAAGCCGACGCTCGCAAAGGAATTGACTCGTGAAATGAAGGCTTTATCGAATGCATGTGATTTTACATTTCATATTCGTTTAATTGCAGAGGAGCGTCTTTTATCTCATCTAATTAGGAATTCCCTTGCTCCTAATGAAGACTCAAGGATACTTACTATTGTTTGTATAAATAAGCTATAAGTATTGGCCCTATTTGGTAAGCTATTAACGTTCATACACATTTTACCTGACTACAGAAAAGCCAAAAGGAAGGGTAATGATTTTGGAAATGTATGTATGTATGTCTATGTACACAATTGATTCAATTGAAACAAAAAAGGTGTAAATAGATTTGTGGTAATAGGCCGGTTAAAGTTATTCTAACAAAAAATACACCAATATTATTAAGGCTACAGTTTATCAGTACGTGTGTAAATTTGTTACTGTTTCACGCAGAAACTACAAAACAGGTTTTGATGAAATTCGGTGTGGTAGTAGGGTCACATGCTAGATTAACGCCTAGGCAACTAATTACGTTAGCAAAATGTACGGTTTCAGGGAGATTTTACTTTGCACTTACAAAGTAGCGGGAATTATCTAGAGAACGACTATATTTTAGTAAAAACTCCTTCTACAAAAAATGTTGCAAAAGATTTTGCATATACTTTGCGTTTTTCAAAAGCTTCGTAACAAATGCGATTTGCAGACTTCAGTATTTATATGCGGACGACGTGCGAGGGGCAGGCCCTAATCCGATTACTTGTAACAAAACGCGGCCCTTCGCGGCCCTGCGCGACCCTACGTGACCAGTCTAGCCGTCCACAGGCGCCTTTCCAGCCTTAGCCGTCATATCATTTTACTTTTGCCTTGTTTTCTTTGAAGAATATACTAATTATCTACAGTATTTCACAGTTTAAAGGAATTTAAATATTTAATTAGAAGATTTTTGTACAACTTTCGTTGACATTTTTCACAAGAAAATGTGAATCAACATTACGTCCGTCCATCATTCGTCCTAGACACATTTATATACACTTCAAGACTGCCATAAATTATTAAGACATGTGCGCTTTCCTTAATTTTGAAATCCATCCCTTTCGTTTACCTCTCGAACGATAAAGACAGATATTATCTGTGACTCACATAAGTGCTGCTTTCCTGTCACGAAGCTACTTTTCGTTAATTTTGTCGTAACTAGTTGTGACCGAGTTCAGCGTAATTTAATATTTGGCTAGCACGTGCTACGCGTCGGACTGGTCCAGAATAAATATGGACAGTTTTGAAATAAGATCTTACATATTCAATATCTATGAATAATATTTTAGAGGAGTCTCTTTAGATATCTTAACGATTATTAAAAGTAGTTAATTTGAGGTAGAGTTAGTTACAGATAGAAGATAGAGTGGAACTCCGTATTCCATGCAAATTTTATATTATGTAGAGTAAAAACTGTTTATCTCTATAATATATGGGTAAATTCACCCGTAAATAAAACTCAAATTATTTAAAATTGAAAAAGTTTTATTTTATTCCCGACTACGTGAGCCGTGCCTACTTCATTGATCATACCATCTGTTTAAACCTTCCCGGGACTTACACGAATATTTCAAGACCAAAAATAGTCAAAATGGTTTAGCGAGACTAACGAACAGCAATTCATTTTTATATATAAGAGAAGAAGAAAAATAGAATAGATCATAATAATATCGATATTCAATCATAATAAGATCGGAATCAATGTAAGCTATAAATAAATATTTCAGTCTAATAGTTGTAGATCTGAGCTTGTCTGCGCAGAAATGTTTTCGAACACACCAATGAATAATCAATGTGGGTATCTATCGCTTAGAATAGAAGCTATAAGTGGCTTATCCACTCTCGGATATCGATATTGTTGGCGTGAATTTTTTATGATCGAGAATGTAAATAGATTTTTGATTCGAGAATTTTCACGTTTTCGCCGTCGATTGTGAGTTCATTTGATTTATGATTGCGAAAATATAGGGTTAAATGTTACGCAAAAGCTAAGCTTTTAGTCTAAACCCGCTTACACACGGGACGACAAAACTATATAGATCGGTTTAATGTAATAGTAGTGATAATGGTAAAAAACTAAGGATCGGCAATGTTTTGGCAAATATGGAACAATTAGTGAAAAAAATATAAAAAATACTTATAATATTATTATATACATAAATGAAATCTAATTTAGATACTGTTATGCAAAATTATTTCTTTTTAATCTATAACAAATGAGTAATGAAGGCAAATTATGGGGAAAAATAGTATTAACAAGTACATGAAAGTAAAGTAAATGTTATAAATAGCAATTATAATAATAAAAAAAAGTTTAGAGTCATTTTACAGGCCGCGCATAACCGACCACGTGTTTAACCGTCAGTTTTATAGTTACGTGTGTAGAGGGCATTACATACACAACATGCCTTATGAAAGCATTCGTTTAAAAACGCCTAAAGCATACAAGCTCTTAGAATTTAGTGGGTCTAAACTTTGTGACAAAAATCTTTCTCATAAAGTAGAAAAGTTCCATGTTTACGTTTCACAACAATTGCAACACGCCCCAGTGTGATGTAACTCACAAGCCGAAACTATCTTGCCTCTTCAAAAGTCGTCGTTTTGATAAAGTGTCCCCATATCTACGATAACATTCTGTTGACTCGTTGAAAAAATCTGTGGGTAAAAAATCAGGATGTCGGGGGACGTGTGATAACTGATAACCGATTCCTTATCACAAAACCAACATTTTCTTTACTGTTACTTCAGATCTGACGTAGGACAATAACGACGTTAGAAAAGGTGCGTTCACACGCAAAACTGTGCAAATCGCTAGGGCGGTTCCGTGCGAAATACAATGGTATTTTTTTAAATATCTATGGACGCTTCACACCACCTCAATCTGGCCATGTAGTATCCGAAGAACTTGTGTTACGGGTACCAGACAACGGAAATATATTTAATACTTAGACATATTTAAGATTTTTATTATATTATACACAAATTTAATACACTAAGGGAACATAAAGTTTGTTCCTGGGTCATGAATGTGTATTAAACGCTCAACCACTGCGCTACGAGGTCGCCAAACGGTTTGTATCGAGTTGTCATTCACACTACCGCACTAATTTTACAAAGACGAATGTATGTGTGTATATTTGTCACCTCTTCCTAGACCGATGTAACTTAGCATGCATAAAGCTGACACTGCATAATAATAATATTAGCTCCCCTCACCGATTTCGCTGTCGGTAGCCGATTTCATTGAAACCAAGCCAGGTACGCAGGACTTATTTTATAGTGCCCAAGTGTGTGCGCAATACTCAAAGACACTCTCTCTTCCTTTTACTCTCATAACCGAGTGAGACAGTAAACTGACACGACTGGCCTGAGATCAGGCGTAGGACCGACTTTTTACATGCCCATCAAACGCATGGATCATGTTTCTTATGAGACAATCAGGTGATCAGCCTGCATTGTCCTAACCAAACTTGAAAACATTTTTGTTGTTCCAACGCGGGAATCGACCTCTGGGTCGAGAGCGAAGCTCAGAACCACAAGACCACGGAGGCGCAGTAGAACACTGCATAAACAAATACTAGGTACTTGTTATCCCGAAGCAGTACATTATTCCTATGGGATAGAGTTTTTGCGGGCAGAAGCTAGTGCTAATATGAAACGGTTTTGTAACAAAAATGTTGTGGTGTTTCACTATGGCTGTTTTTTTTCGGTTCAAGATTCAAGAAATCTCATTTCGACTCGAAAAAAAATTTCGTTAAAAAAATTTTTTTTACGTAATGTAGTAAATGTCGTGCGTGTTATGACAAATTGAATAACCTTTTGTAGTAGTTAATTGAATAAGAAGCTACCGAAGTACTCATAAAAACCATAAAAATAGGTTTACGACATTACATAGTCATATTTTCTACTTTATAATTATTTTTACACTTTGAAGAAACAATTAAATTTACAAAAGTATACTTTATAAAATAGAAGTAGCCTCGAAAGTGGCCACCTTATTCCCAGGGTGTGCTATCATTAACAAAATCATTAATCTTATAATAAGCTTTAGCACACAAACGTTCTTTAACTACTTTTTTAAATTTATTGATGGATATATTTGCGGTGCAATATTCTACAATAATAACACACAACTTTTATTTACACTTTAGAAGTTTTGAGAAAAACACGACCAGTTTCGATCATCATCAGGTGGTAATCGAAACCGGTCGTGTAAAAACTTATTAAAACGTAATTAAAAGTGGAAAAGTGTAAATAAAAGTTGTGTGTTATTATTGTGAACATGAATTTTCATTTAGAACCAACAGTACACTCAATCAGTCATAATATTCATTTTCAGTCATATTCCACAAACACATTTTACAATGGGATAATATGGTGTAATTTAATAGCGACTTTAATAAATATGGCAAGTTAATATTTTATTTTAAGCAATACTCGTATTATAGATTAATGATTTGTAGGTTTGTATGTTTCTTACTATAATAAAAGTGTTAAATAAATTATAAATTAATCTAATACATGGGAATTACGACGGATTAAAATAGCTAATATAGAGTTGCGGAAAAATAAATTTCTCTAGCTGGCACGTAAGCTGGAATGCACCAGATTATCAGTAGGAAGTGTCATATCAGGCTTCTTTGCGCTAGCCTTATAATATACATTATAGTGATACAAAATAATAAATACCATTTAATTATAATTATAATATAATTAATTTCATTTTTAACCCCCTGATGAAAACAGAGGGTAATTTTGATATGTTTGCGTGCGAGTCCGCTGCCTGCTTCACAATTCGGAGGATACTTAACTAATTTTAATTTTGCGTAATTAATAAAATAATTATACGAATTATTTTGTGCGTTACAATATTTTACAGGCCTGTTAGGGTTTGTTTTAGGAAGTAAGATATCTTAGAATATTATCGTCTGGCTTCTCATTTTTATTAAGACGCCCTTATAGTTAATAATATGAATTATAATTAATGGAAGACATTAATTGATGAAGGTGATATGTAGCAAAATTCTGATATCGAGAAAATTGAGTTCTAACTGTCACTTAATCATTTTAGAATACGTCGAAAAGTATCAAATCGTAATGTAGGTATTAATTACATTAATCTAAAGATGTACGTTACTACATATCCTAAGATGTTTAAATTACAGTTTAAACTCAATTTTCTGGGTAAAATATTTTTGCGACATATCGCCTTCATAAATTCGTGTCTTCAATTAGAAGAATATAACCATGCGTTTTTGACAATCAACATAAATCTTTATTATAAATACACAATATAAGTGTATTTTCATGCATTCTATCCACATAAAAATAACTGTACCCCTAAAATTATAACATATGTAACACTAACCTTTTTTTTTTTTTTTTTTTTTTTTTTTTTTTGATATCGCAAGGGAAATGCATTACGCATCCCCCCGGGAGGGTCCCCGAGGGGTATGTGGGACTCCCGGCTCGCTACGGCCGGTTTACCCACTAAAACCACTTGCGGATTGCCATCAGCCGTTATGTTGGGTGGAGTGCCTGGATCTGTCTAAACACAGGCCACTCCTCCCTCGACCGGCCGGTTCACCTCTATAGGGACCGGACTTCCATCAAATTAAGAGAGCGCTCCGGCAAACTGAACCGCTCTCCTCGGCGCCGAGACTGACAAAGCCGGGGAGGTTACCCATCCCTCTACCCGGAGCCCCGTACTAGACGTGAGATGGGAGGGCCGCAAAACGACGCCTCCGCACCCCCGTCCTGCGCCGGCGAAGCGGAAGAGAGAGAGGATCAGTCTCTCTGTCCCGCTCCGAGGCCTCCTTCTGCGACATGACGAATTCACAAAAGGAGACCACCGCCTGCCAGGCCTCATCACTCTCGAGCATGCAGCGAACCACACTCGAGAGCGAGAGGTCCCGCCCAATCACTGCCACGAGATCGTGGCGCTGCACGGCCCATCGATCGCACACCTCTAAGGTGTGCTGGGCCGTGTCCTCCGCAGCGCCACATGCGTGGCAAGCTGGCGTAGGCTCTCTCCTGGCAATCTTACACAGGTACGCACCGAAACATCCGTGTCCGGTGAGTACCTGTGTAAGACGGAAGGTGAGGGGCTTTCTCTTACGGCGCATCCACGCCGCAAGAACTGGGCACAGTGCCGTGGCCGTATGTTGACCATACGGGGACTGCGCCAGAACCTCACCCCACCTTCGTAGCAACCACTGTTGCCCCAGCTTCCGCAGTCGCGAGAGCTCCTCCCAATTCGGCACCTCGCCTTGCAGCCTCTTCTCAGCGCGGAAGAGGTGCACTTCGGCGAGCACCGACGCTTCGAGCTCCCACGGCGGATCTCCAGCCAGAGCAGTGGCTGCCACCCAGGAGACTGTACGGTAGCCCCTGATTACCCTCACCGCCGTGACCCGCTGCGCTTTCCGCAGCTGAGCCTTATTGCGGACGGTAAGGGAATCCGCCCAAATAGGGGCTCCGTACAGTGCTATACTCCGACAAACTCCGGAGTATAGCCGCCTGCAGGCATCGCTGGGCCCCCCCACATTCGGTAGGAGCTGGCCCAGCGCAGAGGCCGCCCTAATGACCTTCGGCCCTAGTTGTTCAAAATGGGGTCCGAAGGTCCACCTCCCATCCAGGGTGAGTCCCAGACACTTGAGTGTTGGGCTCACCCTGACCTCCGTCTCTCCGATAAGGAGTCGTGCACCCGGTGGGGGTCCTTTCCTCCCAGGCCCGCGGAAGAGCAGGGCTTCGGTCTTTTCAAGACGAACTCGAAGCCCTAATCGCTCTATGCGGCTGACTACGAGGGATACTCCCACCTCAGCCAGCCGCGCAGCCTCCTGGTACGTTCGTCCACGGGATGTGACGTAAGTGTCATCCGCGTAGCAGACGACACTCATCCCGGGAAGAAGGCCGCTCCGCAGGACCCAGTCGTAGCCGACGTCCCATAGGTTCGGACCCAGCACCGAACCCTGGGGGACACCGCACTTGACTCGCCACCGCACTAAGGACCCCGACCGATCCTCGAACACGATCTCCCTATCGGAGAGGTACGCGTCCAACAGCCTCCCGAGATACGGAGGCACTTCGAAGAACAACAGTGCCTCGTGTATTACGCTGTGGGGGAGGCTATTGAAGGCATTGGCGATGTCCAGCGACACCGCCACCACCACCTCCTTCCCGCGTTCCGCCTCACTCGTCACCGACTTGAGGCGCCTCAGCGCGTCGATGGTCGACCGACCCGCCCGAAACCCAAACTGTGCATCACACAGTCCGGGCCCCGGGCCTTCCTCCAAGTGATGAACGAGGCGGGAGGCTATGACGCGTTCAAACGCCTTGCCCACCTCGTTCAACAACACGATCGGTCGCACCGCCGACGCACAGTCCGGTGCTCGCCCGCCCTTTGGTAGTAGGACGAGCCGACCCTCCTTCCATGCCTCCGGGAACTGTCCGCTTTGAAGGCAGCGGTTGAACAGTTGCCGGAGACTATCCTCGAGATGCACGAGAGCGATTGATAGGACTCTCCCGTGCACCCCGTCCGGACCTGGCGCCCTCCTCTTGCTACGGAGGCGGGAAAGAACCGCCTCCATTTCTAAGTCGGTGACGGGTGGCGGAACACCCTCCTCCATCGAGTCTGACGTCCGTCGGGCCATCTGCGGCGGAGCGAAATCTGCTGGGGGGTCCGGGAACAACTCCCGGACGATATCGCCCAGCAGTTCTGGCTGGAGCTTCTCCGTCAGTGGGGCCGACTGGGCGCGAAGTTTGTCTCGCGCCCTTTTGTACGGTCGACCCCACGGGTCATTATCCAGACCCTCCACCAGCTCCAGCCACGCTCGTTCTTTGGCCCGACTGGTAGCCAGCTGTAGGATTCCGCGTTTTGCCACGTAGACCCTGTACAGACGGCCGTCTCTGTCCTCGTCCTGGGGACGGCGCTTCCTGCTGCGGCCATAAGCTCTCCGCGCCGCGTTGCAGGCAGCGCGAAGGTCGGCCAACTCGGCCGACCACCAGTAAACCGACCGCCGAGGAGAGGGGGGGCCGTGTATTTTGGGCATGGCTGCCCGACAGACGTTCATGAGTACGTTGCCGAGACAGCCAGCCATTTCGTCCACCCCCATGTCCTCCATCGACGGTAGACTCCAGCGGCCCACAATGGCCGCCTCCTCCGCAAGCTCCCGGTTGAGCTTAGAGAGCGCCCAACGCGGGAACCTGCTGCGCCCCCTGGACTCCGACGTCAGACTCGATGCGGAGGCTGGAGACACTTCAAACCGTATGTAGCGATGGTCTGAAAGTGTCTCCACCTCCGTTACCACCCTCCACCCCTGCACTCTGCGCGCGACGGCGGGAGTGGCGAACGACAGATCCACCACTGAACCGCCCGTCCGCCGCACACAGGTGAGGGCTGTCCCGGTATTGAGCAAGGACAGCCCTGAGGCTACAGCCCACTCCTCCACTTCCCTCCCCTTCGGGTCCGTGACAGTGGAACCCCACGCTGAGGACTTGGCGTTGAAGTCCCCTGCCACTATCACGGGAAGTGGGGCTAGCCTTCTTATCAGCGGCCCTAGAACATCGAGGAATTGTTCTAGGGCGGCTAGGTTACGGTTCGGGGAGAAGTACACCCCTATTACGATGTACTCTCCATGGGCAGCAATAACGTATCCAGGCCCCTTCATCCTGGGTATGAGGGGAGGGCCAGCACCTGGCCTCACCACAATAGCCACGGAACCCGCGTCGTCCCCAGCCCAGTGCGGTAGGGGAGGGACATAGTAGGGCTCTGCAACGATCGCCACATCTATCAACCACTCGGCCATGGACTGCAGGAAGAGATCCTGAGCCGCGGCGCAGTGGTTGAGATTGCCCTGTAGGATACCGAGGTGTGCTGGCATTACACGGTCATCTCGGCATCAGGCGCCTCCAGTCCCCTCCCCGTTGATCTCGGAGAGGAGAAACTTTTCCCCCGAACGGATGGGGGGTTGCACGAACGGCCACCCATGACGTGGTCGGCTTTCATGCCCGCGTCTATGCAAACTGCACAGCGCGGTACCAACACTTCACACCCGGCCGCCTTGTGGCCAAGCTGACCGCACCGATAGCACAGGCTGCTGCGGTCTTTGGAGCACTGGCACAGACCTGCCAAGTGCCCCCTTCCCAGGCACCTATAACAGTGCATGGGACGGGCACCTTCGTGATGGAGCTGTACCTTGCTCCACCCGACCCGGATCGCACCCAAGCCAATTAGCCTTTTGGCTGGGTACACCGGGCACGACATCCGGGCGAAGCCGGAGCCACGTGGACCGAAGTGTATTTCTCCGACCCACACCTGTTCCACCGCGCAACCCCCCATGTAACACTAACCTAACCTAACCTAACCAACGCTACAACCACATACAGCGCTTGAACATACACCAACATACATCTAACATTAAACACCTAAGAATTTGAACTAGTGCCATATTCGAGCATCGGAAGTATTCTAAACCCCGCACACAGTCGCTACGCCAGTCGTAATATGAAATGCTCAGCCAAATTTTTGACTTACAACCTCACGGCGTACTGTTTATGGAGTCGTATAGTTCAGAAAACGCTTAACCGACTCCATATTGTCATGCATTTGGCTTAAGAGTTGGTTCCGGGTTCGCAATGACGTGATGGTTGCATTTTACAAATATTATTTGGACGTATTTTAAAATTTCGTTCTTTTTGCCCGATTACGGCGAAGCGAAGAGGAAGGGTAATGATTTTGGCAGGTTGTGTATGTTTGCGCGTAAACTAATGATCCCACTTAAATGAAAGGGGAATCAATAGGGATAATAGTATATGGTGAGCGTATGTAAAATTATAATAATAATAAATAAAATAAAAAAAAATTATTAGTTGTATGTATTGGAAATTTGGAACACAATAGTGCTCAAACTAATGCTCCGATTTTATTGAAATGGCCGGGGTAACATTACATTTACTTACAATAATTTACTGCTGTAGTTATAATTAAAGACATGAATCCATGAAGGTGTATGTTGCAGAAATTTGAGTTTAACATTTTAGAATATCTAGTAACGTATTAAGTACATTGATTCTAGAGACAGATCTTTAGATTAATTAACTTATTGCTTTTCGACGTTTTCTAAAATGTTTAAGTGACAGTTTGAACTCAATTTTCTCAAAATCACAATTTTGCTACATATCACCTTCATCCTTTCATGTCTTCAATTATTTTGTAATAATATAGGAACGTAATTTATAACAGAAAATTTGTGCACCCGATGCACAGCTTAATTGCTCTATTTATCATTAGAATCAGACGTATGAGGAGGTCAGTGACATCCGCACGGTTATGTTCGTTTTATTACTAGAAAAACAAAATCAACTTAATTTTTGTAGTGTCACAAAATCACATGATTTTGACACGCAAGTGCACATGCACAAAGTATCTGTTATCGATTTTGCAAACGAATAACTATCATGAGGTCTAAGTTTGCAATAAAACACGAAAGCTAATAAAATAACAAAATGTCCTGAAAATTGTGAGGGAATGTATGTATAGTGTATCTCGGAATGGCCGACGATCTCTAGATCCTTAAGGCTGCGTCTTTATAGGGCAATAACAGCGGTATCTGGCATCGGTGCTGTATCTAATTGTATGGGGATTTGAATAATAGGTAGTCTACATACTGACTCCATATATTATACTTGGCAGTAAAGCAAAATGCTACTTGGTGTTTGAAATTGTAAGATAGTAGGGCATGAGTGCTACTCCAGAGTTCGTGGGTTCGATCCCCGTGTTGGAAAAAAATGCTTTTAAGTTTAGAATAATGCAGGCTGATCACCTCATTCTGTCCAGAAAGGTCGGTCGGAAAGGCGGTTGTGAGCGTGGGCCCCGATTCTCATAACTAGAACTTCGAGTCGATCGGCGATCTGTCATCTTGATATTCTCCTGAGTCTTTTCTCACTTTAATCACTGAAGTTCAAACTCGCGTCGCTAATACAATGGAGATTATTATATTATTTTAGAAATTTTCAATAAAATCAGTATTGAGAATAAAGTTTACAAAGTACTCAAATTTTCTAGGCATAATTTTATTCTATAATGAAATGGGCATTATAATATCGTATGGATGGTATTGGACACTTACCAATTATAATATTGTATGAGCGATATGCACCGTTGGCAGCAACGTTTTAATTATGCTAATTTCAAGTTACATAATATAATATGAAATCAGATAATTTAGAGGTTATTTGATTATAATTAAAGTAATAAAATGTATTAAGTATACAAAGGGGAACTTTGCTATAAATTAGCGTGCCAGTGATACACAAGATAGTAACCAAACTATTTGTCCATTAGCATAAAAACCTAATAAGTATTTTAATTTTGCAACGTGGGAATATTGTAAGTTTATAAAAAAGAGTAATTTAAAGAAAATATAATAATAATATATGATTTTATACGGATTTCGTTGAAAACTAGCCTCCTACGGACGAGTCTTTTTTTATAATGCCTAAGTGTGTGCTCAATACACAATGTCACTCTTAATCATCTAACCCAGAGGGACGGTTATTGGGCACTAATGGCGACAGACCTGCGCTGACTTTTTATACAAGGTATAAAATAAATTAGTTATAATACTTTAGGATGTCTATATGCTGTGGAAATAACAGCGCTGAAAGACTTACAATACAATAATTAAAAAGTATTATCATATTATATTAAATATTAATATTGTAGCCTGTATACCCGACGCATTGATCATCTTTCTTGTCAGACAATCAGGTGATGAGAAAATACAATGCCAATTAAATGAGATATAAATAGAAATCTAAATTAAATATATAACTATGATAGCAAATGAAGAGCCCCTTGTTTCTCGAACGCTATTCAAATGTATGATCAACTAACATGGCATTCAAATCAACAACCCATATTGAACTCTGATTGGTGGATTATTATCAGACAGAATCGAAGGAACATAATATATATTATAATTTATAAATACATCACGGTCGCACTTACAAGGCTGGTTAAAATTCCACAGATAAGGTTAATTCACCAAAGCCCCCACTAGTTGACATACGATTTGAATCAGAAGAGGAAGGAGGAATTTTGTGCAATTTCGATATGAGTTGTTGATTTTGAATGCCATGTTATTTGATCATTCATTTGAATAGCGTTTTTTTATTAACGCCTCCGTGGTCTTGTGGTAGTGGAGCTTCGCTCTCGACCCGGAGGTCGTGGGTTCGATTCCCTTGTTGTTGTTTCCGAGTTTGGTTAGGACAATGCAGGCTGATATAAATCACCTGATTGTCTGACAAGAAAGATGATCCATGCGTCGGATGGGCATGTAAAAAGTCGGTCCTGCCCCTGTTCTCTCGCCAGTCGTATCGGTTTACCGTCCTTCTGGGTTATGATAGTAAAAGGAAGAGAGGGTGTATCTGTGTATTGTGCACACACTTGGGCATTATAAAAACGACTCCTGCGTAGCTGGCCTGGTTTCAATGAAATCGGCTACCGACACCGAAATCGGTGTGGGGAGCTATTATTATTATTTGAATAGCGTTCGTGAACCCGGGGGTGTTAGTAACAGTATTTCGTTCATACTAGTAGGTGTGTCAAAACTTACGACCCTACAAAACGCGTTTTATACAAGCACAAAGTAGATAATAAACACCAGTAACTTTATCGTAATTTTAATATTATCATTATTTCCAAAAGGTCATTAACACTAAGGTGTCATAAAGACATTTTATGGAATATTTTTAACGTTTGAAGTGTTTCGAGATAATTAAATAAGGAATTGCTTTGCTTTGCTGGATTAAAATAAATGTCTGATAGTTACATATTTGACTGAATGACGAAGAAAGGGCAATGTTTTTCAAAAGTATGAAATCACAAAGTTAAGAGTCCGATGGCAAAATATATAAGTTACAAATAACGTAGAACACTTATTGTACTATGATGCGTCTGGATTTGGGCTTGGACGCTTTGGGCTATATTTTGCGGAAGCACCATGGTTGCGCTACCAGTCGCCTCTACCAAAATTATAATAATGCCTCCCACACCGATTTCGGTGACTGACGGTGGCCGGTTTAATTGAAACCAGGTCAGCTACGCAGTTATTTTGTAGTGGCCAAGTTTGTGCGCAATACACAGAAGCACTCTCTCTGCCTTGCACTCTTGAACGGGTATCCGACTACCGGTCGAAAGCCAAACTGAACGATTTGACCACGGTGTTATATGTACTACATACAATATTATATGTGCACTTTTTGGTTGAACAAAAAGCGTGAATCTTAATAGCTTCTGTGAGCTTTTTGAGTTACGGCAGTCCCCAAAGACGGCGAACAAGTTTTTTTAACGTAACACAGTGTCATACTGAGAATTTCACATTCGAGTGACGTTTGCATGAACTATTTCGATGTGGAGTTCTGAGAAGGGACAAACTGTGTTACGTTCTAAAAAAATTTAACTTTTATCTTCAATTAGAATGTGAAATTTTCAGAAAGAGATTACACAGAAATGCGTAAAATGTATTGTTATTTTGATAAAGACTAGCTGAGCCGTGCCCACTTCGTTGAGCATACAAACCGTTTGGTTTCAATGCAACCAGCTAACGTCGCCGGAATTGGTGTGGCAGCACATACATATTACTCACACATACTTGACACAGAAATACGCAACATGTATTGTAATCTACCTAAAGATTCTGTACTAAAACTCAACGTCTTGACGGCCCTGAGGTTGACTCGTACGTCGTGGGTTCGATTCCCGCGTTGGAATGACAAACATGTTGTTTTCAAGTTTGGTTAGCACAAAACAAACTGATTGTCTAACAAGAAAATGATTCATAGACCGATTCCCTCAAATCCTGTCGGTTATCCGTCCCACTGAGAAAGAGTGAAGGAAAACAGAGTGCTTCTGTGTATTGCGCACGCACTTGGGCATTATAAAAATAGACTTATTTTTAATACTGCTAACTCCTGCGTAACTGGCCTGGTTTTAATGAAACCTGCGACCGTAGACGGAATAGGTGTAGGAGGCATTACTACTAAAGCTTTTAGGTAAACGTTTGCATTTTCGCATTGCATGAGAATTGTGCCATTGCCGAGTAACTCAAATAAATCATCGTAATGACTCAAATTGAACCGACGAGTGCATTACGTATTGCGATTAGTATCTATCCACATTAGTCGTCCTCATATGACGTGAGTTACTTCTACAAATGGTGATAGTAATTATTGACTGTACTTTGTTAATTAGATTGTAGTGAACAGTCCCTTAATGAAGGCTTTGTATCACGCGAATGACCTTAAACTTTTGTATGGCGACAAAGAGGTATCGACGACCGAAGTGTTGAAATCATAAAAAACTCGTTTAAGAAAATCAGACATTTACAAAAAAACAAAATGGGTGCGTGTACTTATGTACGCGCGTGAGAAGTTATACTTCTTTGGCATCATTAAAAAATAGTTTTATATATATATATATATAATATATATCTATATATAATTTTTTCGAGACTTAATGAGCGGTTAAGCAGACGACTTCATACTGTTAATTTTGTGTCACAGGTGCGCGCGCATCTTAAAATTTCACTCTCATCATTTTTTCATAACGCGCCTAAAGAAGTATAACTTCAAAAACTAAAACGAAAGTCCCCTGAGTCTTGCCTGACTGAACACTGTTAAATAGTTAATTGAATCAGGCGTTACTTTGCGGAAATCCTTGCAGGTTGTGGTTATAATTGTTTCGCGGGATATTGCTAGATATAATATATTTAAATTGTATGAACACTGTTAAGTAATTTTCACACTCGTGTCACTAATATATAAAGATACTAAAGAAATACCTTGAAGTTGGTTATTTTAAACGTAGTTATTTTTAATTTTTACTTTTTAGTGTCTCTAAAGTAAACCGTAGGATAAATCAGTTCAGCCGTTTGGTACCTACGACGCTACAAACAGACTGATAGGCATACACACTCCATTATAACCTTTTTTTTTATTTCGCAAGGGAAATGTATTACGCAATCCTCAGGGAGGGTCCCCTAGGGGTGTGTAGAGATAAAAAAGTGGTGTGACTGACTGTGTTATAAATATGGCCGTATTGTACGTGAAAACGGTCGTTACTTTATAATTTTTTTTATTCTTTAATTATGCAATGGTATAATTGAAATTTGGATTTGGATTTGAATAGTGGATATGTGTTAGAGTGGTAGGTCTCAATTGCATCTTTATAACAGCAATTTTAAAGACTCATTCACGTCATAAATCTAGGTTGGGTTAGGTTAGGTTAGTAGATACCTTAATAAAATAAAAGTTTAAAAAACTATAACCCGACTTATAATAATAATAATAATAATAATATAACCTTTATTTCGGGCTGCATAGGCCCATATTATAAATATCTTACAGACTAACATACATATTATAATTAAAAAAACTAGACTTCATCACGTATCACGGCGACGTGATGTGCGCCTCGCTCCGGAGTCTCCCCCGGAATCTTCGGTAGACTACACCCATCGGCCAGAACTCCTCCACCTCGAAGGTCGACAAGCGATGTGTCGGTACTCTCACCACAAAAGAACTAAAGTTAACTTTATGGCGAGACTCCAGACGCTCGACCCTCAAGTTGAAGGATGTCTAAATTATGCATTTCTGGATTTCAAATTGAATTAATTTTCTTGTTTCAGCCTTTTTAGACCTATCTTTTGATACCAAACACGAGACAATTATCTTAATTAAAATTTTTTTTGGAATATTTTTGAGGTTTAATTTTCATAATCCAAAATTTTTCAAAAAACAATATAGCCTATGTTACTCGCGGCATTTTAAAATCGGTCCAGTAGTTTAGCCGCTACGTGGGAACATACATACATACATACATACATACATACATACATACATACATACATACATACATACATACATACATACATACATACATACATACATACATACATACATACATACATACATACATACATACATACATACATACATACATACATACATACATACATATACATAGACTGCCAAAATCATTACCCTTCCTTTTGGCTTCGCCGAAGTCGGGTAAAAACTAGACATACATAGACAATACATAAATAGAAATTATTCATCATTATAATACCATAGCGCTGCCAAATCCTAATCACGTCGCGAATAATCAATTTCGCTTAAATATTTATAGTTGACGGATACCGCCTGTCATATCGAGCGTGTTCGCTTTAATCTCGCAGAATAATCGCGCCCCGTCCCGCTGAGTTCCGTCACGCTGCCCGGAGCGGGGAATCTCAAGTGGAACACGCTGAGATTTAGCAACTGTCTAGACAGGGCTGCTAATTCCAGCTGAGAGTGAGCCTCTGTCGCTGCTCGCCGTGAAGAATAACAATTAGATTCCATTGCTACTCGACACCCCTGCGTAACTGGCCTGGTTTCAATGAAACCGAAGACCGTCGACGGAATAGGTGTAGAAGGCAATCTACTAAAGCTTTTTAGGTAAACGTCTGCATTTTCGCATTGCATCTGAGTACTGAGTACTGAGTTGAGTCCGGAACATACGTGAAAGAGCCATGCATGATCGGCTTGAAAGGACAAGTTCTACACTCCTAGTTTTCATGATCATCATTTCAGTTATGACGGATATTTATTTCATGACGGGTAGCCTATACTCGCCACGCTTAGCAGGCAGGTTTTTCCATACAGAAATATGGGACTACGCGACCCCTATTTCCTCCCTCGGTAATGCAGCTAGAGTATAAATCAAATGAAATCAAATATTTTTATTCAGAGTAAATTTTACAAAAAATGTTTTCTGAACGCCGTTTATAAATATGATGCCTACCACCGGTACTGGAACTAGCTCAGCAAGAAGAGCCAGCACGGCGTAAGAAACTCGCATGGGGCCATCTTTTACCAAAAATATGGAAATTTCTCTTTAAAAAAAAGTATTAATTTACATATACATATGTCAATGCTAAAACTAAATAACATGAGTACATTCTGTATATAATTAGCCTTATATGGGGCTACTTTATTCCCAAGGTTTGCTATCATTTATATAATCATTAACTTTATAGTAAGCTTTTGCACACAAACGTTCTTTGACTACTTTCTTAAACTTTACGCTTAAAATATTTTCAAAATATCTATGTATACTATTACTATGTACATATTCTTTCCTTTTGTCATAAATTAATTATTATAATATGATAGAAATATGAGAGAACGTTTAAAAAACCTAAAAAAATACGGCCAGATTTTCGGCTGTGTTTAAACATCCAGGAAACAAATAGATAGAAACAAAGCTTAAGTCTTTTTTTAGTGTATAATGAAAAAAAGTACTTAAATCGGTTAAGTTTTGGAGGAGGGAACAGGGGTCTCCTAATCGTCGATTTCTCGTAATTTTAATAGGTAATTTCTGTTCAAGCTGCAGTTGTCTCTATCGGTTTGATCGGGCAGTTGCGGGACAGCAATAGCATATTATATAACTTTACAAATACATATTTTGCTTCTCTCTAGTGGTGTTTTTTATTAATTAGGGCCGATTTTTCAATCGTCAGATAACTTTTATCTGTTATATACAAAATCTGCCAAAGTCACTTATTTATTCCTTAGATAAAAGTTATCTGACGATTGAAAAATCGGCCCTTAGTCAATTTCATAAAAGAATAAAAAGTTGGCAGCCCTGAAGACCGGTATTTATAAGCGTTGAGTAGGTCAGGGCATTAGCTCGTCAAAAATAAAGACAAAATCATTATTCTTTATATTATTCTCAGATCGAAACGGAAGCAGAATTAAAATTTATCGATATTCATAAATCGAAAATCCGGATTTAGGACCTATTGGAATAATTATTGTTTTTTATATATTACTAGATGTGCCCTGCGACTTCGTTTGCGTGGTTTTTGAGTGACTTAAACGGTATAAGCAGCGTACGCAACGAAAGACCCCAAATGTGAATAATTTTCCCGTTTTTGCAACATTTCTCACTGACGCTTTGCTCCTATTGGTTGCAGCGTAATGTTATATAGCTTAAAGCCTTCCTCTATAAATGGACTATCCAACAAAAAAATAATTTTTCAAATCGGACCAGTAGTTCCTGAGATTAGCGCGATTAAACAAACAAACAAACAAACAAACTCTTTCGCTTTATAATATTAGTATAGATTAGTATAGATGTACTCTATCTTTATTAGATGGTCAACATGATAGAAGAATTCTTAACTAGCTCGGCCAAAATTTGCTCATAGCTATAGGACATAGATACATACCAACAATAGACATAATATAAAGAGCACCAAACATCTGAAACATCTGGGTGAAGCCTAGTGGCTTCACCCAGATGTTTGGTTAGCAAATACGAAATCGAAAACATATACACTTTCACAATGACAATTGACTACCTTTCCCAAAATATACTATGAACGTAGCTTAACTGTATTCTATATTAATTTTAAATGTTTTAATGTCTTTTGGTGATCGTCGTTTTACTTGTTTTTTTTATTTATTTATGGATTGCACATCACGTTCATGTTATGGAATAACTATCCGAAGACCGTGTGTCACAGGTACCAGATAACGGAAATATATTTAACACTTTTATACTTTACAAAAATTAGAATATTACACAAAAATGTTATACACATCCATGACCCAGGCACACAGTAAACTTTTTGTTCCTACGGCGTGTTTCAAACCTGTGCCCTCTTGAGCGGTCAACCTCTGCGCTACAGACGTGAGGCTACGAAATTGTATGTCCATCTTGTGTTTGCTTTAGCGGCTTCACATCCTAATTGAGCGCCAATTGTTTTACAACACGTTGTGACATTGTTAGTTTATTTGGAATTAACGATACAAAAATATACGGATGATGCTGACGTGTGCGAATAAATAAGCAGTCATTAAAAACAAATTTGGCAGTGCGCCAACTCTTAGAAGACATTGTTTGCCATATTAGTAGAAAGAGAGTATAACCATGAATGTTGTGAACGCTACAGACTCTCGGGTCTATTATAATCACAAGATACAAATGGCGCACGAGAAGAAAGCGCGAGACGCCCATAAGACACAGCCTAATACTTAACAACTATTTCTTATTTAATTCGCAATGAAGAGTTTGAAACAAAATATTTTTTTTTAATATTCTTCTTCTATATCTATATATTATACAAGCGGCCCAGTCCCTCGCGGAGATTTCTAGAGCGTAGGACAGCGTTGATTCCACCTCCACCTTACTTCCAATAGTAATCAATATGTACGTTAGAGCACCCACTGTCCGGGCGTATTCTTCACCAGCTAAAAAAAGTATATGCAATAAGTATACACACTCACATATACAAAGTATAAAATAAATCTATACTTAATATTATAAAGCGGAAGAGTTTGTTTGTTTGTTTAAACGCGCTAATCTCAGGAACTACTGGTCCGTTTTAAAAAAAACTTTTTTGTGGGATAGTCCATTTATAGAGGAAGGCTTTAGGCTATACAACATTACGCTGCGACCAATAGGAGCGAAGCGTCAGTGAGAAATGTTGCAAAAACGGGGAAAATTAATTACATTTGAGGACTTTCATTGCGTGCGCTGCATAAACGGCTTAAGTTAAGCTCAAAAACCATGCGAACGAATTCGCGGGAACAGCTAGTATATTATATGAAAATGAATTGCTGTTTGTAAGTCTCGCTAAAACTCGACAACGGCTGAACCGATTAGGCTATTTTTAGTCTTGAAATTTTCGTGGAAGTCCAGGGAAGGTTTAAACAGTTTGTATACTCAACGAAGTGGGCATGGGTAAGCTAAGCTAGTAATAATGTAATATCTATGGACGCTTCACTCAACGTCAATCTAGCCCCGTGGTATGTATCCGAATAGCTTGTGTCACAGGTACCAGACAACGGAAATATATTTAATAGTTATATAAACATATTTAAGATTTTTATAATATTAATACTCAAATTTAAAACATATCCTTAATCCAGGAACACAGAAAACTTTTTGTTCCTTCGACAGGATTCGAACCTGCCGCTCGATCACCAACACGCTCAACCACTGCGCTACGGAGGTCGTCAGTTAGACACGAGATTCCCTACCTAAATATTTAACCTACCGTTAGGTTAGGTTAGTGTTAAATTAGGTTAGGCTAACCTAACCTATTTTGTTCAGAAGCGTGGGGTGGCAATATAGAATAACTTTATTTCACTTATAAAATATAATGATATTTCTATTCAGTTATGAAAGCCTTTTTGGGATCTAAATTACTTCCTTATTATTCCAAAAAGTTTATCTAAATCAGTTAAGTTCAATGCATCATTGAAACAGGCAAGCTACGCAGGAACTATTTTATAGTGCCCAAGTGTGTGCGCAATACACAGAAGCACTCTCATTTCCTTCACTCTCGTAGAGCGTCGAGAGCTCTAAACAACTAGACCACGGAGGCGTTAAGTTCATTAGACAAAGTATAAAGAAATAATAACTATATTACATATGTAATATGTAAAGTTAACACATTGTTTTTTGAACGTTAGATAAAAAATGCTTATTTTAGAATAAATAATAGTAACAAGTATTTGTGGTAAATAGTTTAGTTCGACCGCCGAGATTGCATCAATAATTTATATTTACCTACCTACTCATACATATAACACTAAACTAAGAAGTAGAATGCATTTGAAAGTAGCGAAATGAAATCTTATCAGTCGAGGAACATTTGATCTGAATTCTTATCGAGATGTGCAGATTGAATTTGCTTTGGAAATAACGAGCACCGCCAATCCGATTTGAAATTTTATACTGAGCTTATCAGCTGATAACGAAATACGAGAAAAAGTAGAGATGCTATTGCGATGTAGATCATTCATAATTATTAGTGGTGTATTTGACAGAGGGTCAATAGGATTATTGCAGTAGGCTGCGGGACGGCATCGGCAAATTGTTTTTTTTTATTTATATAGGCAAAAAACTACAGGCATAAGCTCTAAGTATCGAATATAATAAGATAAACTAAAAAAATATTGGTAAATATCCAACTGCTTAATCCCCATCAGGCAGTGGTTCCAACATATTTTTTTGCAATTATCAGCTTCGAATATAGCGCTCGGGCGCTGAATCTTTAATTACGCCTCTGGTCATCAATATGAGAGGACACATCTTTCCTCAATATGAGGAGGCACATATCCTCAGACTCTACTACGAGTAGACTTATTTTTTAACATTTATTCCACAAAACGCACATTACACTACACAATGAAACGAGAAACACAAAAAATACAAGAGTAAAAAAGAAAAACCACAGAGGTAAGAGAGACATAATTTAACAACAACAACGTACAGACAAGAAAAACAAAATATAAGAAGAAAGAGAAATAAGTATTGGCAATTCGATTTTTTTATTGCGTCTTTGGTAGGCAGTGTAATGCACAAGTTGCGAAAAAGGTATCCACTCAGGTTGATGACTGTGGATGCTCCACAGCCTGATATCCTATACTTTACGTACCTTCACATCATCATGACTTATTTACGAATCTAGGTTATAAATGACTGCCATTTAGAATGCAAGTCATGACGTAAAGACATAAAATACACGAAGTTGGTAACTAGGTTTTATTTGCAACACAAAATTTGTGACGTCACAACATAAATCAGTATGATGCCATACATCGCGATCGTAAATATTTGCGAGGAACTAATGTGGCTATGCGCAGGCGCAGAGAGCTCGTCGCTGCTCAGTGGGCAGATGAGCCGCATTATTTCTTAACATATTTACTATCTTCGTGATGGATGGAGCATTTAACTATAAATACACGGACACTTGTTTCGCCTCTGACAGCCCTCGAATTATTAATACTGGAATATTTCTAGCGACCTGTTTAAATGTTGTCCTAATTTTAGACCAGATTATCCTACATACCTCATGGGAACGTCGATAAGTCTGTCTGGAACATGTGTATATTTTCTACTTTGCAGTAGTATTTAAGTAGGGCGAAAGAAGTAGACGTCTTAAGTTTTAGCATTTGTTGTTGGAAATGTCTTCGAGCGTCAGGGGAAAAACAGCCTAAAATATTACTAAGTATATTTCTAGTAAGATTTTTAATTATTTTTTCACATCCATATAAAACGTCAATTATTTATTTACCGAACCGGCGCGAAAACAGGCAGTACTTTGTTGTACATTCAATATATTACATTACATACTTCTTTAAAATTAAAATACGCTTCTTTCTTTCGCCTTCGGAAAATAACTTTTAAACTCACATTAAACAGCAGTTTGTCCTTGTATTCAGAGCGAGTTTTTTTTAAACTTTTTAAACACAGGTCAGTTTATGTCATGGGGTAACTCAAAAAAGATAGAGTTTTTTTTAAACATTTTAAACACAGGTCAGGTTTAAAATGTTTAAAAAACGAAAAAGATAATTAACATCATTATATCATACTGTTAACACATGTTCCACAATCATAATTAATTTTCATAATCACGAAAAAAAAGACCAAGAAGCGGCCGAAAATAGAACAATGATTGATGGGCCACTTCACGCGTGTTTGTTTTCGACGTCGACCGTCAAAAGGAGTGTTAGTCGACATGCCTTTTTTCTTTGGAACTCGATATTAAGGAATGTTTGGTCACATGAGCTAATGAAGTTAGGAGTTTTTGTTAACGGTGATTTGAACAGGAAGCCACCGTCATAGTCCGAATAATTACGAAGTCATCATTAAGCTATTTTTGAGCGTCACCTGATTGGGAAGATTTATGGGATACAAATAGATGACTTCACTGCAGCCAAAGAATATCTTTAAATTACCGATGAAACTCGTGTCACGGAGTTTATTATAGATCTCCTCCAAAACGGTTTTGTCGATTTTTATAAAATTTTGCAGTACTATTCTAATGAAAATAGATTAGGTTGAACGTTTTTTATACCCCTTATTAGTTAATGGAATCAGGCGTTACTTTGCGGAAATCCATAGCATACAATTTAATAATTTTTAATTTAATTAAATATATTATATCTAGCAATGTTTCGCGGGATATTGCTAGATATAATATATTTAAATTGTATACCCCTTATTGATAAGGGTCATACCCAAAAATCACCTGCCGATTGTAAAGGCATTTTTTAAAGTTTTTGTCAAAAAACATTTCCAAAATGAGGAAAGGTAGTGTAATTGTATCTCAAAGATGTAGTGACTGTTCTTTTTACACCCAGTATAATCTAGCTAACACTGGAATAAGTTTGAGACTTATATAAATTTCCAAGCTTCGATCAAAATGGCGTAAAGAAAAACATCGTTATATTGTCGTTTATAGCTAAACGGAGCTGTATAGGACTTGTGATTGAGTTAGACAGTGCGCGGGAGGCAGCGGCGTAATCTCCGGTGGGGTACAGTACTTACCCTGCAGGTACCCATGTGATGCCTACGCAGATAGTCTACATGGCACATACTGTTAATATAATGAACGCAGCCTATGGGCGTCTAATAGTCTATGGACTATTTATTTCTTATAGTGAACGCCACCGCAGTAACCAATGAATTGTAAATGTCATACTTTTTTATTCAGGAACAAAGTATAACACTTCGTTCCTGAATAAAAAAATATAGTGGCACTCGGGGACTGCCGCGGTAAAGCTATTGCATACTTACTTACTTATTGCATATCAACTTATCCGATACAATCAATGCCACCTAGAGGCGAGTTGTTGAACTAAAGAGACAAGCGTGATATTTCAAAAAGTCATTAAAAGTTCTGATATTCATCGATAGATGGCAATAAAAAGTATCCGGTCGGAGTGGGGGGTGTTAGGTTTCGTAACGGAATTTCTGGATTCGGTCTCCACCCTCAAGGCCTGCGATAGAAGCTATGCAATAGCTTAAAAACCTTTAGTGGTGTAATATCGCGGTCTGCCTTTTTATTGTATTTTCCTAGTCAGATATTAATATAATTATAATAAAATAGTTTTCATTACATACATTTATTTCACTTGTATCTATAAATCCTTGGAGCCTCTCCGACTTAATTACTCTAAGGCTAAATTATTACTTCTTTTATTGAAACAGTAGTTTCCAAGATGGCGGTAGAGACGCGCGTTTTTTATTGACGTCTAATTTGACGTGAATACCTTTTAAAACTTGCTCCCATTGGACAAAATTAAAAATGGTAATAATGTCTGGGATACGGAGTTTTCAACTCCATAATTAAAATCTATCATCCCCATACAAAATTAAATGACACCACTGAATAGCTAAGTAATATTATTACGCTACGACTGTATTCGAGTAAAATACAGACGAATTGAGAACCTCCTCCTTTTTTTGGAAGTCAGTTAAAAATAAACACCCATGTCTATAACACAGCCACGGCTCTATTTTATCTATGAATTTCAAAAATAACTTTCATATATTTTATGTAGATATATGAGTACTTCAAACATTTTAATACGTCGTATTGATCGACAATCCACACAAAATATTCAAAAGAGGGTAGAAAAACAATTTCAAAATGTTTCTTCAAAATATGTCGCCAGCTACATTTATTCGCTAGATATTAGTTTTCAGAGCGCCCGGTTTAAACCATGTGCAGTTCGATTTAAAGGAAATTTGAAGAATATTTGCCGTAAGGTTGGGACTTACAGGTAATAACTTATATATCTCTATCTATCTTTAGACTCAAAATAACTTTTAAAGGTACACCCTATCATAAAGATAAAATAAAGAAGAAGAATAACGACCTAATAATATAGAAGAATAAAACCTAATAAAAAGACCGCATGCGATAATTTTGGGATATGATTTCTAGAATTGTATTTTTTTTCTTTTCGTTAAAAACACATTTCTAGAGTGAGAAATCCCACCAAAAACATTTTCATGTAAAAATGTTGTCAAGACGAGGCTACACAGCTTACCATGTGAAAAAGTTATCAGATATAGTATATAGCCAAGCTCTACACTACACCTTAATCAAAATCTATCAAAAAGTGGTTAGATCTCATGTAGAACCAAAATTCTTGATCTATGCGCCCTTACTTCACCAGGCTTAACTTCACTTACGCTACATTGCAGTTAAAACGTGATGCTTGGCCGTTTTATTTAGCACACGATTAATGAATTCGTATGAAATGTTCGTAACGGTAGCTATTGTATAATATAATATTTCTTTTATGTATTAAAGATCATATCCGTATAATAAACATATTAAACATGCATTTTGTACCGTCCACCATGTTGGATTCAAAATGGCGGCATTTATATTTTAATAATTTTTTTGTTGGTTTTGTAGCAATAACAGCTTACATAAATAATATCAGCTTACTAGGACGTCAGGAAGTACCTTATGAATTTTGATGATCTATAAATGAGTCAGTGACGAAATCTGGTGTTTTTAGACATTGATAAAATCTAAAGTATAATAGCTACAACATTCAAACTTTGTATGTTTCATGTTTTAAATGGTGTCATTATATGTTGAAATTTTCAACTATGTAGCATCATCCAAAGCAAAGTTATGAGAGTTCAAAAAAACGACGAAACCTTTTGAGAAAAGGTAGGTAGTGCCCTTGTGCTTCGCTTGGCTCGTCTTGACGGGGGCACTCCCGTGCCCCCAGATCATATTCCAAAGTTATGGCAAGCGGTCTTTTTACACCCTGCATTATTTTTATTTCTATCTTTTCTTACCTATTTCTCTATCTTGTCACTTATAACAGGCGAGATTGCCACAAGTCGGCCGAGTAATTATTAATTTTGAGAGATGATTTTAATTATCTGTGGTAGCTTAATGGGATCTCCCAGTAAATTATGCTGTTAGAGCGTTATTTTAGACGAGTAATTTTGGATTTACTTAACACATTACCATTATTTCGTTACACGCGTCACGGATCTGTTTGCGTCATCTCCATAATCATTTAATATAATAAATAAATGCTATCTACCGCTCAATAAAATACTACTTTTAGCTATATTAAACTTTAAAATTAGATGATAGATATCAATAGCTGCATAAAACTCTTTGCATTTGAAATTTTAAAACTAGTTCCGATTCAATTTGATCTAAATGTATACCAAAAATATAAATTCGTAGAGTAACTTTTTTCTTTGCTCACACTGTGCTCCCGATAAACAAGTGACATTTGAAGTCTAGTGGTTCAGAGTTGAATAAGTGTCCACACGTAGAAAAATAATGTTTTGTACAAAATCTATTTACAAAATAAATGTTTCCTTCTACTTTTTGAATAAAAGGTCACTCATGGATTACGCCACTCAATTTTTATCACTGTTACACGTAGATCTCAAAAAGGACACAGCTATCAATCGTTCTCACTCTCTCTGTACTTCATATTTATATCTATTCCCTCCTAGAATAGAATAGAATTCATCCTAGTATCGTAAACAACAGCTGTACATTGTACAGCCGATGACAAGTTTATGATAATACCACATAATAATCGAGTTGATAAAGAGTATGATGTAAACGGTTATTATTCTGTGTTTAGCGAACTGGGTCAGTCGCCAGCCACCACGGGAGCACATCAGCCTATCTAGCTAATCAATCTTCATCAAAATTAATTTTGTAGTTTATCCGTGAGAAGGTAATCTACGTGATGTAGATGGTATCGCCGGTGGGACAGGTCTAGATAGAGACGACATCCGCCCATATAATGTCTAGTAGTCACCAAGCAGGTGCAATCTTATACCTTATTGCTTTAGCAATAAGATCGATTAGTTTACAAGGCTTGTCTGTGACCTATGTGTCTTCTATATAAAGGCTTAGCTAACAGAATCAAGATTCTTGGTAGATACAGAAAATGCACTACTAACTATAAATTTATTGCTATTTTTACTACCATAATTATTCATACTAAATAGAAATAAGAAAAATTATTTAAGATCTTTGACAAACAAAGATAAATCGTCACCAAAATTAGCAGTTATATTATTGTTATCTAAACATGGAAGATATTAAACAATCGAATGAATTCGGCTTGTCTAGATTTCCTAACTTCAGTGATGTTTAATTGCGGGCATGTAGATGTGTGGACATGTTATTAGCGATGCAAATATGTAACCAGAGTAAACAGTCCTATTGGAATACTGGGCCCTTATTCAATATCCATCGCTATTATCACATGACCACAATGACACGCAAATTCGTATGTCTCTTTGCGAAGCTTATGTCAAAACCTATTTTTCGTTTTCGAACCTCGTAAGTGATAGGCATGGCATATTAAATCAGGGTCCAGGGCCCTGTACTTATTCGACATAGACTATGTTTTAATTCAGACCCTAAACTACCATTATAAACTTCATGAAAAATCTATTCAATACCTATTGCGTCAAACAGTCACAAACATCCATCCTCGCAAACTTCACGTTATATAGTATCTAACATTAGTTTCCAATCTGGTTTACACTCATATTTATGTCATGCAGAGGTGTCAAATGTCACCTCCACTCTCATTGTGGCTGCAATAGAATGCAATGCATTGAAATCGACCAGGCTTGTACACTGGCATACGACTTTATGTTCTGTGACACGGTGTTACAGTTCAAACTCTTCCGCGCTGTCGAGTTCCAGATATGAACAAACTGTTCATTTCTTTCCGTTAGCACTTAGTTTTTGCTTCACAGGCCTCTAAAGTATCGATTCTCAAGCCCGGTTTCTTAAAGGCTGATCATATAGTCGATCAGCATTTGAGTTAACATCCCGTTCTGAATGCTGATTGGTGACATCGACGCTCGCACCAGCTATGTGCAACGATAAGCGTTTTAATTGTTAAATGAAGACATGAATGGATGAACACGTGTTGTGTCTCAAAATTTTGATTTCGAGAAAATTTTGTTCAAACTGTCACACATTTTATGTCGCAACATATTAAGTACATTAATCTAAAGTAACGTCTTTCGAATCAATGTACTTATTAATACGTAATAATACATAATACATATCCCAAAAGCTTTAAGTGACAGTTTAAACAAAATTTTCCAGATTATTTTTTTTCCTGACATATATTCATCTACATATTTAATATTTATCCCTTCAAATATTAGATTGACGATTTGATCAGTCTTTCAGAAACGGGACGTCAGTAATTAGCGGCGCACGACTCGGCTGGACAAACATGGCGACTTTTGAATATACTAGTCGTTATCTTACAAATATTAATTCTCAGGCCAAGTGTTAAGTAGCAGGTCACGGATGTCACGGTAAAAGTCGGAGTATGATCTACTAGTTAGAGTCTTTTGAGGTGAATAACTTACTTTCTAAAGGAAAATGTCCTTATTATACGAAAGGTTAATTTGACGTTCAGAATTAGCGGAATATTTTTGAAATTAAAAATGTAATAGTGATGCAATAAATAAGTGTGGTTTTGATGTTTATTTATTTATTAATTATAGGTAGGTACTTTAATATATACCTATAATTATTAAGAAATAATTGTAAGGAATTATTTTAAGAAATATTAGCATTCTGCACTTCTCTTTGTAGGATTTTTCATACTTATAGTCCTCGCCATTTTCGTAAAAAGGGAAAGTACTCGTATGATATCTACAAAGGCCAATAAAATATAATCGAACATGAATATAAACAATTATTATTTACAAAGCCCTATTCCTCCAGATCAATGTACGGAACTCTCTTCAATCGAGGTCACCTCACACTTGACCCGCTTTGTCAAAGCTTTTTAATGAAAGCTTAAGAAGCTGCTATCATTAACTTGTAGTTTTGAAGAGCAGCGCCATCTATGATCCTTTTACAAAATTAAGAGATATTAATTAAATTGTTCTATTTCTTAGTATTTTTATCATGGTAGAGTCATACCAAGTCAGGCGCTTGGAAGATAAAATACAACGGCCACACAGGAAACTGGCGTGAAAAAATACGCTTGTTTTCATTCTCTACCAATCAACCTTTGGAAGTTACAAAAAGAAAATTGTACAGGTGCCGGTAAAGAGAGAAATCATATTTATTATTGTGACAAGGCCTTTCGATCAGGGGCCTTACTCTACAAACTGATTCGATTTTGATTCAGATTCGATCGTGTCGCTTACCCCCGAATAAATCGACGTTTGTTTATTTTGATTATATCACTCGATTGATATGGTCGGGAGTACAGGGTAAAAAAAAGTTAAGTTACTATTTAATGATTTTCTTTATCCTGGTAAGTTTCAAAGGGTTCAAGGGTTTTCAAGTTAGGGTTCGATTCACACGTCGGAGCAACAAAAAATAATGTTGTTTCCAAGTTTGGTTAGGACAATGCAGGCCGATCACCAGCTGTTTGTCTGATAAGAAAGATGATCCATGCGTCGGATGGGCATGTGAAAAGCCGGTCCTGCGCCTGTTCTCTCGCCAGTCGTGTCGGTTTACCGTCCCACTAGGAATTGTATAGCGCACACACTTGGGCAGTATAAAAAGACTCCTGCGTAGCTGTTCTGGTTTCAATAAAATCAGCTACCGACACCGAAATCGGTGAGGGGAGCTATTATTTTATTATAAATTACTGTCTTTGTGTAATTCCAAAGACCTGGGGGCCTATTACAAGCTCTTAATTCCAGCCAGTTTACGCTATACAACATGGCTGCCTGGAATTTTCGTATTACGATCACATAATAACTGTATGATGACAGCTAGTCAGCGGACACGTGACACTTGACTTGCTTCCGAATGTCACTTTTAGACAACCAAACTAGAGTGGATTCAGTACAACATGTCGCTGTTATATGAAAAAGAACAAGGCAGTTTAAGACCGTATTATTGAATTGCCTGGGGTTCCAGGCAATTCAATGTAAAAAGGCTGGTATTGTAAAAGATCATAATATGGCCCCTGACGTTTATTTGCAAAGGATGTCTGTATTCGTATGTGATAGGGCTCACTCAAACAACATGTTTGTTCAAAACACGGCCTCGGTTGATGTTTACTTTCCAAATTTTGGGTTTATCGCTTTTTATTTACTTGCAAATTGAAAACGGACGACAATTAAGCTGCCTTTAAAATTTTTAAATGGAATTCGAACCGTTTCATATTTTGATAACTATTTAAAACTATTGTGCGTACGTCCAGTTTTACCCGACTTCGGCGAAGCCAAAAGGAAGGGTAATGATTTTGGCAGTCTATGTATATGTCGCAGTCATCTAATTAAATCAGCTATTTCATTGAGTGACTAGCGTTTTTATCGAATGACGACATTTAATTGAAAGACTAGGCCGAACATTGATTGTGCAATCGTCACTCAACGTCCAATTAGTTAGCGGATTGTAACATAGCCCTTATATGAGAGCGGACATAAAATCAGTCAGCTGACTGAATTTTCCCAAAAGCGAATCTATCAACCCCGACTCCACGTAGTACTTGTCTGTCAACCCCTAGAGTGTATATTTAAGCGCGGAGGCGCGGAATGTGGTTGATGTCATTCGTTACGCATGGGCGAAGGGGCTGCATTTCCCGCAGCGCCGGAGACGTGTCAGACCGACATTGTCCCAAAAACAAATCTATCAACTCCGACTCCACGTAGAACTTGTCTGTTTTATCTAACCTCTAAACTACAACTGTAAATATTTTCTTAACTAGTGGTTGCTGAGTAGAGGGGAGGGTAGGGGGGATTTCCTTTGTCCCCTTACCGCCGTCTCCACCTTTCTCCCCTGTTTTACTCCTGGAAATATCCCGGAAACACAGACATAACCTCAAAACTTCAACCATAAATATCTTCCAAACTAGTAGTCTCCTAAAGGTGGGAGTGGTAGGGGGAGTTCTCCCCCTCCCCTCCTCCCCTCCTCCCCTCCCCCCCTCCACCCCCCAATTAAGAGGGATTTATACTAAATTTTTTCCAGCTCCTCCTTTTTTGGAAGTCGGTTAAAAAATCGAAAAATTATTCGCTAACACACATAAAAAAAACCTACTTATTCATCGAATTGAGAAAGCTCCTCCTTTTTTGGAAGTCGGTTAAAAAATCGGACTAAATGACGTTCAGTCAATGACTACATGACTACTACATGACGTTCAATCAATGTTCAGTCAAGACATTGGACGTTACAATAAACAACTTGACGAGTAGTCCTTTAGACTTTCAATTAAATGTCGTCATTCGATAAAAACGCTAGTCACTCAATGAAATAGCTGATTTAATTAGATGACTGCGACATATATATGTATGTATGTATGTATGTATGTATGTATGTATGTATGTATGTATGTTCCCTCGCAGCGGCTAAACTACTAGTCCGATTTTGATGAATGAGGTGTCAATTGATTCATATTAATGCCGCAAGTAACATAGGCTATATAATTTTTTTTTTAATTTTGGACTTTGAAAATTATACCTCAAAAACTATCTCCAAAAAAAATTAGTTTTTTAATCTTTTTTTTTTATCACTGTGTACGTTTTTCATTTGAAGTTTAAATATATTCATTATTGTCTAATTCTCTATTTTTTAAGAATAATATTCCGGTGAGAATTTTGAAGTGTGTACACGAATATGTGAAAATCTTGTTGATTTTGGTTTGTTTACGTTTAAGTTAAATTTAAAAGGGACGTACTAAAGCGTTTAGATGTCACATGATGCCCAGCAGGCATTCACACAAGCTGGCCTTCTTCCTTATATACTACCAAAGGAATAACTGGTCAATACGTCTTGGCCAACCAGGAGATCTGATACAGACTTTATCATACAGTCTCATTTTTACATACCTTTACGACCTCGGTAGCGCAATAGTTGAGCGCGTTGGTGCTCAAACGCACGGAGAGGTCGCGGGTTCGAATACCGTAGAGGAAACAAAAGTTTTCAATGTTCCTGGGTCATGGATGTGTATTAAATTTGTGTATATTATAATAAAAATCCTAAATACGTGTATAGTATAAGAGCATTAAATATATTTTTGTTGTCTGGTACCTGTAACACAAGTTCTTCGGATACTTAGCTCGGGGCCAGATTGACCTGGTGTGAAGCGTCCATAGATATAATTAATAAATCCTCGAAATCATCGAACCTGCACCCTTTCGAGTGCTAATGAACAGTCTACCGACTAGACCACTGGCGTTCTAATTTAATCCCAAGAACTAGTCATTAGCAGCGTAACAACTTAGTTTTGGGATGACGTGGGCGTTTCCAGTAAATACTAGATCAGGGTAGTGTTGAGTTGCAGGCAGGAAGATGCTAATCTTTGCGAATATTCAATTTACAACAGTCATTGACTTATGCCCGTGACGACAACGACAAAACTGCACGGTCACAGTAGACATAATATTAAATAATATGTCGAAATTTCATGATTACGTAGAAGACTACACTTTTATTTCACAGTCATCCTGTACGAAAACTAAAACGTAGGTGTTTCCGACGTAATATATGTGGCAGTCAGAACTCTTAACTAATCATAAGTAGATAATTTTAACTAATAAAACCAGTCAAAAGTATTTTTGCAATGGAGAATGTTACTAGGTATACAAAATTAATTAAAACTGTTGTCAAAAAATGTTAATTATATGTATACACTAGATTTATTTCATTAAAGCCTAGTAATAATGAGTTCACAGACAGTGTTGTAAAATTTGAACGTCGAGAATTTGAAACAAGTCTTCGAAACTACATGACGTACCTATTGTAATATAGCAAAACACAAACTACTTGCACTTTATTTGTTATTTTACATTAATTATTACTTAAAATACACGACCGGTTTCGACATAGTCATCATTAGGTGTAGGTAGAATTGAATTTTTAAATTATTTGTAAATATTGTGCAGAGTTGTCAGCATCAAGACGTATTGTAATATTTTTTCAGACATATTATTTATTTTCAACAAAGTTTACGGAGAGCTAAAAATAAAAATTAGTGAACAATTACTTAAAAGACTGGGTAAGAGGTTTCTATAGTATAATATAGTCATCAGCTAATATAGTCTTAAGCACTTATAATAGAATGTAAATACTAATATAGTTCTTAAGAAATTTGTTACTAACACTATGGGCACCTAGACCGAAATAAATGCATTTTATTTTATTTATTTTAATATGTTATGTACTGCAACATATACAGTACTGAAGTAGAGTAAGGTTCAGAATAATTTCATTCCTATCGACTCCTAGCCCTTATCTTTTGAATAAAAACCTGTTTTCAGTACGGACTCTCTAGTCCGTAGCATTTCCCAGGCATTTGTTTAAGAGTATGGCACTCCCATAATAAAGGATAGCAGGAATCTAATCCCGGAACATCTTTTATGTAATAATTCAGGTGAAACGAACTTAGCATCTCTACATCAACTTACCTACACTCTACAGTGTGGCTCTACTCGTTCTAGAACAGACTTCACTCTTGATTTATTTTGTACATTTTATACTCGGAATAATTAAGCTCTCGACTGTAGATCTAAATTTAGCTATCTCAATCACTCGCTCAATAGTTAACCGCTAGTTCTCAGTAGTTGTTAACCATTGTTGTATAACAGGTTTACGGTTATTGGATATGAGTTAAACTTTTATTTTCAGTAGGTCCGCAAAGCAACGTTAATCTCTGGGTTTTCACTTGTATCACTGACATTGCTTTAGATACATATTTCATATGCCTAAAAAGGCTACCTTAAATTCAATGGCCTCAGACGGTGATTCTAGAAAACTTACTACTTTTAAGCCAATTAATTCCGTATTTTACGAGGTGTATTCTAAATGACTATTGCATTTAATTATTATTATTAATGTCCGAGACGTATCTCAAGGTTGTAGTCTGGTTGAATCTGCTATTCGATTGAATGACTAGCATTAAATTCTATTTTCACCAACTCAATGAATCCTAGAATAAGACAGATATTTAATATTTTATTTTTTAACTTCTAAATTTCCGAATGTGTACTATTATAACGCACATTAAAGTAAATTAATCAAAAAATATATCAACACATTGCTACTGTACGAGTTGACGGCATAAATGGCCACGCTAGTCATTCAATCAAACAAGATGACCACGACATATACACTAATCAATCAGATTAGAATTTCATATTATGTTATAGAGATATGCGTATTTTTGTATCACTTAATAAAAAAACGACTAGTGGCTCTCCATGCAGTAAACAAGCATTATCAGTTTATTTTATTATATGACCTTATAGATATGCGTAATGATTGCAATCAAACTCTATTACAGTCTGTTATGACTGTAGCGCCGGGCATGACACAGAAGTGTCGGACGAAATATAAAATACACTGGATAAATTGACGAACTATTACGGAAACAAAGAATTAAAAAATGTTTTAACATCGCTTATATTTTGCCAGAATAAAAACTTTTAAATTTCTAATTATTCAATTTCTATTCCATGTCAAAGCAACAGATTCAAAATATTAATGTAATTGTGCATCTATCAGCTATTTTTATCCCATCTTTCTCAGTACGCACAAAATGCTGTAAGAAAATTATTTTCAGTAATAAGCATCCTTGTTTTATTTTTTTATGTATGTGGATTATAATAATTATGTGTGTGCAGTGTGCAATCAAATTGTTAAATAAATAAAAAATACTGTTACGTTTTTGCTATTGCAATAGACATTGATCGCCATTTTTACGTAAAAGCCCAGTAATATAGAGTGCAAACAGGATTTAAAATTGAACGATAGGTATGTGGATTACTGGCTGACAGGATAATTCCGGGGTGAAATATGGACGTGTCTATAAAATACCGAATTCACCAAACTGGTAGCTGACACTTATGTGATTTTTGTTTATGAATCAACATGACTGTTATCTCCCAATGTAAAGACAATGTAGGAAACTTTAAACTATAAAAAATATTATTGCAACCACCACTACAGATTGGAATAGGTATGTTATATATTATAGACTTTTAATAGAATTGAGGCAATTGGTATATTATTTATAGCGTTAAAAAATCAGTTATGATAACTTTGTGATATGATTATACTACCTTTTTTGGAAATGATTTTTTTATTGTCAAAAACTTTCTTTTCACCATTTATTAATTGTATACAATACATTTCTAGACTGAGCTAAGGTAATAAATAATATCCCAATTGTTAGTGTAACTATTATTTTTGTATCCACTTTAGGTAAGAATGATATAGGTATAAAATATAATGCCCGTCAATATAATTAATATTCCCATTAATCATATTGTTATATGGAAATTAAAATCCTTATTTAAAGCTTTACTACATATGCACCATTTCTGGCATATTTCTCACAGCTAATACCTGGATGTAGGTAATATCAAAAAGGCTAATATTTTAGGTTTCCCACATGCGAATGACGTCATAAATCAGGACACAATAGTCGAGGAGAGCCGCGGGTTTTAATCATATAGCGCAGACAAGTTGCGGTCGATCGCTCCTATCTCGCGGGCAAATCGATTTTATTATCGAGTTTAGCGACGGAATTGCTTGTAAGATTTAAGTTTTGCTGCAGTATCGCTGTGCGTAGATACAAAACAAGATATATTTTCCGCAATATATAAAAATAAGTATATGAGTGAATGAATGAATGGAATGAGTGAAAAAGTATTAATTCAGTAACAAAAACAACATCGTCATCATCATCATCAGTCTGAAGACGTCCACTGCTGAACATAGGCCTCCCCCAAGGACTTCCATGGACGTGGAAGTCCTTGATAAGTCAACACTCGTAACACGCACTGATTGAAGACTTTCGTCTTTAAGGGCAGAGGTATTTTGGACGAATAGATATACCGCAGTTAACCGAACAAATACAACTATTACAAATAACTATCTGCCAAACTGTATAGCAGTATTGAAACTGTATTGAAACGTATGTTATTGAATGTAATGTAGGTTCTTGATGGAAATTCATGTTATATAGTAATACACACGATGACAATGTGGAAACCGATCGTGTATTTTAACAAATTATTAATGTAAAACAACTAATAAAGTGGAAAAAGTGTGTATAATATATAGTTTGTGTATAATATTTCAATATACGTATACATACATAATTGTATTAAAACGGTTTTATGAAACCGCGCAGGTGCAAAATATATAATTAAAGAGTTACTTATCTCATCTAATAACAGCGTTTCTACCCGGGGACGGTGGCCGGTTTCATTTAAACCAGAGGCGCTATGCAGGAGATTTTTATTGTAACTGTGTGTGCACAATACACAGTAGCATTCTCTCGTAAACCAGTGTATGAGCGACACGACTTAGAAGTGGCACAGGATCGTCTATGATTACCCCTCCGACGCATGTATCATTTTCGTTCTTAAATAAGGTGATCAGCCTGAAATTATTTTTTTTGTTCTAACTCATACCCCGGGTAGGAGTGACAAGCTAAAAAAATGATCCCGTGGACCATTAGGACCATTCTTTTAGACTTATAATATTATATAATCTTATATATAAAAATGAATTGTTGTTCGTTAGTCTCACTAAAACTTGAGAACGGCTGAACCGATTCGGCTATTTTTAGTCTTGAAATGTTCGTGGAAGTCCAGGGAAGGCTTAAACGGTTTGTATGCTCAACGAAGGGGGCACGGGTCAACTAGTAGTAAAAAGAAATCCCGCGCGAACCGTACCTTTTCCGAAGATAAAATATTTCATCAAAATTCGCCTAGTAGTTTTAATATAAATGAGTAAGAAACCATCTATGGATACCTGCGAACTTTTGCGTTTATAATATTAGAATAAAATTCGTAGGATTAAACGAACATAGTATTACACATTATTATGAGTATGTAGACACAGTTTTTAGTCTCGTTATGTAAACGCGTTAACCTGTTAGCTGTTTATACCTATGAGGAGAGATCCGTCTTTTTTGACGTACAATGAATCTATTCTCGATCTTCAATGTTTGTTCCAGTTAAATCGATCACTGTCGTAAAACACACTGTGTATATCAGTACATTGACCTGCCGAATTTCGGAGTTCACTCACTTGTTCTTATCAAGCGCCAGGAAATTCTTAACGCGTCTTATCTTTGTTTACTCGCTTAATTACACATCTTTTATAATAATTTTTGAGGTTATGTTAAATGAATAAAATTACTTCTCAGATTATGAGACCATATACAGAATTCAATTCAAAATATTTTATTTCCAAGTTAAACTTAATAAGCTATTTTCGGAAAGTCAACAAAAATGCTACCACCGGTTCAACCCTAGCCCGCCGAAAAGATCGCATGGGATGATGTCACTAAAGATAAATAAAAAAAAAAACACTTAGCGTGTCACATTCTTATCGTACCTAACAAACGACCTGATAACCTTGATGAACTGAAGAGAAAGATTTCCACCAAACATAGCTAATAACACTCCGACTGATATACCTTTCAAACAAAAAAAACCACATTAAAATCGGATAATCCGTTTGGGAGCTACGACGCCACAGACATGCACATTTACCCCATCGTTTTTGCGTCGAGGGTTAAAAATACAAAATCGCAAATCGCTGTGCCAATGTCAGTTGGAGCCTTAGGGTATAAATAATGGGAATGATATATATTATTTAATCCATTACCCAGAAAATGGTTTCTTCAGCGGGATTCCAACCCGCGACCTCGCGCTCGAACACCAAGGCGCTCCACCACTGCGCTACTGAGGTCGCCACAAGGAATGACTTCTTCAGAAACCAAGTAATATTTTAATTTCAATGTCAAATAATAATTGAAACAAAAGCACTGTGGCTTTTGTTTTTGTTAATCCTTCTTGTCTCTTTCTCATTTTATAAAACTCTAAGCTGACTTGAAACAAGAGCTTATTAAGATTATTTATATTTTTAAAGTGATGGTCATTAATCTACATTTCTTCGTCATAATAATTATAGATCTGGGTTTTGATAAATTAATAGTCAGCAGTTATGATTATTAGCATTTATAACAAAATTATTTTATGTGCCATGTATAAAATAGCTAATTAGAATAATAGTTATTTTTCCAAAACCCAGAAAACATACAGAAATTATTAGTTTATAATTATTAGTTAATAATTAGTTTTAATTTTAAAACTTCCTTACACAATATTGCAAAATGATATTAATTGATCTGTAGGTTCTTGGTGGAAATTCACATTATCATATCATCAGGGCCCTAATTCTCAGGCTTCGAACTTAGTTTTTACTATCTGTCTGTCCCGCTCATGCAAATGAGATTTAGCGCGCGTGCGAGCGGGATATACTAATATTCGAAACTAAGTTTCAGGCCTGAGAATTAAGGCCCATGGCCTTAATTCTCAGGCAGTAGCAATGCTTTGTCGCGGGTGTATGTGTTCCTGCGGCTCTACCAACGAGGGTAGTGACGAAGTAGCGCCGAGTTTTTAGTGGGTAGGCGGGCGGCGAGTCCCACATACCCGCGGTAGTAGTCCATCTACCATAGGATGCGTAATGTCAATTTCTCGGCGGAAAAGTGTGTGTAGCTATGCTGATGATGATTTAATCGATACCGGTCGTGTATCTTATCTTCTTCTCTCTTCTCTTCTCTCTTATATAGAAAAATGAATTGCTATTCGTTAGTCTCGCTAAAACTCGAGAACGGCTGAACCGATTTGGCTTTTTTTAGTCTTGAAATATTTGTGGAAGTCTCGGGAAAGTTTAAACGGTTCATCACAAACTGTTTCTATGCTCAACGAAGTGGGAACGGGTCATTTATAATAATTAATGTAAAACAACCAACGAAGTGGGTAAAAGTGCTAGTAGTTTGTGTATTTCTATGCAATATGAACCTTCACAGAAAATTGGTTTTATCTTAACCTCGGTCATTACGAGCCTGGGTCAGGAACATCTTTGTTTAACTACCGTAAATTTGTTTTATGTACGTATTGTTGCGAGCTGCGGTGGGATATGAATAGACCAATATCAGATTTTCAAATATAAACGACATATATTTCATAGCGTAGGTGAGATGAAGCGATATTTGTAAGTCCATATTATTATGTGGTTGATGTAATCAGTGGGTGAGTTTTATTTTAAATGCGTTTCGTCGCTATATTATCGCTTCCGTGGTCTAATGGTTTAAAGCCTAGCTTTCAACTCGGAATTCGTAGGTTCGATACCCACGTTGGAGCAACAAAATATGTTGTCTTTAAGTTTGGTTAGGCAATGCAGGCTGACCACCTGATTGTCTGATAAGAAAGATGATCCATGCGTCGGATAGGCATGTAAAAATTCGGTCCAGTTCCTGATCTCCCGCCAGTCGTATCGACTATCCGTCCCTCTGGGCTACGAGAGTGAAGGGAGAGAGAGTGTGCTACTGTTTATTGCGCACACACTTGGGCATTATAAAATAGCTTCTGCGTAGTGAATTCAATGAAACCGGCCACCGTCTCCGAAATCGGTATGAAAGGCAATAATATTATTATAGTTAAAGCCTTGCCAAAATCAATATATTTTAATATTATATGCAAAAAGCTGACTCTCTAGATTAATACATATATCATAATATATGCTTTAAAAAGCTTTTATTCAACTTGAAATGGGAACGGTGGAATGATATAAATTTTTAAGCTATCTTTAACTTATTGAGCTAAAATTTTTATCCTGAAAACGTAGAACTTATAGTGGGATATGGTATTTTACCACACATAAATTATGTACAATTAATCTATGGTATAACGCGGATGGAGTGTATTACAAGCTAGTTATTATTTCACCAATATAAGTAGAATACATTACGATAAAAACGTTGACATCTCGTAACGAATTTCTTAAATAAACAGAGAATTTTGTTTATACTTTATATAACGCATGTTAAAGGCAAGCCTCGCTCCAAATGACACGCCTGCGTTAAGACGCGAGTGCTGTTTATATTTCAACGCCATCTTAGAATTTAGGCTCGCACAGAAAATGCACGTTTCTTAAACGTGAAGTTTTTCGTTCCAAGTAGTTTTTAGAGTTCCGGAGCCAAATGGCAAAAAACGGACCCTTATAGATTCGTCATGTTGGTCTGACGGTCCGTAAGTCACAGTCACTTTTTTAAGAAACTATATGTAAATACTGTTCCTTGATTGATTGATAAATGACAAGATTTTGGTAAATATATGTATTCGGTGTACCGTACTAGGATTTTCATACAAATATAGATGTACATTATCATGCAAACTTCTACCGCAAATTTGTTTCAACGCGATTTATTAGATAATTAGTGTTTTTAATACGTTATGAATCGTAAACCGCATTTTATCTTTTATTCAATCAACTGAAATATGAAATAAAGGAAACCTTTATTTGATAAACACGAACCATATATTATGAAACTTGCTGCTACGGAACCTTTTATGCGCGAGTCCATTCGCACTTGGCAGCTTTTATTATAATATTTATTAATTACTAGATATTCCCCGCTACTTCGTACGTGTAAAATGTAAATGTAATGTGTCTAAAAATTAGCCTATATTAATCCAGCATGTTAACTTCTTTCTTACCAAATTTCATCAAAATCTGTTCAGTAGATTTTGAGTGAAAAAGACACAAACTCACTCACAAACTTTAGCTTTTATTATAATATGAAGTGTGAAAGTGTGATTCTTCGATTTAATTATCAATTAAACCTTTAACCAAAAATTATAATTTTCATTTCAGAAGTAAATTTTAATTCGCGACAGGAACTAGAAGAAATGTTTATTTTTATTGGTAACATTCTAAGAGAGTGTTTCACCAAGCAATGTTAAAGTTAACACCATGTTAAATATCATGTTATCCTTCTCGTATTTCCTGTCAATGAATGAGATGACATGGTATTTTAACATGACGTTAACTTTAACATTGCTTGGTGAAACACGGCCTTAGCTTGTAAAATAATAGGCATATAGAGCGCAGCAACATCTGGGTGAAGCCAACTAACATAAAATGGGAATACAATATAATGAAAAAATATCAATTATAAGAATTAAAAAAAAACACCAATTCCCGAAATTTGAATGGTGCCTAAAAAACGATCTTTATAATATAATTTATCTTTATTACTATTCATTTTATCGTACAAGTTATTTTAGACAACCGTCTTATTTCTAGAAACAGTCATCTGGTAACGTTATGATTATATTTATTTACATTTTACACCATAATCCATAACCGGACGCGTGAGCTAAAATAAGATATAGACTTATCTTAAAATTGCACTTAACCAAGACGTAACCACATTTAACTGACAGTTATTATAAATAAAGAACCGGTGAGACTGGCATGATTACATCGATGTAACACTAGATTAAGATAAAGAAAATATTAATTAAATTAAAAACTTAGGAGCCATCCATATATTACGTCGCATGTTAGTTAGGGGGAAAATGATTTAAATGTGACATTGTGTGACCAGTGGCCAAAAGCTGTGTGACTGTAAATTTGATTTTTTTTGTTATCAAATATTTTGATAACAAAAAAAAAACTATGCGTGTATGTGAAAAATATGTTTCAATCGATCAACAAAAGGAGAGATTATAATTTCCTAAATTTCGTGTGACGTAATTCATAAATGGTCCATCTATACTTATAATAAAACTGTAGAGAGGTCAATTCTGTACATTGAATATTTTTTCAAAATACATATTGGAGGATGATTGGCGATCGATACTGATGCCAAAAAAACAATTAGTAAAATTTTTGTCTGTCTGTCTGTCTGTCTGTCTGTCTGTCTGTCTGTATGTGCACGACTACTGAAGGGATTTTAACCAAACTTGGTACGATTGTAGCCCATATTCCTGGGCAGGTTATAGGCTATATAACATAACGCTACAATACATAGGAGCCGAGCAGTGACGATAAATTTGAAGCAAGTCGGATGAATTTCGCGCGCGCGGCCTGCGGTCGAACGGTTCGTGCGGGGGGCGCGGGGGGATCGCTTAGACGGTGACGCGAAGCAATAGAACGTGGCACTAAAGTAGATTAGAACATCAAATAAGTACCTAACTATCAGGTTTTTTTTTCTGGGAAAACAGTGTTTTCACAGTGTCATAATAATATATAAATTGTATTTTTGAACTTGCTTCACAAATTGAAATAAATTATCATTTATTTTAGTACGATTGTAGTCCATACTCCTGAGCAGGTTATAGGCTATATAACATAACGCTACGATACATAGGAGCCGAGCAGTGACGATAAATTTGAAGCAAGTCGGATGAATTTTGCGCGCGCGGCCTGCTGACGAACGGATCGTGCGTGGGGCGCGGGGGGATCGCTTACACAGTGACGCGAAGCAATAGAACGAACATGAAATAACCTAACCTAACTAACAGGATTTTTTTTTCTGGGAAGACAAATGTTTCCACAGTGTCATAATAGTTAACATAAAAAATGTATTTTTGAACTTGCTTCACAAATTGAAATAAATTATCATTTATTGTATAAAATCAACTTAATTACCTAACTGTATTATTAAAAGAATGCCTTTCGCGATAAACTAAAAGAACGGGCAATTAAGCGGTTTTGGAAAGCTATTTATTTTATACCATCACGGTATTAATCCTTATCATTTTAATACGTTAGTTGGCTTAAGCATTCCATGAAGACTATATTTGCCCTTTATACCATGCAAATATAATGAATAGTTTAGGAAATATAGCAAAATTAAAATCGTTTCGCCGTGATTCGACCGGGCGCCGCCGGCTGCTACGTCTTACGTCCGAGCCGGGCTGGTGTAGTGTAGGTATCAGATGCTGGTAGGTAGGAATTTTGGCGAAGGTCAACCAAAGGAACTCCACCCCACTTTTTTTGTCTGTTTGTCGGTGCATTTGTGCACGCTAATCTCAGAAACGGCTTATCCGATTTAGATGTGGTTCAATCATATTATAATGTAGTAATCTTGACTTAATATTTATTAATTCATCTCAATCGGTTCATAAATAAAAAAATTACGACAGTTAAAAAAAATTGCTGGACGTTTGTATGAAGCGCGGCGGGAACCGCGCTGCTTCAACCATTCAAATTAAAACTTTTTTTATTTTATATTTTCTTTAAAACTAAATTTCATTTATTTTAAATTATTATTATTATACTTACGGTAGGTGATTAAAAAAACGCCACTAAAACCGATCGGCCTAACTCTCCAAACTGATTCGATTTTGATTCAGATTCGATCGTGCCGCGTACTCCCGAATAAATTGACGTTTGTTTATTTCTAACGGTTTTCTTTATCCTAATTAGTTCCAAAGTAATCTATCAAATAAAACACCAAAAACCTTTGAGATCGAGCTGATTCGATTCTGGGTTTTGTCGAGAGTAAGCCTGCTGGATCCTCGACGGGGCCGGGCGTTTCGTTTTAAATACCTTAGTAATTGCAAAATAAGTTTCAATTTAATACCTCAAAACATTAATGACAAAAACGGTAGTAAGTTCAAAAAAAGAATTAAAATATTTTAATGGTTTCGCAATTTATCCCATGTCGGCACTATGACGTTGCTTCATATCAAATTCTGAGTACCCGGGAAGTAACCTTTAGGTTTCGGTTCCCTTTGAAGTGTCGAAAATTACGAAAATTAGCGACATAAACGGCTGAATCTTTGGGTAGATGTGGCTAAGAAGTCTGTTTTTAGGATCTTCTGTCCCTTCTGGCTGTGAACCAGAAGGGACAGAAGATCCTGAGTATTTAAAATGATTTTTATTTTTAGCTCGATACCTACACGTATTAAAGTTTTGACACCCAGACAGACAGACAGACGGACATCGAAGTTTTTTACTAAATTAACGTGAAAAATTGGCTGGGTCTATACGGTGCATTCGAATCCTAACTTCGAATACCTTTGCTGACTTCTACATATTGTTCGAAGACCTACTTTTTTTGCCGAGCTCCGAAAGGATGGGTCTATATTATTATTATACCCTGCATACCAAGAGGCTTGCCGGGTACGTGACTTGCTGGATAGGGATCAACACTGGGATACACTGGGAAGTAACTATTAAATTAGCGAAAGTTGTCAGCGGTTGCGCCAATAAACTAAAAATATATTTAAAAATACTAAAGTGCCCTAAATCACTTTTCCACGCGTACGAAGTCGCGGGCACAGCTAGTATGGACTAAAGACATAAGATTGTATGTAAATAAAATGATCAAAGATTAACATAATATATCTTAATATCTTTTAAAGTACCTACTTATAATTTGCTGATAGTAATCACATATCATACAATGGTAGGTAATATACAACATTAAGAATCTTATAAAACAAACTAATATGTTTATTCATTATTTAAAATAAAACGCAGAATTTATTTGGATCGAACTCATCTTACATTTTAAAATGTTTATAGGGACATGCTTTTAAACTATTTTCTTTGAACATTGTAATATTATTTAATAGATAATTATCAATTTTCATAAAAAGCTTTAACTCAAGTTACACGTACGTAAATTATAAAGCCTATTTTACCCGGATTATTATTACTAATCTATTAATAAATATATAAGTAGAGTTTAGGCGCTACGGTGGATTTTACCTTTAGTTTTCCCTCGTCAGGTAAGAATGCAAATGTTTAAATAAATAAACAAAATAAAAAAATATTTTATTTCTGAATTAATCTTCTTTTTGAAATTGGCTTAACAAAATATAGAAATGTAATTATAATACATCGATGGCACATAAGTCCAGCTATTTATAATATTACTGCACTGTACAGGAACTTAGTCCATGTTGATGTCATCCATTATATTCTTTATTTTCCCACGGGATTCTCTAGCAATTATAAAAGTAAATAAAAAAAAACTTAAAACATTAAACTTTAAGATAATAGATCCGTGCCGATAATTTTTTAAACACAAAAAAAATATAGTAAGATGAAACCCATAAGAAAAGGAGAATATAATACCCCCAGCCCCCGATTCAAGATGGTATCGCTATATATCGCTTACGAAGTTCGAAAACAAAATGACATAAGCTTCGCTAAATGACATACGAATTCGCTCGTCATTTAACGAAGCTTAATATGTCAAATCCCATACATTTTGTTTTCGAACTGCGTAACCGAAAAATAGAGTGGGATCTTGCATCAGGATCCAGTTTCCTTCCCGACCCCAGATCACTATTTCCTTTTCCAATGGGTTTCATCCGACTATTTTTTCCCGCTTTTTGTTGATTTTAAAGGCTTCTACCCTGGTACATAAGGACTACTTACCACTTACCAACTAATGTGACCAATTTCTTTGAATAAATGAATTTGAGTTTGTATTGTATGTCCGAAATCTACCATAAAACATTTTATATTTGGTTATTTGTATTAGGAACAAGCTGTTGGCTCAGTTACAAGCCGTAGTCTTTCTTGACTATGAATATGAAAATAAATAACTACACATACACCTACAATCTACACTTACATACCTACAAGTAGATACACTCTATCTGCCTATTGTTTTATAGTCTAAACTAACTTTAAATTATTTGAAAAGCTTAGAAAAACTTTAAGCTTAAAGTTATAAATGGCTATAAATGGTATTCAAAACGCGAGTTTAGTTTTAATAAATGCATTATAATAAAGGTAAGTCTTCAGGGCTGCGAGACCTGATAAGGGCTGAGCTTGAGCTTTTCACGCTGCCTTAAACGCTTTCAGGGTTTCAACAGCTGCCGTGCTTTTTGTTTTATAGAATATTAAATTTCATAACCATTGTGTAAGAAAAGGCACGATTAGAATAAATATGACCCTAAAGTATCAAAATTACTCCATCGCGATGTTCAAGCTTACACAGTAGAGCTTGAGAGCAAGATCATTTTCTTAATTTTTCTTTGTGTAGTGTAAACGAACAGTTTTGATATTTAATGATACTAGTGGTCGCATTGTGGTCGAAATATTTACCTATAAAACGTTTACTTCTAAATTTTGAAATTTAAAAGAGTTCCTCTGCAGCTTAGATAAAAAATCCGCAGTAGTACAGTTAGTAACAAACGGGAGAGAGAGAATGAAAGATTAATAAACTGAGGTACTGAACACAGACATTTTCTTTATAACATTCAACTTATTTATAACATTTTTTAATGAATACAGGCTGTAATACTATATTATCCCATATATAAATTAGTTAGTAAAATAGTTAGTCTCGCTAAAACTCGAGAACGGCTGAAATGATTTGGCTATTTTTGTTCTTGAAATATTTGTGGAAGTCCCGTAAAGGTTTAAACGGTTTCTATGCTCAACGAGGTGGGCACGGGTCAGCTAGTCTTATATATAAAAATTAATTGCTGTTCGTTAGTCTCGCTAAAACTCGAGAACGGCCGAACCGATTCGGCTCTTTTTAGACTTGAAATATTCGTGTAAGTCCAGGGAAATGCTTAAACGGTTTTTTTTATGCTCATCGAAGTGGGCACGATTCAGCTAGTATATTATAATAATGTAATATGTAATATTACATTATGGTGGTAGGCATCAAATAGTCTCGACGTTCAGAAAACATTTTGTAAAAATTTATTCTGAATAAAATGTTTTGATTTGATTTGATTTATTAATGAGTGATAATACTTTAGGGTGTGTATGGGTCCCGTATACCTTATAGAGTTCCTGTGGAAGTACCAGCGTTGAAATAGTTACTTTTTAAATTAATGTATGGACAAATGTATGATTGTTGTTGGGGCATTTCTCATAGAAACAATAAAGCCAAAATAGCTCCCCTCACCGATTTCGATGTCGGTAGCCGATTTCATTGAAACCAGGCCAGCTACGCAGGAGTTTTTTTATAGTGCCCAAGTGTGTGTGCAATACACAGAAGCACTCTCTCTTCCTTTTACTCTTATAACCCAGTGGGACGGTAAACCGACACGACTAGCAAGAGATCAGGAGCAGGACCGACTTTTTACATGCCCATCCGACGCATGGATCATCTTTCTTGTCAGACAATCAGGTGATCAGCCTGAATTGTCCTAACCAAACTTGAAAACAACATTATTTGTTGTTCCAACGCGGGAATCGAACCCACGACCTCCGGGTCGAGAGCGAAGCTCTGAACCACTAGACCACGGAGGCGTCGTAAGTCTTTCAGCTCTGGTACTTTCACTGTATACTCTACATAGGAGGCACATCACTAATTTCTTTTACACTTTGTATAATAAGCTTTCTGCACACTTTTATCCAAACTACAACTTTACCTTTCATTCTCTGCACACTTTTATACAAACTGCAACTTTACCTTTCATTCTCATAATTTCTTAAAACTCTTTGAGTTTTACGAATTTTGGCTTTTTTAATTAACCATAATTTAGCTTTGAACTGAGAAAGCTTGACAATAGACCCAGCTTGGGTAACCGGTTAGCGTGGTGGTTGATGTGTTAAGCATATTATCGATTATGGCTTTTTCATGGCGTGCGTCAGGCATTTAGGAAATGTTTCGCACAATGTTATTTAGAGCCCATTGTGCGGTGCGGAACGGAAGTTAGATATGCGACAGGTATTACAAACTTAGCAGTTGGCACTTGCGTTTAAGCGATTGCATTTATCTGTAGAGTTTGGTCATACGGTAAAACTATGCGAAATTAAGATCTGTCTATACTAAGTATACAGGATGTGAAACAGTATAACTTTGGGATACGATGAAACTTTACTTGTAGAAATGTATTTTTTTAACCCATTTTTTTTTACCGTTTTTTTGTGACGAGAATAACAAAGCAATATTTATATTTTTAGTATATCTTTTAGAATGAAATACAATCATATTACAAAATTATACTGACTCACCCACCCACGACCAGACCCACGACTACACGACTTGAAGGAATGGTAATCTATTTTACAATTTGATTGACTGCCGAATCTTCTTCGATCTTCTGAAGATCTTGACTGTTCAGTTGTTATGTTCCATTCTAGATCACTGGATATTTAATGTGCTAGTTTTCTCTTTTCCGTTTTTTTTATTGTATGTACGTAATTTGGTTACATTTTTACGCAGTAGGGTATTATGATTTTTAATTTTTATTTTTATTACACCGTGTATACAGTGGGACGGAAGGAATAAATAATTACGTTACTTTATATTTTTTTTATTAACAATATAATATGGCCGCTTTAACCACGTCAATTTCGTCTCGTGCTAATTAATCACAGAATAGTTGTATCTATTACAATATTGTTAATTTATTATGCAGTTTTTTGGCAAGTTTTTACTGACATAAAAAAGTACAAAAATATACCCGTCAAATTGGAGTATGTGTTGAATAACCTTATATACGATAATTCACTCTTTGCACTTAAGGGAACTAGATTTTGAAAATTAATTGTTAATTGCAAAGTTAGGCAGACTTAATCTATAAGATGAAATGCCTTTAAATAAAGATAAAAAAATACGATTATAGACCGACTAAGTAACACGCTGCAGCTATTGCGTGTTACTGTTGATATACAGGAGACAAGCCCACGACCTGCAGGTCGAAACCGACAATGTTCTCACTGTTACATCATGCTGGCATAGTATGACGACCTTTGTAGCTTAGTATTAGTATAGTACGTCCCAGATAAATTTAACCCAAACGTAAACAAACCCGTCTATGACACAACCATAGACAGTGATGCCAATTGGCCATTATTAAAACAATAATTGTTATGTTTGTGGCTATGAATCCATAGACTTTATTCTACAATTGTAGAATAAAGTCTATAGTCTATAGATTCATAGCCACAAATGCCGATCGGCGGTGTCAAAAACGGCGTATTTTTACAGAGAAAGTTTTTCGTTTGATGTTTAAACATATTAATTATTGTTTCATTGTTATAAAATGTATTGGCTAATGAAGTATGATCCTTATTCCGATAAAAGTGTTAATAAGTGTGCACAATAAGTAAATATGTGAATATTTTGGTGTTTTTGTTTTTTTTACGTTTGAGTTAAATAGTTGTTCTAATTATTATAATATAATTATCTGTCGTAATATAGTTGAGCACGTCGGTGTTTAAGCTGATAAGCTAAATACTTTGGGGATGCTTACGTCCAGTAGTGATCATCATAGCTAAATAATGATGATGATAGCACGAATCAAATATTCGTCATCCCAAAGTGTATAAAATGTATTCCTGATTCGAGACTCACATAAATATTAATAAGACTAGGTCGCATACCGCTTATAGACTGGAAAATGAACATATCCAAAAGTGAACCGAATCGATAGCGCTAAATGCTATTTCAGGGCACATCACAAATCTATTCTGAGTTATTTAGCGTGTATTATTCACACGCTGCTTCTGGAAATGTCAGGCTGTAGTGGGTCAGAAGTGGGTTTATTTAAAAACGACCCATTAATGTTGCAGGCTATACTCGGCCGATCGAACTGGCTATTATGGGAGTTCGGAAATTCAGCCTTTTCCTGCGCCGCCATAATGTCAGCGTTGATTAAAAGCCAAGTAATTAAAGTTCTGTCTGTTTATGTTACCCTGGTGTGGCTGTTTGGGATATTATATCGCTTATTGAATTATTGTTTAGTATTAGTTGATTTGGATGTTTGTAAGCTTCGCAGATTTTAGGCCTCTGTATGAGCGACTGATTGATATAATATGCTACTTTTAAATTGCACCTTTTATATTATTATCGTTGTATGCACTACAAATTATTAGTATAAATTAATTATAATCAAAATACATTGACTTGTTATATTACCACGAAACAAGGATAGTTTACCAATTTTTCGTGGTTCAAACTGTTTGCATGGCACCGATATATTAAACATAATTTTACAGATTTTATCTCCTCATTTAGCAGGCTGTACAAAATTTTAAATTTGCTCTTGAGCTCTTGCGCGATTAAATAGTTTCAAGTTAACGTAAAATTTAATTTGCCACCGGTACAGAGTACATTTGAAATCGCCCGCACTAATACATTTTCTTCTTGTTCCAGGTAGAATTATGCAATAAATTGCGAGAAGTTCTTTGAGTCAATTTTTCCCGAAGTAATGTGGAAGAAACGTAAGTCATAGACTTAAGAAACTAAAATCTTTTGCACGTATTTCTTTTGCTGGGATTTTCAAGAAATACTTCGCTTGGATTTTTATTTCGCCTGACTGCGAAAGAGTATGTAATACGAATGTACAATGTATGTATGTTTTTGGATGAAACGTTAGCAGTCAGGTTTTTTGTTAAAATTTATATTTATGTGTGGTCTAGTTACAAAGTAAGACATTGACGGGTACTAATATAATCTTGTTTAAATTTTATATCTTTAAAACGATAAAAATATTTTTTTATACAATTTCTTTATGAACTACTAGCTTTTGCCGCGGCTCCTCCCGCGTTCAAACAGTATCCCACGAGCACGAGAACACTGCCTATTTCGGGATAAAAAGTAGCATCAATATTGGTCCAGCCCTATGACATTTGGAAGTAACACACGTAAACTTTCGCCTATAAGATAATGTGATAATTCTGAGTGCGATATCTTAATTATTTATTTTAGTTAAATATAACCTATTCCGTGTTATTATTATGTTATATTATAGTTATTATCGAATGGATGAAGGTGAAATGTAGCAAAATTCTGATTTCGAAAACATTTTGTTCAAACTGTCACTTACACATTTTAGAATACGTTGTAACGTATTAAGTTTGTTAATCTAAAGATCCGTCTCTAGAATCAATGCATGTACTTAATACGTTGCTACATAACCTAAAATTTTTAAGTGACAGTTTAAACTTCATTTTCTAGTTAAACATTTTTGCGATATATCACCTTCATTCATTAATTTCTCAGGTTAATGATTTATGTTAACAATTTAGCAGAAAACATAGCTTAGATTAAACGTTTCGTTGATGGTGGTTTTAATAGGGCATAATACATTCAGGGTGAGAATAAAATTAGCACGGTGAAAAATGTTAACGGTTTCTTTAATGCCTTGTAAACGTGTAATGGCCTCTTTTTACCCCTGACGAAAACAGAGGAGTGTATATGCTTGACGTGTCTCTGTGTCTGTGTGGCATCGTAGCCTCAAAAGGATATACCGACCTTTTTTTTGTTTGAAAGATGTCGTAATCTTTTAGATATAATTTATCATCTTTAGTTCGTTGGTTGAAAATTAAAAAAAATACAAAGGCTTTTTTTTCTCCAAAATAATAATAAATAATAATATCTATGGACGCTTCACACCACGTCAATCTGGCCCTGTGCTAAGTATCCGAAGAACTTGTGTTACAGGTACCAGACAACGGAAATATATTTAATACTTTTATACTATACACATATTTAAGATTTTTATTATATTATACACAAATTTAATACACATCCATGACCCAGGAACATTGAAAACTTTTTGTTCCTTCGGCGGGATTCGAACCCGCGACCTTTCGTTCGAGCGCCAACGCGCTCAACCACTGCGCTACGGAGGTCGTCAAAAATTTTAATTTTATTTATAGCTATGTCATTATTAATTAAGATTAATAAAGAAACATCACGCACATATTATTTGAGGCAACAACCTTATCGTCTAGGAGCCCATGAATGCCAGACTTTCGTTATAGTATAAAAGCTAAAATTTTCTGATCTCATACTCCCAACACAGGTAAGAATGATGGCCAATAATTATGATTGATTTTTAATTTAACATTCTGAAGGTAATACCAGAAAATCAACCTTTATACTATGACGAAAGTAGTTTTTTTTCACACCTTTACTACCGTTTATCTCCCAAAGCCACCCAGACCCAAACTTCATAATTGGCCATCATTCTTACCTGTGTTGGGAGCATGAGATCAGAAATTTTCAGCTTTTATACTACACTGTTCCCGCGACTTCGTTCGCGTGGTTTTTGAGTGACTTTAGCCGTTTATGCAGCGCCCGCAACGAAAGTACCTAAATGTAATTAATTTTCCCCGTTTTTGCAATATTTATCACTGACGCTTCGCTCCTATTGGTCGCAGCGTAATGTTCTATAGCCTAAAACCTTCTTCCATAAATGGACTATCCAACAAAAAAAGAATTTTTAAATCGGACTCGTAGTTCCTGAGATTAGCGCGTTTAAACAAACAAACAAACTATTCCGCTTTATAATATTAGTATAGATATAACGAAAGTCTGTGCGTTCACGAGCTCTGGCTCATTTACGTATTGTCAGGTAAGGTCTTCGCTGTCATCTTATTTTTATTAATTAAAAGAATATTTCGAAAATATAAGAATAATAATATCTATGGACGCTTCATACCACGTCAATCTGGCCCCATGCTAAGTAGGTATCCGAAGAACTTGTACATGTACCAGACAACGGTAATATATATTTAATAGTTTAATATTATACACATATTTCAGATTTTTATTATATTAATACACAAATTTAATACACATCCATGACTCAGGAACATTTAAAACTTTTTGTTCCCTCGGCGGGATTCGAACCCGCGACCTCCGAGTCAAGAGCCAAGCTCTGAACCACTAGACCACGGAGGCGTCAAATATAAATTAACTAAATATTCTTGATCTTAATATTGGGGATCCATATTGTGCAAATCCACATTTGTAAAAACTTGTCATGTGGTAAATCTGTTCAAGCATATAGAATTACCAAACAAACAGGAATTTGAGATGACGTTTGTCTTTGGGCTTCCTAAACAAAACAGAATATACAAAAAAGAAATGTATAATACAACTGTAAAAATGGTTACAACTCTTATATTTATTTTTAAGTAGATAACATTTTTCACTGCCTTTCTTGACTTAGCTTCATTTTAAGCTCATAAAACCATGTCGTATATACTGTACTTTTGAATTCTTATGGAATATTGTTCATGATTCGAAAATCTAGGCGGTAGTCACGGGTTCGAATCCTTTCTCGAAATGGACGTAGTATACTGGCTGACTGGTGAGACATGTGCAATACTTACGGAGAGTACTCGGTACTCGATACCCATTATAAATATGTCTAGGCAAGTAGGCATACCTATGTAGCCAGCGCGGCACCCCGGCGGCGGCGTGCGACATCAACGTAGGTAGTACAGTCGCGTTCCTACGCGCGGTGTCCATGCGTTGGGTAAAGAATTGTTCAAGTGTAAGATACATTTACTCAGTGATTAATTGATATATTATTTTTTTCATCTCATATAGCCAAATATCACGTCCTCAAGTATTGCTCATGTCTCAACAGTCGCACTGTATGTATCCATGGATTATATTATTTATTTATAGGCATTTTAATATTCAAATTACTAAAGAATTATTATTATGAATGAAGCTAAGTTGACACTTGGCAGGTACTTCATTGAGCTGGGATCGGTGAGCGAGGCGAGCGTGCCAGTTGGCTAGCTCGCTCGCTCGCTAATCAGCTTAATTATATCACGTTATAATCGCACGCCTCTATAAAGGGTATAGTTAGATTTTTGCCCCCGAAAAAATAGAGGGGTGTAATTAGTTTCACTTGTATATATTGTGTCTGTCTGTGACATTACAACTCCCAAACGGATGATCCGATTTTGATCTAGTTTTTTTTTGTTTCAATGCTAACCTGATCCGGATGTTCTTTGCTATAATTCGTATTCATCAGTTTCTTTATTTTTAATTTAATTTTAAACCGAAGGTTCACCAATGAATTAACCAATGTATCCTTGACTTTTGGTTTGAGATTATTGCAAAAAATCTAACTTGATCCGGCGGTTTTTCTTCCAATCGAAAGTACCGAAAGTAAACCAAAGGGCTGCTAAATTTTCTTTTAAAAACAATAATTTATAAGAATGTTATTCAAAAAACTTTATTAAGAATGTGTATATAGAACAAAAGTGTGCTAAATTTTATAAATATAAAATATTACATTCACAATATCTGATTGGACAAAAATATTGACAAACATGAAAATAAGTTTTGCCGCAATATTGGATCTCATTAAGGTAAAAGCTTTACGGAATCGTACATACATAAGGTGTTATTGAATTACTCGTCCTATGTTATCTCATGAGAAATATTATATACAAATGTTATTTGAATATGTTTTATATGTATTACTAGCCAACTGGAACACTTTTTACGCCTCCTTCATTCGTCTGTGAGCCTAGTGCAAGTTTTTGTCACTGCTCACGGTGAGGAAGTAAACTATATGTATATATATATATTCTTTTCGGCACTGTAGGTTTATTATAAAAATCATATATGTACAAGTATTATTTCTGTTTGTTTCCAAAATAAAGAAAAAACAACTACAATTGTATGGCATCGAAACAGCGCCCCTAGTGCACTATGGTAACTAATTCGATGCCAATTTGTACTTAACTTTCTCACCGTGAGTAGTGACCAAAACTCACACTAGGCTCACTGATTAATTTGGTGACGAGACCATAAAGAGATCTAGTATGTCTCTCACCTCTGAAATCATATCAAAGGGGGTTTGAGATTGTTTACCAAAGTCGATCCAGGAGTTGGAGTGTTGGGAATATGTGCTGGACCGCCCGCCTGGACCATTTCGCCGCTTAAAAAAATGCTATACAATATTTTGTCCTTGTATGTCAAAAGATTTTTCTAACAATATCAGACAAGGAGAAAACGCTGTAGCTTATTCAATGTACAGAGAGTGAATATATAATAATTTATACTATATAAATAAAAAAGTAATAAATATATAGGAAGGCTTTGGGCTATATAACATTACGCTGCGTCCAATAGGAGCGAAGCGTCAGTGAGAAATGTTGCAAAAACGGGGAAAATTATTCACATTTGTGGACTTTCGTTGCGTACGCTGCATATAAACGGTTTAAGTTACTCAAAAAATAATATTTTTTGAGATTTTTTTTTATATTAAAAAAAGTCCGTAACAGTATTCCAATAAACAAGAAAATAAAACTAAAATTCACATTTACGCTGTATTTCTTATTCACGATCATAACAACAAAAACCAACGTAAGAAATCAAAAGATAATCGCGATAGTGTTTCCGACAATCACGGTAACCAAGTCGCGGGCACAGCTAGTATTTTTATAAATAAGGGGGTTAGAGAATAGCGCCCCGCGTCGACCAATTTTTCTACACTCGCGGGCACAGCGGGGTGCCACTAAGTGCTGATTAAAAGTTTCATGTGTAGGATCGAGGTTACAGCCCCCGTATTCAGCGGGCAGATTGCTATTTTCGGGGCTCAGATCATTAATCAAAACCCAAAAAATATATTTAAAAAGCGGAAAAAACTTTCTCGAACGTCCATTACATTTTGTGACGTTCTTGTCATAACTGGAGCAACGTACAACTGCTAGCAGCTTGCTGTGTTAATTTATTACTCTACTCTAACTCACAGAATATTTGTCGGAAAAGACTAGACTGTGCGTGAATGGATCTAGAAATAAAAGATGAATACATGAAATTAATCAAAAACGACCAAGGCCCTTGAATTTAAAAAAAAGAAAGATAAAAAAAACAGCACAAATAAAACAAAAAATTGTATCAATGGTGCTGCTCTTTATAAATAAATACAATAAAAAAAAATATCAAACAGATAACTGAGCCTTTAGCCGAGTTGCCTTCCTAATTACGTCGACTAAGTTTTTAAAATCAATGGGATATGACATATTAGAGCTATGACACTTAGCGATACTGTGTAACTCATGTCCTCCAATAACCTACATTTTGTAATATATTTTAACTACCTGTGCCCGCGACTTCGTTCGCGTGGTTGTCGGAAAACTTGCGATTATCTTTTGATTTGTTGTTTTTTTATTATTATTATTAAAAAGGAATATTTCTTTTATATATATTTTTTGAGACTTAAACCGTTTATATTATTATATATAAGACGTTAGGCGTCGCGGCGTCAGGCGTTGGCATCGGGACGTCGGGCGTCGGCGTCGCGTCGTTAGGCGTCGCGGCGTCGGGCGTCGCGGCGTCGGGCGTCGGCACCGCGACGTTAGGCGTCGCGGCGTCGGGCGTCGGCGTCGCGACGTTAGGCGTCGCGGCGTCAAGCGTCGCGGCGTCGGGCGTCGGCGTCACAATGTCGGGCGTCGGCGTCGCGGCGTCGGGCGTCGGCGTCGCGACGTTAGGCAACGCGGCGTCAAGCGTCACGGCGTCGGGCGTCGGCGACGCAACGTCGGGCGTCGGCGTCGCGGCGTCGGGCGTCGGCGTCGCGACGTTAGGCAACGCGGCGTCAAGCGTCACGGCGTCGGGCGTCGGCGTCGCAACGTCGGGCGTCGGCGTCGCGGCGTCGGGCGTCGGCGTCGCGACGTTAGGCAACGTGGCGTCGCGACGTTAGGCAACGCGGCGTCGCGACGTTAGGCAACGCGGCGTCGCGACGTTAGGCAACGCGGCGTCAAGCGTCACGGCGTCGGGCGTCGCGGCGTCGGGCGTCGCGGCGTCGGGCGTCGGGCGTCGGCTATTATACATATACGGGAGATGAGCGCGTTTAAACAAACAAACAATTTACATTTGGGGACTTTCGTTGCATGCGCTGCATAAACGGTTTAAGTCAATCAAACACCACGCGAACGAAGTCGCGACGTTAGGCAACGTGGCGTCGCGACGTTAGGCAACGCGGCGTCGCGACGTTAGGCAACGCGGCGTCGCGACGTTAGGCAACGCGGCGTCGCGACGTTAGGCAACGCGGCGTCAAGCGTCACGGCGTCGGGCGTCGCGGCGTCGGGCGTCGCGGCGTCGGGCGTCGGGCGTCGGCGTCGCGACTTTGGGCGTCGCGACTTTGGGCGTCGCGGCGTCGGTCGCCGGCGTCGTGACGTCGGGCGCCGGCGTCGTGACGTCGGGCGTCGGCGTCGCGACGTAGGGCGTCGGCGTCGCGACGTAGGGCGTCGGCTATTATACATATACGGGAGATGAGCGCGTTTAAACAAACAAACAATTTACATTTAGGGACTTTCGTTGCATGCGCTGCATAAACGGTTTAAGTCAATCAAACACCACGCGAACGAAGTCGCGGGCACAGCTAGTGTTATATAGCTTAAAACCTTCGTCTATAAATGGACTATCGAACGAAAAAAAACTTTTCAAATCGGACCAGTAGTTCCTGAGCCCTTTGTTTGTTTAAACAAACAAACAAACTCTTCCGATTTATAATATTAGTATAGATTACCAGTAGAACTGTAGAATTTCATTACACTTGCCCCATTCTCTCGAAACACAAATTAATATAAAGTTTTTTACCGTTCCTGAACAACAGTTGCAAACAGAACAAACAGAAAATTAATTCAAGAAATCCTACTATAAATAAGGCATTATAACTATAGATTTCTTTAGACGATTGTTTCTTACGTTCGTTCAGAAATATTGTAAAAATTTGCAGGAAACAGACAATGGCTACTTAACAAGCTATGAAATGGGACGATGCTTATTTGTTTCGGTAAATAAAACCAGCGCTGTACAGGGAATACAAATAATACGGCGAATTGTTTTAAGAGATTTTACGTCCCCGTCATAATTATTGTTAGTCGCTGTGGAAGATAATTTAAAACACAACGATCGCGTAACGAACAGGAGCCTCACCACGAGGTCTTATAAGCAGTATTGCTTAATTACTTTTAATTTCAAGCAAATAAAAATATATATTATCAATAAAATAAATAGAGGTCTTAGTAGTTTACACTTTGACCGACTTTTTACATGCCCATCCGACGCATGGATCATCTTTATTGTCAGACAATCAGGTGATCAGCCTGCATTGTCCTAATCAAACTTGAAAACAACATTTTTTGTTGTTCCAACGCGGGAATCGAACCCACGACCTCCGGGTCGAGAGCGAAGAAATGTAACCTGTACACGTAATATATTTGAATTTTTTCCTCTACATTTGGTTGCTTACAGTACAAACAACCAAATTTGAACTTCCTTCAGTAAAATAAATGTGTTAACTAATATTATGTCACAAATAAAAGTTATCTTTTCAAACAGTTAATATGGGTAAAGATTTCATTACAGGTTGTTTGCCAGCCAACACCAGTATTGAACGGGATCTATTTATAAAAAATAGCCGGCATACAAAAATAGAAACCAATATAGTCGAGCACAGTGCAGCGGCTTACAGGGACCGATTCTCGTAACTCGAATTTCGATTCGGTTGTCAGACCGTCCGGCAGCCTTATTACGTATATCTTGCAAAAGCAAAGCAATACCAAAATTTTTGCTCTGGGACGTTATCGACGGATAAAAGGTGTAGAATTTGGTTTTTATGCTCTATAAGCGCCAAAAACCAAACCAAATTCAACAGGAGAGCAGTTTAAAGTTTTAAAATTTCAAAAAAATTAATTTGGCGTCAATACGTTTGTCACTGAAATGTTTTCGGCGCTAGTGAGCGACTATTTTTTTGACGTTCAACAATGCATTGCGCGTCCATCGCGCGATTTTTGCTAATAGCTACGAGTATTTTTACGTAATAAGCCGGTCGATCGACCGCGTGTCAAATCAGTGCACGAGCGGGACAGACTGACATTCGAAACGCAGAATCGGCGAGAATCGGCACCCAGATGCGCATTGTTCGAGTACATTTCAATATGGAACTGATTGAGATTAATTATTATTGAAATGGACTTTAAACTACACGTACAAGTTCTGGCTACGACCGTACATTTATCTACTACTTCAGAAAATAACGTATGCTACTAAGTTATAAAACTGGGCTGATAGAGTGCATTTACATAATATTATTAACAGGGTGAAGCCTCTGAAGCAAATACAAAACCAAGAGTGAATACAAATTCGCAATGAAAAACGACATTTTCGACATTCAGAACTTTTAAAATTTCTGTGTTGTTTATTGGCTTCAACCAGATGTTCTGTACACTTTATCTGATGTGGTTTTATATTATGAGGTTTTAAGATAAATGTTTGTCATAGTGGGAAGACATAGTTATTGCTTTTAAACCATTGAATATTAATAGCAAATGTCAACTTGTTAAAAACAGATTTCGCTATTTAATTTTTTAATCACGATTTAAAAGTCGACAAAAAGGATTAATAAATTTAAATATGATTAAGTGGGAGCACTTAAAATGTCAGGGAATTTTAACGTTACGTCCGCGCCGTTACGTCGAATTAATTAGATAAAACTTTTCAGTCCCTTGACGTTTATAGTCTTTAAGAGTACAGCTGAAGGGCTGCCAGACGACCGGTATGAACATTTGTCAAGGCAATGTTCTTGTTAACTACATACTTACTTCGTTCTGATTCAATGCGATACACATGTAAACAAGACTATGGTCGGCTGTTTCATAAAATATCACCAAAATCCATTAAGTAGTTTTTGCGTAAAAGCGTAACAAACATCTATCCACACTTACAAACGCGTTTTTAGTAAATATTAATTTAGGATTAGTAGATTTGTTTTCGAAGACACCTGTGGGCTTACCCTCGAAACTATGTTGTATCGTCGACGCAACTGCAAAAGTGCGTAAGAGCCATTTGCAATACCGCGTATTTACAAAAGTATTAAAATTATTCTAAGTGTCTATTGGCACCTAATGGAATACAAGCCATTTAAATTCGCCAATTAGGAACCGAACAAGTCGGCTAAAGAAATTCTATTGAGGAAGGTAATCAATTCCTCCTGTAAAATTGATAAAATAAATAGACAAATTGCTCTTACGCGCTATTGCAGTCGCTTTGACGATATGTACACTATACACTAGATATCGTCCCAGAACGTGATCCGTCTAGGCGTATATCGGCTCGCTTGAAAAGTGAGCTGTTATTCATTTATTTTGTTTTTATTATATTCATTTAGTATGTTTATAATATTAGAATTAAGTGGTGAAGTACATGATATCCGTGGGTCGTTTCATCATTCGGTTCAGCTGAAAACCGGTGTCATGTACGCGCATGTGTGTATACATGGCCTAAACCGAGCTGGACCCTTTTTTGGTCACACAAGGGCACAATTTTACATTTTACCCGTTCTTCTCTCTTCCTAAACGTATTTTTATATAATTGTATTTTTTTTATTTCCTTTATTTATATTCATTTTGTGTCTTTGTGTGAGTTAAAAATAAACTTCTTTTCTTCTTTCTTCTTTCTTTCTATAACTGTGCCATCGTCCACACGTGTCACAATGCTTGATTTGAAATCGCTAATTATGGCACATAAAATTTTCAAAATCTAATTATCTTTATAAGCGATTTCAAATAACCAAATCAATTTTGAAATGATTTGTATCTTTTGTCTCAATTCGTTACTAAACAAAAGTAGCTCTATTGGCACATACCACGCGGACAGCTTTTAGCCTTGTTTTTATATGGGACACGTTATCTAATGTATTTGTAAATCGAAGGCTATTTTCGAAAACAATACCGATGACAGGCGATTGGAATACTTCAATTTAATCGACAAATTCCAAAATCCTGTGAAAATGCATTATACAATATGAATATATTAGAGACGAATAGGACAAAACTTCAGACGGAAGATAAATGGAGTCCAAAACGAAGGAACTCCAGAGCCCTTACCGTAGACAGGTCCACTTAGTGTAATGTAATTATGCCTTCGTAGTACTTTGTGGTTTAAAACTTGATTGTAATCATTAAAATTTAAGTATGTTTTAAGTACGCACTAATGGTTGTCTAATGTGAAGTCGAGTAAAATGGGGGGCTGAATTTGATGTTGTCTATGTGTTTCTGTTTCTGTGTGTCATTGTAGCTCCTAATGGAATACATATTTTGTTCTGAGATTTAATTTGATTTAATCGTTTGTTATGAAATACAAACTTATTTAATACGAGCGCTGGACATATCCGGCAAGTTGGAATGAACCAATTTCCGTCCCTCCAAAATGAGAGACTCATTATTTACTGTTGTATTCAAATATTTTATATTATTTCATTTTCACCCGACTACAGTGAAGCCAAAAGTGTGGCTAATTTTAACTATCTATGTATGTTTGTTCCATCGTCTAAACTAAACTGTTTTTTTACTTTTAATTAAATTACTAGTACTTACATAATTTCATTTTTTATTCCTAATTGTTTAGTTCGGTGTGATTTCTCGCTTAAATTAAATAATATCTAAGCCTCGTATTGTAATAATCATTGCATGGCATAAAATTATACCAATAAAGATTACCTTTTGCTTGAAAAATTGTAAGAAGATTAATGCAAGAAATGAATGTAAAACAATTTAAATAATAGCACCTGAAACAGAATTGAATAAACACCAGCGCAAACTGTGATTAAACAACTGCCTTAACTCCTCTTTGTAATCAGCTAAGATTTGCTTAAAGCCCGGCGCAGACGGAACACAAGCGACCGGTCACTAGTAGTTTGACCCGTGACTTTTGTTAAAAATAGTGTTTTAGATTATGGCGTTTCAATATGATAATATTATGTAGTAATCTAATTGTACCTCTCACTATTGAAGGCGAGATGTAGAGCAATTTGTCAGCAGCGGGAAGTAGAGCAACATGAAAGTAGTGGGAGAAGATAAACGTATCAGTACTTGTAGTAGAACAAGTGTCAACAAAAGTGTCAGTAACTTGAGTACCGCGACGTGTCAGTAGCGATAGTAGAGAAACGTATCAGTAGTAACAGTAGAGCAACGTGTCAGTAGTGAGAGTAGCACAACGAGTCAGTAGCGGGAGTAGAGCAACGTGTCAGTAGCTTGAGTAGCGCAACGTGTCAGTAGTGAGAGTAGAGCAACGAGCCAGTAGTAAGAGTAGAGTAACGTGTCAGTAGCGGGAGTAGAGCAACGTGTCAGTAGCTTGAGTAGCGCAACTTGTCAGTTTTGAGAGTAGAGCAACGAGCCAGTAGCAAGAGTAGAGTAACGTGTCAGTAGCGGGAGTAAGGCAACATCCAGTAGCGGGAGTATAGCAACGTGTCGTTAGTTGATGTAGAGCAACAAACTAGTAGCAAGAGTATACCAATATGCCAGTAGCGGGAGTAGAGCAACGTGTCAGCAGTAGAACTAGTAGCAAGAGTAGAGCAACGTGTCAGTAGCGGGAGTAGAGCAACGTTTCAGTAGCGAGACTAGAACGTATATATAACATCCAGTAGCGGGAGTATAGCAACGTGTCGTTAGTTGATGTAGAGCAACAAACTAGTAGCAAGAGTATACCAATATGCCAGTAGCGGGAGTAGAGCAACGTGTCAGCAGTAGAACTAGTAGCAAGAGTAGAGCAACGTGCCAGTAGCGGGAGTAGAGCAACGTGTCAGCAGTAGAACTAGTAGCAGTAGTAGAGTAACATGACAGTAGTGGGAGTAGAGCAACATGACAGTTATGGTAGGAGTAGAGCAACATGTAAGTAGTTTAAGTAGAGCAACGAGTCAGTAGCGGGAGTAGAGTAAAGTATCAGTAGCAGGAGTAGAACATCGTGTCAGTTGTTTGAGTAGCGCAACGTGTCAGTTGCTTGAGTAGCGCAACGTGTCAGTAGCGGGAGTAGTACCTGTAACTATAACTTCTAATGTTCAGTGCTTGCATTATAACAATATACAAATTATACGAAAAAAGTGTCAGAATCGCAAGTATGCGCTGGGACTTGCTTAAAAATATTATGTTAATATAAAAAACAAATACTACTTTCACTTCAAATTAACAGGACTTTTACTGACGCAGTTTTTGATTTAACTGTGGGAACTAAAGTAAATTAGTTGATTGTAAGCCTTGGCTATATTTTTTACTTGAATTAGTTTACGTATTTATTTAGTGCATTTTAAGTATAAGTAAGTATTTGTATAGTGATTAAAAAGATACATATTTGTCTCCACAATTGTTGTTCTAATTGATAATACCCATTAAACGACATAATATTCTACAATATAATTTATGGCCATCGTTATTTTACTTTCCTTTCATTAATAAAATAAACATAGACTAAAGTCTACTCACATAAATATGCAGTGTGTACTACGTGAGTACAAAATTAAAGCAGAATTAGTACAAGTAAGTTAATAGTTGCATCAGTGGGAAAGAAAGCTCTATTAATGGTATGCGGAGCTGTGCCAGACCTGCGCCCTAATCGCGTGGTCACGACCTCAGCGGAGCGCGCGGCGGCGACAACAAACGCTGTTCAGAAATATATAAGGCTAATAAATAATAATGCTACAATAAGGAGGCAATTTTCTAATACATAATATTCATTCATAAGTCTCTTTTCAATTATAATCTATTTTATATAAAATACTTTTAGGAAACGTATACTTATAAACACATTTTAATATTACTAGTAAATTATCATACTATCTGGTTAAAAATGTTACGAGTATTAGGCCGTTTGGATGCTTTTTATATTATATAAATAAAAAAAATACTTCAGCGTCAATTTCACATATTATTATTTGCGTAACGAATTTATAATAGACAAGAATGAGACTCATCCGATAGATAATAATTAGCTTTTCCAAGGTTTGTTTAATTAAAATATAATAATATGATTTATCGTATTAGTATATTTATAAAATAGCACATTATTGTTGTTTGCTTATCGCTAGCAGTCATACATGTAACTGTTTCTGAAACTCTTTTTAGCTATATAAGTAACGCTCGCCGCTGCGTTATTGCGCTCGCGCTAACCACTGCGTTCGTGGCCACATCTTAATGGTGGTGGTACGTCGTCCCCGCCAGACAGATTACAGAGACATCGTTTGTATGGTAATTGCGTCGCACACACGTGATACACTTTTCCACTTGTCTGCGCTCACTAAAAACTAGTTACAGCCTGCGGTTTTTCGTCGGTTTTGGGCACAAAATAGATTCAAATCCCCGAAAGGCAATTCCACGTAGGTTAATTCCTTTACCCGGGTTAGATGTATATTATTAATATTTTAAAGAGGTTTCTGAGTTTGTAACGTTGTAACAAACTACATTACTATATTACTCGTATTGCGCGTGAACTTGATCAAGATATTGTTATGCCCTAAAAAGGGTTTAGCTAGTTGTATTAATAAAAATAACATTTTGCGTTAATGATTACTTATTTGCCCACAAGTGTGACCATAATATTATGGGAATAGTAATGTATTATTGCCGTGTCGTTGTTACCGCAACCGGCAAGTCATCAATTAGAGCGCATACCATTTAACCACTCATTACCCACATATTATAATATGCTCCACAATCTGCATAGATAATATAAATGCTTTTCATACTTGCTGAATTCTTTACTTATTATTTGCATTCATATCATTTACATTATGTTTGTTTTAGAACCTGCTGTAAAGTTTGGAAATGTCAATTAAATTAAAATATAAAAAAAAAAAAATAGCTCCCCTCACCGATTTCGGTGTCGGTAGCTGATTTCATTGAAACCAGCTACGCAGGAGTTATTTTATAGTGTCCAAGTGTATGCGCAATACACGAATACACTCTCTCTTCCTTTTACTCTCATAACCCAGTGGGACGGTAAAACGACACGAATGGCGAAAGAACAGGCGCAGGACCGACTTTTTACATGCCCATCCGACGTATGGATCATCTTTCTTGTCAGATAATCAGGTGATCAGCGTGCATTGTCCTAAACAAACTTCAAACCATCATTTTTTGTTGTTCCAACGGGGGAATCGAACCCACGACCTAAATTACAAAGTATAAGTAAGCAAAATAATATTGTCGGCGATATTTGCAGTAAACGATTTCTGTAGGCCAAGCATGTATAAAAAGCATTACAGCGCCAATAGAATTGACAGTCGATTACTTTACTTTACGAAACATTCGAATGTTCCTGCTTGGGCAGGACCGACTTTAAAGTAAAGTAATCGACTGTCAATTCTATTACTAATAGAATTGACAGTCGATTACTTTACTTTACGAAACATTCGAATGTTCCTGCTTGGGCTGGTAATAGAATTGACAGTCGATTACTTTACTTTACGAAACATTCGAATGTTCCTGCTTGGGCTAGTAATAGAATTGACAGTCGATTACTTTACTTTACGAAACATTCGAATGTTCCTGCTTGGGCTAGTAATAGAATTGACAGTCGATTACTTTACTTTACGAAACATTCGAATGTTCCTGCTTGGGCTAGTAATAGAATTGACAGTCGATTACTTTACTTTACGAAATATTCGAATGTTCCTGCTTGGGCTAGTAATAGAATTGACAGTCGATTACTTTACTTTACGAAACATTCGAATGTTCCTGCTTGGGCTAGTAATAGAATTGACAGTCGATTACTTTACTTTACGAAACATTCGAATGTTCCTGCTTGGGCTAGTAATAGAATTGACAGTCGATTACTTTACTTTACGAAACATTCGAATGTTCCTGCTTGGGCTAGTGTTGTAGCCCAAGGGGGAATATTTGACAGCTACGTATTCGTATTTTTCATCCTACTAATATTATAAACGCGAAAATTTGTAAGTATTGATGCATGCATGCTTATTACTCGTTTACGCAAAAACAACTAAACGCAAACATACACAATCTAAACTATTTTCTTTTTTTTACATCTTGTATACGTGGTGAAGCCAAAAAGTGTTAGGTACCTAAACCGAATTTGTTGAATTATTACACGGTCGCTGACAGATTCGGTTTATCGCTTTAATATTGAACTGGAGTTCTAAAGCCAAATCTACAATGATTTGACTTGAACTCCAGTTCAATATTAACTCGGCTTTTATGCAAAATTAGGCCACCAAAAATTAAAAGTCAAAGTTCTTTGCAATTTTCATCGTTATGAATATCGCCGAATAAGGTCACTCCTACACGTTCTTGAACGCGCGAATGAAATGCCTCTAATACTGTGGTTTAATCTTTTCTTGTTTGCAAAAAAGCTGATCCCTGTTATACGCATGCGTAAGTACAAAATTCTCAAGATTGTCGCATATACATAAGTAAGATACATGGCAAGCAATGTTTGAAAAGTTCTACATGGCTTCCAACTTTAAGTGTCTTGTAGAAATGAAGAGTATTGTCCGGTTTTGCTTGTCTATAGTATTTTCATAACAATATTATCATTTTTGAGAGCTCAAGCGAGAGGTCACGAGTTTAAAATTAACAAAAAAGTTTTCTTTGGTCCTGGATCATGAAAGTATTTCTCTGGTTATTAAAGTTATACCTATACATATAAGGGAAAAAATTTAGTTACCTGCACCTTGTTATATTCTTTTCACACCACGTCAATCTGGCCCCGTGCTAGCTATGGGGACCAATTACAGATATTATGTTTATACGATACGTGTATTTAAGATTTTAACATAATATATTTAACACTTGGTTACACGTTTTTACTTTTTAATCCCACAGCGGGATTGGAAGCTATGACCTTCGACTTGAAAACCAGCGGTAACCACTGGACACAGAAGTTCATTCATTATTAAATTTCCTCGACCGTAATCCTTTGGTGGAAACACAATCCCATAACCACAAAAAGATATTAAATCATAATGGACTCGTAATAAATTTGTTGAACACTCCACCTAGGGCTATAAACATTCTTAATCGAATAGAACAAGTGAAATTGGGACCGTGAAGGGCTAAGTACGTGTAGGGACCGGAATAAATTACATAGTGATTTACATGGACCGGCTCTGTGTCTCGTAGATAAAATTGTTATTGCTTTCAGTGTTTTCAAAGGTTCTGTGTGCATTATTCACTACATAGTTAAACTTTAATTACGTCTTTTTTGCCCTTAGGGATTTAGATTTTTACTCAACCAAAAGTATGCAATTTAATAATTTGTAAATAATTCCTCAGTGAAGAAAATAAATAAAGAAATACATGTGATCTAAAAACATTAAAATTCTACCCAATTAAAAAAAGTCATTGTATTTCTTCATTGGGAGTATTATAGCCAGAGTGACCGTTTCGGTGGTTAAGAGTTAACTTTTTTGATCACATGGAATTGACATGGAGTTGTGGCCTGCCACACCCTTGCCCAAACCTACCACATTACGTGGATTTTTGATGTGAAACATCTATTAGCATCTTTGCAGAAAAATTTTTTCGAATGCCGTGACGGAAAACGGCATGACACTGTCTGCCTTCTATGTATACTGTGAAAATACCAGAGCTGAAAGACTTATTTTTGACTTTCGTGTTTGTATGAGAAATGCCCCAACATCTTAAATTTTGCCATAAAAAAAAGTACCTCTATCACCGCTAATACTTTTACAGTAAACTCTATAACCGGGACCCATACACACTCTAAAGTATTATCACTCATTATTAATATTAGCCTGTACATACCTTCTTACGCAAACGTTTCTACGGAGAAACTAAAAATTTCTAGTTGAGTAATACTTTCATCTGAGGCGAATGATGCGTATCTACAATTCCTGGCAACCGTTCCAATAGGTGCCTCTCATATTAAATTATGACAATCCAATAACGGAGAGTAGGTATCGGCCGGGACCCAAATTATACGCCGATAGATGCCAAGTTCTGGCACGAAGCTTAGTGTATGTCAGACTATCATACAATGTATAATATGATATGCCATACTTACATTTACCACAGCTGTAGACTTAAAATTAATGATTAAATTCTAAGCAGTAATAGCCATTCATATGAATTTGCAAGAACCCAGTTTATGTACCAAAACTGATTTTTTAGACCGGATCTTATGCGGCTGTTTTGTTACATATTAGATACCTGCATGAAACATGAGGTATGTCACTACATACCTATTGTATAAGCCATATAAAGGCAAGTGATCCTGCTCTTTATTATATTATTAGTGTAGACTATAAAGTCTATACTAATAATATTATGAAGAGGAAAGATTTCTATTTTGTATTTTTGTATGTAACGACATAACTCAAAAAGTACTGGACCTATTTTAATATTTTTTTCATGAGAAAGCTACATTACCACTGAGTAACATAGGCTATATTATAAAAATCAATTGCAGTTCGTTAGTCTCGCTAAAACTCGAGATCAGCTAAACTGATTCGGCTATTTTTGGTCTTGATATATTCGTGGAAGTCCCGGGAAGGTTTCCATGCTCAATGAAGTGGGCAGTAGTAGTAAATAATACTGTAGTTGGAACATTTCCTTCCTTATTTTCAGTAGGGGGGAAAATGCATCTGCCCTTCCCTTTCCCCACCAGGGTACGCCCATGATGGTAGGACCAAATATATAAACTAATTAGGCTTCAAATCGTAACATTCAAACGGTTGCCATATCTACATGGTGTAAAATAAATGAGTGATAATACTTTAGGGTCTGTATGTGCCTCTTATGGAGCTACTGTGAAAGTACCAGCGCTGAAATACTTACTTTTGACTTTCATGTTTGTATGAGAAATGCCCCAATATCATAAAGTTTCACATACAATAATTTAATAAAAAACTATAACCCGACTTCGCAAAAAAAGGGGTCAAAATGGCTGAAACAAGAAAAAAATCAATTTGAAATCCAGAAATGCATAGGTACAAAAATGGTCAAGCTAGAGCCGTGGTCGCACCCGCTATTGGGATTGAATATTGCAACAGCAGAATATTATGATTTTTGAGCTCTTTTTTTCTACCGTATTTCTTAAATTTTGATAGCGGGTCCGACCTCGGCTCTACCTTGACCATTTTTGTATCTATTCATTTGTGGATATTAAATTTATTTTTTTCTTGATTGTTTCAGCCTTTTAAGACCCCTTTTTTGCGGAGGGTTATAGTTTTTAACTTTTATTTTATTTTATATTTTTCTGTTTCCACATCAAATATAACATTATATTTTCATTAAATTAACGATAATTTAACGCATAGAAAGTAACTAAACAACTCCTAGATCATACTACTTGTACGACCGCATTTCAAACGTTTATTTTGAATTTAACATTAAAATAAAATAATTTATAAAATATTTATAATTTATAAAATATTTATAATTTATAAAATATTTATATACTTATATATTCGTAGACCTAGACCTATCTTTTGAAATTGATACCAAACACGAGTCGATTATCTAAATAATTTTTTTTTGGATATAGTTTTTGGGGTTTAATTTTCAAAGTCCAAAAAGTTTTCAAATAATTATATTGCCTATGTTACTCGCGGCATCATTACCAATCGATTGATACCTCATTTATTTAAATCGGATCAGAACAAATATACTTACATAGACTGCCAAAATCATTACCCTTCCTTTTGGCTTCACCGAAGTCGGGTAAAAAAGTAACTCTATCAGCGCTGGTACTTTTACTGTAAGCCCTTATACGGGAACCATACACACCCTAAAATATTTTCACTCATTAATATTATAGCCTGTATGCGACCGGGGCGTGTGCATTGCACATTGGAATAACGCGATGTCTGCAATATTTACGCATACGACATCTGACGGTATCGATCGATCTCATTATAATATCTTCTGTGCGCTCTATTGAAATTATTCATATTAAATGTAAATGTTAATATGTCCTCTAACAAAATAAGGACTTTATTTTGTTGGTTGGCATTTCTCATACAAATTGAAAGTGAAAGTAAGTATTTCAGCTCAGATACCTTCATAGTAAACTCTACATAGGAGACACATACACACCCTTCAGTACTGTCACTAATTTATTTTATACCTTGTATTTAATACTTTCATGCTATAGGTGCATATTATGGAGATTTTATAACATCCGTAGAACATCTGTATAATAATCTGGTAGTCAGCGTTAACCAAACTTTTTAAAAAAAACACCACAACATTAGATTTCCCAAAACGGGAATTGATCCCACGATCGATTCGAGAATGCTATAATTTCTGAGCTATAGCGACAAAATCACAATAGACAACAAATGAACTGGAGCATGCTCATGATGTCGACTTATTTATATGCAGAACAACATTTAATATTGACTGCGGGGTTTCATTATGTTATTTCAGTGGGAGCATGTAATATGTCTCTGAAACTACACCATATGTGAGCGCTGATAGCAGCAGCACTTCCTAAATATACATCTTAGTCATACTAATAAATATAATCTTTGTAAATTTACTGAAGGTATATTAAGATTGTTTAGGGATATTACAAGCTTGCACCTGGATATTCGTGTGCTTTGTTTGGTGTTTGGTCTCATGAAATTGAAGAAGGATGTGTAGCAAAATTATGATTTCGAGAAAATTGAGTTTAAAATGTCACTTAAACATTTTAGAATTCGTCGTAAAGTATTAATTATATTATAATCTAGAGATCTGTCTCTAGAATTTTCTGGGTATTTTTAACCGACTTTCAAAAAAGGAGGAGGTTTCTCAATTCGACCGTATATATATTTTTATTGTGACATATCACCTTCATCGTTTCATGTCTTCAATTGTGACACTTAGGCTAGTTAATGAGTGTTGTTTGCTTCAAGCGGCTGGACAAGTTTTGAAAAAGTTTGATGTAGTAAAATGAAGTAAGTTGACTCCTTAACATGTGTGTAAGGTTTATTCTCACTATAAGCACACTTCAACCATCTTTTAGTTTGTTTGTTTGACAGAATTTAACAAAATGTTGTGAATGATAATGATAACATGATACCACTTATAGGTCCTACCTGTCCTGTCTACATTTAATAAATTTTTGTCTTCTATGGATACTTTTCGAAAGATTTTAGCTTTTTCTTTTCATATTCACTGAGCCATGTAAACCGCAGTGAGAGCTCGTGTCTCGTGGTCGTGATAGGTGAAGTGGTATTGTCTCGTCGGATGTACGGCCACCATCCGACGCACAGCTGTGCCACGTGTGCGGGCAAAAAACTCACTCATTAATACATTAATCATAGATGAAGTTAGGCTTCCTGGAGCATTCTCGGAGCACTTACAATACTTAACACACTTTGTGTAGACGCACCATATCGACATAAGTAATCTTGCCATAGATTAAATACTTATAGAGATACATTTTTCGTAGAAATTTTGAAATCGATTACAATTTGTAAGGATTGTTCCATAGTGAAAAGTAATAATAATTTTCGTTACGTTCTGTATGTAATATTAGTAAACATTGTAAAGTGGAACGATTTGCTTTCTTTGTTTGTTTCTTTGCATTGAATAGACTCCGAAACAACTAGAGCGCTTTTCATCAAAATTGGCACAAATATTATAGATACATAGTCTATATGGGAAAGGAATAAGATTTTGCTTCGATTAATATTACATTTATTATGAATATTAAAGTATTTCGCGTTTTGACATTTGAGCTAGAGAAGTGCAATACATTTATGTAGAGGCGAAATGAATCTGATCACTCAGTTAATTATCACGTACAAAATAATAATTATAGTATTTAATTATTATTAAAATATAGCATGGTCTATAAATTATTCATTTCTACCAACGTAATGCAGAAAATTGTTCTATAAAGCGCGGCGTATCGATTTCAATTTCTTTTTTAGGAAACGTAAAAGCTCACTGAGATAAGCTAGAATAGAAGAGAATATATTTAAATTCCTATATAAAAGGTATTGAATGTTCTGTAATTGATCTAAGATTCTTTCATCCAGGAAAATGTTAAGAAGGATTTCCCGCGGGAGAACTTCAGCTGTTTGTTGTTGAAGTTGAAGATTCTAGAGCCATTTTGATAAGATTATGCACTAAGATTTTATCCGCTTTCTAAACTTAGAAACACTAACTGGTAATATGTTTACATTGAGTGTTGTAAGTAAATTAAATAAATAATAAATCACTGCTAGTCTCCAAATCCCATTTTGTAAAAAAAACTTTGAAATGGCTTATAGTTTTTAATTATGTATTTTAAATTGTTACTGTATATCTCTAAGTTTTTCTAATAATAAAAAAAATACTTTTGCACAAAAATACATTATCCAATTTCAAATACTCCACTTTTTGGGGATCAAATCTATTATTGTCAAGGGACTTCAATTACCTATAGATATACCTATTAAGGCCTATGTCAAATGTCTTCAATGTCGTTTGAATTATAAAGAGATAACTGACATACAGACATTTCGAATTTATAAAAATCAACACTTTATAAATATAATAATAATTTAGCTCAGTCTGTGCTGTGTTTTTTGTATGGTTGTACATATTGAAATATTTTTACAGTAGGTACCTATTTATCGAAGTTGCAATTTTTATTGTAGGTATGTTACGTAACAAAGCAAATGAAAATCAGACTGTAACTAATACGTGTTACATTAGTATGTAACACTATGTGCCCATACATCACGTACCACACTCATGAATTGTACAGACATACTCCATGACAATGAAACCCCGTGCTTAGGGGTTGAAAAGTGGTTTCGTCAAGTCAAAAGTGCGAACAGGTTGAAAAAATTAGCACTTCAACTGTTTCATTCTTTACAATTCTAAACTTTAGTAGCTGATCTGTCTGGAATTTTATTTATTATAACTCAGCGATAAAAAGTTTTTTTTCCACTTAGGCAGTTTTGGGCGCGATAACAAAACGTCAAAAATCGCCACTGCGCACGCCGCCTTATCGCGAAAAAGTTTGTAAAGTAATTTCGACAAGTCTCAACGATCGGGGAGAGTCATAAAGTTAATCTATCGATCTGAAGAAATGATTTTATGGGAGCACACATTAAAGCGTTGAGCTCACTGTGGTGTAAGATTCTTTGCGTGTTTCGTAAGATCGTAAAATTATACCGTAGGCCTTCGAAATCGTAAATCCAACTGAAAACGATACTATTTTTACTTGCGCAGCGAAACTTTGACACAAGAACTACTATTAACAATATAATAATAATATCTATGGACGCTTCACACCACGTTAATCTGGCCCCGTGATAAGTATCCGAAGAACTTGTGTTACGGGTACCAGGCAATGGAAATATATTTAATACTTTTATGCTATACACATATTTAAGATTTTTATTATATTATACAAAAATTTAATACACATCCATGACCCAGGAATATTGAAAACTTTTTTTTCCAGCAGCAAAATGTATGGTTTCAGCGGGAATACATTTTGCGCGTACGAAGTAGTGGGGAACAAAAACTTTAAGTACAGTAACTAACTAGGTTTATTTTATTTATGGTCGACTTTCGCTTCTAGGGCGGCCTCTAATTTTAATGCGAAGGAAACCTTCTTCGCTGATCGTACGTATCACGTTAATTTGAGAGGAACATATAGGTCTGACTGTACGCGAGCCGGTGACGGCGGCGGCGCGGCGGCAGCGCCGGCGGGGTTAACGACTGCGAGGTGCTCCATTGTTTACCAAAACAATGCCTGACGCAACCACCCTCATGTGAAAAATGTCGCCTAAACGTGATTTATTTTAGAAAGGCATTTGCATAGAAACAAAATTAATGTAGACCTTGTTAAGTGAGGTTGCTGAGGAAAATGTGTAATAAATTTCAGTTTCAAGTGTATGCTAATGACTACGGTAAGAATTTCTGACAGTAAATATTTCTAAACAGTTGTCTCTAAAGAAAGGATAATGTTGTCTAGATTTTCTTAATGTTACCCGCTACTTCATGGGCACAAAGAAAATCTCGAGACATACATTTCATTTCCCCGGAATAAAAAGTAGCCTACATACTACATAGGCTTCAGGTATATACTCCTCTATAAATTTCTATCACATACTTCATACATCCATTTCTGTCTGTGCTAAATTTCATCAACATCGGTCCAGTAGATTCGGAGACTTACACTTCTTACTTTTTTACACAAATTTCGTTGCGATATTTATTCGTGTAAATAATTGGTAATTTTTAAATCGCGAAGGGCGTTTTGGCGGGAAAATGACTGCATCCGTGGATAATTAATGGCTTCATTTGTGTTTCTGCTTTTGAGTGGTCCGATTGACCGCTTTTTTCCTCTTTTTGTTCATTGGCGCTCATTTTCGTGCCAATTACTTTATTAAATTGAAACTGTAGGATTGGCAAATCTTCGTCATGATGTTTCTGGGAAGCTTCTATTGAATTTGGTTCTAATATTAGGTATGTTTGGTATTATGAACAGTTAAAAATATGATAAAAATAATGCATAAAACATGAAACTTACATTATATTTTAATGTATATTTCATCTCATGCCAATCGATTAATTTAACGTATAATTTTAATTAATCAGCTTTTCTCTATTCATCCAGTAACTTTTTTAGGAATCTTAGATATTTTGTAGTTTTTTAACTCCGTGATTTTAATTTATGTGAGTTTTATTTATACATAACTCGTTCACGTCATCATTCTACAATCGAATTTAAAAATGCTCACGAGAATGTATACAAAATAATAAACGACTCCTACACTAAGATTGGGCGGAGAAAATTAATATGTAAGATCGTTGTCGTAAATATTCTGGGATAAGCAGAATAAAAATCATAGCGGAATATTATATATCATTTTATAGCAAGTTTATTGGATGAATGTCAAGATTTTGTATTGAGATTCCAAAGCTGATTTGCCTAATAAAGATGGTTGTATCTGGCTTACTGCGTAAACTACACGCTCCTACATTTCAGCTTGTAAACATTACACTGTGCCAGTAACTTGCGTGAAATACACCACACACGTGTAACGGGCTAGTCGTGTTACTTGAGTGTTTGATAAATTAGTCTTGATGTTATTTCAATCTTAGTGAGGTTAGGTGAGATAAGAATATTTACTTTGACTTATCAATACACTAAACTTGCTACTGTACAATTTTGTCTGGTTTGCGTTAAAATTAAATGACCATTTCTAACTTTACGTGGATTGTAATTTTACGTGACTACCACGATGCGAAAAGTAAGGGTAATAATTCAGATCAGTCAATTAGAAGGGTAACATTGGCTATATAAATAAATGTATGTAGTAAAGATGATATCTTGCGCCTAATAACACCATTTTAACGATGATTTTATCGACGCAAGAAAACGAAAATGCTGTGATTACTGCAGGCATACTCCTGACACGATAGATATCGAGAATCGAATCAGTTCGTTCTCAACGGCTTTTGGTATTTTATTTGATGGATTGCTTTGAAACTAACCAGGATAAAGAAAATCGTTAGATAGTAACTTTTTGTACTTCCGACCATATCAATCGACTGAGAATCAAAATAAACAAACGTCGATTTGTTGGGAAGAACGCACCACGATCGAATCAGTTTGGAACGTCCATGTACTTACATCATTTTCGTTTCCTTGCATCGATATCTTGCACACCAGTAACAAGTTACTAGCATGCTATTAGCTTGTCACTGGCATGCAAGTTTATCTCCGTGTGTCTCATGCAGATTTGCGTCGGGACTGCTGGGTTATTGTTATTCACGGCACATCGGGTACGTCTCAGCCCTGACCCCGTGAACTCTGTCAGCCCGGGACAGCGCGAACGAAATGTGGCACTGAGATATTGGAAATTAAATTGTGCTCCACCAACTAGTGTACAGTAGTATAGTAGTAACTTGAAAATAATAAATAATTCTAAGTAAAAAAATGTTAAAAATTATTGATCAGTTTTGCTGCACTAAGCTGCAAAAGTTAAACAGTTAATAGAAGTGCACGATGGTATTTAAAGCTGTTGTGTTTCGCACTGTTAAACTAATTAAGTATTATATTACTTTAACTTAATCCATTATTAAATAAATCATTTATGAGCGAAAGCAGGAGGAAGGGAGGTTGAAAGAGACAATAAAGTTATATAATACAACTTACGCCTAACGTCATTCTCAATTTTGATTTATTAAATTTACGCGAATATTCATTTATATATTTAAACAATACTGTTTGTTAGGCTACTTGACTACGGCTATGTTGTTCGAATTAGTTAATGAGTTTTTGGAACCACTGGCCTCGTGTATAACCTTTTTAAATGTTATTGTAGAGCTCATTCATGATTGTTTTGTAGAGTTGAGTAAGTTTGCCATAGAAGTTAAAGTGTACGTGCTTTCAGAGCGCATGTAGGTGTGTTCAGGCAACTTGTTGCTTTTGTTATTATCACGTTTACCGTTGAGTAATATAACTACTTGTATTGTATTTAACACCAATACAGTACAGAGAAAATGAAATAGGTTTTGCTGATTTAGACAAAAATGTTATCAGTTATTTTAGAACTAGTGTTTTGCTTTTAAAACTATAGGTAGCTTGATGTTGTAGAAATTTTCTTTCCTTTTATGTAGTACTTAAAATTTATTCATTTTTTTATTACTTATTATTTTTATTTAAAAAAATCCCTACTTTTATGGCAACATTTTAAAATCACTCAGCCGCTTTACATATTCTCCGATGACCTAAACGTTACCTATTTTTAATAGTTTGTAATGGGTACGTCCTTAATTAGAATAGGTACCGAGAGAATTGGAGGCTTCTCTTCTGGTTTAATGAGGGGGCACTCGTGACATCCCTCTCGCACAGATTTGGCTCCGCCCACCGGGCGGTGAAAATCAATAATATAGTCCAGAAGTGCGTTTGGTGCGCTAGCACGCTGACGTCGCCTAGACTTTACACTTGAACCTTAGCATCGTGAACATGAATATAGGCATATCATTTTGAATGGAAAAATATAGAAACTTTATTGAATTTTTTCATTCAAAATATTTTTATGTTTCATTAAAATTCTTATACGGACAGTAGCAATTTGCAAACACATAGTGCACGACGCCATAATATATACACGTACTTATTAAACCTTCTACAATCCAATTAAAAACTGATAGGTAACTGAACTAGATTAGAAATAAATACTGCTGACATACATGAGGTAGGTAGATAGACAGGGTACTGATAAATAGCTCCACTGCACAACACTGAGCCTGCTCGTTTACCAAACAATGGGTGGCACGGATGACCCCGGGGCCAGATTATACCCGAATATACGAATTAATCCAAAGTCTAAACGCACGTCTCGTCAGTTGGGTGTTTAAGACTATCCAGTTAAATGGATATCAGTATTGTTGAGTGCAACAGGTTAATTGCAATGTAATCCAATCCAAATTTTTACACTCTGTTTGTATCGGGGTTAAAAATATGGATAACCCTAAAATACTTAGTGATGGGATGTATTTAGATGAGATTCAGACAGCAAATTTTTTTTTTAAATATCTACGTAATTGAAAATACTTTTTTTTATTTATTTATTAGCTGTACATGACGTTAATGGTCAAATGTCTAATCGAATATAGTCATATAGTTTTAATGAATGTTTTTCAATGTTTTAATTGTTTTCTGAAATTATCACAATTTCATAAAAAAGCTTTAGCCATAATTAAAAGTGAAAATAAATATATAAAATGCCACCCAAAATATTATTATAAACACCCATATTTGCATGCCAAAATCATTATCATTCATTTGGCTTCCCGTTATATGCATAAGCATATCGACTAGTCATATGAATGTATAATGCGAACAGGGTTGAGGCATAAAATAATATGTCCATTGTAGGTCAGTATCGGAATCGTAGGGTTTCTCAGCGCCGCTCGTAGCGAGAACCCTTAATAATTACTCGCACTTACATTAATAATGAACCTGCCATTCTTATAGGATTACGACGAGTATGATGCTAATAACTACATTGTTTGTGGGAAACATTAACCTGACTACGAAAATAACGGGTGTAAAAAGAACAGTCACTATAACGTTGGGATATTATTAACCTTTTCTAAATTAGAAAATTAAATATATTTTTTTACAATAATGAAAAAAAAAATTTGCTTTATCGATATTCTTGCAACAAAACAAAAATGAAAAAAATAAATATATTATATCTAGCAATAAAGCGAAACAGTTAATTTGTGCGGGATATTGCTAGATATAATATATTTAAATTTTATGCTATGGATTTCCGCAAAGTAACGCCTGATTCCATTAACTATTTAAAACAAAAATGGTAAAAAATAAAAACAAAGTTTTTGTTTTATCTCTTATATCACTCACGAAGTTCGAAAACAAAATGTATGGGATTTCACATAAACTTCGCTAAGTGGCATACGAATTCACTTGTCATTTAGCGAACGTTGTGTCAAATCAAATTTTTGTTTTCGAACTTCGTAAGTGATATCTCGGTGGCATCTCGAATAAGAAAATGAAAATAGTATAGGATTAACATAATATTAACTCATATTATGTCAGTGAAGCTTCTTCATTGGCTTTTAGAAAATTATGTTATAGTTTATTGTGTTATTATTAGCAGAAGGGCACTCAAATAAAACAAAATTATAATATAATCGATAAGACACTACTTCCGAACATTTTACTACTTCGTTATCGTAACTGCACTTAAGGCGTGTTTCACCAAGCAATGTTAAACCCATGTTAAATATCATGTTATCCCTCTCGTATTTCCTGTCAATGAATGAGATGGCATGGTATTTTAACATGGCGTTAACACTAACGTTGCTGAAATCGGCACTTAGTCTAAGGGCTTTATGAAATCTCATATAGCGTCTATCGCTTCTTTGTTATTTATATCGAAAGATTAATTACGAGGGCGAATTTTAAGAATTCGTAACTTTGTTCAGTCGCCGGGATTCAGAATTTAATTTAAAAATTCCGAAGTGTTACGAGACAGGTGGACCGTTATGAAATTTGCCGCTGGTACTAGTTTTTCGCGGACTTTGTAAGTAAAGTAATTAGCTATTCATATACGTGTAAAAAAGTCACTATAACTTAGAGATAGATACTACCGTTCCTCATTATGGAAATGTCTTTTTTTATATTTTTTTTGTCAAAAACTTTAAATATTTCATATATTTTATTACTTATTATTAGAAACAGCAACAAAAAATGTTTTTATTCCTGTAAAAAATACATTTCTACAACGTATAAAATAAATTTCATTAAATCGATATGGAGTGTTCTAGAAAACCGTGATTTAATGGAATATTTCTATTGTATTTATAACATAGTTTAGAAACATGTAGTACATAATAATAAAATGTATGAATTTCTTGTTTAAAGCATTCCGAACATTCAGCGTAGTCATAAATAACATTTGTATTGTTAACAAATTTTTGTGCTATCATAAAACGTTATTGGTTTACAACTAGAAACATTACAGCGGCCCACACAGTGTTAGATGTTCCTTGTGTCTTTAGTATCGGATACGAACCGCAATCAAACTTAAAAGCGCCCATTAAAACTGTAAGCGTCAGTTCACACCGCGACGCGGCCATTTAATATGGCAATACAAAAGTAATCTTTTTGCTATACTATAGTTTGTCCCTGCTAAATTTAAGCAAAAGGTAAACAAACCGAAAACATCGAAATTTTCCTATATTCTCTTACTAGCTGTTCCCGCGACTTCGTTCGCGTGGTTCTTGAGCGACTTAAACCATTTATGCTGCGCACGCAACGAAAGTCTCCCCGTTTTTGCAACATTTCTCACTGACGCTTCGCTCCTATTGGTCGCAGCGTAATGTTATATAGCCTTTTAGCCTTCCTCTATAAATGGACTATCCAACAAAAAAATATTTTTTCAAATTGGACCAGTAGTTCCTGAGATTAGCGCGTTTACACAAACAAACAGACAAACTCTTCCGCTTTATAATATTAGTAGAGATATAACATTATACATATCTTAATGTCACGATTCATTCGAGTTCGAATTGCGAGACCGCGCTTGCAATGAAAGGTGTATCTTTTTATGTAGTAAATAAAGTTTAATTTTGAATTCACGACGTATCTTAGTGTGAGCAGACCCTCAGAAACGGTAATAAAGGAACGTGCATACTACGCGTCGACACAAAATTATAGGAAGTGGTACGAGACGAGAAGATGCGTCTTTAGAAAAAAATCTTTATATTTTTTGTATAAAAATGTAATGAAAATATATAAAAAAATAATGGAAATAATGAAATACGGCGCTAGGCCAGAAAAGCCTAATTTCTTTCAGTGCCACTAAGTTCTATACAACATCAAGTAGGTATATTGTTGTAAACTGTTATTAATATAATATTATAAGGTGTAAAATAAATTAGTGATAATACTTTAGGGTGTGCATGTGCCACCTATGCTGTATGTAGAGTATACTGTGAAAGTACCAGCGCTGAAAGACTTACTTTTTACTTTCATGTTTGTATGAGAAATGCACCAACACCATACATTTTCCCATATAGTGCCTAATTTAATTTAAAAAGTACCTCTTTCAGCGCTGGTACTTTCTCAGTAAACTCTATATACGGGACCCTTACACACCACACATAAAGACGTATTATCATTCATTAATATTATATCCTACATAGGTTATTTTAGTTATCATCATAATATAAGAGAGTCATTCAAAGTGGCCTTATGTTACTATTTTTACATTATTTTGTAACAGTTTAATATTGTCACGTAGTTAATAATTTGGCCGTCTCTGAGTGTGTACGAGCCCTCAAACAGTAAATCCCGGTAGGTCATGTAATTCTAGCGCTGGCAACACTAATTTATATTTCGTCTCGTTATGAAGTTTTCAGCTTATTTATACCCACTTCAACACGTTTCAGCGCCCGTATTTTATATTTTAAATAACTTTTATTGAACTATTTTTATGTCGGTTAAAATTAGTATAACGGAACCAGCTCTATAATATAATAACATCTTAGATATCAGGATCCTCTAAGAATATTGTAAAACTCGACCGATATACGGTGTCCTACTTTTTGTAGGAAAAAATAGAATGTACTGGTGCAATTATACATCCATGACCCAGGAACATAAGAAAACGTTTTGTTCCTTCGACGGGATTCAAACCCGCGATCTCCGGCTCCAGCTCCAACGCGCTCAACCTCTGCGCTACATAGCAGACGTGGTCAGTACTGAATAAAACAAAATACTAAATAGAAAATAATCAACTAAGCTAAGTAAAAAAAGCACAGTAAACGCAATAGTTGATTCTGGCGATGTAACCCGAGCTCGCGAAGGAAATCCCATTAGGCGACTGTGGCAACACTGCAGCCCTCTCCAGTATAAGCGTTGTAGCTTACAATCAAAGCTAATATTGTTTTTACAAACATTTCCTGTATCATCATCAGCAGTATGTCAATCCACACCGGTTTCGGCGTCTGATTTCGTTGGCCAGCTACGTAGGTGCAACGTGCCCAAGTCACGCAATACACAGGTACCTTTTCTCTCCCTTTACTCTCATAACCCAGTGAAACTGGCAAGAGATTATATACATTACTAGGTGACCCGTGCCCATTTCGTTGAGCATGGAAACCGTGTAAACCCTTCCCTGGACTTCCACGAATATTTCAAGATCAAAAATAGCCGAATCGGTTCAGCCGTGCTCGAGTTTTAGCGAGACTAACGAACAGCAATTCATTTTTATATATAAGACTAGCTGACCTGTGCCCACTTCGTTGAGCATACAGACCGTTTAAACCTTTCCTGGACTTCCACGAACATTTCAAGACCAATAATAGCCAAATCGGTTCAGCCGTTCTTGAGTTTTTGCGAGACTAACCAACAGCAATTCATTTTATATATAATCTTTCTAAAAAATATTATATATTAATATATCTATTATAAAAAATCTTTAAAAAAAAATCTTTAGTCAGATTAATTACGGCTTGACACTATTAAAAATCCAACAAAGTGACCCAAAAATATTTCTTTGATATTAAAACATGATATCTAAATTAGACAATTATTCTAAACAACTAATTACACCTATTGAATCCTTTAACGACTCATAACTTACCGATTCATGTCAACCGGCAGTAACACTTTACAGAACACTGCATTAAACTAACAATTTAATGAGCAATTGTGTGAAAAATACGAACGTACTCTATCACGGAATGTTATAACGTCTAATTCAATTAGTTTCAGCACGTAACTTCCATGTTTTACAGGAATTTAAAACTCACATTTAAAAAATAACTATATAATTGGAGTGCTGAAAGTAATTGTGAGTGTAAAATTATTATTTTGTACCTTCGAGAGCTTTATTATTACCCGCCTGCTGCGAAGCAAAAAGGATGCCATCAAAAACATAACTTGTAAAAAATAAAATAAAAATTTGTGACGACCAAATTAAATAATACATATCTAGAATGAGAAAAGGTGGTATATATAATATAATATATAATATTAATATTATATATTATATTATATATTATCTATAATATTAATATTATATATTTAGTATAATCATAAAATTATAGTAACTACTCTTTTTACAACCTGTAAAAAAAGGTATATTTGTACCACATTAGCAACAAAATTTAAAACTTTAATAAATGAAGTGAAGTTTGATTAGAATTCTCTATAGCCGAAATACGGAAATTCATGGTAAACTATTTAGTTTTTGGTAATGAATAATAAATAATATTACCTTCTTCGTAAACAATATCGTAGAAAATAAAATTTTAATCCTTTGCCAAGACTACCTGAGGTTTTATCAATAAGCAGTTTTCCTGCTTGACCAGTTTCTAAACATTAGACTTTGCATTAGGACGCCTGACATTGTTTTCATTATTTAAACATAAAGGAAAACGGCACATCGACTGCAGACGTGGTTAAAGTTTGTAGGTTGGTGCCAAAGTTGTTCGATTGTACTTTCATACTTTGGAAAGCAAAAATTGTTTATTCTTTTTCTAACCAATATTTCACGTATATAACTTTTGGTATGTCATGCTAAGTAGCACCTTTTTTGGGTGATTCATAGAGATAGGTAGATTATCCGTGACTATGCAAATTCTAGAGTGGCAAGAGACCAATGAAAAAGTGTTTACAATTGGTGTAACGTAATTACTAGATTATTTTTATACCTTTTAGTATATCTCTCTTTTGATTAATTTTATCAACGATAGAACATCACGAAGTTATCGCCACATTATGAGGCAACGTGAACTTAACCCTAAATGCCTTGCGATTTTATAGGCGTATCTGGGAGCACGGTAGTGCCCCCGCAAAGTTGAGCACGGCCGTACCATAGTATGGTACGGCACTAAACGATCTGATTTAATAATTATGTATTACTTCCGAGATAAATATTATGTTGTTTTCATGCGATTGCCAAGTCAATCTACTTATTTATTTAAAACAAGAAATATTATTCATAATATTGATTATGATCACTATTAGATGTTGTTAGACCGACCGACTGACCCCAACTTGGCATAACATGTATCTCACAACTTTTTACGGTAGAAGAACTAAGTAGTGAGACTTGGCACTTTTTACAAGTTATTTTGTAGTGCATGTAGTTATTTTTGATAGGATTCAATTTACACAAACAGTTTTAAAGGTTATTATTCACAATCTATACTATGAATAAAACTCGTAAGATTAGTCGCGAAAGACCTTATCTCTTTAACAAACATAAAACAATTTTGAGTAAGGGTAATTGAATATTTATTTAGACATTCACTATTCCTCTCGCAAGTTCTCTCCGAGTTCCTCTCATTAAAGTTTCTGAATCTTTATTTGGCTTTACTGGATACTATCTTAGTTCTTGAATACATTTGCACATATTGAAGACAGTGATTACGACTTCTGTGTGACTTAAGTGAACCTTGAAATAACTTGAAGCTGTAGATACTAAATCCTACTGACAGTAGGATATTGTATTAGTATGAATAAAAGCGTATTGATGTCAATTATTATTACTTAATGACAATTCATGCAAAATACTGATACCGTTACTGTTACGTCAATTATGAATTTGCCTTTTTTACCGGGAATAAATATAATAATTATAGCTCCCCTCACCGAGGCGAGATACGTGAGAGTTATTTTATAGTGCCCAAGTGTGTACGCAATATACAAAGACACCCTCTCTTCCTTTTACTTTCATAATCCAGTGGAACGGACGGAAACCGACAGCCTGCATTGCCCTAGCCAAATTTGAAAACAACATTTTTTGTTGTTCCAACGCGGGAATCGAACCCACGACCTCCGGGTCGAGACCGAAGCTCTGAACCACTAGACCACGGAGGCGATAATAATAAGAAAATAAAATAAAAATAATTATGATTTAAATATACATATTTTTAAGACAACTAGAAACATAGAGACAAAGTACTCGTCAATACAAATTGGGGTTGTATTGTTTTATTGCGAAGATCCTATGGCCACTTTCCAGCTCCAGCATCAGCTTAGCTCCATGTCATTGTATTATTGAATTTACATCCAACGCACACATGCATACGAAATTTCAACATAGGTAGACTAAAATAATTTAACATGAAAAAAAAATAAGTGCAAAAAAAAGTGCAAGATTTTTTACACACGCGTGGAAAAAAATAAACGACAAAGACGATGACAAAAATTCATTAAAATATTTTGATGAATTTACAACACGACAGAATCAATCTTCGAAATAATATGTTAAAATATGTCGTACTATTCTCGGAGACAGATGATAAATGTGGTGAGACTGAGATATATAAATATAAACTACGCATGATTAGACTCTATCACGCTTTGGACACAGAGCCACTGGCGAAATATTAAGATATTTATTATCGGTCTTTGCACTTTTACGTCAAATCGTTCTGCCCTCCCGCTGCCCCTACAACAAACGTGTTTTATACGTTTTTATAGATAGTAGTGCAAGTTAGGCTAAAATAATCAATATGCCTTTAAATAAAGACAAAAAAATTATAGTACTCGTACCGCGGAACCCCTTTTTTCTATGACCAATAATATCAACTTAATTCAAATAAGTACGGACTATACGGCAAACGGTAATACTTATAATACTTAATTAGATATTGCGAGTTCATCTTATGTTGCTGTATTTAGAAGAAAAAAAACTATTTTTTTTATACAGATAGACATTGGCGAGAACTTGGATTGCAATTTTATAGACTTTTGTCGAGTTTTAGATAAACCACTTCTTTAAGGATTTGATCGTTGCTATTGCCTACTACAATAATTATTATCAGTAGTCTACATAGGTGTGCACTGTGGGCCTAAATTAGTATGGAGATGCATGCCCCTTTGAATATTGTATAAAACTGTATTCATAATCTTAATATGTCGGTTGTACATACGCAGTTATTGCAGACTGCAGTACGGTTGGCGACCCTGCGTCAGTTTGCGTCACTCGTCCACGCGGCAACCGCGCCCGCGCACGCTCGTGCGTCATAGCGCGTCACGTGATTAATTATTATTATCTCCAAACAATATGGCAATTTGTTTTCTTTCATCTTTTAAATTCTCATTGGATCCATCAATAGATTTACGTGTGCATACTTATAGCCGTTATTGTAAACTTAGTGGCTAATAATTATCTTAACTATTATTATTTATACGTGAAGCAAAACTCAAAGTCTAGTTTTACGAAACATCTGTGGAGGAAAGAGTATAAAATTTGGGGAAATTAAAATTTATGTGGAAGAAGGTGCGCAGAAAGAAACTATTGTTTAATAATATATTTTTTTAATTCAGATTCTTATTCACACTAGAGTGCGTTGATTATAATATGTTGTTTTTAAATAACAACGTAATATTATGTTCATTAGATATGATAGAAATAGGAAAATATACAAGTAAATATACAAGCTAAATTATCGTTTTGCACTATTTATTATAATATCCAAGTAATTTTAGTGCGTAATAAATTGATTTTCCCAAAACAGATGAGTAGTCGCTAAAAGCATTCCTATTAGTAATTTGACGCCACTCCACATTCGCCACGGTTGCGCTAAATCTCAAATTGACAACAGAAAGTAGAGCGTGCAACTTTCCGCAGTTGTGTTTGCCTCTAGACTCAAAGTGATGGGAAATATTTTTGTCTAAAGATGACGCAGAAACGTCCATCTCGTCACACTCTGCAATAGTCATCTACATCTACACTAATATTATAAAGAGGAAAGATTTGTATTTTTGTATGTAACGACATAACTCAAAAAGTACTGGACTGATTTAAATAATTATTTTTTTATTAGAAAGCTACTTTACCACTGAGTAACATAGGCTATATAAAAATCAATTGCTGTTCGTTAGTCTCGCTAAAACTCGAGATCAGCTGAACTGATTCGGCTATTTTTGGTCTTGAAATATTCGTGGAAGTCTCGGGAAGGTTTACACGGTTTCCATGCTCAACGAAGTGGGCACTGGTCAGCTAGTTGTATATAAATGCAAACATTTTGAGTAATATTTAATGATAATTAATTACAATGATAGATTCTTTTTCTATTATTATGAATTTGGTCGTTATTTTGAAGAATCCTAAGTACCTAACACATTAAATTATTAAAACTAACAATAACTGGTTAGGTTAGGTAAGGCTATCCTTAGATAGCTACAACAAATCTTAAAAAGAGAGCGAAAGCGTAAATAAAGAATTCTTATGCTCAACTTATACGCTCGGCAATCAAGAAAAATACTTTTGCGGCCAAATAATGAAACTGAAGTTAAATTAAGTGGTCCGAAAGTCATCTATCTGCTGCCGTCCTTGTCTTCTGCCAACACAGAACAACAAGCGACAGCCTGTGAATAGAAGGGCTACTAACTTTAATTAGCATTTTTTGTCTTCAGTACCAGGCGGTAATGAGAATTTTTGCTTGGCATACAGCTTGTCTAGCGTGTGCACTAAAATTTTATAGAAAGTAATGTGATGTAACTCCGTAGTCAAATCAAATAATTTTCACTGCACAACTTCAATTAAAATAACGTGTTAAATAAAATTAGATGAAGAAAATTGTCACTTATTAGACGCGTTTTATAGTCGTGTAATCTTTGTCATTTCCTGTAATTATATAAACTGAGTTTGTACCATAGATTATTTATTGGTCTGTCGAAGATCGAGACCAGTTAAATACATATACGTATAAATTAATTATGATTCGGACTTTATGTTTTGCATTTTCCTGGGTCCTGATTCAAGATACCATCGCTTTTATTACATACGAAGGTCGAAAACAAAAATAAATGGGAGTTGACATAAACTTCGCTAAGTGACGTATGAATTCGTATGTCATTGTTTTCGAACTTCATAAGTGATAATAGCTATGGTTTCTTGAATAAGTGGACTATTAGGTTTACGATAAGACATTTATAATAATAATATCTATGGTCGCCTAGTAAGTATCGTATATCTAGATATAATATATTTAAATTTTATATAAGTTCATCCGATACTTATTACGGTGCCTGAATTTAATACAAGTTCATCCGATACTTACTAGGCGACCCATTGCTAGCAATATCCCGCGAAAAAATTTGTGTTACAGGTACAAGACTACGGAAATGTTTGTTTTTTTTAAACACACATTGAATCGTAACAGAGTAAAGTTAGTGCATCTAGTTACTAGTCAGCACGGCATATCTGTACGAGGATAAAGCCATTCCATATGCCGTTGTTTGCAATGCAATATTGCAGTTAAACAATAAAAGTGGCAATTAAAAAGGAAATCACGAGGCGGAGATTGATGCATTTGTTTGATGTTTAATGTTCGTAACAGAGACATTAGTCAATATTTATTTAGATGCATGTAATATTCGACGGTAAACGATGCGTATATTTTTTATTAGGTGCGCAAGAAAGAGTTACGAGTGTGGGACTGAATTTCTTTAGAATCTCAAATAGAATGACATATTGTTATGGTTTATTTAAATTTTGCCATGCGTCACGGCGACGCGTCGCGTCATGTGACTGACTCCCAGTTATTTTAAATGTCGTTTACGTTTTTCCCTAACCAAATCTTGAATTTTAATATATAATTATTTTTAGTTTTCCAACTTTAGAAGTAGGTTAATTCCGGTCGGGAATTAAATATATAAATAGGTACAATTTTAATTATTCCTTGAAGGAAAAATGACAGAATTCTAAATTCCAATTCCCAAGACAGACTTTAAACATACCCCTAGCACGTGTTCTAATGAGCGAAGAATGAGACGAGTGAAATAACTTTTGTTTTGTACATTTTGTAACTAGACCAACTTAGATGACTGTTTGAAATGTTTGGCCGATGTCCAAGTTGTAAATTAACTCAATTTGTTTTTTATTTGCAGGTAAATCGCCGAAAGATATGGAGACAAACGTCGCGGTGGCCTGAGATTTGTTGGCCACTTCCGGACATACGTTTTGGCCAAATCGTGGCCAAATAAAGTTAGAAGCACTCGCGTTGCAAAGTTTTACAAGATAATGTAGATTCTTTGAATAAACGCAGCTCGTACACTTGTATTTTTATTTCTTTTATCTGAGAGACTGTAGAATATTCATAAAGGGTCATAATATACCATACGGCCTGTTCACTAATTGGCATTACGCTACCATTAGTTATATTTGACCGTAGATTATATATTATACTTGTAGTATATACAGTGTGTATGGATGAACTGCCGATTAGATCAAGCCTGCAGGTAGACAGCGTCATGTCAATTGCATGACAGGTAGTAGCTACTGTTAGTGCCTAATTTTATAATATCGAATAGCTAATACAGTGTAATGTAGCTTAATTATTATTTGGGTAATACATCAGTTTTATACCAAATATTTTTCAACACTAAGAGCTGGTACACATTAGGCGCTTATTGACGCGCGCTTTGACGATGCGCGTTTTTGTATAAAGAAAAAAAAATGCTAATAATATATACCTTTTCTTGGCCCACGATTTCGTAGGGTGGTTGTGGGTTCGATTCCCGCGTAAGAACAACATAAGAACAACAAAGATATTTGCAAGTTAATTGTAATTGCATTGGCAAGCTGATTGTCTGATTCTATGACAAGAACTGTGTGCATTGGGTAGTCATGTAAAAAGTCAGCCCCGCGCCTGATCTCTCGCCAGTCGTGTCGGGTATCCATCCTGGTTTATGAAAATAAAGAAAGAGTACCATTTTGTATAGCACTTTCCTGGGGCTGGATAAATTGCTCCAGTGATACCATAGCTGATCTGGTTTCAACGAAACTGGCCACCAACATCGAAATTGGCGTGTGGAGTGGGGATTACCATAATTTAATCAAAAGGCGGATCTATTTTCAAAATCAATTGTTCTGTTTTTGAGAACAATTAACTTAATGTGAATTTAATTTTTTTGTTATCGAAAATATTCTACAAATAAAATTAGATTAATTACGAAACGAAATATTTAAATAGCACATTGTAAATTAATATGTAAGTATGTGTAATTTTTTTAGAAATAGTAGCAATGTGAGTGTTGATTTTCGTTGGATTGATGTATTACCTTTAATTAGTTTTTATGTGATTAATATTTATGAATTTAGAATTTCTGACTGCTAAATTTCAGCGCAACAAATGTTAAATGAGATGAACTAAATATTACGTACCTACGTCCTCGCAAATATGGTAAATTAATTGGTATATCTACATATAGCTTTGTCATAAATGTTCAATTACATATCAGCACATTGTTCAGTTTCACTAAAAACTAAAATATAACTCTCGAATTTATTATTTTTATTTGACACCTTATTTTTTGCTAGCGACTTCTAATTTCTAAATCCTTTATTTCCAATTACATTTTTATCAAAATTTAACGTAATTTTTAGTCGTATATAATTTATAGGCTATATATGGTTTCTGATTGTAACTACTATAGGTACCGTTCTTGCAAAGTCTCAAGTTCCAATTTTCCAGTCTATAACTTATTGCGCTTGAAGTAGCACAATTGACAAACTTTGATACTTTACCTTTAACAACCCGACTTGAAGTGGCGTTGGCAGTCGAACGTATGCCACTTTCAATAAGTGAACACTACTCCTTAATCACGTTTAGGCTTTAGCCATAGAAACTTATAATTATGACCCTATACTTTTGTATGTGAAGAGCCTGGGCCTTGATTCATTCCATCGTTATTATCGCTTTCGAAGTTTTAAATCAAAATATATGGAATTTGCATCCTATATATTTTGTTTTCGAACGACGGATTCGATTGGTTTTTGCCGATTAGAGTAGTTTACAAAATAAATCTATTATTTTATAGATCTATATTTATTTTATTCCTAGTTTCTAATATTCTAGTCAATAAGTCAAATGTAAATGGAAAAGTTCTTTTCACATAACAAATAGGTTACCTACCACATTTTTTTAATTTAGTAAACATAATAAAATTTCACGTAATTTTAACTTATAATCGTAATTGTGTTTTAATTGTTATATTTCATACAATAGAGCTTTTTCGTGATAACGTTAAGTACCTAAGTAGGGTAGGCTCCCTATCACAGTGAACATTTTTAGATCTAACATTTATAAAAGTCCCGTCGAAAGATCAACAGGCGCGGTAAAAGTGACTTCGAAAGCAATAAATTTGTTCGGTTGTCGGTACCAAGTGGTGACCATTCGCGATTGCAGATTGATTCGTTGATTGAAGAGTCCCATTCGTTTCAGCACCGGCAGCCTTAATTGCTCCCAGCATATTGCTGCACACATTTAAAACATAGAAACGTTCAAATAATTTTTGCTTCCATAATTTACTCTTGTAACCAGTGAGTGACAATACTAAATTTGTACCGAATAGTTTAGATTATAGTGTTTATTTTTTTTTTCTTAAAAAAATACTTACGGATGGTCTAGGTCGCTGGAGGTTCTCTGGTAAACCACTGGAGGACTATCGTAAGTGTTTAAATTCCCAATTAATATTTATATTCGCGTATACATAAAAAAATGTAGTCGTTATTATTTTCTTATGGATTTTAAAATAAAATGCTTAGTTACATATTAAAACAAAGGATCAAGATCTGTCAAGCGCAGCACGCGACGGTTATTTCTGAAAAAAAATGCTGAGCACTGAAAATATATTTCTGGGTCAATACAGTAGAGTTTATAAATAATGGAACGAACAAGTTGACAAATATGACACTGACATTTGACGCAACATACGTGTGTTCAATATCAACTTTATTGTATAGACCCAGAGTTCTATTTACAGTAATCAAAATTTTGCTATGGAAGGGATGATTCAGAATAATATAGGGCCATGTCCTACCATCCCATACAATCTATCTTTAATACAAAAAATTGCAATAGATGTCACTACTATTAAGTAAATTTTTGTAAATTATAAAATGTAAATATGCCGAATTTAGTACAAATATTGACATTAAAATAAAGATAAGCATATTTTTAAGCATAACATCACATTAAGCTAAATTCAACTCCTTAATTAATAAATGAAATGAGTAATTAGTATTCTCCAATAGTGGCGCTAGATGGCGGTTACCGGAATGTGCCTGGAAATCGAAGAAACCAAAAGTAGCCAGTAGAATTGCCAGTATTAGGGTGATACCATTTTCTAGTACTAGGTCGTGCATGTTATTTATCTACTTTGTGATAGGGCTTAGGAGCGCGAGCGACCACGAGGAAGATGTGCCAAGGCCCTCAAGCCGGCCTACTTCGCGAGCACCCTATACAAATACGTCATTATGAAAACCTAAGTTCTGGTCACGTCTTAGAATTTTTAAGCAAAGTTTCTCAAAGTATTGTTTGTTATGCTCAAAGACAATCAAATCTGTGACAAACAGCAAACAAAGTGTATACGTCCATTGCGCGATATTTAAGACTATTAAAATATTATCTTCTTATATATAAAAATGAATTGCTGTTCGTTATCCTCGCTATAACTCTAGAACGGTTGAACCGATTCGGCTATTTTTAGACTTGAAATATTCGTGGAAGTCCAGGGCTTAAACGGTTTGTATGCTTCACGAAGTGGGCACGGGTCAGCTAGTATTGTATATTTTTATATATTATTGTTATTTTTATCCACAATATTAGTTTTATTTTAGGTTAGGCAATTCGGGTTACTAGATTTTTCATGTGTTTCCAGCACACCAAGCACATTCGATCCGTAAGTTTTGCAACGTAGACTTGCGTCTAAAATAAGCCGTTATTTACTGTAATTATTACAACAGTATTTTAGATTTTATAATTTTGTATAAAAAATCGAGATACGTCTGTACAAAAAAACACGGCGAATTGAGAACTAAATCTTTTATAGGAAGTCGGTAAAAAGCTAACTAATTCATGTGTAGTTAACATTTCTTTGAACCTCCTGTGTCAGTCCTAGTATATCAGTAATGAGTAATTCATTAAGCAAGCTACAAATTGGCGTTGTGGTGTAATTAGTTGTATTTAGTGATTCGTAAAATTAATTGCCCAGCTCTCTCCGCCTATGTTCGATGCATACACATCATCTATTATGCCCTACTTAGTGACGTCACTATTATGGCTGATACTACCACATTGTGTTTGCAACACAACACGAAACGTTAATTTGTGTAGGCTTTTTCTCCGGAAATGTATGAGGACATTCGACATCATCTTGATTCACAACAGTTCGACTTACAGCTGCAGCTAAATTTTACATCTTTCTATTCATACATCAAAATTTTCTCTTAATTATAAAAATGAATTGCTGTTCGTTAGTCTCGCTAAAACCTGAGAACGGCTCAACGTATTCGGTTACTTTTTGGTCTTGAAATAATTGTGGAGGTCGAGGGATGGTTTAAAAGGTTTGTATACTCAAAGAAGTGGGCACGGGTCAGATAGTAATGATATACTTTCGATGATAAATTATAGCAAAAAAAAAAAAATAAACCAACGTCAACGCCATTTTTACATAACAAATTTAGAATATCAATAAGATTAATTCATATAATTCATTGGAAGTAAATTAAAAGTACAATTCAAAATTCAAAAAAAAATATTTCCAAGTTAAACTTAACAAGCTATTTTCGGAAAGTCAACAAAATACTACCACCGGTTCAACCCTAGCCCGCCGAGAAGAACCGGCGTAAGAAACTCGGACGGGGCCATCTTTTACCAAAAAAAAAAAGAAAATTGTTCTTTTTTTAAAAAGTGTATACATAGTATGTTAACAATGTAAAAACTTAATCTATATAATATAACAAAAGACAGAGTACATAAAGTACATTGAGGTAGCCTTGCATGTGGCCATCTTATTCCCAAGGTGTGCAATCGTCAATAAAATCATTGACCTTATAATAAATAATTATATTATTAATATAAATTAATTACAAAAATTGGGGTTCTGCTTTGACGCTATTTCAAATTAGTAAAAGTTTTGTAGTGTGTACTGAGTATTCCTATATATTTATTATTTTGATAACTTAGATTTAGGTAGATGGTTATAGTAATATCAAACCTGAAAACAAATACCTATATGATTTATCTTATTATTTCACTCATGAAAAAGGTTCCAAGTGTCCCAACATTTCCTTCTATGCAATTATTTTTACCCTCACATAACGATTACAAATAACGTGTAGAATATATTTTATACAGCGTTAAACTGCCTGAAATATTAGACAATAATACCGTGTACTAGCTCGTTATATATAAAATTTATTATACCATTATACACCTGGATATCATGCATCATGAATTTTATTACTATTTACATAGGTTACCGCTCCTAAGCTTGCGCTTAGACTGTACTGTGTAGGTGTAAGAATGTTCATATTTATACTACTTCTTATAACTTATAACATTAGTGTTTAAAAAAAACTGGTAGAGGCCACCCGAGACCTCAAAGCAGCAGGCACCTGGCTCATAGAGTAAGCATCCTCCTCCAGCCTTCTAGGTACTCTGCCCGATGGGACGATCTTTTACTGGATTTTCTTGTATTGTAGCTTTTTAATTTTTTTATATTTATTAGTTTTAATTTTTAGCTCTTTATAGATATTGCAATTAATGTGTTTTGAGTAGTAAATATTTGAGTTATAATTAGACGAAGTAGGTACTTAGGTATACAAAAATAGCTTAACTAAACATTAGTTTTGTATATTGTAGTTATTACATATTATGTAACATTATTTATTAATTAAATAAAATACTATTTTATCGTTTTTATTTAGATAGGTCGTGGCCTGTTTTAAGGCCGCTTAAGAACTATTTGATTGTCACAATCCCAAACAGAAAAAATATAATAGCAAATTTCAAATTTTTGTTATTGTTTCTTTAATTCGTAATGTTTTAAGCCTAAACCATTGCGATATTTCTCCTGAAACCGTGCAGAAGCTGCGCTAGCAACACTGTAACGCATTTCTGTCACATGCGCCACAAAAGGGTTTAAAAATCCTTCCACTCGATGGTGAGGGTCGCTTCGTGTGCAAGTGGCGAGCTCTCGGCCACTTTAGAAATCTTTGACAGCCTCTCAATGCACTGTTACTATGCACATTTTTTTCCTATTATCTTTGTGAGAATGTTCAAACAATGTTCCGGGATTTGACATGAATTTGATGCTTATGTAACTTTATTATTAAGCTTCTACATATAGCGATTAACCGTCATTATTATATTGCTACTTGACAATTTGGCAATTTGATATTATCATAAAATATATATATATTATTGTTCATGTAAATTTGATATTTTATTTTTATATAATTATTTAATCAGGAGAGTTTTATTATTTATTTTGGACGAGCATCTTTGTGTGTGTGAGTCTATCTCTGGCATAGTAACTTGATCAAAAGTAAAAGATCAAAATAGGTTCATGCGTTTAGACGCATGAACCTATTTTGATCTAGTTTTTTTTTGTTTGAAAGCGTGTGATCGCGATTTTTCTTAGCTATAATATTATAATTCTACTTGACAATAATAATTCAGGTCTTCGTCTACCTGTTACTACTAGAATGTACGTGCTGGAAAAAAAATCTATCTACCTACTAAATTATGATTCCTTAAATATGCTGAAGTGAATAAATAAATAAATAAAATATATTATTACTGTACTTCCATACAGTATGCAAAAATAACAATCAATCAATTCCAGATTTTAGTACAACAATAAATAAAATATCTAATATTTTGTTAAATGACGAGATACGGCCGATTTTTAAACGTTTTTCGTATAATGTGAACTACTTTATTTTTTAATTTTAATCATAAATCATCTTCACAACAATGTTATGTACAAAATCCTTGAATGTTTGGAATAACTTACTAGAGTTTTCACGTGACGTCATTTGAGCAGAGCGACATTTCTCGTTGGGAAAACTGCAGTCCACTCTCGCCTCCCGCAAACTAGTGCTGCAGTGCGGGGGGTGTTCGCTAGATGGCGCTTTTCACTAGTTCTGTTGTCCCAATAGAATTTTTAAAATAATTTTAATTCATAGTATTATTAAACCAAAGAGTTTTGAATTATTATATTTGGTAAAATAGTCAGTATGCTTATCTTAGCTAGTGCTTGCGTTGAAATATAATATAATAGATATTCAACTTCGTTCCGGTTAAATAATGACGACTCCGTAGCGCAGTGGTTGAACACATTGGTGCTTGGTCGCGGGATCCAATCTTGCCGAAGGAACAATTTTTTCTATGCTGAGGGTCATGGATGTGTGATCTTTTTTTATATAATTGTTAATTAAGTTCAAACTGTTACTTCAACATTTTAAAATATTATGTCGTTTATCATATTAAGTAATAAATCTAAATAACTTTCGAATCAATGTACTTAATTAGTAAAGACGAAAGTATCCTTGAATATTTAAGTGACAGTTTAAAAACTCAATTTTATTGATATTTTTGCGACATACCGGTACAGAATACTAATAAAATTAAGTTATGTAATTGAAGACATGAATGAATGAAGGTAAACCAAAAAAAATACACATTTTAAGACATAAAACATAAACATTTTAAGTACATTGATTCCAGAGACGGGGCTATATTAGGACGTATTCTATAATGTTTAAGTGACAGTTTGAACTCAATTTTCTTGTAATCAAAATTTTGCTACCATATCACCTTCATCTATTCATGCCTTTAATTGTATTGAAATAACCTCAAATAGGTATGCCATAACGTTGCATTTTCCACAAAACATTTCACGTTTACGGTGCATTAATAGTTTGCAGTAATTATTACTGCAAACTATTAACGAAACTGACGAAACGTAACATTTAGTACTGGAAGTTAAAAGCTGGATCAGCGCGAACTTCACTCTCATTAAAGAAGATACAAAAGCTACGGCTGCCAAAATTACTCTCGACTCATCGTTTTCTGCGTTCACTTTGTATCGCACACTCAATTTACGTTTTTCGGGAATAATTTAACGTACCGCATGTAATTTAACGCACTGCGAGTATTCGACAAGTCGTTTTGCTGTTTCAATGTTTTTCATTTTTGTAACTCGTAACATCTTTTTTCTTTTTCTAGGGTTTCGTACCCAGGGTAAAAACGAGACCCAGTTATTATTTAATTATTTATATGACGACCTCCGTAGCGCAGTGGTTGAGAGCGTTGGTTCTCGAACGAGAGGTCGCGGGTTCGAATTCCGCCGAGGGAACAAAAAGTTTTCAATGTTCCTGGGTCATGGATGTGTATTAAATTTGTGTATAAAATAATTAAAATCTTAAATGTGTATAGTATAAAAGTATTAAATATGTTTCCGTTATCTGGTACCTGTAACACAAGTTCTTCGGATACTTAGCACAGGGCCAGATTGACGTGGTGTACAGCGTCCATAGATATTATTATTATTAAGATATCGTTGTCTGTCTGTCTGTGACCGGGCTGTATCTAAAGAACCGCGTTAGCTAGACAATTGTAATTGTCACAAATTATATTTTTCAGTTTCAGCTATAACAACTGGCTATTACTAAAAACAAAATGAAATAAAATTTAAGGAAGACAAAAACCGTGTGTGTATTCGCTTGTCCCGGACAAGTTGTCCGTCCGTCCGAGTCCGACTCGAACCTGTCCGGTTTTTTTATCTGTTGGAGTAAGTGTGTGGGAGTAATGTCATGTAGCAGAATGTTACTTTTGCAAATTAATATTTTTACCATAAAGGTGGTACTTTCGTAGCATACTTATTAAGGTAGGCGAATAGTAGCATATATTATATCTTTTCAAATTATAATGGATGTAAAAAGGGCAGTCACTATAACTTTGGGATAAGATTATACTACCGTTTATCATTCTAGAAATGTATTTTTTTACAAAAAATTTAAGTTTAAGTTTAAGTTATTTTTGCGATAAGAAATGGTGAAAAGTAAAAAAAATACATTTCCAAAATGAGGAAAGGTAGTATAATCGTATCTCAAAGTTATAGTAACTGCTCTTTTTACACACTGTATATTAATTATTAATTTAATTTAATTTTAATTATTCTTTATTTTCTTCAATTATTAATAGGTAGGTAAGAAAGATAAACTATAAATGATTGAAAAGATTTTATATTCTATATTTCAGTATATTTTTGTATGTCTTTATTTAGTTTCCAGGTGCAGTTGCGATGCTCGGAAAGTTCACTGGAAAAAATACCTGTGTTCTAATAAATTATGAAATCTATATTTCAAATAGAAATAAAAATTTTAAACGAACATTTCATTTTCATATTTACATAGTAAGTCAACCGGTGGTTCTTTCAATCACGGATATATTAAAAAAATTCCGCAGCACGTTACGCGGATGTTTTTTTAAAATCAGTCCCCTGTCAAACGCCATTTCCACTAGTGTTTTAAAAGTTTATTTCAAGCAAATATTTCCTGTACCCGTGCGAGTTACAATTCCATTTTTTGAAATTGGAACGCTAGTGGTTCTTCCACTTCGTTGTCCGTTTTTTGTTTATTGTTGTTCTTTTTCACGTTTGCGGTCACAAATGTTTGAAAGGTTTTTTATAGTTTTGATGAGATATTTAATAGAATAACTATATTTTCCTTGATTGCTTAGTTGCCTTTGTATGGCGAAAGGCGAAATTAACTTATCGATTATTATATATTATATTGTTCTGTAAATAAACTCCAAAATACTCAGAACAGAACGCTATTTCCTCGTATACGGCCTTGTTTAATAAATTGAAGTTAGTCGTGTCCTCAATCCCAGTGTTATCAGTACTCATTTCAAAAGATCTAGATTCTGTCTATGTAACTAGATCCCTAGAAAGATATCTGTGGATCCCAGAACGTACAAGAGTCAAAACTACACAAGTCAAACTTTGAGATGGCTCCGATACTAAACTACTCTGTTTTATGAAGCACTGACCCGTGCCTACTTCGTTACTTAATACAAACAGTTTGTGATGAAATTTTCCATATTTTCTCACCGTTAAAGCCTTCCCCGGACTTTCATGAATATTTCAATACTAAAACTAGTCGAATCGGTTCAGCCGTTCTCGAATTTTAGCGAGACTAACGAACAGCAATTCATTTTTATACATAAGAGAATTTTTATACATAAAAACCGTTTAACCCTACCCTAGATTGCCACGAATATTTCGAGACTAAATATAGCCGAATCGGTTCGGCCGTTCTCGAGTTTTGGCGAGACTAACAAACATCAATTATAAAGAAAGAAAGAAAGAAGAAGAAGATGGAAGATGGACGGATAAATAGTAGTCATACATAACATAGCTCAATATGGGCTGCTATAATGACTCTAATTATGGGTGCTTTTAACTTATACACCTTTTAAAAATTTACCTTATACACATTTTAATAAATAATATAATAATATCTATGGACGCATCACACCACGTCAATCTGGCTCCGTGCTAAGTATCCGAAGAACTTGTGTTGCAGGTACCAGACAATGGAAATATATTTAATACTTTTATACTATACACATATTTAAGATTTTTATTATTTACACAAATTTAATTCACATCCATGACTCAGGAACATTGAAAACGTTTTGTTCCCTCGGCGGGATTCGAACCCGCGACCTCTCGCTCGAGCTCCAACGCTCTCAATCACTGCGCTATGTAGATCGTCAACACCGCATGATAAAGAATAGCAATGACACATTAATTTGGGCGAATTTCACTTTCTTATTTAGATTTAATTTCACTTTCTTATTTAGAATTAAAACATAATTAGGGCCAATTTTTCAATCGTCAGATCGTCAGAGAACTTTTATCTGTTGAGTAAACATGTGACTTTGACATTTCATACAAAATCTGCCAAAGTTTAAGTTTTAAATAAGCGATAAAAGTTATCTGACGATTGAAAAATCGGCCCTGAATCCGATACCTACTACATTCAATTTGTCTATGGTCCAATATACCCGGAAATGTGTTTAGCGGGTGAATAAGAACATCGAGAAAATTTACCCATCTCAATTAGGGGCAGATTCCGATATAGCTGGTCATCGATTCTTTTGGCAATACGCCAGCGACTGCTCTATGCTATGATGATAATGGTTTTAGTTGAACAATGACTTTCAGATGAAACAAGCTCAGTTCAAATTGTTACAAGCTATGTTCACTTTTGACCGACTTCTAAAAAAAGGAGTAGGGTCTCCATTCAGCCTGTTTTTAATGTATATGTCGCAGTCATCTGATTGAATCCGCTATTTAATTGAATGACTTTTTCATTAAATTCTATATCAACAAATTCAATGAATCTGAAACTAGGGCAACCATTTAATATTTCATTTTTAAACTTCAAAATTTTTGAATGTGTATTATTATAACGCACGTTAAATTAAATTAATCAAAGAATATATCAACACACTAGCTGTCCTCGCGTGGTTTTTGAGTGGCTTAGCGCACGCAATGAAAGTCCCCAAATGTGAATAATTTTTCCATTTTTGCAACATTTCTCACTGACGCTTCGCTCCTATTGGTCGCAGCGTAATGTTATATAGCCTAAAGCCTTCCTCTATAAATGGACTATCCAACAAAAAAATACTTTTTCAAATCGGACCAGTAGTTCCTGAGATTAGCGCGTTTAAACAAACAAACAAACTCTTCCGCATATTAGTATAGATTGCTATCTGTACGAGCTGTTTGACGCCATTATATAACCGCGCTAGTCATTCAATTAAATAAGCAGATTCAATGAGAGTCTGCTACATATATATCGATTATCTCTTTATGACGCGATTTGCGTGATAATTTTTATTGGATGCGGAACAGCTGTCTTTTGGTCCTATTCATAGTTTGTCTCAGTAGCTTTTTATGAACATTTTTCACCAATATCCAGAGGTGTACCTACAAACATTTTTACATGGATGATGTTGTTAAGTAAAAACCAGATCTTACTCAAACGAAGAAGCGGGCTAAGCATGAATTCGTAACAGTATAGAGTGTCAATTGAATGAGCTCTGCCGATATCGCCTCCGTGGTCTAGTGGTTCAGAGCTTCGCTCTCGACCCGGAAGTCGTGGGTTCGATTCCCGCGTTGGAACAACAAAAAATGTTGTTTTCAAGTTTAGTAAGGACAATGCTGATTGTCTGACAAGAAAGATGATCCATGCGTCGGATGGGCATATAAAAAGTCGGTCCTGCGTTTGTTCTCTCGCCAGTCGTGTCGGTTTACCGTCCCAATGGGTTATGAAAGCAAAAGGAAGAAAGAGTGTCTTTGTGTATTGCGCACATACTTGGGCACAATAAAATAACTCCTGTGTTGCTGGCCTGGTTTAAATGAAATCGGTGAGGGGAGCTATCATTATTATCTGCCATAATGTACATACAATTTTCTTTCGGAAAAATTACGAATACGTTGATGCAAATTTCCCTGATGATGATAACGTTTACTTCCTTCTTTCACCGAGTATCATTTTTGCCAAGCTGTACAATTTCATCATCGATTAGACGGCACAATTGTGTCAACAAACAAAATAAAAACATAACGGCGATAAGTCCGATAAAGACAGCTTAAGGTATTCCAATTCGCTTATGATAATATTGCCTTTTTATTAATTTGAGCCTGCGGGAGAGGAGCTCGGATATTTTCATGAAACAACAAATTTAATAAAGTGGCCGTAGACGTTGAATTATTCAAATGCTGTGGTACATTATTTATAGGGCCGTCATGTCTGCGACACACACTTACCTGCGGTTTGCATCTCGAGCACGTCTTAGCAATATCGGCAGGATTTGATACAGTGAGATTGGCCCAAGTGTTGCTAAAACATTGTGCATTCGGCAACGAAACGCATGTTTTACGAAGTTAAATAATACTTTAATTCGTGAGTTATTTATTAAAAAAAATTACGAATTAAAGTAAATAGTATGTAACTTCGTAAAACATGCGTTTTAATTCGTGAATTAAAATAAATAATATGTAACTTCATAAAACATGCGTTTTAATTCGTGAATTAAAGTAAATAATATGTAACATCGTAAAACATGCGTTTTAATTCGTGAATTAAAGTAAATATTCGTTGCCGAATGCACAATATTTTAGCGACACTTGGGCCAATCTCACTGCATCTAATCACTATGTTTAAGTATTTTTGAGAGCGTCTGTAGCCTAGTGGGTGGAGTGTTAATTAGCACTCGAAAGGGTGCAGGTTCGATTTCCAGGTTGTGGCATGTACTAATGATTTTTTTTTCAGATCTCATTTACACTATATTCACGCGTTAACGGTGAAGAAAACATCGTAACACATGGTTGGCCCATTTTCCCATGGATTCCTCTGGACTAGGCCGACTGTGTTGTGTGAATGCCGTATGTGCTGGGCAGCCATGCGACACTTAAAACCGCCTGTCCCAGGCACTACAGTATTTAAAGAATGGTAACTTCGCTCGGAGAATACTGTATACATCATCCAATAATGGATGCAAAGGCTTACTTTTAGGCTAATGGTTAGAAACCTTGTAAGCTCTGACAGTTGTTTGACACAGAAATACAGAAAAAGAATCAATAATTTTTATTGACAATTTTCCATTCCACTTTCATGACCACTTCTGCCACTAGATGACGCTGTGTCGTGACTGCCCCCTAGCGATAAATAAAAAAATCAGAATCCCAGTTACTAAAAATATGTGAATATAATTTGATCTCTAGGGTCCTCAGTGAATAGCCTAGCTAGGGTAGACCTAGTTTCTCTTCAGGAATCTCAGACAATTTATCAAAAACGAGAAAAAATACCTTTGTGGTCATTAATCACTGGACGAAGCTGCGGATATAAGTAGTTAAGGCGAGAGGTAAGGAGCAGTCTTAATTTGCTGGTTAAGTTTTTTTTAAATAAGTAGATATACAGTGTGTAAAAAGAACAGTCACTATAACTTTGAGATACAATTACCTTTCCTCGTTTTGGAAATGTATTATTTTTATTTTTTTGTTAAAAACAAAAAAAATAAGTATTAACAAGACAAATCTAACGAGATATTTACTATTTTTGAAGGGTTTTACTTTATTTATTTACTATTTGGAAAACAAATTTTGCCAGCTCCCACACAGTGCATCGCCTTAATAAATCTTGTACACAGGCAATTCTTTGTCGAAGTCATAATACATAATAATTATGTATTATTGAAACCACATGCAGGGATGTTGAGGTAATCAAACACTCATTGTGTTTGTTGCATGTTTTAAATCCTCCTTGGTCTAGTGGTTTGTAGAGCGGCGCTCGCCTACGGAGGTCGTGATTTCGATTAGCTAGCCCCCACACTGTGACATAGTATCCTATATATAATGTTATCTATTTATTCTCCTATATTATAATTTCTATTTATTGAAATAAAAAAATCTACCTAATTTATGTGTCATGTTATTGTTTTTCTCTTTTAAGGCCATATCGAACTTTGTTTGCATACATATAAATCATATTAATTCGGAACAGAGTGTCCTGTATTCGGTTTCAACCACAATTGTCAGAATTTATTAAATTATCTGGTACTAAACAGTTGTTTTAATTTTTAAGGATATTACTGACTTAGAACCGGCTATTAATGTTAGTAGATACAATTCGTAGTAACCTTTATATCGATTGAAAATTCAATTGAATTGGACAGAAAACTTGGTAAATATGGCCGCGGGTTGAATAAATAAAGAGCGATGCCCTTTACTCTAGGTATAACGACTTGGCACTTTAATAATCGAGGAACATTGATTTTCCTTTTGATTAGTAAATAAGTAAGTCACGAATCGATTGTTATATGATTTGGGTCGGTAATAAGCAACTCTGTGATTTTGCGTATTAGTTTTTTAATTATATAAAAATATTATGTTACTATGCAGGTCAGTGCATTTGTGTTTATTATCTATAAACACAAATGCACTGACCTGACCAGGATTGAAACTCATCTGTTTTGTGATTTTTATGGAGATCTTCAATCAAGTAATTTATATGAGGTGCCCAAACAAAAAATTCTCTACGCGTCCTTCTCTTTATACTATATTCGGCTTAATATATGAATCATCAATTATCTTGTATATAAAATAATATTAAAATTATGTTTGTTATACCATAGACCAATTATACATATAATTATAATAAATAATAACTCATAAAAATTGTGTAAATTTGGGTTTTATTCGTTAAAAACTAAAGACGTGGTTTTCTTTCTTCTTAAATGATGACACTTTTGATAAATAGCATTTAGTCTTTGGGTAATTATTTATTTTCAAACGAAACGACATCTTGTAAGATTAATAGCAAACGAAACGTTATAATTATTGTGAGCATTTATGTATGTGACGAAAATAATTCCTCGTAGTACCTACAAAACGATGAACAAATTAGTAAATTTTAATTAACCTCCGAATTGTTAAGCAATGAGCGAAATGGGGCTTTACCATGAGGTTTTATAGTAGTAGGTATTACTTTAAAAAGTGCCAAGTCTCGCAACTAAGATCTTTTGCCATAAAAAGTTGTCAGATCCATGTTATGCCAAGCTGGGGTAAGTCGGTCGGTCTAACAACTTCTTCTTCTTCATCTTATAGTGAACATATTAATATTTTTAAAAATATTTCATGTTTTAAATAAATAAGTAGATTGACTTGGCAATCGCATGAATACACAATGTATATAATATAGTCATAAATATTAAATCAGATTGCTTAGTGCGATTGCCAAGTCAATCTACTTATTTATTTAAAACATAAAATAAAGTGTTTATAAAATGCTTACTTAGTAACTAAAATTGCAGGCTTCTAGTTTTTGTACGGTCGTGCTCAACTTAGCGGAGCTCTGCCGTGTCCCCAGATCATATATTGTTTACACTAAAAGTTTACAAAAAAATTCATAAGTAATGTTAAAGTAATACTCCAATAAGACTTCGTGGTCATTAGCAATTATACGAGTAGCTAAGAATTATCTCGATTATGTCAGCTCTCAAGCAAAAAAATACTAGACCATATTATGTACCTATTGTACATCGTTTTGAGAGCTACAATGATACATACATACACGTAAAACTTATAACACCCAATGGTCGGGTATTAAAAAGTTTTGCATTAAAATTATAATTACATTTATGATGTACAATATTTCTTTATCAAAAGCCAACAACTAGTTTCAATACACGAATTTCGACGAGACAACCATTTAAATAATACATTCAGAATGAAGCAGCAACACAAGCGATTTATAAAACAATAAGATTCTAGAACAAAGACTGGGGATTATGATAAACGATACGCCGTACGTTTTAAAATACTGAAAGTTTTTAAAATTGTATACCCACGTCAATGTAAAAACTCGGCAGGATTTAAATTTAAAACCGGTCTGCGGACGTTCAAACGCAGTGACATGTCTATTAATATTAGAATAGTTTTTGTGGGGACACGGGATCACCTCATACTGCAATAGTAATGTATTATACCTTTTACTTTGTTTGAAAATTTTCGAGCATAAAGCTGTAAATACATGTTTGTACACCTCTATATTTTGTGAATGACATGACACGTTCTGGTCACTTTTGTTGGTCCTCACATTTAAAAAAAGTGATCAAGTGATTTTTTGTGGTATAAGCCAGCTTGACCATTATAGAGGTGCCGTGGTCACTTCGAAATCCGCTGTGAAATAACAATGACAGTATGTACCGCCGAGTGAGTGAGGACACTGGCCTCTTCGTAGATAGATTATGACATTGCTGAACAACGAAGTTTGAAAACTGAATCCCTTTTCGTAAGCATCTTTAACGATTACTCATAAAGTAGTAAAATACTGACCTCTAATATTATATCTAAGGCCTTACTCGATGATTCGATTTTGATTCAGATTCGATCGTGCCACGTACTTATTTTCAGTCCATTGACATGGTCGGGAGTACTAAAAGTTACGATCTTACGATTTTCTTTATCCTGGTTAGTTTCAAAGTAATATACCAAAAACACCAACAGGCGTCGAAATCGAACTGATTCGATTCTCGATTATGTCGGGAGTAAACGTGATGTTCTTCTGTTATCGCTTCTTTTACGAAAAGGACTCTACTTTTAATCTTTATCGGCAATCTCTAGTCATTAGATTCTTTCGCTTTATATCTCGTATTTCTTCTTTGTCGATAGAATTCCATAAAATTGTCATAATATTCATATAGCAAACATTGTGACGTAGTGTTTCTGCATTCTATTTGTATCGTAATTAGCCGCTATAAATAATCGCTCAGCATCCGTGTGCCATAGATCAAAGACGAGCCAGATACGCCGTTACCATAGAGCTTCGATACACAAGAGAGAACTTTTTAATAAACCGTTAAATTTGCTTTCGACTGTGACTTTAATTCTTTTGCTATCGGTTTAAAATATGAAAAATAAACTAGGTTCGTCTTCTACTCTATGATTTGACTGGGTTAATATAACCAATATAATACCCGTAAATGAGGTTTGCCTCTACAGTTGAGTTTTGTTTTTAGTAAATATGCTAATTTTGACACTACTCATCGCAAGCTACAGGTGTGACTGTGCAGGCAGACTCGTCCTGGTATAAATTTACTTGTCTACCTTTAGGAAGAGAAGAAAAAGTTCGAGTGGAAAGGTAGGTAAGGTAGAAACAGTTCTCGAACCGGCGGCGGTAGATTATCATGGCGGACAATTCTAAAAGTGTTAATTTCTAATCTATTTCAAAAACATTTTCACATGCATCGAGCTATCGAGCATATTATTGTAGTCCGCCATGCAAGAAGAATAGTGATGAGTTTGTCGACCCCTGTCTAAGTGCTTAGTGCGTCGACGCTCAAGCCAGAGCTCGCGTGTTCGAAGCCAGTGGAGGGAAACTTAAGTTTTCTTGGTCAATGATGTGTATTAAATATATTATTGTGTATGATATTAAAGTATAAAATACATTTTCCTTGTCTGGAGACCATAAAACAAGTTATTTTGATACTTATCACAGGGCTACATTGACGTAAAGCTTACAATATTATTTGGTAATAATATGAATAGTATTATTATAATAACATTTATGTACATCTTATTATTACTATGGTAAGTTTGACAAGGGTTTGTAAAGAAAGCTTATAGTGGTTTCTATAATGTTTGCGGATAAAGAGATAAAACTCACTAATATGGGATGTCTGTCTCTTCCTAACTCTGCGCGTAACCAATCAGATTGACTTGGTAAGATAAATGATGATGTTTCGTTTCAAACTAATCGTTACATTTGTGATTTCTCGAACCACTGAGTATTAGTTACGGACTTCGGTGACGATTTCCAGAGATTTAATGAGTTCCCATTAACGATTCTATCTCTAGTAAATCTCTAAACACCTGCTAGTTTTTGGGATTTAGTTAAAAAAATTGCAGTAAAAGTATATCATATGGGCAGTTTCCTATTTGATGGGTGCAAAGTGATAGTGTGGGGGAACTATGAATCGATCACAGCGCCCGCTGCGGCCATAATTGGAACTTTCGGATTTCGTTGCATTAGCTTCACAACCTCGTATCTATAAAACTACAACTTTTCAGTAGAGTCAAAAAAACTTAATAATTTTATGAGATGGATTTTGTTTTAAAAAACTGAACCTCAGATATAGGTATACATCCGAAATCCATGTCAATCCATTTAAATTACTAAGTTTTTTGACTCTACTGAAATGTTGTAGTGTTTTAGATTGAGAATGTAAAGGTACGATTTAAGGCTACAGATGCAATATGTATGAATAAATTCATCAATTGATTGGACATAAGTGGACCGTTAGACCTTATAATTAACGTCGAATTAGTGGGACGCGGACATTGAAACGTAATTAACAATAGAGCAATTAAGTTTCGGACGGTCCGAAAACGAATTTCGCGGCGGACGGTCCGGTCGTTCCGCTCTGTCGGACAATGCGTTTCACTGATTCCGCTGACGTTTTTGCTGACTAGGACTAGTGTGAATGTGGCTTTGTATTTTGAAAGGAATATATTATAAGAGATTACGAACCGAACCCCAGATATAGGGCAAATGGGTTAAATAGATACGGTTGGGTCGCCACACGAGTTTTTCATAATCTTTTTCGGTTATTTTTTTTCACATAAGCGAAGAAAAATGTGGCAGAGACTAGTTTTGTTACAACCAGTTCTGCCGGCAACGTAGATTGTATTAAATTGCCCAAGTGTGCGCGAAGTACACCCGAGCACCTATCGCCAAGCTCTCTCGCTCTAGAGAAAACTATTTAAATTGCTACTAAATAATATTGTAGCCCTTAGCGGTTTGCTAAAGTTCAAAAAGTTTTAAAAGACTAATCATCGTTAAAAGTATGTACATCTTTAACTTGGTTCATATTCAATCAATAGTTCAATTCAATCGATAGTTAATGGTTTTAGCTTGCGGCCCTCGACATCACGGCTGACACATGTTTGTGGCCCCTATGAAAATAAGGTTGAGTATAAGCTCTAGAGCTTACAGCCAAGCTATACACCATTAAAATTTTTTATGTTATGTTATTTTACGTTATGATAAAAAATCTATTCCTTCCACGCCAAAAGTATAGCCCCGGCTACCCATGCCGAGAAACATTTAGCTCTCGAAACATAAACTATAGAAACAGTTAGCCATAAACTAAACCTTCTCATTACTGAATACCTATTTTACCGACTGCACAAAGCTATAGATCGCCGATTACACCCCGATTTACAGGATCCTATCTGAAATTTAAATATGAAAGCGGATTTAGTTCCTTCGTATTTTTGCACTAGCGAACAACTTTGTGTTCATACTCTTTACAGGCCATGGATTTAGATATGTTTTATATTTAACTATTACTTACCGATGTAATTTGTTTAATTGATGTAAGAAAATAAAAGAAAAAAAAGTCGCAATCTCTGTTCGGTCTTTCTCATACTCGTCAAATTGTGCTTGATTGGGCAGACAACTGAAAATCCATACGACATTTAGCGTATTTCACCAAGCAATGTTAAAGTTAATCGTAATTGTAATTCCTATCAATGATTGAAAAGGCATGTTATTTTAACATGCCGTTAACACTAATATGCGTTGGTGAAATCGGGACTTAATCTAGAACAATATGTGTTATCCCAAAGGTACACAATTTAAAGTAGATAAATTTATTTTACAACAATTAAATAGTTAATGGATTATCTCCTGCTAGCTAAAAAAATATTACCGATATAAATAACTATGTATCCTTTACACTTATTATTCGTTATTCAAAAATACATTGTTTAATTGTTAATTTATTTTACTTTTTTATTTACTTTAGTTCAATTGTTTATTTCACTATTCATAGCTTTATAAATATGAAGAAAACATTTGTATAAAAAGTTTACAGTAAGGACCGTGCGAAATAAAACGATGTAAAGAAATTCAAGAGTATAAAAACCATTTATGTCTTGAATTAAGCCTATAATTCATTATTTCAGCTGTTCGAGAAATCTTAGGTTGTCCTGCCAAGCGGATAGTGTATGTACACCAGGCCTAAGGTAATGCCCACGGATTTATACGGGACAATTAATATAAGTTCCGAACCCTGACTATACAACCAGGTCGACTGGCCACCACTATAATTCACACTTACTAACGAATTAGCCTAACCTTCCTAGGGGACAGTTACTAATGGTGCAACTCACAATCTCGCCATTTTTAACGCTTATCTCTTCACGTATATAATTTTATTTCACAGCCTTAGCAGTGAAAGCTTATTGTTATTCGGAAAAACTGTTAAAATCGCTTAGGATTTCAAGAACTAACTTGCTTCCCTGCAAGAATCTAAATAGTTGTACGTCTCTAATATGTTTAATTTATACTGCCATTATAATACTATGAGGATGTTGTTTTCAAGTTTGGTTAGGACAATGCAGGCGGATCACCTGATTGTCTGACAAGAAAGATGATCCATGCGTCGGGTGGGCATGTAAAAGGTCGGTCCTGCGCCTGCTCTCTCGCCAGTCGTGTCGGTTTACCGTCCCACTGGGTTATGAGAGTAAAAGGAAGAGAGAGTGCTTCTGCGTATTGCGCACACACTTGGGCACTATAAAATAACTCCTGCGTAGCTGGCCTGATTTCAATGAAATCGGCTACCGACACCGAAATCGGTCAGGGGAGCTATTATTAGGATGCCCACGAGTGATTATCGGTGCCGACTTTTTGTTGGAGAAAAACAGAACGTTCTGATTGCAATAGTTCAACGCACAACGCATACAAATATTCTACCCGAATATTGGTCCTACAAAAAGTAGGTATGCCGTAGTACTCTTACAGGTTGTTTAATATGTGTTGACGTCCACGGTCTATAATTATGTCTATCACACTATAGTTCGTCCGTGATAAATTTAACCTGAAGGTAAACAAACCGAAAACATCGAATTTTCCCTTATTCACTTATTGTGCACACTTATCAACACTTTCACAGGTATATTAAAGGATTACACTTCATTATCCAATACATTTTATAATAATTAATATGTTTAAACCTTAGATTATTAATTGGTCTCAGCGCCCTTCGACTAGATGGAGCGCTGTCAATAAAAAACAGATTCTTGAATGCGTCAACTTCATATTGTAGTGTGTGTAAAACAATGCACAAAGATTGTAGTGTGCATCTATAATTGTGTTGCCAGCTACTTGACTAGTGCCCGATCAATAGGGAAAATATTTCGTTGCTGTGGTGCGGTAATTTATCAATATTAATAAATAAAAAAAATCTTTAATATGAAATCATAAGCATTTTTATGAAGGTTCTTCTTCATATTCTTAAATAATTATTAGGCATAATTTTCAAAAAGCTTTTTTATTTTAGTATCTGGGGGCACGGCAGTGTCCCCGCCAAGTCGAGCGCGAAGCAAACGCTGCCGTACCATCCTTTACAGGAACCATTTTGTCGCATTTTCAGGCCCCTATTTGAGAACCTCCGGATAAGACCAGAACGCAGAAATTATGGTCATCCAGTAAGATATAAAATCTGTCAATAATTAGAAATCCATCTGTCAACGGCCAAGTCACACAACATTAACTATAATTATATATAATATATATAATTATAGTTAATGTTATTTATATAATATATATATAATTGTAGTTAATGTTGTAATAATAAATAATATAATAAATAAATGGCCTAACAGGGTTCTATATAATATATATAGAACCCTGTTAGGCCATGCACTAAAAAGTATCCTATAGGCAGTTTCCAGTGCTCAGTTAAACAAACTAATAGGAAGACATATTCCTCTAAAACTATATATAATATACTCGATTTTGATTTTGGTCCCACATACTTTTCTGGCGTATAGCCATTTCATCTGAAATAAGCGCGCAAACAACATTACATTTACCACATTAAGAAGGAGCGTACTTTATCAAAACTATTAATAAAGGTAAATGCTTCTTCAGTAAATCCTGGAGTGCCATCGATGATGACAAATTTACTCCTCACGTTATTATAAACCGATGGGGAATAGAAGTTTAAAGTCTAACAGATTTTTTTAAGTTCATTAGAATATTTCGGTATAATTTTCTTTTCGTTTTTATGCTTTTTGTATAATATATTATATTATATTTTTACTAAGAATGTTATATATATCAATGAAACGTTCATGATTCAAAATTTTTATTATACTTTTTAAATTGCAATTAGCTTTTTTCAATCGACGCGACGAGTCTTTTCCCGCAAAGCTTTAATTATTCTTACATGTTTTGTTTGTGAGACCGTGAGTTTTATTTTTAAATAAAGCGCCAAAGGCCTTAAAAGTCATGTCCTATCTACTAGTCAAATATAGCTCCCCCCCTCTCTTTCCCTCCGCGAATACTTGTACAGTTTTTGAGATATAAATTTCGAAGTTTTATTTGCCACGCAAAATGCGCTGGAAAAGTGTGTTGTTTATTCTAGTTCAATCACCTATTTTCCTTAACTAGAGTGAATCGGGCAGAAGTCGATACAAACACATTCACATAATATAGGTATACTCGGAAGCAGAGGAATAACGCACAAATTAGACATTAGCTGTTAATATCCTCCATCCGAGATGGCGAGTTGCGTTTCGTTTCACCTTTTCACATAATTACATTTCAAAAACTGTACTAAAGTATAAAGTTTACGTTCCGTTTCGCATCATTGCAATAATATTTAAGAATTTTTGATTTTTTTTTAAATATTTAGACGCATTCAAAATTTCTATAAGGGGAATTATGACTTTCTCGCTTAAGCCCCCTACACCACGAATACTCGTAAATTCAGGCGACTCGTTATAAAATCCAACCCAAAATGACAACGCCCAAACATCATATCATGGTTGCCTATCAAGTCGTAAACAATATGTTTCTTGGCGTTACTATGACATGACATGACGTGGCAAACACGGGCAATCTGATACTAAATATGGTTAAAAATTTTTGAATACAAGGTAACATTGAACACAAAGCGGTACTCCGATCGGAGATTTTAGGATTATATTATTTGACTGTGTTTTAGAAGATTTATACAATACTTACTAATGGTATGTGATGCCAGTATTTTTCTTGTTTCATGTTGTATTATTTTTACATAGTTTGACTATGCAAATCGGCATTTTGCTTCGCTCTCACACAAATCTTTGACAAATTATCGAGACGTCTACTTCACTTTACGCTTGTAGCGCGACTGGCGCGGGTACGCCGAATTCGGCGTATTATTTGTTGCCGCATTTTTCAATACGCTGGACGGTATCTAGTCAAAGCGACCAATTATTAATCTATGGTTTAAACATCAAATGAAAATCTTTCACTGAAAAAATACGCCATTTTGACACTGCAGATTGTAGAATATAAGCCTATAGTCTATGGATTCATAGCAAATTAAAAATCATTGTATTAATATTGGCCAATTGGCATCGTTGACTGGTGTTTGGTTGTGACATAGACGGGTTTGTTTACGTTTAGGTTAAATTTATCTCGGACGTACTATACATAACATTTAAATATGATGCAGGCACCAACGATCTTAACCTATACTACACGTCAAAAATACTATCAATTTCTTAACATTTAAAAACACCATCAAGTATCCAAACTCTTTATTATGACGAGCGTTTTCGAATTTTAAAAGAGTTTGTATTTACTCGATTAGGGCGACTCGAATTATTGTTTCATGCCGCGTGGCGTTTACGAGCGATAGACCCGGTGTACTTTCGAACTTATTACAATGGCAATAAGGTCCAATAGTACACGGATATTGTCGGACATGCTACACCATAACAACATTCCGTTAATAAAAACTAACGTAGTAATTACACACACCCCTTTATTACTCGTGTATCAATAAATAATCACCGGGCCAACAGGTGCACTTTTTGTTTCATGGACAGAAATTACATTTGTGAAAAGTATGTGAAGCGTTATAGAATTACCCCCTAACTGATAATAATATTTACACAACGGGTAACTTACAGTTGCTGTCTTTGTCTGATACATGGTAAAGTCTTTTGACAAACAAAGATAGCAGGATATCCGTTGTGTACATCTTTTTAGTAAGAGGGTTATTCTATAACGCTTTTATAAACCTACTAATAAGATCCTAATAACTAATGCACCCTAATAACTAACATATCTAATAGGTATGCCTATAATTATTAATAACTTTATGAATGCGTAAAATTCTTTTCGTATACGTTACTAATCATAAGTGGATACAAACATCTTTACAAACTTTTTATTTATAAGATTATTAGGGGCCAGATTTTGCGCTTGGCTTCACGGGCTCCTCAGGGATTTGCTTACTTTAAGGGGAAAGTAGCCTGGCCCCGGGGCGCTTAGTCGTGAAAGCGTTAAAAACAAACTTACTTTTATTCATATAAATTCGAATAGGGACATTTTTGGCACCTTTTAATTGAAGACATGAATCGATGATGGTGATATGTCGCAAACAAATTTTACCCAGAAAATTTAGTTTAAATAGTCACTTAAACATTTTAGGATATTATTATGTAGTAACGTATTAAGTACATTGATTCTAGAGAAGGTTCTTTAGATTAATGTACTTAATACTTCACGTCGTATTCAAAAATTTTTAAGTGACAGTTTGAACTCAATTTTATCAAAATCATAATTTTGCTACAATTCACCTCATCCAATTATTATGTATTGTTAGTTATTTTTTAGCATTTTTAAAAAATCGTGTATTGAATAAGCTACGTAGAGCGTAAAACTCGAATCTCCTAAATATCACACCTCCCATAATCACACCTGACATAACTTTTTTTATAATTTGAATGCAAACAAAATATATTAAGCGTTTCATAATATTATATCCGCCGGAGCAACATCATAGTATGTAGGCTAACTTTTTAAATTTTCAATAAAAACTTAGTCTAGATATTGTGCATGTACTCGAGACCGGTGAAACAAATTGAAAAGCAAATAAAGGCTTTCCGTTAAAAACGACGGAAACTTTTTCAATTACAAACTTGCGTGAGCGGTGTACGTACTAGCTACCTGCCGTGGATCTGCTCGATTGGAGATTAAAATTATCACGACTTGTATTTTATACAAAAATAAAGTCTCAAAGGACATGGTCAAAATCCATACAAAAAATTCCCAGAGTCAGCAATGCTATAATTGTCTATGCCCGACGTAGACAGCAAAGAAATATTGATGCACCAACCAATTTTTAAATTATTCTACACCGAAATCTCCAACTATAATGATTTAGGATTATTTATCGCAACTTCAAACACTGTTGACTCTAGGTCAATTTTGGACCAACACCTTCAAGAAGCGTAGAGACAAAGATTAGTTTGATATATTTTTCCAGAATTTAATCGAGAGCTAAATGCTACATTTTCAGCGAATAACCAAAAAAAGTTGCATTATGTCACAGGTGTAAATAAGATTAGTAAGTGGCCGAAAAATATTCCTGTTATCGCCTCATAAAAACTATCACACTCAAATCGGAAACAAAAATAAATTAGAACTTGCCAGACTCGAAGGCGACTAATAAATTTCTACGCATTTTTTTACAAAATAAATTATACATTAGGTGTGAGAATTGAAACGATATATTTAAATTCGTGCAGTTTAAATGATACATTTCTGTGAATTTATAATACTTAGAACACATATAATTCATTCTGGAGTATTTATTTAAATAATGAATGTCGTGATTGCAATCGGGAATTTTGAAAAGAAATTTTATACGAGGGTGCGTTTACAAATTTGACATAAATAGGCTGTTTTTTTTTCGGACGATTTTCTGAACAATTTTTGTTTGTTAGTATGACTTGGAAGTGTTTTTCTATTATAATGAAATCTTATTGCATAACATTAATGTACACTTTATTTTATATATGATATTGAATGTACTGTAGGTTCTTGATGGAAATACATGTTACACAGTAATAATACACAAATTACTTTTTCCACTTTATTAGTTGTTAAACATAAGACGTGTATTTCAATAAATCTTATATTTAACAACTAATAAAGTGGAAAAAGTGCAGTAATTAGTGTATTATTGCTGTGTAACTTTATTTTATAACTCTGCATTTATTGCACAACATTTGCAAACATTTCTAAATGCCAGACAAGCCGCGTCAAACAAAACATTTTGCGAACGGGTCCTTAATAGTTTCGCTATCGGCGGACGAGATCGCGAAAACTAAATCTCAATTAAAATTTAAGAATAGGACGAAACTTTTATCAGTTATGAAGTTTCGTGACATTTCGTGGAGAATTATTATCGTCTTATCTCCCATAGTTTTCAAAGCGAATTCGAGTTGGCCAGCTACATTCGCTGCATTTACTTTCAATTAAAGATACTTAGCGAGCTCCGCAGTTTGTTTACGGAGTAAAAATTTTAATGAAGAGGCGAAGTTTCAAAACATATTCTAAAACGGGAGCTTGTGAAAAAACTGCCAAGCTCCGGGACTATTAGTCGACATTGTTGTGTATTACGGTGTTGATGGAATAGCGACATGGTCCTGCGAGCCGCGAGGTGTCAAGCGGCAATCAGCAAATAAATACCGCCAGTAAGTTAGCGAGCTATTCAGAATCGGAGAGGTTTTGATTCATTGTCACGTCTCGTTATGATTGGACGTGCTTTGATAGCGATAGCCGGGATTGGAAACGTTCGAATTTTAATATTTTTTTATTTCCCCCTGATATTCCATTCTGTCCTGTTGCGGTTTGGCAATATTTACGAGTTGTTTTGCTCCGGGATCCGGCTAAAGTGGTTAGACGTAACTCTATTTTCGATGCCTTAACGAGGTTTTCGCTCAATATCGTTCAAGATACGTTATTTTTATATGAGCATTGTATAGCTTAATAGCATTAGAAACTTTTTTATACTTAATCCTCTAATCTTGTGCTTTAGTTGGTGAACTACTAGTAGGCACGTATGTGACTATTACGTCAGTCACAATAAATAGTAATATTTTTATAATTTCTCACTCGTCAAAAGTCTTGAACTTCGGTTTTATTATCATCGGTGTAGGTAATAGTGCAGGTGACAGTATGATAGTGTGGTTTTTGGTATTGATATATAGCTATTACTTCATAGTTATGACAGAGCAACAAATCTGTTGGGTACAGTCATCATTAAAGTACTATTGATGACAGACTGAGCATACCTAATGCAAGTGCCAATAATAACTAATAATTTATTATTATTAATTTAGGTACTCATCTGGTCGAACAAAACACGTCCTATAATAGAACTTTAAGTATACAGAATGATTCATGGTTCATGTATTAAGCCGAATATATTGCGAAGAGAATGCGTCATTCTCTTTCTCAACATTTTTTTGTTTTGGCACCTCCTATAAATTACTTAATATTAAAAAAATCGAAAGTCTAAAATTACCACAAAGAGTGAATCTTACTATTCTGATGCTGGCGGGCTCCTAGTCTACACACGAATGCACTGATGGTTGACCAGAGACCTGACCAGAATTGAAACTCATATTCTGTTTTGTGAACTTTTATGGAGATCATTAATCGTCTAGAAAATGGTGTCCACTGTTCTACACGTCAGTAGAATTGTTAGAAGTCATGCAGACAGAAAAGAGTACAGATTTATCTGAAAGCAATATGACTATCTATAACATTTTAAATCATTCGCAGCACACATATTTACATCCGATTCGGAATTAAACAAAGTACTTCATAAGGAAGTATCATTTAGAAAGGATTTTCGAGGGAAGCAAAAACTTTTCATGTAAATCTAATTTAAAAGTTTTTGTTTTTACACGGACCGGCGGACATCCAACTACATCCCTTTTCTAAAGGCTATACAAAGTTATTGGATTACTTAAAGTAAATTGCCAAATAACTGGAACTTTCGACTAACCTGCGGCTCGTTGGAGGGAAGTCAACCGCCTTAATGCCAGGTTTATTCATCCTTTATTTATCGTTTTCGTGTATAATCTCATTTGGCACTTAATAAGTTTTTCCAAATATTATCATCATACTGTTGGAGGTATTTGAGAATATGTGTGTTGGCTTTGGTAAATAAGGTGTAAAATAAGAATAGACACTTGTATTTTTTCGAAAGTCACATATTTTAAAGACGACTGTCCATATTATTATAACTAAAGTAGATGATCATAATATCTAAAATAATGGATTAAATGTTGTATCAACGCACAAAAGATTTAAATTTCACCCAAGTATATGATGAAGTAGGTATGTTTCTTTTGATTCCTCAATTTAGAAAAATCTATCTTCATTAAAAAATGATAAACATAATATAATATAGTATTAACTTACAACCACTGACGTAAGATTAGAAATTTTATGCTTACCCTAAACTTATAAATAAACCGAAAACAGGTGTGGCGTTATTAATAGTATGCATTTTACGAATGAGATTTACCGCACCCTGCAAAGTGTTGCCATATTTCAACTAAGAAGAGAGCGCGATAAAAATTTTCCAAGTAAAATTTACAAAACATGAATCAGGGACTTAGCAAGAGTCTAAATACAAAGTAGGTCTCACAAGTTGCATCATTCCGAGTTCCTTTTTGTCTCAGATCTCAAGACCCATTCAACCGATTGTTCTGAGATACAAGTTTTTTGAATCGAAAAATTTTTTCTTCAAAATGTGCATCATTTTCCTAATTACTTTTTTCGTAACGTTTTTCTTTAATGATGACGCGCTTTCAGTATATTTTGTTCGGTGATAAAATACCAGTATAATTCCTGTTGTTTGAGATACAAAGTGTAAGCTCTACTAATCTCTTCCGTAAAATTTAGTAAAGTCCACTTTAAAGTGTAAAGTGTTGCCAGATTTATAACACCTTTAGTTACAGCGTTTTAATCAACTTAGCTTTGCTCTTCTTTAGGTCAATTCTGCTAATTTAATCTTACAATAATGAAGTTATGTCAATCGATATGTATTATGTACATCAAAATTATTCTTATAAACGTCAAATAAACGTCAAACGCGTTTTGATTGGTCCAAACTTTAAAATCAGTTATTATGTGACATTTATAATTCATAGTAAGATCTAAAAGTCTAAGTTAAATTTGTATTTAACTTCGATTTAACTTTTTTGATTCTCGTGAATTGGGGCTATAAAATAGACTCACGTTACGGAATCGTATAGTTTCATACTAAATGGTGTTATGGAACTGTAAGTCCACAGGAAAATCGAAGCAAAAAGCACACATTGCGAACACCTAGTGCGCTTAGTAACTTGAAACAAGCGAGCTCCATCGGTAGTATCGTAAATAAAAACAAAACACCTATGAGCTGTATAAAAATTGTTCCTTTTTCAGTTCCATACAACTGATCGGTCCATTTATTGAGTCGATTGCGACTTTCGAACGCGACCTGCGTTGGAGACTGCACTTTTACAACTTAAAATACCCACATGGACGCTTGGACAAATCTTTTCCCATTTATGATTATTTTTAGTGTCCGGTGTCTTCTATGCGCGCTGTATTTTGTTATTCAATTTGCAATAGTACCTATACGAAGTTGTAAGTTTACATCTTGAACTTCAAAAAAATATGCTCTTAGTTATCATATTGTTGTCTGGCTGTCAATAACTTATCCATCAGATGCGAAGGCTGGTTGTCCTTCAGGGAAGCCCTTGGCTGTATAATGGGTAAGGAATTGAAAGAGAGTCTTCAAGCAAAGAGGTGACTCAAGCCGATAGGAATATAGGAACTCCACGGCATTCATTCATTCAATTTTGGAAACGCAATATAAGGAGTGTTCCGTAACAATTAACGAGTAATAGCTTGTATTTAAATTGCTTTTGGAAAGTTACCGTCTATAGTATTTACGTCTTATTTGAGTATTAAAATTACCTATAAGCATGGAGAATTGCATGTTTCTAACTGGTGATGTAGAAATGCCAGGCAAAAATGGCAAAAACCAACGGCTCAAGATTCTTTCGGAGATATTGAAATGATAAATACAATATAATTCGAATGTTATATACTTATCATGATATTCAATCAATCAATCAATCAAATATACTTTATTGTGTACAAAATCTTTACAGAGTAACATATTAATATACTAAGAAAAACATAAAATCAGACATGCACACAAGGGCGGCCTTATTACTTTAAAGCAATTTCTTCCAGGCAACCCTTTGGTTTTTGACATAGGAAAGAATCATAGACTGAAAGATAGGTTGTGTGTAAAAGTATATAATATACTTAATATAATATAATATAATATATAATCATAATATATAATATATATTATATTAAATCGAATCGGAAAGAGAAAAAATAGTCATATTTCTTAAAAGAAAAACAAAATTTTGGAAAGGTTTATGATCGCATATGAAAAACAGGCCATCGTTTATATACACAAAAAACAAACTTTTGGCAAATCAAAAGTTTTTTCTAGACTATAAGTACGCATTCACATATTTCAAACATCTAACACCAGACTAAATTGAGTCGATTTAGTTCCGTTGAATGGGCTCGATATGAGGCATATTGTATGGAACTTTTCCGACTTCAATATAATTTCAACACGTCTTTTGTGCTATTCACCCCGCTCTTATAAAGATCTGAAAGGAATTTATGTACCTACTATTTACTATACACGTAGGCTACATCTAGATAGAAAGAATTTCGTGATGTACTGAACTTACTACGATGTAACTTAAAAATTTGCTAAAGGATTGATTCGTGCCTTTTTTAACCCCCCACGCAAAAAGACGGGGTGTTATAAGTTTGAGGTTGTTTGTGTAAATATGTATGTGTCTGTCAGTGGCATCGTAGCTCCTAAACAGATAATCCGATTTTAATGCGGTTTTTATTTTATGTGAATGGTAAAATGGTGGAAATCGGTTCAGGCCTTTAAGGTCATCAGGTCGTTTCTTTGGTGTGATAGGAATGTTACACGCTAAGTAGGGTTTTTTTATTTTTTTTATTCGGTTTATTTCTTTTTTTTTTTTAAATACTTTATCACAACTTTAAAAAATTGGCACTAATGTCACAGATCACAAATAAGGCAGTTTTTGAAAATTATACATTATTTAAGTTACTTAGAAGATGTAATTGGATGTTATTTAAGGTGCTCGCTAATGACCCAGATGTTGAAGTGACATGAAATAAATAAATATACACATAGATGAACATAAATACAGTACTACATCTTCATACTATACTGTTCAAATCGCAGTACTTAAGCGTCTATTTCTAGTTAATTAAACCAGTCAAAAGAAATTCATTTATCGATACATCATCCTTCTTTGTCATCAAAGACCTATTCAGGCACATTTATTGTATAAAGTACCTTTAGAACTCCAGTTTTTAATCAAATGTTACAATAACATAGTACTTCTTACTTAGTTTCAACTAATATACTTGAAGTCTAGTTGATTTCGTGACAATGCTACAAGTTTTAATGTTCTTAACGAGTTCGTTTGTTTCTAATAACAAACATGTATACAATGATCGGTACACAACGACTCCCAAAGTAGCGATATTAGACCTGAATAGCTTTAAATAGTTAAGGAACAAAACATATACTGAGGAAGTTAAAGGAGTTCACTTCGAAACTAATGCAATAAGAGATCTCTAATCGGATTATATTAGGTATAACGTTGATATTAACTTTCAATTTTTTATAATTTTAGTAAAAAGTAACAAGAGTAAGCAAATACGATCTCTAATTATAACTTATAATACATATATGGATTATAAATTATATTTAGAGATCGTGTTTGTGTTCAGCTTTATAATATTAGTAGGTATACAGGCTATGATTAAAGCACACACCCTAAAGTATTATCACTCAGTTATTTACATCTTGTATATTGTATACGAGAAAGCGTGTTTTACATTATAAATAATAACTTCTGATAGCAATAATGACGAACGAACCAGAATAGGGACGATATTTATACTTTTTTTCGCATGTATTTTAATCATAATTTTTTGTACTCTCCTAATAGTTGCTATTTGTAAAAACTTGGAAATGGCTTATGGTAGTTCATGGTTAATAAAATTTCAGAAGTCTTTAAGTTTTCAGAACGAATAAAAAATATTTGAAAAAATAAATGACAATATCTCGATGAATTGTCTGCGGGCAGCAAAGTGGCTACTGATTTGTGGTCCCCACTGCACCGAGCGACTTATTCTGAAGAATGCCCCAGTAAGTACACCGAGACGTGAGCAAAAAGTAAATATTGGCTGGTGCCCAACTGACTGTATTAGCTTGTTTTATACGTCTCATTAATTAGACATTAGATAAAATCTCATGTGTGAGATGCTACGAGATATTTACGATAAGCTAGGACCACCCGTGGCAGATGTGTTGTACAGACAAATATAGATCTTTATGACATAAACTGTGGTAATTTAGTGACTTTATTCTTCAAATGATTAATTATGCATACCTTTTGGGTTAGGGACCATCAATAACGTAACACGAATTTCATGATTTTGACCCCTTCCCGTCCTCGTCACAGCTTGTGTAACGTCACATATTTTGCTATCTAAAAATTATATTTATACATTTTATTTTGTAACAAGAATGTGACGTTACGATCTTAAGGACCCCTCCCACTCCGTAACGTGTGACGTAATTTATGGATTGCCCTTTTTGAAGATATTAGTTTTGTATTTTCTGTATTTGAATATTTTTCAGCATGACTGTGTACTCATTTATTATGCTCAAATTACTTTAGCGTAGAGTCGAAGCCTCATAAAATTTAAATATATTATATCTAGCAATATCCCGCGAAACAATTATAACCACAACCTGCAAGCAGATGAGTGAGTGTACGCATAGGCATGCGTTTGATGTGGTGGGGCTTTGCACAATCGTGTTAACATTATTGCTTGTGTGGTGGTGGTGTTTTCATGTTTTTGCTTTGCGAGTGTACGCATAAGTAGTGTGGGAGGAGGGAGGTGCATTAAACGCATGCCTATGCGTACACTCACTCATCTGCTTGCAGGTTGTGGTTATAATTGTTTCGCGGGATATTGCTAGATATATTTAAATTTTATGCTATGGATTTCCGCAAAGTAACGCCTGATTCCATTAACTATTCGAAGCCTCATGTTTTTCACTAATAGCATTCATCTCTCACCAATATACAGGCTCTGGCTTAGTTTGGAATCCACGTCTCCCACAAATCACTCTTGAAATTTTTGAAAAAAATAAAATAATAATATTATTGTTATCTCTAATATTTCATTTTATTTAGATTCAAATTTGTATTCTGGAAAAATGACGACGCAAAACGATTGGTATAACGATGACGCGCTAACTACAAACAAAAATTAGTATAATTTTAAAACAAAGTGACCAAACACTGAAAAACCCCATTCACATCTCGCAGATTTATTTCAGCATAACTACAAACTAGAATTTGACGTATGTACTAGGGAAAAAATAATCTGTCTCTAGGTCTAAGTGGGCCGTTCAGACAATAAGGAAACAGCTAAAGTGGCTATTAGCAAGTCACGCCCACCTAGGCTGGACGAGGAATTTGATTTTGTCGAATCTATTTCATGATTCTTCAGTTTTGATGTCACTTTGTTTATGATAGATGTTATCAGGTCAGATTGAAATCAATGTATTGGCTATTTTATTAATGTCACGACCTCCGTAGCGCAGTGGTTGAGCGCCTTGGTGTTCGAGCGACAGGTCGCGAGTTCGAATCCCGCCGAGAGAACAAAAAGTTTTCAATGTTCCTGAGTCATGGATGCGTATTAAATTTGTGTATAATATAGTAAAAATCTTAAATATGTGTATAGTATAAAAGTATTAAATATATTGCCGTTGTCTGGTACCTGTAACACAAGGTCATCGGATACTTAGCACGGGGCCAGATTGACGTGGTGTGGAGCGTCCATAGATATTATTATTATTATTATTTTACTAATCAATCATTCAATGGATATTCTAATATCATAGTAATAAACAATTAAATATTACTTTAAACGATCCTTTGCGAAGCAAGATATATAAGATTCCGGTGTTAAGATTCGATTATGGTTTGGAGTTAATTACGCATCATACTGTAATTTAGTTTCTATAAAGGTTTAAAAAAAAGGATTTTTTCATTTGTTTGGTTTTTCTTTTTCTACCGTAATGCAGTGTGAACTGATGCTTAGATTTTACTAACGGGTACGACCACGGCTCTACCTTGACCATTTAGTACCTATGCATATCTGGATTTCAAATTGAATTATTTTCTTGTTTCAGCCTTTTTAGACCCCTTTTTTGCGAAGTCGGGTTAAAGTTTTTACACTTTTTTTTTATTGTAAGATGATGTAATAATTTAAATAAGTGTTTTTTTATTATTACATACCTTTGTACATAATGCTCAATACATATATATAATACAAGTTAGGTTCCTGTCAGAAGCTTAAAGTCTACATCACATTATTCTCAGTTTCCGGAGCATTCATTACATAATATTATGCATATTAAAACATCATAATATATGATAATGAGTGCGTAATGTGCAATTAATATTAATTAACATAACCTAGGATAATTGTGCGATAGACTTGCAAAGATTCTTTAGTTCACTTGGTACCTGGGGGCACGGTAATGCCCCCGCCAAGTTGAGTTGATATTATTATATTTATTCTCACACACGTGCATCAAACTACACTTTTTGTTACCTTTTACTTGATTGATTGTTTAAGGCGAGGCAGCACACGAAACTAGCGCCACTCTTTTTAAAATTAATTTTCACAAAGATCTTATTAAAAAAAATAATCGGGTAAAAGGAGAAAGCCCATTTCAGGCCCAGAGCGGACAGCCGTCTTAAGAAGACTTAATTTCTCCAGAAATGTACCATAAAGAGACATGATTTTTGATAACATTCAAATAACCGCCACTATAGTCAGTAATGTTCCAATAAAAAAAGGAATTTTATTGGATTATTTGGAACCTAAGTAGAACGTTGAGGTGAAAAATGTTACCCGATGATAAAACTCTAATCAATCAATCCGAATATCGATTTATAAACAAATAAAATAAACTCATGTAAAATACAAATAACGGGTCACTGTTGGTAATTCGGTAAAGAATTAATCAAAAGAAAACATTTATCTTAAAACCAATGTTTAAGTTTGTTACTATAAACGATAAAGATTAATAAAAAGTCATATTATATCGATTATTTTTTACGTAATCGATTTATCGATTTCATTTTTTTGCGACAAGCGGCAACACTGATGACTGAAATGTCATTTTTCAAACGAATGATCTCGACCGTTCGCTTGTTGCTCAAAGAAGCGTTTTGTTTTGTTTTCGATTTTTTTCACCGCAATCTGGCTTTCTCGCCCTGAACTTGTTTCGGCTTTTCACGTACGACTTTGGCATTGTTTTACTAGTTTTGTTCTCTCCTTCTACGATTACTTAGCCCTGGATTAAAGGATTACGCTATTTGATTGTGCAAAATGTCTGAAGAACATTGTATATGTTGTGGTAATAATGTTACCGAGAACCGTATTTTAGAGCCCGAAGAATTAAGTGTCATACAGCAGTGGGTTGCACGGCAGCAGGTAATCATAATATTATAATAAAATATTTCAATTATTTCTTTCATTATGGTTTAATCGTTAAATCTTTTACGGTTGAAAATATTTATCACTAATGTTAATATGTTTTAGGTGTCAGGCGATAATCTTGTTTGCCACAATTGCTGGGTAGCAATAACTGAAAGTCTTGCACTACAACAAGGGCTATCTTAATATACGAGTATCTTACTATTATAAATTATTGAAAAGTCGGAAAAGGCCTTGAAAATAAAATAGACAAAAAGTAAAAAAAAATATATTTCTACAATAATGGCGGCATTTTAAGTTTTTTTCTCAGATATCTAATACTATTAACATTTTAGAACACTCATTTTTAATGCGATTTTTTGATGTCCACATTGGGCCTGAGACACTATGGAGAGTGGGCTTTCTCCTTTACTTAGTATTTAGTTAAACTAATTTATTGGCATTTAATTAAAGCTCTAAATCCTATATTTTATTTACTCTCATAAAACCCCCAAAAGTGGCCGTTTTAGCAATTACTTAAGAGAGTAAATACAGTATAGGATTTGGAGCTGTAATTAAATACCAATAAATAAGTTTAACTATTTACTTAGTGTTTTAACCAATTAATTTTTAATAATATCTTTGTGTCGTTGTAAAATTAATTTTAAAAAGAGTGGCGCTAGTTTCTGGTGCAGCCTCGCCTTAATAGGACGCACACATAATTGAAAAAACAGCCTTACTTTGATGTTCGTAAAACTCTGTCTGTACTTTTATCGAACATAATCTAGGAATATCAAACTATCCTTCAATGTCCTTTGTTCGTGTCGTTTACTTTGAAATCACGTGCCTATTAAGGATCGATTGTTGGAACTTAAAACTGCAGCGATTGAAGGAACTACAGGGTAAAAGTGGAACATGATTAAAGGCTACAAACGGACGCATCTATTTTATTATTATGAAATAATGATTACAAGGTGACTAGTTAATGATAATATGAGAATAATTACAAAGGGACAGCTAAATTTAATAAGGTCTTTGTGTGATGCTAATTTCGTCTTTACCATAATAATTAATAACTTTATATGGTAGAAAAGTCTCTACTACAGAGTTTCCAAACTTGTGTTATTGCTTACCCAAATAACGAAACGTCTCATTCTGTCCTTGCAGTGATAGTGATAAGTGAATTGAATGAACATTAATCCACAAAAAAGTGTTTATTATTATTATTAATCCTGTACCTGTCCTGTGAATTATCAGTAAATAAAAACCAAATATTTTTTTCTCTCTCTTCCTTTATTCCATCCTCGAGATTTTTTTTAATGCAACATGAAGATCGGTGTCTTACTTACTTATAGTCTTTGAGTTGATCGCAGTATCCGAAGAACTTGTGTTACAGGTACCAGACAACGGAAATATATTTAATACTTTTATAGTATACACATATAAGATTTTATTATATTATACACAAATTTAATACATATCAATGACCCAGAAACATTGAAAACTTTTTGTTCCCTCGGCCGGATTCGAACCCGCCACCACTCGCGAGCACCAACGCGCTCAACCACTGCACTACTGAGGTCGTCAAAAAGTAGTGTTACTTCTAAATGTTAATTCTAAAACCGTTAATTCAATATGAAGTATAGAAACTTTCATAATGATCGGTTAAGTAGTTTTCACACGTGTTAAAGTTTATCCTTCATTGAATATCATGTTATCCCTCTTATACTTCCTGTGAATGAATGAGAGGGCCGTTAACACTAACAAGCGTTGGTAAAATCGGGACTTAGCTAGTTTAATTCTTCTACAATGTACGCAGATACTAGCCAATGTAACGTTGAAAGACCAAAATGTTGCCTCGGTCCAGCTACCGCCCGCCGCTTAGACCAGAAGCATGCGGTCGTATCTCGGTGATATACTGCAGCATTCAATTGTGCGCTTGTATCAACAGCTGCCATGCCAATAGATAGTTGTCGTGATTCATGGGATAAGCGGGTATTATCATTGTTGGGGGGCGGGGGAGGGGATGCACCATTATGTTCCATTAGCTACTTTTAGGCAAATAGGCTGTTTGTATTCAAGGTGCAAAATAAATGAGTAGTAATCCTTTAGGGTGTGTATGTGCCTGCTATGTGAAGTATTCAGTGAAAGTACAAGCGCTGAAAGACTTACTTTTGACTTTCATGTTTGTATGAGAAATGTCCCAATATCATAAAGTTTTCCGTACAATAATAAAAAAAAATTACTTGTTTCGGCGTTGGTACTTTCTCAGTAATCTCTATATACGGGACACACCCTAAAGTATTATCACTCAATAATATCTTAGCCTGTGTATTGATTGCCTCAGACCGCTGGGGATTTAATTAAACTTGACAAATAAATTAAATAACGCTATTTTAAAAAATGAACGGAATTCATGGGATTTTTAATGAAATGGAACTTCATATTTTAGTTAATATTAATATTCGCTTAATATATTCTATTATAAAATACAATTAAAGACCTTGTAAGAAGAGGTAAGCCAGAACAATGACAAGTTCTACGTATATGTAACGTTATCGAAATAATATGTAAATTATATTGGCTTCCGTACAATGACGTTCGAAAACTCTACGAATATGCAGTAGATGTTATCAATTGTTTCTGTATACCCCACGAAAGGCGAATTATGTGTGTAAGCTTACGTACGTATCTTCGACGCATTGTATGGCAGCCTAGTACGATACGTGCGTAGTTTCGACGCAATGTATGGCAGCCTAGTACGATACGTCCGTAGCTTCGACGCCGTGTATGGCAGCCTAGTACGATACGTGCGTAGCTTTGACGCAATGTATGGCAGCCTAGTACGATACGTGCGTAGCTTCAACACCATGTATGGCAGCCTAGTACGATACGTGCGTAGCTTTGACGCAATGTATGGCAGTCTAGTACGATACGTGCGTAGCTTCGACGCAATGCATGGCAGTCTAGTACGATACGTGCGTAGCTTTCACGCAATGTATGGCAGCCTAGTACGATGCGTGCGTAGTATCGACGCCATGTATGGCAGCCTAGTACGATACGTGCGTAGTATCGACGCCATGTATGGCAGTCTAGTACGATACGTGCGTAGTATCGACGCCATGTATGGCAGTCTAGTACGATACGTGCGTTCCTTCGACGCCATCTATAGGCGCCTATAGTACCTCGACTTGTCCGTATGAATTTAGTGCGTATAATTTCGTTGTAAATACCAAGTATCTGGGTACAGACTTTCAATATTATGTTCCAAATTTAAAACACAAAGTATCAATGTTTATGCAAAAACCAACCGTTAAACGCCTAGTATTATACTCCACTATATGACTCCACTCAAAATATTAGCAGCAGTTAGTATCTAAATGGTTTTGGCGGTAATAATGCTAAATCAATAACGTATGATCCAGTATTTGAATTCTAATTAACGATTTAATTACCTTTGCGAAGTTTTCACCTCATTTCACACAGTTTTCACCTCATTTCACACAGTTACTTACTTAGGCTTATCTATAAAAGATTTCATATTCTAGAACCAACGAGGAATCGATTCTATAATTTGAAGCTATTTCAATATACCCCGAGTTGATAAGTAGAGCTATTTGAAGTTCATATTTTTAGTTAAATTACCGTGAAATACTCCTAAAGAATTTAAAATACGGATAAAGTCTGAGAAGTGGGTTTATAGTGCCCAAGAGTGGGTGCAGTACACAAGAGCGATCTTTCTTTACTTTATTTTAATAGTATGAATTACCAACACAATGTTGTTTACTTAAATTATATGTTCAAATTTGACCCACGAATAAATAATAAAACAAACGGGGTAAGCTACATAAAACCGTTTAAAAATAATACGTTTTGTCACGCACTTAAAAACCTAGTTTAAAACTATTGACTATTTATAAAAAAGGGTTTCATTCTGTGATAAAATAGGCTGTTTTCTTTTAGCTAGGAGCGGGTAAACAAGCCGATTTATGAGTTTCAGCGGCTTTCCCCCTTTGTCCCAGGTAATGACCCCGCTTTCATCCTGCCTGAATAGACGTGGAGTGGTCTCCGGCGTCTGGAGACTGCAACTGAATTTACTATTAAAATTATCTTTATTTGTCGTGGCTTTGGGTAATAAAAGCAAGTGTTTATACGTATGAATTACTTAATTTAGTTAATGTACAAAACAACGTTTTTATACTTATTTAAAAGGCTTGTTTACTTCATTACATCGTATATACCTATATTGTCAGCCTAACTTATTATTAATATATAGTCTAGTAGTCTTTCAGTATGTAAGGAACAAAAGTTATGGAAGACAAAAATATGTGTAAAAATAAAAATAGCGCCTGCAGAATTATTGCGTAGGCATACGTACCTCTCGATTATCTCTCAAAAGATAGAGTATTTTACTATTTTGAGATAATTAGCATTTTCATAAAATGAGCTAAGCCAGGGTGTCAGCTTCCTGACAAAATTAGTGCCTTGTGCCGCGTGAAGAAATGTAAAATACACAAACACACTTTGGCCTTTATAAGGGCGTGTTTCACCAAGCGATGTTAAACCTAATCCTTCGTTAAATATCATGTTATCCCTCCCGTATTTCCTGTCAATGAATGAGTTGGCATGGTATTTTAACATGGCGTTAACTTTAACATTGCTTGATGAAACACGGCCTTAGTGTCATATTTTATTGAATCCTTAAAATTTTGGTCTTCCTTGACATGCATCATTATATTTTTAAAGGCCACATTTAAAACAACAATGCATATTTCAACAAATTGGTCTTAGAATGTGGTCCCGTTAGGACCAAGCCATTAGCTATAATGACCGTTGTTTTATGACACGTTCGGATTCGAGTCAGATAATCGGCAACATGACGTCCATATTAATTGAAGACGTGATGACCCAGCCCTAGTCCCGGATTTGACACGATGTAAGATCATTTGCATTTCGGGATCAACGATTATCGAGAGGTCTGTAGTCCAAGCAGGAACAATGTAGAGCTACGTGTTTGTAACGTCACAAGTATTCGTGACGGTAACAAAATAGATAGTAGGTAACGAGAAACGAGAAGGTTCCTTAATTCCACTCTACTCTTAAAAATCCTTGCTCATATTCCTTGCACGGGATTGGGACCCGCGAGCTCTATCTCGAGTTTCGATGCGCTCAACCACTGAACCTCAAAGGTTGTCAATATACAGACTCTTCTTTATCCTGCCCTTATCCCACTCTAGATGGGGTCGGCACAACATGTTTTTCGCTTCCATTCATCTCTATTATTCGTCATCTCAGCACACACCTCCTTATCACGCATATCTTTCTTCACACAGTCCATCCAAACCTTTTTTGGTCTACCTCGACCCTTGTATCCTTCCACATCCATAGCCATGACCTTCCTTCCAATGTAGCTTTCATCCCTCCTCATTACGTGTCCATACCACGACAACCTTTTATTCCTCAACTTTTCAGTCACAGCTGCTACTTTTAAACTTCCTCTAATATATTCGTTCCTAATCCTGTCCATTCTTGTCACACCACACATCCATCTCAACATTCTCATCTCCGCCACGTGTACTCTTCTTTCATCGATCTCTTTTGTTGCCCAGCATTCAGATCCATACAGTACGACAGGTCTTACGACGGACTTGTAGATCTTGCCCTTGAGTTTTAAGGGCATTTTCGGATCGCAAATTGCTCCTGAGACCTGCCGCCATTTCATCCAACCTGCATTTATCCGGCTCTTTACGTCTCGGTCAATACCACCGTCGTGTTTGATAAGTGAACCCAGGTACCTAAAGTCGGAACAGACCGGTAGGAATACACCGTTTAAGGTGATGTGAGAGAAAGGAGTTATACCGCCGAAGTCGCAGAACAGATGTTCAGTTTTGGTTCTGCTTATCTTCAGGCCAACACTCTCTAATCTCTCTCGCCATATTTCCAGTCTGTTCTGGACCTCGGGAGCACTTTCTCCGACAAGAACAATGTCATCAGCGAACAACATACACCAGGGTGCCTCCTCCTGTATGTCCGATGTCAGTGCATCCATAATCAGGAGGAAGAGATATGGGCTTAGAGCCGAACCCTGGTGTAATCCCACTGACACATTGAACTTGTCCGTGGTACCAGCTTCGGACCGGACTTGTGTACTCGCGTCTCTGTACATAGCGCGGATAAGCTGCAGGTATTTCCCAGGCACTCTCTTACTTTTCATTGCCCACCACAGAACTTTCCTGGGTACACGGTCGTATGCCTTCTCCAGATCCACGAACACCATGTGTAGGTTTCTGTGCATACCTCTGTATCTTTCGCACAATTGGCGAAGTGCAAAGATGGCATCCGTGGTTCCTCTCCCAGGCATAAATCCAAACTGGTTCTGGGTCACATCACTCTCTTCTCTTATCCGTCTCTCTATCACTCTCTCCCAAATTTTCATAGTATGTGACATGAGCTTTATTCCTCGGTAGTTGCCACAATCTTGCACATCACCCTTGTTTTTGAATATGGGCACCAACAAGCTGTTACACCATTCATCTGGGATCGCCTCTTCTTGTAGCAACTTATTGAAGAATAAAGTCAGCCACATCCATCCATCCGCTTTCAACAACTTCCATACTTCCACTGGTATTCCATCCGGGCCAATAGATTTACCATTCTTCATCCCTTGCACTGCTTCCTTGACTTCTTCGAAACTTACTTCTTGTACTACACCTATATTTATGGAGCTATTTTCTAGTTCTCCACTCCATTCATTCTCTTTATTCATTAATTTCTCAAAATATTCCTTCCAACGTTTCTTAATATCTTCATCTTTCATCAGAACCTTTCCAGTCTCATCTTTTATGCATTTAACTTTCAAAGCATCTCTTGCACTCTTCTCTCTCAATCTTACCAAACGGTACAGGTCTTTTTGTCCACTTGGGCTGTCGAGTGATTTATACAGTTCACATTGTACCTTGGCCCTTTCAATGGCTACTGCTTTTTTGGCATTCTTTTTGCATTCATCATATCTCATTCTTCTCCTATCTCTCAGTATTGTGTCGTTGACATCAGTACCTTTCCATTCTTTAAAGGCCTTCTTTTTTTCTTTAAGGATACTTTGGATTGCTTCGTTCCACCACCAGGTATCTTTGTCTATCTTTCCTTTCCCTTTAGTCTCCCCGAAGACATCCTTTGCTGTTTTCCTTATTAATTTTGCCAACTCCACCCAGCGATCATTAATTGATTTTTCATTCATATCATTCATTTCTCTCATTCCGTATATAACTTTCATCCTAAATTCTCTTGCATACTTTTCTTTTCCCAATAACTTCCATCTTGTTTTAGGCGGGGGCTTTGGCTTATTCCCGATTATTTTATTTTTAAATTTTAGGTCCAATATGAGGAGGCCATGTTGTGATACTAGGGCTTCTCCGGGTATAACTTTAGCATCTCTTACCGTTGCCATACTTTTCCTCCGCAAAAGAAAGTAGTCGATTTGAGTGCTGTGATTGCTGCTACTGTAGGTTATTAAATGACTGTCTCTTTTTTTAAAAAAGGTGTTAGCCACCGCCAAATCAAAGGCAGTTGCGGCTTCCAGTATGGTTTCTCCCTCTTTGTTCCTATTACCATAGCCCCACCCTCCATGGACTCTCTCATACCCTACATTCACTCTCCCCACGTGTCCATTAAAATCACCTCCGATATACACTTCCTCATCACTCGAAATTTCCATCATCACGCAATCAAAGTCCTCCCAAAACTTCTCTTTCAGGGACTCACTACATCCAACCTGTGGGGCATATACACTAATAATACTCATAGGTGATCCATTAAATATTAATTTCACAACTATGAGTCTATCATTCACTCTGTTAACGTCAGTCACACATCCTTTCATTTCATTATCTAAAACAACTCCGACCCCATTTCTTTTCCCATCACTCCCACAATAAATAAACTTATATCCACCACCGATTTCTCTTGCCTTCATTCCCTTCCACTTTGTTTCCTGCAGACACGCAACGTTTATCCTTCTTCTTTCTAGAACATCCACAAGCTCTCTCGCCCTCCCTGTCATTGTACCCACATTCCAGCTTGCAAACCTCATTCTCACTTCTCGGACTTGCTTCTTACGTCGCACCCGTCCCTGATGCGACAACCCTAGTCCACTTCTCACAACCGCCGGGTGATGCGTTTGCGCGTCGCCTAGAGGGTACGCCCTAACATTCTCGTTCTCCCTATACATACTTTCTATCATGTTGTAAAGGGGGTTTGGCAAAGATATTTTACAACCGGCCGCCTGCCTGACGTTAACCCTCCTTGGGAATTCCTAGTTTATAGGGGAAAGGAATAGGATACTATGGGTAGTGGGTGGGTTAGGAGATCAGGATACCACTGTCACGGTGGGTAAAGGAATAGGTATGTGACAGTAGTAGCTAGAGCAGTTCGGGGTCGCGCACCCGTAGCAGTTCTAATCAATTGCCGGACAGACAATTGGAAGTTCCACTCTCTGAACACTGTCAATATACAGACTATAATATGATATTTAGGGTGTGTATGGGTCCCGTATGTAGAGTTTAGTTAGAAAGTTCCAACTCTGAAATAGGTACTTTTTTTTTATTATTGTGTGGGAAAATTTATGATCTTGGGACATTTCTCGTACAAACATGAAAGTCAAAAGTAAGTCTTTCAGCGCTGGTACTTTAACAGTAAACTCTACATAGGAGGCACATACACATCCTAAAGTATTATCACTCGTTTATTGTACACCTTGTATATCTAATATTTTACGAACATAATAAAATGTGACAAAATAATCCTCTCGTAAGTGTGGTTTTATACACCAAACTTTTACCAAGCAACATTAAATAAGATCACGAAAGGCTAATTCATCGCAACACGTGAGCATAGTCACTCGGTAACGACCGTGTAACGCCCGCATTATTATTTATGTTGTGTAGTCGAGGCATAATACCACCATAACGATATAAATCTACGCCGTTTGATGTTTTTGTTTTGTTTTGTGTGAGAGTTAAAATCTCCGTATACAAGGTGTAAAATAAATGAGTGATAATACTTTAGGGTGTGTATGTGCCTACTATGTAAAGAATACTGTGAAAGTACCAACGCTGAAAGATTTAATTTTGGTCTTCCATGTTTCTATAAGAAACTTTATAAAAAAAAAAGTAACTGTTCAAGCGCTGGCACTTTTACAGTAAACTATATATACCCCTGTATATAACTATATATAAGATCTATTATCTTTCAATATGGTAAATGAATAAACTTGTTGTTGCTCTGTAAACAAAGAAACGACATTTAATGTTTATTCTTCCACATATCTTATTTAAAATTTCCAATTTACTCGTACTAAAATAACCTTAGTTATTACAATGCACATTTTTGACGTTTTACAAAATGTCACAATGGCATCCTAAAGATTTGTTTAATCACGTGACGTAGCACAGTGTTGTACACGGCAAAATTTAAATTATTATAATTAAAAAGAATTAGTACAGTAATTACTTTACATCTCCCCTCTTCGGAGAAGAAAACTTCCCTGTGAGTTTTCTTCTAAGACGTAGACACTCCACAACATGATTTTGTTTCATATTATTCCATCGGTACTGGAATAAGTTTAGTGATATGGAATAGATCCGATTCTCTTTTCCTGTGCCCAATGTTGATTCTGTATATTGAATTAGAAACTTTTTCCTCTATTTTAAATGGTCCAATTTTTAGCTCATCTAATTTTTTTCTGTTTAGTTTATTCCCATTTTCTACATACACTTTATCTCCAATATTAAATTCACAGTGTTTCCTTTTTTTATCAAATAACTGTTTGTTATAATTGTGTGATTTTAGTGTATTTTTTAGAGCTGTTGTTCTGTCTCTTATCCAGTAAAATTGTGTTCTTTCTTCCTTCAATTGCTCTGGTAAAGCATCAACATTCATACCATACAAAAGATAACTTGGAGAGAAGCCGGTTACTGAGTGAATAGTTTGATTATACTTTTCTACACACTCATGGGCTATTGTCGTCCAAGCTCTACTATTTCCAACTTCATTAATTTTGCATCGTATTTTGTTCACCAATGTTTGATTCAATCTCTCGTTCAGGCCATTAGAGAATGGAGCATTCACTGCGGTGAATACCATAGGTATGTGTTTATCCTGTAAGAAACGCTTAAATTCTTTCGAATTTATACCTGGATACTGGTCAGAAAGTAGCATACCAATATCTTCTGTTTCAGATATGTTAGAAACTAGTTTAATGAAGTCGGATGCAACCTGTGTTTTTGATGTCAATATAAATGCGTATCTTGTAAAATGATCTACCAATAAGTGCAGATACTTCTTAGTGGACCTTGAACCTCCAAAGCCTCCGATTGTGTCAATAGAGACTATTTCGAATGGCTTAGTGGCTGGGCCTAGGTGCGACATAAATCCAATTTTCTCTTGTCCTCTTGATTTATTTTTTATACAAACTGAACAGCTTCTACATATTTCTTTGATATTCCTTGTTAGGTTTTTAGCTATATAAAGTGGACCAAGTGTCTTCAGCATTTGTTGAATGCCAATATGACAAAAGTTCTTGTGAATGTTTTTTATAAGTTTTATGCTAAATTGTTCTGATAGTATAATTTTTTCCCTATTTCTAACTTTTTTATAGTAAATATTCTGTCTTTTCAAGATTTTATCTCTTTTTTTTTTAATATCTTCATTACTATTCTGATCCATTAAAATATCTTCAAGTTTAATTAAATTTACAATCTGTAGTAGTTCATCCTTATTTTCATTTTCCTCTAATACAGGGTTTCTACTAAGGCAATCTGCTTCTAAATTATCTTTTCCTGGAGCATATTTAATAATAAAATCATACTGTGACAGATAAAACATCAAGTCACCTAACTCTTCATCTGTCCTTGCTTTTAAATTCATATTTTCCAATGGTTTATGGTCTGAGACAACAGTAAAGGACCTTCCTAATAACCAGTATTGCCAATATTGCAGTGCTTCTTTAATGGCTAAACACTCTAAATAGATGGCCTTTTTTTTTCTTTGAGCTCCATTTAACTTCTTGGAGAAGTAAGCTACCGGTCTCTCTTTACCATCGGGTTGCGTCTGTTTCAATATAGCTCCAATGCCTTCTACAGAAGCATCTGTATAAATTTTTAATGGCAAATCTTTGTCATAAATTTCCAAAACTGGTTGAGAGCATAGTAAGTTTTTTATTTCTTCAAATGCTTTTTGGCATTTATCAGACCAAATGAAATTTTGATTTTTTCTTAATAAATTGTGTATTGGATCCAATATTATGGCACTTTTTGGAATATATTCATGATAATAATTTATTTTCCCTAAAAACTGTCTAACATTTTTCTGTGTTTTTGGAACGGGAAAATTTTTTATCGAAATTAAGTTATCCTTTAATGGTTTTATAGAGTTTCTCTGTATTATATGTCCCAGGTATTTTACAGTATCCGATGCAAATGTGCATTTCTTGAACTTTAATTTAAAACCCTCCTTTATAATGGCTTCTAATAACTGTTTTATATGATAAATGTGTTCTTCAAAAGATTTTGAGAATATTAATATATCATCTATATAGTTGACAGTAAAGTCTGTTAATTTGTATTTTCTAAGTATATTGCTTAATATTCTCTGGAATATTGCGGGCGAAGTCTTTAATCCAAATGGAAGACAGGTCCATTGGTAATGACCCTCTTGGGTCACGAAACCTGTCTTTTCCCTGTCTTCTATCTTTAAAGGAATAGACCAAAAGGCCGAGTTAATATCTAAAGTTGAAAAATACTTACAATTTCTCGTTTTTGCCACCAGATCTTCTACCAACGGGAATGGTTGGGCTTCCGGTATTACTATTTTATTAAGTTCCCTGAAATCTATGCACAATCTTGATTTTTTATTGTCTTCTCTTTTAAACGCCAAAGTGACAGGTGCAGCAAACGGACTGCAAGATTCTTCAATAAGTTTATTATCCAATAAGTTTGCTATTTGTTCCTCTATTTCTCTCTTATCTTCAATTGTACATCTATAGGGTCTCTTTCCGCAATACTTGTCTACCAATAATTTTATTCTGGCCTCGTATCTATTAACCGTACCAACATCATACTTATTTTTCGCAAATGCTGTGCTATATTCATTAATTATTTTATTTATCTCTCTTTTTTTTTGCTCATTTAAATGACCTACCTTTATTTCAAAGTCTTCTTCTTTTACACCTTCATTAAAATTAATTGTATATTCTTCGGCTGCTATATTTTTTACTTCTTCCTCTGTGTTCATTTTTAAATGCATTTTATTTAAGAATGGCTTCTGATTTATTCTTAAATCTTCATTTTGTACTAGCCTAAATTTTTTTATCAAGTCCAATCCAATAAGAAAGTCGTATTTAAAATTATTTTCGTCAATAATATATATGTCCACATTTTCCTCAATTTCAAATATTTTTATTTTTATATTTATTGAACCACTTGTTTTCTTGACACCATTAATAGTCACTAACTTAGCCACATTCATACTGTTTTCTTTTCCTCTTAGTTTTAGTAACTTAGAATTAATTAAGGATACATTTGATCCCGAATCATAGATTCCTTGTATGCACAATATATCATTTAATAGCATTTTAACTTTTATTAATGGTGTCTCTATTCGTTTTTTTGATAAGTGTCATTTAGTTCAGCTTCAATGACTGAGTTGTTCACATGTTTAATATTGTTTCCTTTTTCTTTTTCATTTTCCTTTCCTTTGAACCAACATGCAGCTTCTGGGTGATAACGAATCCCTTTATTTAACTTTTCACAAATTTTACATTGGCTCCGATCTTCATTACGATTGATACTCGCCTGACCTCCAGATTTTTATAGACAAAATTTTTCTTTTTATTTATCATAATATGCTCATACTTCCTCACTTCATTGAACAAATCTACTGTATCTTTCAATATTTCTCTATCAATCCTGGCAAGAATAAATTCTGGCAAACCAGCCGCAATAAGATCTATCAAAGTGCCTGTATCAATCGAGTTTCTCATATCCAGCAGTAACTTTTCTTTTTTTAAAGCATAGTCCACCAATAACCCATCCTTATATTTAAATGACAATGCATAAGTAATGTGGTTCCAACCTCTATTTGTAAATGATGCACAAAATTTGTTTTTCCATAAAGACCATTCAGAATCCATTGTCAGTTTTATCATCATGGAACTGTACCAGTCTAAACAACTTTTATCCATAAACAGTCTAAGTATTTCAATTTTTTTTATATCCTTTGTTATATTAAAGCGCAGGCACTCTTTTTCAAATATCTCTATCCATTGGTTAGCATTGCTATTTTTGCTAGTAAATTTTTCAATCACAAATTTCTCTGCAATATGCTTTAAACTCTGTTCCTTATTCTCTTGTATATTTTGTGTCATTTTTTCAAATAATTTTTCTAATACACTTTCTTCACTAATTTGTACCGTTGTTGTTGTTTTTTGATCAATCTCCTCGAGGTATTGGTTGCTAAATTGTAAGTTATCATCTTCATCTATATATATTTCTCTAAGTTCCTTTGTCATTGTTATCCATATTTTCCGAGTTTGATATCTTTTCTTTAAACTATTTCTTATTTTTGAATAAGCAGGTGTTTTCATAAGCTCGGTGTGATAACTGACTGATTGGAACTCCTCGGGAATAGCATACACTTTCGCGTCACATGTTGCTGTTGAGGTTATACAAACAGTGTTCGATTTTCCGTCACTTGATGGCAAAATTTCAAATCCAAAACGAAGTTTCTCCATAATTAAAGTTTTTATGTAGATCTCATAAGCAAAAATGTCGTTTTATAAGATCTATTATCTTTCAATATGGTAAATGAATAAACTTGTTGTTGCTCTGTAAACAAAGAAACGACATTTAATGTTTATTCTTCCACATATCTTATTTAAAATTTCCAATTTACTCGTACTAAAATAACCTTAGTTATTAGAATGCACATTTTTGACGTTTTACAAAATGTCACAATGGCATCCTAAAGATTTGTTTAATCACGTGACGTAGCACAGTGTTGTACACGGCAAAATTTAAATTATTATAATTAAAAAGAATTAGTACAGTAATTACTTATTACTGTACTAATTCTTTTTAATTATAATAATTTAAATTTTGCCGTGTGTAATAACCGGTCATAGTTTAGTGTCCTATATGTGAAAACGTATGAATAGCGTTAAGAATTGACATAGACTTTAAGTAGCATATATTTACACTGTATGTTTTCCTATCAAATAATTAAAAAAAGAATAATATCACTGTTCCTTTTACTTTAATATTCGATGTAATTCGATGGGTGTCAGAACTCATCCACCTATCATACAAATCCACCTACTCACCCTGAAGCTATACAATTTTTCTAGGCGTCTTCATTATCACGTGTTATATAATTCGATAAGACGCGTATAAATGCATTTTCTTTTTGTCTATTTTCCTCGTTGGGATATTTTGCCTCTGCTGAGGGCAATACCTGCTTATTACATTATCCATGCTGTATTGATGTAGAAGTAAATGGATTTACGCACACTTGATTATTCGATTGTTTTAGCGCCGCTGAAAACAGAAGGGTCATGTGATTGTGGCATCGAAAGGGCTCAACCGATTTTGATCTAGTTTTTTTTGGTTGAAAGCCGACATAGAGAGTGTTCTTAGCATCATCATAATAATAATTTTGCTTGCAGCTAGACGGGGGCACAAAGTAGATATATAACAGAGACACGACCCAGTACAAGAAAATGGTACTGGCAATGCGTCTGGCAAAGGGTGAAATCCAGGCACATTCCGAAAACCGCCATCTAGCGCCACTATTGGAAAATACTAATTACTAATATCGTTTCGTATCTTCTTCTTAATTACGAGTTGAATTTAGCTTAATGTGAAAATATGTTTAAAATATGATTATCTTTATTTTAATGTCAATATTTGTACTTAATTCGGCATATTTACATTTTATAATTTACAAACGTCAATAGTAGTGACATCTTTTGCATTTTTTTTGTATTAAAGATAGATTGTATGGGATGGTAGGCCATGACGGGGGTTATACGAAATAACGTTATTCCCTATTATAAAATAACGTTATACGAAAAAAATTTATAATCAATGCACTTACAGTTAATTAGGTACGTTGACAGCAGGTGATAAGTTAAACATTGCAAGAAAATTATACAAAACTTTAATATGAAAACTTAGTTTAAGTTTCATGTCTTTATTTTACTTACATAATGTAAAGCATTAAGTAATTAAAAAGTTTATAATATAATAATCGCTCAGGGCATGTCGGGACGAACTTTTATTCTCGGTTGAAACAATCTGCAGTTTTAATAAAAAGTAAAAGACTCGCCATTAATACCTTAACGTCTAACGACTTCGATGGAATGAATAAATGATTGAATTTTCAATTAAGCTTAAAGAAGCGAAGGAAGTTTGTTGACAATCGTCGTTCTAAGCGGCGATCATGAAATATATTTCACTCGAAATAGTGTGAGTACCTATTCAACAATTAGTTGAGCTTCTAATATTTTAAGGGCGTGTTTCTCCAAGCAATGTTAAAGTTAACGCCATGTTAAAATACCATGCCATCTCATTCATTGACAGGAAATACGAGAGGGATAACATGATATTTAACATGACGTTAACTTTAACATTGCTTGGTGAAACACGGCCTCAGTCCCAATTTCACCAACGCATGTTAGTGTTTTGTTTTATTTTTATTTTTTTTAGTGTTAACAGCATGTTAACATACCATGCCTTCTCATTCATTGTTAGAGAAAAAACATGATATTTAACGAAGGATTAACTTTAACATTGCTTGGTGAGACACGCCCTAAGTCCCGATTTCTCCAACGCATGTTAGTGTTAACGGCTTGTTAAAATATCATGCCTTCTCATTCATTGATAGGACAAGAAGTACGAGAGGGATAGCACGATATTTAACTTTAACATATTGTGTTGGTGAAGTTGGCACCAAGGGCGTGTTTCACCAACAGATGTTAAAGTTAATCCTTCGTTAAATATCATGATGTCCCTCTCGCACTTCTTGTCAATGAATGAGAAGACATGGTATTTAAACAAGCCGTTAACGCTAACAAGCGTTGGTAAAATTGTAACTTTGGCTGGAAAGGCTATACTGAAACGATAATTAAATTACATACTGTCCTTTTCATTCCGCTAAGTGGTTACAGTGACGGCCAGTGAATACGAGGATTCTTAGTTTTTGCCCTTCAATATTCAACATTTTTTTTCTAACTTCAGTATTGATATTATATTAGTTCTTTAAGGATAAAATCGAAAAATGAAATAATGAGCATAAAATGCAAAACTTATGTACCTAATGAGACATTGAAAGCACATAAAAAATACCAAGGGAACCTTGCAGTATTTTGCTTTCAAATCCCATGGCCGTCCCTATAATCTAAACAATTTATGTGCCAAATATAATTAAAATCGTTCCAGTAGTTTCGGAGCTCATTTACGGCCCTTAATATAATAATAATAATTATTATTATGTTATGAAGCCCCTGACACCTGCACTAGTGACAACTGTATTGCAGAGGCCAGTGTCTTCGTCCATATTAATTAGGTACATTATAGGTATTATGCCAATATAATAATAAAACAAACCTTTCTTCTTTATATTATTAGTATAGATAAAAAATAACAATTAAGAATAATAGAATGAAACGGAGAGCTGAAAAACGCAAATACACATTAATTTGAGACATAAAAGAAAACAGCAGAACAATTAGTAGATACTTATGCAAAAATATAAATCTCGCGAAACGGTGAATGTTTGTAATGAAATAAAAATATCACATAAATTCAAAAAGAAGCCATTTCTTCAGTTACGTGCTTTGTCGAAAGCAGCTGGGCCCTGAATTGTGTTCTAGTTAAAAATGTTTTACTCCCGTTTTATTATATGAGTCATTAGTGAGGACATTAAGCCACGCAGATAGCCACTACGTGTTTTAATAAGGCTTCTTCCGTTGAAAAATCAGAGATGTCCATTCGGGTACGATTCTCAAGCTATAGAGAAAAAAACGGCAAAGTACGAACAGCTATCGCACGTAGGGTTACGTACAAAAATATTACGTTTGTTGTGTGGGATATTAATTTTATTTCGTTTTTAGTATTTTTTGTAATAGCGACAATAGCTATTGGACGGATAGCAGACAGCAAAGTCATAGTAAATAGAGTTTTATTCTTTAGTCCTGATTTCACCAACGCATGTTAGTGTTGCCGGCATGTTAAAATACCATGCCTTCTCATTCATTGATAGGAATTAAGAGAGGAACAACATGATATTTAACGAAGGATCAACTTTAACATTGCTTGGTGAAACACGCCCTTAGGTACGCAAACCTATAAATGAAAAATAGAATGTAGCACATTTTCTGCATTCTCAGAGCTCCAAACGAAATTCGAGCGAACGCTAGTCGATTGATTGTAAAGTTCTAAGAAGGGACAAACTTGGTTACGTTTTAAAAACTCGTAGTTTTTTACGAATGTGAACTTTTATTTTAGATTCAATTTTTCGTTTCTTGACGCAAAAAAGTATGTCTCGTAGCTGAAAAATTATGAATTGATTTTGGTCAAGTTTTTCTTTGAAAGCTGACGTGCTCCTTATTTTATTTACATTTGCCATAATATGTCATCATCTTATCTCTCTTATTTTAATCCTTGCATCCATACAATGTTTCATATTTCTAACACTAGTCAAAGACGGACGGACGATTGAAAAACCTATCGGGGTTCCGAGACGTGTACGACATAACTCTAAAAAGTAGAAAAAGCAATGTTTATCCATTCCATCATTGTAATTAATACGATTTAATATTAGTTCATTTACCTTCATTATTAGCTAAGTAGTCTACTTAGGTACTTAAGATATCTACATGTTATTTTCTACATAATAAATAAATGTAATTATCTATCTTCCTATATATAAAAATGAATTGCTGTTCGTTAGTCTTAATAAAACTCGAGAACGGCTGAAACAATTCGCCTATTTTTAGTCTTGATATTTTCGTCCAGAGAAGGTTTAAACGGTTTCTATACTCAACGAAGTGGGCACAGGTCGGCTAGTTCTTAAATGAATATTTCGAAGCCTTTCGTTACTAACACTAATTTTCTGTAAGAGCTTGAAGCTATTACATTTAGTTTGAATTAAAAAAAAAAACTTTTGATGTATCAACTTTATTCGCAGTTCATAAATATCTTAAGAAAAACTGGAGAACTAAGAAAGTTTGAGTCATTCAACAGGTAGAGTAGTAAAACAAATAAGAACCCATCTTCATGGCTAGTAAAAAACTTTATGCTTCTTTAAAACCCAACTTTTATTTTACTCGACTATTTAAAATTAACTTCGTATTCGAAGTTCTGACTAATTTTGTAGAGGCAGAAGTGACATTGTAAATGTGTAGCTTGGATGAAGAATAAGTATAACAATAGCTTACTGATTTCGGTGATGGTGGCAGTTTTATCCAGATCAGCTGGATTTTATATTGCCCAAGAATGGGAGTATAACACACAAGCTTAGGCAATATAAAATCCTGCGTCAAACAAAATCAGCCTCTCTTCTGACTAACATGTGTGCGGTGGGAGTTATAACAATATGATACTGGCAAGAGATCAGGCGCTCTTTACATGCCCATCTGATCATCTTTCTGATCAGTCAATCAGTGACCAGTCTGCATTGTCCTAACTACTGACCATACGTGAAAATATTTTTTTATTATCACAAAAATGAATATAGTTAATATCACAACTCTAAAAAGTTATTAGGATTTTATGTATCAGTTGTTTTATTAGTTTTTATAATAACTCGACGCATGAATTACTACTTTATTGCCATAAGTTATGTAATACTAGATAGCCAGATTATAATCATCAATTTTTTTTTATCTACTAGGTTAATTTTATTTGTAATTTTGCTCAGGAAGTAAGGTTTTACATTTGAATATTTTGTGAAACATGTAAAAATTAACGATCTTTTTACAATCTTTATATATTTTAAAAGATGATGATTTAATTAGTGATTAGACAGGAACGTTGACTCTTGGTCGGATGCCAGTGAAAAAGAAACAGTAGTTCATCGAACGACTGCAACATTGTAATGCAACTAATGTAAATATAACCTATTTTAGTACAAGTTCATTGTTACGTCTTACAAGATTGATGAAAGGAAGTTAAATGTATCGCAAGTGTATGATCACAGGGATATTATAAGATGCTAAGGACATTAATATATTATACTTATCGTTGTCTATAACCCCATTCCTATCCCCTTATGGATAGGGAGATATTAATAAAGAAGTCTCAAGCCCAACCTCACTTAAGAACCTATTTGACAGATAAAAAAACGTTTCGTTTCACTTTTAAAATGAAGAACTTTACTTAATGTTACATACTTTAATATTTTTCCTTTTTAAAACGTAAAAATAAAGATTATAAAATATTGATTTACTATACTTATTTTAATGTTTTTCTGTAATCTATTACATGAATATTACGGTATAAAAAAAAGTACTTTGTAACATTGATTATTCACTTTTAAAAGTGAAACGAAACGTTGTTTCATCTGTCAAATAGGTGCTCAAGGTTGAGGTTGGGTTTGAGACTTCGTTTTTAATCGGTATCTACATGCCTAAGTATTCATATCGATAACTAAAGAGAATTGTATTAAAATTATGACAACGTTACATTACATATTCCCAGTTCTCTCTCAAGTCTTTTAAATAACCAGTCTTCTAAATAATTGTATGAAAATGAATACATCGCTCTCACATTTGATTTCGATAAAGTTAGGAATACACCGTTGACAATTGTTACTGCTTATCTAATGGTTACTGATTATTTATACTACTTAAACAGTAATGTCGGTTGTAGTAACAACATCAAAATAATTAATAAAAAATATATTTGTGAAAAGAGAAAGCGACATCTATTACTTAATTTAACAAACTCGTTTAACGTCTAGTTAGGCAAAGGTCTGATGCGCGCCATCTAGTACATTAAAAGGAACTAAATTTGCTCAAAACTAAAATAATATTATTGAAAGTTATGTGAAAGTACCTAGATCATAAAATATGGCAATAATTTATATACTTATTTAAAATATTAAAGTGTTATTTATTAACCAAATACGAATAGTACTTACATTGTTTGAAAATCGAACACATTTTTATTTGTGTGTAGAGCAAACTTTTTCTGTTTTTACCAGTACCTGATTAATTTACCAATTTTGTCAAGTTTGAAAATAACATTTTTATAAAAATACTTTTTAGACGTTTGAATGATTATAGTTACCTATTTCGGAACAACTAGGTACAATAGGGCTCTATTATATAAATTAAACATAATAGATAATTTAATTATTATAATAATTATTCAATAATATACTTTTCTACATATACTCGAATCATGCACTAGAAGGCGCAAACACTAATAAAACGCAGTTCAATTTATACAAATCATCAAACATAACGATAACAAATTTCTGTTCTCATGAAAAATAAAAGTGTGTTCAAATATTTGGGCTATCTTTTGCAGTGGAATTATATTTCTTTTCCTCTCCACTTGCCAGTGTTGTCCCTGAGGATCCAGTGTATGTTTTTAGTTATATTGAGTTTGGAAACACATTTATCTTGTCTTGTTATATATTTTTGCTATTTTATATTAGGTGGCCAGTGTCACTAGGGAAACATTAACACTCGTAAATGATGATAGTGGTACCTGTAAAATGTATACTGTTTCAAGAATAATAATTGATATATTTTTGTACGCATCTAATATTTATCAAGTTAATACTATACTTACTTCCAAGGCGTACACAATACTTTGGTGTTGGATAAAATTTCCTAAATGTCCTTTTTACGAACCTGTGTTCGAGATTAGACTTTATTTTATACAATAAGTACCTACCTAGTATTATTGTATTGCATGTTTTTGGTGGTAATTCATGTTACACAGTAATAATAGGTAGGTACACACATTACGTGTACTTTTTCATCAAATTTATTAACGACCGGTTTCGATTTCTACACGATGATGACTTAGTCGAAACCAGCCGTATATTTTAAATAAATTTGATGTTACAAAAGTAATAAAGTGGAAAAAGTAATTTGTGTATTACTGTGTAATAGTTTTTTTTTTAAATCGAAAGCTGGCCTTGATAGGCCCAGACGTCACTGCGACCCTTCTGGATCTATTGTGACTCAATACTCATACTGTGTAATAGGTAGTACTATTAATTATAAGTTAGCGGAAGATGGACTATGTGTAAAAATTTACAAAACAAAAATAAAAAAAAAACAAAAAGCTACCTAACTAACTAACTAACCTAACCTTTTTGATGTCTTTTTCTTCACTAACATTTAGGATGTTTAATGATCGAAGTCAAAAAGTATATTTTCAATAGTAGTTATATACTCTCATATGAGCACATAGGTAAATTGAAACTGCTATTCGGGTATATGTGATAATTATGTTGTCAGCGAAGCGATACGAAGCTGGAGCTGGATCAGTCTCGTTTGTATCGTATAAATGCCATTACTCAATATGTTTTTGTACAAACGACTTTTATGCAGGAGGGAAATCAAAATAAAACCATATTATTTTCAAGAATTAAATATTCATTATAATTTACACGCAGTTCAGATAAGCTTCAATTTTGAAGACTTTTAACCAATTATTTGTTAAGCTATAGTGTGCGCCGTGAGACGTGGCAAATTCCAAAACCTAGTGAGTCCTAGGTCCATGAAATTTCGTGCCACATGTCATGGCTTGACTAAGGATCTAATCCTGTCACTTAATAAATAAAAAAGTATGTGCGTAGGTTCTTAGGAACGCACATATGAAGTTAAAATATCTACTTCTTTAATGTAACTTAATAAAATTTCTAATTATTATTAAATTATATATTTCGCGTTATCCGACCTTTGAAGAAATAATTATTCAGATTAATACAAAACAGGTGTTGTAGATTCAGATAAAACGTGTGTAAATAGTTGTGGTTACAGTTGTTAGTTCTGTAAAATATAAGTAACTAGACCCGACACCATGAAGTTATCATGGTGTCGGGTTTTCGTGTCAGTAAGTGCGCGCAACGTAATAAAATGTTGAGTATCTAACTTCACGGTGTCGGTTTTTCGTGTCATTGTGTGCCTAGTATTTTTACTCTCATAATTTTTCCCAAAAGAAGTTACATAAGTTCAAAAAACTTTAGTATAAAATAAAAGGTGTTTTATTCCCGCCCTAAGTTGTTTTCACAACGCTTGCGATTATGTTACAGTAAATTCGCCGTTGGCTATGGCGTGTACAACATAAATAAATTGAATTTTATTAGGCTTCTAGAACAATACATGTTTTATATTCAACGTGTCTTTGATATTTTAGTAGTTTTTTTTAGTATGTTCCAAATTTCAATAATTTTATTTGCACACACAGCAAGTACTTTTCTCCCAACCTGTACGCATAAATATTATCATAATAATATTATGTACCTAAGTGTAATGTACTTTATATAAGATATAATATATGAAATGACCGTTTCTCGCTTTCAAACGCCATATTTTGGCGATGTTATAATGTTGTATACCATAGTAGTAGCGGGAAAAGGTTGGCTAGACATAGCAAAAAATAGAGCAACATGGACTTCTTTGGAGGAGGCTTTTACCCTTAGGGGGTCCAAACAGAAATAAAACTTATTTACTTGCATGCTAATAAATATTAATATTGAATGTTATGTATGTACTATTTTATCTGCTAATTTAATATTTTGACCTGTATAATATACCTTTATGTAATTGAATATTTAATAAAAGAATTAATAATACTTGACAATTGTTTATATAAAAATTGACTGACAATAATTATTGTAATAAGAAAATGACATCATTTCATGTACATATTAAAAATTTGAGTTACTAATCCATTCATTTATATAAAGTAATAATATAACACATAGATAAATTGCAAAAGTAATATAGCATGTTCATTCATTCATTCAAATCTTAAGAGCTAGGCTCTTGTCGGTGGAGTAATCGCCATGTTTCTCTGTCCGGTGCTTTACTTTTGACCTCTTGATACGACCCAACGTTTATCTTCTCCTTTATTTGTATATCTTTTCCTTTATAGCATGTTATAAAAAGAAAATTGTAATTACTATACTATCTGTAATTGGACTGAAATAAAGCTTATTTTATTTTTATTTTATTTTATTTATACCATAGTAAATGGTCTGGTTTCAACAAAGCTCAATCAAAATCAAAGAGTAGTTATTATCAACCTCAGCCTACGGAAAACGTGTATAGGATGTAAAATATGATTATATCTACTACCTTTTCTCATTAAAAAAAAAAACTATTTTTTTTACATCTTACTATTTTTAGTTGCAAGAATAACAAATAAAAGACTCCATTTTTTGTCAGAAAATATATATATTTCTAGTATAATCAATATCCCATAGTATTTGCAACCGGTCTTTTTACACCGTGTATTACGGTTATCACTTACTACTACACGTTGACCTAATAAAATCTTAAAATAAGAACCACCCTATATGAAAAAAAATCCCGTCAAAACTCCACACGGTTTTTGTTATTATTTTCATTTCATAGCTTTCACGTGAAATTGAATCCGCGATTATTGCAAACTATCACGGCTTTTTCATACCACTATTAGAGATTAATCGGGAAATTGATACATCAAATGGGTTTCATATCCGAAGTTCGGCGATTGTAAAAAGCGATATATTACTGACACATTTCGAGTGCGATTTGTAAAAATAATACCTTTTTGAATATCTCTTTCGAGAGTGTAATTTATATTTTGCGACCGTTTAGAAAAAAACGTCATTAATTCTGAACGAGTGGTCCAATGTATGACAGCATGAAACTTTTTGCTTTTCAATAAATCCCGGATATTTTATGTCATGAGCTGACAAAAAAGCGGTAAAGTATACGTGTAGTGTACACACGTATACTTTACCGCTTTTTTGTCAGCTCATGACATAAAATACCTATTGTATTATGGCCTATCGTACGTAGATATTTTTGTTTGTAGAAGAAGTTAAAGAGAAGAGGAGAATGGAGGGAATAATAACTTGCTGACCCGTGCCCATTTCGTTGAGCATAGAAACAGTTTGTGATGGACCGTTTAAACCTTTCCAGGACTTCCACATCTTTTAAGACTAAAAATACCCGAATCGGTTCAGCCGTACTCGAGTTTTATCGAGACTGACGAACAGCAATTCATTTTTATATGTAAGAAGAAGAGAGAAGAAGAAGATAATAAGCAACTATGGACGCTATACACCGCGTCAATCGTCAATAATACCAATAAAACCTATAAGTAGCACAAATTATAGACTACATTAGTAGTAGGGATTCGCCGGTTCTGGCTCACGAGCCAGAACCGGCGAATCTACAGGGGTTGGTCGGCCAACTACAGGGGTTGGTCGGTTAAAAAAAAAAAAAAAAAAGTTTGGTGTCAAAATAGGGGTTTTCCGCTACGCCCGATCGATCTATGCGATCCATTTTTGCGTATCTGCACTCCTTAACGTTTTAGGTTTTGCATAAGGAAAGCACTAATAGCACTCATTACACTAATCGTTAAACTCCTCAATGTCTAATGACCATGCGCATCACGCGTTTTGTAATGAACGACATTCTAAACTTAATGACATAGTCGTAATGGCATTGATAATAAACAACATTCCTTTGGTATGTTTCCAAATAATTGAAGTCGAGATTAAAAAAATAAAACTCGGGTTTAATTTCGAATAAATCCTTTATTTCAAAATAACTCTTTCATTAAATCTTAAAACAAGATTTGAACATCATATTCAAAAACAAATCATTCCTGAGTGTATCGCTGCGTCCAAAAACATTTTATGCATATAATAAACAACATTCCTTTGGTATGTTTCCAAATAATTGAAGTCGAGATTAAAAAAAAAAAACTCGGGTTTAATTTCGAATAAATCTTTTATTTCAAAATAACTCTTTCATTAAATTTTAAAACAAGATTTGAACCTCATATCCAAAAACAAATCATTTCTGAGTGTATCGCTGCGTCCAAAAACATTTTATGCATATAATAAACAACATTCCTTTGGTATGTTTCCAAATAATTGAAGTCGAGATTAAAAAAAAAAAACTCGGGTTTAATTTCGAATAAAATCTTTTATTTCAAAATAACTCTTTCATTAAATCTTAAAACAAGATTTGAACCTCATATTCAAAAACAAATCATTTCTGAGTGTATCGCTGCGTCCAAAAACATTTTATGCATATAATAAACAACATTCCTTTGGTATGTTTCCAAATAATTGAAGTCGAGATTAAAAAAAAAAACTCGGGTTTAATTTCGAATAAATCTTTTATTTCAAAATAACTCTTTCATTAAATTTTAAAACAAGATTTGAACCTCATATCCAAAAACAAATCATTTCTGAGTGTATCGCTGCGTCCAAAAACATTTTATGCATATAATAAACAACATTCCTTTGGTATGTTTCCAAATAATTGAAGTCGAGATTAAAAAAAAAAAACTCGGGTTTAATTTCGAATAAAATCTTTTATTTCAAAATAACTCTTTCATTAAATCTTAAAACAAGATTTGAACATCATATTCAAAAACAAATCATTTCTGAGTGTATCGCTGCGTCCAAAAACATTTTATGCATATAATAAACAACATTCCTTTGGTATGTTTCCAAATAATTGAAGTCGAGATTTAAAAAAAAAACTCGGGTTTAATTTCGAATAAAATCTTTTATTTCAAAATAACTCTTTCATTAAATCTTAAAACAAGATTTGAACATCATATTCAAAAACAAATCATTTCTGAGTGTATCGCTGCGTCCAAAAACATTTTATGCATATAATAAACAACATTCCTTTGGTATGTTTCCAAATAATTGAAGTCGAGATTTAAAAAAAAAACTCGGGTTTAATTTCGAATAAAATCTTTTATTTCAAAATAACTCTTTCATTAAATCTTAAAACAAGATTTGAACATCATATTCAAAAACAAATCATTTCTGAGTGTATCGCTGCCAAATTTATTTTGAAAGTCTTATATTATTTAACACATTCAAATTATTTTACGGAGTGAGAATTTAATAATAATTATACATAGGTATATAATACAATATGTACTATCTTAGCTACTATAGTCAGCAGTTACATTGCGATTTTTATCAATTTCAATAACATTATCGAACTCTGCATAAACAACGCAATTGATCGTTTGAGTCAGAGCAGATTCAAAGACGAGGTATAAGAAAACAATGAGTATTTTTTTTCTTTTTAAACAGTTTTAATGGTTCTTAAACATTACAATACAATGCCGGTAAGAAAAAAAAATCTCATATTCTTTTTATAATATAAAATATACAAAGATTAATAAAACACAATACTAAATAATAATAATAAAAAAAAAAAAAACATGATTACATAATCTTATATAATAATATTTAACTAAATAAGTACATTTTTTTTACAGTTCTCTCAATTTATAATGACCCCATGCCAACATATCGATCTGATTTGGTAATATGTAGCGCTTAGTGTCTTCGTATGACAAAGAATTTTATTAATTTCCTGAGTAAATATTGTATGTTTTATTGATCTAAACCTATGCATGGTATGGTTTTGAATATTTTTATTGAAAAGACAAGATTCATAATTTTCTAATTCTAACTTTTTTGTAACACTAAAAGTTCACACCCTTGGCTTTTGCGATAGACTTTTTTATCTACTGTAAATGCACACATTTTTGATCGGAGTCCTACAAATTCTTCTAAAATATTTTCATCTTTAAAATACCCTAACTTTTTTTTGTTTATTCTAGGATAACCAAATAAATTCTCGGATCGATAATCTGATGTATCAAACCTTAACATCAAATCAGGTTTGAGTTCTTCATATAAATTATTAGTAAAAAATTGGTATATAAAACTATCAATATCAGTATACAATAATTTCGTTTTCTCACCAAACTTTTTCAAAACATAATCATAATGGAATTCATACATGAGTGTTTTTGAAATATCTAAAATGCAAAACCCTAGGTAAATGGCTTTATTATGTACAATTTTTGTTTTCCGTAATTGAACTGCTACTAAATTTTCTGAAAATATTGACATACTTTGGAATTCTGGTTTTGCTATTAAGTCTTGTGCTCCTAAAGACTTACCTTGATTTTCCCAATAGGTTACAAGCTTTACATTTACTCTTTTTTCAATGTTTTCCATAGTTTTTCCAAAAACTGAATTATTCATAAGTTTATAAAAATCTTTTTCAAAATCTGATGATGCCTTTGTTCTTAGTTTAGTATTTAAATCAATATATTTTTGTAGCCAAGGATTTTGATTACATTTTAAAACTCTGTGAACCTTTTGTAGTTCAATGCCTAACTTAAGACATTGTTTCAAATTTCTATAGTGAATTATTCAAATTTGGAACTAACTTAACATTTTTCGTATTACCTATACAAATATTTTCAGGACATAGAGGTAAATCGGAGTGCAAATCGTGAAGTTTATCAGGATATTTTCTTGCAAAATGAAACCATATTCACATGTATCAGGAATATCAAAGTCGATGTCAGGATCCACCCACTCAAATCCGTCTACAAGATGGTATTGAGACATTGCCCAACCATATAGATTATTTGCATCAAAGTATGTAAGAAAAGATTTTGATTTTATTTTATCATAACCAGTCATATACTGGTTATTTGTCTTAGCATATATAGTGCTACATTGTGATATGCCACCACGAATACCTGCTCGGATGAACGCTATTTTATCAAATTCAATTTTAGTATACTTCAACATAGCATCCCAACTTAAGCCAGGTGCAGTATAATAGTATGCTGGATCTAATTTGTAAGTTCTAAAACAAATATCTTTAAAATTTTCAAATATGTCTGTTAAAAGTAAAACATCAGTTTTGAAGTTTAAGTTAGAATAATAAAAAACATATTTGAACATTTGAAGTGTTCCAAACATCTTGTGCATGATTGTAATAATGATCAGATACATTAGAATCAGTTAATGTGCTATAGAAATGGTTTTGACTAGGTAAGGATGTCACTTTTAAACTATCATAAGATGTCATGAATTCATACGGATAAACACCTTTTCCTTTTAAACAAACAAAGTCTAGGTTGTTGGGAAAATTCATTTTGAGTGTATGAAACTGTTCATCTTAAAGATTTTTTGCCAAATTATCAAGGCTACAAGGCAAAAATTTCAGTGAATGAACAAATCTCAATTTAAACATTTCATTGTTAATAAATAAGTTTTTAGTAAAATAAATGTATCTCTCCTTGTTTTGAGGTATCAAGTCGACTTGTCCTTCAACAAAGTTTAGCGCATGAACTATAAAATGTGAGTCATAGTGACTTAAATTATGAAGAAATACTGGAACGAAATTCGGTGGCCTAAACTTTTTTGAACATAAGTCATGCGCCACACCTCTAAAATTTCCAGTACTCCTATCAAAGTCTTAAAACTTCATGTTCACCTAAAATTGTTTCACAAATACAACAAATGGAACAATCATCAATTTTTTTTTGTCTTCGTCAGTTAGAGGATAAGCAGCTTTTTGCAAGTTATTTTTACTACAAAATAATCGTATATCATTATATAATCTACTCAGGAACACATTTGCACAATCGGGTCCGCTGTAAGTTTCATATTTTGATAAAGTTTCATCATAAGAACACTTTATATAATATCCGAAACTATAAGGTTCATGCTTTTGAATGCTATTGGTATAAGACTGAGATAAATTGTTAGCACATAAATGGACTAGCTTTAGAAAAGCTTCAAAATCTGCATATATTATAAAAGGTATTTTTAAGTTTCTTTCAAAATGTTCAAACCTAAGTTTATCGTTAGATGTTGGTTCTGCAAACCAATTTTTAAATTTTTTTTTTCGCTACTTGGTAATTCGACAGTTACATGAGAACAGTAATTTTGTTGGTGATTTGATAATCTTTCACTTGTACGAAAGTATAATAAACATCCATCACAAATATAAACCATATGATGATGATTTGAAAGTTGTTTGCTTAACAAACGCGATAAACTCTTTATATAACAATAGTGACTATTTGTTCCATTTGTTATGTATAATAAATTAATATGAATGTTTTGGGACTTTTAGTAAAATACAAGGGACCTATAACATTATTTTTTTAACTTCATTATTAAATTCCAATCCGAAAACGTTAATACTTATACTAATTAAATTTTCAACTTTGTGAATATCGGTTAACTTCACCTGGAAAGATATACCATTAAAATTTAATTTATTTGCATTCATGCTGTACAGTCAAACCTCACCTCAATAAACAAATCTGTTAAAACCGTTGAACAATTAGAACAGACGGTAGGTGAGCTTGAGGATGGCCTAAATGAAGCATACCTCAGAAGCTGTCCTCTCAAAAAAACAACCAATAAACGTAACTGTTTAGTGCCACAGCATATGTGTTATTGTTATCAGGATCCAATTACACGTTTAATAATAATACACTTCTAGTTAATCGTATTTGGCTTTATTCATACGTAACTAATTTAATATACAGTATCTTATAAATAACTATGTAGGTACACTGATCCCACTAACCTATCCGGGCCTCTCAAGGAGACTAACTTAAAACTATCTTAGGCATCAACGTCAATGTCATCTTTGACATCTAGTTGTTTTAAATACATAATAGCATTATGTAACAGTAACGTACCGTGGTGGAGTGGTACTCTGGCAAGTCTCAGGAAAGAGACCCGTGCTCTGTTCAACAAAGCAAAACGAGACGGGTACTGGGACGTATACAGAACCGCACTTACGAGGTTTAACAAGGAGCTGAGGAAAGCCAAATGAAGCTCTTGGAGCAAGTTCTGTGAGGAAGTTAACAACACATCGCAAACTTCCAGACTTTTTAAAATAGTATCTAAAGCTCCTTGCTCCCATCCTAGCACACTAAGGAAACCAGATGACACTTACACAAAGACGGCGGAGGACACACTAAAACTGCTTACCGAAGTGCACTTCCCCAACAGTGTCCACCTGGCTGAAAACGAAGTCTTCTACCGCACGTCAATTAAACATAGACCAACTCCGGATGACTGGAGAAGAGCTTCTACGATTTTTAAACCAGACCGAGTCAAATGGGCAATATACAGCTTCAAGCCTTTTAAGACCGGCGGTGAGGACAATATCTTTCCGGTCCTCATGCAACGAGGGAAAGAAATCATCCTCCCTCCGTTACTGAAGATATTCAGAGCGAGCTACGCGTGGGGCTACATTCCACAAACATGGACAAGGGTGAAGGTCTCTTACATACCCAAAGGGGGTGACAGAGACAAAGCTCTACCCAAGTCCTACAGACCCATAAGCCTCACCTCTTTCATGCTAAAAGCGATGGAGAAGGTTGTCAACCTGCACATAAGAGACACCTACCTCATCGAAAGACCTCTGCACGAATGACAACATGCCTATCAGAAAGGCAAATCTACCGAAACGGCTCTGATGGATTTGGTAGATCGAATAGATAGAGCTATAGAGGATAAGGAGTTCGCACTATGCTCATAGTATAAGTATTAACGTTTTCGGATTGGAATTTAATAATGAAGTTAAAAAAATAATGTTATAGGTCCCTTGTATTTTACTAAAAGTCCCAAAACATTCATATTAATTTATTATACATAACAAATGGAACAAATAGTCACTATTGTTATATAAAGAGTTTATCGCGTTTGTTAAGCAAACAACTTTCAAATCATCATCATATGGTTTATATTTGTGATGGATGTTTATTATACTTTCGTACAAGTGAAAGATTATCAAATCACCAACAAAATTACTGTTCTCATGTAACTGTCGAATTACCAAGTAGCGAAAAAAAAAATTTAAAAATTGGTTTGCAGAACCAACATCTAACGATAAACTTAGGTTTGAACATTTTGAAAGAAACTTAAAAATACCTTTTATAATATATGCAGATTTTGAAGCTTTTCTAAAGCTAGTCCATTTATGTGCTAACAATTTATCTCAGTCTTATACCAATAGCATTCAAAAGCATGAACCTTATAGTTTCGGATATTATATAAAGTGTTCTTATGATGAAACTTTATCAAAATATGAAACTTACAGCGGACCCGATTGTGCAAATGTGTTCCTGAGTAGATTATATAATGATATACGATTATTTTGTAGTAAAAATAACTTGCAAAAAGCTGCTTATCCTCTAACTGACGAAGACAAAAAAAAATTGATGATTGTTCCATTTGTTGTATTTGTGAAACAATTTTAGGTGAACATGAAGTTTTAAGACTTTGATAGGAGTACTGGAAATTTTAGAGGTGTGGCGCATGACTTATGTTCAAAAAAGTTTAGGCCACCGAATTTCGTTCCAGTATTTCTTCATAATTTAAGTCACTATGACTCACATTTTATAGTTCATGCGCTAAACTTTGTTGAAGGACAAGTCGACTTGATACCTCAAAACAAGGAGAGATACATTTATTTTACTAAAAACTTATTTATTAACAATGAAATGTTTAAATTGAGATTTGTTCATTCACTGAAATTTTTGCCTTGTAGCCTTGATAATTTGGCAAAAAATCTTTAAGATGAACAGTTTCATACACTCAAAATGAATTTTCCCAACAACCTAGACTTTGTTTGTTTAAAAGGAAAAGGTGTTTATCCGTATGAATTCATGACATCTTATGATAGTTTAAAAGTGACATCCTTACCTAGTCAAAACCATTTCTATAGCACATTAACTGATTCTAATGTATCTGATCATTATTACAATCATGCACAAGATGTTTGGAACACTTCAAATGTTCAAATATGTTTTTTATTATTCTAACTTAAACTTCAAAACTGATGTTTTACTTTTAACAGACATATTTGAAAATTTTAAAGATATTTGTTTTAGAACTTACAAATTAGATCCAGCATACTATTATACTGCACCTGGCTTAAGTTGGGATGCTATGTTGAAGTATACTAAAATTGAATTTGATAAAATAGCGTTCATCCGAGCAGGTATTCGTGGTGGCATATCACAATGTAGCACTATATATGCTAAGACAAATAACCAGTATATGACTGGTTATGATAAAATAAAATCAAAATCTTTTCTTACATACTTTGATGCAAATAATCTATATGGTTGGGCAATGTCTCAATACCATCTTGTAGACGGATTTGAGTGGGTGGATCCTGACATCGACTTTGATATTCCTGATACATGTGAATATGGTTTCATTTTGCAAGAAAATATCCTGATAAACTTCACGATTTGCACTCCGATTTACCTCTATGTCCTGAAAATATTTGTATAGGTAATACGAAAAATGTTAAGTTAGTTCCAAATTTGAATAATTCACTATAGAAATTTGAAACAATGTCTTAAGTTAGGCATTGAACTACAAAAGGTTCACAGAGTTTTAAAATGTAATCAAAATCCTTGGCTACAAAAATATATTGATTTAAATACTAAACTAAGAACAAAGGCATCATCAGATTTTGAAAAAGATTTTTATAAACTTATGAATAATTCAGTTTTTGGAAAAACTATGGAAAACATTGAAAAAAGAGTAAATGTAAAGCTTGTAACCTATTGGGAAAATCAAGGTAAGTCTTTAGGAGCACAAGACTTAATAGCAAAACCAGAATTCCAAAGTATGTCAATATTTTCAGAAAATTTAGTAGCAGTTCAATTACGGAAAACAAAAATTGTACATAATAAAGCCATTTACCTAGGGTTTTGCATTTTAGATATTTCAAAAACACTCATGTATGAATTCCATTATGATTATGTTTTGAAAAAGTTTGGTGAGAAAACGAAATTATTGTATACTGATATTGATAGTTTTATATACCAATTTTTTACTAATAATTTATATGAAGAACTCAAACCTGATTTGATGTTAAGGTTTGATACATCAGATTATCGATCCGAGAATTTATTTGGTTATCCTAGAATAAACAAAAAAAAGTTAGGGTATTTTAAAGATGAAAATATTTTAGAAGAATTTGTAGGACTCCGATCAAAAATGTGTGCATTTACAGTAGATAAAAAAGTCTATCGCAAAAGCCAAGGGTGTGAACTTTTAGTGTTACAAAAAAGTTAGAATTAGAAAATTATGAATCTTGTCTTTTCAATAAAAATATTCAAAACCATACCATGCATAGGTTTAGATCAATAAAACATACAATATTTACTCAGGAAATTAATAAAATTCTTTGTCATACGAAGACACTAAGCGCTACATATTACCAAATCAGATCGATATGTTGGCATGGGGTCATTATAAATTGAGAGAACTGTAAAAAAAATGTACTTATTTAGTTAAATATTATTATATAAGATTATGTAATCATGTTTTTTTTTTTTTTATTATTATTATTTAGTATTGTGTTTTATTAATCTTTGTATATTTTATATTATAAAAAGAATATGAGATTTTTTTTTCTTACCGGCATTGTATTGTAATGTTTAAGAACCATTAAAACTGTTTAAAAAGAAAAAAAATACTCATTGTTTTCTTATACCTCGTCTTTGAATCTGCTCTGACTCAAACGATCAATTGCGTTGTTTATGCAGAGTTCGATAATGTTATTGAAATTGATAAAAATCGCAATGTAACTGCTGACTATAGTAGCTAAGATAGTACATATTGTATTATATACCTATGTATAATTATTATTAAATTCTCACTCCGTAAAATAATTTGAATGTGTTAAATAATATAAGACTTTCAAAATAAATTTGGCAGCGATACACTCAGAAATGATTTGTTTTTGAATATGATGTTCAAATCTTGTTTTAAGATTTAATGAAAGAGTTATTTTGAAATAAAAGATTTTATTCGAAATTAAACCCGAGTTTTTTTTTTAAATCTCGACTTCAATTATTTGGAAACATACCAAAGGAATGTTGTTTATTATATGCATAAAATGTTTTTGGACGCAGCGATACACTCAGAAATGATTTGTTTTTGAATATGATGTTCAAATCTTGTTTTAAGATTTAATGAAAGAGTTATTTTGAAATAAAAGATTTTATTCGAAATTAAACCCGAGTTTTTTTTTTAAATCTCGACTTCAATTATTTGGAAACATACCAAAGGAATGTTGTTTATTATATGCATAAAATGTTTTTGGACGCAGCGATACACTCAGAAATGATTTGTTTTTGAATATGATGTTCAAATCTTGTTTTAAGATTTAATGAAAGAGTTATTTTGAAATAAAAGATTTTATTCGAAATTAAACCCGAGTTTTTTTTTTTTAATCTCGACTTCAATTATTTGGAAACATACCAAAGGAATGTTGTTTATTATATGCATAAAATGTTTTTGGACGCAGCGATACACTCAGAAATGATTTGTTTTTGGATATGAGGTTCAAATCTTGTTTTAAAATTTAATGAAAGAGTTATTTTGAAATAAAAGATTTATTCGAAATTAAACCCGAGTTTTTTTTTTTAATCTCGACTTCAATTATTTGGAAACATACCAAAGGAATGTTGTTTATTATATGCATAAAATGTTTTTGGACGCAGCGATACACTCAGAAATGATTTGTTTTTGAATATGAGGTTCAAATCTTGTTTTAAGATTTAATGAAAGAGTTATTTTGAAATAAAAGATTTTATTCGAAATTAAACCCGAGTTTTTTTTTTTTAATCTCGACTTCAATTATTTGGAAACATACCAAAGGAATGTTGTTTATTATATGCATAAAATGTTTTTGGACGCAGCGATACACTCAGAAATGATTTGTTTTTGGATATGAGGTTCAAATCTTGTTTTAAAATTTAATGAAAGAGTTATTTTGAAATAAAAGATTTATTCGAAATTAAACCCGAGTTTTTTTTTTTTAATCTCGACTTCAATTATTTGGAAACATACCAAAGGAATGTTGTTTATTATATGCATAAAATGTTTTTGGACGCAGCGATACACTCAGGAATGATTTGTTTTTGAATATGATGTTCAAATCTTGTTTTAAGATTTAATGAAAGAGTTATTTTGAAATAAAGGATTTATTCGAAATTAAACCCGAGTTTTATTTTTTTAATCTCGACTTCAATTATTTGGAAACATACCAAAGGAATGTTGTTTATTATCAATGCCATTACGACTATGTCATTAAGTTTAGAATGTCGTTCATTACAAAACGCGTGATGCGCATGGTCATTAGACATTGAGGAGTTTAACGATTAGTGTAATGAGTGCTATTAGTGCTTTCCTTATGCAAAACCTAAAACGTTAAGGAGTGCAGATACGCAAAAATGGATCGCATAGATCGATCGGGCATAGCGGAAAACCCCTATTTTGACACCAAACTTTTTTTTTTTTTTTTTTAACCGACCAACCCCTGTAGTTGGCCGACCAACCCCTGTAGATTCGCCGGTTCTGGCTCGTGAGCCAGAACCGGCGAATCCCTACTACTTACATTGTCATAAGCACATAAAATATTATGACATTTAGGGAGTGTTTCACCAAGCAATATTAAAGTTAATCCTTCGTTAAATATCATGTTGTTGCTCTCGTAATTCCTATCAATGAATGAGAAGGCACGTTATTTTAACAAGTCGTTAACACTAACATGCGTTGGTGAAATCTGGACTAAGACAAAGTGTTTCTATAGTTGCAAAAAAAGGTTTTAACATAAGTAAACTAATTAATTTTTAAAGTAAACAAATTAAACAAAGATAATTGATACCACAAGTTTGGGAATTAACAGGTATAGTAAGTCCGAGATAAATTTAACCTAAATGTAAACAAACCCGTCTATGACACAACCAAAGACTCAAAAGAAGATCAAAGTGATGCCAATTGGCCAATATTAATAAAATGATTTTTGTTTGCTATTTTTTCATAATGGCGTATTTTTTCTGTGAAAGATTTTCATTTGATGTTTAAACATATTAACTATTGTTTAATTGTTATAAAATGTATTGAATAATGAAGTGTAATCCTTTAATATACCTGTAAAAGTGTTGATAAGTGTGCACAATAAGTGAATATGTGAAAATTTTGGTGTTTTTGGTTTGTACACGTTTAGGTTAAATTTATCAGGGACGAACTATACAATATGATGGATATTGACATATTTACTGTATTATCTACCCAAAACGTGTAAGGCTTCTTGTCCTTCTATAAAGGCCTCCTGTAAGATTTCCAAGAAAAAGGACTTGTTCGCAAAATCAGCAGTGAACATCTAATATTTAATTTTTTGCTAACCCAAAACAAAGACAAAACTCGTTATTATGACGTGTGTACTTAATCAAAACGGAATCGAAAAAGAAACCACAATATAATTTATAAATGAGTTTTTTATGAGCGCATTTTTTATGCTATTATAAAACGGTCTCGTGGAGATACCTTGTTAGCTCTGCAAATTGAAACAAAAAATATTTATACAATCATTTCATACTCCCACTTGTGATAGGTCCCCAGGGCGGGCAATGTTCCCTTTGCCCATCGCTCATCTGAGTCATTCATAAAAATCTAAATTAATTATAATTGAGGCCTTTCTCCCCGCCTAACCTGCTGTTATACGTAACGGTCTTTTCCTATGGTCTTTTCGCGCCTATAAATTGTTAATTGTCTTGTCAAATTTAGCATAGAGTGGTCAATAATCGACCATAACTCACATAGAAATTTGTGGGTTAAATTTTTTTTTTCAGTTATTGGGCCTGTACGTTTGTATTTTGAGATAAGTAATAAGAATGTAAATAGTGTATCAGACCTACTGTTACTTGTTGTTATTTTATTTTTTATTTTTTTCTAAGCGTGATTTTAAGAAATTTTAGCATTCGGCGCTCCTTTTCATATAAACTAGATTAAGGTTTCGGACATGCTCTTAAATATGTAGTGTCCTGAGGTTGTATTACAGAAGGCAACTTATCATAATCCTAAAAAATATACTAGAAAATAGATTAATGTACTTAACGGATTGATAGATGTTTGTTACTGTTAAACGCAAAAACTACTGAACATATTTTCAGATATGATACTCACAAAGTGCGATCTTACTGTTGAAATTAATTCTAATCGATCGGAATTAGAATTTGACAGTTATCTTCAACAGTAGGTACTAGCGCCAAATTGGTTTAAAACTGAGCGTCGATTTTATGGAACTATGTGCAATTTTCACCAACATAATAATATGTTAGTTAAACCTTCATTAAATATTATGTTATCCCGCTCAAAGGGGATTGTCCACTTTGTATAGACACTTTGGCCATTCGTGGACAATTAATTAAGCTAATAAAATGATATAAATTAAGTACTTCATATCAGTAAAAAGGAGAATACAAGCCTAGTTTTGTGTCAGACTTTATATTTAGTTAGGTTTTTAGGTGTTATTGAAAAATGTAAACAATCAAATAAAACAACATACTTTTCATGAATATTTTATTATTCTGCTTCATAGGTTATTAGTACATGATCAAGAAACTGGGCAGGTGGATTAATATGCTCTTGATACCTTGCCCAGCCTATAAACCATAAAATGGTCATAATATGAGCGCAGCAACCTACTGTTATTATTCCAATTATTATAATACATAACCTTTTATTATTGCAATTGCATAGTGGGCCGTAAAGCTCCCACTATGCAATTGCAATAATAATATTTTATTTCATATCTCCTTTCATTGTAAAAAGCCAAGTAGCAATATCTCACACGAAAATAACATTCACGAAAATAAAGCCAATGACGTTGCATATTTTGACATATCGTATTTGCATTGCCATAATATAAAAAAGTTATTGCTTTTATACGTCACTGATTTTAAGATTTAATATTAAAGAAACTATTTAAATAAATTCCATTCTAACAACAGTAAACTACTTGCGAATTTTTAAAGTCTATTAGAACATTCAAAAACATAAAAATAGAATAAAACAGAGGCATGACTATAATATTAATATCAATTAGTTGATTTCTCGGCGCTTGACAATGGTAACACTGGAACCATTTGCCGACTTCCGAACATGGAAAATCAAACTAGAAACTATAAATAATTGTGTTTTTTGTTGTGTTTATTTACACAATTTGTTTTTCAAATAAAATTAACAATAAATAAATAAAAAATATCCATTAAGTTAGTTTTTTTATAACGTCGTGTTCACGGATGGCCAGAAATGGACAATGCCCTTTCCTGTCAATGAATGAGAATGCATGGTGTTTTAATGAGTCTTTAACACTAACAAGCGATGGTGAAATCGGGGCTGAATGTAATAAAAATCCCTTTTACAATATTCTTGTCAATAGTACCAAATGACATAACATCAATTTAATCAAAACAAAATTAGCATTGGAAGTACGGAGGCAGTGCAGTGCAGTGCAGCGTTTACCTGTAGCTATATCTACTTTGTGCCTGTAGTAACTTTTTTGTTTCCTCATGAGGGTATATCTACAGTATATTCAATTATTACTTACTGATGTGATACTCAGCAATATCAATTCAATATGTCGCGACTGATTTACTGTATTGGTTATCAATTGATTAAATGACTACAGCTGCCCGCAATGAGCTGTCTCTTGACGCCCCGCTACCGAATTAATTAATATACAGGGTGTAAAATAAATGAGTGATAATACTTTAGGGTGTATATGTGCCTCGTATATAGAATTTACAGTGAAAGTACCAGCGCTGAAAGACATACTTTTGACTTTAATTTTTGTATGTTAAATGCCCCAACATCATACATTTTCCCATACAATATATTTTAAAAAAGTAACTCTTTCAGCGCTGGTACTTTCACATTGATCTCTATATACGGGACCCATACACACCATGAATATTATCACTCATTAATATTATAGCCTATATTTTATACATTTAAGATTCAATTGATTGTTTGCGTTGAATAGGCTTCGAAACTATAAAGCCGATCATGATGGCCACTCGACATAGGACATGGCGGTTTTTTAAAATAAATTTTAGACAATGTTTCGCACCTAACGAATACTGAAACGATTGTTAAGTGGCGCTCAAGGCCCATGGTGTCCTTCGTATTTATCTATACGCACTTTCGTGGGACGTATATATCATGATCATCATCAGCCTGAAGACGTCCACTGCTGAACATAGGCCTCCCTCAAGGACTTAGACAAGGACCCTCAAGGACAACGACCAGTCGTGCGCTGTCTGCATCCAACGGCTGCCCGTGGCTCGGACCAGATCGTTGGTCCATCTTGTGGGCGGCCGCCCTACGCTGCGTCTTCCAATCCGTGGTCGCCACTCGAGAACTTTCCTTCCCCATCTGGTGTCTGGTCTCCGAGCGATGTGACCTGCCCATTGCCACTTCAACTGACTGATTCTACGAGCTATGTCGGTTACTCTAGTTCTACTACGAATATCCTCGTTTCGGATTGTGCCCCGCAGAGAAACTCCGAGCTCTCTCCATAGCTTGTTGAGTTACTTGGAGCTTACGCATAATGCCAACAGTCCAGGACACATATATAATATCTATGGATAATATAATATCTATGGACGCTTCACACCACGTCAATCTGGCCCTGTGCTAAGTATCCGAAGAACTTGTGTTACAGGTACCAGACAACGGAAATATATATTTAATACTTTTATACTATACACATATTTAAGATTTTTATTATATTATACACAAATTTAATATACATCCATGACCCAGGAACTTTGATAACTTTTTGTTCCCTCGGCGGGATTCGAACCCGCGACCTTTCGTTCGAGCACCAACACGCTCAACCAACTGCGCTACGGAGGTCGTCAAATGGTATGTACTCATATTTTGTGGCAGAGACAATTGACAAGTTCGTAACATCATCGAAAGATTATAATTGTATGAAAATGTAGACAGTGCCCCATTGAAAATCTAGAACGTTATAGTTTATTATTATTATTATCAAAACGCAGTTATCTGAGAAATCATTAATGTGTAATAGTAGGTAGGTATATACAATCTTTTTGATAGTCATTGTGTCTCAGTGGTATAACGACACCGACAAGTATAACTTGAAGACACAATGGTCGCATCTATTTTACAATTAATTCTTTTTTATTTCTATAAAAATCACATTCGCAATAGGACTTGTGTGATAAATATTTAGGGCATTTATTCAAATTGTGTTACAAGTTGGTATCATATACGGAGAATGATTTATTTTTACAAAAGGGTTAAGACTCGAGAGAATCATCCAAGCGAAAAAGTATACCAAGTAATTCAATTCCATAAAGTTATATTTCGTGTCCAAATGAATAAATAACGTATAACTAAATATTAAAAGAGGTCAAACATACACGTGTTTGTCCGAAACATCAGACATTTTGCTATTTTGTGAATATACCAGATGTCATAAGTTACAAAATCAAATCTTTCGTTGGGTAGGTATTGTAAAAAAATTACAACACGACTTCGCCAAAAAAGAGACTAAAAAGCTGAAACAAGAAAATAATTCAGATAAAAATCCAGAAATGCATAGGTAAAAAAATGGTCAAGGTAGAGCCGTGACCCCCTAATAAAACCTAAGCGTCAGTGCATATCGAAATACGGTTAAAAAAATTAACTTTAAAAAGCATATTCGTCTGCCGTTGCAATATTCGATTTCAGTACGGTATGCCTTAGTTTCTAATGGAACTTTAAGATATGAGATGTGATGTAGATAATACATAAAATTATAATGTAGGTATTTATTAAGTAAAGCGTTGACATAGAATTTAATTTTTTATAGCTTAAAGGTAAAACAGACATGAGTATTTAAAATCAATTTCAATTTAATATCTCTTTCATCGGAAAACGATAGGAAGTTTTGAAAAACGTAGCGTAACTAAAATATTTATATTTTCGTAAATTTTCTTTATCTGTCCTGTATGATGTTGCTTTGTATTAAATTTCAAGATACTGAAATTTAATTCACAGCAACATCAGGTTCACAGGAGCCCTGTGCACTCGCATCAACCAACTTTAGCATAGACATGCCTTATCATTGCTATCTAATCAAAACTATAGTACTACATGATGCCTACCACCGGTTCGGAATCTAGCCCGGCGTAAGAAACTCGCGCGGGTCATCTTTTAGCAAAAAGTTGTTAAATATATTTGATAACAATGTTATGACTTAAAAATTAATTTCTAAAAATAAAGTGAACAAAGTTGTAACCTAACCTAGAGTCACCTTATACCCAAGGTGTGCAACTTTATAATAAACTTTACACAAACAAACGTTCTTTAACTACTTTTTTAAATTTCTTTACAGAGAGATTTTGATTGTTAATATATAGGCCATAATATTAATGAGTGATAATGCGTGAGTGTGTATGTATCCAGTATATAGAGTTTACTGTTAAGTACCAGCGCTGAAACTTTACTTTGTCAAAATCTTAATAAAAAGTATAGATATTTAAAACCCAAGGCCAATCGACGCGAGATTCTCTCTACATGAATATTTTCCACCGTCCGCAGCTTGGTAATCTAAATATTTGTTGGGATTTTGCGCGGATGAGGAGGGTCAGGCCGCCCGACGAGTCCTGGCGATTGCGATGATGTATGAGGGTACATTATTTTCTTATCTTTTCTCTTACTGAGGCTATTCTTTAGCGCCTTAAAGCGCTTAATTTTTCATATCTATATTACATAATAATATGTCTAATGGTTTAAATCGGATTTAGGGCACAAAGGTGATAAATCAGTACATAGTATGAAACAAAGTCGCTTTCTCCGTCCCTATATCCCTTTGTATGCTTAGATCTTTAAAACTAAGCAACGGATTTTGATGCGGTTTTTAAAATGAATATAGTGATTCATGAGTAAGGTTTTAAGGCATATTATAGTAGAGAAAAGCCGAAAAATTTTAAGATTTGTAATGTGATGTCGTAACTAACATATTTTCTGCGCTTACATTGCAAACGCTGGCTAAACCTTACGAGATTTAGTATTATTTCAAATTTATGTACTATGGAAATGTATATCTTAACCGAAGCCGACGCCGAAGCCAACGCCGACTTCGAAACCGATACCAAAACTGGTATCAACCGGTATTACGCCGGCGTCGGCGTCGGCGATGACGATATAATATGTTAGAGTTGACGGAAAAAAGTCATCTGGTGGTTCTGTACTTTAAAGAGTATTTACAATTATATGGAAATATACTTTAGTTTCAGAAAAGAAATAAAACATATTTCACCATTAAATAAAACTATAACTCAATAAAGAGAAACATCTTGCACCCAGATTGTAACTAAATATTTGTTCCTACACAACGTAGAGATATACATAGAGATATTTTACAATTTTTTTTTTATACGTCGCCCCTAACATAGTCAGGGCTCGTTCTTTTTCTTATTTATTTATTTTTTAATTATCGCTTTCCTATTTTACTTCTTACACAACATGTTAAACTACAATTACAATAAAATTACAATTTCAATAAGATTCCAATAAAATAAAACAAAATTAAAAAAAAAAACTCAATACCATTTTTTACTTTAATTTAAAAATCAACATAGGCGTCCGATCTTCTTCTTAATTCAATCATCTGGATCCTCAATCTGGTTCACTTAACATTGACCCTATTGACAAGTAAACCAGATAAACAACGAAAAAACCGTAAGAATAAATTTAAATAAACAGCACTTTCAGCATAACAAACATTATTTCTTGACGTAATTCGGTACATGAGCACAGCGCGTGATGAACAGCTGTACAGCTTTACATAAACTTAACTTAGGCTAGAATCCTTTATTCGTCTTGCAATACTAGAATAACTGGAATTCTTTATACTTTTGAAGTATCTTAAGTTTAAGACCAAATAAAATAGGCAAAATGAAACTATCTGTACTGTTATATTGTAAATGTCAAAGTTTGTCTGTTCTCATTTTACGCTTTACCGCTGAGCCGATTTTTACATTTGGTATGGACACACTTTGGGAGCCGAGAAAAGATAGAAGATAGGTAAAACAAGTCAGTATTTACGCGATCGGAGCTGCAGGCAAAATATAGTACAATAATATAAATTGAAATAAAAATTTTTGACAGCCACGGAGACAACTATAAAAAAGTCTTTGCGCTAGAAAAGTGTATTAAATCGGAGTATTGAGAAATGATCTGATAATAGTAAAATCAGTTTCGGAGCATAGTGACTATCCGATTCCGACACTGAACTAAGAGTGGGAGTAATAATGTCGGATTATTTAAAAACAGGTTAGCTACACAGGAGTCAATTTATAGTGTCCAATTCACAAGCAGACACATTCTGTCTTCCTTATACTCTCATATCACAGTGGGACAGTTAACCGATATGACTGGCAAGGTTATGGTGACTATGTAATTTACTTGCATAGTGGAAATGGGCCCTTATACACTCTTATAACCTATAAACCCTGTTCAAGGACTGTATATTCATTGTTGACTGTCGGCCGCACAGTGACGGACCATTAACATACATTGACATTCTAGAATAAAAATTCAGATCGATCCGAAAATAAACAAGATAAGTTTGCAATGACGCATTGCGTTCGAAGATTTTTTTTTTGTTTTTATCCGATTTTTATTCGTCGTACGAAATAAAAAGGTAAGATGGATTTAGCGGACCATGATTTTTCACCGTATCGTCTAAACTATCTGATTCGATTTGAAATCGATAATGTGTGAGCTAATAAAAACTTAACATCAGTTCACACTGAATTACAGTAGAAAAAAATGAACTTGAAAGAGTATATTATTCGTATGCCGATGCAAGGTTCGATGCTAATAGCGGGTGCGACCATGGCTCTACCTTGACCATTTTTGTACCTATTGGATTTCTGAATTTCAAATTGAATTATTTTCTTGTTTCAGCCTTTTTAGACCCATTTTTTGCGAAGTCGGGTTTTAGATTTTTAATCTTTTTTTTATTAGTCGTTTAGTTACGAAAACTCATCATAACAATAAATTTTTAAACCACCACGAATGTAACAAATACAAATAAAAGCACTCGCAAACGGTGGATTTTAAAATCAGTTAATTAAATTCAAACACGATTTAACACGAAATCGATATAAAAATGTAATTCGAGTTGTACCGAATAAGTTCAATAGCGTGTGTCCGTAGGTAATTGTTTATTAAAATGGCAGATTCATTTCGACAATACAATTTTGATTATAATTCTGTGTGATGGCAATTAAGGTTGATGCTGTTTTAGGGTTTCGTGTCAAAGAGGTATAAAACGGGCCCTGAAATTAATAATAATCATCTATCATTATACAGGCTGTAAAAAGAGCAGTCACTATAACTTTGAGATACGACTCCTTCCTCATTTTGGAAATGTATTTTTTTTATATTTTTTTTGGAAAAACTAAAAAAAAATTAACTTTTCACCATTTATTATTTTTTGTCGCAAAAATAACAATAAAGCAAAAACATTTCTAGACAAAAAAAAATACCCAAAGTTATGACTGCTCTTTTTACACCCGTTATATATACATCTATCGTTTTTTTTTGTATGTTAACAGTCTGTGTCTCCCGAACTGTGGTAACTAGACATTACGAATAGGAATATACATATTATTAATAAATTTCGGCTATTATCTACACTATAATATAATAAAGGGGAAAGATTTGTATTTTTGTATGTAACGACTTAACACAAAAAGTACTGGACCGATTTTTAATTAATTCTTTTTACATCAGATGTAGAATGTAGCTTAAATTACCACTGAGTAACATAAGCTATATAAAAACCAATTGCTGTTCGTTAGTCTCGCTAAAACTCGAGATCAGCTGAACTTATTCAGCTATTTTTGGCCTTGAAATATTAGCGGAAGTCCCGGGAAGTTTTACACGGTTTCCATGCTCAACGAAGTAGGCACGGTCAGCTAGTTGTATACATCTATCGGTCTATCGGTTTATTTGTATGTTAATAGACTGTGTCTTCTGAACTGTTGTAGCTAGACATTACGAATAGGAATATACATAATATTATTATGTATTTTCGGCTATTATTGGTTTATAAATATGGTACGTAGTTTTCGCAACGTAACCCAATTGCATCTGTAAAATTGTAGCAACAAAAATTATTATTATATAAAAAAAGCACTTAAAATATTGGAATTTAAAGAAGGCTTCATTTCATGCATAAACTCATCTGCTTCAGTGTACGCGAGCCGCTGAGCTGATCTGTAATACATGACAAAACAATGCAAGTCAGGGGCCTGATTCACAGTGGGTAATTATCCATTTTCACAATTCAAGTCGAATTCGACTTGAATTCGACAACTTCTCCACCTGTTGGCATTGACCAATAACCGTGTGGTAAGTTTTTGAAGTCGAGCCGAACGTGAATTGAGAATAACCCCCCACGGGCAAGATTTACAATACGTAATTCGACTTAGTTTCGACAACATCTCCGCGCAACAACCAATAAACGCTTGCCTCTTAGCGTTGAGCAATAACCGCGCGGTAAGTTTTCGAAACCGAGTCGAACACAAATTGGTAAAAACCCCCCTCGGGCATGACTTACAATGCGTAAGTCGACAACTTCTCCGCGCAACAACCAATAAATGGTTGCCTTTTAGCGTTGACCAATAACCGTGTAGTAAGTTTTTGAAGTCGAGCCGAACGTGAATTGAGAATAACCCCCCACGGGCAAGATTTACAATACGTAATTCGACTTAGTTTCGACAACTTCACCGCGCAACAACCAATAAACGCTTGCCGCTTAGCGTTGACCAATAACCGCGCGGTAAGTTTTCGAAACCGAGTCGAACGCAAATTGTGAGAAACCCCCCACGGGTATGATTTACAATGCGTAATTCCACTTGTATTCGACAACTTCTCCGCGAAACAACCAATAAACGCTTGCCGCGTTAAATTTTTGAAAACGAGTCGAACGCGAATTGAGAAAAACCCTAGACCAATATGTAATATGTAATTCACAATATGTAATTCAACTCGGATTCGACAAATTCTCCGCGCAACAACCAATAAAAAGTAGCCTTTTAGCGTTGACCAATAACCGCGTGGTAAGTTTTCGAAGCCGAGGCGAACGGAAATCGTGAATAACCCACCGGTCGAAGACTTTTATTTGTGAATCGCGTACAGTCGAAGCCTTCTTTTTAACCGCCTTCGCTCACATGATACGAAGGTTATTTATATAAGGGTGCATCGTACAATAAATGCCCGTCGCACAATCCAGTTACGAAGCGAGCCTCGACAATTGATAGAGAAACTGTGTGCAACGATGAAATTTAAAAAGTCATTTATTTCGAAATGCTTTCTCCCGGGCCCGAGGCGGGGCAATATTATTCCCTGTTCCCGGCGAGGTGTGGTGGCAACAGTTACTTGTAACTATAACAAATAACATGCGATATGTTATATCGCTTAAAGGTGCGAATACCTGCTTAGAATTGTTTAGTTTTTAGAAATTCTCTATTAGAAAATTGTAGTGTTTTAGATTTATATCAACCTAATAGCCATTACTATATGATTCTAGTAACTCTATATCTATAACATATAATAAACGCTGGTTTCAAAATACGTTTTACACAAATACATTACACAAGATATGAAACCGTGGTTTAGATTGACGTCATAATAGGTAATTTATGTTTGTCGTTTAATATCGAATATTTGGTCACAACAAAATATACATTATGTTTTTATTCTCTTGTATACTATACAAATTATACTACTATACGCTCCCTCACCGATTTCGGTGTCAGTAACCGATTTAATTGAAACCAGGCCAGCTACGCAGGAGTTATTTTACTTACTACTACTATACATATTATACCTATATACTATGTGTGTTGATTGAGCTGTGTGTAAACGCTCAGTAGTATTTTATATTAATCCATTTTCCCCGTCTAAGACCGGCGGACGTCCGTCGACTTGCGCGGTCAATGCAATTAACTTTGATCATCTAACGACAAATTTTCCACATATTTGTTTTCCTTAGCTATTATGAAAGGGAAATATTAAAAATAGTATCTTGATTTTCCTCGAATACCTCGAAGCGGTGACATAAAAATTAAAAATACCAAGCGCCTGCCAAAATAAACACTCATTAATTTTTACCGTCTTCTATGAGTAAATTATCAAGAATTGGAAATAAAAAGAACAAAGAGATGTTTTTTTAAGCTGAGCTATTTCCTGGATTTTTATTTAGCTACGGTTGTATGCAAATTCTATTTTAACTCCCGATCAAAAAAGGGTGTTATAAGTTTCACGTCTGTGATTGATGAGCCGATTTTAATCTGGTATTTTTTTGTTTGAAAGCTGACATTGTGTAATAAGCTATAATTAATCATCATCGGTTTGCCCACTGCCACATGCTACACTGGTGCGTATGCGAAAGTTAAGAGGTCAATTCACGCACCCAATTATTTTGTGTTCGTATTCAATTTCGATTATGGCTTCAGCGATGCGGCGCACTCCGCCACAGTGGCATATGCATGATTTAATATGTGTTGATCAACAATTATATTCATATTATTTAATAATTCATAATCATCAGGGTTATATTATATGGGTATGGACCAAAGGGTAAAAATGGGTCCCTCTTACTAAAGCCTTGTTCGGACTAGGCTAGTATTTTAGTCTAGTGGCGAGTAATTTAGTAGCTAAACTATTCGCTACTACCTAAAAATCGTTCGCATTACAGTCGAGTAAAGCTCACAAGTCAGTGGTACTATGCAAGATGAACAGCCTACAGCGTAATAAAGTCAATAAACTGATAAAGCTATATTCATCTTATTTTCTATATCCAAGTATGCGGATTGTTTCTTCTGTTTGTTTTTATAACACGGGGACTTAAAATTCCATAAGCAATCATGTTCAATATAAATGGAAACAAATTTTAAAGTAGTTTCCTCGCTCCAGCGAAACGACATTTTCACGTCAACTAATGAAATCGACTAAATCGACAGGTTCGGACTTGTTTAGCCGGCGGCCGAGTGAGCACGGACGCGTGGTAGGGGCTCGCTACTAGACTACTAAAAAAAATAGAATAAAATGGATTGACTCGACTAAATTACCTACTAATCCACTCGACTAATTTTTTGGTGTTCAGACACGTTTAGCTACTAAATTACTTGCCACTAGACTAAAATACTAGCCTAGTCCGAACAAGGCTTAAGCCTTCGCTGTCTGTTAACAGGCCGTACCAGCCAGAACAGCGACAGTTGACAGACACAAACTTTGTATTTCTATTACCGCTATAAGAAAAAGTAGAAAATAATATTAAAGGAGTCCATACAAAAATGGGTTTTTTTCGCGTTTTGCACGAGTCGCACTTGGCCGGTTTTTATAACAAAGTATTATTTTTTTCCGAGAGTTTTTAGTACAAGACACAAATGCCGATGCAAATATAAAAACTTGAAGTTTTATTATATAGGTATAGTCAATAATGTATGTTTTTCTTTTTTTCTCCGTGATTACCTTCAAAGACAAAGATTGTATTGTGAAGCGTTAAAGAAGCGGCAATCAGTGTGAGTGACGTGCGCCGAGCGGGCAGGAACTTGGTACACATGTACAAAAGATGTACCTATAGTTTGTAGAAATGTACAAAATATACAACTTGTACAAATATGCAACCTTTACAAATATACAAATTGTACAAGTTATCGCAATATCTTGTTTAGTGTGTTGCAGGAAGGAAATAAAACCTATAAGGAATCCCAGAAATTTAGTTCATTATCTATTGCATTTTATATATAACGGCCCATATCAATAACCTATCTATCTATAACTAAAAGTTGAAACCGTTAACCCGTGACATTAATCGCTAAGATTAATAGAAACCGGCTATAACATACGATTAAATCTCTACATGTTTTACACACTGTGATAACAATTATTTTTGGAAAATGATTCAAAATATATATAATACTTTTGCTCACGGCTCCGTTCGCATGAATAAAGTATCCCACGGGAACACTGAGCTTTTGCGGTACAAAAAATAGCCCATGTACTATATGATACATCCCAGATTTTATTAAAATTGATCCAGCTGTGCGCGCGTAAATATAATTACATTAAACATACATACACAAATTTTCCTTATTATATTACTGTGACGTTTAGGCCGTGTTTCACCAAGCAATGTTAAAGTTAACGCCATGTTAAAATACCATGCCATCTCATTCATTGACAGGAAATACAAGAGGTTGCTTGGTGAAATACCCCTAATTTAAAAGTAACATATAACCGCGTCTAAAATCCTTACAATATCGTCCATTAAAATGTAACAAGTAAAATCTCTTCTTAATTATGACGCAATTAAAAAAACTGCAGCAAAGTAGTCTTAAAAAGCAAGCGAGGGTAAAGCCCTCTTAGTTAGAGACAATCCTTAAGCACGCTCCGCCTGCGATTCCTTCAAATGAAACCTCCGTGTACTTTACATTTACAAGTCTTGTTTGGTAGAAACAGAGTTAAATATATGTTAATACGTGAACTTGTACTCCTATTCTACAAAAATTGAGTATGGAATTTTCCACACTCATACAGGGTGTAAAATAAAGTTACTTAAGGGTGTGTAGGTGTCTCATATTATGTTAAGTTTACTGTGAAAGTACCAGCACTGAAAGACGTACTTTTGCCTTTTATGATTCTATGAAAAATGCCCCAATAACAATTAGCGCATACATTATACAATAATTAAATAAAGTAACTTTTGAGCGCTGGTACTTACACTATATAGGTATATGGGACCCATACACGCCCTAAAGTATTATAAAAAATTAATTTTATAGACTGTAGTTTATTAAATAAGATTATTTAGATAAAGAAAATTATACAAATGTGTAGAATGCGAATATTTTGTATAAATAATGCCTAGAATAATATGTATAAAATATCAACAAGACCCACTACCTCACTGACGTTTGTAAATAAACAGTGCATATTTTGTCAATCTTTCAGATTCCAATTATACTATACAACATTATTATTATATTGTTATTTTTTATTATATTATTTTTTTACTTGAAGTTTATAAAAATAACAATGTAATTATGATTGAATTTTGACAACGGCGACCATTATAATAATGCTACTATGTATAGCTAATCAGTTATGTAAATATTTTGATTAGTAATTATATTTTGACTATCTTTAGACTCAGTAAAAGATATAACATAAGCATTAAGGGTATCTTGATAAGCTACATAAATGTTATAATTCTTAACTACGTGGGCATTGTCACTGAAATCCTAAACGGCTGGACCGATTGTCATAAAATTTTATGTGAATGTTGTGCGGGTTCCCGAATTGCTAATCTGTGTAATTCAATCCTAAACTAGGGTTGAACATTTCCTGACATTATGTTCGAGTAGAACAAAGTTATTTAAACAAAATAGGCAGCTTTATACTTCTAAAAATAGTAGGTTGGTATAACGTTTTCCTCTCAAGCATCACATCGCGTGCCTAATGTCCACTTTTTATTATCCAAGTCTAATAGCACCCAGGTTTTGGTATAAAATATACAAATAGATGGCGTAGAAATTCGGTGCTACAAAAAAAACTTGTGCTTTCTGTCCGCAGTGCATTGACATCAGACACTCGGATTGTTTTTCCTTTACATTTGCCAAACGCGAACTATACGTTGAAACAGTATGCTGCACCATACGCTATTTTCGTCTCTTCGTATAGTATTTTACGGATTACTATTCGTTGTGAATGTTGACAATACGGCCTATCTTAAGAAAATTGTTGTATATGTTACTGTAATGGCTCGAATTACAGCTAATTCGAAGATTTATGAGTAAAACCTAAGATTTACCAACTCTGAATGGTAGAAGCCCGATTTTGCGATTCCCACTTTTTCCACCATTCACTTGGTAAGTCTTGGTAAGACAAATGAGTAAATGAACACTATAATGTTATTATTCACTATGTTCTTAGTATGTTACCTATATAAAATATGTAGGTACCTAAGTTTTTGACTGAAATTATTGAATAAAAATTAATCATTGTTTTGTTCCGAAATTTTACATATTATGTACTTCAATAAAAAAACGGCATTAAAATCGGATCATCCCTTTGGGGGCTACGATGCCACAGACAGACACATACACATTTACACAGACGTCAAACTTATAACTCCCCGTCGTTTTTGCGTCGAGGGTTAACACAGTTGGAAAGTGCGAGGGAACCAGTACGTTTAAAACTTTTTAAATGGTCATTCTCTGAAAATCTCGTTAGACCAAATATTAAAGAGCAGATAGATTGCCCTGCCAGACAACGATAGACATAGCGATATACTACTTTATATTATGGTAAGTTTCTTTACAGTACCCGAACCGGTGGTAGGCATCATATTCAGAATACATTTATTGTAAATTTACTCTATACAGTGTGTAAATAAAGCAGTCACAACTTTGGGATTTCCTCAGTTTGGAAATGTATTTTTTTTTATATTTTTCTTGCCAAAAACTAAAAACTTTTTTTTTATCTTTACCATTTCTTATTTTCTTGTCGCAAAAATTATAAAGCCAAAAAAAATAATTTATGGAACTTTTGTAAAAAAGAAAGAAAAACAAAATACATTTCTAGAATGAGAAAAGGTAGTATAATCATATCCCAAAGTTATAGTGACTGCTCTTTTTACACTTATATAAATAATATGTAATACTCCTTATAAAAATATTTGTCTTGACTTGACTATTTGCCGGAGTGCTCTCTTATTTTGATGGAAGTCTGGTCCTTTAAGAAGTGAACCGGCCAGTCGGGAGAGGAGTGGCCTGTGTTTTGACAGATCCAGGGCACTCCTCCCAACAAAATGGCTGATAGCAATCCGGAAGTGGGTTTAGTGGGTAAACCGGCCGTAGCGAGCCGGAAGTCCCACATACCCCTCGAGGTCCCTCCCTGGGGGATGCGTAAAGCATTTTATTTGCGAAAAAAAAAAAAAGTTTCTTTACATGTTTAGGAGTGAGATAGCTAGGTGTAGCTAGTATTATAGATCTGCTCATTGTGTGGTTCAAAATTAAACCGCTAGACCTGTTCAAACTCTATTCAAACAATAGTAGTTGACGCCTCCGTGGTCTAGTGGTTCAGAGCTTGGCTCTTGACTCGGAGGTCGCGGGTTCGAATCCCGCCGAGGGAACAAAAAAAGCTTTAAATGTTCCTGGGTCATGGATGTGTATTAAATTTGTGTATTAATATAATAAAAATCTTAAATATGTGTATAGTATTAAAGTATTAAATATATTTCCGTTGTCTGGTACCTGTAACACAAGTTCTTCGGATACTTAGCATGGGGCCAGATTGACGTGGTGTGAAGCGTCCATAGTAGTCAAAGATGGTGCTCTCATCCTTTTACATTTCCTTTAATCTCCGATAAGCTTTAAAATAACTTTACATTTCCCTCCATTTTTCCATGAAGCCTAACTAAACATAGCCTAACGATGTCGTATCGTATGCAAGTGGTTCCGCATACAAATGCGTCTCATTACTGTCACTCACTGCTGCGCTAGGACAGGTGTAGGTTTTCATTCGCCAACAACGCGGTTATCGCTGACGGTAGTGACTTGTGACGTCATAATGCGTATCTAAATTAAGATTTAAGAAGAATTCGATACTTGAAATGCTAAATCGTTCTTTTTTTGAATAGTATTATATATTATATCCTTTAAAATGTGTTCAAGTTCCTATACCGTACTAGTATTTATGGCAATGTTAAGAATTCCATTTGTCTACTATAGTTTTCTACATAATTAAGATCATAGATATAATATATGTATTATTGGAAATACTGTTACATTTTTAATCATAATATCACAATATACCAAATGTATTATTTATATGTAACAATACTATGTTTACTGAAAGTCCAATAGACAATAAAAAGTCAACAATTAATTCACACAGTTAATTCGATTTGACATTACTGACTGAACAAAATTAGGCAATTTAAAATGTTACCGCGATTCACTAGGCAATACAAAAATACCGGCATATATGTATGTTGCGGTAAATACGACTTAATTAGCGTATAAAACAAAATGTCAAACACGAATGCAAATGCATTTCGAATTCAGTTAAATGCGGAACAATGAAAAATTATTCTCAGTGGATAATTTTATTGAAATATATCAAAATAAATCGCCGATGGAATATTATATTTAAAATATTGGGAGCGATTATGTGCAGACTGTAACGGCCTGTCCACATACGTCACGATGCACGTCCTAACGCGAAACGGCGCGGTCCGACGTCGCAATCGCGACGTGATGCGTTGAAATAGCGTGCAAATTCACGTCATCGGTTTCTCACTTGAATCCTTAAAAAATTCTGGTACCTGATACTTGGCCCAGAGAAATAATACTAATTCTTAAATACTGCCGCTCTTATCATAAACAACGCAATCGACATTTTTGGCAAAAATGAGTTAATAGTATATTTGGAATCACTGCAACGAGATTTAACAGGATAAATCAGTCAATTTTTAATACCTTTTATATTTTTTATTATTTTGTTAATCTTAAACAAAATATGGATGGATCCATTCGATCTAATAACTACATAGTATTATTACTATGTAGTTATTCGTCAAAATATCATAAATTGAGTAAATATGTACATTACAAAACAAAAATATTTGGAATATTCCTATTGGTTTCATAGAAACAACAAAATATTGAAAAAATCTTTGATGGAGTTTTACTCGAAAGTAACCTCCAAGCAAGTGCGTTGTTTATGATAAGGACTGCAGAATATGGACCGCACACTCTTAGTTTGGCATGGTTGAAAAGACGGCGAACATACTGCAGTCTAGCACGACAGCGATACACCAAACCGTTCCGTGCCGCAGCAATGACGACGTTGCAATGTGAGCAGGCCCTAAGGCTGTCGTTCGCAACACATAAATGTATTATCGCATCATAAACGTCAGTTGGACTGACGGCTTTTGGGCAGCGAGCGTTTAGCTAATAATACTATTAACATTGTCCTAACTGCACGTTCAATGATCTAGCTTATCAATATCTAACACTACCGTAATCAACATTATCAGCCCTGTTTACTTTTCCATTTATAAATACTAAAATGGCCATTATTATAACTTCACACACATATTATAAAATGACAAAGTATATGTATAAGCACTGTCAGTCAATGTTCTAGATTAAAAAAAGAATAGTTTTACAAAAGTAAATCTCACGCTAAACGGGCTTTGATAACGCGTAGAATTGTGCGTAAAGTAAGATTTAACATTTCTACGTCACCCTTTTACGCTCATATAACTATTTACCCTACACGCACAGTTTCGCGTTTTTAGTGCGTACAGTGTACACTTTTTACAAAACTCTATTTCCTTAGCGTGAGTAGGCACCCGAGTAGGTACAGTCGGTGATGACTGGACCCGAGTATCACTTTAGAACCGTGTTTCTAAGTAATAAGGTCGAAAAGTAGCCATAATTCTCAGGCCTCAAACTTAGTTTTTACTATCGGTCTGTCCCGCTCATGCAAATGAGATTTACCGCGCGTGCGAGCGGGATATAGTAATATTCGGAACTAAGGTCTGAGAATCGCCGCCCAGATGTGCAGATGATGCAGAACTGAAGCTTTAAAGACAGTAGTTTAATCGTAATATCATTTCGTCTGTCAAAGGAGTTTGGATGGAAATGGGATGGTCACAAGGATGGGATAGACCGAATAAGTAAGCTTTGTGTAGATGACAGTGACGCAAATACCATACACTTGCAACTGCAATCAATTTTCAATCATAAAACAGCAACGTCTGACATTTTAATTTAGTTTATGACCTACGGGAACACGTTAAACTTAGCGCCGAAATAAAACTCAAAAAATATAAAAATTAGTAATATACCAAATACGTAAGTAGTAGTACCTAAATTTCTGTCGAATAACAATTATAAACTATATAATATATAAATAGAATTGTCCTTAGAGTCCTCATTCGGACATTCGGAAAAAAGCTTATTATTAACAAATTTAATAAGGTAAGACCATCTCGATAAAAAAAAATCATCGTTGCAAGGGCAATGAATCGTTTTAAGGTATTAAACAATGCATAACAGAAATCATTCCTATATACAATAAAACCATAATATTTGGAGACTCTCCTAAGGTAGGAGAGCAACATAATAATTAATAGCATTAAATTAATAGCATTAAAATGTCAAGATTTAAGAGTATGAAAGTGCCAAAAATTGTGTTTATGAAAGGAAAAAAAAAATGTGTGTGTGTGTGTGTGCAAGAATGTGAGAGTGTTTAATTACCAATATAATTTTTTTTTAATGAAAAGCATGTATAAATATAAAAATTGTACAGTTGCAAAGATGTTGCAAAATTAAACAGCAACAGTTGTATATTTTATTAATAAAAAAAAAAAAAAAAGGTAGGAGAGCAGTGAGATTAATATACGAAATATCGTACTGCTTCAATTAAGAAAAAACCGATAAACGCATATCCAAATCCAATTACGTGAGGCAAGTCCCTTTTATATTTCGTTCGGTTTTATAATTAGACGTGTCTAATTTTTCCTGGATGCCTGTAAGTAGGTAATGAAGCGTTCTGAGGTAAGGAGCAGTGAGGCAGTGATGCGGCCGCTCACCGCATCAGGAATCAATTAGGAGCGACCACGGTCCCGCATGAATTATTGACGATGAGTGCCAGCACACCCCTACACTGTGTTCTCGAATTCATAATCGATATCGACTTTGTAATCGATATGAATATAATTGTCGATTTGTTGCTTCCTATTTGTTGGTTCTTATTCCGTGCTAATGAAATAAGGGATCGAGTAGGTGTTTCTGAATAATTCGTATCCTTTCAAGTCATTCTATTTTTTATTTTGATATGAACAAAATCTTTTTATTAATTTAAGTCAAATGTGGTGAACTAAAATACGAGTATATAATACTACAAATAAAGTAATTATGCTGGCATCTGAGTAATTGTGCACGGAGAAATAAAATATCTCAGTCTGAGCCGAATATATTTTACAAACTAAAAGATAAAAAATAGAAGGAAACGTAGAAACTTTTTCGTCTCTGGTAAAAGGTCGAAAGTAGCCACATTTCAAGACCTTATTGACGTTCAGCGAGCGAATTGCATACTTAAGTAGATTGCACCAATTTTTCCAAAATTTATTTGCTTTATTCGATTCCACAGAATCATCGCAGTAATTTTATTCAAGACGTTCTGTCACTTATACTAAGTATTAAAATATTATCATACATAAGCAAAAAGCAAGATTTTTTTAATATAAAATGTAAGTATAATAAACAAACATTTTACGCCGATTCCATCGTTCGATAGATACTTGCATCTAATCTAAATATTTACCTGGCGTAATGTATTATTATTGACGTATGAATGATTGAATGAATGAAAATTGTGGAGCCATCCCAATCATGTCACGCCGACGATGTAACTTTGAACCTTATGATGAGTGGCATTCGGTGTAATTTTATCTGAAGTGTATAAGGGTGAATGGCCGTTCGTGGCATTATTCTGGGGGACAGTACAATTAGCAATGACATTTGCATGCTATTTAAAAATAATATCAATAGAATGGGTTCAATATAAAATGCCACTTTGGGGATTCTACGGCGGTTATTTTTAATGAATTGTACATTTTATCAGCTCTGGTATTTAAATTAGCTCGTCAGTATTAAGTATTGTCAGTATTTTCATTAAAATTTTACGTTTTTTAGTATATGCTTTTTGTTTACGCTTCACCCGACTACTAGAAAGGATAATTTTGGCGGTATGAGAATGTATGTATCTATGTACAAATGTATGTATGGGTGTTGGTTTCAGCGTAGCGCTTAAACTATTGCTTCGATTTTAATAAGTGATGTGTCAATAGATTTATAATAAAAGCGAATAAAATAATAAATAGGCTGTGTAATTTATAATGGGATTTCGGTTTTCTATAAAAATTGTATTTAGTGTGGCCAAACTTTTTCTATTAATGAGATATATTTTTAAGAATAATTAATTATACATGATTCACCAAGAACGTCTTATTGAACTTTTTGATTGTTGTCTCTACGATCATCAAACAACTACGCAAACCTTCATCTAAATCATAACATTGTGCAAGTTATTGGTGATATCCATTTACCAAAATAAAGCCAGCACTTAAACATTAAGCTGTTCTGAATAAAATTATATTTTAAATAAAGTTGTCCGGCGAGGTGCAACGCCGCTGATATATTTAGCCTCACGTCTGTTTCGGAGTGAAATGTACGTTTCATTATTGTAATACTACACTCGACCTGCGGGTCTTGAGAACTTACATTTTTGCCGTGGAAATATAATGCTATTATTTATATTTGGACGTTTTAAGCTGCATGATATCTTACACCTAAATGCTCGCAACGTTCTACGTTACATTTCGTTTTTATGTAGCGATGGAAATAAATTAAAGGAAACATAACAATGTAATTTTGCTGTGTATATAATTTAGTATAACATAAACCCACACAATCTTCTTAAAACATCCATCATCAACGTCCCACGCGATCGATTCTGTAATTGGCTGTCTAATGCAATGGTTTTCAATAAAATTGTTTACATAACATTCTTAATTTTTAACTAATTTCAAAACAATTGTGAAACATGCCACACGATACTTTTAACGCCATTTTCATTGCCACAATAGTCTAACTACCATCTTCACGATGTCCAGTAAAAATACAATAAAGCACTAAATAACTGTATGTTACGTCAAGTTTTTTTAATAAGCCTATGCTATCCCACTGCTGGGATAAGGCCCAACGTCTTCCACTTGTCTCTGTTACATAATGCTATGCCATTATTAATTAGGTTTAAAACAATGTAATGTCAAATATGACATTTGCCTGAGATTATATAAGTCCTCTTAGAGAGGACAAAAGGGTAGGACCTATGTACGTAGTTATAAGACTTATCATAGAGTACTAGCTAATAAATATTATAATACATCAACCAAAGTGTATTGGACGTGTGAATGGATCCTAACCATATGCTGTAGCATCACAACAATCTCTTTCCTGTACCACCGCTGGCCAGCCCAACTGATACGCGGAGTTGTACGTCAAGAATAGGGTTATCTTTTTAATTAACAGACTGACGCAAATGGGCCTAAAATATTAAAATATTTGCACACTTTCTTGATACATATTTCCGTGTCTTAATTCACAAAAGATCCCATAGTTTCAAGGAAGCGTGAGAAAATATGTTACACATCAAGAAAAAGTTATTTTTGCACTTAAAATATATTAGAATGGAGGTCAGCTGCCTTATATAACGCTAGTCTTAACCTGAAGGTGAACACGTAAGAGATAAGTCCGCTTTGGGTCAGGTATGACCTGTGACCCACTCTTAACTTGGGCCGATATTTAGTTACTTCGCTTACCTAATAACTTTATAGTTATTAAGTTACCCTTAGCCGTAACTTGTATTTTAAAATGGCAAATAGTTTTTAGGTATTTAAGGATTAATATTTGCTAAATTATAATGTTCTTTTTGCTATAATATAATGATGGCAATGCTACTTACTTTCATTAATGTTATCTACATTGCTTCTAATTTGGATAGTTAAAGAAATAACCTAACCCTGTGGTTAAATTAGGTCATCGCTTATTTTATATTGATCTACCACTAAAGTCTGTTTTACTTATATAATAAACTCAAGAGTTAATGTAAAGGTCAATTATATCACCGTAAACTAGGCTATGTAACACGTGGAATACCACTCGGTCTGCTCTATATAATATGTATATGTTTTAGGTATATTAATTCGTTTTAAAACTTATTCAATGCAGAAAAACAATTTATCTGTATTGTATGTCATTTAGCGTACCTTTTTTTTTTTTTTTTTTTTTTTTTTTTTTTTTTTTTTTTTCGCAGGAGAATGCGCTTATGCATTCAACGCCGCGGTGGGGAGACCTAAAACGACGGATATGTAGGACTCGCCGTGGCCGAAAGATGGAAGGTGGCCACGACCCTACCCACTAAACTCCTGCGGTGCGCCCAATGCACTGCCATGGCCGGGACGCGGGAACAATAAGACTACCGCGACCCGGTGTCATTTAGCGTACCTACCTTATGTCAAATCCCATACATTTTATTATCGAACTTTGTAAGCGATAAATAGCGATGACATCTTGAATCAGCCCTCAAGCAGCAGAGTTTGTTTGTTTAAACGCGCTAATCTCAGGAACTACTGGTGCGATTTAAAAAAAAAAGGTTTTTTTGAATAGTTCATTTATAGAGGAAGGCTTTAGGTTATATAACATTACGCTGCGACGAATAGAAGCGAAGCGTCAGGGAAAAATGTTGCTAAAACGGGGAAAAATATTTTATATTTGGGGACTTTCGTTGCGTGCGCTGTCACTCAAAAACCACGCGAACGAAGTAGTAGTAGTAGAGAAAGATAGAAGTTAGACATGAGAAGTCTTTCAACCCACATCACTTATAGCAACGATGTTACCTTATTAGTAGAGCGGCCATTAGAACGTTTTAAATATAATTTTATAATCATAAATATTAGTAGCATTTAAAATGAAATTCCTACTGTATGCGACAACGCATAATATAATTTCATATCAGTGTGAATGTGTAATGTGAACGACTGTTGAATATTGCACATCAAAATTTATTGACTGAATTTTGTCTATTATAGGCTCGATTGTACTGGATGGTAATTTCAATAATTGAATAATAAAACTCAATACGCTATAACCACCTAACTTCACTAATGGATGCACGTTGAGGTATATAAATCACAGTAACTATTTCCTTTTGGAGCATTCAAAGCCAAGCTCACATAGTAAATTATTTTAAGTTTGAAAAATAGGAAGAGAATTGTAAACGTATTTTTTCTACTTTTAGTATATTTTGACTGACCAACAAGTATTACGATTAATTACATAATGCAACAATCCATAACTTATAAGTCGCTAGCTCCAAGATAAATCAGTAAACTGAGCAAAAATAGTTTTCATACAAAAAGCCGACATTCTGTGAGCGTATCGACTGTTTCCTTATTTAGAATCTATTCCAATCATATATTATTCATAGAGCATTCACAACTTTAAACAAGATCGAAAGGGTACGAATGGATTTGTACTTTAACTTAGTTTTACAGAAAATGCATTTTTGTCAAGAAGTAAGTTTTGATCAATGTCGTGTCTCACAAACATCTTGAAAATGATACCCTTTTATGATAGGGTTGACACACACCACAACTTTTGTAAATATTGGATACGGTAATGTTGGTATCTATTTTGTTATTCTCTAGTAATCTTTTATGTTATGTCTTATGAGGTCTATTGTAAATGTTCCTCTAATGCTATCGAATGTACTGCTGTTAGTTTCAAGCTGTTGTTAGCACAATTTAATAATGTTCCTTCTGTTATAATAGTTACTTATATTTATATTACCTTTTAGTATAAGGAACGTGCACTTCGACGGTGCTGCCAACTGGTGCCATCAATTTTAATGTTTTACCCTATTATACAATGATTGAAAATTACAATACGATCCAATAAACATACTTTTATTAGGTATATTAGTTTCTGCACGTTCCCTATATTATAGTATAAAGAATTCACGTTTATATATATCAAATAATAAATAATCATAAATAATACAATATTTTTTATTTAGATTGTACATAAATATAAATTTCAATAGTTTTTGTATGTAATTTCTCTATTTGAAAAATTTTAGGTGACAGCCCTACCACTGAAGCTAAGGCACCGTGTCTATAAGAATGAATACGTTCGGAGCTACTACGATAAGTTATCTCCAATACTTTGACTTCTGCTTCTACCTACGGAGGTATGGAATCGCCTAATAATATATTGATGTTCCATATTGAACTAGACTTTAACTATGTTCTCCAAACTAGTTTTGTGCTTAGTCGTTTAGCAAGTTATTTAATGAAAGCGTATGAGAAAAGTCAGTCGCCTCCGTGGTCTAGGTTGTAGGTTCGATTCCCGCATTAACACAAAAAAATGCTATTTCAAGAAAGTGATACATGCGATAATTGGGCATGCAAAAAGTCGGTCCTGTGCCTGATCTCTCGCTAAATTAAACAGTGTCGGTCATTCGCCTCACTGGATTGCTCTTGTGTATTGCGCACACACTTGGGCGCTATTAAATAACTCCTGCGCATCAGAGGGCCTATTACAAGCTCTTAATTCCAGGCAGTTTACGCCATACAACATGGCTGCCTGGAATTTTCGTATTACGATCACATAATAACTGCACGAATGACAGCTAGTTAGCGGACACTTGACACTGGACTTGGCTTCCGAATGTCATTTTCAGACAACCAAACTAGGGTGGATCCATTCAGTTTAACATGTCGCTGTGTTATAAAAATAACAAGGCAGTCCAAGACCATATTATTGAATTGCCTGGAACCAGGCTGGTATTGTAAAATATCATAATACGGCCCCTGGTCTGATTTCATAAAACCGGCAACCGTCAGTGTGGCGAGCTATTATTGAACATTAAAAGGAGTTGCAAAGTGTTAGGTAATCTCGGAGATAACCAAAGCAAACAGATACCACATTTAACGCCTATTCCTGTCGCGAGTGACACATCAAACGCGATTCAGATAATTACAGAATCAGCTATAAGGAGCGCGCAGACGGGCCGGCGCGGCGCAGTGCAGCGATATTTTCAATTTTACGAAACAATTATTCCGCCATGTCATCAATCGGCTCCCGCTTTGATTGCGCGGCAAATTCGTTTTGTTTGGACACAAAAATTGCAATATAAAGAGCTGCCACATCATTCCCTTTCGGTTTAACGTAGATTGTTTCCAAAATGTAATATTGTTTGCCGTCCATTTCCAACAGGATATTGGCCACTTTTAGTCCATTTATTTTTATTTCGCTAACTTGATATTTTGCGTATTTTTAATAGGCGAGCGGTCGGAAACTATCAAACCGAACTCAAATAATTTAATTGAACGGAAAATTTCAACGAGGAAATTGTAAAGAAAGTTGTGCAAACCGGCGGGCGAGCGGGGAACAACATAATATTATAATACCCGAGGTAGAACAAAGCATATTTGTTCTAGCCCGGGTAGTCGGCTCACCTCGTCGCGACTTCTTTGCGATACCACTGACACTACTTTGTACTTAATAGGGACATTATTAAACACCTCGCAACTTTAATAACGATTTGTTTGTTTTGAGACGCTTTAGAAAATTTTAAATTACGACTCGCCGGGGCGCAGGTAAATAGAAACGGAAGAAAATAATTTATTTTATAGTAAATTTTTCGAAAAGAATTTTGCACAATCTCCATCTTAGAATCGGAGGAGCCGACGAGCTCTCTTTACGCAGCGAAGTAATCAGAATGCACCCTCGAGCTAATCTCGATGTTCATACTGCGCAGTGCATTATTGTATACCCGGGTTTCCATTATCCGTGTACTATGTGCCACGTTTTAATGGGCGTCGAATGTAATTATGTAACTGCAGTCGTACTTCGAACGAACGTTTCGGGCGTAAAAACGACGCTCCTAATGTGTTTAAATCTTTGTTCAAACGGTGCGGGCGAAGTTTACGGAATTAAGAGGATGAAAGTTAAAAAGCGGTGCAATTCATGCAGCGCAGGTGACCAGCGGGTTTATCGGGGAGGTGCAGGTATTTCGTGCTGTCTCGCCGCCGCCGACCACACACTATCGCGACCCGGCGACCCGGCGCGCGGATAATCGGCTCATTTATAAAGTTTAGCGGCACAACGCTACGCGAGTTTTTGATTGAAAACAAACTTAGGAGGGACGGGCTCATTTGAATAAGTATTCTGAGAATAAAGTGTGGCTTTATGTTTTCCTTTAGGTGTTTTTTTCTTTGTTATGCAAAACAATATTCCACCTTGTTTAGGTACAACGCTTTATTTTTGAGTGAAAGACTCTTTTGAAGTTAAGCTTTCCTGTATAAATTATTTTATTTTCATTGTTGAAAGAGACAGTCTTTTGCTATTTTAATGGTGATTTTTAATGTGATCCTAGCTATTAATTAAATAGAATGTACCGCAAACTAAACAAAAACGAATGTTACGAAATGAACGTTTACTTTTAAATCGCTAAGCTGTTTTGATGTTGACTTTATCAGAATTAAACACTCGTGGATACGAAATAAATTTTATTTCATTTTCTTCACACGAAATGGCCGTTCGAAAATTCATTTTAGTTTCAGTAAAGTATTTTATTGTACTTTTAACATTGAAAAGAATACAAATAAGTAGAGCACCTATAATATTTGACTTGATCAAAAATACCTGTACTGCCAAAATATTCAACTTACTTTATTCATTTTTGGAGTCTTCTAATATTCACAATAATCCTTAACACTGCTCAGTCACTCTTTGAGCTATTTAGTAGAAATTTTGACAGAAAGTTTATACTTTATATCAAAATATCTACCGCGGCAAAGTCTGGTAAAGATTAGGCGCATATTGACGCGCGCTTTGCTGATGCCCGTTTTTGAATAAAGAAAAAGCACGCGCTCGGGTATGTACAGAGTACATAGAGTATGATATCTGTCTGTGCAGAACTCCTGATTCTAAAAACGCGCGTTGACAAAGCGTGGGTTTGAAAGCGCCTAATGTGTACCCGCTCTCAACGTATCTAAGTGTGGCCGGTAATATTTTTATTGTTTAAAAAACAATGAGTATTCAGACGCAGAAGATCAAAGAGCGATACGGTTACGAAATCTTTTCACCGTCACTCAATTAGCGGTTCAATGTAATTATTGCGGGACAGCGCTTGCTAATCTGTGCTTCGGTTAGAGCGTCGGACGGACCGCTCGGTTTGGTTAGACCGCTGGTTAGACGGTGTGTCTAATCAGCGGCCCGGTGACGTTTTACGCACAACGATAATTGTGTGTGCCCGAAGGTTTACCGATTGATTCATCTGCTTTATTGACACTCTTTGTGGATATTCGATATCGTTTGATCGGAGTCTATTTAGATTTGGAAATCTGTGTTCCAGTACACCGGCGTGATGCGCCGATATCGAACGATAAAATCGAGCGTATGTTTTTTTAAACTAGTTTTGCAATTCCTTATAATAATAATATTTTGGTAAAGCCAACGAATAATTTACTCTATACTAAAATTATTATAAAGAGGAAATACTAATTGTTTGATAGTATGAATAGACCCCAATAGTACTATATCACAGGACAATGGAATGGATATACTTTAACGGCTCAATTCACGGTTTCCGTGGGGGTCATCTTTTGCGCGTAGTAAATCGCGGGCACCATTTATTGCTATAGAAATTATTCTTTAAAATAATGGTAATATCAAGAAAACGAACCACAGAAAAAAATGTGAATACTTTTAACCGACTTTGACAAAAGAAAGCGGTTATCTTCATAAGTTCGTAATATCAAGCACACAGCTTATCAAGTAACAAACGACACGTCATATCTAATTAACTCACTTGTTTATTATGTATCCGAGTGTGCCGTTTTACAATAGTTTTTTCCATTACGTGTTCCTTACTACCCTAGGCACGTGCTCTTCACAAAATGTTTATCTTAGGTTCGACTAATGCCTTTCAGCGAACTCCAAATACGATGCAAGTTGGGGTTTGACTGATGTATTTTTAGTAAAACCCGTAGAACGAGGTACCACCAGTTTTGTCGGTCTAAAAGCCAAATTACTGTGTTGTTCAAGCTGGACACTTCAAGAATTAAATTACAACGTTTTTACAAAATACTAAAAAAAATATGAACATGAGCATTAATGCGAGGAATAACCGCTACTAGCGCCACTCTTTTTAAAATAAATTTTACAACGACATAAAGGTCTTATTAAAAAAAGTAATCGGTTAAAACTCTAAGTAAATAGTTAAACTAATTTATTGGCATTTAATTACAGCTCTAAATCCTATAGTGAATTTACTCTCATAAAAACCGCCAAAAGTGGCCGTTTTAGCAATCACTTATGAGAGTAAAATATACAGTATAGGATTTATGACAGGCACACTGTCTGTGGTAACGTATAAGCTCCCGATTGATGAAACGATTTTAATCTAATTTCTTTTGTCTGAAAGCGGACATGATCACGAGTGTTCGTAGAAATAATTCTGCCGCCCTTATCATAAACAACATATCTTATATCATAAATTACAATTACCAGTTACCACCGGTTCGGAACACTGACCCGGCGAGAAGAATCGGCGTAAGAAACTCGCGCGAGTGCCACCTTTTAACAAAAATGGTAGCCAAAATTGTTCTTTTTAAAAACAATAATTTGATAATAAAATGTAATTAATTATACAATCAATTAGATATAGAATTAGAAAAAAAAACTAAAACAAAACAATGTTACAGTATAAAAACAGTGATAAAGTAGGTACAGAAGTACATTATTAAGCTACTGCACTGAAATTGCCTCATAGGATTACCTTATTCCCAGGGTGTGCTGTCTTCAATAAAATCAAACCTTTGGCACATAAATGTTATTTGACTACTTTTTAAAATTTATTTATACATAATTTTTTTACATTTTCTGGGATTTTTTTGTAAAAACGTATTATACACTATAATATATAGTAACTATATTCGGAATCACGGCAACGAGATCTACCAGGATCATTCACAACTTTTTTTATATCTGTAATACTTTTCGTATTTTTTTTAAACGTAAACAAAATATTATGTGGATCCATTCCAAACTAATAACTACCACCACCACCTACAACCATTGTAAAAATATCATAAATTAACTCAATATGTACATATAGCAGTCCACATTGAAAGGTACGAAACAAAACAAAAATATTTATATTCCTATTAGTTTCATAGAGACAACAAAATATAGAAAAAAACTTTGATCGCATTTAGTCGAAAGTAACCTCCAAGCAAGTGCGTTGTTTATGATAAGGACGGCAGAATAATCTGTTCACTGATTGGTCAAGTACTTAATTATTCGTGGGTTAGTTAAAAAAATCTAGTTATTATAGCTAGGCTAGTTATTAGTGCACCCTGTATCTGCGTAAATATGCCTTGACCTGTGAACATGTTTCATCATGCATATTTTATACTCACAGACAAGTCACTTACGTTTCTTTGCAGCAATATTTAATGAGAAGGCGGTTATAGGCTGCCGTGAAGCATAATTACAAGAAATCAATATTGGTTTACTTATTTAAACTTATGTACTACAGTTTGTTTTCCAGTAAGCGATAGCTGTAATTATCGGAACATGTTTCTTCAATTTTTCTAGAATATTATACGAAGTTAGAATTACAAATAGAGAATTGTTTGTAAAATTGTGAAATAGTGATAGGAATTATACTTTCGTTGGTTTTTGCACATTAGTACCTACTTATATTATGTAAATATTTACTTTTTTTTGGAGAAAAAAAAAAATCTTTTTGGTAAAAGATGGCCGGCCCTAGCCGAGTTTTTTACGCCGGTTCTTCTCGCTGGGCTAGTTCCTGAATTGGTGGTAGGCATCATATTATAAAACGACGTTCAGAAAACATTTTTGTAAAATTTATTCAGAATAAAAATATTTGACTTGATTTAGTCAAGGTTACATTATTATTTATTTAGTAGGTTATTAGTTGTTGTATGTTGTTGTTGTTGTATGTTTATTCTGATTTTGATATAGTAAAGATGTAATGTATTTGTATGGACTTGTGCACGCTCTAATCTGATATCTTTTATCCCATATCTCATCCGTAGGGCTGCTGGAAGAAATTTCTTTTAGAAATAAACAGTACCTTTGTGTCTTTTACTGTAATTTGTACTATTGTTAAGTGTTTCTTGTGTACAATAAATTGTTGAATAAAAAAGAAATAACTAGATATACTAATAGATAACTCTTAAAAATAGATAACACTCATAATACTAATAGATAGATTACCAATAATATACTTGGAAGGCAAAGCAATTCACCCACATTCTTTTACAGCGCCAAGTTTGTCTCCGCTATTCAGTTAATAGTGAATGTCGCATCACATAAGACTTAGGATAACGGTCGGATGACAGTGGATCTCATAAAACAACTCTTTTATTGCCTTGTCGGTTCACCTGACGCAGACAATTGTAAACTGCGATGAAATCTCTACAAAGTTCACACGAATCAAATATTACATACATTTAGATGATTGCTTTCAACATTGTTTGTTTTGACATTAAATTTTTACCTGCATCGTATTCTCTATTTACTTTTGTCCCTGCAGTATATTTTTGAACCAAAATGATTTTGCTTACGCAAAATAACCTCAAATTTTATGAGAAACTTATTGATTTCAATAATTTAGCCTGGACTATAATTATTACGAACTAGCTGACCCGTGCTCACTTCGTTGAGCATACAAAACCTTCCTTCCTACCTTCTGGGAGTTCCGCGAACATTTTATAACTAAAATAGCCGAACAGGTTCAGCCGTTCTAGAGTTTTAGCGAGACTAACGAACATCAATTAATTTTTACATAATATACGATAGAAAGATAAATAGATTTATTGACACATCTGATATATGGACTAGTATTTAAGGGGAATGAACAAACAAACAGACGTCATACATAAATATTTAGACTGTCAAAATCACTACCCTACTTATATTTTCGTAGTCGGGTAAATGCAACAATATTAGAATTCATTATCGGATCTCAACCTCGACTCGCGCCACAAACAGAACACAATTATCGACCTGCAACAATAGACACCACAATACCAACTAATATGGGGAGGACATTATTGTAGTGTAAAGTTGTACTCGAGAGGTAACTGAATCGCGGATAGTTGAGAAAATCCAATTATCACTTGCACAATGGGTCACGAAACAATCTAAACTAAGAAAATTAATCTTCCAAGTCCAGAGAGCGGTGTCTGTGGAAACTTAGACAATGGATTTATAATTCATCGCTTTTGGGCCATCGAGGCGATCGCGGAATATCGCCTTTCGTTAACTCGCGAATCGATTTTATTGGGAAAAGTCGATTCTTTTTCACCCCCGACGAAAACGAGGGCTGTTATAAGATTGACGTGTGTGAGTGAGTGTCTATTATGTAGCATCGTAGCTTCCAAACGGATGAACCGATTTTGATCCAGTTTTTTTTAAGCTGACGTGATTGCAGGTTTTTTACCTATATCATCTGTTCCCTCACTGCTTGACAACGGGATTATTTAAAAATTTAATTGTGAACGTACTTAATATGCTCTGACGAAAATACGAAAAAAGAGGCACTTTGACTCTGTGTCAATGTGAGTTCAACCATAAACTTCAAACCTAATTATAATGTGTAACATTATAAACATATTTCAACCGTAGGCCAACCTCTAGTTAGCATGAAATTCACCTAAAGTAGTACATTAATAATTCTAACGGCTCCAAATGTTTGCTATCTCCATTGAAATGTTAGAACAAACATACCTTTTCCAAATTATTCAACTATTTACTGAAACTGACCATTCATCTATTCTCCCATGAGCGCCCGCTATACGTACTCGTATACACGGACGGAATTGATTTTGTATTTGTTCTCGCGTCATAAATGTTTCACAATACACCATGTTAAAGCTTGTCGGATAGGATATTCACATATTGATGATGTAGAATCATGATTCATGAGCAAACAATGTGGCACCAGCGATGCAAACAATTGTTTAATTGGAGAGTTCGACACAAAAACTAAATCAAATATACAAAGATTGCTTTTATTGAGTTGCGTCTATTTTATCGCGAATCCGTTTCGCTGGATATGAATCTTATTTATTACGCCGTTTTTGGGTCACATGGAATAATCGACGCTGCGACTTATGTCTTAAGATCGGAAGTCTTATGACAGGGTCTGTGGAGCTATTGAAGACACTCATGTTCACAAGTAGAACTCTAACCAACAGGGATAAGTGGTCCCCGGGCGCATACCTGGCGGGGAAAACTTCCTTTTTCCATTCACAATAAAAACGTAATGATTTTAATGAAATACAGCAGTAATTACAATACAAATATTAAGTTTCGTTTGTGAATGGAACTCAAAGACTGTTGGCTTAAAGAACTCTGGAGACCGCGGTAGGTATACTTAAAGTTACTTATACATCATTGTTAAGGAATAAAGAGTTTTTTATTTGTCTCTACAAGACTTTTAAGTGTGCCTTTCCTAAATATATAATTGCATACGTATTTTGTTCCTCACGTTAGTTTGTACTATGATTACATTTTCTACAGTTCTTTTTATTTGTTAGTTCATACAGACAATTTTACGAGAATAGTGCGAATGGAGGAGTATGAAATTTGACACAGTTTATGTGAGGAAGGTGTGCAGAAAGCTATTTTTGAATAATGCTTAGAAATACATCAAATTAATGAACATAACTAAACACAACAACATGCTTTACATTTTTACAAAGTTGAAACCACTTTGTAACAAATAAATTTTGACCATCTTCAACCACTAGTTTATAAAGACTAAAATATATAAACGTATTTAAACTAAAATTCATATTAAGGCTCCGTGCACGATAAGGTGAAAATTAGCGTACTTTGAAACTTTTTACTTTGATATGATACTGGTTTTATTGAAAAACCCAAAAATATAAATAATAATCATCATTATACCTAAGTATTTACCAGATGATTATCGTTTTATAAAGTTATATTTTTGTTTTAAAATATAGCTTATAACATCTGTCTTTTACATTATTTCCTTTTTTCTCTATGTACATTAGTGACGCGAGTGTTAAAATTAAGTCAGTATTTTAAGTGAAGAACGACTTTTTTTTGCAGTTGTTATACGATTTGCTTTATACATACGATGCCCCTTTCTCGAAAAACAAATAATTAAGGAACAAAGCCTTAAAACTGTAAATGGTCTTATGTCTGGTATAATAACGGAGCAAACCCGGTGCCATCGCTAGTTGAAATATAAAATACAAATACAAAATGATCTCGCTGGCGGTCGCACCGCACATTTAATATTTTAGATATTCGTCTCACGCGCCATCTCCAACGGCTGTCCTGATTGCTGTTAAATTGAACTAAAAACTTCTTCAATGCTCCTAAAATGTTTCAATTATATTCGTATTTTTTAATAATAAATTCCACAATATTCGCGAGGGGCAACTTTCAACTAATATTTCAACTTCCCTTAAAAACACGTTTCACGTAGTTTGTTATTCGTTTGCATTTGGAGATTAAATAAGTTGAATGTAACTAGCTTAGTGGTAATTTATTATACTGGGGATAGCGTTAAGATGTTTTCAATGGAACCGACAACGGGGTGTAAAGTTTTGCAATTGCGCGCTCGACGCCAGCAATTATTGCCAACCGACTGATTGAATTCTTAGGTCAATTTTACACGGAAATTTTGCATAGAAGACCCTTAACTTTTATATATTATTTTGTTTCGTAAGGTTAATTAAAACAGAACTAGTTTACCCTTTGGCTAAAGTTTTAACTTTCTGTCTGATGTATTCAATTTTTTGAATTCGCTAGAAATTGCTCTGACAGCCGAATACTAAAACGATTGATAAGGTAGGAGCACAACGATTTCCAAACTGTCACTTTCGCGCTTGGCGAAATGACTAGTGCCACTTATTTAACATATATTATGGTTCCAGTATTGTCAGTATCATTTAAGTAGGTATGACATTGTGGAATATATTATAACCATTATAACGACATTGTCTATCACAAAAGCTGGAATGTATAAAAAATGTGACATTACATATTACTCTACAATAACTCCAGCAAAAATCTGCTTTCGCAGGTAAAAATGCACCCAAGAAATATATTTGGGCGAACGTCTTGCAGAATTGATCGCACAGAACTTGTGTAATTGACCATTCGCCAACAGTTCGTTAACACGCGTGTCATGTCGGAGCGTCCATGTTTTCGGTATTCGGAATTTAGAATGGATTCGTTTATAAAGGCATTTACTGGGGGTTCGCATTTTCGATGAGGGAGACGGCAGGTGACTGACTTGTTTGCCGGTGGCTCAAACACGAACAAAACTGAACAGTTTAGTCCGCAACTCCCCCCATAAATCAGCGAACGATTGACGCTTTCCTACAGGGAGTGATCTATTTTAACGCTCCGATGATACAACTTAACTTGAACATAGAATTATAGAAGATTTATTCGAGAGCTGTTTCGTCGTGAAAATTCTGGAGATTTTGATGCTCCGATTTTTTAAATTAAATTTGAAAATTTGTTGCGAAAGACGAAAAAAATACAATAATTAAAAAAGTATGTTTGTTTTTTATTCGTCATACTGTTGAAGCAATATTATTAAAATGTTGCATAGCTCATAATTTTGATTTACACAAAATACTTTAATGCCGAAAATGTAGTGCTCCGGTGGGATACCGTATTTACATGAGTGGAGCCGTGGGCTAAATATAATATTATTATGTATAAATGTATAGGTATATTATCGAAAACTATATACACATTTTTTCAAATGTATAAAAATTGTTATGTTATAATAAAAAACTATATAAAAATATTTTCAAAATCATTAAAACTTCACAAAGGCTTAGCTACAACAAACGTGTTCTTCAAAATGAATTGCGTGCGAAAATTTTGTACAAAAATTGTGAGATTTCACCTTACATTATGATTCCCTAACACGTATCAGGCCTAAACCAATAATTGTTTAGGTTATCCGACACTTGTTCGCACTTTTTAAGCCGTGTATTAAAAGTTTAGATTAAATCCTGTTAACGAACTTGATTTGTTTCATGAAATTTTAATGAATCCTTTTCTTTGTACGTTTTTATTTTTGACTACATTAGTTACTTAGATATAATAATATTATTTTATTGTGCCCTTAAGAATCCCTGTGTATTGCGCACACACTTGGGCACTGTAATATGACTCTTGCGTAGCTGGCCAGGTTTCAACAAGAAACCGGCCTCCGACTCCGAAATCGGTGTAGTGAACTATTATTAAATATAGACAGTAGTTATATATTTAAACTAAACTTAAATAACATTAATTATATCAACCATACTAATTTTGTTATCATAAAAAAACTGAATAGCAAAGTTGCATATGAGAAATTGTTTTTAAAATAGAAGTTAGAAAATTAACAACGATTTTTTTTTGTTACAGGTATAATATCGCATGGGCCGAGCATGGGTTGCGGCTTCTCATTGTCTGAGGAAGTTTTATCAAAGGCAAAGTAAAATCTTAATTAAAACAAAAGTAAAGTTATCCTTTGTAAGTGCATCAACAGAGTAATTATAATTAGAAATTGAGACTAACATCGTTTTACGAAGCACTTTTACGTTTTAATAAAAACAAAGGTTTCATATTTTATTACACTTATTTCAGAACTATGATGCTGAGAGATTAAATAAATTTATGTTTTGATTTTTTATGCACACGTACACAGTTTTCACGTGTATTAGTTTATTTTATCTGGACTCTAGTAGATTCTGCTACTCCAATATTACACAAGTACACCCTCGATTTAACGTCAAAATGTCAAACGTACCTATAGTAGAATAACTATTTTTTTTAATTAAGTTAAATACGAGAATAAGGTTTCTATACAATTTTATTCTAAAGTCTTAGTCATTTTTAGGTAAGCAAGAAGATTATTATTTATATTTGTAGTATGCACATATAAGAATTGACTCTGTGTAACGCTAGTAATTACTACCATATCTGTCAGGCACGTCTGTCTATCACTCCGGTTATGGTAATACTATCCCCACTCTATGTGTCCTGTACATGGTATATATTCCGGCGATAAAGAGGCAATCAGTTATCAAACACTACAATATTAGTTAAAGTTTTTTGGCACTTTTGAAGTTTTCTAATAACTATCATTAAATGCACAATTTAAATTTAATGTATTTAGTACCAACGGTATATAGCTGGAATCAACCACAAAGACTTCAAGGTCCCCTGCTATATGTATGTAGGTAATAATATTTTTGTAGTAGGTAATGATATGTTGACAACCTCCGTAGCGCAGTGGCTCGGCGCGTTGATGCTCAACCGAGAGGTTGCGGGTTCGAATCCCACCGAGGGAACAAAAAAGTTTTCCATGTTCCGGGGTCATGGATGTTATTGAATTTGTGTATTAATATAATAAAAATCTTAAAAATGTCTATAGTATAAAAGTATTAAATATATATTTTCGTCTAGTACCTGTAACACAAGTTCTTCGGATACTTAGCACAGGGCCAGATTGACGTGATGTGAAGCGTCTATAGATATTATTGTTACTATTAAATTATCGCCTCCGTGGTCTAGTGGTTCAGAGCTTCGCTCTCGACCCGGAGGTCGTGGGTTCGATTCCCGCGTTGGAACAACAAATAATGTTGTTTTCAAGTTTGGTTAGGACAATTCAGGCTGATCACCTGATTGTCTGACAAGAAAGATGATCCATGCGTCGGATGGGCATGTAAAAAGTCGGTCCTGCGCCTGATCTCTCGCTAGTCGTGTCGGTTTACCGTCCCACTGGGGTATGAGAGTAAAAGGAAGAGAGAGTGCTTCTGTGTATTGCGTACACACTTGGGCACTATAAAATAACTCCTGCGTAGCCTGGGCCTGGTTTCAATGAAATCGGCTACCGACATCGAAATCGGTGAGGGGAGCTATTATTATTATTACTATTAATATTATTATCTGTGATATATAGGTACATGCGGGATCAAAACTCTAGCCTGCAACTACCATTATTGCAGAGATTTCTAAAAGACGTGTCGCGGAAAAGCAAAGCTAGAAACGAAATTTAATAAACCTTTTTATGCTTAAATAAGTTACGATGTGTCCGCGCTCGATCTCAAATACATTTAATATATTAGCGAGTCGTCTCACGCGCCGCCTACAACCGGCCCTGATTGCCAGCCGATCGGAATTATATTTCAGGAGCACATTCAAAGCTCACTGGACAAGATTGCTTTTCGCTCCTTGTTAAATATTTCATTCTGTAAAATATTATTATAAATGTAAGGTTGTTAATGTTTAGAGTTATTGTCTGTTCGTGAATTTGAAACCTACATTTTAATTGAGTAGAAGGGTGATTCATGGTTAATATATTAAGCCGAATATAGTGTATAGAGAATGACGCGTAGAGCAGTTTTTTTTGGCGCCTTATATAAATTACTTAACATAACAAAACATTTTTTCAAAGAACTAAAATAACCAAGGAGTGAATTTGAAACCTACATTTTAATTGAGTAGAAGTGTTTATGTTTAAGTTAAGGTTTAGTTGCATTAAGTTTATACGGTTTGATTCATGGTTCATATATTAAGCCAAAATATAAAACCGTTAACCCCCTCATAGCTCGTTAACTATACTGATTGAGACTTATATACTTATGTCAATTTATAATATATTATAACATATAGATAAGTGTTTTAATACATGGTGATTCATGGTTCATATATTAAGCCGAATATAGTATATAGAAAATGACGCGTAAAGCATTTTTTGTTTTGGCACGTCATAAAAATTACTTAATATAACTAAAAAAATATATATATAGAACTAAAATGGCCACAAGGAGTGAATCTTACTATGCTGGGGCTCGCTGGCTCCTAGACTAATATACACCTGACCAGTATTGAAACTCTTATGTTTTGTATCTTTTGTGGAGATCTTTAATCGGAATTGTCGCGTTATAGTAAGTAATTTATATATGAGGTGCCATAACTAAAAAAAGCTCTACGTGTACTTCTCTTCACACTATATTCGGCTTGATATATGAACCATGAATCATCCAATCACTTATCTATATTTTATAATAAATTATAAATTGACATAAGTATACTTATAAGTCTCAATAAGTATAGTTAACGAGTTATGAGGGGGTTAAAGGTACACGTACATGTAGAGTTGACAGGCTACTGTGTCTAGACAAGTGTATATTATCTTTTAAACGTCGTCAATACTTCGTAATTTTAGGGATGGCACTAGAATTGAATTTCAAGAGCTTTTCTCGTAACAATTTCAATACTGGAACCATAAAAGCAGCAACCTTGGCTCCTTTGAGAGGCGAATTGGTTTAGAAATAGAGAAATTATACCGCAGCCTCAAAGAGTTATGTGAGACGTATTCTGTGTGAGCCACACATTTGTGGATTTTCGGACATCGGACAGTGTTTAAGAATTCTGACGTAATCGGAAGGGCTGGAATTATTTAGTTCACGATCGTGGTTATTGAAAGTTTCAACGCTAAATTTTACACTTCGTAATTAATCATTTGAAGTTAATGTAACCTAGATAAATCCATTTTGTCTTGTATTGCAAATAAAATAATAATTATAACTACATACGATAATAACACTTGATTCTGTGACGATGGACATTGTTCCAGGACCACTTAGAACATTTATTTCTGGAAATATAATCTTATATAATATTGTTATCAAAAATGTTCGGCACGTAGTGGTAATAGGTGAAAAATCTTAAATAACTTAAATGTAGAGTTTTTATTAATACTTGGTATTTTAAATGATACAAAAATACTATTTTTTGTATCATTTAAAATACCAAGTATTAATGAATTCATCAGGATTCACTGAAATTTAAAATTCTCGTAAATTTAGCATTATGCAGTGACGTCATCTCGTCAAGAATTTAACTATAATATCTCTAACAATCTATCACTCATATTTTTATCTTAAGCAGTTTTTACAGAGTTAAAAATAAAAAATATAAACATACTTCATTGAAATAAGTGTAAATCACAAGAGCGATGATCAAATAACAGTACAGACAGACATTTATATAAATGAGAAGTGTGTTCCTCCACTCCGCCAGATCGCGTGATAGCTGGCCATGCCTTAGCCCAAAACGAGTAGCCGTTGTTAATCTTTCTTTCATTGTACAAAATTCAGTTTTCTTAGTCCGCTCTTTACACAATGTAACGTGGAACATGCCCAACAAAAGGAAACAGGCGTTCATTTTATTTTATGCTTATTTAACGTATTGTTTAAATATGTATTATGCGATAAAAGTTATTTATTCGTTGCTATTTTTTATATTTCTTTTGCGCTTTTAATGAAAAGGTTCACTTTGGGAGTGTAAATTATGTTTCCATTATGATTTTGTTTATTAATATAATGTAAGTAAGCGGATTTTATTTAATGATTGATATATTTTGCGCGGCGCCGTGCATAGATTTTAGACTTTGGAAGTTGAATTTAAAAAAATCCTTGCGTAGTATACCATACTTAGTGGATATGTCGCAGTCATATTTGATTGACTGACTAGCGCGTTCATTGAACGGCGTCATTTAATTGAATTACTAGGCGGAACGTTGAATAACAAGCATCACTTAACGGCCAACTATAATAAGTTGCGGAACGTTGATTAACAAGCATCACTTAACGTCCAACTATAATAAGTTGAAGCGGATTGTAACATAGTCCTTATTATTATATTGAAATTTACTCCATTTTTAGCCTCTGCGGCGCTAGTAGTCACCAAAACAAATGTGGCGTCAAACAGCTCCCATACACAGCACTGTGTTGATATACTCTTGACTAATATGACTAATATATTTTAGTGTGCGTTATTCGTACACATTCGAAAATAGTACACATTCGGAAATTTTGTGGTTTAAAAATAAAATATTAAATGGCCGTCGTAGTCTTGGTTACATTGAATTCCTTGAATTTGTAGGTAACAATAGTTAGTATTGTCTATAATAAGATTAAAAAGTATGTCATGACCTCAATATAGTTACCCTAAATAAACATTACAATGTCAGTCAAGACGTTGAACATTACATTAAATAACTTGACAAGTTGTCCTTTATTAAATATCGCTATTCTATGAACGCGCTAGTAATTTAATAAAAAAGCAGACTCAACCAGATGACTGCGACTTATATAATCTTATCCGTGTGCAAAATTATCTGGCAATACCTGTCGTCTCTAGCCTATCCATTGATACAGTATATAAAATCACTTATACTTTAAATATCACTTTTGCTGTTTATATTATAATAAAATAGTTAGATTAACAAATTCAATTTGTGTAATTGATCAATAGAATATGCAATCTTTTTAGCTAACATAGCCACCCTATCACATCAATACAAATGCAAAAATCCCGGTCGCCGCGCAAAAACAACTGTTTTACAATATGCTCTTAGTAATATCACAACGCAAGTTTTAATTGAGTATCAAGGAAGTTATACTGGCAATTTATTGACAACATTATAGACATGAGCATCCCCAAAGAGCAACTACAAACTTCCACCGACATTCTATACCTAATAACGTACTCTTAGTGTGATTTAATATTAATCCGACATACTTGCGGGAACTCCGATGTGTTTAATAATTATTATTAATTCTGAGACGTCCAATTTCATAATCATCATCGATGTAACATTAACTTAATAAAGATTGAGGGTACTAATGAAAACTTGTTACGAGAAACTAACGCCGCCTTTGTGTGCATGACTGATTTTATGTAATTATAGTCTGTATGTTTTTATAATTATTTATGCTCAATAAAGTATATTAGATTGATTGATTATATTATATTCATAAGAAGGTTTGTTGTAACTACCTATTTATGTTTCGAGTGACATACCTTTTAATATTATGCTACTATTACATACGAACTATTTATTTAAGTGTCAACTATAAAAAAATCTATTTTTATATCCAAAACTTTTAAATTGGAATATCAGCTGATGAAACAAGAAAACATTTATAGGTACTAACTGTTTCAATTTGAACCAAGGCAGACACTTATTCAACTCGAAGCGAAGTTTGCAACTCCGTCTACTGTGGCGCTGTCTATTAAATCTGTAAGACATTCTTGTACCGACGTAATGTAGCAAAACACACCAAAAACTAATTACGTCTGATACAAACTGGATCCAGGAACCGCATTCTGGTTGCATAAGTTACTGCGTCCCAAAATAAGTTAAAACCGTACATAGTGTGAATGTTTTAGGTTTTAGGTTAGACCGTAACTACAATTATTAGACCTACTACACGCGTAGCTTCGTAGCACTATGCTTAGCTGCGTAACCTCCGCGTAGATCCGTAGCATAACGCGTAGCGTCATGTATGTAGCTCTGTAGCATTACGCGTAACGTCGTAGCGTTAAGAGTAGCCTCGTATCATTACGAGTAGCCTCGCAGCCGTGTGGTGACGGCATTAGAATACAATTGTCACCACCCCCGATACTATCCTAGGGGAGTCGTAAGAGGCGACTAAAAGGAAGCACACACACATAACAACAACTAGTGTGAGAGAAGGAAAACTCGATACAAAACCCTGTACCAACCCGTCTAGCCAGCGTGGTATCAGTAGGCTTTTAAAAACCTCCTATGTTTACGCACCAGAAGACCAGGCCCCTAGTCCCCGGCGGCCCCGCTATTCCTGGCTACGGTAGCGGCCACGGTAACGGCGGGGCGGGGGGTGCTAAGAATCCCCGGAAGAGATCCGGCTACCACCCCCCTTATAAACGACAACTGGCCCTGGTAACACACAACGTGCGCACTTTGAGGTTGGACGAGAAGCTCGTAGAGCTGGAAGAGGAGATGAACAAGTTGCACTGGGACGTTATTGGTTTATCGGAGATCCGAAGAGAGGGCGAGGATACGATAACCTTACAGTCCGGCCACTTGTTCTACTACCGGGAGGGAGAACAGAAGTCCCAAGGTGGTGTTGGGTTTATCGTCCACAAATCTCTCATCAACAACATTGTGTCCATCGAGAGTGTGTCAAATAGGGTTGCATACCTTGTACTGAGAATCTCAAAACGATATTCGTTGAAGATTGTACAGGTATACGCCCCATCGTCAACACATCCAGACGATGAAGTAGAAGCTACGTATGAGGACGTCAGTAGGGCCATACGTAGCCCTAAAACACACTTCACAGTTGTTATGGGAGATTTCAATGCGAGGCTGGGCTGCAGAAGCGATGATGAGCTGAAAGTGGGGCCATTTGGATTTGGGCAGAGGAATCCCAGAGGACAGATGCTGGCGGACTTTATGGAGAAGGAAGGACTCTTCATGATGAATTCTTTCTTCCAAAAGCCGCCGCAGAGGAAATGGACCTGGTTGAGTCCCGACGGTGTAACTAGAAACGAGATTGACTTCATTATGAGCACCAAGCGGCAGATATTCAACGATGTCTCTGTGATCAACATGGTTAAGACCGGTAGTGATCACCGAATCGTCAGAGGCATGTTGAATATCAACGTCAAACTTGAGAGATCGCGTCTGATGAAGTCTACGCTCCGACCGTCGAATGCCCATATCCAAAACCCCGAGAGCTTTCAACTTGAACTGTCAAATCGCTTCCAATGGCTAGACAGCTGCGCATCAGTGGACGATATAAATAGCAGGCTGGTAGAAACTGTCCATACGGTGGGGTCCAAATTTTTCAAGACCCACCGTACAAATAGACCTCAGAAACTATCCGACCAAACCCGGAACCTCATGGCTAGTCGACGTTCAATGACGCTCCAAAACTTCGAGTGACGCTGAGTCATATAGGCAGCTCAATAGACAGATTACGAAGTCCTTGCGACACGATATCCGTTCTTTTAATACCCAGCGTATTAAAGAGACGATAGAGCGGAACCAAGGCTCCAAAGTGTTTGCAAGAGACGTTTCTATTGGGCAAAGCCAGCTGACAAAGCTGAAGACCGAAGATGGACGCGTAACGTCAAATAAGTCCGAGGTACTACGGGAGATAGAAAGGTTCTATGGACAGCTGTATACCTCGGTCTCAGCTGAACCTGCTAGTTTAGCTGCAGACCCAAGAGCCAGGCTAACCCGACACTATACCGAAGACATCCCGGACATCAGCCTGTACGAGATTAGGGTAGCTCTCAAACAGCTTAAGAACAACAAGGCTCCGGGTGAAGATGGAATCACTACAGAGCTTCTGAAAGCGGGCGGCACGCCGGTACTAAAAGTCCTTCAGAAGCTCTTCAATTCCTCCTTACTCGATGGGAAAACGCCAGAGGCATGGAACAGGGGTGTTGTGGTCCTGTTCTTCAAAAAAGGCGACAAAACCTTACTGAAGAACTATAGACCCATAACACTGCTGAGCCATGTCTACAAGCTGTTTTCGAGAGTTATTACGATGCGTCTCGAACGCAGGCTAGATGACTTTCAGCCTACCGAACAAGCCGGTTTCCGAAAAGGCTATAGTACCATAGACCACATACATACGCTGCGGCAGATTATACAGAAGACCGAAGAGTATAATCGGCCATTATGCTTGGCGTTTGTGGACTATGAGAAAGCCTTTGATTCCGTCGAAATATGGGCGGTCCTTAGATCTCTCCAGCGTTGCCGTATTGACTATCGGTATATCGAAGTGTTGAAGTGTTTGTATAATAACGCCACCATGTCAGTCCGAGTACAGGAGCACTGCACGAAGGATATCCCTTTAAAGACAGGGGGATATCATATCCCCGAAACTGTTTACCGCTGCTCTGGAGGATTCCTTCAAGCTACTGGAATGGCAAGGACTTGGCATCAACATCAATGGCGAATACATCACTCACCTTCGATTTGCCGACGACATAGTAGTCATGGCAGAATCGCTGGAAGATTTGGGGCGCATGCTCGGTGGCCTCAATAGAGTTTCTCAACAAGTGGGTCTTAAAATGAACATGGACAAAACAAAGATCATGCACAATGTCCATGTTGCACCCACCGCACTAACTGTTGGGAGCTCTACTCTTGAAGTTGTTGACGAATATATATACCTAGGGCAGGCTGTCCGATTAGGTAGGTCCAACTTTAAGAGAGAGGTCAGTAGACGGATCCAGCTCGGCTGGGCAGCGTTCGGTAAATTACGTAACGTCTTCTCGTCTAAAATACCTCAGTGCCTAAAGACAAAGGTATACAACCAATGTGTGTTACCAGTGATGACTTACGGTTCTGAGACGTGGTGCTTCACGAAGGATCTTTTCAAAAGGCTTAATGTCGCTCAGCGTGCTATGGAGAGGGCAATGCTCGGTATTTCTCTACGTGATCGAATCAGAAATGAGGAGATCCGTAGAAGAACTAAGGTTGCTGACATTGCCCGTAGGATCAGTCAGCTGAAGTGGCAATGGGCCGGCCACATAGCACGAAGATTGGACGGTCGATGGGGCAAAAAGATCCTAGAGTGGAGGCCACGTACTGGCAAGCGCAGTGTGGGACGGCCACCTACCAGATGGACCGACGACCTGGTGAAAACTGCCGGGTCACGTTGGATGCAGGTGGCAATGGACCGAACACACTGGAAATATGTTGGAGAGGCCTATGTTCAGCAGTGGACTCTAAAAGGCTGAAACGACGACGAACGACGAGCCTCGCAGCATTACGAGTAGCCTCGTAGCATTACGAGTAGCCTAGTAGCATTACGAGTAACCTCGGAGCCTTGCGCGTAGAATGCAAGCCTGTCGCGAATGCAAAATATACGCAAAGTGCGTTACAGGCTATGCTCGTATGACTCTAAGAACAATTTATGAATGCTTAGTTTGCTTTCGTGTAAACTTGGTCTTAAATCCTTATAGGAGAACATAATATTAATAATTAAGAAACAAATATACCATGGCTTGCAATAGAAAGGACTAATATTTTTGAAAATTTAATTTTTGCATTGAAAAGTACCTATTCTTACTTTCGTAGACCAGAATACTTTTTCTCTTATTTTTTCCTATGCCTTACAAACTTACTTATTAATAAATAGCCAATTACTAAACCAAATTCAGTACTACACTAATCAATATACGCAATCCACTAACTGGGTTTGAGCACAGCACTCGGCGCTGAAATATCTTGGCCGAGACAGCCAAATCCCAGATGGCGTTGCCTTCGATGAATTAAAGTCACTTAGACTAGTTGACTTGAAACTGTGCAATGAGCAGAGCCTCGTTCACGTCACTCGCAGTTTGATTTATCAATAAACACAGTTTTGTTCATAAACGCGTGGGATTTGCACAATAAATTCTTGTCAGCTCTAGCCGTCCAATGTAATTGATTGTGATGTTTTAATTGTTATGGAAATAGAGTGTGTAAAATATCTTAACGTTTGAATGACCATGCGCAAAAAACAATGCAAAATTGTTAAAAAGGGGACCGAAGTTAAAGCGACCTTATTAAATATATATTATTAAGAAATATTAACGAATACTTTATAAAATAAATAAATAAAGGACATGATGATAATAAAAAATATTTTTTAGAATTAATAATAATCTATACTAATATTGTAAATCGTAAGAGTTTGTTTGTTTGTTTGTCTAAACGCGCTAAACTCAGGAACTACTGGTCCAATTTGAAAAAAAATATGATGTGGTAGTTATTTTGGAAATGTATTTCAAAAGTAAATTTTTTTTTTTTAATTTTTACTATTTTCTATTTTTTCGACGTAAGAATAACGAAAAAGCAAAAAACAGTACATTTGTAGCATAAGAAAAGGTAGTATAATCATATCGTAAAGTTATAGTGACTGTTGGTTTTACACCCGTTATACTTGTTCTGTCGCCTTCTACGACCCTCAGGAATGATGATTGATGGGGAGACGACATTCTTTATGCACTGTTATACACTAAAATATAACTCCTAGCCGGATTGTTTCCGAATGTACGTGAGAAGGATCTATTTAAGATAAATAAGTGTAAAGATATTAATATTATGTTTTGTGTATACATCACTTGTGTTTAAAGTTTTTGATACTTTCATAGTATAGCTCCATCCACTTCAATATAGGTCTATACCGTCACAGGTGTAAGCCCACCATAACTGAAACGTATTCCCGAATTTACGATTGTCGCTGGATTAGGTTTATGAATGTTTAAATATTTCAAAAATGTACCAGCCCTAACACTTTAGAATACCGATTTTACGCGTTTTTTATTTTCTCCAACGATGATTGCATATTGCACATAAAATATTTGAACATCTCGAGCGGTTAACGAATATAGAGCTGAGAACTGGTCTGGTATTAAAATGACATAAGCTCGTTTATACAATTTTTGAGGATTTCTTTTATTGATGATGATGATAGAAGATTTCATTATGTCTTTTAATTAATAACTGCTATAAAATTATTATACAGTGTGTCCCACGGTTCATATACCAATAAAAATATAGTGTGAAGAGCATTTTTAGAGACACGTAGAGCATTTTATGTTTTGGCACCTCATATAAAATACTTATCGTGACAAAAAAATACGAAGGTCTAAAATGACCACAAGGAGTGTATCTTAATATGCTAGGGCTTGCGAGCTCCTAGTCAGTACTTACTAGGATCTTGGTACACGAACGCACTGGTCATTGACCTAACACCTGTCTAGGGTTGAAACTCATCTGTTTTTTGTGACTTTTGTAGAGATCTCTAAACGGGATTTGTCGCGTTATGGTAAGTAATTTATATGAAGTGCCAAAACAAAAAATTCTCTAAGTGTCATTCTCTTCACAGTAGCTTCGGCTTGGTATATGAAATATGGGATACTATGTATGCATTATTTACTACAAGGTACTAATCCACTGTGTCTAAGTGGATACTAATCCAGGCTATATTGTAATTCATATTACCACAGATATGGATCATTTGGATGGATCATTGGATGTACACGTGAGCGCAAATCGTCGAGGCTGTTAAGATATTTTGATCTAAAGCCTTGACGAGCTGCAACTTGGTAGAAGTAAATTTTACATTCGGCGGCAAACTCAGACATAATATGCTTATAACCCTTATTACCATAAGTATAAATCTACAATTATTGTGAATTAATTATAACGTCACTACGTAAACATTTTACCCTAATACATTACATTCGTTTCAATTACGATTCTATTGACAGCTCATTTATTAATATCGGTTTATTTTAAGCGCCATTGGTGAAATACATACATAGACTGCGAAAATCACTACCCTTCCTTTTGCCTCTGCCGAAGTCGGGTGAAAAGTAGTACCGAGTCTCACTGTCAAACTTTCAAGAAAGTACCTTAGTACCGTCCAGTCTATAATGTACTTTCGAATATAGGCCACTAAATCATGTTTCTATTTTGAATGCAATTTATAATCCGTTACTTCCTACTGCTCATTCAGTTTCGCGATTGTGAAATGAATGGATGTTTCAAATTTAGCCACGTATGTGTGCCAGCTCATATCTCAGCCGGACAGCGCCGGTTGTTGACAGAGATCAAGACAATTACTCGGTATTACCTGATAATATATTACGCACGCGGCCTCTTCATCATCGCCTGACATATGAACAAGAGTACGATTAGTAGTGTCTGTCGTTGATATATTCAAAATAACGCGAGCTCTGTTAGTGCTACAGCCTAACCAAGAGTCAGGGGCCTTACTACGAACTCGAAGACCAAAATTAGTAAATTGAAACTCATTGCAATCACAACCATACTTAAGAATATATTTGATAAACAACCTTTTGTTTCACTTTAAAAAATACTTTGTTACATACTTTAATTTTTATCTTTTTTGTAACGTGATATTCATAACATAAATTATTTCTTTTAAATTTCGTATATACTCACAAAATCAGTTATTCTAAGAGAGTAAAACTATATGGGTTTATTGAATACTGAGTGGCCCTCAAAATACCATAATTTCGGTATGTTTTTTATTTACTGTATTTTGTATTAATTAATGTAGAAAATAGAAAGTAAACTAGACCTAAAATGGTGTCCGCTCCATCATCCATTTTGTGGCTTTTTAGCCATAGTGAGAAAACAATTAAGGTTAAAAGATTCCACAACTCATGATATGTGTTCCAGAGCTAAAATGTCAAAATTAATTAGATTGAATTAAAATACTTTCGCATGAAACACTGACAGATGTTTAAGAAACTTGCCTCCAGTTCATCCGTGCTGGCGGTTAGGAGATTAGTTGACAATGTCAGATGTAAAGTTTCCCAAAGTTCATCTCAGAACTTGCGACGGGTGCCCTTAAATTGAAACAGTACAACATCTGCACTGGCTATGATAATTATTATGAATCCTTTTGCCATTCCTTTGATGGTGTTTTGTTTGTATAAAACAATTAAGTGTACACATGATATGTGTATTTTCTTTTAAGAATTTTTTTAATTATCCATTTTCATTTATCCATAAAAATAGTTTTACGAACGTGTTTTAAGAGCTTTTTTTACTGATAAACATAACACAAGTTTCACTTACCATAGGGTTAGATCGACGTGTTCATTGTTGTATGTTGATTTTATTGTAATATTTTAACTATTATGTGAGTTATAAAAATAATGAATAAGATTTTTTTAAAATAAAAACAAGCTTTAATACCAAAATATTTGATACCTTAGTCTCTTTATCTCTATCTAGCACCAAACTACTCATCAAGGCGAATCAAACCAGGTCAAACTCGATGGGGTGTGTCGATACATTAACAAGTCCCTATGGCCATCTTTCCCCCTACATCATCAGATGCTCTATGTCAAGACAAGATTGCACTATCATCCGATTTACATACGAAATATCAACGACTGAATACAAAAACGAAAACTAAGTTAGGAGCCTTCCTATTCACATACTGTCATTGTTAGTGCATAGTGGAATGACATGAGCAGCGTGAAGTGAGTACATCTCTAGATAAAACGGGCAAAATATAGGTTTGTCAAAACTGTAATGTATCGATCATGAGGCGTTGCGTAATTTACGTATTTTTGTGAGGCTGTCTCTTGACCTCATAAAAACAGCGCAGTGCAGGGCTGAAATCGTGGGCGAGGGCCCTCGAACGGATCTCCGCTCGCGCCTATCGAAAGTGGGAAAAACAAGCGATCCCACTCCAACCAAGCGGAGGACACTTCACACGTGCTGTGATTTTTTCAATGTTTCCCTCCGATATTTATGATACATTCCGCGCTCCGTAATTGCGTATCGAGTGATCTCTTTGATCTACAAGTTTCGATTTCTTTATGCTTTAAGTGCGGGAAGAGCTAGAGGCGTAAAATTAAGAATTTTGAAGATTTCCTTTACGACTCGTATTATGTCCTATAACTATTATAATATACCAATGAGAATACGATTTAAAATAAATATGTTTTTTTATAACAACTTTAATTACCTATAAGCGTCCATATTAGTCAAAAAAGTCTAAACACGATTTTCGAGTTATCGGCATCTGTATATTAAATCCTGCACGAGTCTAAAAGGTGAAGCTAAACAATCTGATTTAATATAATAGCTCCCCTCACCGATTTCGGTGTCGGTAGCCGATTTCAATGAGATGGTCCAGCTACGCAGGAATTATTTTATAGTGTCCAAGTGTGTGCGCAATACACAAAGACACTCTCTCTTCCTTTTACTCTCATAACCCCCACTGGGTAAACCGACACGACCGGCGAGAGAACAGGCGCAGGACCGACTTTTTACATGCCCATCCGACGCATGGATCATCTTTCTTGTCAGACAATCAGGTGATCAGCTTGCATTGTCCTAACCAAACTTGAAAACAACATTTTTTGTTGTTCTAACGCGGGAATCGAACCCACGAACTCCGGGTCGAGAGCGAAGCTCTGAACCACTAGACCACGGAGGCGATAAATGATTTAATATGTATCACTTGTGAGATAGATAATAATATTATATACATTGTGTATTCATGTGATTGCCAAGTCAAACTAGGTATTTATTTAATACATGAAAGATTTTTAATAATATTTAATGATATAAGATGTTGTTAGACCAACCGACTTACCCCAGCTTGGCATCACATGGATCTCTCAACTTTTTACGGCAAAAGATCTTAGTAGCGAGACTTGGCACTTTTTACAAGTTATGTTTTTGATGGGATATACATTACCATTGTCACCTTTTATGACACCCATAGGAAAGACGGTTGATGGGAAGATTACTATTCTTTCTCCAGCACCTCACGGATACGAGTTTTTGGTTCTACTGAATATTTGAACAGCACAACACAAAAGTGACAACTAGTACATTTTATATCGAATATGATTGATCTAACCTAGCTGTTGATACAATACTGGAGAGATTCGCAGATTCCCTGTTACGTGTCTGGCTCCCCGCCAGCCACAGTACACATTTACGGGCCGATTTTATACGCAAGACACAATTTTAAAGTAGTCTATAAACGTTAAGAGTATCATTAAAGTGTTGTATATCTGTGTTGTCTTTTATTTGGTTATCTAAAAAGTATTAGATGCTCTAATGTGATATTACCATACAAATGCGCCCGCCGAAGGCTGTCTTGTACGCTCAGAGAGTTTACACGTGGAAAAAAGAATGTATTGGACAAATAAAAATAATATTATAATTCATTTTTCGTATTAAATAGTTACCGATTAAAACTCCAGATATTTTATTTAAGATTGACTAAGAAAATGTGAGATTATAGGCAAAGCGGCAACGGCAAACAAATTACTTATAGTATATCGTTCCATTTTTATAAGTTCTTAAATATTATCCTTTGTACTGGCATTAAAATATTTAAATATTAAACACAAAAAGTGACCGCATAGACGGCAGATGGATGCAGTTTGAATTCAAACCCCGTGGTTTTTGTGCACAGTACACTCGATTCATTGGCGCTGTTAAGCACCTGGTAAGTGATTTGGAACTTATACCTGGTCATGCGGCAACTTGCTTGATTGTACGTCCGTTTGTATTTAATTAGTAAAAGCAGATATAGTACATTTATGTAATATACAGGGTGTTAAAAAGCAGTTACTTTAGGATATGATTGTACAACCTTACCTTTCTCATTCTAGAAATGCACTTTTATTTGGTCAAAATAAAACTTTTTCAATTTTTTTTTGTGGCAAAGTGACTGTTCTTTTTACATCCTTTATTAACAATAGTTACAATGATATTTATATAATACAGGATAAAATATAGATACCGAAAGAACACAATATATTTTGCACTTTTAGACAGCGAAAGCCTCATTCGGAAATATAAATTCTATGTACTTTTTAACCCAACATATATTTGCTCGAAAGTTATACGGGGAAAAATGTTCAAAATTCGTAATTGAAAAATGTACGTATAAACAAAAGTTTTTTTACACGAGCCATCCGACACTCGACACTTCTCTTTTAATTTAAATTTTTCTATGACATTTTCACCGTATGACGTTTAACAAAATAATTTTGCGCGTACATTCACTGTCTTATTTTCGGCGTTTCGTTGCGCAGTTTTATGAAACTGTGTTGGTTTTTTCTAAAATATCACCGTAAAAAATATCCTTTTTCCACTTTCGGGGCTACAAAAACTTAATTGGAGGGGGCGAGGTTTTTGACAATTAAATGCAGCAGAAGTCATTGCAACTGTTTTGTGGAGCACACTGCTGATGCCACTAAAAATTTGCGTCAGGCCAAGTGCCAAATTTATAACATTGAACTGCTCCAGCGGGTTTTATACTAATTGGTCGGACCGGCAAGGATTGTTAAAGATAAAATATGCGATGCGGCTGTTTTCGTTAACATTTTGATCGATTGCTTCATTACCGCTAGTCTGATTGAAAGACGAACGAGGTATTGACGGGATCAATATTCAAATGAGTTGTGTAGTTCACTGTGCTACTGCTACTGTGCCGGTCTAATGATCTTTGTTAGAGACTGACTGATTATGGCATTGATCAATCTTTGCGCTGATTCGCTATTCAGTTGATGACTCCTGTGGCTCATTCGCTGTCGGGGCCGAAAGGATAGTAAGTTCGCAGTCCCGCCCAGATTCGATTGTGCCCCATACTTCCCAATAAATTGACGTTTGTTTATTTCGATTGATATGGCCGAGAGTGCAAAAAGTTACTTTTTTCATTAAGTTTAAGTTAGATTTTCATTATTCTGGTTAGTTTCAAAGTAATCCACCAAATAACACACCAAGAGCTGTGGAGATCGAACTGATTTGATTCCTGATTGTGTGGGGGGTAAGGCAGGTAACAAAATGTGGTCAAACTTACAAGCTCATAGACATGTATTAAAATGAGTTTAAATACACGTCTATGATATTTAAATATGAATATAATAAAAACTTGTATAAAAGTAATAAATACATTTTCAATGTCGGCACCAGACGTGGTCTGAAAGCGTTCTAATGTATAATATCAGTAGCCACTAGCTACTATTACAGACAGATCGAATAGTGTCAATAATTAAGTGGATCACCCCAAATTCCCCGGAATATCCGAGTTACTTTGTTAAAATCTATAAATTTTCGGTCAAACGATTTTGATTCGTTTTAATACCGACCACGACAAGTTGTTGCGTACTTTTGGTGAATTCCGCACAAAAGTTAGTAGATTAAAACTGCCAATTAGAGAGCATTTGAAGTCCAAGTTGTTTTAGAATTTCCGTAATTATTCTTCGATGAACAATTAAGCGGAGAATGGGGGATAAATATTCCAGTGTTTTAATATTATGTGAAAACTTTGTATTGAAACATTTTGGATTTATACACCTTATTTATGGTGCTAATTGTGTTTAATTTGTATGGAATACACATTTTAAACGGTTATGATTAGAATCTTAAATGAAAAAAATTATATAATAAAAAAATAAACGAAAAGGTGCTGCGAAACGATGAGCGAAATAATGTGGAATTATAAAAAAAGTATAATTAAACATAATTTAATGCTAATACCATAATATGAATTTTATTAAATATATTAGAGTAATATAATATTACACACTAAAAAATTAAAAGTATAGGCAACATAAGTACTATAATAGAATATTACATAAATACATAATTATTTACAGATAAATGTCAAATCTGATCCAAATTAGAGATTTCTTACGTAAATTAATTAACACTAATGAACATTTACGTAAATTACGGAGCTGTTAATACATTTCTCTATAGTATATCGTAAATTAAGACTTAGTATATTTTTATTAGATTAGTGCACTGCTCCGACAAATAAGAAAGACACATATTCAATAGTTTATAAAAAAACCTATACTAAGTATTTCATCCTTCTTCTTATTAAACTGTATGCATTTAATATGTCGGTGAAAAAAAAAAAAAAAAACAATATCCATAACACCTTTATCGCGCATGAAAACGAACTTAAGTCGACTTTATTTCATAAATATTATACTCCACATTTATCCAATTGTATTTTCTTCATTCGAGTAATTGTAAGCATTGTAACGGTTGAAAAATGGCCGCTTGAAATAAATCTCTTGTATATTGCTGTGCAAAAATATTCGAAAGTATGAAATCACATGCGAAATTCCGTTGCAATCGGTTCAGGAAGCGGGAAGGTCCAATTTAATGGTGGTTGGGCATGACAAATGCCGCATCGCCTCACTTCTTCGCTGATAAATAATATTATATTTTATTAAAAACTAATTAAATTAATAATTGGTTCGTTTTAATGCGGTAAGACTATTTAAATTTATATCACTGATACACTTATTGTCACGCTTCATTTGGTGGTCTCATAATAATAAATAATACACTTATATATTAATAGAAATTGCTGTTCGTTAGTCTCGCTTAAACTCGAGAGCGGCTGAACCGATTCGGCTATGAAATGTTTAAACGGTTAGTATGCTTAACTAAATGGGCACGGGTCGGCTAGTCTTCTTAAATATAGAAATGAAATATATAAAAATGAGTTGCAGTTCGTTAGTCTCGCTAAAACTCGAGGACGGCTGAACCGATTTGGCTATTTTTGGTCTTGAAATATTCGTGGAAGTCAAGGGAAGGTTTAAACAGTTTATATGTTTAATGAAGTGGGTACGGGTCAGCTAGTTGTTATTTAATATGTAAAGCTCAGTTAAAAATTATTGATTTGGAAATAAATATTAATTAATGATTCGTCATTATACTATTAACTAAAACATCCATGTTGCAAATTTCAGCAAAACGGGTAAACATTTTAGAACATTTGGCTTCCACATTGTACAACCTACAATGTTACCCAGAATTCGTGTATCTCATTCAACATCTTAATAAATGTGATTGTCTTAATACATGCTAGTGGTTCTTAAAAACAGTCAAACAGAATCTACTTACTTTTCAAAAGTAAGTAAAAAATACAAGTTCAGTACCAAGAAAATGAAACTCCTATTTTAAAGTAAGGTACCTTCAACTTAGTAGTCATATTGTTTCTGGGAAAAAGATTTAGGATTTCACCCAACAAATTATTCGGTATCGTAAAGAAACAAACTCCAATATACGATTCTTGAGAAGTGCCGACCATTTGCGGATTCAGGTACCTCCGGAGCTTTCGGATGAAAATACTATTCGCCAGCCAAATGCTAATTTTATGGTGGTTGAACAACTGTGCCGAATCTTCTCTGTACGTCCTTTATAATTTAGCTGTGTAAGCGTAATTTAAATGCTACCTACTGGCATACAGAACGTTTATCAGATTAAAGTAAATAGGATGATTTCATTTTTAAGAGAATGTTAAGTCTAATACGTTTGTAAAAATATGATTATAATTTTAACTGAAAAACTCAACTGCAAGATACTAAATAACAGTTTTTAAATCCTTAAGATAACAAAATCGCTTCATAAGCCACGAAACTATCCAAAAAATGTATATAGCCAATATGTTACTGAATGTACTGTTGGTTCTTGGTGGAAATTCATGTTATATAGTCAAACACAAACTACTTGCACTTTTTTCCATTTTTTGTATACAGCCAAATTTTGGTTTATTTTATTGATTTCAGTTAAATTATAATATAATGGTAAAGTGAATGGTGGCAAATATTAATTTTAATGTAAACAATTTCAACGGAAACCTTTCTAATTTTGGAGTATTCGGACAGTAACAAATGACATCCTTATTGCTGATTAATGGTGAAGTGAGCATGCAATCGTTACTTTTCATTACAGCCCCGAAGTGCGGTACGGACTAGCCGGTCAGATTAGAAAAGTTCAGTCCGAAACAAGACCGAGAATCGACTTTAAAAGCATAGTCCGAACATTCGGTTTTAGAAGCGCTTTACCGAATTCGAGGCAAGTTTAAATTGGAATGTATCCCGAAATAAGCCTCCTGTGATTGGGCTGTTAGTTCTTAATTAGTATTAATCGAAAATCCACACGGACAACAGAGGAAGTTAATGCATTGTAATATCAGTTTACCCAATTTAAAACGTAATTCAAACGGTCGCTGGATAACGTTGGGCGGGATTGTTTATATTGAATAAGCCAAGCCCGATCCGCTCCATCATTTACACAGTGCGCTTCTAAAACAGATGTAATAGTTGTTACAAAACTAGTCTATATTTTTGTATATAAAAAACTATGATTTTATAACTTTATAATATTTTTACAACCCAGATTTAGCTAATAAAGTTTTCTGCAATTTGTGCATCCAATAGTTAAGTTAAGTAAGCTGCTCCATTTTGTAGTGCTATGTAATATACAAAATTAATTAAAATAACAACTACCTTATTCCCACTACCATATATTTGTTTAATAATTACAATAGTTTTAATGCAATTGTCAATCATTCTTTCACATAACATAGACAATAATATTTTTATCTTAAAAAGCTGTCTGTAGGAATAAACGATATATTATTATCATATACTTAAAAAATTCAATCTTAAAAATTGTATGAAAGAATTCTAATAAATGGATTTCGACCACAGGTCGAACTCTAGTTTTTAAAAATAAAAATAATATAGTAGACTTAATATTATTGTCTTATTATACAATTGAATGAGTTTATTTATAAAATGAAACATAACGTATAAATAATTTTATTCTTCTTATTGTAATGTAATCAATTTGACCATATTATGTAAATCTAGGTCTGAATAAAAACATAGTGCACAATCAATCTAAGACAGTTTCAGAAATGACTCAGCCCTTAGTTTGTGTCCTGGAAGCTTACTCCGGAACACAATCGAGAATCGAATCAGTTCGACCTCAATGGCTTTCGGTATTTTATTTGGTGGATTACTTTAAAACTATCCAGGATAAAGAAAATCGTTAAATCGTAACTTTCTGTACTCCCGACCATATCAATCAACTAGAAATCGAAATAAACAAACGATTCGGGAGTGCGCGGCACGATCGAATCTGAATCAAAATCGAATCAGTTTGGGGAATAAGGCCCCAGTGCAGGTAAACTTTCTCCTTACTCTCAAACCTGAGAACTCTCCTAAGTGATGCTCGACTCTAGTGAAATCGGAGTGATCAGATAGTGTCTAAAATTCTAAATGAACATAATTATAATTATTGGAGGAGCTATTACGCTCCCCATCGATTTTATACTTGTTACCTTGAATATAGACCATCTCAGGAGCTATTTCATAGTGCCTACGTGTGTGAGTAATACACAAGTACTCCAAACTTAACTCTTTCGCAATACGTGATACGACTGGTGAAAGATCAGGCGCAGAACCTACATTTTACGTGTCCACCCGACACATGGATCAATTAGTCAGGGTTCCCCTTTACATGGTTTTCACTTGATTAGTATCAAGCTAATTTTTCTCGAGTAGCTTAGTTTTGATGAGTCGCCCAAGAATTTTTTGGACGGAACTCTCTATTGTGGTAGCTAACAGAGTTAGCAAGGATAAAAAAAATGCTCAACTTTCGAGCGTAGGACCTGGATAACGTACCACGTAATTTGTAGGACAATTATGTGTGTTGAATTACATTAATAATATTAACTAAGTAATAAAAAAAAAACCAGCCGGTTACTAATAATTTAAGACGACCTCGTTATCGATACAAGTTGGCAAGAGGGAACTCTTAGATCAAACCATAGATTTTGTAGGACAAATATTTTTTCGGATAATTTAGATCATTATCTTGACATTTATCAAAAAAAAAAAAATTTTGGAATCACCAATTCCACAAACTTTATTCTTCCTATCTCTGCTAGCTACCACAGACAAGAGTTCCGTCCAAGAAATTCTTGGGCGACTCATCCAAATGAAGGTACTCACGAAAAATTAGCTTGATACTAATCAAGTGAAAACCATGTATGGGGGAACCCTGACTAAATATTCTTGTGAGACAACCAGCCTACATTGTCCTAACCAGACTTTAGAATCACATTTTTTTTTTCCAACGCGAGGATCTCACTCACGAACCAAGCTTGATCACGGAGTTTACAAACAAATACCTACTAGATGAACACATTATATTATACCGAAAATTAAGTTACGAGAAGGCCACGGAAGTCAAGGCGCCATGGCTTTCCTGGTCTTGTAGACCATGCAATGCCCAGGCTACGTGTTTAACCCGGCGTCATTGTGGCGGAAAAATGTTACACTAACGTTGAGGAGGGTCATTGTGACCCTGTACAATTTTACCTCGTATTAAAAAGAAACACTTATTTATTTAAAAATTCTTTTATTTATTTTAAAAAATGTCTTCACTAGATAGACTTTGGCAAAGAAACAATCAATAAAATCAACTTAAACTATGTGTATTTCACATCTTCTTAAACACTTCTAATTAAGTGAAAAAAACATAACTACTATAATAAATACTAAAATAAAACCTTTCTTTTATTAAAAATCTACTTAAATCTAGTCTACAATAAGAGATCTTTGAATTAGACATAACAAAAATATAGGAACTTGTTTTCTTTAGTCTTTTTTGTTGAGGGTTTCACTGTAATTTTTGCAATAAGAAATCAAGTGTTCAGTGCATATAAACTTGAGACATGTGTTACATGTGTGACTTGTCTTCCTATCCTGTTTGTAGGGACAATCTTGGCATCTTCTTCGAACACCGATGAGTTTTCTAGGAGGTTCTTCAGAAGTTTCTCCAGTGAATTCCTTCATTCTTTTCCGCATTTCACGAGGCAGATTCGATGAATCTTTTCGACAAGAAATGTGCTCATTTACTAGTGCTATGCCCAAATTCTTCAAAAAACGACGACGTTTTATATTTGATCCATTGTTGGTATTTCGTATAATACCAGCATTTACTCCAGCCATATTGACCATGGCATTAAAAAATGTTAACGGCCATTTCTTCGAATTACTTTCCCACAATAAAAAGAACCTTGTACCTGTTCATCTGATGAAATGTCACTCTCCGATTCAATCATATCCGGAGGATTAAATTGGCAGCGTAACCGTTCTAATGGAATGTCATCTTCGCTATCACTCGCTTCTTGTTCGGTATCACTTCCTTCACTACACACACTAACATGGTCTTCGCTTTCACAATCAGATGCACTAAGCTCATTTTCATCGCTATCTGAAGATTCTTCAAGTATTGATGGGATTCGACGGCGCTCCCTCTCCTCCAAGTCCATCTTATATATTTATCTAAAAAAAGAAAGCGTAATTAGGTGAAAAAACGTAATAAATTGAAAACAATTTACGGCACAAAGACGTAACGTCGCCGTTGAGCTGGGTCATAATTACCCGGTCGTGACTTCACACACGTGTAGCTCCTTGCGCAGGCGCCGGCCGACTGAAGAGACGCGCACGACGGAGGGGGGTGATCCTTAATGGCAGCTACTGAGACACACGGCAAAGCACGGCAATAATTTCGAAAAATATTGCAGAAATAAAACGTGCAGGGTCATATTGACCCTGCCTCAATGACGCCGGGTTAAGGGAAGAAACTCAGTCTTCGACCACACCAAGACATGGCGCCGTTGTAAGGATATTTAAAATTATGAAATATATATATTATATCCCAACTGCACTTCGAAGAACCAGGTTCACTATTACAGCAATTCGTAAACCGCATTTAGCAATAGAGAAATTCTACACAAAGGTAAATTTTTTCTCCCTGCAAAGCGGTAGGTTCTATTGGTTCAGCTAATACAAAACAGGGCGCTGTTGGATATAGCTTTAACACGTTTGGGCGCCCCCGGCCATGACACTTTTTGAAACTTTTTTTTTAACTTTTATTTTACTCGCATTTTACTTTTGTTTTATTTTTGTTTTGCTGTAACGTTTCATCATCAATATAGAAGTTTATAAGTGTTAAATATTGTATAATATGCGAGTCTCCTGCTAATATGTATAGATTAAGTTGCATTGTAAAAAATATATACTTTTAAAAAAAGATCTATTTTCCATCTTTTTGCTAAAAGATGGCCCCGAGAGAATTTCTTACGCCGGTTCTTCTCGGCGGGTTAGGGTTGAACCGGTGGTAGCTTGTTTTTCTTGTTGACGTTCCGAAAATAGCTTGTTAAGTTTCATTTGGAAATAAAACGTTTTTTATTTTAAATTTATTATTTTAATGTATTTTGGGCTACACAGATTTTCAAACAAATTTGTTTAAAAAAACATTATCAGGGGACACACTTTGAACACACTCGAGCTATGTAAGGTATATAATTATACTTTTTATCCCGATGTATAATAATTATATTTACATAACATAGACATTCAATATGGCCGACTAGTCGTGTGGTTTATTATGTTAAACATAACCCAACTACTTTTAATCAAAATAATGCATCAACCACTGACCGGAAATTATGTAAAATAAGCCTAAAAACACGGCGGTAAATCAGCATATTCATTTTAAAGGGAGCTCTCCCCATCCATTAGTAGACCGCAAATCTCGACTTGATGCTCCTTGCATGTTGAGATAGCCGAGACGTTTTATTAAATATTGAAATAACGCGGTGAAAAATTGAGAAAAATGCTTTCTGTTTACGTTGGCGCTGTTTAATCATCAACATTCTATATTTATTGATATACTCATATTTATAAACTTCAATTATTATTATTATGTGAATTGTGATATACAAGATGTTTTTTGTCGGTTATCTACAAAATAACTAACTCTATTTTTAAGTTTTTTTAACATTTAAAATTATTATTTATCTGAACAATAATGATAATATGGAGAATATTTACAGTACCAAGCATTGAGTATAATGAGCTCGCGAGTCATTTGGGGCTCTTATCATTTTTATGTACGTTTTTATGTATCTACAAGATTTACGTCACTGTTCACAGATACACATATTCAAACTTACCTCCTTACTGATAAAAATATTTACACATAATATAAGCTATATACAGCCTGACTGGTGAGACATGTGCAATACTTACGGGGACTATCTCGGTACTCGATTCCCATTATAAATATGTAATAAAATTAGGTAGTTACTTTATTTTTTACCAAATGTTCCTTTAAATAAATGAATCATGGATACTATGAAAATTACACGGCTAGGCAAGTAGGCATACCTATGCAGCCTGCGCGGCACGGCGCGGCGGCGTGCGACATCCACGTAGGCAGTACAGGCGCGTACTCATGCACGGTGTCCATGCGTTGGGTAAATAATTATTAAAGTTTAAGCTGCATTTACTCAGTGATTAATTGATATTTTTTTTTATCTCATATAATAGCCAAATATCACGTCCTAAAGTATTGCTCGTGTCTCACCAGTAACACTGTATAAGCTGTTACCCAAACATATTTCTGCGATATTTTGTATAAAAGATAATGAATACGAACGCATCCTGGATCTAGAGCGTGATCGCGCGCGCGATCTATGCGTAGTGCGTACACTCGCAAGCAAAAAACGTGAAAACATCATCACCACACAAGCAATAATGTTAACACGACCGTGCAAAGCCCCACACCATCATGCAGGTTGCAAAACTCGACGCGCGTTTCGCTCCGACCCCGGAGCATCCTCAGGATGTTGACTCTGCGAATAATGTTCGTTATTGATTGATTCTAACTACTTTTTTTCTTTTATTTCAGAAAGCCTTCGAGACTATTTTAACAAATTCGGCGAAATCACTGAAGTTATGGTTATGAAAGATCCAACAACGAGGCGGTCGAGGTATGTTGTTTCAAAGTTTTCATTTAGAAAAACGTATTTTAGTACATTATTAGAATTATCATAAACACTAAACTAACTAAAACAATTCATAAATAACATATTATATAATTCAGGAGGACACATTTCACATTTTGTGATGTGTCGTTCGAATGTGTCGTTTTGCTTTTCGAAGTTGGCGTATTCCATTTTAATGCTTGAATCTATAAAGATTATATTTTTTTTATTCATAAAGATTAAAAGATATAGGTAATCACTACATAGTATAAAACAAAGTTAAATAATATAGTGTATAAAGATTATATCTTCTTATATATAAAAATGAATCGCTGTTCGTCAGTCTTGCTAAATCTCGAAAACGGCTAAACTGATTTGGCTATTTTTGGTCTTGAAATATTTGTGGAAGTCCAGGTAATGTTTAAACGGTTTTTTTTTATTTTTTTATTTTTTTATGTTCAACGAAGTGGGCACGGGTTAGCAATTTATTCATATAAACCTAGAAGAAGTATTTTACGCGATGCAAAGATAAAATTAAGATGGTATATAATGTTTTATCTCATAGGACAGGTGTACATTTTCATTTTCTTATGGGGTCACATTACTTACTAATTACGATTAAAATACTATGTCATTAAGAAAATGTATGGTATACAAATAAAAAGATTATGTTAGTCAAATGGATAATTATAGTAACTAATTATTTAGATAATACCAAAACGTACAAACTCAGTTCAAAGGCCTGAAAATATAATTAAAGTTACCAAATTTGCGCTAAAATTATTTGGGTATTTGGTAGATTTATTCCTGCATAATTGCTTCAACATTTGCGGTTACCTTTAAATTTAAGCAGTTGTTTCAAATTTAGAAACATAACAATAGAGACCGAAATTATTTCAACTGAATCAAGCATTCGGTTGGGCTGAATGAGAATTCGTTATCCACTTTACAGGTTGCTCAACCAAATTCCTTTAATGGCTCTCGCTTTGAACATTGTCCGAATGTTCGAGCATACTGTTTCAATTTATTGTCATACTAATATTCATAGATACGTCCTTCGCATAAAAATCATTAAATGCAAAAGAGCCAAGTCTTTCCTACAAATTTTGAGATTTCATTCGTGACGAAGCTTCGACTCAAACCTAAAATAACATACGAATTTTATTAATCTTGATCCGTAGGTACTGTTTAAATTGATTGTCATACTAATATTCATAGTTACGTCCTTTGCTTTCTTAATGAAGAAATTATATGAAGAAGAACCAAGTCTTACCATCAAGTTTTGATATTGCATTCGTGCAGAAGCTACCTAGACATTTATATGAAATTGAACTTTAACTAATGTTGCTAATAATTGAAGACATGACTGGATGAATGGTGATATGTAGCAAAACTCTGATTTCGAGAAAATTGAGTTCAAACTGTCACTTAAACGTTTTAGAATCCGTCGTAAAGTATTAAGTACATTAATCTAAAGATCTGTCTCTAGAATCAATGTACTTAATACATTACTAGATGTCCTAAATTGTTTAATTGACAGTTTAAACTTAATTTTCTACATAAAATTTTTTTGCGACATCACCTTCATCCATTTAATTCTTCAATTGTTTGGTGAAAACATTACAGCTAGCTATAATACAATCAAAAAGGGGAGGATGCATGATGCATGCGAAATTATTCGAATAAACATGGTGCGGGCGCTTAAGACTTGGCGATGACGCAGCCGTGCCCTTAGATATACAGGGTGTAAAAAGAGCAGTCACTATAACTTCGTGGGGTAATAACCAGGCAAGAGATATATCCACTGGTATTAGTCATTTGCTTTTAGTCCACTGTTTTAAAAATTAAAAAAAATTCAATTATCAATGTACAACGTGCAGAACACAGCGATCAGCTGATTACGCTGAGAGGTCAATAGCACGCGTAAGACGTTCATTACGTACTAGGGCAAAAATTATAAAATTTAAGAATTGAATGCCGAACGTTGTTCCAGACAGTTCAGCCTTGCGACTAAAATAATAAATTGCAAAAAAAATTTTTTTTTTTCAAAAAATAAATAATGAAAAAAATTCATTTCTAGAATCAGTCAAGGTCCTTTAATCCTATCTCAAAGTTATAGTGACTGCTCTTTTTACACCCTGTATATTATGTCTGAGTGCAAGGCTGCGCCATCGCCAAGTAGGTACTATTATCTAATCGTCACAGCTTCAACGTAGAATCGCTAAACAGTATCATTTACGGATATGTACCTAATATTCAACTATATTAGACTCAGATCTAAATCTATCGCACCTCTAGCAATACCTGATACTACTTGATATAGTAAATAAAAGCTCACTTCTACAGCAAACTGAATTTATTTCTATCAGAACCCGTAATCACTGTCTAGTAATCAAGCTTGTACAAACGTAAAGTCCCGAGACAAGAAATAAGTTGTCAAAGTGTCGAGTGAAGTTGTTCCTTAACGTCTCTTAGGTAAATCGACGGCTCCAACTCAATATGGCCGACTGAAATAATATCGCCGATATTGGACTGGCTCAGCTGGTCGGGGTCTAACCGACCACATTACGTAGTCGAATGTAACATCGTCTTTTGTTTATGCTTATTCAGCTATTATTTAACTATTAGCCTCTAATTAAACCCGCTGGCGTCCGAAACTATGTGCTTTTGAAGTACAAATAATATTTATGTTTCGAGTATGTATATTTTACGGTTCCATACACCTAATGAAGGTAAATCTAAGTAATGACTTTAAGTTATTTTTAGCATCTGTACAATTATATGACGTATCGGCAATAATATAAGACTAAGAGCTGGTACACATTAGGCGCTTATTGACGTGCTTTGCTGATGCGCGTTTTTGGATATAGAAAAAGCGCGCGCTTGAGTATGTACAGAGTACACTGTCTGTACAGACCTCCAGGGGCCTTACCTCTTATAGCAGTATAACTTTAACATTACTTTTAGATTTCGAGCAAATCAAAAATATATTTTTTAAATTAATAAAAAAAAGATTATTTAAATAGAGAACATATTTGTTTGCACGAAATTCAAAAAAACGATTAACGATTATTTAAATAGAGAACATATTTGTTTGCACGAAATAAAAAAAAAAAATGGTTCTCAAAACGCGCGTCGACAAAGCGCGCCTTTGTAAGCGCCTAATGTGTATCCGCTTTAATAGCCGAATAAGTATCATAATATATATAATAATATAGTAATCATATATTGTCATAGTCACTGCTTGGCTTAGGACGGCATGTAACTTCATTCAAGTATCACCGATATGGACTCAATTGATCAAATATTTCCAGCCGTAAAAGGTTACCGGGATTACCGAGTTCGCCAACTTATCCCGGTGTCATAATTTATGTAAGTGCGGACAATGATATTTCTCTGTTGCTGGGAAATATTTTTTCAGAAACAATAAAGGTATAAAGGTTCGGTGTTAAATCTTTCAATGCGATGTTGGGAAAGTTTTTTAGGTCGACACCTTATCGTAACAGTAAATCAGGTGGACATAAGAGATGTAGCGCCCTGGAAGAGATAACAATTTAGAAGTTACCGTAAACAAAGATATTAGGGCTTCTTATTTATTATGACATCCGTGATATTGGCTTTGGTTATCTACCTGAGTTCTTGCAAGTTTCTTTGATATTCGTGGATATGCAAGCAAATAATATAATGATTACTGACTTGACAAACGTTTTTTTGCTAGAAGGCTAAAAAGAAAAATAGGTAGGCCCACTCTTAACTCTTTAAAAATAGTTGACGACCCATTATCAGATCTACAAAAAATATATGCATATCTACTAAAACTTTCATATGAAACGGTTGAGCTGTTTCGGATGAGTTTAGGATATAATAATTTTAAATATTATTAGAATAATTTTATCGTAATGAAAATGTTTTAAGTATCAATACATACATACCCTTCCCACAGTATCCTCTAGGCCGGCTAGTCACCGGAACTTCGGTTGAGGATGTAGACTACAGCCCCCCAAATGTAAACAAAACACAAAATTTAGTTGCTACAACCCTTAACGTACGCACCCTTATGTCCGATTCAAGAATAATAGAACTCGATTATGCTTTACAAAAAATAAAATGGGATATCATGGGTATCTGTGAAACAAGAAGAAAGAAAGAAGAAATATTAGAATATCCCGGATATATCCTATACCATACAGAGAGTACACATGGCCAATATGGAGTTGGATTTTTGGTCAAGAAATATTTGAAAAATAATATTATTTCTTTTAGAAGTTTTTCTAACAGAGTAGCGTCTTTAGAGTTGATGACAGCACATGAAAATTCTTTGTCCTTTATACAATGTTATGCACCTACCGAAAAATGTAGAGATGAAGAATTAGATGAATTTTACAAAACAATTGAAACTGCGATGGAAGACACAAAAACCAATATAATTCTAATGGGTGACTTTAATGCACAAATTGGGGAGTCACAACAAGGCGAAGAATTTGTTTTTGGAAGATATTCGTACGGCAAAAGATCGAGACACGGACAAAGATTAGTAGAGTTTGCTCTGGAAAAGAACCTGAAATTTACAAATAGCCTGTTTAAAATAAGACAAAGTAGGAAATGGACGTGGTGCTCACCAAACTGCTTAAATTATAATGAAATAGACTATATACTTACTTCACATAATTTAAAAATAAAAAAATTTGATAATATCCAAAATATTAATTTTAATACAGACCATAGAATGATTCGATGTAAAATAGACACTGAAATTAAAATCAAGAGAAAATACACTAATCAAACAACAAACACCAACAGGAACTTACCAACTATGTCGAGAGAAAGTGGGATTCTATGGGAAGAAAAGCTTACCTCTGCTGTAGAAAAATCACCTGAAATTCAGAGCCAATACGATAACTTTGAAAAAGAAATTACAAGTCTGTTCCCATATGTACCTAGAACCAATAAAACTAAAATGCACGAATATGAAAACCATATCACTATATTACTCGAAGAAAGAAGAAAACTATATAGTGAAAAACGAACGAAGGCAATCAAAAATAAAATTTCAGAATTAAGTAAAAAGATAAACAAAAACATTCTAGAAAATACAAAAACTCGAAGGAGACAAATTATGGAAAAACATATACAAAAAACAGGAGCTGTAAAAAAGGCATATAAAGAGCTGAATGCATCATCGAAATGGACACCAAATATATCAAACCAAACAGGGAGAAAAATAACAAAACGACAAGATATTATAAGAGAGGCTACCGAATTCTATCGACAACTCTATTCTACAGAATGTAACATGACATCTAGAGATTATTTTTCGGAGGAGACAAAAGTACCTTCCATTTTGCTAGCAGAGATAGAACATGCCATTAAAACACAAAAAAATGGTAAATCACCCGGCGAAGACAAAATAACAAATGAATTATTAAAATCGCTAGCCGAACATCTACAGAGACCTTTGCAGTCAATATTCAACAATATCTTGGAAAAAAGAACAACTCCGAACCAATGGTCAAGATCTACAATGACTTTACTTCATAAAAAGGGAGATAGAAGTAACCTGAACAATTACAGGCCAATCAGTCTGTTGAGTAACGTTTACAAAGTTTTTTCCAAAATTATACTAAATAGGCTTACAATGACTCTAGATGAGAACCAACCACGTGAACAAGCTGGGTTTAGGAAAAACTACTCCACAATAGACCATATTCACGTGGTGACTCAATTAATAGAAAAAAGCAACGAGTTTGGAAGGACTCTATACATATGCTTTATAGATTTTACAAAAGCTTTTGACTCGCTAGAACACAATGCTATATGGAAAGCCCTAAAAAACCAAAAAGTAGATCAAGAGTACCTTGAAGTCTTACACAGCATATACTCAAAAATGTCATCTAAAATAAGATTGGAAAGAACAGGACCAGACTTCCCTATAAGCAAAGGAGTTAGACAAGGGGATCCCCTCTCACCAAAAATATTCTCAGCAGTCCTGGAGTTGGTGTTTAGGAATATAAACTGGACAAACCAAGGAATAAAAATAGATGGAGAATATCTAAGCCATCTACGGTTCGCTGATGATATAGCAATATTTGCAGAGGATAGTGCACAACTAGAAAATATGATAAAAGACCTAGAGAGGGAGAGTAAAAATGTAGGCTTATCATTGAATAGTTCTAAAACAAAAATAATCACTAATGGTAGAGAACAGTCTATTAAAGTTAATGAAGAAAATATAGAATACGTCAAGGAGTATATTTATTTAGGACAGTCGATTTCATTCGAAGATCAGACAGAAAAAGAAATAAACAGACGAATTGCAATATCTTGGAAAAAATTCTGGAATTTAAAAGAAGTCATGAAAAACAGAGAGGTAAGTATAGACATTAAACGTAAACTCTTCGACATTGTCATTTTACCATGCTTAACTTATGGTTGCCAAACATGGTCCCTGCGGAAGAAAGATGAAAAAAAGTTAGCTGTCCATCAACGCAAAATGGAAAGGAGCATGCTGAGCATTAAAATATCAGATAAAATTAAGAACGAATTTATAAGGAAAAGAACAAAAGTAACAGACCTACTTGAAAAAATACGAACGCTGAAGTGGCAATGGGCAGGACATGTCATTAGAATGGAAAATGAGAGATGGACATATAAAATAACAGAATGGCAACCAAGGGAAGGACAAAGAAAAAGAGGAAGGCCTAGAAAACGGTGGGAGGATATATTCAAAGAAAGGTGCGCAGACTGGAGGAGGAAAGCAAGAGACAGAAATACCTGGAGGAAACTGGGGGAGGCCTACGCCAAAGAGGCGACTTCCACATTAAAATATATCAATAATATATAAAATTTTAATCTTAAATAATAATACAAATTATAAAATAAATAATATAGATGTTAATAATAATAAAACTAATAATAAAAATGTTAAATTTGTGTTTCAAATATTAATAATTGTAATTTAAAACTGTTATATAATATGTATTGTATTGTGGTAGAATAAAGGCTATTTTTATTTTATTTTATTTACATACATAGTATAAAACAAAGTCGCTTTCGTTGTATGTCTGTCCGTATGTATGCTTAGATCTTTAAAACTACGCAACGGATTTTGATGCGGTTTTTTTTAATAGATAGAGTGATTCTTAAGGAAGGTTTGTATGTATAATAAATGCATAATATAGTAGAGAAACACTAATAAATTGAAAGGTTTCTAATGTGATGTCGTAAATAAGCACGTTTTTTTGCGCTTATAATCAAACGCTGGCTGAACCCTACGAGATAGACCAAAATAATGTATTACAGTATTGTTCACCTTAAAAAGTTCAACAAAAAAGTCCGCGATAGTATATGTCTATCTCTTAGGGATAACCCACCATAACCATTTTTATCCTTTACTAAAAAATGGTTATTAATTTTTAAGCAATACAGCATTAATCCTTATCCAATTAAGTACCTTAAATAAATTGTGCATTTATTATAGATCAATATGCTTTTTACAGCATGTAATTTAAGCGAATATTACTGAAGATATTACAAATTTAAAATGCAGGGTCGTAGTTGTTTGCGCCGCGGCGGTACCGACCCGCGGCCGGGCGGGTTCGGGCGGCGCGTGCCTAACTTTTAACGTTGCAGGACTAGACTTGAGCGTTGAGTGTTTTTCACATGGCCAATAAAATTATATGTCGCGCTGTCAAGAGTAACGTCTAAGCAAAACATGTTTGTATTGGCTAATGACAAAAAAGCTGTGAACGTTGTGTATAAGGACATTCTGTAGTAGGTATATTTTGCATTGTACCCGTGCGAAGCCGGGGCGGGTCGCTAGTGTTACATAAAAATAAGTGACGAAACGAATTATTTTCAACTGAATCCTTCCAAGAAAATTTACTTTCTAAACTCGAATACGCATATCTTCTATCAATTTAATCAATATTTTCTATCAATTTAATTCAATCATCACTTCTCATCTTCGATCAATACACTAGATAACGTGTCCTATGGGACATTATATTCAATAACAAGGCTCAAATCTCGACGTATAGTATATGCCAATAGATCTAAAACATTTTAAAGTTTATTAAGTGATTTGAAGTCGCTAATTATGTCACTTCAAATCTATACAAATCTAAATTTAAAGACACATTTCGGCATTGTGTTGCCGTTGCTAGTGTTCCAAGCAAACTAAATGAAATAACAGCTCACCTTTCAAATGCGATGATATTCGCTGAGACGGATTTAATGTTTTCACAAAATATAGGTACATATTGTATGGTGGCACATAATTTAAAGATACTTTACCTGTTTATATCGCACGATCGGATTAACTCCCTTCGGGTAATGTCCATTAATTAAAATATAGTAAGAAAGTTTTCCGAATATCGAAAAGCCACGCACGCGAGGTGGCAAACTTTCCGTTTACTTTTGTACTTTTCCACTACAACTTATATGAAAGTAAATCAATATCCAAAGTCAATGAATCAAGAGTAATATATTCGGGTACATAATAAATGTGCGCTACCTGAAGGCAATATCTGAAAAATTTGCCTTCTCGATATTGCTTACAACGGAGTTCCTTTCTCCCCAAAATTTAATGCGTCGCTTGCATTTTTATAAAAAGAAGTAAAATAATTCGCGGCCAGGGGCCGTATTATGATCTTTTACAATACCAGCCTGGTTCCAGGCAATTATTTGTTTTGTTAATGATTGCACACCTTGGGAATAAGGCGGCCAACCATAATGGCGGCATAATAAATAAAATATTTATTTACTATATGGATCCTAACTTGTATAATATTAATATGTATAGATTATGTAAGTTACATTGTAAAAAATATATACTCTTAAAAAAGATCAATTTTCCATCTTTTTGCTAAAAGATGGCCCCGTCCGAGTTTCTTACGCCGGTTAGGGTTGAACCGGTGGTAGCTTGTTTTTCTTGTTGACTTTCCGAAAATAGCTTGTTAAGTTTGATTTGAAAATAAAACGTTTTTTATTTTTGTTTTTATTTTATTTTATTCTATTGAATACTAATAATACGGTCTTAAACTGCCTTGTTCTTTGCAAACTGAATGGATCCACCCTAGTTTGGCTGTCTGAAAATAACATTCGGAAGCAAGTCAAGTGTCACGTGTCCGCTGACTAGCTTTCATCATGCAGTTATGTGATCATGTGATCGTAATACGAAAATTCCAGGCAGCCATGTTGTATGGCGTAAACTGCCTGGAATTAAGAGCTTGTAATAGGCCCCCTGTACTCTATTTCTTGTTTCGATGGTCGGACCTCGACGCATTTACCTTTGAATTTAGTTTTAATAAATTTTCCTTGTAGTCTCGAGGCGAATTAGTTTGATTTTGATTGCTTTACTGAAAATTACTTTCCTAATTAATTTGAACGTTTTGTAACACCGTTTCCTCGGGAAATTTGTGCAAAAACAATGTAATGCCCGATTTCATAGGCGCTAAGTATTTAGACGTGACTCTGTGTAAATTATTTTGCCGTAAAAACCCTTTATCATAATTTTATGGACCAAGTTTGTTAACTTAAGACACCCGATTCCTGTTTGAATATTGTAAATGTTTTTAATAATGCAATTTAAATTTCATTTACATTATTTCTTCGGCTAAGTGTTTTGAAATCTTTATCAATTATAAGATTGTGTTTTCATTCTATAAATTTGTGTAATGGAAAAATAAAGTCTTTTTTTAAACAAAATATTGTTATATAGAATTCTCTCTTGGTCATATAATATGATAATGGGTCAAAAATGTTTAAGGTACTAAATAGAAATCATCTAAAATATGACATTGTAATGCAATTCAATGTTTTTATTTTAGTACGTCACATCGACGTATGCTTGAGGTTTTAATTTAAAATATGAGTGGGAGAAAGATTTCTATTAGGTCTGTTATATTAATGATATAATCTTATATATATCAAAATTAATTGCTATTCGTTAGTATCGCTAAAACTCGAGAACGGCTTAACCGATTCGGCTATTTTTGGTCTTGAAATTTTCGTGGAAGTCCAGGGAAGGTTTAAACGGTTTGTATGCTCAACGAAGTGGGTACGGGTCAGCTAGTAATATATAATAATATTATCTATGGACGCTTCACACCACGTCAATCTGGCCCTGTGCTAAGTATCCGAAGAACTTGTGTTACATACCAGACAACCGAAATATATATTTAATACTTTTATACTATACACATATTTAATATTTTTATTAGGTATATTAACACACAAATTTAATACACATCCATGACCCAGGAAGAATGAAAACTTTTTTTTGTTCCCTCGGCGGGATTCGAACTCGCAACCTCTCGGTCGTGAACCACTGCGCTGCGGAGTTCGTCATACATAAATAATGAAATAAACAATTAGTATAAAAATGGCTGATTCAACGATGGACCAGCATAAAAACAGTTGAATAGCGCATCAGAAATCAATAGCACCCTAAAAACCGTACTCGCTGAAATTACTTGCGGATGTTATATGATATTAATGTAACTTCAGGGCCCTGATATACGCCCGCTTGAATGGCAGTTTATATCATCGCAGCGGCTTACGGCGGCTTACAGCGCGCGTCTCCATTCACGCTCATTTTATTCGTTTCGCTTTCCACTAAAAATCTAAAATCAATAAAGGATCACGGTATAAATGCAAAGATTACCAGCATCGCTTTTACGTAGCATGAAAAATGTACGCGCCATTACATGGGGCCGAAATAAAAACGCGAATCACTATGACTCTAAGTAGAATCATAAAAGGAGGATCCTTCTCGGAATCGCTTCGGCAAACACCTACAGACGCGGAGTGGTGTTAAATAAGAGGGATTCGGTACCCCCCGCCCACCCCGCCGTCGCGTCTTAATAGATGGGCGACGTACAGTCTAATTCACACTCAAGTGTGCATCCAACGGGTTAAACCGAATGGATCGGGGTATTTTAAATATGCTTTGAATTTTTCTTTTCATATTTTTCTGGAAGACTGATGCAGATGTTATTGATTATTTTAGCTTCAAATTAAACTGAATACTATAAAAAATTTCTCAGGCCTTACTTTAGAGTTTATTTACCACTCTACTTGTTTCGACTATTAATTTTAATATCACAAAGGTTGAGTAAAATTGTACTGTAAATTAAGTGGGGATTTCCCAGTGGAAAAACCGTTTCCTATAGCAAATGGTTTGGTCTGATCTATTTATAGATTACCGCCCACTTGTCAAGTCCAAGTGAAGTTGTAATTAAATCTATAAATACACGAGACAAGTTCCTTCATTTAAAGATGAGTAGAAATTAAACTCAAACATGTAATGGTGGGACGTGGGGACCACCACAGAAGTAGATAAAGTGCGCCGAACATCTAGTTGAAGTCATTAAATCAAATACAAATCAAGAGCAAATACAATTTCACAGTTATAAACGATTCCTATTATAAACTATTATTATAGAAAAACATTAAGAACGTAGCTTTACTGATTTCTATTTATATTTTAAATTCACCCTGGAGAATTACTTTTTTCCTTTCACTACTTTTGATCCACACAATTAAATGAATTGCCAGCATACCTAGAAAGGCTACAAAGCAGTAGTAAGAATGTCAATACCGTTTCTAACCACCCTCTGACAATAATTAAAGTTTCAAGAGTTAGGAGCTAGGAATAATTGGTGATTAATATAAAATTTACATTCGATGAAAAGTTATGAAATTTTGTAGGAGCTCGTCGGTAGTTCGATAATCGGTCGGGAGTGTGCGATGCATAATCAAGTAGTCGCGCGGGGTGGGGGTAGTCGTAAAACTATTATGGCTACGTTCTCTAGAGCACTACACCGGCTTCATTAATCGGGCAACGTATGATGCTATCGGAGTATCCGCTATTATGGGACACCTCGCAGCGTAATGTGCTCTATGTTTATCAAGTTAGAGTTTAATTTGTAATGAATGTTCAGCAATAATGGGACACCGAAAAAGATTTTGCTGTGACACTCTTACCACATACAAACCTGTTCTAATGACGAATCGGTTACAAGCCGCCGCTTTTTATTAATACGTGACATTTGAGAGCAGTTTTGAGATTTGTGCGCAGTTCTGTAGAGGAAGGTGTGTAAATTAACTTTTGAATACTATCTCTTGTACAGTTAATGAAAAAAAAAAACAAAACACCCTTCCTCAAATTATCTCTCACGTACCCTAATATAGTTATTTAATTTTTCTCTCTAATCAAAGAACCTTAATAAAGTTCAAACTTGAAATTATATCAATTTTATAGTAGGTTAATTTCGACATCAGGGCGACCTCTTGTAATAATTATATTGCTATACAACATGTTTTCTGGAAAACACTCCTTGTTGTCTCGTTTCTGGAAAATCAAGTAGCTAATTAGTAACCATATAATGTTCATCGAAAATTTTCATTGGTACTGTATCTGTTTTTAAAATTACATTGAAATATTTGCTCTTTGAATTCAGAGATCAAGTATACGATAGATTTTAATTGGCTCGATAAGAGACTTTAAAATTGTTGCGGTTTGTTTGGTATTTCGTTATAATATAAAATTAATTTAAGGCGGTGCTCACACTTACAACGTGTATCCGCGCGACGCATTTTCTGAAAAACAAGCTGTCATTCGCGTACATAGATCATAAAACGAGAAAACAAGATTAAGTTTAATCCACGCTACAAATTACCTGACACAGTAGGTATATCCATTTAATTTGCGTATATTAGTTTGTCGTAAAACAATAAAAACATGTCTATCACAAACGTGTGATTTATTAAAACAATATTATATAGTCTACTAGCGTTAAGTTTAAAGTAAGATATCGAATAACAAAATAAAGAAATATCGTTAAAACTGTAACATTAAAACAAAGTCATCCATTTTGATATTTGCACTGATGACTCACTTAAGCTTAGCGCCTAAAACAAAAGATCCTAACATAGTTATCTAATCCTTGGCCAGAAGTCAGATTCTAAATATACCCTTAAATAATTATCAGTTTATGGTGTTGAAATATATTATAATCAGGATACAGAAGCACAGAAATATAAAATAATTTAGACGAAATATGTAGCACAAAAAGTATTTATTTAACAAAGCCGAGGGTCAAAATTAAAAGACGTGGTTTTATTATTACTTCAGCCTGTTTTATTTATATGAAGATTATGTTCTCTCTTATAATATACTTTATGATTTTTGTTTAAATGTAAATTCAAAATACATTTACTTTTCTTACTCCTAATATTTTAATGAGCTTTCCTTTAGTCAAAGGTTGTATTAAAATCTAGTTACTTAAATTATAATTTAATTAATTAACTTTTATACCGGCTACGAATACGAACGATGTTTTACCGTTTATGGTAACTTGAAGATCCACAAAATAAAAACTATTTTCAAAACCTATTTAAACATTTACGAATAAAGTTTATAAAAACTAACGTATTGGCAGCTTTGTGCAACAGATTATGTTTATGTAACAAGAATGGCTGATCGCACCTAAGGTGAACGCAGATCGTGCCTAGAAGCACGCACTGCAGTAATTCTCGTGTTGTAATTCATTAGAATACGAAGGAATATGCACCCTCGCACACTTAGCTGTACGCAGTAGCTGCATTGCCGCGTCTGCGGCACGGCGCGCGTGCGATAAGTCTAAGTCTGCGTTTACCTTTATAGCCTGTTTTGGATATTGAATTGACTACCAGATCTTGTTGCATCAGTGGATCATGTGGCTAAATTTATCGTTAGTTTACTCACATCAATCGCATATATACGTAGTGATTTTTTCGAAAGCTAAATAATAAATAATTTAAACCTTCCAATCTTTAGAGTAAGTAGTTAATTTCTTAAGCTCTTTATAAATTACTAGATGTTGCTCACGATTCACGACATCGTGCGTGTTAAAGGCGTGTACCATAGATTTGGATGTGTACCTGCACTAAACATCAAAATCCGACTACTAGTTTCGAAACCAAGTACATAAATTTAACAAAACCAAGCGAACAAACAAATTTTTAAGCATAATATATTTGTTAAGTATTAATTGAATGTCTAATGTTTATTATATAACGTTTACATGTGAACCTCCCTATATGTTTAAAAATGTGTTCAAAATACAGGAAAAACTATACCTACAGTATCTAAAATTAATTAATTAGTATAATTTAATTTAATATTGTAAGACTAAAGTGGTCGCTAATGACCATTTATGATTGAGCAACCTAACTAAATAAAATAAAAAAAACTTTACCCTTTATAATATTAGTATAGCTACAACCTTAACGACCAAACGGGTATATAGTTAAAAACCTAAATAATATTCGGCCGTAAGATTTCTTAATCTCGTTGAATTTTCGTTGCATTTTCATTTTCAAGTGGAAATGATTTGTAATCACAAAATAGGTTTTGAAACCGGGAGTGATGCGACAGCCGTGTGCATGCAACTCATGCAAGGCATGGCAGGGGATTATTTCATACGATCATGCCGTTTGCGGCGTGCCAAGGATTAACCGTTTCAACTAGACAGAAATGAATATACCCCATTATATAAGTGCGTGATTGATTTTAGCATTTCGCGAGAACGTCGCATGATATATTATCACGTTTTATTTGCTTCACTGAAATAGCCTACGGTATTGTCAAGTTACTAAAATAGTCGCTTGCTTGATATTGTCTACGTGTAGTATCTAACTGATATTAGGTAAGTATTTTTGTAGTTATTTTGCATTTTCCAGGGTTGTTCCACATGGTTGGCAACATTTTTTGAATTACTTTAAAAAAACTATTTTATTTTAAGGTACCTACTTTTTTACAATGTGGATAGGGATGTCACTTTTACATTATTGCCAGAGTTTTACGTGATGTTAGAATTGATTATTATAAGTAGGTACCTACACATAATATAAGTTAGAATTAATTTGTGATTGAATTAACCGAATGTGGTCAGTAAATCTTCATTTTGATTTGAATACAAAATTTAATTACGTAGATAAGCGCTTCCGCTCGTATTGACTTAAAGTTGCCACTCATTTTAACAATGCCAGTATTGGAGGTGCGCCAATAAAAACTTGTTAATTTCGCTAGTGGTACGTACCAAATGAAAGCCTGGACTTATATTCAGTTCATACATTATGTATAGGTACAGTCGCACACAGACGTGGGATTATAGAAACGGCTACATGAGCTAGATTTTGTTGATGCTGAGAGATTGAGTAAGTGTGGAGAAATAGATGATCTTAAAAAAAACTTAATTGTCGCCGATATTGTGTCCTCTGGGTATTAACGTATTCATTTATCGAATGATAATAATTGTATAGATGTCGCAGTCATCTGGTTGAATCTGCTATTTAATTAAATGTCTAGCGCGTTTTTTGTATGACGACATTTAATCGATTGACTAGGCCGAACGTTGATTGAACAAGCGTCACTCATCGTCCAATTAGTTAGCGGGCTGTAACAAAGTCCTTTATACAGAGCGGACGTAAAATCAGTCAGGTGATTGAAATTTAGTATTTTTTTTCCCGCAGTGGCGCTAGTAGTCAACAAAACAAATATGGCGGCAAACAGTACGCACAGCACTCTCTAAATTTCTGTTTCGAGTTAAGCCCACTGTACTCACTACAATGAGTAAATCAAATGTAAACTTTAATTAAAGTATTTTCCGTCGGATATTATCGGTTAAGATCGGTTAATATCGATCGGATCGGGTATTATTAAGGCAAATACCGGGGGTAAAAAGAACAATCACTATAAATTTGGGATTTGATTATACTACATTTTCACATATAGAAATGTTTTTTTTTTTTTTATTTTACAAAAATGTATGCAAAAAAAATGATTGACTAATGATAAAAATAGTTTTTGACAAAATAAATACATTTCCAAAATGAGCAAAGGTGGTATAATCGTATCTCAAAGTTATAGTGACTGTTCTTTTTACGCCTTGTATATTGTATAATGATGACCATTACCCAGTGCTTCGCTAAATATTAATTTACCTGCCTTAGAAAACAAAGTGACCCTTTACTCAACTAATCGAATTTTGTAAAAAGGTATTATGTGAATTCTGACGACCTCCGTAAAGCAGTGGTTCAGCGCGTAGGTGCTCGACCGAGAGGTTGCGGGTTTGAATCCCGCCGAGGGAACAAAAAGTTTGCAATGTTTCTGGGTCATGGATGTGTATTAAATTTGTGTATAATATAATAAAAATATTAAATATGTGTATAGTATAAAAGTATTAAATATATATTTCACTTGTCTGGTACCTGTAATGTAACACAACTTCGTCGGATTAGCACAGGGCCAGATTATTATTAATAATAATAATAGACATTTATTCATAACAAAAAATTAATATTATTATTATTAGTATTATATCTACAGACGCTTCACAACTCGTCTATCTGCCCGCATATTATTATTATTATTTTTAAATGCCAACTATTCGTGCTTGCGCCTGTACTTAACCCTTCGACTTGCGAGTCTAGACGCAGTGTGAACGAGATGAAATGAAATATCGACTCAATACAAACTGCTTTCTAGTATTTTATTGAAAATCGCAAGCATATTATCTAATGAGTTTAGTAAATTTATTGTAAGACTATTAAAGCTATCTTTGAAAATGTAAACGAAGGTGGTAATGACGATAAAAATGAAATCCTGCAACACTAGTTACAATCAATTAAAACAACGTATTACTAGTTTAATCATGTCAGTACCATTATTCATTAGACTGAAAATGAATACGTCGTTGCCAATTGTTCGTGCTAAACCCACAGAAGTTCAAACGTAGCGCAAGTTTTGTTCACGCTAAATAACTCGTACCCGTCCTACGTGTGGTTCAAAGTGTGCACATATTTTTACTGTCGAGCACACTGCACAGGGTTCTAAAACAAAGATCGTGTCTTAGACCCGTATTAATAAACCATTCTAAGGGCGTGTTTCATCAAGCAATGTTAGAGTTAACGCCATGTTAAATATCATGTTATCCCTCTCGTATTTCCTGTCAATGAATGAGATGGCATGGTATTTTAACATGGCGTTAACTTTAACATTACTTGGTGAAACACGGCCTAAAACTTAGTCTCAAGTTATCTAGTCGTAATCGCAACCTCTACTTGAGACCTGTATGACAGATATATCAACGTTACGTTTCACTTTTGAAAATGAACAACTTTACTTATGTCACACTCTTTTTAATGCGTAATATTCATAACGGGTTACTGGAAAATATTTAAATAAGTATAATCTATATTTTATGTAAAAGGATAAAAATGAAATTATGTAACCTAAGTAAGTAAAGTTGATTATTTTAAAAATTGAAATGAAACTTTGTTTTATCTGTCAAATAGGTTCTCAAGTAGAGGTCGCAATTCTTGAGACCGAGTTTGAGAATTCATTAATACGGGCCTTAGTCAACGTTTGATTACTCTTAGAGCGGTGATTAGTTAGGTCTTGTTAGATAAATCATAAGAGATATGAAGCGTAAGAGTTTGATTGTTGCGTTTTTACGACGAAACCTCGTAGCAAGTGGGACTATAATTTTGCATACAGATATAATACATTCCTGATTAAGAGTGAATACGTTCGATTGGGACTCCTGTAGAGGTACATCAACCAGTCCTTGGTTGTAATTGAACAGCTCGACTGGACATCGAGGAAATAAGCTGATTGTTTTCATCATAAATTCTAAAAAGTAAAACACATGTTTTTTTAGTTTTTGACAATTAATATTAAAAATATACATTACCATAATGAGAAAAGATGATAATCGCAAAGTTATTATAAGTGGTATTATTTCATTCTGTATAGTTCAAATACCTCATAGCTCAGATTATAGTTAACCTACATGTAGTGCAAAAAAAGTACGGTATCCCCACGACTTCATGACTTATAATATTAGTCCACGACTCATAATATTAGTTATAATATGAGTCCACGACTCATAATATTATTAGTTATAATATGAGTCCACGACTCATATTATAAGTCATAAACTCGTGAGCAATCCCTACCTATAACAACTTTAGTATTGACTAGCACACGAAACATACTTTTATTTTTCGTTGAAGAAGCTTAATTGACATAATTAAGAGATCATCAAATGTAAAAAATATTTTCGAGCTGTCTTTTTGATACGAAGTACGCCACTCCAGATTCATATTGGATTTCGTGCAGTTACAATTTTTTATTAATGTTATTTGAGCAAGCGAAGGCCTTACCTATACATATTCCATTTTTTATTTCATTATATATTTTTGTTACCGCTATTTTTTTAATCGCAAATTCAACATTAGTGAAGAATATGATTATTGATTACGATATACATGTTGTAATATTAATGAGTGATAATACTTTAGGGTGTGTATGTGCATCCCATGTAGAGTTTACTGTGAAAGTACCAACAAAGCAAGAAAGTACCCCAACATCATCAATTTGCCCTTACAATATTTTTCTTAAACAGTAACTCTTTCAGCGTTGGTACTTTCACAGTAAACTCTATTTATGGGACCCATACATTAATATTACAGCATATATATACATAATCATAATATTAAATATAATCATAATGGTCTGATTATAAATGATTATGTTCATATTATAATTATGATAATAAAATCTTTAAAAAATATAACGTAGCAAAGATCGATCGATCGATCAGTAATTGTATATACTCGCTACTATTTGTATAGTGCTTTACTTTGTGGTGCTAATAAATTTTATTACAGTGTTTTTGTGTTAAAATTACCGTCATCGCTAATTTTAACACGCAAACACTCTATTTATCTTCCACATAAAAAGAAAACTTTTCAGCCAAAATTACACTAAAGCTGCATTTGCCAAGCATTTTTATTATCGGACAAAAACTGTATTAAATTGTATATTTTTACACAAAAAGTTAAAGTTATGTACGTTAGCGCACGTAGGTACGCGGCGACAGGGAGTGATATATTTACGGCAATCCGTAGTTTTAAGAAATACCCCAGCTTTTGGCCAACCGATAGCAACTGCTCCCCTGAACGTTTATCTTTTATATTTATTAGTATCGAAAACAAAACAAACGGGCCACGATCAAATGGCCCAATCCTCTAGTTTTTTTGAAGTTTTTTATCGTACCCCAAATTTCGAATGGCCTTCTCGCTGAAAAATACTGACATTATAACATGAACTTCGATAAATTTTGTACACTTTTAGTAAAATGGAATTCCTTTAATTATATAAAAAGCTAAAAGTATTATAAAATATTAAAGATATAATAATATCGTAGAAACCAATTTTAACTAAGTTTGTGCGAGGGACACCAGAAGACGATCATGCTTAATGATGTATGAAATGGCCATTTTATTTTATCATAAATATCTAGAATATCATAATAAAGTTGGCAATACCTTTGCTATGGAAATTCATAACTTATTTATTTACTTAGAAATCTAAGAATAAAGTATTTTTTTTATTTAAAAAAGTACCTATATTTCTTATATAAAGTGTCTATTTTAAGAGGGTATGGGCATTACTGTTAATCCTATAGTTGCTTTTTATTATAATACTAGCTATGCCCGTGACTATGTACGCGTGAAATTGTAATTTAGGGCATAATTTTTTAATATATTTTTGGTTTAAGAATGTTGTCGTTTGGATATTGAAAAAAAAAACGAATTTATAGACATACTTCTATACAATATTAGACGAAAATTGCAAAAAGCGACACTTATGAATTAGTTTGATCGAGTGAAGAGTGGAGATTTCAAGGAATTTATTCATTCATTCGTTCAATGGGAACTGTACCCGCATCTTTCGTTCAACTGTCAGGGTAGCTGGACGCTGTACTGTTCCTAAGGACAATTTACTCGCTTTATCTAGGGACCACATCTCCACTGAGTCCTCGCATGTCTACTTCACGTTTGCTGGATAGACTTTAAAGCAACCCTTGAGACCGAGGAGACAGGTAAGACGAAAAAACCAGGGATTTTTGTACCCTGTAAAAATCCGGGCATTGCCATTATTCTTATGGTCTGATTTGACTTTTGTACACTGTAAAAACCCGGGCATTGCCTTATGGTCTGTTTTGTTGTTTTCAATATATCATCAATATAGGCTGATGCATTGAAACCACCTAAATACTTGTAATACTCCCAAATTATGTACAACACTCAAAATGTTATTAAAAAACAACTATGTTTGATTTTGTACAAAAAAATATTTATTACAAAGTTCACCAGCATTGTAATTTTCATAAGTCTGATAAAATTATTTTGGCCTCTTTATCCGATTTTACAAAGGCAGGACCACAAAAATGCCTAGGTACAATTGTACAATTTTAATTCACGTTCATTTCCGTAATAATTTTATTTCAGATGCACGGACTGGTGGAGATAATCATTAAATTGTTAATCATATTTTATATGAATATTTATTGAAATGAGTCCTATTCTGCAACTTATGTCGTACATCGTAATCGAAGTGTAGGTAGTTATAACTCTTCTCATCTTATTTTAGGCTATTCCCCATTTCCATGGGCGAATAACGAGAGTCCCATCAAAAGTGAAACAATGCAACGAATCTCGTGGCCCGCATGGTAATAATAAAGTTGCTGACTATATAGCATATAAAATACCATAAGCATATAAATGGTTAATCATCATCATTTCAAGGTTCCGGGGGAGACTCCGGAGCGAGGCGCATATCACGTCGCCGTTCATAATACGTGATAAAGTTTAGTTATAACTATAATATGTATGTTAGTTTGTAAGGTATTTATAATATGGGCCTATGCAGCCCGGAATAAAGATTATTTTTATTTCAGCACTAGCTGACCCTTGCCCACTTCGTTGAGCATAAAAACAGTTTATGATGAAATTCAACTAAAAATAAACAACGCGGGACCGGAAACGCGGAACCCACAACCCGGAAACCAGTAACGCGGAACCCGCAACCCGCAACACGGGAACCCGGATTTGGATGGAACGGAGATTACTCCTACTAACATAAGCTAACGCCCGGTGAATGCTTCCGTCACAGTCGGTCCAGCCGATTCGGTGACCATTAGTTAGATGACGATGATGGTGATGATGATGATGATGATGATGAAAAGTAGCCTAAATTAATCCTTATAACTTTTGCTATCTACCAGTGAAAGTTTTGTTAAAATCGGTCCAGCCGTTCAGAGATTAGCCGGAGCAAAGACATGCCGACAGACAAACAGACAATTTTTTTTTAAATTGCATTTTGGTTTTCAGTAAATATCATTTAATGCATTTAGAAAAACGTTGCTAATTGAAAGTTACAAACTGACACTTCAATTTTATTTATTTGTAGGTATACCGTATAGATGTATAGATTTGGAACACCGTCCCGATCTTGGCCCGTCTATAGGGCTGCTTTTCCACTGACGCGGAGGAGCTTAGCGGTGCCCAAGCGAAGTGGAGCGGAGATTTCGAGCATAGTGATTGGTCAATTCGGGTACCGCAAGCTCCCGTCCGCCTCGCTCCGCGTCAGTGGAAACGCAGTCTATAATGTCTAACGGTCGTCATGGTAACAACGTTGCTTACAAATGGAAAACAAAAATTATGAAATGCTATAAATACCGTATTTATATCAGCTTAAACTATTTGGATTCATATTTTTGTTAACCCAAATAGTTTTATTAATCTAAATAGTTTAAGCTGATATAAAAACGGTATTTATAGCATTTCAAAATATTTATTTTCCATTTGTAAACAATGTTACAAATGTAAACAATGTTCCATTTGTAAACAAAATATTTATTTTCCATTTGTAACAAAAATAAATAAATAAATGTTGTTACCATGTCACCCGTGTCATATACTCGTAGACTGGTAACGACGTGAATCGATCGAGCCCAGGTTCAAACCCCGCGTGACCAACACGTATATTTTCTTCTTTTTTCTAATTTTCTGCTTATTTTATTCAACATTTTCTTTCAAAATAACCTTTTCATGACAATAACGAACATACCGTAAAAAAAATTGCGAAATTGGTCAAGCCTTTGTCGATGCACACACGATGTAAGAAATTTTGAAGGTCGTTTTTTTACACTTTGGGCTACATTTTTGGGGTTTTAGTAAGGAACCCTACTTTTTTTTAACATATAATATAGCCTATGTTCAGCGCTAGGAATGTAGCTTTCCAACGGTGAAAGAATTTTTCATATTGGTTCAGTGGTTTCAGAGCCTATTCCATTCAAACAAACAAACAATCAAATGTTACCTCTTTATAATATTAGTATAGATGACATCCACAACTGGACGTAAGCTTTTGGGGAGCCAAAGTAGTTGCCTATACTCGCCAAGCTTAGCAGGCGGGTGGGCGAGCGTAGTTTTCGGATAATAACAATGTCCCTTAAAAACGCTGCTGCCCATTTCCGGAAATACATTTTCTCTGTCACCCTTTACGATACTCACGGGAAAGATGGTGGATAGGAAATTGCTATTCATACTCCGACACCCTGATAATAATAATTAAAATCCCCCGACTTAGCGTGTAACATTCCTATCACACCTAACAAACGACCTGATGACCTTGAAGACCTGAACCGATTTCCACCAAACATTGCAAAGAACACTCTCGACTGATATACCTTTCAAACAAAAAAAAAAACGCATTAAAATCGGATCATCCGTTTGGGAGCTACGATGCCAGAGACATACACATTTACACAGACACGTCAAACTTATAACACCACTTCGTTTTTACGTCGGAGGTCAAAAATGGATAATATACTTAATACACATTAATAATATACATTCTACATTCTAGCACTTTATTATTAGTCCTTAACCTTAATACCGATTTTATTTATTAATGAATTCATAGACATTAGACATAATTATGTTTAGCTCGTATAGCTATTTACAGAATGGCTGACTCTACTTAGAGGTACAATTAGCAAATTAATGTAAGGAGCATCAATAACCAAATTACGTTAATTGGTGTTGGTAAATTATAATTAATTGCTAAATTTGCCTTATCATTGGTAAATATTAGCCTCAACTTATGACTTATTATCAATCACATGATATTAAATTATATTCATCAATATTTGAAGTTTAAAAATAAAATATTAAATGGTTGTCCTAGTCTCAAATTCAGTGAATTGAAAATTTGAAAATGGAATGCAATGAACGCGCTAGATTCAATCAGATGACTGCGACACATACATGAATGTCACTTAAATATTTTAACTTTAAATGTTATACATTTAAAGTTAAAATATTTAGTGACATTTCTTTTTTCAGATAAATAAACAAATTACATTACATTGCCATGACACAGGTCTTAACTTAGCACGGGATTATATTGACGTGACGTATATTTCATGTTTATTCAATTGTATTTTATAATACCTGTTTAATAAATAAATTGAAGAATTATAATATGTATCGATTAATACTTCAATTTGACTAACAAGTTGAGTTAACCTAATAATCTAACATATAGATAAAAAAAGTTATAACAAAAAGACGTAGAAGGTTAAAAGGGAATGGAGATTAAAATATCAACAGTCTATGGCCGTGTTTTACCAAACAATGTTAAAGTTAATGGCATGTTAAAATACCATGCCATCTCATTCATTGACAGGAAATACGAGAGGGATAACATGATATTTAACATGGAAGTGGTTGGTAAAACACGCCCTAAAGATAACCTGAAGATTTTAAAATGTTTCATATGATACAGAATAGGATTAAGAACGGATTACCTGATTAAGAAAGTGCTGACCATAAGTAAGCCACAAGCAATGAAAAAAAAATTGTTTAAAAAATACCATGTTATATGGATTGAAGCCACAAGAAGATACAGCCTGTATATTATACAGAATGTAAAAAGAACAGTCACTATAACTTTAGATACGATTATACTACTTTTCCTCATTTTGGAAATGTATTTTTTTACTTTTTACCATTTCCTATTGATTTGTCGCAAGAATAACGAAAAAGCTAAAAAAGAAATTATATTTGTAAAAAAAATACATTATTTTCTAGAATGAGAAAAGGTTGTATAATCTTAACCCAAAGTTAAAGTGACTGTTATTTTTACACCCGTTATAAATATGAAAAGTGGAACATTTTGCAATGCCCTCTCTGATATCTGCAAAAGACGTACAGTTTTATTGTGAAAGTTAGGTTCGAGTTCGGACTTTATCCAGATGCTATACAATTTTGACACGAACAAATAAATCTCCGCCAACTAACGGAAAAAATCTTGACTAGAATATACGATTACGTGTCATAAGTTTTATACCCTAAAAGTTCCAAAGTAAATTGTAACATACAGCTATAAATCTTGGCGACGCAACGATTTCATTTTCGAATTTCAGGAGCGATTGCCTCTACTGTTAAAGTTTGTCTGAAAAATGTTCGCGGACGATTGACTCGCTATAAACGGAAATAAAAAGTTTTGTGTTAGAGCAATAGCGTTGTACATTGCGCATATAAAGTAAAGAGCTCGCAAAGAGGATCACAATTTGAAACGATCCAGGATTTTTCCAGACTAAAAATGTGACCAACTTTTTTTGCCGGCTATTGTAAAAGTTCACCCGATGAACTTGCATTCATCTTAACAGCGTTTAGAGCTTAACATTGCATTTATAATTTGCCTTTTAATTTTTACTTACTCAGCTAACCGCCGTTTTATACTAAAAGTTCAGCGTGGCTTTGCTTGAGTTATAACAAAGGGAAGAATTTTTAGCGTTATAAATTTTTATTTAATTATTAGATACGTGTTAAATTTTATCGTAAGAATAGGTATTATATCTGATAAATTACTAGATTTATATGCAGAAAGTAAGTGGATTCCTATAGATATTCACGTTCGGTGTCTACAAACAAACGCTCCAGCCCCGTTTAATTCACTTATTTTGCTTTGTTGCTTCTTTCCCGTTATCATTTTTAAAGCAGCTTTTATTATTCTACGATATTCGACTTTAGGGGTTTCCTATGCGGGCTAATGGAATAAAAAGTAAGGTTACAAAATAAGAAGATACAGCATCACCCGCAGCGCTCGGCGCGAAATTCAACTGAAAATTTTATATGTTCAATCTATTTGAAGCGCCTTTATTTTGTCTCGACCCGTCGCGCGCGAGAGCGTTTCATTTTCAATTATTGCCCACTTGTAGATCGGGATTCGAAAAACAAAACCTAAGCTAGAAATGATATTTTATAGACAGGACGCTTTATTCGATGTTTACTGCACATCGATTTGTTCCCGGTGAGGTCTGATGCTCGAGCGGAGTTATGGACGGGACGTGCAGGGCACTCCCGGCGCACGTCGCCAACCTTCCCGAACATCTTTGTTCGCTCCCATACTATTGTTACGATAAATGTGCGTTTTGTCTAACTAAATATCTCTTTGCATTTGATAAAAGTTTGATCATGCTTTTGTTTTTCGACAACGTCGTAAATATTAATAGTAATAATATCTATGGACGCTTTACACTATGTCAATCTATCCTCGTGATACCAGACAACGGAAATAAATTGAATAGTTTTATATTATAAACATAATTAAACGACCTCCGCAGAGCGCAGTGGTTGAGCGCGTTGGGTGCTCGACCGAGAAGTCGCGCGTTCGAATCCCGCCGAGGGAACAAAAAGTTTTCAATGCTCCTGGGTCACGGATGTGTATTAAATTTGTGTATAATATTAAAAAATCTTTAATATGTGTATAGTACAAAAGTATTAAATATATTTCCGTTGTCTGGTACCTGTAACACAAGTTATTCGGATGCTTAGCACGGGGCCAGATTGACGTGGTGTGAAGCGTCCATAGATATATATTTTTTTAAGATTGTTTTATATTAATACACAAATTTAATATTAATGTCGTATTTTTCGTAATTTATTGTGGCACGTCGACGCATACTTTTAAACATCCAATTAATACACACGGCATAGCGATGCATATTTATAGAAAATATAAAACAGCTAACTTTACCCGCAATTAAACAAAACATGGGGGAGAAATTCTTTCGCCACATTTCGTAAAGCGAACCCGGCGCGCGGCACATAATAATATGGTTCGTTTTTAAATTATGAAATACAAATACCTACATGAAATTTTCATAAATTAAGCTTATCGTGTGTAATGTTTATGTTTTAGACTATCGCTACCTAATATTTATGTAAATGCACCGACCATTTAACGTAAATTATTTCAAACGTTGGCGCTACTCCTCTGGTTTATTTCATTAGGGAAATACATGCGTTTATATTTTTGTGAGCATATTTCAGCGATATTGAAAAAAATTGCAATATCGGATGCCGTGCAATCTTTTATCGCCGATATTAATTTTGACGAATGCGTTTGGATTAACTTTTAGCTTTTTCGTACAGTGCTTCTCATTAATAACTTTTATATCCGCATTGCTAAAAAATTACGCGCACGCTATAAATTTTGTGCTGCAGATTTTTCTGTATTGAAATCTCATATTGTTAATACTAAATATACATTTGCCAATGGAAATATAATATAATATTCACTAGATCATTAGATTTAATAATAGGTATTAATAAAAAAAAAATCTAATTATAAAACACATTGTGGGTAAATCGTCATTATTTTGTTGTATAAAGAAGGTAAGGTAGACAGTAAAAATAGATAATTATAAATTTGATATCAATATAAAATGATGCGCCCCGATCGTTCATAGTTAAAATTGTATATTTTAACTTTTACATTAATAATTCTTGGGATCGCTGTTTAATTATACAACAGTGGTTATTGAAACAGGTATCAATATTTATTTAAACACACGCCTGTCGACGTCGGCCGCATGCATCGCAGGATCGAACCCGCACCAAACCGCACGATCGATGGACAAGCACATTTTGCATAATTGATGTCCCATTCACAGGAACGGAGTGCTTATTCATATTCATGAATTTTACAAAAAAAATCAATTTGTTTCGCCAGAAAGTGTATTTACTGTACTGCGATGTCGTATTTGCCCCAATACAATCTGAGTAAAAGCCGGACGGAGAATCGTAACAGACCAACGATAAAGGTAGCCCCTAATACGACATTTTTGATGCGAGTGCTCCGTCCAATAGAGGGCCGTTATTGCGCTGCACAAAACATGCTTTTAAATTCCACCCCGAGCGCGATCTTATATTTATTTTGTCCTTCAAAACGGTACATCGAATTCCTCCCGTTATATAAAGTCGCGTAACCGACTCATTCGAGATATCGAACGAGGAAGTAATGAAAAAATATAACAAATCTGATTGCCGGCCGAAGCCTCGGAGGCTCGGAGGTAATAGGAGATTGTAAAAGAAGGCAATAAAAGCGTGGTATTGTGTGCGGGCCGCAGGGGAGACGCGCATTGTGCGACTCCGCGGGGCCGCGGGGATCGACTGACCATAGATGCGGTCAAATTGTACAGAAATGAAATTATCAAGGTACGCTGCCGATTTTCCGAACCAATGAATCAAGATCCAATCCCCTTTTGTAATAGAACATCGTCGCGAGACGCGCTCATGGAGTTATAGTATCCACTCAGTGGACTTACACTTTATATCGGCCCTTTTAGTTCAAACGCCTACATTTATTTTGTGGTCGCTTTAATCAGATAAAAGAAATTGCGTCTAGACATAATTAAAAGTTGTTTTATGAGTAAAAAATAAAGTTCAATGTTTTAGAATTAGTAAATAGCCTGACTGACGATTTCGGTGAGAGAGCATAATATTATTAATTTGACATAAGCGTTATGCATTACCACATTTTAGGAAGATTCATTTACCAGTATTGTTACTTTGCAATACCAAAAGTCTGTGAGGCAAATCCAACTCGCGCGCGCCATGATTCCTGTGCGAATGATTCAGCGCGTTGACCGATTACATCGAAAGTAGTTACAAGCTCCTGCTGTCATGGCAGTATAAACAATTTTGAAAACTTGAAACTATAGTATTATAACAAGGAAATTTCAGAAGACTCGTTCCTAAAATCCAAGATAGCCCCAAGCTAATATCCAAAGCGGTAACAAAATTTTAATTTGACACAAAGTACTAAAATAGGAACGTAGAATCAAGATGTCAAAATATTATTTTAGAATAAAATTTCCAAGTTTCCAAGTTGGAGGATAAATACGTCATTCTTCCCGGGGAGCTTCGGCGAAAATTATGAAGCAGCTGGATTTAAGGGCTGTTAAAAATTAATGAATAATCTTATCTGATAATGATTCTCCAAAGTTTAATTGAAGTTGTCTTATTGTCACTTTTTACCGAATACCGCGGATATCTTATTAATTCTTATAGAAAGTTAATTCTTATAAAACGCTAATTGAAAATCAAAAAGTATGTGATTCTGTCGTTTGTTTTACAGAGTGAATTGGTATTTAAATAATGTCTCAAATTATCTATATATCGACAAACGTGTAGAGTGTAGACTGTTAATAGATCGTCTGTTGGTGAAAATATAATATCCTATATTTTCACCATCAGACGATCCTAAAATCAAAGGAATTTAAATAAATACATTGCTAATCCTTTACCAATAAATGGACTTGGTACGACTTGACAATATTTTAAATAATAATTAATATAAAAATGAATCGCAAAGTGTGTTGGTAAGCGCATAACCCAAGAACGACTGAACCGATTCGGCTATTTTTGGTCTTAAGTGGAAGTCCAGGAAAGGTTTAAACGGTTTATATGCACAGCGAAGTGGGCACGGATCAGCTAGTTTTAAATAATAATTAATGAAAATATGACAACGTCTTTAGAATTTTTTATTATATAACGTTACAGATATTGTTGTTTGAGCTAAGCCCTGAACAAAAGAACACGACGAGCTTCGAACCCGCTCCAAAAAACACTAGAACCACTGATCCACTATCGTAAACGAATTTTATTAAAGTTATTCATTATTTATTAGACTTTATACTTTGTATGAAGTATCGTGATTTATTCATTGCAATATTGCAAGTCTAAGTTGGAACACGTATGAACTTTCAAGTAGTTTTCTTAAAAGTGCTTGCTCCGGATTAACGTTCGCTGCGTCGATTCTCGCTAATCTGTTTTATAACTAAGGGATTAAAACTTGTACAGGTATAAGTTTATTGATATAGTTCGTTAAATTAAATTTTATTTTGGTTGTAGTACTTGGGTATTAAATATACAAAGTGTATAAAGAGCGGTCACTATAATTTTGGGATATGATTAGAAATGTTTTTTTCTATCTAAAGCTAAAAGAAAAATTGTACTTTATAAATTTGTTTTTTTGTCAGTTACAAGAATTAAAATAAATAAAACATACTTTTCTTAAAAGAGAAAAGGTTAGTATAATCATTAATCATATCCCAAAGTTAAAGTGACTGTTCTTATTACACCTTGTACGGACAATAACTTAGCTGTAGTTGTGACTTGTGATACATGTAGATAAAAGCTAAAATTTTAAAAACTGTGACAGGACTAGCAAAGAATATATATTTCCTTTATATAGCCCATGTTGCCTGTGTGATGCCATCGCTATTATCACTAACGAAGTTCGAAAACAAAATATAGAGAACCTTATGTCAAATCCCTTACTTTTTTTTTGAGCTTCGTAATGATAACTTTGGCATCTTGAACAAAAGCCCAGGGCTATTATTACAAATATTTTACCACCCCGTTCCTTAAGATCGGATTTTAGACTCTACATAAAAAATATCATACAGACATACAAACATACCCTTCGATTCGCCGTAGTCTGGTAAAACAGAATATCAGTAATGAGTGGACAAGCAAAAAAATGCTGAATTTATATTTAAGAGGTAGATAGTAATTAGTAGGTTTAACGGCGCCACGGCATAATGTTGTCGTTCACATTTAACCTGTAGGTTAAATCTGTGTCATTAACTTGGAATTTATTAACGAATTAAGAGCGTATACGCCCCGTTTATTTTTTAGCCTTATTGTAATATATGGTGAAATTTTTAAAATAAATTTCAGATAGCTTCCACATAACTGAATTATATTTAATAGCATCAATACTCATTTGCGACGGTTTACGTAAACTATTAAGCTGACCGCACACTGCCGTTTTCGAAATGAAGTTTCGTTTCGGTTGCGCACACGTTTTATGAGTGATTGTATTATTGTATTTAGATATCAATTTGGCGTATCGTATACAATACGATTTTTATAATTTAAATATTGGCATTAAAGCAAAAGGTTAATAGTAGATCTAATATATCTCTAGACTTAAGAAAATATTACCTACCATTTGTAACGATTTACGTCGATATTTAAAATTGCTTAAATTAGGATAAGAATAGGCAAATTATTACTATTCCCACAAAATCTGTAAACGTGAAGGTTATCATGGAAATCTAGTTTCGAATATAATTCAAATCCGAAAGCGCGTGTGCGGCCTGTCCTACAGAATATTTACCGTATGAAAAGTTTCGAATATAATCCGAATCCGAAAGCGCGTGTGCGGCGGCCTGTCTTACAGAATATTTACCGTATGAAAAAATCCCGTCATGAACGGAGGGTGTCGCAGTAATTGCTGGCAATTTGTAATGGCCGTATGATTGCCGGCGGAACGTCGACTCTAAACTGCGCTATTAATTTCGTACATTTGATTAACGAAACTACTTGTTATGGTAATGAACGCGGGGAAAGAATGCACGCCCGTGCTAACGCGACAAGGCGTCGACACGTTGTCGAGCTCGCAATATTTTCGCTTCGCTTGTAATTACTGGCCTTTTCCAACCCTTATTTATATTGTGTAGGTATTTTAATTTGACGATTGGCGTATTGGCATGCTCGACTTATACTAGACGTTAGACATAACAAACACTTAGCAGCAGTAAAACAGTTTACAAAAGAACATTTTTGAATCTACAGAGATTACAGACAATTTCAAATTTTACTATTAGAGAGAGGCACAGAGTTTAATTCAAACTGTCGTGTTTATAAACTATAACTGGGTATAAAAAATATTTTTGTCCCTTTAGTACTTCTTTGCAAATAGTTCCGATTTTATATTTTTTATAAAAGTTTATTTTATAAAAGTATTTTATTTTATAAAAGTATTTTTTTTTTATGCAAAACTCTTTTTTATACGAAAACTCTGAATCTTACCTGGGTCCTTACCTCGAGGTCCTAAAGAAGTTCTTTAACATTACTAATACATTTTTAAAAGTAATGTTGGAGTAATAACGGCTACAACATCTTCAGTTCAGAAACCTACCTGGATAAGAACCCAGGTAAGTTTCTGAACTGAAGATTCAGAGAACTAAATAAAGTACTATATTAAGCGAAAATTCTTAGTAAAACAAAGATCGTCAAACAAGACTACGAAAGGCCCTTTTAATCACCTAATCGAAATTTTATGGTGAGGGTGCAATGTCAAGGAAGTATTTTCGTGACTTGTCGATTCATTTACGATATCGATTCGATCTCGAGACAGACGGCCGACGGAAAGTTTCAGCACGAACGCCTCACGCACGCGATCGGCAATTTGTGTACGGAAATAACATTAAATGGTATAGGAATGATTTCATATTTTATACTAAACTAGAAAAACGTGCACGTATTTTCAGCAGACGAAGTAGTAGATATTATAATATGAAGTACATACATATCCAAATATGTTTTATGTTTAGTTTTGAATATTATATATAACGCTTTTCTACTCAAGTTATATCAATGAGTAGAACTAAGAATTTTCTAAATTGTTTTTTAACATTTATATTTGTGTATTCCACTTCGATGTCAATCGTCTAAAAATACGACTTAATTAGAGCACTTCAGCTAAGCGACAACTTTCATCAATCGTTAAAAATCAATCAAACTAAACAAAGGATTCAATTTGCAGTGATTCTGCATTAATTAATACCACAAAGGGAGATTTACAATTACATGGCCATAAACAAACTTGATTGCTTTACAAAAACTCAAATAACTAAGGCAGTGTCTCAAGTAGAGGTTCATTTCAATATCAAAGACGAAATTCAAATTAGAGCGTTTACAATAAAGGCTCTACGGTTCGGTATTACGCGCTCATGTAAATTTCCGATACTCATTTCGAGGATGAAGTTCTGATGTCTTTGTCGCGGGTCGCGAACACTATGCAGTATTATAATAGCCAATTATAAATCTGCGTGAGATTTTGGCGTGTAATTAATCCTTTAATTATGGAAACTGATAACGTTCAGCACACGAGATAAGAAATGACACCCACATATAGGAATTCAATTTATACTTTTAGACAAAGATGATTAAAGAGGTTAAAATATACTGACATTTATTTTACATAAATAAATTAACATAAATCATAAAACTGATATTCTGTTGTCTGATCACTATTTACTGGATGTCACTGTCAGTGCTTATCATTGACCGCCACTTAATTTAATCTACTATACTATCGTATTACCTGTTAGCTATTTTAATACCGTTGTGAGATAAAGTATCAAAAAGAAAATATAAGAGCCGGTAAGCGTTTGTTTTTCGCTGTCAATGCAAGTTAAGACTCCTTCGCACAAAATTGAATAAACTGTTTTACGTAAACAAACGTTATTACAACATGTAGCAACACTTCCTGGGGTGAAATTATGCTCAAATCCGTTAGTATAAAATTCGCTACCGTGTAATCTTTGTTGGTATGGAAAAGACGATAAACGAGCTTTATTTTTTGAACGTGTGAGTTGAGAATCTCTTGTTTATTTTATTTTAGAAGTGAAAACTTCTTTAGCTGTTTGTTATGGATAAAAAACGCTAAACTTGGACACGTGACCTGATCGAAAATTCGTAAGACGGAGGGAGAATAGACCGCCGGCGCAGCTTGGGAAAGAAATAATATCACCCTCTCGCTCTACCGTGCGGCGAAAATGTATGCCTACTCCTGCTTCTTCATTTGTCACTTCTGAAGGCATTCACGGGAATGCCAACGGTGGCTGATAACGTAAAAATAACGAGTAGCAAAAATTGCGCGATGCTACACTTGCCATGACAGTAGCGCCAAAAAAAAATTAGTGACAATCATAGGAATTATTTGATTAATGTTACGTCTAACACATATTGACGCCAAATGATTTTTTCTGAATTTATTACCCTTTTAACCTATTATTACCTTTTAATCATCGATAAATTTCAAGAGTTTTTTTATATTTATTTATCGAAGGCTGGCCTTGTCAGGCCCAGAAGTCACTGCGACCCTTCTGGATCTATTGTGACTCCTTCGCTTTAGAGTACCGTCCCCAGTCCTATGTTACTCATGAAGCGAACGATATGGTGGGGGTCTGCGGTGCGAATTTCCTCTGCTGTAGAGTATTCATTTGTACAATTTCAAGAGTAATAATTATTGTAATTGCTTTCCTTTTGCAAGATATACATAATAACCCTGTCGGAGTGCAACACGTTTTATTATTGTTAAATGTAATAATAAGAATATCGATATGGAAGTGCTGATGAACGTTTATCATTCGCAACAATAACGAAATAAGACACTTTTGCCATTCGGAGAATTGGGTTTTCTGAGAAAATTTGATTCTAGCTAGCCTTAGCTACTTCGGCGAATTTGTAAACTGAGAAGTGACTAGTTAATATTGAGAGCCATTTTACGATTGTTGTCATTCTTGTAACTAAATACCTAATTAACTCCCGACGAAAACAAAGGGTTAGGTAGTTTGACGTGTCTGTACGTGTGTAGCTCCTAAATATATGAATCAATTTTATCTAGTTTGATTGAAGCTAACGTATTCCTGATTTTAATCTATCATAATCAGTTCACCTACAGCTTGATAATTCGAGGATAGAGTTCGATACTTGAAATGTTATATGTATAATGTAATATATAGGTATATGTAATATAATCGGTTTACATACATAAAGAAAGGCCGAATTAAGAACCTCCTCTATTTTTTTTAAGTCGGTGAATAATGTAGGAATTCGTGGTCTAAATTAAATAATAGTTATATGAAATATCTAACTTTCAACTTTATTATTAAGGGTGATCATTATTTTTATTTCATAAATCCAATAAGAAAAACGTTTGGCAGATACTAAACTTGATTAGGGTAAGAAATAATAGTGAAGTACCTCTACTATAGTACTTTAACTGCGCCAAATTGCATACATTTTTCTAAAAAGGGTAACAAAGTTTTGCATCACTATTGAAATACAATAAGGTTTTAAGCTAGCCGAAAAATTAAGGATTTTCTGGATGTTTTTTAATTTGCATAAGCAATAAAATCCTTAATTTAAGATAGTTTACAAACATCGGATACGTAACAGAATGATATCAAACATATTAATTTGTTTGTTATCTTGTTGATTATTTAATATAATATTATAATGTGCTTTAACCATATAAATCTATTATTACTTTGGTACTTACAAAACTGTAATGTATTTTAAAAAGGCCATTTAATATAAGTTTGGAGATAATACTCGTAGAAATTGCAGAGGCTCTTAATCTGTCCCTTCTGACCCACAATTTATTCCAAACCTTTCCGGTTGACTTAAATGCCAAAGCAATACTAAAATAGAATAAGCTCATTCTATGAATGAAATAGCTTCTTATTTTGTTGTCTATCTACACTAATATTATAAAGAGGAAAGATTTGTATTTTTGTATGTAACGACTTAACTCAAAAAGTACTGGACCGATTTTAATAATAATTCTTTTTTTCATTAGAAAGCTCCATTATCACTCAGTAACATAGGCTATAATTATAAAAATCAATTGCTGTTCGTTAGTCTCGCTAAAACTCGAGATCAGCCGAACTGATTCGGCTAGTTTTGGTCTTGAAATATTACTGGAAAGCCCGGGAAGGTTTACTCGGTTTCCATGCTCAACGAAAAATGAATCGCTGTTCGTTAGTCTTGCTAAAACTCGAGAACGGCTTAACCGATTCGGCTATTTTTCGTCTGGAAAGCATACCCACTCTGGGGTAGTTTTCGGAATTTTAAACTTCCCCGGGATGGATTAAGTAAGTGTAAAAGTACCAATAGCAGTCAATTTTTGTCAAATAGGTACCTGAAAATAACTATATAAAAATTTAAAAAAATACACAAACAATAATTTAGTACTTTGCAAATTTGCGGTTTCTTTACATGAGTAAAAAGTTGATTTTTTACAATTGAACGATAAATACTGTGCTAATGAAGACAAAAGGTCACAAATAAAATAAGTGTTATTATTGTTACTATAACATTAATTGTTATAGTACACACTTATTTTATTTGTGTAAATGCATTAACATAGACTTTAAGGTAAAAAAATATATTATAATCGCCATTGATTTTCAACTGCGTTAAAAAATACTGTACACATTCAAAGGAAGCAAATTGTAGTTAGTTTGGTGGCCAGTTAGCATAGTAGTCTGATCGAAGTCACGAATTAAGCCACTTCATTCATATGTATGTTTGCGCATACGAGAGACGTTGAAGCTTACAGTCCAAAATACTATCGCAATATCTTTTGTACTAAATCTTCCTTGCATTTGGCGAATGTTCTTATTGATTTTTCACAATGACATAGTGATAATAGTTATATAATAAGGTCAAGTGCGAGTCGGCCTCACGCACGATGGGTACCGTATAAAAAACTAAAAATACTTTTTTTACATGTCTACTTTAAATATTTGCTGTATTTTTTACTACAGACTAAAAAATATTTCATGCGATACCCTGTATGATGTTACATAATATCCTGTGCGGTACTTATAGCTATATTATATAGTATTTCTCTTTTAATAGTCGTATGTATCCACTATGGAAAGATTTTCCAAATTTTAACCATTACAATAAATAGAACACACGTGTATCTGTGGCATTCATGCTGATCAAACGCATGTATCTCGAATAAATTTTTCTCTTCGGGCAGGGAGATTCCGTAGAATTTAGTCTCAGCCTTATTCTAATTTTTACAAAGCATTCTGATTTTACAAGGATTTTCCAAAATTTAACCCCTAACTCACCTTTGCTCAATCTATTTCGGGCGAAGCTGCGAATAAAAGATAACCTATTTACTAATACGAAACCATTTTTTTTCAATTAATTAATATTAGGAAACGAAGAGCGAACGACAGTAAATAATACAAAATATAATAATGCAATATTACTCAGATCTGGGAGCTTATCAAGCCTTTCTTTTATCATTGCATTGCTTCCTGTTCATTCTTTCCCGTTGAAATATTCTGCTAATTAAGGAAAGAGTGGCTGAAGATTTCCTGCAGCAGAAGCAGATTACGGCATCACGTAGAATTTAAATCATAAATCCGGGACCATAATATTATCATCCGGAACCTCTCCGCCCGGAGAAATATCGGAGTGCTGAAAATAGAACTCTTTGGATAATACAATATAGTTAAAAATCCAATATAAATTAGTGTCAATATGACAAGTGGCATATTACGGCATCGCGTACTAATTTAAATTATAAGGATGAGACTATATCGTCCGGAATCACCCTATTTAGAGATAATTCATAGTGCTGAAAATAGAACTCTGTGTCTACATAAGAGAGTTGGAAATCGAACATACGTGTATTCATCATATTAATCTGTCGCATTCATATGCTGATAGCTCAAACTAGTGTAGCTCAAAAAAAAAAATTTCTTCGGACAGGAAGATACCATAGATTTGTAGCATAATGAGTTATAAGTCTGAGACTATGTCGTCCGGAATTATCCAGTCCAGAGAAAATTCAGAGTTCTGAAAATAGAACTCTGTGTCTTTACAATACAGTTGTAAATCGAACACACGTGTATTGATATGTCGCATTCATGCTGATAGCTCAAACTCATCACATTGGAATATTTTTTTTTCTTTGGGCAGGGAGATTCCGTAGAATTTATACTCAGCCTTATTCGAATTTTTACAAGGCACTCTGATTTTATAATCATTAGCTACTTTAGTATATTTGTGAACTGTGTTTTAATGAAATATTAGTGAACGAGCAGCTACAGACGATGAGCTTCTGCAACGCCAGAGAGTTACAAGTGCCTTGGCTTTGAATCAGCTGCGCTCTCATTCCGGTTGAGTTGGCCCATACTGACAAAGCATAGCTACTAGGATAAGGGTCAGCTCACACCGGCGGCGGTGGAGTATTTTTATGGTAGGAATTCAAATTAATACTCTATATATTTATACGCATCTCGAAATTCAAAATGACTAAACCATATCTTTTTATGTATAATACGTACCGTATAATTTTAACTCAAACGTAAAAAATCCGTCTATGACACTACCATAGACTGTTAGTGATCTAAATGATTATAATAATTATTATTTGCGACTATGTATTCATAGAATAGACTAGGTTTTACAGTCGGTAGTGTCAAAATGGTGTATTTTTAATGTGTTTTTTTTTCCATTTGATGTTTAAATGCATTAATATTGTTGTTTAATTGTTATAAAAGTATTAGATAATCAAGTATAATCCTTCAATATTCCGATGAATGTTGATGTGTTGTGCAAAATAAGCAAATATGTGAAAATTTCGGTGTTTTTGGTTTGTTTACGTTTAGGTTAAGTTTAAAAGGGAATTTCGTCAATATAAGACAGCGTTTTTTGCGTCAATCACACTCACACGTACCCGCCTTCTAGGTTTAATGTATGTTAATTATTATATTGGATGTTTGTGTATTACTCTGCCAAGTACTGTACCAATAGGACTATCAAATTAGTTTATTTATGTAATGTCAAGGCCGGTTGTAGCAGTCAGACATGGGTTCTCAATTAGGGGACACAGCTGTGGAGCCGCCATTAACGATAACTTATATTTCCTTATTTACTAAATTAACCGTAACAATTACACGACACTGTTGCTAGTTATGTTGGACGAGTTATCTCATCAGAACGACGACAACCCCCGTAGCGCAGTGGTTGAGTGCGAGCACCACTCGAGTGGAAGGGTTCGAATCACTCTAAGAGAACAAAAAGTTTTCAATGTTCCTGGGTCATAGATGTGTATTAAATATCTATACTTATAATAAAACTGTAGAGAGGTCAATTCTGTACATTGAATATTTTTTCAAAATACATATTGGAGGATGATTGGCGATCGATACTGATGCCAAAAATGCAATTAGTAATATTTTTGTCTGTCTGTCTGTCTGTCTGTCTGTCTGTATGTGCACGACGGGAACAAAAACTACTGAAGGGATTTTAACCAAACTTGGTACGATTGTAGCCCATATTCCTGGGCAGGTTATAGGCTATACAACATAACTCTACGATACATAGGAGCCGAGCAGTGACGATTAATTTGAAGCAAGTCGGATGAATTCCGAACCACGCGGCCTGCGGTCGAACGGTTCATGCGGGGGGCGCGGGGAGATCGCTTACACAGTGACGCGAAGCAATAGAACGTGGCACTAAAGTAGATTAGAACATCAAATAAGTACCTAACTATCAGGATTTTTTTTCTGGGAAAACAGTGTTTTCACAGTGTCATAATAATATAAAAATTGTATTTTTGAACTTGCTTCACAAATCAAAATAAATTATCATTTATTGTATAAAATCAACTTAATTAACTGTATAATTAAAAGAAAGCCTTTCGCTATAAACTAAAAAACGGGCAATTAAGCGGTTTTTGGAAAGCTATTTATACCATCACGGTATTAATCCTTATCATTTTTAATACGTTAGTTGGCTTAAGCATTCCATGAAGACTATAATATTTGCCCTTTATACCATGCAAATGTAATGGAGTAGTTTAGGAAATATAGCAAAATTAAAATCGTAATGCAGGCTGCTGCGTGACGTCTTACGTCCGAGCCGGCCTGGTGTAGTGTAGACTGCTGGGTAAAAAATACTATTAAAATGTGCTTACTGTGCATGTATTATTATAGGAGACTTTTATTTATGCAATAGTACCCAAAACAATTTTTTATTTTATTTTTGTCTGTTTGTCGGTGCATTTGTGCACGTTAATCTCAGAAACGGCGTATCCGATTTAGATGTGGTTCAATCATATTTGTAGTAATCTTGACTTAACATTTATTTCATCTCAATCGGTTCATAAATAAAAAACTTATGACAATTAAAAAAAATGCTGGACGTTTGTATGAAGCGCGGCAGGAACCGCGCTGCAAACATTCAAATTTAATCTTTTTTTATTTTATATTTTCTTTAAAACTAAATTTAATTTATTTATATTATTGTTATACTTAGGGTAGGTTAATAAAAAAACGCTACTAAAACCGATCGGCGCGCCGAGCTGGGGCCTAACTGATTCGATTTTGATTCAGATTCGATCGTGCCGCATACTCCCGAATAAATTGACGTTTGTTTATTTTTGTTCTATGTCGATTGATATTATCGTCGGGTGTACAAAAAGTTACGTTCCAAAGGTTTTCTTTATCCTAATTAGTTCCAAAGTAATCTACCAAATAAAACACCAAATCCGTTGAGATCGAACTGATTCGATTCTCGGTTGTATCGAGAGTAAGCCTGCTGGATCATCGACGGGGCGTGCCGCTGCGCCCATGTCTAACCGAGAGTTTCGTTTTAAATACCTTAATAATTGCAATATATTATGTTTCAATTTAATATCTCAAAATATTAATGACAAAAACGGTAGTGAGTTCAAAAAAATTGAAAATAATTTTATGGTTTCGCAATTTATCCTATGTCGGCACTATTAAGACGTTGCTCCGTATCAAATTTAGGTTTTGGTTCCCTTTGGAGTGTCGAAAATTAGAGAGATACGGCTGAATCTTTGGGTAGATGTGGCTAAGGAGTCTGTTTTTTTCAAAGCCAGAAGGGACAGAAGATCCTGAGTATTTAATAGGATTGTTAGCTTGATACCTACACGTGTTAAAATTTTGACAACCAGACAGATAGACAGACGGACATCGAAGTTAAATAATTTACAAAATTAACGTGAAAAATTGGCTGGGTCTATACGGTGCATTCAAATAATATTATCCTAACTTCGAATACCTTTGCTGACTTCTACATATTGTTCGAAGGCTACTTCTTTTGCCGAGCTCCGAAAGGATGGTACTATATTGTTATTATACCCTGCATACCAAGAGGCTTGCCGGGTACGTGACTTGCTGGAGGATAAGCACTGGGATACACTGGGAAGTACCTATTGGCGAAAGTTGTCAGCGGTTGCGCCAATAAACTAAAAATATATTTAAAAATATAAAAGTGTCCTAAATCACTTTTCCACGCGTACGAAGTCGCGGGCACAGCTAGTGTATAATATAGTAAACATCTTAAATTTGTGTATAGTATAAAAGTATTAAATCTTTACTAATATTATAAAGGGGAAGAGTTTGTTTGTTTGTTTGTTTGTTTAAACGCGCTAATCTCAGGAACTACTGGTCCGATTTGAAAAAATATTTTTTTGTTGGATAGTCCATTTATTGAGGAAGGTTTTAGGCTATAAAACATTACGCTGCGACCAATAGGAGCGAAGCGCCAGTGAGAAATGTTGCAAAAACGGGGAAAATTATTAACATTTGAGGACTTTCGTTGTGTGCGCTGCATAAACGGTTTAAGTTACTCAAAAACCACGCGAATGAAGTCGCGGGAACAGCTAGTATATCTATATTTCCGTTGTCTGGTACCTGTAACACAAGTTCTTCAAATACTTAGCACGGGGCCAGATTGACGTGGTGACTGGTGTGAAGCGTACATAGACATTATTATTATTATATAGAAATAGGATTTAAGAGTATATTATTCAAAATAAATAAACCGGGCGATCCGGTATTTTTCTTTGTTGATTAAGAGAAACATTTTTTGGCACAATATTATGCCCCATCTAAAATTACTTATTATTTATAGAATTACTATACAGCGGTTACATTTAAGCACTGACATTGTAACATTAATTGAATTGTATGTTATATTACGTAAATTTTATTATTTATATACGTTAATATTACGTAATACCCTTGAGCCCATTTTCACGAGAATTATGAGAATGGAGGAGTACAATATTAGGTACAGTTCAAGATGTACATAAAATTATATATTTTTAATAATGCTCGATTTTGCCTACAATAGACGATAGAAATGCATAAAATTAATAAAAATAACAGCACGCGCTACTTCTGTATATGACCTGCGTTTGATACGATTTCAGGTTGACGTTTTTATCAAAACTTTTTTTAATCTAAGATGCCAAAGAACACTTAGTCAGAACATAAATAATATCAATTATTATAGTCAAATTCGACCTCCAGTTATATCATATACGCAATGAGTTTAATATTATAGTTGGCACTATCAAATGCAACCAAGAAAATGTTCATTGTAAATACTGAAACCGCTCAGAATCAGATACATTCAGCTTGAATTGGTTCTGAGATAACATCCTCAGTGGTCGACAATAGAGCTATTATGTGAGTAGCTTCATCTGGTGCGGATAGCAATGGGTATGTAAAATTACGGTGCGTTCGAGTTACTTTACTGCACAGTTTTCTGGGTCTTTTAGCACAGTTTTGTATATATCGCTATAGAGTCTGTGAATCAGCATTTTTGAATAAAGCAGCTAAAACGAGTAATAATTTTGTTATAAACATATTAAATAATATGATATTCTACGTTATCACCGTATCAATTCTATTGTAGCACCTAAGCTACTGGTCCGATTTTCATTTCCGTCAAATAAAAGAGGCGACAAAAGTCAATTAGCAGTTAATTAAACTTGAGGTAATAATTTTTAACTTATTATATTTTTAACTGACTTCCAAAAAAGGAGGGGTTCTGCTTATATTTTTATGTATGTACACCGAGTACTATGAGGTTAGACTTAGTTGACTCTTATAAATATGGTGTCTGTCAGTCTGTCAGCATCGTAGCTACTACTACGAATTTATCTTTTTACTTTGACTGAGAGACACCAAAAAGTAAAAAGTAAAAAAGTAACTACGTTTGAAAAAATCGACTTCAAGTTTAGTTTCTTTTTTTTCTAGTGAGGTATTAAATTTTTTCCGGATACTATAATTGATCACTGCTGTAAACATGAATATTACAAGCCAACTTTACATACAACTTAAAGTTAGCTGAACGTGACATTATTAACAAAGTCTAATGAGGTATCGATAAAAGAGCGCGGCGCTGCAGGTGGAACAAGTGGTAACCAAGATCAGATAGGTCAAGAGCCCTCGCCACCATCTTGACTGGTCCCGAGGCAAGTTTGCATACAGAAATGATGAATATAAAAACGGAATGAGGCATGGCGAGGTATCTCATTTACTTGGGCTATTTACTCAAGAGTCTATCAGCGTTCGTAAAAAATTCTATTACAACATAAATTACTTTAGTAACTTACGAGAAAATTATGGGCAATGTGTTCTTTATGTATTTCTATTTCATCGAAAATTATAACATCGTGTGGTCAAAATTCGCTAATAAATTTAATGTTTACACATAAAATTGCTAAAGATAAAAAGTAAGATGAAAAAAACTTTATCCAAATTTATGAAAAGGCACGCTGGTGTAACTAATAAGAATAATAATCGGAGCTACCTAGTGTATGTTTACTTTTAATTTTATTGATTTTCTCTATTTCTGAGCATGTTTAAGAAAATTTTAGCTTTTGGCACACTTCCTTCATTCTCCGCCAATCGCAAAACTCTCGTCAAACTGTATTGAAAGTTTTGCTTCACATATGAATATAATGAAAACATTTAAATACTAAACTAAAATAATATACAACCTGGGTATATTAATCATTTGCAGAATGCCTTGAAAATTACGCATATAAACGGTTAATTATTATAATTTATGTTTAGCAAGTTCACATTTCCATTGGTATAGCATGTGCTTACATGCACTATGTGTAGGTAGACGCAGTGTATTGTTATGCAAATACCAGTGGTTTGGCTTGCCAACGTCAGTGTACAAGACAAAGCAATGTTGACGACCCACATCAGCCAGATATCAGTTGAGCAGCCCTGCATCTCGCACTTTGTTCGTGTTCAACACTATGATTATAAAATGTTGGTGAGCCCCGAAAGTTTGTACTGAAAATTTGCCCATATGTATAAACTGAACAGTACCTGAATATTTTTTTTATATTTAAAATATTATCTTTGAAATTTTGCCCAAATAATAAGCAAACTGGACAGTACCTGAATATATTTTAAATACACAATTCAACGCCACGATATTAAATGTAGGTACTTACTTTGTAAAGTACTCTGAGAAAACTTAAATTTTAATAATTTTGAATCCATCAGGTTCAAATACCTAAAGCATTTTTATATTTAAAATATTATTATACTTACAATTCAAACCACGATATTAAATATACTTTGTAAAGTAAGTACTCTGAGAAAACTTAAATTTTAATAATTTTGAATCCATAAGGTTCAAATACCTAAAGCATTTTTATATTTAAAATATTATCATCTTAATTATTGTGCTAATACTTACAATTCAATCCACGATATTAAAAATACTTTGTAAAGAAAACTTAAAGATTTTAATAATTTAAAATCCTTAAAGTTCAAATATTTTATTCAACAGTCGGAAGTGACAAGTATTTTTAATCAAAAGTTAAAATGGTTCTACAAGCAATGCAAATATTGTTGCGGAATTTAAAAATTAGACTTGTAGGGTTAAAATCTGATTACGGAGGTCTTTATCCCAAAAAGCAGATGCAGTTAACAAAAGCAAGTGCTCGTTAAGCGAAAACATTTTCCTTTTTTATAAAGATGAAGTAAACCCGTAAATATTATGTTGATTAAGGCACCTACTTTAAACAATTTAAACGCCACGGAGGCGGAAAAGTAGGAATAAAAATGGTAATCAGGCGAGTGAATATTTTGCAGCGAGTATAGTAAAATATAAAAGCCTGTAAGTGTAAGCGAGGCTCACGCAGGTATTACTAAATGGCATAGAATTACAAATAGCCTTTTCAGTTTTTCTCTAGGGGCATCTCGGTATCAGTCAGATGCATTGCCTTGAGATGCAAAGTGTGAGTTACGAGCGCTTTTTATATTTGCGGCAGCCACGCTTGGATTTGCATAATATTGCTTCTTTAACATTTGGCCTGTATCACTATATGAGGTATTTACATTTCGACTGAAAGGGAATAGACGAATATTTTTACTTCTCATGCCTTTGAATTTGACTTTAAAAGTGTTTACAATTCTAAAATCCTAAATGTACATTGTGTTTCTTTAATATCGACAGTAAATCTAGTTTAAGGACCACGAAACAAAACGCAAAAATATTATTATAGCAGGAACAGAAAATATACATTAATAATAATAAAAACATACACAAACATCTACTTACTACATGCGTGAACATATTTTCAACTGCACGAAATACAGCCTGGTGACCTTTTGTATATGGAATCCTAAAAACAATATCCATAATATTCCCATACTACATAAATTACTAAAAATATATCCACTACGAAATGATGAAATTTTAAAAAATGTTAGTGCTCAAATAAAATTTATCCTTACGCAGGTTAGTGCGCTATCTGCATAATATTGCTTCCTTAATTTAGCAACCGCAGGGAGAGTTCAAATTGCTTTTTTCTCGGTATGGTAAGTCAATGAATTTAAGTCAATGGTGGATAGTGAGGTCGGGGTGTTTGCCTAGTCAAATGTGATGGAAAGGCGGGACTGGTCTCGGAGTCTTTTGAATTTGTCCCTACTTTACGTAACGTTACTTTTAAAGCTTTTCCTACAGCGCTTGAATTTTTTATAGAAACCTTTTTCGTAGTTTATTTAAATCCCTTTTCAGACACTGTCATATAATCATTATTATTTAAAATCAACATTGTAGCCTGTAAATACTTTGACTAGGATACACGTCACGCAACATAACATTCGTTTTTTATATGGAAGTTGGTTAATGGTATACACAAATTATTTAATTGAGACACTTTTATCATGATTCCAAGCTCATGAAATCATGGTTATTATTAAAATCTATTAATTTATTATTATTTATAACTTTTTATTTATGGGAAGAAATCTTTTCATTAATTAATTCAAGTGTGTGTTTTTATTTAATAAAATTATGGTGTGTATATTAGTACTGTTATCAGTGTTTATCTGTTTATTTTTATGACGTTCGTATCTATACTAATATTATAAAGCGGAAGAGTTTGTTTGTTTAAACGCGCTAATCTCAGAAACCACTGGTCCGATTTGAAAAAAAATTTTTTTTAGGATATTCCATTTATAGAGGAAGGCTTTAGGCTATAATACCTATATCATTACGCTGCGACCAATAAAAGTGAAGCGTCAGTGAGAAATGTTGCAAAACGGGAAAAATTATTCACTTTTGGGGACTTTCGTTGCGTGTGCTGGATAAACGGTTTAAGTCACTCAAAAACCACGCGAACGAAGTCGCGGGCACAGCTAGTAATTGATAAAATGTACATTTTGGTCTTGTGAATTTAATAGTATAAGTAACTTAATTTTCTCGTGGATTTTCCAATTGTGTGTCTGATCCAGTATCTTCAAATGTAGCGATTTTTTTCTTTCGGTATTAATATTATGGAGAAGCGTTATTGCGAATGGAGCGTAGGTTGTACAGGCAGCTGCCGCGAGATGCGAGACAGGTGCGCACGTGGAGATGTCGTTATTTGCCAGTTTGTTTATTCCAGTCTCAGTCCCGATGACCAAGGTCCATTCGACCTGTCACCGACCCTTTATTTTCACTCGACAGGAATATTCCTCGCGATATTACATTCCTATACTTTTTACTCGTGATACATTTTTCCAATTGTCCCCGTGCGCGGTGCGAACTAACGGAATAGAATTTTCAAACAGTTTTGATTGATAAAGGTAGACAGGTTTTCGCTTTCTTTGTTTGTTAAATTAGATTCGCTGGCGGGAAACTTCGGTTCCACTTGATTAATGATTCGGGATACAAGAAAAAGAAACGATTTAAGGTCGTTCGATTTTCTATAAAACGTATCAGTGAGCAGCCGAGCTATGACCGAGTTGTGGAAATAATTTTGCCCTCGTGACTCAAAAACTGGGGTTCATTTTTCTCAGTGAAGTTTTTTGTGACTTGTGTGTGTATAAATCCAACTCTACGTGATTGAATCAGATATGAGGAGATCCGTAGAAGAACTAAGGTTGCTGACATTGCCCGTAGGATCAGTCAGCTGAAGTGGCAATGGGCCGGCCACATAGCACGAAGATTGGACGGTCGATGGGGCAAAAAGATCCTAGAGTGGAGGCCACGTACTGGCAAGCGCAGTGTGGGACGGCCACCTACCAGATGGACCGACGACCTGGTGAAAACTGCCGGGTCACGTTGGATGCAGGTGGCAATGGACCGGTCGCACTGGAAATGTATTGGAGAGGCCTATGTCCAGCAGTGAACGACGAAATCCAAAATAATTTTTGGTACTTTTTTTATTGATTTCAAAATTATCTCGATTTTATTTTAGGGCACAATATAATGTCCTAGGTACTGAAAGCTTTGAATCCATTATTCTACAATTGAATCTACCAGTCACCTACCGCATTATTATGGATTCGTAAATATCTATTTCGACGTGAGTTTTGTTACGAATTCTATTTTAAAAGTTTTCGTTTCGAAGATAATTGTTTTCACTTATTGCTGAAAGCCACATTGCCCGTCACTGGTTCGTACATTCGCAAAACGGTCCGGGGCTAATTTCATTTGGCGGTCAAATGCGTTTAGATCTGATGCAATGGTGCGATATTATCCTATTCTCGAAACAACGTTCGTTCCATATTTGAAACGCTCTCGACTTTTCTCGAACTTAACGGCCCGATTAAACAACGGAGCAAAAGATTTTATGTGAATATTTAAAATGCTTTATTGGTTCTATTTCGCCAAAAACAATTGTATCGCTCAGACAAATATAATATTTATAAGTTCACATCTCCGAACGACTTCAAATAACTCGCTGTATTATTCTGGATACTCGTTTTTAATCTACATAATTTAAGTTTACTTTTCTAAACATTTAAGTACTGTTATACCCGCCACACACGTACTTGGACAGATCGGTTGACAGTAACGCGCGGCTACCGGGCCATCGGCACACAATATTTTTAAAATTGTATTACAGAAATTATTTTGAGATACTACAAAATATTTGTTCTATATATATTTTTTTACCCGCATTTTGTCTTTAATAATCCATTGTTATCAGAATTAATTTACTAAAAATAAATACTTAAACATTTTTAGTACCTACAATTATTAAAGTTGACTATTGTTTACTATTGTTACTATTTGCTAGTTGCTATATTGTTTACTATTTGCTAGTTCCCGAACCGGTGGTAGGCATCATATAGAAACGACGTTCAGAAAACATTTTTGTAAAATTTATTCTGAATAAAAATTTTTGACTTTGACTTTATTTTTTTTTAATTAAAACCTGCTGCTTAAAAATTGCAGCATCTTTGTGACTATTAAAGTTGAATAGTTAGATTACAATTAGGCATAAAATTATCTTAAAAGTAAGCCTTTATAATTTTTTTCAAGATTAAGCCCGCCACGACCGCTCATGCTCCTGTTTTACCAAGCCAGATTAAACTGCACAGTTTTATCGTTACGTGTGTAGCCGACTTAAGTAGTTACAGTTTACCATCTTGCTACTTCATAAAACATGATTTAAAATATAAATATTTTATTCAGGCTACTACTAGCTTTTATAACTAATGCTGTGCTGCTGGATCATGAAAAACAATTCGGGTCTTAGTAAGACTGACTTTTAGACAACACAGTTGCACCGCTCGGGAAGCCATTAAAATAGAAGGATTACTTTTATGGTCCGGTTGGTCCGCTCGAGATAATATCGGTTTATTTTATGGATGCAATAAAGGGTATTCGATTTTAGCCAGTCATCTGTATATGATTGTGTAAGATTCGATCTAATAAAGCGCAAAATATAATCTATGTAAGCTCCCAACGCGCAACGTGGCTTCATATTAAACATACAATATCCTACAATATTTATTGAGACTAACAAAATTAGTTTCTTTATATTTTTACGTGTTTGTAAAAGTATTATTTACCTATACAATGTAATAATGGTATAAAAAAGAATATATATTTTTTGTAAAAACAAAGTTTAAACGACAGGTGACCTATTTCTTTTTTTATTATTATTTATGTTGTAGTAAACAAAAGAAAGGTTCCTATAGTAATATTTTATCCTATTACGGACAAGGTAAGGACTCTAATTAAGACTGATGATAACGAGCCCTCCTCTCATTTATTTAATGTTTATTATTATCATAATACTATTGCATATTTTTACGAAATAAATTGTACCTTCAGGTATCCACAGATAGTACTTGTTACTGTTCAACCGATATATTTATATATATTTACATCGCACATTTGTCACAAAAATCTTTAATGTTAATAATATATATTAATAATGCTGAATGTTTTCATTATAAAACGAACATTAGCTGAGTGAAGCCATTTATGTAAAAAAAAGCGAATACAATTTTACGACAAATAACGTCGATTTCTGAGCTGCTCTACTGAGCTACTCGTTACTAAGCTAAGTTTTTAATGTCTATCGGGAATCCTCATGTTAAGTGGCTTCACCCAGATGTTGGATACGCTCTATCCATTGTATTACCTGAGACGAAAAAACAGAAAGTACGTTTGAAAATACCAACTTCAAAAAAAGTATTATTTTATGCTTTTTAATTGTTGAACGTATCTTCAAATATGTATCAACTCTGGAAATTGGTGAAATATGTTCATAAATAAAACTAAATCATTCGATGATGAAATAAAAAAAAAGTTTAAAAACTATAACCCGACTTCTCAAAAAATGGGTCTAAAAAGTCGGGTTATAGTTTTTAAACTTTTTTTTTATTTTAACATTTCTGTTTTCTCATCAAACATAACATTCTATTTTCATTAAACTAACGATTACATAGTAAGTAACTAAACAACTCCTAGATACTACTTGTACGACCGAATTTTAAACTTTTATTTTGAATTTAACAATAAAATGTAATAATTAATAAAATATTTAAATACATATTTGTAATGTGCTTGCAAAGACCCTTCTTATGATCTTTTGATACCAAACACGATTCAATTATTTTAATTTAATTTTTTTTGGAGATAGTTTTAGAGGTATAATTTTCAAAATCCAAAATTTTTCAAAAAATAATATAGCCTATGTTACTCGCGGGACCATTACGAATCGATTGACACCTTATTTATTAAAATGGACGAATAGATTAACCGCTACGGGGGAACATACATACATACATACATACATACATAGACTGCCAAAATCATTACCCTTCCTTTTGGCTTCGCCGAAGTCGGGTAAAAAGCACAAGGCCAAATAATGTGAAATTATTTTATGGGACCAAAAGGCAGATATTCTGCGTCGAATAAAAAAAATCACGCTAATCGGATCATTAACCTCAGAGTAATCGGTTTACATACATAAAAAAACCGGACGAATTGAGAAGCCTTTTTTGGAAGTCGGTTAAAATAATATTATCAAAGTAGTGATCCAATAGAATTGGTCTAAAATAATCCCTTCTATAACACTTTTGCAGGACATACTACCGTTCATTGGGACAGTAAATGCACATGATATCACTGGACCAAACCAACTCATTGGGTTTTATGCTTTTGATCCTACAGCCGATCATCCCACCCTCTACATCCATGTTGGTTATGTAGGATATTATATTAGTGTCTTGGTTCTGTACTGCATGATATAATATATTTAGGCTATCGCTATGGATAATAATAATGAGTGATAATACTTTAGGGAGTGTATGTGCCTACTATGTAGAGTTTACTGCAATAATACCAGTTACAACCATTGTGATTTATTAAAAGCGACCAAAGCAGATAAAAATATAATATAGGAAGTGGATAAAAATGGGTGCCAAAAATGTGTTAGAACATAAAAATATACATAACCGTAGTTGTGTATAATTTAGTATTAATAATGACAAAAATATAAAAAAATAATTTTCAAGTTGTCTTGATTTATAATTTTGTTACTGAAATGTTTAACATTTCCCCGTTTTCTCGGAGTTTCTTTAGAGCGGTGTTTATTTAGAACGCTGTGAAAGAAAAACTAACTAGTTCAGATTATTGAAAACTTTCAACAAGATATTTAACTAAATTGAGCATATTTCACGAAGTTTTATAACGAACACAATGAAAAGTTCACCTAATTAGTAAAGAGTTATAAATACCTAGTTAATTTACTCTATTTTTCTTTGTTAGTCTAAAACAAAAAAAATATTTGAAAGGACAAGGTTTTTATTACTTTTTATATGTTTGTATAGAAATTTTATGGTTTAACTTATTAGAATAGTAATGTCTTTATGGACAAAACCCTACCAAATAAAATAGATATAGGTACTAAAAACCAAATTAGATTAGTATAACATAAAAATAAATGTATCGTACTAATTATGATGTCCACTGCTAGAACAACCCACCCGCAATACCGGTAGTATTAGTAGTTGCCTATACTCGCTACACTAGGCAGGCCGGTTGGCGAGCGCAGTACTAAGATCTACAATAAATATCCGCGGAAACGCTGCAGCCCATTTCTGTATACACTGTGACTGGCAACACTTGAGGACGTGATATTTGGCTATTATATGAGATGAAAAAAATTATATAAAAAATAATATCAATTAATCACTGAGTAAATGTATCTTAAACTTGAATAATTCTTTACCCAACGCATGGACACCGCGGGTAGGATCGCGCCCGTACTACCTACGTTGATGTCGCACGCCGCCGCTGGGTGCCGCGCCGGCTGCATAGGTATGCCTACTTGCCTAGCCGCGTAATTTTCATAGTATCCATAATTTATTTATTTAAAGGAATATTTGGTAAAAAATTAATTACCTAATTTTATTACATATTTATAATGGGAATCGAGTACCGAGTACTCTCCGTAAGTATTTCATGTCTCACCAGTCAGCCTGTATATTATATTCCTTCTGTCACCTTTTACCACACCCACGTCAAAGATGGTTAATGGAGAGGTGCAATGGGGTATTAAGGCACCCCACGGATAAAAAATAAAAGTATTCGATGTAAAACTTAAGTTAATGTAATAATGAGCAAAACACTACGTGCCTTGGCAGGATCAACCCACTCTACAATATTCCGCCCTGGCGTAGGCACTGGCTACAAACTGATGTCGTTATTTTAAAGTTCTTTTTACTAGGTATTTTGAGTTGACCTTTTTGAAAAAAACTGCACAAAAAAGTTCTGCTGCTTATATTCAATGTTGATTCATAAAAAATATTTTTTGATATTTTATCACGTTAAAAATACCGTACCATGTACAAGCCTGTTCCCGGGTTATTGTGACGAATTTATTAACAACTCTTTCATAGATAAGTAGTGTAGGGTCTGCAGTGGAATTTACATTTATATACATACTAGCGACCCGCCCCGGCTTCGCACGGGTGAAATGCTGATACTAAATTAAATACACTACAGAAAAACTATGAACGTTGTATAAAAACATAGCGGCCCGCTCCGACTTTGCACGGGCATAAAATATATATTATGCCTATGTCACTCAATGAAAACATGATTAAAATCGATCCAGTATTTTTGATTCATTCATCACTGCCCTTGGCCTGCACGCATTAAATTTGGAGTAAAACAATTCCTCTTTCCCTATACTTACTATGAAGATTTCCTGCTATCTTTCGAATATCTAAATTCATACAATTTTTATTACATTACACATTTTTACTTATTTACTTTTTACATTTTTACCTAGGTGTTTTAAATTTGTAATATCTCCGAAAATATTTGTTTAATTTACATGCTGTAAGGAACCATATTGATTTATATTAATTGCACACTGTATTTAAGGTACTTAATTCGATAAGGATTAATGCCGTATTGCTTAAAATAGCTTCGTAAATAAGCCATGTTTTCACGTAAAAAGTAAACAATAAAAATGGTTAATGTGGGTTATCCCTAAAAGATAAACATATACCATCGCGGACTTTTTTGTAGACCTTTTTATGGTGTACAATACTGTAGTACATTAATTTGATCTAACTCGTAGGGTTTAGGCAGCGTTTTTGCTAAAATAGGTTAATTTACGACATCACGTTAGAAACCTCTAAAATTAGCAATGTTGCCTTAGTATATTATGCATGTATTATACATATAAACCTTCCTCTTGAATCACTCTATCTATTGGAAAAAACCGCATCTAAATCCGTTGCGTAGTTTTAAAGATTTAAGCGCACATAGGGATATAGGGACAGAAAAGGCGACTTTGTTTTATACTATGTAGTGATAGTGATGATGATGATACTGCCAAATTCCCTTTGACTTTACCGTAGTCAGGTAAAAATACAATTAAGTATGATTCACGATCTTACATCTTTTCGAAGTATCTGTTTAACTTACATTAGTGTTACAAAAACTCCACAAATATAACGGGTGTAAAAAGAGCAGTTACTATAACTTTGGGATATGCTTATACTACCTTTTCTCATTCTAGAAATGTTTTTTTTTACAAAAATTATAAAAAAAAAATTTGCTTTATTGTTATTTTTGCGACAAAAAAATAAGATATGGTTAAAAGTATTTTTTTTTAGTTTTTGACAAAAAATAAATAAAAAAAAAACATTTCCAAAATGAGGAAAGGTAGTATAATCGTATCTCAAAGTGACTGCTCTTTTTACATCCTGTATAAAAAGAACTTACTGAAGTTTACATTCGCACAATCAGAAAGTGGGTAAATGAGATTCGTTCAAGAAAAACATCTCGTTACGACATACATTATTCAGGCTTTGCAAGTTACTCACTCACGCGTGCATTAGCCGCGAACGTCCGGGACACACAACTATTCCCAAGTATTTGGGGGCCGCTTGTTATTTAAATTTATCACTCAACTTTTATACTCTAAATTCATTGTAGCAGGTAATATTTTACAGGTTATTAATTACGAAGCGCCGGCATCCTCGGTGTAACTCTTATTACATTATGTCAGTTGCAAATTGAAAAATTCCCGAGGCGTGTGTCCCGCCTCCGAAGTATTTTGCCCAAATTATTCTCATTCATTAAGTCGGCAAGTGGAGGGAGAGAGAGATTGTCTACGTACATTCACGAGTGAGTTACGAGGTGACTTCCCGCGTAACTTATCTTAACTATATAATTTACTTTGATTCGACGCAAATGGTGCAGGACTTTTTAATTTAGTCATACATTTTCGGAACAAGTTGAAGTCATCCAGTCGTAAAGGTATAAAAAGTGGTCACCACTTTTGACACTAGTTTTGATTAATAAACATCAATTGCCAAAAAAAAAAAAAACTTTCACTGACGAAGTTTTATTTTTGTTACAAAAACATATTAATAAAAATGAAACAAACGAGATTCGAAATATAATAATTTGAAATTAAACTTTCAAACTTTATCTTTAAATATAAAAGAAAACAAAAATGTATATGTAAATGCGTTCCTATTTCTATTCCAATTTCGAAAAGGTTTCGCTGAAAGGCTGTAGGCCTCGAGAAATTGTTTTTCGGTAATGGCGAACGATATTTGTCAAAGTAGAGTGCTGACGACGAAATAAGTTTTAATTAATGGATCGGTATTAAGAGACAGGAGGCCTGCGTAGATCGGGGACGGTGTTTTAGTGAGTACACGTCATGTACTAAATAAATGATGGCCCTCTGGTAATTGCGGACATTTAAAAGCTTTTGTGGTATTTCGAACCGCGCTCGAGAAAACATATTTGGTAAAAAGTAATCGGTAACTATAGGATTGGCTCATTCAAATTTTTGTATATGTATGTTTGTTCCACCGAAAACTAAAAAATTGATTGAAACGAATATCATAATATTGTGCAATGTCGTTATGTATAGGAGTTGGTTATGGTAATATCTAATAAGTGGAAAATGTCTAAATATGTTCTTTAACTTACATGATAACTATGTTCCCATCTCTATATTAATTATAGTATCATTATAGTAGTGCCGTTGGTTGAGCGCGTTGGTGCTCGAACGAAAGGTCGCGGGTTCGAATCCCGCCGAGGGAACAAAAAGTTTTCAATGTTCCTGGGTCATGGATGTGTATAATATAATAAAAATCTTAAATATGTGTATAGTATGAAAGTATTAAATATATTTCCGTTGCCTGGTACCTGTAACACAAGTTCTTCGGATACTTAGCACAGGACTAGATTGACGTGGTGTGAAGCGTCCATACATATTATATTATTATATTATTATTATTAGTTATACCTATAATTATAACCAAATAAAAATTGTATTGTACTAGATTTTATGTTGACAAGAACTAAAAATATTATTCAACATCTCCTTACGAAACATAATTTGTCCTTTCTTACGTGAAATACTAAAGCGAAAATCATTTAACATCGTATATTAAGTGATTTCACATTATATTGCGGGGTTATAAATTTAAATAAATAGTCCATTAATTATTCCTGTAGTATGTTACTTGCCAATGAAAATGTAACGTCTTTTCCTCAGCCACATGGGAGCGAAAATAATATCTAGAACCTAAAGTTCAGACTGTACAATGTAATATGTCATATGACTAGTTATTTTCGAGAACAATGTCACCAAAGTAGTTTATAATAGGTTTACGGGTGCCCACGGTCTATTTTTTAAGGGCGGATAATGAGGCCGATTTTTCCTCTATATTATTTATTAGCTGTGCCCGCGACTTCGTTCCCGTGGTATTTGAGTGACTTAAACCGTTTATGCAGTGCACGCAACGAAACTCACCAAATGTGAATGAAATGTTGCAAAAACGGGGTAAATTAAATAATTTACCCCGTTTTTGCAACATTTCTCACTGACGCTTCGCTCCTATTGGTCGCAGCGTTATGTTATATAGCCTAAAGCCTTTCTCTATAAAGGACTATCCAACAAAAAAAAAAATTCAAATTGGACCAGTAGTTCCTGAGATTATCCCGTTTAAACAAACTAACAAACAAACGAACGAACAAACTCTTCCGCTTTATAATATTAGTATAGATGGTCTTTTCGTATGAGGTATGCGTTGAACTATTTAATAATTGCAATCAGTGTGTTCTATTTTTCAACTACAAAAAGTCGGCCACCGATTTTTTCGCTTGTGGGTGGGCCTTGAAGAACCTTATTTTTAACCGACTTCCAAAAAAAGGAGGAGGTTCTCAATTCGTCTGTATGTTTTTTTTTTTTTTTTTTTTTTTTTTTTTTTATGTTTGTTACCTCAGAACTTTCGCCTGGGTGAACCGATTTGGATGATTTTTTTTTTATTTGAAAGGTGGTGCCTCCCGTTTGGTCCCATTGTCACCAAAGTGGTGACCTGATGATGGGATCCGTGAGGAATCGAGGGAACTCCTCAAAATTTATATGGAAACATATATCGATTTTGATTTTTTCTGAAGTAGCCCAAGCATATGTTACCAAATAGTAAGATTTTGCACCATATCCTGGACCTAAAGTAGTGAACAGAACTTCTGAGTCCTTAGAGATACACGTTTGAAGATTGCAGCGTTGTTTAATGAAATGCAAGCATACGCCACTACGTCAATTACAGTGTTGTACCAGTGTTTACCAAAGTCGTGACCTGATGATGGGATCCGTGAGGAATCGAGGGAACTCCTCAAAATTTATATGGAAACATATATCGATTTTGATTTTTTCTGAAGTAGCCCAAGCAAATGTTACCAAATATTAAGATTTTGCACCATATCCTGGACCTAAAGTAGTGAACAGAACTTCTGAGTCCTTAGAGATACACGTTTGAAGATTTCAGCGTTGTTTAAAGAAATGCAAGCATACGCTACTACGTCAATTACAGTCGAACTTGGTCTCATAGTTATCAAAGTGCATGCCTGATGATGGTGTCGTGAGGAATCGAGGGAACTCCTCGAAATTTATAGGAACACTCATAGTAATTTTGTATTTTTTTCGAGTAACATGCTTATGTTACTCGATATGCTAATATCCGTCTAAAAACAAACATAATTTTGAATCAACTATCAAGGTATACCGCATAGATCAGAAACAGGCATACAGGACTGCTTAGTCTTTGAAGTTATACGTTTGGAAATTACGACATCGCTTAAAGTACTGCAAGCATACTTTAAGCGATGCCACTATATCAATTACAGTACTCAACACCACCTCTGTCTTCACCAGATAGTAGGTATCCATATAGGTATACTATCATAACAATATGACGAAATAGGTAAATATTAAAAAGGGAAAAAATTGTTTTAAGCCAAATAAAGAAATGTAAATCGACTAAAAATAATAAAAGAGTTATATAGAAATCATATTCAGTTTGGCTGGTACCGACTTTGATATTATTAAAATTTGTATATCATTTTATAGTCAATCAACTTGATATAAATAATTTTTGCGCTGCTCTGGCGGTACCTAAATATCCCTACTCAGTCTACCCATAACTAAAAATCTTAAAATAAAATAATTTTAAACAAAAAAAAAACCGACTTCAAAAGGTAAACTAAAAAGAAAAAAATAAATTTACTTTGCACTAAGTAATACTTATTTTCACTTTAGTAAATAAATTTATTCTATAATTTTGAAGTCGGTGCCAAGTACCTATATCAAATTACTAAATATATGTAGGCAATCACAGAAAAAAGAATCAGAAAAAAATATACAACTATCAATGTAACTATTACTATATATTATGTACCTACCAAAGTACTTAGTTAGGCTTACAAACTAATATTAAATGAAAACAAATTATGATAGAACGCTGGACTTGGCACCGACTTCAAAATTATAGAATAAATTTATTTACTAAAGTGAAAATAAGTATTACTTAGTGCAAAGTAAATTTATTTTTTTCTTTTTAGTTTACCTTTTGAAGTCGGTTTTTTTTTTGTTTAAAATTATTTTATCTTTAAGACATAGGTAATAATAATAATAAAAAGTCTTTATTTTTTATAGTTACATTTTAAGCCATGCAGCCCACCAAAGCAAGGTGAACTCACATCAGAAATAATCGTTTATTTGCCAGAGCGAATGTACAATTTGGTCTTAGTTTACAATATTCTCTAGAATTCTAATCTTATCACTCAACTAAATGAATAGTATGCAAAATGTCAAAGTTCTTCTTCTTCCATCAGTTAATTACATACATTGTTATACCTACTCGAAAATTACAATTATATTATAATGTCATCACAAATTATATTATGTCAATAAAAAATAAACAATAATGATAGATTTCTATTAACATTTTAGAAATAAGTGCCCCCATAATATTCTCTTACATCATAAAAGTATTTCTTATAATATTGGGTACTTAAAAAACAGTCGGGACCCAAAAATCGGGCGTTGTTATAAAGGGTAAAAATCTAGTAGAGTTTCTCAGTTTTTATATTAAAGTAGAAAATAGGAATATTGAGTAAATATTGTTTTGTTAAGAATTAAACATAATTATTTGCAAATAGGTACTTTAGGATTTAAAAACATTGCATACATACATTATGCTCATAATACTCAATCGTCATCGGTAAAACTACAAAGCAGTATGCACTTACACATAGGTTTTATAATAATATTTTTCATAACAAAAAAAAATACAAAAAATATTTTTTTATAACATTAGTTAGTATATTTTTTATACCAAAACACTATTTTGTAACATGTACACTGTACAGTCTGTAGCCCTTTTACAACTGTTTTGGTTTCATAGTTTAATACCTATTAATATTATGATAACCTTCTTTTATATGGTCGTAACAGCGTTATGGCACTATATCCGAGTTTTTTGTCCTGTATGGAATTTTCCCCTAGTTATTAGCCAAGTGGGCTCATAATATTCATAATATCACAGGGAGCCGTTGTGTTTTATTATATTTTCGTGTGAAGAATTTATCAGGACAAAATATAATCGGGGTGTAAACAGGCGTTTATTATTTTCCTAAGTAGTAGCATTATATTACATAGAGTTACTTAATATATCTATACTAATATTATAAAGCGGAAGAGTTTGTTTGTTTGTTTAAACGCGCTAATCACAGGAACTACTGGTCCGATTTGAAAAATTCTTTTTTTGTTGGATAGTCAATTTATAGAGGAAGGGTTTAGGCTAATATAATATTACGCTGCGACCAATAGGAGAGGGGAAACTTATTCACATTTGGGGACTTTCATTGCGTGCGCTGCATAAACGGTTTAAGCCACTCAAAAACCACGCGAACGAAGTCGCGGGCACAACTAGTACTTTTATATTTTGAGTACTAGGTACAACTTATGTCTTATAACGAAACTACTACTTCGCAACAAAGTAGCAACATAAAAAATTGCAACCAAACACAGCACATACTTAATAGAATATTTTCTTTAGAAAAATGAATTTGTAATATTAAATTACACGGGACGTACGAATAATGTAACATTCGCTTTAAAAGCCTCAAAACAAGTTTACTGCTGCAGCAAATCCAGTTTTCTGAATATGGAACAAAATTATATTGCAATTTTAAATTTTCAACTCTAATACAATTCTTTCGCGAAGCTTCGCAAAGATCGGAAATCTTTCAAAGATAGCGTTTAGCACGAGACAAAGGCTGATTTAGAACCCTGGTGAGGTCCCTCAAAGGCCACTATTTACTTTACTCACGACGCCTCTTCCAGTCCGCAGCATCCAAATCCCATTGCTTGAATTGTAAGAACTATCTTTTTATCTTTATTCCGACATTTTAGGTCCCAAGATTTCTCTTTAATTCCAAAGTTTTGGACTTCAAAATGGAGGTAATCTCTTTCTTATATATAAAAATGAATTGCTGTTCGTTAGTCTCGCTAAAACTCGAAAACGGCTGAACCGATTCGGCTATTTTTAGTCTTGAAATATTCGTTGAAGTCCCGGGAAGGTTTAAACTGTTCATCACACACTGATAGGAACAACGAAGTGGGCACGGGTAGTAATATAAGTATATATTTTTCTAACTATGGACGCTTCACACCACGCTCCCAGTGCATGTCTAGCATCTAGAATTAAGACCCAGGTGTTAATCGCTTGCAGCCTGCAGGTGATATTTCAATGTTACATTAATATAGTATCGGTAAAGCTTGACTACATCTAAGAGCAAAATGGTATTCTCATAACGTCATATAAGTGTCGCAGTCATCTTATTGAATCTGGTTATTTAATTGAATCACTAGGCAGTTATATAATGGCGTCAAACAGCTCGTACAGATAGCAATGTGTTGATATATTTTTTGATTAATTTACTTTAATGTTCGTTTTATTAGTACTCATTCGAAATTTCGAAGTTTAAAACTTAAATATTAAATGGCTGTCCTAGTCTCAGATTCTAAAATTTGTTGGTAAAAACAGGATTCAATGAAAGCGGTAGTCATTCAATTAAATAGCGGATTCAATCAGATGACTGCGACATAAGCATCAAACGCTTGACAACGCAGTGGTTGAACGCATTGCCGCTCATGATGGAGGTAGCGGGTTCCAATCCTGCCGAGGGAACAAAAAGTTTTCTATCTCGTAGGTACCTGTAACACAAGTTCTTCGGATCCTTAGCACGGGTCCAGATTGACGCGTTGTGAAATGTTCATATGATGTTGAATTATTTTATACTTTAATAATACTTTAGTGGCCTTTTTGTAATGCTCCTATCACAATACTCGCTTTTTTTCTGGCATCTAAGATTACATTGTGCAAAAAGTTTTCTTGGTATTATGCTTCCTCCGTATGGAATTAAAAAGATTTAGGTCTACCTTTTTATCCCTTTAGGGATTGAATTTCAATAAATCTTTTGCTAGCTCGCGTACGGTATAGAAGAACAGCGTGAAGGAAATTTCAAGTAACTAGAGATAAGGTATACAAAATATTATAATACTAACTGTGCTCGCGACTTTGTTCGCGTGGTTTTTGAGTGACTTAAACCGTTTATGCAGCTCACAACGTTTTTGCAACATTTCTCACTGACGCTTTGCTCCTATTGGTCGCAACGTAATGTTATACAGCCTTAAGTCTTCCTTTATAAATAGACTATCCTACAAAAAATAATTTTTCAAATCGGACTAGTAGTTCCTGAAATTAGCGCGTTTAAACAAACCAACTCTTCCGCTTTATAATATTAGTATATATCTAGGTAATTATAATTTGAGTATATTTTAAATGCTATTTCTATCGTTGTTCGTGCTACTGGATTATTGTGAAATGTAAAATGATAGAAATGGCAATCGTGGCGAGTACTATTAATCTACCCCCCATGAAATAATTTGGAGAAGACTGATGTCCAGTGATGCATGAAGTCATGAAACAACGATTATAATCCTTACCTAAACTATTAAAAAACGATATTCTACTGTAACACCATTTTCGACACAACGGTAATTACTTCACGATGGTCTGTTGCAGATTGAACGATGAAAATCAGGTATTAGACTTTGTAGTCTTATGGGCGTCTAGCGGACTCAGTTCATATACCATTTCTATATTGTTATTGTGTATCTTTGTTACTGTATTAGTAACTGTATCTAAAGCTTCTATGACGTATGAATAGTTCATAAATTCAACATTATTAAAATCAGAGTTCATTATTTAATCTGCAATAATATTATGATAATACCTATTGTGATTTCATAGCGAATATAATTATTGGATATTCAGGTATTTCGTACATAATTCTAAAATTAATCCCAGCGTGTAATGGAATTAGAGATACCTTCAAACTACTATTTCACGTTTTAAACATATTATTATTAACAATATTAGGTATACCTACCTATAATTTGATAAAAACATACCTACATTGCATCATAATAATATTATCATTTAATACTCTAGACCGTAGGTAGGTCTTTTTATTGCAAGTATTCTCTTAAGGCTTAGTATCTATTGCAGCAGGACTCTACTACAACAACTTTGTTCCAAAGACTTTTTAGAAGAAGAATTTTAATTAGTTCGATTTTACATCTGTAGGTACAGCATTGCATTTTCCCCCGTATGGATGCTTCGATGCCGTAAGATTTTTCTCATTTTCATTGTCAAATTTAAACTGAAACCTCGGAGCGAATTCAAGAAAATTAAAGGACCGTTTCATTCCGGTGCCTTTACGGTTGATAACAGCTATATTGAAACTCTAACGAGACTTTAAAGTTTATTATAACGATATATTTTAACAGTTTTCATAACAATAACGATCTAACGTCATAATGTAGAAAAGATTATGTAATTTTTGAAATTCGTTAAATTATTTCCTTTATCCGTTTTCGTATTGTCTAGAAATCGAATAATAAAGGAATTCTTTGTTGGAGAAAAAGACACGTTTCTTATTCTCTTTGTCTTCTAAAATGCACTATTGGAACAATTTTAAGTCTTTTCGAGAACATATATCTAATATTTTATTATTTACAAAATAGTATATATTCTAAAACATATTCTTTTCTTTCTCATATATAAAAATGAATTGCTGTTCGTTAGTCTCGCTTAAACCTCGAGAACGGCTGAACCGATTCGGCTATTTATAGTCTTGAAATATTTGTGGAAGTCCTGGGAAGGTTTAAACGGTCCATCACAAACTGTTTGTATGCTCAACGAGTGGGCATGGGTCAGCAAGTTTCAATGAAGTTAAGCGTAATATAATTTGTTTATTTTGAAAAAAGAATTCCGTAATGTAAGAACTAAATCCTGGTGATGATCATAAGAGATATGGTAACAACGGTTAATGCCGTGTTTCACCAAGCAATGGTATAGTGAACGCCATGGTTAAATACCATGCCATCTCATTCACAGGAAATACGAGAGGGATAACATGATATTTAACATGGCGTTGACGTTAATATTGCTTGGTGAAAACCCTACGGTCAGTAGGCTGTATTTTGTAGCCTATGTGTTCCTGCTGTGGCCACAACGACCATCTAGGCTCTAGACTTGAGTGCTAAATGGAATGCTCTAAGTCAGTGCTAACATTTCTTGCCACACTTTACAAATCGCCTCTCCTCGGGTGATCGTGGGATTAAACGCAACGAAAACCGTATGTGTTGTGTTACGACGTATGTAGCGCCGTATTAGTAGGATAAATTTGGTTTCGAGTTTAAGAATAAAATGAAAAATGAAATACCTTAAAAGAATTGTTTCATAGAACCTACTCGTTGAAATTGTGGGAAACAGAAGCTAGTATTTCTTAGTACGACCAATTTGGTCTTCGAAGTACAAAGAAGACCTTATGTGCAGACAGTCTGATGTTACGATAAAAAAAAAGAACTGTCGCTACAAAAGCTCTGCTATGAAAATTAAATATTCACAATCTTAATTCTATTTTTATTCGTAGCTCTTCTCCTGTAAAAGATTTAATTCCATAAATGCAAATGAAGTTGAATAATAACTAATAATTTGCTGACTTTGTCAAAGACAGCGTGTCTGCCGCTACAGATAAGTTGAAGAAAAACGACAAAACTATTTGTATTTATTAAGTCCGAAAGTATTCGTGCTAAACAAATATAGTTTTCCGCCATTTTGTAAAGGACAAGGACCATTTTGGGCCACAGGGTTATATAGCAGGTCTACAAGAATATATTATAGCTTCGTAGAGGAAGTCGAACTAATATAGCTCCTTGAATTTGTGTCCCATATTGAGTTCAATCTTTCTACATATATCTTCTTCTTCTTCGAGAACGGCTGAACCGATTCGGCTATTTTTGGTCTTGAAATATTCCTGGAAATCCCGGAAAGGTTTAAACGGTAAGATAATACTGTTTGTATGCTCAACGAAGTGGACACGGGTCAGCTAGTATTTTTTTTTACTAACACTGTAGTGCCACTATTTATTAAGCTGGGTATTAAACGATAAACATTTAAAAAAACGAAATTTTCTTGTAAATCTCATAACACTCTCAAGTCACGAATACTTTTTATCGCGCGAGAGAATTACATCGCTTAAAATGCATCGCTACGCGTAAGGCCATTCCAAGTTTACGAAAGAGGTTAAAGGGCAGTTAATAGCGACAGTAAAGTCCGGCGACAGCAAAAACTCGCACAATACAAACTTAAATCGTTCGTGAAAGCGTTATGCACTCAGTTTCAATTTCGACTAGCCTCCGCAGATGTTCGGACTCATAAATATGATTTGCGAATCGTTTTATGTATAATAAACTTTTATCTTCGGCATACACAAAAGCTGCAGTTTTAATATCAGTCCGTTGTCGGTATAAATTTCCTCGGAGTATGGCCGTCGCGCACGCCACCTTCGCTTGGTCAAATAATAACAGCACAATGGCTAACTGTTGTCTAATGTATTTTGGCTAAATGGAATGCTTCCCGTTGGCAAGGTTGCGAGTTAGATCGTACTTAGTGCCTCAGACGGTCGGAAGTACCGCCCCTATTCAATTTAGGTTTATTAAGGACATTGTTATTATGTTTCCATTGTTTCGTTTGAATTCAACGCTGATTTCATTAACTGAATCATTTCAAATGCATATAAGATTCAATACAAATGAAATCGATTTTCAAAAAAGTATCGTATGAGTTATAACTTTAAGCAATATAAAAAAGTAACTCCAAAATTGTTAAGCAGTAAGCGAACTAATGATGATGAATTATAAACAAAAACACTCTCGACCACGTCAGCAAAAACTAGATTAAAATCGGTTCATCTGCTAAGAGGTACGATGCCACAGACATACAAGCACGACCTTATAACACCTCTGTTTTACTGATGGAAACACTTAATTCACTATATAAATTACTTTCTAGGTCGAAAAAGTACAGCTACCGGTTGTATCATGTTATTTTAAGGGTTGACTACATATAAACAGTATTTCTATGCAAATATTCTTAAGGCGAGGAGTAACCGCAACTAGCGCCACTCTTTTTAAAATAAATTTTACAATGACACAAAGGTCTTATTAAAAAAAGTAATCGGTTCAAACTTTAAGTAAATAGTTAAACTAATTTATTATAGTAATATATAGTAGTTAAACTAATATTATGTATTATATCTCGTAAGTAATAACTAAAACGGCCGTTTAAGTTATTACTTACGAGAGTAAATACAGTATAGGATTTAGAGCTGTAATTAAATGCCAATAAATTAGTTAAACTACTTACTTAAAGTTTGAACCGATTACTTTTTTTAATTAGATCGTTGTGTCATTGTAAAATTTATTTTAAAAGAGTGGCGCTAGTTGCGGTTACTCCTCGCCTTAAGCAACAAACAGAAATTAGATTTGGTAAACTAGTATCGGAAACACCGTTACCGACCAAGAACAATGTACCATGAAGACCATGTACCATAAAGCAATAGAAATTGAAAAGTACTTTTATTACTTATAAGTACTAAGGTACTAAAATAGTGATGGTTTTAAAATCTACAAACTGAAAATCCACCTCTGTCAACGACCTACGCTAATATTAAGAATAATAAAAAAACTATATATTGGCCTAATAAATTTTAGCAGAATAGTATAGGTCAGTCAACCTAAAATACACGCGACGCTTTCCCGCCTTATGTGATTCCAAAAGAAAGGTACAAGGGCATTAAGATAGATATATTTCTGTGCCTACTTAAATTAAATCGTAGATTTGTTAAATATTTTAGAAAGGGGAAGGATCTTGGCAACAGCGTGTAATATGTTTGTTCCATCGTAGCGCCTGACTGATCTGATTTTTATAAAAATCAATAGATTCGTAATTATAAATCATGTAACATAGGCTACATAACTTAAAGGGTTAAAGTTTTTTATAAACACAATGTGGTTATTAAAACACATTAAATGAGGCGCATATGTGAAACTGGCAACTGTAGGTATATGTGAATGCGACATACGAATTGTGTACAAAATTTAATACAATTCAAATAAAGCTTCAATGGTCATTATAATATTAAACGCCACAGGCAAACGCCCATTATGTTTAGTTAATGATACATATTAGTACAATTGGCATAAACAAATCCGTGAGCAAAACTAGTGATTAAATTAAATAGTCCAATCGAGTCCAGCATGCGTTTCCAGCACAAACACCATTAATCTACACAGGAGCTCTCAGTTACTGACCATAAATTAATTACATTTACCAGATTACTCGCCACTATATTAAAATGCAAATGCAGTAGGTAAAAAATAAACGATTTTTCTCCTCTTGACCTCTTTCTGACCTCTTCGTGGCATATCGAAGCCGTAGCACGTAGCCTTGTCTACCGAAACCATTGAGATTTTTTATAATATGGTGTCCAGGGTCATACCCCAAAATTACTTTTGGCAAATATTAGGTAAACTTATCCCACCAAAAACATTTTCATGTAAAAATGTTGCCAAGACGAGTCTACATAGCTTACCCTGTGCGCCTGCCGACGCCCAGCGCTACGACGCCCAGCGCCGCGACGCCTGCCGACGCCGAACGCCGTGATGCCTGCCGACGCCCAGCGCCACGACGCCGAGCGCCGCGACGCCTGCCGACGACCAGCGCATCGACGAAGAGCGCCGCGACGCCTACCAACGCCCAGTGCCATGACGCCCATGACGCCCAGCGTCGCGACGCCTGCCAACGCCCAGCGCCGCGACGCCGAGCGCCGCGACGCCTACCGACGCCAAGCACCGCGACGCCTGCCGACGCCCAGAGTCGCGACGCCTGCCGACGCCCAGCGTCGCGACGCCTACCGACTCCCAGCGCCGCGACGACAAGCGCCGCGACGCCTGCCGACGCTTAGCGCCACGACGCCGAGCGCCGCGACGCCTGCCGACGCGACGCCCAGCGCCGAGACGCCGAGCGCCGCGACGCCTACCGACGCCAAGCGCCGCAACGCCCAGCGCCGCGACGCCGAGCGCCGCGACGCCTACCGACGCCAAGCGCCGAGACTCCCAGCGCCGCGACGCCGAGCGCCGCGACGCCTACCGACGCCCAGCGCCGCGACGCCTGCCGACGCCCAGAGTCGCGACGCATGCCGACGCCCAGCGCCGCGACGCCGAGCGCCGCGACGCCTACCGACGCCCAGCGCCGCGACGCCTACCGACGCCAAGCGCCGCGACGCCTACTGACGCCCAGCGCCGCGACGCCTACCGACGCCCAGCGTCGCGACGCCTACCAACGCCGAGCGCCGTGACGCCTACCGACGCCAAGCGCCGCGACGCCCAGCGCCGCGACGCCGAGCGCCGCGACGCCTACCGACGCCCAGCGTCGCGACGCCTACCGACGCCGAGCGCCGCGACGCCTACCGACGCCGAGCGCCGCGACGCCTACCGACGCCCAGCGCCGCGACGCCCAGCGCCGCGACGCCGAGCGCCGCGACGCCTACCGACGCCGAGCGCCGCGACGCCTGCCGACGCCCAGCGCCGCGACGCCTGCCAACGCCCAGCGCCGCGACGCCTGCCGACGCCCAGCACCGCGACGCCGAGCGCCGCGACGCCTACCGACGCCTGCCGACGCCCAGCACCGCGACGCCGAGCGCCGCGACGCCTACCGACGCCAAGCGCCGCGACGCCTACCGACGCTCAGCGCCACGACGCCGAGCGCCGCCAAGCGCCGCGACGCCCAGCGCCGCGATGCCCAGCGCCGCGATGCCCAGCGCCGTGACGCCTACCGACGCCCAGCGCCGCGACGCCTACCGACGCCAAGCGCCGCGACGCCTAACGACGCCCAGCGTCGCGACGCCTACCGACGCCGAGCGCCGTGACGCCTACCGACGCCAAGCGCCGCGACGCCCAGCGCCGCGACGCCGAGCGCCGCGACGCCTACCGACGCCAAGCGCCGAGACGCCCAGCGCCGCGACGCCGAGCGCCGAGACGCCTGCCGACGCCCAGCGCCGCGACGCCGAGCGCCGCGACGCCTACCGATGCCCAGCGCCGCGACGCCTGCCGACGCCCAGAGTCGCGACGCCTGCCGACGCCCAGCGCCGCGACGCCTACCGACGCCAAGCGCCGCGACACCTACTGACGCCCAGCGCCGCGACGCCTACCGACGCCCAGCGTCGCGACGCCTACCGACGCCGAGCGCCGTGACGCCTACCGACGCCAAGCGCCGCGACGCCTGCCGACGCCCAGCGCCGCGACGCCTGCCGACGCCCAGCACCGCGACGCCGAGCGCCGCGACGCCTACCGACGCCAAGCGCCGCGACGCCCAGCGCCGCGACGCCCAGCGCCGTGACGCCTACCGACGCCCAGCGCCGCGACGCCTACCGACGCCAAGCGCCGCGACGCCTACCGACGCCAAGCGCCGCGACGCCTACCGACGCCGAGCGCCGCGACGCCTACGCCGCGACGGCATCGTGGCGCTCGGCGTCGGCAGGCGTCGTGGCGCTGGGCGTCGGCAGGCGTCGCGGCGCTGGGCGTCGGCAGGCGTCGCGGCGCTGGGCGTCGTGGCGCTTGGCGTTGGTAGGCTTCGCGGCGCTCGGCGTCGCGGCGCTGGGCGTCGTGGCGCTGGGCGTCAGTAGGCGTCGCAGCGCTCGGCGTCGCGGCGCTGGGCGTTGGCAGGCGTCGCGGCGCTGGGCGTCGGCAGGCGTCGCGGCGCTGGGCGTCGGCAGGCGTCGCGGCGCTGGGCGTCGTGGAGCTGGGCGTCGGCAGGCGCACAGGGTTTTGTTGCTACAAAACCTCTGACTCATTTATAGATCATCAAAATTCTTAGGTTACTTCCGGAAATCTTAGAAAGCTGAAGTTAAGTTATGTAGGCTGTTATTGCTAATAACTAATGAGTCAGTGACGAAATCAGGGGTTTTAGACATCGATAAAATCTAAAGTATAATAAAATGAAAATGAAATAAAATGAAATGAAAATGAAAAAAAAAAGGTAGGTAGTGCCCTTGCGCTTCGCTTGGCTCGTCTTGACGGGGGCACTACCGTGCCCCCAGATACATACTGGTATTTTTTATTTCTTCGTAAAATCGAGAAATCCAAACATAAGTAAGAGTAATAATGCGATAGTATACTTTTAGCTAATTGTCCAGCCAAGAACACGGAATTGTGGTATGCACCATTTCCTTCACATGTAAACTATCGTATCACTTCACGTGTGACACAAGGCACAACTTCACATGTCATGCAAAATTGACCACTTCACATAATATTATGACTTAAGGTACCATATAGATAGAAGTCCTGAAAAAAACCCATTACATGACTAAAGGTCACCTTAACCATATTAACGTTAATATTTAACGAATTCCCGTCAAATTGTGTAATTAATAACTGTCCGCTTATAATCTATAATTAACGATCTGTTATTACTTATAACAAATGACCAACGATTGTTCCAGCGTTTCGTTCCAAAACAAAAATTAACTATTCGCCATTGAATAGATGGCAATAATTTGTAATCCGTTTTAGATATCACGCTCCCTAAATTTGTGTCACAAAATAATATCGCATAGTTATGTAAATATTATACTGTGAAATTAACATCGTTTTCCATTCGCGCGTATTTACTTGTTTTGTGGTGGTACTAATCATAACAGTGATTCACACAAATCCTCATATACATATAATATTATACTAGAGAATGAAAATGTAAATGCCATTAATACACGTTAGTAAAACTCTTTTGCACGCGATTCCGTCTATCTAACGAAACACTGATTGTCCGGGATAAGGAATATTATGTTTTAATGCTGATCCTACTAATCATCAAGTTTACCTAATGCCATTCCAAATTTCATCAAAATCTGTGAAGTAGTTTTTACGTCAAAATCTATTCCCAAAATAGGATTTGAATTTAGAATAATTTTTTTACGCCACATCAACGATATACTAAAATAAAAAGCTACATTTCAGCGGAAATCGTTTTAAAAATATGCTTATCGAATGTATAATATTAGCACACTACCAGGTTGACCTTTGGAGCTAAATCACCAAGGTATTCGAGGTTTTGGGGGTCAAGGATTCTTTTATTGGCAACTTGCCAGGGAAGAATAGCCAACCGCTTTGGTACGTTTTAGGCAACCGTGCGGCGCTGTAGACAGTAGTAAATTGACATGTTTGCATAAGTATTAAGGCTATCCACTATAATGAAGTGTCCGTTTGATAGAGAATTTTAGTTGCTAGAATATATCGTCGTGAATATAAACGTTCGTTAAAAACATAGAGGGATAATATGAACTACACATATTATTTCAAATAATCAGGTATTAAATGAAATCATTGGTATTTATTTAATAAAGCATATACACATATCTCTAAAAATTAGTTTAAATTTGTATAGTAGGACATAGTTTTTGGTGTCGTATTTCTAGTAGGTATGTGTGTTCTATGAGTTTAACAATTGTATATAATATTATGTCTGTGAAATTAAATTGTTAAAATATGTAAGTGAAAGGCAACAACGAATGACTGAAATTAAATAACTTTAAGTTTAATTATGTTATCACATAAATATCAATTTTGTTTTTGATGATATTAAATTTCTTAAAACCTAATTAAGTGACGTATCTCGCATAAAAATCGGATCATCCATGTGGAAACTACGATGCCACAAACACATACACATTTACACAGACACGTCAAACTTATAACACTTCGTCGTTTTTGCGTCGGGGGTTAAAATTTACCGTTGTTAGACCAAGTTCTTTGACACACTTGCGTGTAAGCATTTTATGCGAAATTCCCACGAGCCTGTGCATGGCCAGTGGTCACTCGTTAGGACTGTAAACTTTTAATAAACAAGACTTAAAGTGGATTAAAACTAAAGTACCATATAAACCTTAAACATGTAAGAGAAAACATCACGCTGGTTTTTTCCATACAATAATAGAGGTCTACGAGACTCCTGTTTCCTTCCTGGATAATGCACCTAGAGTAACAATTTTTTTCCTTTTTGTACGTTCCTATTTTTTCCTTTGTTTAATATATTATTTATTGAAGGAAATATGGACGTTCAAAAATCCAGGAAACAAATTTGACTGCATTATACAATAGAATCAAAACATAGGAACCTAGCTCAAGCCTTTTTTTAGATTATGATGAAAAAAATATTAAAATCAGTTATTTTTTGGAGGAGAAAACATAGGTCCCCTAGACGTAAATTAATAGGAAATTTCGGTTCGAGCTGCAGTTTTCTCTATCGCGCTAGTGCTGACTAGCTAAGGGACTGCGAAACAGCAATAGATTTTATAAATACCTATTTTGTATTTCAACCGTGTTGAACTAATAAAAAAATGTATAAACATAAAGTTCTGTAATACATGAAACAATACGGCATTGGTACTAAATGAACATAACGGTAATGTTACAATATTAATTGATTAGAGCAAACATGTCTAAACGAATCAAACAATTTCAATTAATTATATGAAGCGATGATATGGCTTATGTAATTGTTAGCTAAGTACATATTGGCCTTCATACTGTGATCCTTGTACCATATGACAAATAATGTTTGATGCAGTACACAAACTGTATGATGTATGTATAATATTATAGTTAAATCTCAAAGGTTCGGCGCTACTAGAAGGTTAATAATACGCCTGGAATACGTGTTTAACCTATTTCCTAGATTCCAATAATTTCGGTCTTTGACTAGTTTTTTAGTCTAAATTGTTTGACATTTTAGCCTAGCGTTGTCTATAAAATATCTGTTTTAGCTTTTTCTAGTCGATCTTAGAAGCAACTGGCGGATTGGAGTCAAAGACCAAAAATCTTCAAGGGCTTTGATTAAGATGTCATCATCGATGTTTTATTGCAAAAGTTCAAGTTGCGAGCAACACCGTGATGTGAAGTACGGTGTAACAGCAGCGTGTAACGTTTTTGTGTAATAAATAAAGGTTATTTTTGTACTATAAAAAACAGTCGCGATATGACCTGATCCTAAGTATAAAATATAATAATGCCTCCCACACCGATTTTGTTGACGGTGGCTGGTTTTATTGAGATCAGGCCAGCTACGCAGAAGTTGTTTTATGGTACCCAAGTGTATGCGCAATACATATAAGCACTCTCTCTTCCTTCACGGATGACCGACACAACTGGCAGGAGATCAGGCACAGGACCGAATTACATGCCCATCCGACGCATGGATCATCTTTCTTGTCAGACAATCAGGTGACCAGCCTGAATTGTCCTTACAAAACTTGAAAATAACATTTTTTGTTGTTCCAACGCGGGATTCGAGCCCACGACCTCCGAGTCGAGAGCTAGGCTTAGTTAAGTATATAATATAACCCTGTTCAAGTGAAAGTATAATATTCTTTAACATAACACAAAGGTGAGTAAAAATATTCTGAAAAGAAATTGCTAAAAAATACAAAGATCTGTTTGCATTAACTGTTCCACGTGACTGCATCTGTTATAATACCATTATGGATTATCATACTATAATACGATATGAGGCAGCTACAATATTGTGAACATATTTTTATTTTCGATAAGTTTAGTAATAATACTTTTAACCCTAATATATCCCATTTTATCTTGAAATTAATAATCTAATAATCAGACTCTTTTTGTTCAGTTGTTTTCTACCATTAATAAATATTCATTAATCGATGTTCTTATCGGCCTTAATATTTTGGAGATATTTTAATAGTAAAATAGATATCCAGATTGATGTTATTATATAATAACGGGTGTAAAAAGAGCAGTCACTATAACTTTGGGATATGATTATACTACCCTTTTTTCATTCTAGAAATGCATTTTTTAATTATTTTTTTTTCCAAATTAAAACAAAAATTTCGTAATTCACACAGACAAAAAAAAGAAATGGTAAAGAGGAAAAATAATTAGTTTTTTACAAAAAAAAATTCATTTCCAAAATGAGGAAAGGTAATATCGTATCTCAAAGTTATAGTGACTGTTATTTTTACACACTGTATTAAGTATAATTAATTTAAAAATATTAACTATTGAATGTTCCTTAAAAAGTGTATCTGTTCTAAAGGAGAAAGCCCACTCTCCATAGTGTCTCAGGCCCAAAGTGGACATCAAAAAATCGCATTAAAAATGAATGTTCTAAAATCTTAATAGTAATAGATATCTGAGAAAAAAACTTAAAATGGCGCCATTATTGTAGAAATATATTTATTTCACTTTTTGTCTATTTTATTTTCAAGGCCTTTTTCGAATTTTCAATAATTTATATTAGTAAGATATAATAAGATAGCCCTTGTTGTAGTGCAAGACTTGCAGTTATTGCTACCCAGCAATTGTGGCAAACAAGATTATCGCCTGACACCTAAAACATATTAACATTAATGATAAATATTTTCAACAGTAAAAGATTTAACGATTAAACCATGATGACGAAATAATAGAAACATTTTATTATAATATTATGATTACCTGCTGCGGTGCAACCCACTGCTGTATGGCACTTAATTCTTCGGGCTCTAAAATACAGTTCTCGGTAACATTATTACCACAACATATACAATGTTTTTCAGACATATCATTTTATGTATGCACAATCAAATAGCGTAATCCTTTAATCCAGGGCCAAGTAATCGTAGAAGAAGAAAACAAAACTAGTAAAACAATGCCAAAATCGTACGTGGAAAGCAGATTGCGGTGAAAAAAATCGAAAACAAAACAAAACGCATCCACATTGAGCATTGCACAAAAATTACATTTCAGTCATCAGTGTTGCCGCTTGTCGCAAAAAAATGAAATCGATAAATCGGTTACGTAAAAAACAATCGATATATGTAATATGATTTTTTATTCATCTTTATCGTATAAAGTAACAAACGTAAACATTGGTTTTAAGATAAATGTTTTCTTTTCATTAATTCTTTACAGAATTACCAACAGTGGCCCGTTATTTGTATTTTACATGAGTTTATTTTATTTGTTTATAAATCGATATTCGGATTGATTGATTAGAGTAAAGATATTTTATCCTCGGGTAACATTTAACCTCAACATTTTATTTAGGTTCCAAATAATTCAATAAAATTCCTTTTTTTATTGAAACATTACTGAATAAAGTGGCGGTTATTTGAATGTTATCAAAAATCATGTCTCTTTATGGTACATTTCTGGAGAAATTGAGGCTTCTTAAGATGGCTGTCCGCTCTGGGCCTGAAATGGGCTTTCTCCTTTAAATGCAATAAAAGGTATGCGTCAGTAATCAAATGTGGTTATATCGCTCCGAACAAAATTTCATCCGAAACAACTTGCAACTGCAAACACCAAACAAAACAGCAACTATCATCGCACACAGCAAATAGTTGCATACTCTCAAGACGTAAACAAGGGCGTGTGCTAGGCCGATAAGCCGAACACTAACGCAGTCAAACCTTCGCCTGGCACGCCATCTCGCGTTACCCCGCCCGCACTATCGGCCTATTGTCTTTTATTTATGTCAGGTCGAGTGAGCTGAGGAGATTACGTAAAATGGAGCATAAACTTTAATCGTCATTTAAAGCTTATCGATCACGGGATGAACAAATTGGAGATTTTCAAAATGGCCGCGTTAAGATAATGTCGTTCGTTTGAATGGACGCTATCGTTTATTTATTAGGTAACATCGATTTTTAAATCGATTAGGTATGCCATTTTGGCAGCGGCAAAGTATTTCATTTTGCCACTGTTTAAATACATAAAAAAATATAATGCGTATCACATCCATATGGATATGATATTTTGAGGTGATAAACAATATTGGTTATCACATCTATATTATGTTAGTAAATACATTTGGAAACTTAAAACCTACGTAAATGTATAAAAATAAAAAAGAAATTAATGGAAGGTGTTTGTAGGTAAATCTACATTGTTTATCACATCTATAATACGTTAGTATATACATTTTGAAATTAAAACCTATGTTAATGTATCAAAATAAAAAATATATAATGTAAGGTATTTGTAGGTAAGGTATAGTAGTGAGGTATGGTTAATGTAAGCTCTGTTCCAATTCCATGTCACATATTATTATGTAAACAAACAATGATCAAATTAACGTATTATTGTACGTGAATAAGTCTCATTTAAATATTACAGCTACCCTTTCAGCTATTTTTACATTTGATCACACTGAATCAATACAGAGTATACCACTTCGTATCAAAAGAGTCTGTTACCCTATATATTTAATTAAAGGATAGAAATCGGAATATATCGCTCAAATCTATGTATTACTCCACACACTCTCTCAACTGAAACGTAGTTGCAACTGAAATGTATCGAGTTGTGTAACTTGATATAATTGATCAATAGCCTTCAACCAATCAAAGAGTTTCCTCTTAGTTAATTAAGCTGGATGTGGCGCCATCTTTCGGCATGAGTTGTGATCGATGACACTTGTTGTTTGGGTCTGTTCTCAATGTCACTGGTTGGCATACGGCAACTACGGGTAAATCAAATAACATTTCAAAGACAACTATGCCTATGTTCTAATTTCAACGTGAATTAGTGCAATACAAGAGTAGTTCAGTGTTAAGTTTACAAAGGCGAGATTACTAAAATGAGACCAATGCCTTACAATCCATACTTGAATCATCGAATACAAGACCCACACAGTCAGTCAATCTTAGACTCGACATTGTCGTAGAGTCGAAGCGTCAAGCTTGTAACCTGGGCCCCAATTCTCGTCACTCGAACTTCGATTCCATTTTCAGACTCTCCCGATTGCACGCGCGCCAAATCATAAATGCACGAGCAGGACAGATTGAAATTCGAAACGATGATCGAGGCACGAGAATCAAGGATCGTAGCGTAATTTTATCTCTATTTTTAACCGACTTCCAGAAAAGGCTCTCAATTCAGTCCTTTTTTTTGTATGCACACTGAACTTATTTTACCAATTTCCACAGGTGATATTTGATGGTACATTTTTTTAAATGGATGATTTATGTATGTATGTGGTTTTTCACTTTCGCATTTATAATTGACTCTCGACACAACAGGGAGGTGTAAATTATAAATATGTTCAGTCAGTCTGTAATATCCTAGCTACTAAATGGATTTATACTTTGACTTAGAGACACAAAAAAAAATTTTTGTTTAAAAAACGACTTCAACAACTAAAAAGCATAGGAGTTTCAAGTCAGCAACTTTAGGATGTTATTCTTTTAGCTGACACCGACTACAAAAACTAAAAAAAATGTAAAAAAAAACTTCGACTTAGCGTGTAACATTCCTATCAGACCTAACAAACGACCTGATGACCTTGAAGACCTGAACAGATTTCCACCAAACATAGCTAAGAATACTCTCAACTAATATACCTTTCAAACAAAAAAACACATTAAAATCATATCGTCGGTTTTGGAGCTACGGTGGCACATACACATTTACACAGACATGTCAAACCTGTAACACCCCGTCGTTCTTGCGTGGGGGGTTAAAAAATAGAGTTGAACATGTTGTAGGTGACAAACTTGACGCTTCCACTTCGCCACTGCCAGCCTAAGTAGCCGCTAACGTATAAACAATACCCAATGTTCGCTCCGTAAGCAATTAGCCCGGGAGTCAGAGATCGTGATTTATGAAAGTATGTTATTAAGTGGTTAATAAAGTAATCGGGAGCTAGACACGTTATTTTTCACGAGGCTTTATTTTTATGGAGCTACATCGACGGTCGAACGGGATTCTAATCAATTTAATTTATCAGAGATCCCCCGGAGGCGGCCATTCACTTCATTTAATGCGCGTATTTTGCGGCAGGCTGATTGTTTTGAACCATTCGGTTGTACGGTCCATTTAGATTAATTATTGGATTACTTAATTTTGCAGTAAATTATATCAGGGCTTCACTATGTTGCTGCGGAATTGCGAATTAAAAATGGCAGTTTTAAAGTTATTTTGTTACAAATGTTTATTTCTTTTGGATATTTTGTTTGGCTTAAAAAAAAGGTATACTTAATGAATTGTTTATTTTAACTGAGATAATAATTTTTAAATGAATACTAGTTTTTTACGAATGATTCGAAAACAGGATGTTTTCGGTAACTTTCGTAATTCTCGATCAAATGATAATTGTGTTTATTAATTATTTGTTTAGTATTTTATTTTTATTAAGTTTTGTTGGTATATTGATAATTCGTTAAAATATTTTTTAAAGAATTTGAAATGATAATAAATATCATTTATTCTGATATAAAATAAAATACACTCTATATCGGACACATTCAAAGTTTGTAAGTGTCAATTCCCGTACACTGTCGTTTCGTACGCTTCAGGAAAAGCTAATCGGGGTCAGGCGTGATTGGGGCATTTTGCTTGGGGTAATGTTAATCTCCAGTGACAGTGACTTAATTTGTTACCGCTCCAAGCATTAGACTTGTTTTGTGGACAAAATTTAAACAGAACAGAGTAAACGAAAAATTGTAAAGTAAAATTATAGTGAAATATACGATAGAGTTGACAATGTGGTCGGAGAAAAAGAAACCAGACTAGGTGGTATTAGAAGAACTTTAGTTTCAATAATAAATAAGCAAAGTGAACAAAATGATAAACAGCATAGTCAAATAGACAAAGATGAAGTTGACAACATGAATAATGTTGGAAAAATGGAATCCAAACAAGGCGGAAATAAGAAATAAAAAAACGAGGGTAAACACGACATAATATTAAAAAAAAATAGTAAATAATGGATTACTTATTTATAGAATTATTTATAGAATCTAAACAAGGCGATAATAGGAAGTATTTAATATCGTCATGATTAAATAAGAAGACGATCGAAATGAGGGTAAACACAAAATTATAAACGAAAAATTTTATAATAAACGATACAGTTGACAACGCGTGTCGTGTTGGAAAAATAGAATCCAAACAAGGCGGTAGTAAAAAGTATTAATTATCATCAAGATTAACTAAGAAGGCGATCGGAATGAGAGTAAACACAACATGAAAAACGAAAAATTCTACAATATAGTAAAATAAACGATACAATTGACAACGCGTGTCGTGTTGGAGAAATCGAATCCAAACAAGGCGGTAATAAGAAGTATTAATTATCGTCAAGATTAAATAAGAAAGACGATCGAAATGAGGGTAGAATTACGACAGAGCAGCATTTGTCCCGGCAACTAATAACGGAGACAATATTGCACTCGATACGTATAAATGTGCGAGCAACATTTGGGGCGTGATATTAATTCCGTCAGTAATTGCTATCGGTTTCCACCCGGGGCTGCAGCCATGAGCCATGAATACGGGAGTTACCGCTATTTGTTCCTGACGTTGCGGTTTAGGGTTTTACCTCGATCCCTTCCTATATTTATTTTCTTTCAGTTTTGTCCATGGCGAAGTGGATTATCGCGCTGTTTCGTTCGAGCTTTGCTGTAAATCAACAGGCTTTAAGCTGAAGCGAGACGGTGTCAAATGATCGTTACAAATAATAATATTGCTGCATTTATTTGTAAAAGAACGTTACAATTATACATTTCAAAAAATGTTGGTATCAGTAGCCAGTTTTGTTGAAACCAATCCAACTACGTCGGAGTTATTTTATAGTGCCCAAGTGTGTGCGCAGTTTGTACTGCGGGCACATTTTGGTACTTACTTTTTCTTTACATCTCTCATAACCCAGTCGAACTGATAACGGACACGACTGCCGAGCGATCCGGCGCAATACCGACTTTATACAAGAATATATTATTATGCAAAAGCCACCACTAATGTAGCAAACCATTTTGATATACCCACGCAAATCTTCTAAGTACGCTCATTAAATTTTGGTTTCGTTAATATAAAATTGAATATTGTATGAATTAGCATTTGGTTAGACTCGGTACCATCTAAGCTCTGTTAATGTCGTTATGCATAAGCAAAGAGATTCTGAAACCAACATCGCGGCTTACGCTTAAGAGCGGTAGAGAAAAGCTTAGCTTTATTAATATCTTAAAGAAGCAAAAACTTAGAGGGTTAACATAATACGGCGTTCTAATTAAATGCAACATGTTGCATTATCCTCAACAATTTTCTACAACAAAGTAGGTATTTTGTATAACGTTACATATGAGTATGTTTTTTTTAATTCTTTTATTTTTTTAAGGCCTTACGTCATGAAGATTAAGCCTTATCAACAACATTACACATTAATTAACAATGTCTAGATTACATAATATGATTATGTTAAGAATGTTATTTCAAACGATTCGCATTAAAACAAAATATTATAAAGAAGACTATTTATTAATTTAATAGCTCATCTGTAGAAAAGAAGCATCGACTTAAATATAAGTAGAAAGTAACTCGATTTAGCAAAGGGCCTCTGATCTTCACGCCATTATGATGCTACCAAGTTGAGGAGAACTGTCGCGTCTCCTGTATCGGTGCTGACTAGCCGTGAGGAGCGTTTGTAATAAAAGGATGTGGGGGTCGATTACTGGTGGTCGGGTTATACGCAGTCAGCTTGAATGTATGAACGGAGGCCTCGATATTTTCAATCTCCATATACGAGCGCCCTTACTATATTCTCATTTACAGGGTGTATTATGCCATGATTCTTATAAAGACTCAACCTGATTTAATATGCTTTGAGGAAGAAATAAAATTCTTTTGAAGGTTTCGCCTAAGATTTACTTTTTTATTGGATTTAGAAGTAATGCTCTTATGATATAATGTGAGAATGATTAGCATTAACAGGTAAATTCAATAGACTACTGGCTAATTATACATAACTTTACTATCACCCGCGTCATAAAGTATCCCATGGGAACACAGAATTTTTGCGGGATAAAAAGTAGCCAATATTTTGTTATTCCAAGGAGTCAGCTACCTGCATAACGAATTTTAACCGGCTTCCAAAAAAAAGGGGAGGTTCTCAATAGAGAATACGGCCTGTTTTTTATATAATATGTACACCGATTATCTTCCCGGGACTTCAGCCGTTCTCGAGTTTAAGCAAGACTAACGAACTGCAATTCATTTTTATATATTATATAGATATTTAGATCTATAGATAGAAGATAGATGATAATACAATCAACATTGCCTCAATGGGATGAAACGTAGTTATTAATTTAAATACCAATATTCTACGTAATGGAATAAAGGAGCGGCGGGAAATTCACGTGAATCAACTACATACGAACGTTGTTAAAATACAAAATAAAAAGGCGATGAAAGTTTGAGAAATAGCCACATAGACTTTTAATCCGGGAAATATTCATGCAAAAAACATTCGGGAATTTAAAGTGGTCGGAGCGGCGCTGGAAATGTGATATTCAAATTCATCCAGTAATATTGTTAACATTACATATTTCTGGCAAAGCAGCGCGATTGCAAGGTAATGCGGGCGCGGTACAATGAAGCCGGTACCTATTTCCATTTTTACAATTTCAATTTAGTATTAATTCGAGTCGGAGGCCCGGCCCAGCGGCACATGTAAAATATGGATCTGCTAAGTGAAATTAAAATGCTCTATAAATTGTGATTTTTGCAAGTCCTAAAGTGGAGAAGGCTTTTTATTATTTATCGCCCGAGCGCTCGTGGCCGGCGTCGACTTACTGAAAATCGCTATTATTATTCAATTTACTTGTTAAGATTTTTTAGTCCAAGAGAAGATTCTCATTTTCTTTATGTTTTATTATCTTTTGTGTCGTTCTAGCATTATGTTTAATACTACTGCTTTTGTTAATTGTATTCAAAGGGAAACTATTATTTCGTTGTGAAATAATTGAAAATTGAGTATGTTTAATACCGTTTTATGCGTTTTAAACCCAATTCCCATATTATAGCAAAAATATCCTGAAAATCTCCTACCATTTGCGGATTACGAGCGAAATCGTCTTAGACATCTAATACGCGATCCACGGAAAATCTTTCCGATATAAATATTAATAAAAAAACTTTTGTTTCAGGGGCTTCGGGTTCATCACATTCGCCGACCCAGCAAGCGTAGACAAAGTTTTAGCGCAAGGAACACACGAATTAGACGGTAAAAAGGTAACTGAACTTTTCATATTTAACTTTGCTTGCTAAGAATTTCTCTTGTGTTTTATCACTTACACTTGATGTTTAGAATTTGAAGTGCGTTTTCTTATTTTTATCCAAATACGGCAAAGAAGGAAGGAAGAATTTTGTCTAAGAATGTGTGCTGGAACCAGCGCAGCATAAAGTAATAATTAGGTTATAGTGAAAATTTTGTCAATAGATTGATTTATTTTCACGGAATTTTTTTCATTTCTATGATAAAATTGGCACTTAAAGGTGAACGCAGACTTGACAGCTCGCCGCACTATCATAAAAAAGCGCGCGCAGTGCGAGCGGTGCGTCTAGTCACCTTCAACAAACGCAGATGACGGTAAAATCGAACTTATTACAAAAAAGCAAATTTTATAGGAGCATAACTTTGTCACAAAGTTATAAAATTAATCAAGGGCGATTTGAAACTGTGGATTTATTGCACACGCAGATGCTTTATTTTATTGAATTCGATGTCCATTTATCTTAGTTCCAAATGTATTACTGCAAACGAGGAATCGCTCAACTATTGGAGTGTTTTATTATCGAGCAAAACTATTTCGATGGCCCGAATAGTTTGTCAATCTGAAACAAGACACCGTGTTTTTACAAGACAATATTGGAGAAGCTCAACGGTATATGGATGAGTACACTAATCTTGTGTAATATAATGTTACAGTTTGGTTTTTCGGGGATTTTTTAATGCGTTTATATATATTGCTTACACAGGGTGATTCATGGTTCATATATCAAGCCGAATGACAAGTAGAGCATTTTTTGTTTTGGCACCTCATATAAATTCTTAATATAACTCAAAAAAAGGTCTAAAATGACCAGGAGCTGGGGCTCGCTGGCTCTCAGTAGGCAATAGGTACACACGAACGCACTGGTTGTTGACCTAAGACGTGACCAGGATTAAAACACATCAGCTGTTTTTGACTTTAATGAAGATCTTTAATCGTGATTTGTCGTGTAAGTAAGTAATTTATATGAGGTGCCAAAACAAAAAGAGCGTGTCCTTCTCTCCACATAATATTCGGATTGATATATGAAACATAAATCAGCCTGTATATTCAAAGTGTTTTTGTATTTTAAATTGGGCATAATCAATTAATGCATGAGGCTATTTATAAATGAAGCCACATTCTAAGAAATCATCAATAAATAAATTAGAGCTGAAACGTTCCTACATTCTTGGAGCCTGACTCAGTTTTCTTTCTAAATAATCTTCGCTCAAAAAGTTAGGGAACGTAAATAAAAATCCGAAAAGCGTAGTCGCAAAAACGACTTCCCTTAAATTGGAGGATTTATTGCCTATTATTTTTAGCATTCTTTCTATAAATGGAGTAAAAAAGTCAGTTTCTATCACTCGCCACGAAATAATCTAGATAAATTACCGTGCCTTCGTTGTTTACTTTGATTAAATTGTAGTCGACTGGCGGAAGATTAGCCGAAGCCTCGCAAATCGAGCGAGAGGAGTATTTTCTCAATTTACATAAAACGAGGAAGATCGCGATAGTGTTTACATCCAATACTTTTTATTCCATTGCTCCTTTTAATGAATCTCATAGTATTTCACAATAATAATTCACAATTTTTTACACTTTTCCACTTTTTATTACGTTTTAATAAGTTTTTACAAAAACATGACCGGTTTCGATTAACACCTTTAATCTCCCATATTACGATTTTGTTTTTCGTTTATAGCACCTTTTCTTTTATTTCGGCTCTGCATCACCGTACGTTGATTGGAAGAACCTTCTTCCAATCGACCATTTTCAAGGGCATTTGCTCTTTTGGCATTAGGTCCACCTGTACATTGTGCATAAAGTATATAAAATAAATGGAATGCATATAGATAAACATTTACATTTTCCCTTATATGCTTTTAAACCTGTAAGATTTTTTTATATTTAGGGCGTGTTTTACCAAGCAATGATAAAGTAAATACTTCGTTAAATATCATGTTATCATGTTATCCCTCTCGTATTTCCTGTCAATGAATGAGAAGGCATGGTATTTTAACATGGCGTTAACTTTAACATTGCTTGGTGAAACACAGCCTTAGTATCTTATCTTTTACTTTTTGTAATGAATTTACGAACATCACTAAAAGGCAAATAAAATAAATCTGAATTAAAGTATTACATATTTTACGCTCATTTTAATACACAATAAGGTCTCACTCGTTAATATTTTGATCTGACGGCGCAAGTGGTGAAAAAAAAACATTTTTATTCAACATGAATTAAATTCTAACTAACAAAGGTACCAAAATAGCACTCTAGTCCTAAAATGCATTCGCCACTACTAGCGATACGTTTTGCTCGAAAAATAGAATGAATGCCCAAATTTAATTGTTCCAAATAAAAGTCTTTCAAGTTTCGATGCTTGAGTCAATTTTGCACAATCATTGTGTTATACCGATACCGTTCCAAAACAGAAGTTAATCGCATGTCTTTTCATCGTAAATTGCCGGTAGTAGGTAAACGTTTTTCGGCTATACGTCGGAACATAATAGCTTTCTGCATCATCAATATTTATAGATATTATGTTAACGTATGTACACATATTTTATATATTATTTATACGTATTTTCATATTGATTTGTTTGAGGTATGTGAATGTGAATCATTTTCTTTGCTACTCTGCTAATATTAATGAGGACTTATCACTTATATATAATGTGAAAGTAACAATGCTGAAAGACTTAATTTTTAACGCATGCCACCGAAGCAATCAAGGTCTAAGGCAGAGACTTGTCGCCAACCAATCTCTATATTTTTCTAATTGGAGCGGTAAATCATAATGGTTACTAACTAGTTAAATAAAGTTTGATGCATAGAATATATACATAGCGGCTGTAATTCAAATATACTTTGCAACTTTTTTTTTTCCAAAATCTTATTGCAAATGATTGCTACTTATTTTCAGATTAAACGCAACTCAAGAATTACGCCAGCAAATTGTTATCATTTAGTTTAATTGTACGTTGTATACATTAAAATATTATTATATTACCTATATAAACTACACATTGTAATTAACATTAAATTGAATAAGACTAAGTCCCGATTTCACGAACGCGTGTTAGTTTTTACGGCTTGTTAAAATACCATGCCTTCTCATTCATTGACAGGAATTACGAGAGGAACAACATAATATTTAACAAAGGATTAACTTTAACATTACTTGGTGAAACTCGCCCTTATACTCACAGACACGACGCGTCCGTCCAGTACCTATATAAGCTGGTATCATGACAATTTGCTATGAAACCTATGATGGTAAAAGATTTAGGATATTGTGTATGTGACACAAATACCTTACCCCGTCTCGACTATATGGCATTTACGATCTTCTAATAAATCATGTCGACTTTTAAAACATGAAGCGGCGGAATTTCGCGGAAAAATTAAAATTTCCTATACGATGGAAACTTTCCATATTTTACGTGGTCTCATATCGGCATGCTAAAATGTTAAGTACGTTGTACATTTAAGAATTGAGTACCTTTTATCATTCCGCTTAGTAAGAATTTATTTTTTAGGTTTCCGTCCTTGTCTGTCCTTCCTTAATATTAAAATACTAATTTAGAATTCAAATAAGTTGAAAAAAAAATACTTATCTACTGGCAGTGGATAGCAGTAGATAAGAATAAGTAAGACGAAAACAAATGAAGTGTAAATAGACGAGACTATTTAAACCTGAAATACTTTAGATTAAGGCCGTGTTTCATCAAGCAATGTTAAAGTTAATGCCATGTTAAATATCATGCTAACCCTTTCGTATTTCCTGTCAATGAATGAGATGTTATGGTATTCTAACATAGCGTTAACTTTAACATTGCTTGGTGAAACACGGCCTAGATCTATTAACGGCCTAACGGGCCGTATAATAATCTATCTATACCTTAGCATTGTTAAAAAAACTATACATTACAACAACACAATAATAACTATTAACTACACGTCGTTTTCTCATTATTTCCAATTCGATTACAATTTAAATATTGTACACTACAGCACAAATACGTACGCAATACCTGAATACGTTAATTTGATACTTCAATTATGAACTCTAGGTGTCATTTAAAATGCGAAGGATTAATAGCTCCCCTCACCGATTTCGGTGTCGGTAGCCGATTTCATTGAAACCAGGCCAGCTACGCAGGAGTTATTTTATAGTGCCCAAGTGTGTGCGCAATACACAGAAGCACTTTCTCTTCCTTTTACTCTCATAACCCAGTGGGACGGTAAACCGACACGACTGGCGAGAGAATAGGCGCAGGTCCGACTTTTTACATGCCCATCCGACGCATGGATCATCTTTCTTGTCGGACAATCAGGTGATCAGCCTGCATTGTCCTAACCAAACTTGAAAACAACATTTTTTCCAACGCGGGAATCGAACCCACGACCTCCGGGTCGAGAGCGAAGCTCTGAACCACTAGACGAACACGTCACGACACGAAGGCGTCAATGCGAAGGATTATAGACAGGACATCAGGGAGCACACAGCGCGCCCGCATCGCCCAGTCAAGTGTGAAGAGCGCTTAATTACATTTCGATGCGAATTTCGCCGAATCACGCACGACTTTGGGCGCATTTAATGTAATGTACACTGCAGACACATGGGTTCATTGTAAGATTTTCATCATCATTAATCAATACTAATGGAAAAAATCATCAAGAATAACAATAATAATATCTATGGACGCTTCACATCACGTAATCTGGCCCTGTGCTAAATATCCGAAGAACTTGTGTTACAGGTACCAGACAACGGAAATATATTTAATATTTTTATATTATACACATATTTAAGATTTTTATTACATATTACACAAATTTAATACACATCCATGACCCAGGAACATTTTTGAAAAACTTTTTGTTCCCTCGGCGGGATTCGAACCCGCGACCTTTCATTTGCGCACCAACGTGCTCAACCACTGCGCTACGGAGGTCGTCGTGAATGATAGCTTTATCTCGTATTATGATGAAAGAAAAATGGACGTAAAACTCTTTACATTATTATTTTCGTCATGTAATAGGCAACCTCTATGGCTCAGTTTCTGAGCTCATTGCTCAAGCCGGAGAGTACATGTTCAAATCTGGCTAAGTTTATGGATGTATACAGGATGATTCATGGTTCATATATCAAGCCGAATAAAATGTGAAGAGAAGGGCGCGTAGAGCATTTTCTGGTTTGGCAACTCATATAAATTACCTTAACGCGACAAATCACGATTAAAGATCTAGAGATAAAAGTCACAGAACAGATGAGTTTCAATCCTCAGGCTCAGGTAGGTCACGACTAGTAGAGCTAGCGAGCCCCAGCATAGTAAGATTCACACCTTGTGATGATTTTAGACCTTGGAAGATATATATTTTTTGAGTTATATTCGATTCCCGCGTTAAAACAACAAAAAAAGTTGTTTTCAAGTTTGGTTAGGACAATGCAGGCTGATCACCTGATTGTCTGACAAGAAAGATGATCCATGCGTCGGATGGGCATGTAAAAAGTCGGTCCCGCGCCTGATCTCCCGTCAGTCGTGTCAGCTATCCGTCCCACTGGGCTACGAGAGTGAAGGAAGAGAGAGTGCTTCTGTGTATTGCGCACACACTTGGGCACTATAAAATAACTCCTGCGTAGCTGGCCTGGTTTCAATGAAACCGGCCATCGTCACCAAAATCGTGGGAGGCATTATTATTAGATAATATGAGTCGTATAGAATCAAAACAGCAATCTGATTTTTGACTTTGTATCGGTACCCATAATAAGTCAAAAGTTTTTAGACGATTGCTGTTTTTGATTCTATGTGACTCCTATATTATTATACATACAGAGCCTTATCTGGTCAAACTCAAGTCCCGATGAACATATTACCAGCACGTCCCACAGTCTGAATCTGGAAAATATGAGTTGGGTAGTCACCGGGCGCGTCCATGAAAATAAAATGCTTTTCAATGCAGCCATTGAAGTATGTTACCGTGCAGCTGCATAAATTTGCTGTAGTACGCTATTTGAATTATTGCATAACTTGTAAACACGCCTGAGACGCTACGCAGACTTCATTTTTTACTCGACGTTACCTTAAGAACGTCACGTTCGCGCCGTGAAGGGCTATTGTGTTGCGGTTGGTACGTAAAATAAAAAATTATCTTGTAACATTTTTTCGTTTATTGTTGAGGTAATATAGTGCTTTATAGTGCATATTGGTCGTTGAAAGAGTTTACAACATTAGATAAAAGATGACTATAATATCCCAAAATATAATCGGAAAATTAAATTCTAACTATAACGTATTTTAAAATTGGAAGCCTTAAAGGGGGGGAGGTATGGGTTGAAATTTTTTATGGATTTTATTTTTGTCTGCATCGATTCTGATTCGGAACTAAATTCATACAATATTTTAAATATTTAATGTAATTCATCCATGTAAAATATGGATTGAAAGTATATTGGAAAAAAATATAATCTGCCTTAATTTCCATGAAAATTCAAAATACGTGTTCATACATAGTTTTTTTTTAATTCAACCCTTAAAAGGATTGAAATAGGGGTCTACATACAGTATAGTGAAATTTTAAAAAGTGGACGGATTATGTTGGATTTTAGTAAGCAGATAGGTATTATGACGCAGACATCAATTGAAAAAGGATTTTTTGAAATTAATCCTTCGCGGGGGTGAAATAAGGAAAAGAAGCTAGTCTATCTATACATATAATAAATCTGTAGAGGAGTCGTGTCTGTACATTGAAGATATTGGAAAAAAAATATGATAGGGGACCTTTATTTACGCAATAGTACCCAAAACTATGATTTTTGAAATTTTTGTCTGTTTGTCTGTTTGTCTGTTTGTCTGTGGGTTTGTGCACGCTAATCTCAGAAACGGCTTATCCGATTAAGATGTACTTTTCACTAATATATTGCGGCAAGCTTCATTTAACATTTAGTGTTTGTTTTATGTAAATCGGTTCATAAATAAAAAAGTTATGACAATTTTAAAAGACCATGTCGTTTTTGCTGGACGTTTGTAGGAAGCGCGCGGCGCGCCGCCTCGCCGCGCGCCTCTTCAAATTGTATTCGCAGCAAACGCACCGGGGCCGCGGGGGTGAATTTTATTTGTTAGTTTTAGGCTTGCTAGGTAGGGACAATCCAAGATTTTTTTTCTTGAGTTTATTACGAAAGTTATTTGTATAATAAAATCAGTTAGTACTTTTACTGTAAAGTCCTTTGTGATAAGTAGTAGGTACTGTAAACATATTTGTTAGCGTAGGTTAGTAATAAGTAAATAAATAAAAACCGGCCAAGTGCGAGTTGGACTTGCACACCGAGAGTTCCATACAAACCTGATTGACATAGAATTTTGATTTGGTTACAGCTTGGATATATTAGAGACCTAAGTATTTGTTAAAAGTTTCAATTATACACATTCATGACAAACGGTACTAAGTTTTAAAAAATCAAAATATTTTTACTATCTAGGTATATAATGTTACTAAAAACGTATGGTTTTAGACGTTGCTTGGTTTAAAATTTTATGATTTTGAGTTCACGGGAAGTACCCTTTTTTCTCTGCTTCAAGGAACAGTAGGTATCCTGAGTATTTTATATAATTTTCATCTTGATACCTACACGCGTTTCTGATTAAAATGGTCTTGACAGATTGATGGACATGGAAATGATCTTATAATATGTGTTTCGTTTTTTCCTTTTGAGGTACGGAATTTTAAAAACAGTTTTAAGATTTTCATAAATATATTGCTCTCTTTTTTTTGTTTTTTCTATTTTATAATAAGATATACGTTAAAAAACATCTCGATAGTTACTAAACTGTGTTACAGGGGAAAACTGTTGATACAACTCGATTCCAATCGAGATACCTTTTGAAATTCTAGCCTTTTGCGGCCTGTCCTGGATATGTGTTAACAGATTATTATGGATTTTTTTGCCAAATATCATAATATTGATAGAGTATTCTCATAAGCAAATCTATCTTACAAGCGATAGCGCGATGCAGAGCAGACCATAATAGCGACATCTATACGCCGTACTTTTAATACAATTATAGCAAAGTTGAGTAAGTACGGTCTACATTTATACAATACGTTATCCGAGAGTTATACTCAGCGTGCATCATTAGCAATGTATAATATTATTTTGCATTGTATATTATAGTTCTCATTCCGTCCGTTAAAATTCATACTACAGCCTACTATTACTGTAAATTTTTATAGTCTTCTTTGTCCAAATTATGTATTCGATAACTGCATAGGTAAATTAGGTAATACATAGAATTTTGATCAACATAAGTAGGTATTGTGTTTACAGGTAAACTAAAAAAGTTATGTCAATATAAGTTAGATTTATGTTTTTCTTGATATTTTTATTTCTTAGTTTTTATTATGGACCGAATGGTTTTTATGTTAGGTACAACTTAGGTTTGTTTTCTTTCTTTTGGGACTTTCTATATTTTGCTACTTTTCTGTATAAAATCAGTACTTTAACAGTGAAGTGATTTATAATCAGTACCTACATGGTTGGTTATTAATAAATAAAAAACCGGGCAAGTGCGAGTCGGACTTACGCACCTAAAAGCTAAAATACCGCAAAATTTTGCGGCGCGCTATCATTGTCGCCACACCAGCAGCGTCGGCGTGGACGATCATCGTCTTCAGTCGCTGCGGCGCGAAATCCATACAAATCTTAGTACCTACTAGATGTTCGTCGTGTATGTGAGCGTACTATCAAGTAGTCCCGTTCTCATTATAGTAATTATACACGGTCGTTTGTCAAGCTGGTAGTAGGAATTGTCAACATAAAGTAGTTTTTTAAATACCTCGACGACTCGACGACAGTTTGTATAGCAAAAAATATTTTTAAAACAGATTTATTATAACACTGCCCTAAATTACTTTTCCACGCGTACGGAGTCGCGGGCACAGCTAGTTATAAATAAAGCTGACCATTTAATATTTTCTCTCTTCACCTCCAGCTACACATTACGGACCGCTGCCATTACCTACAGAATATTATTCTTCCTAGATCCGGGCATCTCGGTTATGTTCAATTAGTCGCCGGTAACGACTCTCTCGATCGTGATAATATGTTCCATAAGTCCGCTCCAGTGTCACAAACTATCCGTGTGTTAAATTCACGGGACTTAAGATTACAGAACTTGGACTTATTGAATCAAATTAAGGTCAGTTTGATTTGATCGAAACGGGTTCGGTGAGACATTTGGAGATAAGACTGATATACTTAAATGTAATTAAAATTGTAAGTTTGTTGTTGTGTCGTTTAATATGTTGGGATCATCGTTTCAGGTATAACATCCACTTACATAAGCTTTGAGGGACAAGTAAGGCATTAGGGGTACCCCTTTTCAGACACCTTTTTGTGTCTAGAACGAGAAAATAGATATTCTGACAGAAAACCTGAAATGTACATGCTGTAATATTAATGAGTGATAATACTTTAGGGTGTATATGGGTTCCGTATATAGAGTTTACTGAGAAAGTACGAGCGCTGAAAGAGGTAGTTTTTTTACTATTCTATGGGAAAATTTATAATGTTGGGGCATTTCTCATTCAAACATAGAAGTCAAAAGTAAGTCTTTCAGCACTAGTACTTTTACGCATACTCTACATAAGAGTATGCTCCTCAAGTATTGTCACTCATAAATATTGCAGCCTGTATAGCTCGAGTCACTATTGAAAACCGTTTAACACTTCATTTATTAAAATCAGATCAATAGGTTAGACTCTACAGTGGAACAAATTACACATACCTTTACGTCGTAGTCGGGTAAAAAAACCTTCAACTGTCACTCTATATTTCACATAACTATAGCCACGTATATTTTTAATTTGTATACGGTTCGCCGGTACGTTGTAGGAGCAAATTACATTTTTTGCGTGAGAGCGGTGTAAACATTGTTCCGCCGAATTGCTGCATGTCCATGCATCATCCGTTTGACTTAAATATGCAACGGCTATTATTTTATACTAAACATTGAATGAGGTGTCAAAATGATGAGTTTTTATGATGTTCATTAATACATTCATGGTATAAAGAATGTATCACGGTTCATATATCAAGTCGTATATAGTGTGAAGAGAAAGACTAGTAGAGCATTTTTTGTTTTAGCACCTCATATAACTAATGTATTATAAACAAAGCATCAAGATTTATAAACATAGCATCAAGATAAATCCTTGTCGGGTTTTACGGTGCTACTAGTACTATATTTAAGTAAACAAATGTAATAAAGTAATAAATAAATAAATAAAAATATCATAATGACACAAATCATGATTAATGATGTCCATAAAATTCACAAAACAGATGAGTTTTAATTCTGGTCAGGTTAGGTCAATGATCTGTGCGTTCATGTGTGTAGACTAGAAACCCGCGAGCCCCAGTATATTCACTCCTGGTGGTCATTTTACACAATTATAATGTTTTCGCGCGTTATGGAAAGTAGTTATATGAGATGCCAAAACAAAAAATGTTCTACGAATCATTCTCTTCACACTATATACTAGCATATGAACCGTGGGTCACACTGTATAATTTTTGAAAATATTGTTTTGTTTCCGCATACACTAGGATAAGCTATCCATGGAAGGATAAACGTTGAAGAGTATTCTTGTATTCATGCATTACGTCAAATATCAACAAAATGTAATTTTCATAAACGTAGACCATTTCGGTCCCAAGACAGATCTAGCATGTCCCTCGGGCACCCCTGAGATCATATCAAAGGGTTTTTGTGGTAGGTTACTACTATCAATCCTGGCTACACAGAACTAGCAGATATGAACCATTTGTCTATGTAATATAAACAAAAAGTAGACCTCTCGGAGAATTTAATTATTGTTCAAATGATTTGTATCACGCTAATTGTAAAGCAAATACACTTTTATATTTTATCACGCAGACGTGTTTTCATTGGATTAACCGTTTAAGCGGCGGCATTCCAAATAAAGGGAAACACTAACCGCCGCTCCCGTTATTCTTCCAAAATTAACTCATAACGCCAAGAGTTGTTTTTTTAACCGTAATCTGCTTTAACGGGCACAGGGCCAGTGGCTCGGCCGCGAAACTGGAATCTTTAAATGCTGGCCGTACATTTTTAATGCCGCTTTAATGCCGCGCGCGCCCGATTGCGGCTACAATTAACGTTATAACGAGTTTATTAATGATGGATGGGTTTAGGCGGTTGTAAAATGCGCTTTATACATCACATCCATTTTGATTTATGTTTCATGACGCGTCCGGAAAAATTCGTTTCAGGATAATTCGAAAGCGATTCGGATTATTCTGTTTTATTTTATTACGTACATTGCGTGAAATTAAAACTGTAATGGATTTAAATTATACACGTGTTGTAAGTTGTAACATTATTAGTGAATCATCTACAATTGGTGATACTTCTATAGCATTATCAATAAGTATATATTTAAATCAGGTTTATGTAAACGAACATCTTACATTTTACTGCATAGTTTAAGCTTAAGTTACAACGAATCTATCGATTTTTTGACATATATGTAATATGTATATTGTGCTTATATTACACACCTACTTTTATTTTACTAAATATTTTTGGGTTTGAGAGATTGTAACCCATTGTTGGCTTACATCAGTTTGGAGTTATATTATAATAGAATGTTATATTTCAAGTAAACCATGATATTACGTGAATTACAAACCCAAAAACTGTCATAATAAAATGGAGATATATGTAAAAACAACATAAAATGTATTACAGAAAAACAGAAGTTGAACACGCGGGCCAAATATAATAAGTTTGAAGATGATATTCTGCCCCCACCTGCAGACATTGGGGCACAAAAATGCTTAATATAGCCTCTTTTACTACCACGGATGCCTCCAATAACATACCTAGGTAAATGTTGAGATTCTATTTGATTTCAAACGACGCAAGCGAAATGGCTATGATTTACTTTGATAAAACTTATATTTGAAAGAATTCAGTTGTAAGCTTATTTGCAAATATAATGACAATAATTTTGGAATTGTATTGAATAAAAAATACTACATGAAATGTTTTGATTGATTCCAAGTTCATTCGTATGCAAAACTGTATAGTTAAAGAAATATCACGTCAATAATTATAAGGGCCTCTTGATACTCGAATATTACGAGTGTCCTTAAAGCGCAAAAACGTGCAACGAATCGTTACAATCATTTAGTTTTGTAAGTTTATATTATGTCGAAATGTATTAGTTTCCTTGTACTATAGCAAAATGAATGATAAAAATAAAATAAAGATAAAAAAAAAAAAAGTACGTTGCGTATGCGCTATATTGCTGTTCGCGGTGCTATGAATTACCTATAATTCGTCCCTGATAAATTTAACCTAAAGGTAAACAAACCGAAAACATCTAAATTTTCACTTATTCACTTATGGTGCACATAAACACTTATAAACACAGGTATATTAGAGGATGACACTTCATTATCCAATACATTTTATAACAACTAAACAATATTTAATATGTTTAAACATCAAATGAAAATCTTTCACAGAAAAAATACACCATTTTGACACTGCCGATTGTAGAATATAAGCCTATAGTCTATGGATTCATAGCAAACAGTATTCATTGTATTAATATTGGCCAATTGGCATCACTGACTAATCTATGGTTGTGTCAAAGATATATTTATTTCCGTTTGGATTAAATTTATCTCGGACGTACTATACAAAATCACTGAAATACGTTGCCTATTTGCCACAAGACCTCGTGGTGTATACGTGATGATCACAGATCATTCGATCCGCGCACGCCCCACGCAATCGCTCTTAATCCACTCATATGAAACGCCCTACAACTCAACATAAAAGGCTTAGAAAATTCAAACATACAATGGTATCCATAAAAAGACAACGGACGTCCAATCAAATAAGTCCCACTACGCCGTCGCATATCAAATACTTCGCTTCCGTGTTTACATTTAGCTGACAGGCATATTCATTCTATGCACGAAAAGTTTCCCGGACTCGTGTCAGTCGGATGCGAACTTCCCTCGGCCATCAGGAGCCGGGTAGATACAGTTACACAATAGAATAAAGTAGCATCGGAAACTCGTTGGAGTTAATAAATAATACAGAAACTGAATGACATGCGCAGAGTGCAGTTCGGGACACCCTAAGTCTGTTTTGACTGCAAATATCTGCGCCGGATGTCTGTCTGTACTTTTAGACGTGGATCGTGACTACGCTCCAGATAAGCTATTATCGAAATTCAAAACCGTATTTGAACAATTTCAGCCAGTGCGCCATACTAAACGTTTGTTTTTGAAAGTTATACGTTGCAATATAACAATTCTGTAAACTTTGTTGATACATTGAATACAATGGCTAAAGTAACTTTTATCAATTATTATCCATTCCACAACATTATTCAATACGGCACCATCTTTTGATGTTTTTGAGTCTAAATCAAATACAATACAAATACAATTTTCTTTATTTCAGACATCTATGTTCCATAAGTTAGTAATACATATTTGACAAAAACTTAAGGATTAGTAATATAAGTATTAAAATACTTAAAAATTAAATAACTTTAGGTATTAATAATTTCAATTATTAATATGTCGAAGCTAATTAACTATATTGAGTTATTTCCATAATATTATAATTAGTTAACTGAGGGCTCAGCCAGCGTATATACAGTATCCCACGTGAACACTGCTTTTTTTTGGCATAAAACGTATTTCTTAATGCACGGTATAAGCATATATTTAATTGAATATGGCTCACACTATTTAATCAATATTATCCAGCAATATCCCGCAAAATAAAATCCTCAATATGCAACCTACAAGTGTGTGCGTGTATGCTTAAGTACGCGTAAAGCATGCAATCACCCTTGCAGGTTGTAGGGATATTTTTGCGAGATATTCCTGGATATAATATTGATTAAATTTTATAATTTCATATATCTATCCATTGCTTACCGTAGGCCTTTTTTTTTTTTTTTTTTTTTTTTTTTTTTTTTTTTTTTTTTTTTGATTTCGCAAGGGAAATGCGTTACGCATCCCCCCGGGAGGGTCCCCGAGGGGTATGTGGGACTCCCGGCTCACTACGGCCGGTTTACCCACTAAAACCACTTGCGGATTGCCATCAGCCTTTATGTTGGGTGGAGTGCCTGGATCTGTCTAAACACAGGCTACTCCTCCCTCGACCGGCCGGTTCACCTCTACAGGGACCGGACTTCCATCAAATTAAGAGAGCGCTCCGGCAAACTGAAGCGCTCTCCTCGGCGCCGAGACTGACAAAGCCGGGGAGGTTACCCATCCCTCTACCCGGAGCCCCGTACTAGACGTGAGATGGGAGGGCCGCAAAACGACGCCTCCGCACCCCCGTCCTGCGCCGGCGAAGCGGAACAGAGGATGGGTCAATCTCTCTGTCACGCTCCGAGGCCTCCTTCTGCGAAATGACGTATTCGCAAGCTTACCGTAGGCCTCCTCTTATGAGTGCCAACCATTACGGTACGATTCCACCAAAATAGTGTTCAGAACATTTGTCAGCCAACATTTTTTTCAGAATTCCAGCTGTGCCAATTTGTATGTATTCCAATTTGTTAATGTTGCGTTAGCGAGTCCACCGGAACAACATCTGTTACGCACAATGTTCGCAACAGTTCAGAACACCGGTGGAATCGCACCTTTATAATCTAGGATAGTTCTCATCCATGGTAGTACATTTTAGATACGGGTTTCCGCAATATAAAGATTTTAACCGAGTCGTTATCGGTGCGTCGATAGGATTGCACGTACGCGCATGCTATATCGACTACGTGTATTTGTGAATACCTACCTATTCGAGTGAACTGCGCCCGCGCTCGCGCGTGGCGGTGCGAGTGTTATCTATTACAAATACCTCCGTCGTTTCTGACTACAGGGACGATGGAACCTCAACTTAGTTATTCTTCAGTTACCCAAGCAGTTGTGTTCCCCACCAAAGAGCAAGCAGTTATTATAGATGCAGTAGATGACACCCCAATCAAGGATTATGCTTATGCTTTTGGGAAAATAATTGATTCCACACAAATAAGATTCCTCAGTAGAATGTCGAACAATAGAATTTGTGTGTTTTTGTCTACGAAGGAAGTTGCTGACGATTTAACGGATAGACATCAATGTATTATGTTAAATAACAAGAAAATACCTATTCGGCCGCTTATTACCAGAAACAAACGCATAACCTTTTCGAATGTTTGTCCAATTATACCACATGTTGTACTGGAAAACAAGTTAGCAGAATTAGAAATAAAATTAGTTTCTCCAGTAAGTTTTATTAAAGCTGGCATAAATGAACCTGGCTATATATATAATATTTTGAGTTTCCGACGGCAAACATACGTGTCTCCGGAAGATTTAAAAAAGTTACCTGATCGAATGCAAATAGACGGCAACACGTACTGGATATATGCCTCCTCTGATACCATGACCTGCTTTATATGCAAAAAAGAGGGACATATAGCGAACAAATGTCCTGAAAACTTAAACACCACTAATAAAACTGTAACCAGCGACAACCAAGAAATAATAAGCTCAGTACCTGATTTTCTACCTCTCGCCACCTTCAAAAGACCGCACCCACCTACGACCGAATCGTCCCAAAGTATTATAATACCTACAGAAACTTCGGACTCAGAGGAAGAAATTTCAATTAGTGACGCGGAATCGGGAGATATTTCAACCGACTGTTCTGTTACTACTTTTTCAGCCAATAAGGGTAAAAAGAGCATTAAAAAACAAAAACGAACACCTACGCTAGATTTGGAACCAACAGAATTAATTGAGATTAAAAACACAATTGAAAAAAGCGACTACCCAATGACCATTACCGACTTTACCAACTTTTTAGAAGAAACGTACGGAAAAGAAAATATAATACAAATAAGCCAAAGTTATACGGAAGACATAGATAATTTAATTAAAATGTTCAAGGATATTATACCTAAAATTTCATCGCGCAAAATTAAAAATCGGATATCAAGAATAATTAAAAAACTTAGCCCATAATAGTGATGAATCTTAAAATTATACAATGGAACTGTCGCAGTATTATTCCGAAAAGACTGGACTTAGAATTGTTCTTATTTAGAGAAAATATACATGTTTGTGTTTGTTCTGAAACTTGGCTATCGGAGGACAAGTCATTTAATATATCAGGATATTTTTGCTATAGAAAGGATCGAGATGATGGTTTCGGAGGTTTGGCTATTTTTGTACACAATTCTCTTTCAGCCACGATGTTTGACATACGATTAACAGGTAATAATTTAGATATTTTATGCATTGAACTTTTCAACCAATCTAGGATTCGATATATTATCGGTGTGTATTCTGCAAGCAATGTACGAACAAATAAGCGTGATTATGACGAGTTGTTTTCTCTCTTTCAAAGCAAAACACTTATAGTCGGAGATTTTAATGCGCATCACGCATCTTGGTCGTACATTACTGACAGTAGAGGTCGATAATTTACAGAAAGCTGTTCAGATTATAACTATTCATTTTTAAACGACGGAAGCCCCACTCGTATTGCAAAACTAAATGACCGCATAATTTTTTCATCTCCCGATATTTCTTTTACAAGTTCTGATTTATTACTTTACTGTTCCTGGTCCGTAACAAATGAAAATTTAAGTAGTGATCATCTACTGATATGTATACAAATTAAGTCTGTATCCGTTCATAAACCTATATGCAAGCGCAATATAAAAAAAGCTAATTGGTCTGGATATGAAAATGAAATAGACAATAAGTGTAAACAATTTTTTATTAATGATAACAATGTTCAAGATAATTATGATAGGTTTGTTGATATAATAAATAACACCGCCGACAAATTCATTCCCAACACTAAGATTGGCAACAGACCGGCATCCAGATTCCAACCAAAACCTTGGTGGAGTCCAGAATTATCAAAAGCAGTTGCAGAAAGAAGGCTTGCCCTTAAAAAACTTAGGAAATATCGTACAGTGGAAAATTACTTCGCTTTAAAAGATAAAGTAGTTTTTGTTCGTAAGCTAATTAGGGAAGCTAAATTTAAATCATGGCAACGTTTTTGCGATAGTATAAGCCCGAAAACTACTTGTAGTGATATGTGGCGCAAGCTTCGCTGGGTCAAAGGGCACCCAATCAGGTCACATGTTTTGACAGAAGAGGATGCTGATAAGTTACTAACTAGCTTGAGCCCGGACGGTGTTACTTATCCTCCGTTTAAGAAAGACTTAATATTTTGTCCTGAGTACGGTCATACATCACATTTGACTTTGCCCGAGTTAACATCTGCTATTAAGCATAAAGATACTTCTCCAGGTATTGATGGCACAGTCTATTCCATGATTTATCATTTACCCGCTAATGCTAAAAATGTTTTATTAAAGATCTATAATTTTATTTACACTACTTCTATAATACCACATCAATGGCGGAAAATTAAAGTGATTGCAATTCCTAAACGTAATGGTTCCGTAATTAAGCATCGTCCTATTTCTTTAATAAACTGTTTTTGTAAAATTTACAATAAAATAATTACAAGACGGTTAGAAATATTTTTCGAAAAAAATACAATTTTTCCTGAATACATGCTGGGCTTCCGTCGAGGAAGATCGTGTGAAGATGGTCTCTCGCGTTTATCTGTAGATGTAGAATTAAGTTTAACTCAAAAAAATTATCTTCTATGTGCTTTCACTGATATAATGGATGCTTATAACGGCGTGTCTGTGGAAGTACTCACTCAGCGTCTCCTAGAACACGGTGTCGATATACGTATTTGTAAATATATTAAAGAATTTCTTCAGTACAGAATTATTGTTTTTGAATGTTCGAATGGTAAAGAGATTTATAGAATTTGTCGTGATGGCTTAGCACAGGGCGATCCGATGTCTCCTGTATTATTTAATATTATTACCCTAAAAATAAGCAAGTTATATACACCTAACATGAAAATTATCCAATATGCTGATGATTTTGTTTTTTATTGTAGCGAAAGCGAAATTAATAAGTGTACTTTGTTGATGCAGAAAACTTTAAAACACTTTGAGATTTTGTTAAATGATATAGGTTTACAGTTAGCTTTAAGTAAAACTAAATTATGTATTTTTACACGAAGGTATCGCATTCCAAATGTCGAAATTAAACTGAATGATGTGACCCTAGAAGTAGTTAAGTTTGTAAAGTTTTTGGGAGTGTGGTTTGATTTCAGATTAACCTGGAACAAACATGTAAACGAAACTAGTCAAAAATGTTCGAAATACATAAATATTCTAAGTTGCATTAGCAGTTACAAATGGGGTGTTCACCCTTTACATTTAAGAAGACTGTATATAAGTTTAGTGAGAAGTAGATTGGATTATGGATGTGCTGCGTTTGCTAATGCCAGTCCAAATGTTCTCAAAAGGCTGGATTATATTCAAAATCAATCTCTTAGACTATGTGGCAACTTCATTAAAACGACTCCAATACATGTGATGGAAAATGAAATGTGCCTACCCCCTTTGAATATTAGATGGAAATATTTAACAGATAAGTTCTTTTTGAAAATTTTAGCACGGAATAATGATTACACACTAAAAAGTATTATTAAATTTGAAAATATTATTCAATCAGGTAAGCAGTACTGGAATAAACATGGCTTTTTTATACTTTTTAACAGTTATAAATACCTTAAAGACATTAAAATTTCTCATTATAATATTTGGCCCCCTTATAATCTACTCTTACAATCTTTTGATGTACCCATTGAAGACATTTGTTTCTTGGATATTCCGGCAATTAGTCAATTTCACTCCAATAAAAAAAATATGTCTGCACTCGACCTCAAAGTTATTAGTGAAGAGTTGCTTGGCACTAAATACATTGATTATGTCCATATTTACACCGATGGCTCAAAATCTTTGGGTTATACGGGTTGTGCTTTTTACGATTCTAGACGCAAAATAAAATCTCAATTTCTGATTAATAATAATGATATTCCGATCATGGGTGTAGAACTAGTAGCCATACTAAAAGCACTGATATATTTAGAGAGTACTGATTACCAAAACGCGGTTATTGTAACAGACTCCCAAAGTGGCCTTCATCATCTAGTCTCTTGCGCTCATGGTAATATGGGCAGGAACAAGGCTTTCCTCATTATTAAAAGTATTTACAAGTTAATACGTAGTGGGGTTAATGTCCGTTTGCAATGGGTACCGTCACACGTTGGTATTTCTGGTAATGAGATAGTTGACTCTTTGGCAAGCGCAGCACGAGCCGAGGGTACCTTAATCGATGTAATTTCTTATTGTACCGATTTTTTTAAATTAATAAAAGAAACATGTTATAATGACTGGAATCAGAACTTCCAACAGAAATCATTAAAATCTGGCATTTGGTACAGAACCATAGTAAGTAAGCCACCCAAAAAACCATGGTTTTCTAATGTTAAACTGAAAAAGAGAGATCTATCAGTTTGTCTTCGACTACGTTCTAATCACGTCCCTTTAAACAATTTCCTTTTTCTAATGGGTAAAAATAACAGCCCTAATTGTACAGTATGTGATCGATATGAAGATTTATATCATGTACTTATAGAATGTGGCAGAAATGAATCTCTCAGAAAGTACTTTATGTTGGATACCAAATGCAATAGAATAAATTTTTATTTTTTGATACATAATATTGCAAGTTCTGATTTCAGGATAGAATACAGTGATAGATTGATAAGTTATATAATACATAGTTTACATTTAAGAGATCTTGATAGCATTGTTAACTAATTTTAATTTGTAATGTTGTTAATAAGGCCGGCTTAATCTTTACGATGTATGGCCTTAATAAAATAAAGATAAAAAAAAAAAAAAAAAAGATTTTAACCATTAAAACAAACTCGATGTCAATCCCGTCCAACAGTGCGTAATCTTCGTCTCTCGAGGGTCACCCGTAACCGTCGCCACATTCAGCTTTCGGGTTTCCAAAGTCGCTAAGCTTCAACTTCCAACTCTATTCAGCCTGTCAGTTGTAATAAACTGCACCTAAGAGGATTAGCCGGCGGACCAGAACGCGGCAGTAAAAGTACTCCGATGTTTAGTTAAAACGGATCCATCGGGCGAATATAAGTACAGCTAATAGACTAATAAGAGAAACAAATTAAGTCGTTGAGTATCTCTGTAAGCGAGGGTTAGCATATTACTGCGGAAAAGTACGATGAATAAAATACACGTAAGTAGCCACCCCCACTAACCACCGTATTAACGTCTAACGTTATACTGATGGATAAGATTACGTTTTCACTTTCGACAGCCGTATTTAGGCGAAAGTAATATCTTCCGAGATACTTTAGCTGCACTTAGACGTGAGCCTTAGGCCTCCAACGGCGTGTCGGTTCCCACGGCCGTCTATCTCCTATTACCCCGACAAGAAACTCATTTTTCTTTCGGAATTAAACAAGCGATAAAATTCACGCGACGTCGCATGAAAATGTGCGTTACCTGCCTTGCATATTTATGCGTTCCCCGGTAATGACGTTTGCCGAGCCGCCCGGCGAACTTTCATTACGGCTCGTCTCGGTGGCGTTAACACAGACCCTTCTACTTCGTAAAATTCGTGTCGAATGCTCGTCGATCGTTCTTGTACTAGGTATTCTCGACAGTAAAATCTTCAAACTATTACGGGCGGAGTATTATGAAGAATCTATAATATAAATCTGTGTAAAACTTTAGGAACAGTTTTACCAGAATTGTGCGAACAGAGGATTTTAAAATTTCAAAACATTTGTAGTTTTTATAGTGAAGATTTTTGAAATAGTTTTAGAAACAAAAAAAAAAGAAATGTTATATTAACTAAAAATAGCAGTACACATTATGCCATGCACATTAATATGCGTTGCATGATAATAATTGATAACAATAAATGTTTGACACAATTGTAAATATTTCTTTCAGATTCTAGAAACGTGTACCTAAAATTATTTATCATGATGGCTGAGAATTTCGGCCCTAGAGCGACTTCTAGTTTAATTAAATAGACGCGACGGATAGTTTAATAAAAATGTCACGGCATAATTTATTTTAAACGAGCATTAAAATAAAGTTTCGCGTTAAGTTCACCGTCTAAGAACACATCCGAGTCGACACCGAACATTATGTCGGGTGATATCGTATATCTCGAGACTGGAGGGTAAATATTGTTCTTAATTTAATTCTAGTTAGTGTAAGTGCGCACGTGGGTGACGGGAGGGTCGGAGCCGCAAGTCGCGCGTTGCATCAAATATTTCAGGTGAAATAGTCCGAAATATTCTCGCAATAGCTCGCCCTAATCTTGAGCCAGCTCGAGAGCGGCACCTGCAGCCAAATTCGTTCCAATTAGAAGGAATTAGAGTTCACGTAACTGAGCGGCAAATGATGCGGTCCCCACTTGACGCGCGCGACACTTACCCCGCGACACTTACGTCTGCACGTAAATAAATTTAGTTACCGCCTGCATAGTCGTAAGTGCATCTCATTAAACATTCTTGTCTTTATACGTTTTAAATTAAATTCCTATTTTTCCCTTCCGCTGTTGTTAGGGGTTGTAAGCTTGATGCTAACAGAATACCTACTACTAAAAGTTATTTATCACCTACTGCGTACATTTTGGAATAAATACTACATTTATTAGTACTATTTTTCTTAAATTTCTTAAATCACAGGTAATTGTTTTGTAGATCACGATTATTAGGAAATATTGATATACATTGTACTCGAATAAATTTTCGAAGTTTGGTATTTTAGAATCTGGGTTCTAACTGTTTTGAGCATTCATAGAACTTCACAATCGAAATAGTTCAAGCAAACGTCACTTGATTTCGAATTCGCAATTCTGAGAATACACAAACTGTTACGTTCTAAAAACCGAACTTCAAATATTTATTCGAATGCGAAAGTCTATCTCTATTGGATAAGAATCATAACGCAGAAATAGTTTCTGCTTCGATTCAATGTGTTACAACTGTAAACAAACCACAGAATGGGCTGGTATAATGCTACCAATTTAATTCTACACAATCACAGCGCAATGAAGAAATACAAAAAGTAGTAAAAGTAAAACATTTGTATCCATTATTGGATAAAATTTATACAGTATTCTCCGAGCGAAGTAACCACTCTTTAAATACTGTGGTACCATGCGGTTTTAAATGTCGAATGGTTGCCTAGCACATACATCACTTGCACAGCATAGTCAGTCTAGTCCAGAAGAATGTCTGGTCGCTGGGGCCAACCTATGTGCGGGTTTCCTCTCGATGTTTTCCTTCGCCGTAAGAAATACAATGGCACATCAAACCGATTTCTTGTTTATTGTATAGATCAGATTGGAACATAATGTTTTGACAACCTCCGGTAGCGCAGTGGTTCAGCACGTTGGTGCTCGACCCAGAGGTTGCGGGTTCGAGTCCCGCCGAGGGAACAAAAAGTTTTCAATGTTCCTCGGTCATGGATGTGTATTAAATTTGTGTATTAATACATCCTGACTGGTGACACATGTGCAATACTTACGGAGAGTACTCGGTACTCGATTCCCATTATAAATATGTAATAAAATTAGGTACTTAATTTTTTATCAAATTTTCCTTTAAATAAATGAATCATGGATACTATGAAAATTACGCGGCTAGGAAAGTATGCATACTTATGTATCCGGTGCGGCACCCTGGCGGCGGCGTGCGACATCAACGTAGTAGGACGGGCGCGTACCTACACGCGGCATCCATGGGTTGGGTAAATAATTATTCAAGTTTAAGCTACATTTACTCAGTGATTAATTAAAATTTATTTTTTTATATTATTTTTTTTCATCTCATATGCCAAATATCACGACCTCAAGTATTGCTCTTGTCTCACCAGTCACACTGTATAATAAAAATCCTAAATATGTCATGTCTGGTACCTGTAACAAAAGTTCTTCGGATTAGCACAGGGCCAGATTGACGTGGTGTGAAGCGTCTATAGATATTATATATGTACTTCATCCGAGACACGTAGGTAATCCGCAAATATAACATCTACTTAGTATATCAAATGGCATATATCAGTACAAGATCATCGCACCTATTCGTGCCATGTTCGAATTGTGCATCGACCGGACCCGATAGTAATCCTGCTCGTGTTACAATGGGTGTTATCGCACTTGGATACGTTGTACAGTGTATGTAGCTGTAGCTGTACATTGTGCAAAATGTATTCAACTTTATTCCTAGTTCTTACTAGGTATATTCAATTGTAGATATTCAAAATGGAGGTACCTAGTTCTCACTATGATAGTATATTCAAAGTAGAGTATTGATAACAGATATCGCTCTTAGGTTAAAATTTGAACAAAACTGATACATTCAATTTTAAGTTCAACTCTTTTAGATGTGTTTTGTCTGTGATACATCATGATACCAAAAGTTAAAAAAATAAAAATGTACAATTCGACATCCTTTTATTACGAAATGATGCCTTCAGATCATCAGATCAATAGTTTAGGCGCTACCGCCGAACAAACATGATGATGATGCTTCCCATACCATGTTTCATGGAAACCAGGCCAGCTACGCAAGAGTTATTTTATGCCCAAATGTGTGCGCAATACACAGAAGCACTCTCTCTTTCTTCACTCTCGTAGCCCAGTGGGACGGATAACCGACACGACTGGTGGGAAGATCAGGCGCAGGACCGACTTATACATGCCCATCCGACGCATGGATCATCTTTCTTGTCAGACAATGAATGATGAGGTGATCAGCCTGCTTTGTCCTAACCAAAATTGAAACAACGTTTTTTGTTGTTTCAACGCGGGAAATCGAGAGCGAAGTTTTGAACTACTAGACCTCGGAGTCATTCAACAAACATACATAGTACATACACACTGGCAAAACCATTAACAATGGCTTCATCGTTGTCGGGTTAAAATATAATGCGATTAAAATAAGTGGAACCCTAAATCCGTGAAATGCTATACAAACATTTTGGGAAAAAAATGAAAATTACAAATTGTACGTCAGTCTAAATTTGGCAAGGTACTACGGTATGCGGATTATCTCAAATCGAATGGCAAATACTAGGAGGGAATAGTTAGCAATACGTTTTCCAGTTAAAATAAATGCTATTTCCATTTTGTCTATATTTCCACTGTTGGATTTCAATGAAATATAATTAGTTTTTGTCGGATATGGAAACCGATGTTGTTGTATGGATTAATAGCCTAATTTTCTGTTATTTTTTCTTTAAATAATAATCCCCTATTATGGGCTTGTTGTTTACATTTGTTTGTCCAATATCTAATAAAATAATTATTCAATAGCAAATAAAATAAAATTACAACAACATTGCAGCAATAGAAACATTTTAACATAGCTAGGTACTATCATTGCAATAATGATAAAAACTTTTTTATTGTTATCCTTAGAAAAAAAATTTGTCTCTCTGTCTATTCGTTTGCAGTATTGATATCATGTTCAAATAAATCTTTTTTTAGAAGTACCTACAGCTTTTAGTATATTTGTCGCATTGTACAGCGTTATTCTTCTAACATAATAAATAATATTGCAGCTCATTTCTATATAAAGTAAGCGTGTTTGAACAAACATCGTAGCTTAAAACTACATAAAGCTTCGTGCTATTTTTCAACCAGAAGTGATATTCCACTAATGTGCTTTCTCCTGTAATCTTTTCTTGCGATGACACGCTTGAATTTGTTACCGCGCTGCTCCATTTTGCATTCTAAGTTCAGGGATTAAGGTTTTCTTTTCCTCGCCGAAGGGGTTCGACTTAGGCTAATTTGGAATTTAAATGCCGATGTCAATCTTTATCGTAAGGGAAGTCGAAGGGTAGGGAGGGGCGAGGGCGCGCCGCTGCGTCGATTGTAATCACGCTAATGGCCCCGTATCAAAACGTCACATTCATATCATATCGATGTTTTCACGTCAATTTCGCGGTGCCGCGTGCGGGGGTGTCACTTTTTGCCATTCTGACTGCACAAATCTGACGTTCATGGTATTTTGTTTACAAAAAGTTTTGTAAAATAATATTTTTATCTATTTACTATTTTTTCCCGCTACTTTGTACGGATGAAATCCCGCGGGAACCGTACATTTTGATGTGGTAAAAACTAGCTATGTGTTATTCCAGCGTGTAAACTACTACCATGCCAAAATTCATCAAAGCTCATTTAGTAGTTTTTGATTGAATGGGCAACAAACATACTAATAATAGACTCACAACTTTCGCGTTTATAACATTAAGTATTAGTGTGATTAATGCGATACGACACGTGAGCTTATAAAATCGAAAACCATTTTTGAATGAAAAACGGCTGGGGAATGAATACCTTAAACAAACTATTATATTTCAGTGGCGTTAATCAGTTGATCGGTGAGCTTGTTTGTCTATCGTTTTCAAGTGCGAGTTTTGACCTCATACCAAAGGATGAAACTAGACCATTTTGTTGGTTTCAATAAAACCAACAAAATGGTCTAGTTTCATCCTTAGAGATACCTAACCTCACGCAAAAAGTGTGTAACAAGCAAATTTTCACAAATGTACACGGAAAACGCAAAAAGTTAGGCTTCCCTAAAAATACAATTAAACTTAATGAAAATTGCTATTACAAAATGGCTATAGCAATTCAAGTTTTATTGCAAACATTTCCAAAGATATTAGGAAGCACAGCGTCTACCATTTATTTATCAGAAAAACTTAATAAGATTGTTTAAAGCTGGGGTCGTTATTATGAAACTTCTTAAGTATTTTAAAATAAAAACGAGCGGAATCACGAATTGAGCAGTCTCTCGGCGCTTCGTTTTATTTTTCTATCGGTACAGGCTGCCGGTGCCGGCTAGCCACTGACTGCGATCGTTTCCATTAAAATAACTCGTTAAAATTTATCATCGAACCCGCTTAATCGCTTTAACGCCACCATCTGGGGTTTTATGATTTTTCTGCTGGTTGTACACTTGGCGGTTGTTTTACAACGTCCCCCGAAATTATACGTCTGATAATATGATTTTGAATATGCTTTATATGATTTTTTAAAGTTATTTAAGGTAATAACTCTAAGATCTAGAATTTGTACAGCTATTCAACTACACATTAATACATTTTTCGTATAATTATTTAAAAGTTTATAATCTATAAGGTTTGACACTGTGTGAAGTTCCTATTAGACATAGTCAAGCCTAACAAGGAAAAGATTAACTAATTATGAAAGTAAAAATGGCTTTCAAGCGAGAAAATCCAATTTAATCAAATTTTCAGTAGATTCTCTTTATCAAGTTCCTGTGGCGCACTCAAAAGATAATTAAATAATTAAGAATGTATGAATGACGCTGTAAAACCGTTTCTCTGATATAGTAATAATGCAGTCCCGGCTCCAGAGCGGGGATATTCTGTAAATTATTCTCTCACACCTACCTTATGATTAGGCTGGCATAAAATTCGGGATTGACAGCTTGGACTCCGCTATTAGTAAAAATAAAAACGAAATATGCCGATCTATATGTATGTAATTATAATGTAGCAAATTTTTTTGTCTTCTAATACCTGTAACACAATTAAATTCAATTCTTTATTTCCGGAAATTGGTTAATGTTTGATACAATATAATATGTTTAAATTTGTACAACTATTATTATACAACTTTTACTTATCACGGGTTATGTTAACATGATGTATATTTGCACATATTTCTTCCTATCGTATATTCTAATGATATAGTGTATGAGTGATAAAGATATTTTCATATTTTTGTGTGTCAGACAAAGACAGCAGCATAGATTGTATCGGTGATATTAATATTTTGATTAGGTAATCTAGGGGGTTCTTAAAAATACATATTTCGCTTAATAAAGAAAACATGGAGGCTAGTAAGAGACACATAGAGATCAAATGAAATGAAAACATTTTATTCAGAATAAATTTTTACAAATGTTTTCTAAACGTCGCGTCTTGTTTGGTAAGCCCAGCGACAAGTACAAGCGTAAGAAACTCACATGGAGACATATTTTACTAAAAACTATGTAATATTATGTAGTTATCTAGATTATAGTACAACTTAGATGTTTAAATTTAAAACACACATTTGAAGGATTTTCTTACGTGATCAGCGAATACAACAATCATTTATTCAATTTCTTCGTTGCAAACAATCGTCAGGCATGTATACTGATATTATAAAATATGAAAATATAATATATCTGTTAATCACATCTTTACGCTCTAACCGCTTAACCGAATTTGATGAAATTTGCCATAGATAAGTATATCTATATATTCTCCGTAAAAGACATAATATAGTTTTTACCTAAAAAGTGAAATGTTACCTGTGACACTGTGTTTGTGCAGGCGAAGCTCCAGGCAAAACCTAGTGTTTTAAAAGATGATTGTGATATTTCATGCATCATGTTATTACTAATAAATCTAATTTGTAGGCCATGATTACCTTCTGCATAAACTTACAAACTACCATTAATCATCCTTATCACCGTCTTCATAGAGATAAAACCTTAATGTGTGCAAATATTAGCGAGGTTCCTCAATGTTCACTTTCAGAGCATAATTATACACGGTTAAATTTTATTCTAATTACATATTACTATGTAAACGAAAGATGGTGTCTAAATATATATTTCATTTATAATATTTTGTAGAGCTAATTTGTAGAAAGCCACGTCAAAAAACAAGTACCTCTATAATAGCATTAACTTTTGAGCGTCAAATTCAATTCCATTGAAAAACGTTAGAACAAAACGCATTATGGTAATTTAACATCGCGACATCGAAAAAGACCAACGGGAGTCGGCATGAAACGTTTTACCTCTGAAATGTCAAAGGTACTTTCGGGTTTATATTTTGCGTTTATAACGGTCAGCGACGCGGCGAGATACGAGAAAAAAGTGGACGTTGCCGGGAGGGAATCTGAGGGCTTAAACAGTGCCACGTATGAAATAGTGGAGCTCGGTTACATGAAAAAGACGAGAGGAGAAATCGAGTGACAGGACCACGGCCGAGGATTTTCAGTCCGATGCTTTTTTGCAGGCGGGATTTTAGAGCGGGCCGAATTGATCGCTCCGTCCCGCTCTATGCGGTTCATGATTAGTTGGGGGCGGTGTTGAGTGATTTTTTTCGTGGCTGAGTCATTAACTTAAAATTAGCTATCCGGTTTCTTAGTATAATGTTTTCTCGTTACATTCTTTTAATAAAAATGTAAAAGTCGAACGCAAAATTTTTCGTGTTTTTATGCTGAATTTTATATTCAAAGCGTACAGAAAGTTGCTAGGGGTCTTGCCATTTTACTACTCGATGACCTCCGTAGCGCAGTGGTTGAGCGCGTTGGTGCTCGAGCTCGCGGGTTTGAATCCCGCCGAGGGAACAAAAAGTTTTTCAAATGTTCCTGGGTCATGGTTGTTTATTAAATTTGTGTATTAATATAATAACAATCTTAAATATGTGTATATTGTATTAATAATATTTCCGTCGTCTGGTACCTGTAAGTTCTTCAGATACTTAGCACGGGGCCAGATTGACGTGGTGTGAAGCGTCCATAAAAAATACTACTTAAAATACTTACCATTTGCTTTTGACATTGTTATACCGAAATACATTGATAGGTTAATTTAAATGCCTTCCGTTTTCTGGTACCTCATACAAGTTCTTCAAAAACTTATCACAAGGCCAGAGTGTAAAAGTGTATTAGTATATTATACTATGATAATTTTAATCTAAAATCTAATCTAACTAATTTCGTTTCAGATTGATCCAAAAGTGGCCTTTCCCAGAAGAGCACACCCAAAGGTAAGCTTAACTTTATATCAACAAATAACTCGGATTTACTTAGGTAATTCAAATATTATATAGCCACACTTCAGCGGGGGCGGACTTACGACGCGACGTACAAACTGCCCTGTTTGTTTATTTCCAAACATTTACACAAAATATTATTTTAGGCTGGACATAACTCTCCCGCCATTAAGATGTTGGCCCACGATGCATAAATAACGGAGGGCTAATGATTTAGTATGCGGCCTGTGATCTGTGCCCGGTGTTACTTAGAGAACTGATTGAGTCCAGTTAGTTATAATGACACGCCTCTGAGGTCTAGTGGTTAAGAGCTTCACACGCGACATCATCATATAATTGTCAGACGATTGACTAACCCACGACCTCTAAAGTACAGTAAAAGCATTCAAATCATTGGACCATAGAGGCGTATACTTCATTATACGCGTATATATAGGTACTACATTATAGGCGTATATATCACAACGCGTAACAGAAGTGAGTGATAAAAATTAATGGCGTTATTCTCGAGATATGTTTTATAAAAAAAATTGGAAACAAAAGAAATATTAACTACAAAAATATTTAGTTATAACCCTGTATGGTGATTCTTCGCGTGAACTTTATGCAACTAGTTAGTAAAATTTACCGCTACGGTAAAAAAAATAGACAGTGGACCAATTGGTTGGCAGAATTGACTTTGAATCCTACTTATTGGCTGGTACGAAAAGTCAAACTAGTTATATTTTTCTGTGTTACTACTTTCAAAGTGAACTCTATAAATATTTACAGAGTACACTTTAAATGTAGTAACACTAACTTACCCATAAATATTATTACTCATTTACTTTACACGTTGTACCTGCACCTGCACCTAATCAGAGAAAGCATTTTATTTTATTCTCCACGCTCAAACCCTACGTTTTTCTTTCTTTACTTTAGAAGGCGTTAATGAAATAATATGCTTAAATCCTAAAAATTACGTCAGACGGAAGTAAAGCAGCCGGCCCCTTAACTATGAAATTAAACTTAATAAGATTCAGATTTTATATTCATTTTATACGTAGAATAACGGCTTCTCTAGATTTAAATTAAATATTCCTTGTCACTGCAAACGTTTTGAAAGTTAAATCTGCACTTTTTTCATACTTCTGTAACATTATAATTAAGTTTATTACTACTATGTTTGTTACAAGACCCCGTTGTGCCTGTGTTATAGCTGTTATATTATTAATTTTATTGTGCTAACTCTGATCTTAATAAACTTTTTAATAGTATTAATATATAAGGGAATATGAATTTACATTTATAATTAAGTTGTTGCCGTTTTTATGGAATGTAATTATAAACGTGGATGCACAAACAGCCTAACAATTTTCTGTCAATAAGTTTACGAATGTGTTAATTTTTTCCAGCTAATCCACTTAGGGCCGATTATTCAATCGTCAGATAACTTTTATCTAAGGAATAAATATGTGACTTTGACAGACTTTGTATGGAACAAATGTCAACGTCACAATATATTCAACAGATAAAAGTTATCTGACGATTGAAAATCAGCCCTTAAAAAACTTCAGATTCATAACTAAAGCAAAATATATGAAAAAGACAACTTAAGACAACCGTCCAAAATTCATCTGTCAGTTTCAGTGTCAGCTAGCTTTCCTAACTAACAAACAGTCTATCAAATTACCCTTAAAACCATGTAATATCGTGGTCGAGGCTAAATAAGTATCAATTTTCATGTAGCGCTGGCAACAAATTGGTTGTTCCCAGTAGAAAGTGCATAATTTCCGTTCCAGACAATTATATTTCACGTATTTCCTCTGCAGCAGGTATTAGGGACGCGCCCTCCTGCTATCGAAGCGTCTGTCCAAATAAAATTATGGTTGTGTGCCTCGTAAAACTCAGACTGAAAAGTGTTTTAAAAATATTTTTCAATGTTTCAAATTGATGATCTCCGTAGCTCAATGATTGAGCGCATTGACGCTCTTGCCGGAGGTCGCGGTCCGAGTCCCGCCGAGGGAACAAATGTTTTCAATGTAACACGAGATCATGGAATAATTAGCACGGGACCAGATTGACGTGGTGTTGAGCGTTCATAGACATTATTATAAAAAAATCTTTAGTTTAGGTTGATTTGACCTCACAATAAGTTATGTTACATCTACATGAATTAATTATAGCAAGTCATGTAATTCATGTAAAAGATAAGCTGTAAATAGCTATAGCTTATATTTTACTATACGATTTTAATATTATACATAATTATTTAATAGTAAAGGATAACCTATAACTATGATTGTACAAAATTATTTCTGAGTAGTATAACTTGGCTTCGCTTGTACTCTATTTCCAAGTCACTAGTAGAGTATAATTTAATTCTAGCCAAACTCAAAGGCGGTTATTTTTAAGATTATAATCGGCTACTAGCTTTGAGAATTCAAAGTAGCAGGTATCAGTGAAGCGGCCGCATTTAATGTAAATTGGTTTCTGACGCGCTGCTTCCTCCGCATAGATTATTTTAGGATTCCCTGCTTCAGCTGTTAAAGCCTTAGATTTTGTAGAGTATTAAATATTATGATTTCAATGTAATAAATTATCTTTACTAATAATATTATAAAGCGGAAGAGTTTGTTTGTTTAAACGCGCTAATCTCAGAAACTACTGGTCCGATTTGAAAAAATCTTTTTTGTTGGATAGTCCATTTATAGAGGAAGGCTTTAAGCTATATAACATTACGCTGCGACTAATAGGAGCGAAGCGTCAGTGAGAAATGTTGCAAAAACGGGGAAAATTATTCACATTTGGGGACTTTCGTTGCGTGCGCTGCATAAACGGTTAAGTCACTCAAAAACCACGCGAACGAAATCGCGGGCACAGCTAGTATAATTATTTATGTAACTTTTGTTTTCTTAGTAAATAAATATTTAAGGTCAAGTGTATTGTTTGAAAAAACTACAACCAATTTTAATACTTTTTTCTCGTTTAAAATTATTGTTTCAGAACGAATATCTCAATTAGGTATAATTATAGCGAGAACGTTTCTATAAAATTTACGAGCACTTTTATTTGGACATTAAACATGATAGATCGTTTTAAACCGTGACGTACGATATTACTATCCCGTAGGCTTATTACGTGTAGCGGTTGCTTATTCAATGTTTCCTTCATAGTAAGGACCTCCTAACTATTTTTTTTACGTTTTATCCTATACAATGTTGTGTCCTTGTCTAATGCGTTAGAATAGTACTTGACAGACAAGGACAGTACTTTGTATAGCTTAATATACTGTGTGTAAATATTTTACTACGAATTCTTTGTGAGTGAAAATCTGATATTTGTACATAGTTAACAAAAAGTGTGGGAGTTACAAAGGATTAAAAAATTTAGCAAAGTTAAAATATACAAGGTATAAAATAAATGAGTGATAATACTTTAAGATGTGTATGTGTCTCCTATGTAGAGTATATAATAAGTATATTTTACTGTGAAAGTACCAGCGCTGAAAGGCTTACTTTTCACATTCATGTTTGTATGAGAAACGCCCCAACATCATAAATGTTCCCATACAATAATTTTGAAAAGGTACCTCTTTCAGCGCTGGTAATTTCTCAGTAAACTACGGGACCCATACACACCCTAAAGTATTATCATTCTTTAATATTATTATAGCCTGTATAGTATGTACGCATTTTAGTTATATATTGTATGGTGCAACATAAAAATGCATCATGCTGCCTGTATATTTATGGTTTTTTGTGAGAATATCTATTTTCTAGTTCTAGACACAAGAAAGGTGTCCAAAAAGGCATAGTCCATGGCAAGGCACCTTCTACCGCCAATGACATACTTTGTCCCTCAAAGCTTATGTAAGTGGTTGTCATAGCTGAAACGATGATGAATGAAAATATTATTAGACGCATTTTAGTTTAATATAGTGCATCATAAAAATGCATCACGGTGTTTTCCTATTAAAAAGCAATCTATTGCAAAGTTGATTGCTATTTTTACCTAATAAGACTACCGCCATGCGTGGTCAAAGGGATGAGGGGATGCCAGCTATGCGAATTACATGAATATATTAAGGCACTGTCCGATACGTGTACTATAATACGAATAAATTTGGAGCATGCTCCTTCATCATAGTATCTAATATCAAATAGCAACTATGTAAATTCAGGCATTCTATTGACGTATCGATTATGTCGGACTGCCATTGATTGTCTAGGGGCTCTATTTTGTATGGAGTCAATGCTACATGCACTTAAAGGCTTATATAAAAAAAAAACACCTAGGCTACTATAATATTTACGATTATCACAATAGTAAAAATAGTTTATTAAAACGGGCCTAAAGAGTAAAATAACACGGTTGAGAGAAATATAAAATAGGTATTTATAAAATCCATTGCTGTCTCGCAGTGCCTTAGCTAGCCAGCACTAGTGCGATAGAGACGACTGCAACTCGAACTCAAATTATCTATTAAAAGTACATGAAATCGACGTTTGGGGACCCCTGTTTACTCCTGCAAAACTTAACCGATTAAGATTTTTTCTCCATAAACAAAAGGAGGCTTGAGCGAGGTTCCTATGTTTTGATTTTATTACATAATGAATTTATGATATACAAATATATCATTATTTTTCATATCAAATTTACCTTTGTGTCGTATTTCCATGTAAATTGTTATGTAATAAATGTTCCTGTAAATAAATAAATGAAAAATATATAAATAAATTTTTGAACGTCCATGTCTCCTTAAATAATTTATTTATTAAAAAAGAAAAAATAGGGACGTATAAATAATATACGACAGATATTCAGGAAAAAATATGGATACTCTAGCGGCATTATCCAGGCAGGAAACAGGGTTCGAGTAGACCCCTATTTCTGTATGGAAAAACAGTCGTGCGTTTCCTCTGTAGTATAGCAATTGGCATCAGAAAAAGTTGATAGCCGGTGAGTTTAACAGTTCTTATCCACACGACAGAGTACTCGTCTGGGACAAAGTGGGGAATCGTTCAACGTCACTAGCGTCCACTCAATAGTACGATGGACAATCTGCCCCCGCCGGCCAATTACGCACAGATTTCTTATGCCGGGACAAAAACTCTTTGGACGGTCTGAAGTCTAAACAATAGGATACTCGTTTATAAAGGATATTGTTTAAAATAAGTATTATATCGATGTATACGAATATACGAATAAGTAAATTAATAACGGGTGTAAAAAGAGCAGTCACTGTAACTTTGGGATATGATTAGGTATACTACCTTTTCTCATTCTAGAAATGTATAATATATATTTTTTGTTTATTAAAAAAAAAACTTTATTTTTGCTTTATTGTTATTTTTCCGACAAAAGAATAAGAAATGGTGAAAAGTAAAAAATTTTTTTTTAGTTTTTGACAAAAAAATACATTTCCAAAATGAGGATGGGTAGTATAATCGTATCTCAAAGTTATAGTGACTGCTCTTTTTACACCCAGCATAATAAAATTCTGCCGTGGTCGATTTAAGTGGCTTCCCTTTGAACAGCTGTATCCTAATCTATACTAAAGTATTTTTAACATTTTGTTTTACCTAGTTTTAAGTTCTTTATTTGTTTTTTTTATTCTACAATATTTTTCTTTTGGATGTGTGTATTTGTCCCTAATGTGTTCAATAAATATTTTTTAATGGTAAATTTTTATATTTATGTTAATATTTATACAACGTTAAATATTAATATAAACTATTATATATTATGTTATAGTCAACAATAGGAACTTATAAGTATTTAAAAGCTCCAAAAGGACAAAAAAGTTATAATTTTAAGATCAAGGAGATCCATCAAAAGTTACTAAATGAAATAAGTGGACGAAAAAAGAAATTCTCTTCTAAATTTAATAATAAAATAATGCAAAAACTCAATTGAATGTTGTAATATGTTGATTACATATCGACGCCACCGTTTCCGCGCCTTAACAAACAATACAGAGGAACCCCCGGAGGCCGCCCGAGAACAAAACAAACGAATTTTTAATATCGTCTTCATCGATAATTGAGACTCGCAAAAACCCCTTATTTTCGAAAACTTTAAGACCGAAAGAGAAATCGCGAAGAAAATGGAATGGAGAAAAAACTTTTTTCATCTTCTTTGTTTAACTTGACATTGACAGTCACCGAACTTTTTATTTTCACAGTGGATCTATTTAATTTAGCATCAATTCACGGGAATTTAATTGTTTGACATCTGGCAGAGGGCGCCACCGAGATTGAATAATTTCGATGAAATTTCCGTTTTAATATAAGGAATATTGTGCTGTCGCGAAACATAATCGCGGAATTGGTATTTTCTCTTTGTTTCGCTCGTGATTTACTTTTAATTCTAGCCGCCTATGTGCGGGAACAAAGGCTATATGTCATAGAGACGAAGTTAATTGACGCGGTTTCCGCACCGGCGCGGCGGAAAGAAGACGTCAGCGTTTCCTCCGCTTACATATTTATATGGATCGTGACTCGTTCGGAATGTAATAAACATTTTAAAATTTTATATGAGTTTACTGTTCTTATCTAAATTTAAACATAACAAAGTTATAAAACATTACTGCTTCACAATTGATAACGCGTTATTCATTTGCGGTTCTTGAATTTGTTCAATTTGTATTGATCCTATAGTTATAGCATATTAATTTATTTTTGTTAAAGATTTTTTTTAAAAGTGATCATCTATAGATTTTACTATTTTTATAATGAATTAATAAAATTTACAGAAAAGGTAGTAAAGTAAATAATTATTTGTAATAACATTGGCCTTTACTGTTTATATTATCAATTTGAACATTGAGCTCACAATGATTGTCTTTTAAGACATGAAAATGAAACATCAATTCCATAAAACAAAGTCGTATATTAAGATGTAGTTATACTAGATTGTTCCGAAGACAATGTCGTACATTCAGATACGTGCTAGGTCGTTCCGGAAAACAAAACCGTATGGTATCATACGAATCATATTTTTGCGAAAATAATAATTAAGGTATCTAATAAAATGTGAAGATAAAGGTATTAAGTTCTTAAATAGCGTTTTGTATTTTTTTTCCTCAAAATGTCTATATTTTCACTAACAATTTATGATTATACGTACACAGAAATTCAAATGCTCATACTGTAAAACGATAATTTTCCACATACGATTTTGTTCTTGTGACCCGTGGATTTCATTTAATATAATGGGGTTTTCCACATTATATTAAACTCGTTTTATTTCAATACCTACTTTAAATATGTTTAACGTGATAGCTTTTTATAAATCAATGAATGCTCGATAAACCATGACTCATTGTCACGTTCCGCTTAAATTTAGCGTGCAAGGGAGATGAACTCAAGAAAAAAAGAGACAGCGGTAGCGCATAGCTTATTATGAACTGTTTTGCCTAACGTTTATAAAATAACGTGAAAAGTTGATGGGGTCTCAATTACTTGTATACAATATTTTCTTAAACGTTATCTTGTTATACTACCGTAAACAGACTAGAAATTGGTAAATAAAGTTATAGAAAAAAATATATAAGACTTAATAAAGTGACTGATGATGATATTGTATCTATGTCCCAAAATATAACTTTGTAGCCATGATGCTTTCATCAATTTATACGACAATGTCAAATAAACACAATAACGTTTTACAATGGCAGTGATATAAATTGTTATAATAGAATAGAAACAGGAGGTAAAGTTTTTATTGTACTGCACGAAACGGTTCGCGTGATCGATCGTAAGGAAACTAGGATATCTATAAATAAAATAAATCAATCATACACGCTTTAAGTTCTACCCTACTGAATTGCTGAAAGGGTTGAACGAACCCTATTGTTGGTCTTCTGAGAAACCAATATACTTACTAGTATTCCAAAAAAAAATTCTAGGATTTATAGAAAATACATACAATGTCGTTGTATTACTATCTTTTAGAAGAGATGGTTTCGTTTTGGATATTGTTTTTTATTTATTTAAATTACTATGCAGCGAAAAGATTCGTTATATTTATATTCGATAGTAATAAATAGTAAAAATACAATATTATTAAAATGAAATAGCTTCCCACACTGATTTCGGTGGCAGTTATCGCCAGTTTTATTCTAACCAGCCCAACTACGCAGAAATATTTTCACATTGCCTAAGTGTGTGCGCTTTACAGAAGATGACTCCTTAAATCTTGTTCTTAAACCCATTCTGAAGAACGACTCTGCTGATGAGCGATCAGACCTTACTTTTTACGCACTTACCCAACGTTTCAGTTAGTAAAGGTAGAACAATATAAGCTGAAAATTCAAGTTTACTACTAACTAGTTAATGGAATCAGGCGTTACTTTGCGGAAATCCATAGCATAAAATTTAAATATATTATATCTAGCAATATCCCGCGAAACAATTATAACCACAACCTGCAAGCAGATGAGTGAGTGTACGCATAGGCATGCGTTTAATGCACCTCCCTCCTCCCACACTGCCTATGCGTACATTCGCAAGCAAAAAACGTGAAAACACCACCACCACGCAAGCAATAATGTTAACACGATCGTGCAAAGTGCCACCACCATGCAGGTTGCAAAACTCGACGCGCGTTTCGCTCCGACCCCGGAGCATCCTCAGGATGTTGACTCTGCGAACAATGTTCGTTAAGTGATGCCGCCCGCCAAAACACCGCCTTATATTCCCTACAGCTACTACCCCTACCAACTAGTACCCCCACCAAACAAGTTAATAAGAGGTGACGAAGTAAGGTTAGTTTGGTCATTCAACAATGCAATTCTATTGTTGTTCTTTACTTTAATTATTTCTAACTGTTCCAACACGCTCAGTCGAAAGCCTTTGTCACATTTATGTAATATCTTATAGGAATGACCATCTGGTATACTGTGACTACTATCTAAAAGATGTTTGGCAAAATGTGATTTATCATGATGACCATTTCTATAAGCCGCGATATGTTCTTTATACCGAGTCTCAAAGTTACGTCCAGTCTGACCTACGTATACACTGTCGCATTCAGGACAATCGATTCTGTATACACCTGATTGATACTTTAAATCAATCCGGTCTTTATTATTACATAATTGATTTTTTAAAGTATTATTCGTCCTAAATGCGACATGCATATCGTTATTTTTCATTATTTTGGATAAACGTGCAGATACCTCACCCATGTAGGTCAAACTGGACTTATATCTAACTACTTCCTTATCAGAGGTCCCTGCGTACAAAAACGGGCTGTGTGACTTTGCCACCCCGTTGCAAATTAGTCTCGCTTGATGTAGACAGTTTATTCACTAATATCCCGTGTGAGGAAACGTTGGGTATTTTGGGTAATGCATTGGAACAACGTTTACCTCCTGGTGAAGGTGATGAATTGCTTTCCCTTACTAAAGTCTGCATGGAACAAAACTACTTTAGATTTAACAATCAGTTCTTTGTTCAACAAGACGGTCTAGCAATGGGCTCACCACTGAGTCCTTTGCTGGCTGAAATATTTATGGACGATTTTGAACAGAGAAATATTGTTAATAATAAGAGCATTTTATATTACTATAGATATGTAGATGACTGCATACTTTGTTGGACGGGTACACAGAGACAACTGGACGTATTTCTTAAAAATCTTAATAAAAAACATATTAAAATAAAATTTACACTAGAATGTGAAGATAATAATACTCTCAATTTTCTAGATTTATCTATCACTAGAGTTGATAATAAACACAGTTTTGGGATCTTTCGCAAACCGACGTATACTAATACTACTATTCATGCATCCTCATGTCATCCTTGGCAACACAAACACGCGGCTTTTCATAGTTATATTCACAGATTATTTTCTGTCCCTCTTAGTAGAGTAAATTATCAAAAAGAGTTAAACATAATTTATCAAATTGCTAAGGCAAATGGGTACAATCCCAAAATTATTGATAATATGTTAAATATTAAAAATAAAAAAGAATTGGTTAAGATTTTGTACGCAGGGACCTCTGATAAGGAAGTAGTTAGATATAAGTCCAGTTTGACCTACATGGGTGAGGTATCTGCACGTTTATCCAAAATAATGAAAAATAACGATATGCATGTCGCATTTAGGACGAATAATACTTTAAAAAATCAATTATGTAATAATAAAGACCGGATTGATTTAAAGTATCAATCAGGTGTATACAGAATCGATTGTCCTGAATGCGACAGTGTATACGTAGGTCAGACTGGACGTAACTTTGAGACTCGGTATAAAGAACATATCGCGGCTTATAGAAATGGTCATCATGATAAATCACATTTTGCCAAACATCTTTTAGATAGTAGTCACAGTATACCAGATGGTCATTCCTATAAGATATTACATAAATGTGACAAAGGCTTTCGACTGAGCGTGTTGGAACAGTTAGAAATAATTAAAGTAAAGAACAACAATAGAATTGCATTGTTGAATGACCAAACTAACCTTACTTCGTCACCTCTTATTAACTTGTTTGGTGGGGGTACTAGTTGGTAGGGGTAGTAGCTGTAGGGAATATAAGGCGGTGTTTTGGCGGGCGGCATCACTTAACGAACATTGTTCGCAGAGTCAACATCCTGAGGATGCTCCGGGGTCGGAGCGAAACGCGCGTCGAGTTTTGCAACCTGCATGGTGGTGGGACTTTGCACGATCGTGTTAACATTATTGCTTGCGTGGTGGTGGTGTTTTCACGTTTTTTGCTTGCGAGTGTACGCATAGGCAGTGTGGGAGGAGGGAGGTGCATTAAACGCATGCCTATGCGTACACTCACTCATCTGCTTGCAGGTTGTGGTTATAATTGTTTCGCGGGATATTGCTAGATATAATATATTTAATTTTTTTTACTACTAACGTTTAAACCTAGTTGAAAAGTCAAAGGTATTAGAATGAGAACATTATGATAACTCAAACTTAGAGTTAGGATTTAATTAAAAAGCGGTAATCGAGTCATAACTGAAATCGGTGGCATTCGTAATCAGCGTGGCGTGAGTTTATACTCTTTAATGGACTTCGCCGAAGTTGTTGCAACTCTCCTTACGGGCAAGATATTTGTGTAAAAACCCGCCACCTACCGCAGCGTGTAGTTGGCAAACTATGGCATGGCGTGGCGGGCCCGGTTGGCGCGATTTAACGTGTTCCATTAAACGTTTTGTCGGTGTAATCGCGAGTAATTTAAGCGAAGAGAGCCGGCTTCCGACTTCCTAAGTATTTTGTGTTTTCTTTTTTAATTACTTCGTTTTAACTTTGTTCGACTTTTAAAGCTGACTGACAGCCAAATAACAAAGTTTCGCAACTATTTAGGGTGGTTTAATGAAAACGTAAGTAACACTCGCTCGAGTGGACGATTTGCACTTATATAAATTAAAACGGTTTATAACTTTCGAGTTCCCCTTTAACTTTGGTACACGATTTGCGGTACGTTGTTAGTGTGATTTTATTTTTGTACGTTTACATTTTAGCTGAGTTATAGTTTTTACGTTTTGTCTGAAACCCTATTCTTGTATTACCTACTTTAATTTTACCTTTAATTTATATCAATGAATATAATATATAAATTAATATATTCAACACATTTTAGTACGGATCTTGGTTTAGGGGTTTGACTCATCAAAAATCATTTGATTTAGTTTTTTGATCAATCAATAAGCTCTGATTTTGTTGTGATGTTATGAATTCTCAAGACACCAAACCATTGTTATATTATCGGTATTTTTAAATATTCAACATTTTGCTACATTAACTTTTTGTTACTTTATTTCTGTAGGTTATAAACTCTACAAAAATAAAAGTATAAAAAGTATGCATCTAAACAAAAGATATATATTTTTATTAATTTAATTTGCATATTTTAAATATATGTAATTTTTTTTTTATAATGGGAGTATTGTTCTCCTGTGACCCACGGCTGTCAAAATAAATCCAGACACTGCAATTATTTCAATCAACAATATAATAAAATAATATTCGCGTTAGAAATCAGTATATTTCTTTAAAGATATTAAACGCTGGTGACTGTACATTTCGTGGTGTTTAATTCTTGTTCCTTGGCTGAAACATTTCGTGTTCCTGTGACTGCGATAAAACGCAGCTAAGTCCAATGTAAGGTCGTTAATTAAAGGTAAAGTACGACATATAACATAGCCGTGAATAATGCCGCCGTCGGCTGCAGCTTCACTGCGGTCGCGGGACTTATGCGCCGCTGGACGCTAGTTATGAGCTCCGACCTGCCCGTAACTCACTGCTACATCTGTTCCATCATTCTTCGAGTGTTCCACCTTTGTTACGTCATATTGCACGATTTGCAAGCAGTTAATGACATAAAAAGCTACATTCTTAACGTATTTTATTAGCAACGACCTGCCCGTAACTCACTGCTACATCTGTTCCATCATTCTTCGAGTGTTCTACCTTTGTTACGTCATATTGCACGATTTGCAAGCAGTTAATGACATAAAAAGCTACATTCTTAACGTATTTTAGTAGCAACGACCTGCCCGTAACTCACTGCTACATCTGTTCCATCATTCTTCGAGTGTTCCACCTTTGTTACGTCATATTGCACGATTTGCAAGCAGTTAATGACATAAAAAGCTACATTCTTAACGTATTTTAGTAGCAACGACCTGCCCGTAACTCACTGCTACATCTGTTCCATCATTCTTCGAGTGTTCCACCTTTGTTACGTCATATTGCACGATTTGCAAGCAGTTAATGACATAAAAAGCTACATTCTTAACGTATTTTAGTAGCAACGACCTGCCCGTAACTCACTGCTACATCTGTTCCATCATTCTTCGAGTGTTCCACCTTTGTTACGTCATACTGCACGATTTGCAAGCAGTTGATTCCAAATGTTTATAAGCCAGCAGCGAAGGCTGTTTTCCCGCCAAGGAAACCCTAGCCTGTATAATTGGTATGAATTTGGATAAAGGTTTTAAATAGGCAAAGAGTAAGTAAAGCCGATACGAGCTTACTACTATATGTGTTCCATCATTCTTTCTCTCTCGACTCAGAAACGGGTTTCGATTCCCGCGTTGATTCAATATAAATGTTGTTTTCAAGTTTGATTAGGACAATGTAGGCTGATCTGATCTGACAAGAAATATGATCCATGCGTCGGATGGGCATGTAAAAAGTCGGTCCTACGCCTATCTCCCACCAGTCGTATTGAGTATCCGTCCTACTGGGCTACGAGAGTGAAGGAAGAGAGAGTGCTTCTGTGTATTGCGCACATACTTGGGCACGGTAAAATAACTCCTGCGTAGCTGGCCTGGTTTCAATGAAATCAGCTACCGACACTGAAATCGGCGAGGGGAGCTATTATTATCGTAGTAACATAGCCTTAAGTGGATATCAGTATCTGGATAATCGCGAGTATTCGTGAGCATATATTGTATGAATTAGTTATCTCCTGCGTTCGTTATCGAGGCTCTACTCCGTTTGATTAGAGACTTGATACTAAACATCATAGATACGGTTTGTTAACTGATTTACAAGCTGATCGAACTGCTAAAGTTATGACTCGGAATTTGTAGTTTGAATATTATAATGATTAGCATTATGATATTCTAACTACAAATTTCGAGTTTTTAATTTTGAATTTCATCTTAATAAAGATTTAAGTATTAGTTATAAGTGACTAGCTGACCCATGCCCACTTCGTTGAGCAATGAAACCGTTAAAACCTTCCCTGGACTTCCACGAATATTTCAAGACTATAAATAGCCGAATCGGTTCAGCCGTTCACTGGTTTTAGCGAGAATAACGAACAGTGATTCATTTTTATATATAAGATATTATAATATTATTCTAAGATTTTTGTGTTTATTATATGAATCCGTGTGGTGCCGGAGAAAGAATGACACCTCCCTATCAACCATCTTTCCCTTTGTCGTAAAAGGCGATAGAGGGAATATATATCCAGAAATTGGTAGAAGCGTTTCCTTGGTCATTGTTATTGTGAAAACTGCGCTCGCTAATCAAGCCAAGCATGGCAAGTATAGCAACTTCGCCACATGAAATACCTTATATTCTGCTTATGTCCAGTAGTGGACGTCATAGCTTAAGTGATGATGATGATGATTTTATGGTTGAGTTGCTGCAAACCATTTTTACCCAGGTTACTAACAGCTTCTACAGCTACTACCTATTCGACGCAGCGCGTAGCCCGTAGCACGTAACCCGTAGCACGTAGCCAGTAGTCCGTAGGCCGTAGCACGATACGTAACAAGTTACGTAGCACTCTACGCGACGTGCTACAAGAGTTTACGTCAACGACACATGAGCCAAAATATCCTAACTAATAAAAACATTAACATACTGGATAAGATTCAAAATGTTTTGTCCTTGTGTGTCAACTGCCTTTTCTTAAGTGTCATACAATGAAAACATTGAATAGCTAGTTTGTGTAAATATTTTTCATTTATAAGTCTTATTAGTGTTCATAGAAACTGATTTTACAATAAAAGTAAGAATGAAATACGAAGATATAAAATATGACTGTCAGTAATTATTATCACTGCATAATATGGATATAAAATAAATCTACATCTACACTAATATTATAAAGAGGAAAGATTTGTATTTTTGTATGTAACGACTTAAGTCAAAAAGTACTGGATCGATTTAAATAATTCTTTTTTTATTAGAAAGCTTCATTACCACTAAGTAACATAGGATATATAAAAATCAATTGCTGTTCGTTAGTCTCGCTAAAATTCGAGATCAGCTGAACTGATTTGGCTATTTTTGGTCTTGAAATATTCGTGGAAGTCTCGGGAAGGTTTACACGGTTTCCATGCTCAACGAAGTGGGCACGGGTCAGCTAGTCTATTATATAAATACGTAAGTAATTTAGAAAAACAAGCTATTATTTTCATTTCATAATTTATTAAGTCTGAACCGTTAACAAGAATCGCGCTCACTTTAAAACTCACAATCGCTGGAATATCGCGCGAGTTTAGAAAACAGTCTTGAAAGGAAAAGTTCTACATAGAACGAGCGCATACTTTGTAAAGAAATTGCATTTAATCATGTTAGGACCTCCTCATAACTCCGGTTTCTGTCGTTTATTTTATGAATTCTTTACATACTTCCTGTCAACAATTACTTTAAGGGTGCCCGCTCATGTCCTACTTTTTGTCGGACCGATAATCGGACAGATTCTTCCTCGTTACTATTTATTTAGACGCGTACATTGCAGTTTTGCAATCAGTATATTATATATTTAACCGACAAAAAATCGGTCTCCGATTGTCGCTCGTGAGAGGGCACCCTAATACCGTCGTGTGGAGTTTTATATTCGTTTAACTATTTTAATAAAAATTATTCGGTATTCACATAATCTTTCGAGGTGGTTGTAAAAATTATAATTTTATTGCGAACGTCTACTGAATAGGTTTACGAGGAAATATTGTCTACCAGTAGAATTTTTGTTCAAGATTTATAACAGTTACCAATATTATGTTTTAACGCTTTCTAAATATTTACTTTAATTGGAACTGTACGATAATAATCTACATCTATACTCTATACTAATATTATAAAACGAAAGAGTTTGTATAATTTAAATATATTATATCTAGCAATATATTATATCATACATTATAATATAGATGAGTGAGTGTACGCATAAGCATGCGTTCATTGTGTAAGGGTCCCATATGTAAAGTTTACTGTGAAAATATTAGAACTGAAAGGGTCACTTTTTTTAAAAGAATTATATGGGCATACTCACCCTGAAGTTTTCACTCATTTATGTTACACATTGTATAATTTATGTTAAGGCCCAACATCTTTCAGGTATTTCTCGAAGCACCCTGATTTATGCAGTAGTTTCAAGCATATTTTTTTATTTCGTATACCAGCTCTACTTCTTGGGTGACCAGGCACTTAATACCTATTTAATCAAATAACAATAATAATAGACATTTATTTATTACACACGTTACATTTAAATCAAGTAGAAAGGAGAAAATATGAAATATCTTATCTAGAGTAGGTAGTACGCGTAGGTGAATATTGTAGGTGTAGTTGTTAGTGTAGAAACTGTTTGAGGTGTAGGTGTATGAGTGTAGTTATTAACTTATTCCGGTTCATAGTTAAGACAGGATATTGAACCAGCTAGGTAACTTATAAAATAACATGTTTTACTTTTATATAAGCGTGTTAAAATGAAATGTGTTTGAGACCAAAAATACGTCAATTGTGATTTTTAACCGACTTCCAAAAAAAGGAGAAGGTTCTCAATTCGGCGGGTTTTTTTAATGTAATTTTTTATGTCAAAGTAAAAGATAAATCTGTTTGGCTTATACGTTGTTACAGACAGATTGACAGACACCATATTTATAATTACCACCACCTTTATGTGTCGAGAGTCAATAACTGTAAATGCGAAAGTGAAAAACTCCTAAATTAGCTGTACTAAAATTAAATCATATATATAAAGAATGTACCGTCAAATCACCTCAAGAAATTGGTGTAATATGTTCATAAACTATTTTTTTATGAGAACAAATGACAGCTATTCTGCGTCGAATAAAAATCACGCAAATTGAATCATTAACCTCACTAGTAGAGTAATATAAATGATGATAGGTGCAGCTGCTACTTGTTGATTATTCTGTTGCTAATGTTGATGCTGATGCGGATGCTCATGCTGATGCTGATGCTGATGCTGATGCTGATGCTGATGCTGATGCTGATGCTGATGCTGATGCTGATGCTGATGCTGATGCTGATGCTGATGCTGATGCTGATGCTGATGCTGATGCTGATGCTGATGCTGATGCTGATGATGATGCTGTTCTGATAGGTTGATGCTGATAAATGATAGGGTTAGAGTATAAATGATGAAAACCCTTTGGTGCTTAATAACGTCCCGTGATCAACTGTTTATTGTTAAATTTGTCTTAATTTATATATGTTACAAATATGCTTAGCTAAGATGCACACGCGGCTATACGTGAGGCGAGTGTGTATTGACATACTAACATACTGGCATACTGGCCTGTACAAAAACAAAGAGGCTGAATTAGGAACCTCTTCCTTTTTTGGAAGTCGGTTGAAAATAGAAAGCTACAAGTTGTAATGTATAAACTTAATTACATTACAAAATTACGATTTGAATGTAAAATCGCGTAGGCGGGCGGCCCTTCCCCGAATTCTTGGCCGGCTGCGGTCGAAACATTACCTGTGTGTTGCGTCGGCATTTAATGCGTGCTCCATTATTAATTTATTGACCGATCCGAGCTCATATTAAACTTGTTTTACCTTTGTGTTCTAATGGATTAGAACACAAAGGTAAAACATGAAGGGGCTGAAGCAAACAATTTTGTTACTCTTAAATATGGAATGTAACAAAATATCCTTGTACTAATAAAAATATTTACAGTACGTAAATATTTTATAAAATATATATAGGATAAACAATATGTTGTCCTTGACTGTCAAGTGTACTTCTCTAACGGAGTCTAAAATACTGTAAAATAATAATTATTATTAGCATTTTACACTCTGGTACCGACACCGAAATTGGCCGAGTTACATGACATTTTACTTGAGTATGTGTCCAATACACAGGAACACTTTTCTTTTACGTCCAGTAGTACGGATCTTTGTTGTTCTTATCTTTGTTTTTTTAAACCCACGATCATCGGAGATGATTTTCATAATACCACATGACCACTAAAACGTTATATAAAGGTATTTTTATATCTATAACGTTGCAATGTTTCAATTCAGACATTTCGACAACAAACTCAACTCTATTCGCCCTGTGACCCTGTGATCTGGCGTTATTTTTTGCAATCAGTCCGCATACATGGTACATGTTCCTAAATAATACCGTTATTAATTAATAACCAAAGTCAACAGTACCCTGTCATTAGCGGGGGCACGTATCAATCATGCCTTATCGTCTTATACCCGACGAGAACTTTCTGTTTGTGTTATTTGCCGGTCATATAAAGTGATGTATAAATTAATTTAAGCATAATAACGACATTAATAAACATAGATCCATACATAGTATAAATTTTTGCATATTATATTCTTGTGATTATATTATTAGTTATTAGTACCCTACTATTACTAATAATATTAATAATTCCGTATCTCCTACAAAACACTGTACAACTTACATTGTCACAGGCTAAATTTATCGTATGATTAAAGAATAAAAAATAATGAATATTGAAAACGATACACACGATGGTTTAATATTATTCGGGTAGTATGTAGATAACCATTATCTGTTAATAATTAAGCAATTTCAGTAAAAATAAAATTTTACATTTAATATAAAGCGTTATCAAAACTTTAAAACCGGCAACCGCTGCAATCAGGCGCCTATAATTATTATAGTCATAATATAAATAATATATTTTAAGCCTTGCTGTGGTTCAGTAATGGTTTGGCATAGAATGAAGCATTATATTTTTCGGGGCCCTAAATTCCAGGCCCTGAATTTAATATTTAATCGCACCCTTGTCTAGTACATTTACCGGTCCCGAAATTCCCCATTAAAGGTGCGTTCACATTGGGCGACAGAGAAGTAAAACGATATATCAAATTGTACGAGACATCGCGGCAACTGTCCCCGATCTTTTTCCAATTTTAAATGGGGAGAAACGATTGGTCGTCAATCGCCGATACTTGCCTGTCCCCTACTGTGTACACACCTTTAGGGGCCACATTGGTACAGTTTTTTAATCGCCTGGACACCACTTGTCGTGGCCCAGTGATGGATGGCGGCAAGGCTGGGTCACGTTTTGTTATTTTATTAATACTAAATTGGTTCACAATGACGCAGGGAAAATAAATCTCGCCAACGTTATACACTAAGAAGGCTGTTGAAATATGTTTTTATAAAATAGTTTTATATTCTATATGGTTCCTAACCGTTTATCAATCATATATTCAATATTAAATTACTAATGTATATTGTATACCTACCTAATGTACTGAATTGTCACTCTTATTAATTGTAAATCTTACGAAATGTACCTACTAGTACCTACCTACTGACAGCTATTTAGTTCATATTTGCGAATAAGACTGTATGTACAGTATTGGACAAACCTCAGTGGTTTTTAATGCTGTTTTAATTTTAGGTAAATTGTATCTTTTTATTTTGGTAAATAAAGGAAAAAAAATGTCTTTAGACTTGTTATTAGCGTTTACAGATTTTATCACGTGTATTACAAAGTAGTCTACAAATGAAAAATGATAAAGAACCTAAGAAATGTTGTTTAATAATTATTTTTTTTCTATTTTGTACTTGCAACTTAGTATAACCAAAATATTGCTTGGAATCGCACTAAACTGCTATCGGATGTATAAAATCGTTGTACGTCTTTACAAATATTATTACAGCAAAGCTAAAACCGACGGGTTGTGTCTCAAAACATTTTAGCGGTGAGCTCTAGCTGGGTTAATGGGGTGTCATCGTATGATAGGTCCGCCTTACGGCTAACAACCTCATCAGTACTTCGGACCCACCTTATTGACAGTCATTTAACAATATGGCGGCGAAAATTGCATTTCACGTCTTGAGTGTGTTTTACGACGACATCGCTGTCTCGCTCTAATTGCATATGGTAATTGGCGCGAACTTTATGTAACACTTGATGACGTAATCATAATATGAAGTAACAGATTATCTTCTTGTATGAATTGCTGTTCGTTAGTCTTGCTAAAACTCGAGAACGGCTGAAACGATTTGGCTGTTTTTGGTCTTGAAATTTTCGTAGAAGTCCAGGGAATGTTTGTACGGTCTTTTTATTTTTTTTATGCTCAACGAAGTGGGCACGGGCAGTGTTTAATAATATTTTGTACTGCCTACTCTAGGATCTAATTTTGATAGATCGACATTGGGATTAGATTGGAATTTGACAGAATCTTTATCTTAAGCACGATGTTTAAGATTAAAAAAAGAGTGGCAAGTTAAATACCTGTCAAATTCCAATCTACTTCCACTGTCGTTTAATTGAAATTAGATCAAAGAATAGGCTAATTAGATCCAAGAATAGGCTATTGAAATTAAATTCAAGAGTACGCTTATTGATATTGTATACTTATACTCGTAACTTTAATAAAACTAGAGAGCTTTAGTTATTCTAAGGAATTGTGTGTGTATCGTTATTGAAAACATACGTTTTTTAATTTTATAACTACATATTTCAATTAGGTATAGATAATAATTAGGCGGTTGGGTAATTAAAAATAAACACAACAATAAATATAAAAACAGTACTGTTTGTTAAAATAAACCATTATGTTAATGGTTAGTAAATATTTATTTAAAATGGCTGTCTGCCCCAAATATACTGTTTAATTATAAAAACACTTCTATGAAAAAACTAATTCCGAATGTAAATTTATAAAATTAACGGAAATTAAAATTAAAGCTCCGTTTTTAAATTACATTTACAAAATCCTAAGCAATTAATACGACCACTTTTATTATTTTAAATCAGGCGGAGTTATTTTTACTCCTCAATCCTTGTTCACTTTTAAATGCGAGGCGAGAAATCTGTGCGTTTTTGTTTTATTTCTTAACACAATTTAGTTAAAGACTTTAAGATTTGGCAAGGGGCCCGGCTCCTATATAAACTTATTCTGCGATTGTAGCACAAAAAGAAATAATATTTTTATGCTCCTTGTATGACTATTCCGTTTCTTTCGATGTTTAATATTATCCGTATTGCACTTACACGTAATATTTTATTTTGAGGTAGTGAACTGCTGTGTTCCAACCGGATGCTTTTACCAATACAAAACTAAATACGAAGTAGCCTCTGAAGTTTTAAAAGTTTCACAAATCCATTTCTATCTAAGTAAAAATATCCAACATGTAACATCTAATACCTTCCGAATAAACATCGAACAATAGCGAGGCTTTGTTTCGGAATATACAAGTTTGACAACTGCCAAACAAACACAATCTAAGGGAAGGCTACACGCGACTTAAATCAAATAACTGTATCGCTGGCAGGTCTGCGAGGCTTCAAGTGCAGCACTGTTCTTGCTCTCGTAGTCTATGATATTGCTCCACGCCTTTTTCGTGTCCGCCGCGCCCGGGCACGCACGCCGGCTCACAGAGCTCCAAGATACCGACTCGACTGCTCTAGTTTATCCCTTTAATTGCCTTTTTTCTGCGCGGCGGCTTAAGCCCGTATCTCCTCACGTCGCAATTACCGAGACGTTTTATGATAAATCTGCCGTAATTTGCATGAGATAGCATACGCTCTCAACTTTCACGCGCAGCTTCCTCCTGTCGTTTATAAAGTTAGGGATTATTCTCAAGAATGAGAATGAGCTATTTAACTACTAACTAGCTCCCGCCACTCATTGGTGCTATTAACGCTTTATTTTGTCAGACTCGGGCGATTACACCCGCCGTGTGGAAGAGCCGCAGCAAACTCCATCGCGACGCGAAATAAGTGCATGTCTATGGAGTTTAATTGTTGCTGTGAAAGCGTGTCAATTTTGTAACAATTTAAAAAAGTTGCCGCCGTTTCGTCGTAATGTAATTTAGCTCTCGACTAGACTCACTCGCTCGAGTGTCCTATTTTTTCCTATTTGCACGGGAACACGGTAATACGCTTTGTAAACTAAGGAGATGCAATATATGAAACAATTTGCTAAGAACAATTTGGTGTTCATACAATTTTTGTGTGCGGAAATAAGGCGCTAGGAGGCGAACGGAGCAGACGACGCAATCTCCGCGCAGTGAATCGTCAGGTGACACCCTAAGGCGTTGTTCTTTTTGCCGATGTCGGCATTTTTTGTAGACACCGGTGCCGCTAAAGTGTATTGTCAGCGGCGGCCCTGCGGACTGCGACGGCGGTTGTCGGCATGCGCCAAGACATCGGACTGCAATCACACGGAAAAATTACACCAGATTGCTACTCTTGAAGGCAAATTTACGTTTCTAGGTTTTATAATATATCGCGCGAGATGGAATTTGTGTTATCTTGTTGGCAAGCGAGTTGATGGACAATTTTATTTCGTTTTAGTTATGCGAGGATTTGGATAAAGATATTTGAATACAGGCGCTGTTTTGAAGTTTTCATGCTTAATATTATAAAGTAATAGTACATGCTTCCGATATTATTTCCATGCAACATTGCATAAACTACATAGGAAATATTTAAAAGCTCCATACCTACTCCATAATAAATTATTTAAAAAAGTCACTTCTACTTTAAGACTACTTTAGAAAAATCTTTGAAATATTTTGTCTCATCATCCTTTACCCGTTGCTTTACCTTGTAATTAAAATATGAAACCTGTACCTATAGAATGATATTTTTAATCCTTTAGAAGCTGAATAAAAACGTATACTTAGATAAGGTTTATTCTCATTAGTCATCAAAGTGTTTAAAAACTTTACTGGAGATATTTAATCGCGTGATCTAAAATTGTAACTTATATGAGGTGACAAAACAAAAAATACTCTACGCGACCGTCTCTTAAGTAGCGAAAGTACTCTAGATGTGTTCCAGTGTGCAAATCGCTTTAAAATTAGATATTTCTAACAGCATGGCCTACCATCCCATACAATCTATCTTTAATACAAAAAAAAATGCAATATATGTCACTACTATTAACGTTTGTAAATTATAAAATGTAAATATGCCGAATTAAGTACAAATATTGACATTAAAATAAAGATAAGCATATTTATTAAGCATAACATCACATTAAGCTAAATTTAATTCCTTAATTAATAAGAATATACGAAACAAAATCAGTAATTAGTATTTTCCAATAGTGGCGTTAGATGGCGGTTTCCGGAATGTGCCTGGAAATCGAAGAAAACAAAAATAGCCAGTCAAATTGCCAGTATTAGGGTGATACCATTATTTCGTACTAGGTCGTGTCTCTGTTATATATCTACTTTGTGCTAACAGTAAAACGTTTGGCTAATTCTGAACTGTTTGCTTAACTAAAAGCTTTCAGATTTGCGATCATAATCAAACGCGGAGTCCATCAAAATAATCATTTACGGCGATATGTGACATTCGGTGCGGTAATTAATGCAAATCAATAGTGGGCCTGCGATTGATTTTGGCCTGAGCCGATCAATTAAGTTAATGAGGACCAGGATCCGTATCGCTGACGCTTCCATATGCAAATACCTACAGCTCCCGTAAGGCTATTTGGTGATTATTTTTTTGTGGTTTCCGCCGGCACTTTAATATGAAGATCTGAAGCTTTAAGTATATTACTATAATATATATATGAATTCATAGATATAAGCTACATAACACAAAATATATTTGTAATAAAATTATATTTACAAAAAATCTATGACCAAATAAAGGTCAAGTCAGAACCAAGTAAAAGACAAATCTTTGCCATACAAAAATATATGTGTGTTCTGCGCGTGTAGCTACGCACCTCTACACTATACCCTACACTTACATCCCAAAGTTATAGTGACTTTTCTTTTTACACCCTGTATAAGTTTTCAGTAGAGTAAATTGTACGGGTAAGACTTTTTAGAGCAGGATTACTGCAACTCGAATGAAACATATCTAAACCTGCAGCTGCCAAAGTAAATAACGGATTTCTATAAGTGGACGTAATATAAGTGCTCGTAACGTATACAATGTAAACATGCTAGGGCTAAGATGAGCCGCAATGCACCACGCTTGTAGGGCGACACTGACTATCGTTTATCAAAGTCAATATCGACTGTCGACACTCCACTATAGTAAGTACCTATTACTTACACGCCTATGTCGCCACTGATCTTTACTTGACTGGAAGTCTTATTCTCAATGTCTTATATTAAATTTCTTCCACCCATTATCTCAGGTATGCAGAGAAGCGCTGAAAAAAATGAAAGCTTAGTAACATTAATGTTTTAAAGACATTGCAAATTGTTTAAAGAATTTAAGTAAGTCTTGCAAAAATGTCCATACAAAAGTCACTGCGATTATGTCACGTGGCTCGTAAGTTGCTACCACAAAGTAGATGATATTATATAACAGAGACACGACCTAGTACTAGAAAATGGTATCACCCTAATACTGGCTATTCGACTGGCTATTTTTATTTTCTTCGATTTCCAGGCACATTGCGGAAACCGCCATCTAGCGCCACTATTGTAAAATACTATTTACTAATTTCGTTTCGTATCTTCTTCTTAATTAAGGAGTGGAATTTAGCTTAATGTGATGTTATGCTTAAAAATATGCTTACCTTTATTTTAATGTCAATATTTGTACTTTATTCGCCATATTTACATTTTATAATTTATAAACGTTAATAGTAGTAACATCTATTGCATTTTTTTGTAATAAAGATAGATTGTATGGGATGGTAGGCCATATTTCTACGAGGCAGTAATAACTGCTATGACCAGAAACAATGAAGTGTGGAGAACCGTTGTCTCCTTTTGTGACACCGTTATGGCACAGAAGGAGACAGCTGAGCGGATCCGGGAAAGATCAAATCCCACGCGACGCGCTAGTAGACGGCATGGTGCTACCACCCGCCGTAACTAGACCATTTGTTGTATTTATTTAATGTAGTGTTGGTATCTTTCGAAGATTTCCCCTGCGAAAAAAGGGCCATGTTTCTACGAAGTAATTAATTCAATTTTGCAACAATAATTCAATATGTTTCATATGAACTATACAGCAAGGTTCTGCCAGCCTTGTGAGTACTTTACCCGTGGCATCCCACGTAAATTTATTTATACCTATAGTCCTTTTATCTTTATTTAGTAACGTTTAATTAAGATAATGATGTACGTTAATTAGTTTTAACATAATTAAAAATACTTTACAAAAACCTAACTACAAACCGTATGTTGTTACAAAATAAGCGTACATTTATCTGATGTTTTATGAAATTGTAGACAAGAGCTTACGTCTTGTGGTAAGTAATAGCTTAATAACTTTATGCTTAGGTCTCTCGAGGTTGTACCACTTTAATGTCCGCCGCAAAACATTATTTTGCTGTGAAAGCAGATTAACGGCTATAAAACGTTATGATATTATTATACACTGTGTAGTATAAAATTGTTATTAATAATTTGAAAAATTAAATTGGGAGTTATGTTTAAAATTGGGCAATAAATATGGAAATGACATATTTTTTGGCTTTGTTAATATCATTTTCACGCTTATAAATGCAGCAAAAGAAACTTTAGAAGCCCGTTTTCACTCGGGCGTTTCTTTGGAAATTCATAGTATTTTATTTAATTTTCTCGGGAAATTGTTATTATAATATAATATTAAATAATATAATATATTAAAATTTATAGCGTAAATGTAAGTTGATATTGTATTACATTGAATCGAAGTTGTCATGTTTTTCCCAATGTATAAACGCGTTCGATCATCAATCGACGATATAGGAATAAATCAAGTCCCTCACTTTTTCACCTGCCACACACAAAAGCTGCACCCAAACTTGATTTCGGTTATTTCTGATGAAATATCAGCCTATTTGTTATACTATCAATGCTAACGCCTATGTAAATTCGGAGGGCGTGAATGGATTGTTCTAACGAGAAGCCATTTTTACACATTCTCGAAATTGTTATTTTCATATTTTTCGTAGTTCAGGCTTTTCTTACGCCAGCGTTTAATAATATTAGGTATATTACGTTTGGGCCGCAGTTTCAAAGCTTTTAATTAATTGGTGTTGGATGTTGGATCGACTAACGGACCCAGTTTTAATTTACACTGAATATGTTTACGGGTAGATAGCTATAATCAATAAATAAATGCTGTATCACCTAAACGGTGCATGCGTAAGAATTTCAAATTATGTACCTATACAAGTTGTAAAATAAATGAGTGATAATACTTCAAGGTCTATATGTGCCTCCTATGTAAATTATACTGTGAAAGTACCAGCGTTGGAAGACTTACTTTTGACTTTCATGTTTCTATGAGAAATGCCCCAACATCGTAAATTTGTCCAAACAATAATTGAAAAAAGTACCTCTGTAAGCGCTGGTACTTTCACAGTAAAATCTATATATGGGACCTACACACACCCTTAAGTATTCTCACTCATTAATATTACAGCCTGTAAAACCGATCTAATCTATAGGTACTAATATTATAAAGCGGAAGAGTTTGTTTGTTTGTTTGTTTGTGTAAACGCGCTAATCTCTGGAACTACTGGTCCGATTTGAAAAATTCTTTTTTTGTTGGTTAGTCCCTAAATAGAGGAAGGCTTTAGACTATATAACATTACGCTGCGATCAATAGGAGCGAAGCGTCAGTGAGAAATGTTACAAAAACAGGGAAAATTATTCGCATTTGGGGACTTTCATTGCGTGCGCTGCATAAACGGTTTAAGTCACTCAAACACCACGCGAACGAAGTCGCGGGCACAGCTAGTAATGTATATTATGTATCGATGGTGCACTTTTTTGCAAAATAAAATATGTCATGATACACTGACGAGCTTCAGCGATGAAGTGACAGCAGTCCTACCTGGTCGATCAACTACTTTACGCCATACTCAGGGAAAATTTATCAGTCCCGTTAGACCACGCTGGTAAGTAAATAAACTACAAGCAGCAATGATCCCATACAAAATGATGATCGCAATCATAATACTCATCTATCACTGCAACAATGACCGTCGTTTACCGATAGTGTGGCCCAGCAATATAATAGGCGGTTGCTAATGCATGCGAACTCCAACCCCATAGGTACTAAACACCGTTATTAACATGTCAAATGGTAATTCGTTGAAACGGCTCAGTATTTAAATAATGAAAAATGTTTCAAGTGAACCTGTTAATTTTTAAAGTTGCCGAACAAATTGTAACATTATTTAAAATTAGTATTAATAGTGACTTTATCTTAACGCGCACGCGATGCCACTTAAAAATTATTTAGGTCTTGTGTTAACTTTGTTTAAAAAATCCAGCTATCGAGGGGCGAAAGCTTTGCATTTTAATTTACAATTATTATTTATTTTCGGTGTAGTTTTTGCGCAAATAAGCGACTTGCTCGTTCCAACTGTCGTGTACTAGTCAGCGCCCGGTTCCATTGAAACCAAAACTACGCAGGAGTAATTTTATGGTGGCCATTGGCCAAACGTGTCCTTAATACACAAGGTCACTCTTGGTTACTCGGAACAGGTGAAAGACTGAATTTTTACATGCTCATCTGACGTATCATCTTTCTTGTCAGACAATCAGATGATCGTCTGATCATACATTGTCCTAACCAAACTCGAAAATAACATTATTTTTTTGTTGTTCCAACACGGAACTCGATTCCACGACCTCCAAGTCAAGAGCCAAGCCTTGAACCACATGGAGGCATTTGACAATGAGCATTATGAGCAACTGATGCCGGTGGTGCTGACGATCGCAGCAACATGAATGTTGCAGCGGGATTAGTAATTAATCATTTCAGCTATGATGTCTACTGCTATGGGGGTTACCTATTCTCGTCACGCTTGGTAGTTGGCGCAGTTTTTAGTAATAATAATTTCTGGTGTCCATTTCCGGATAAATGGTGATGTGGGATCCTATTCAAATCCTGTCGACTTTACGACACCCGCAAAAATGGTGATGGGGGATCCTATTCTAACTCCTACGCCCAATGGATAATCGGATCAATATTCTGTCCATATAATAAAATTAAATCTCTATTTTAGTTGACCACCCCCTCAACTATATGCAGGGTGGTTGACCTGTCATATTTGCCTCACATCAACTTAACGTCGTCGTAAACACCACCTCAGCGCAGAGTGAGTAATAATTCAATTACGACATAAAAGCGCGTCGTATCGGTGATAGCACAATCTTCGAGTACGATCTAGCTGGAGCGAGGTTCATTGCGGTGTCGGTAAGTGCCTATTTTGAGGCTATAGCACTTACGCCGTGGACCGATAGCATAATCCGCAGTGTATTGTGCGTTGCGATACTGCACAGGGTTATGCAAAGAGGGATATTCTTGAAGCAAATTGTAAAAGGATATATTCACCTGAAATTGTAAATATGATGTAAGTTTTAACAATGATTCAATTTCTATGCTGTTAAATTTGTTATGTACACGTTAGTATAGGTTACCTAGTTACCTCTTAGTATAAATACTGATATAGAGGTATCAGTATTTATACTAAGAGGTAACTAATATGCAGTACAATCCTTATCCCTGTTTGGTGCCAAGCACTACGGACTTTAAAAATATATGTAAACTAAATAGCGAACATTCTGGAGCATGTTTTTACTGTGTCATTATTTTTTAGAACACTCCCGTCCACTAGAAAATGATATTCTAAATCGCTCGTGAGTTGTTCACCGGGAGGTTCAATAGCAGGTTTTTTTAGAGAATGACGTTATTCTACCTTCTATAAAATTCTATTGTGCGTTGTTAGGAGGTCTCCAGAGTTTACAGGCGATTTGATATGTCCTCTATATTGTCATGTCAGTCTTTTACAGCGCTTGAGCTATATAAGTTTATCTGGAATTCTTTTACAAATGTCATGAAATTTAAAGAAATAAAACATTTCAAATGATAATAAAACATAGCCTTTTTGTACTTTTAGTGACAGTTTACACTGAAACGGTGTAGGAATTGATCTTTATTCACTAAACAAAGTATTCGTGTTTTATTTATTTATTTTATTTATTTTATTTATTTGGTAAGTAGTTTATTATCAATAACACAAAAAACTCCTTAAAAATAACATATATAAATTGAAACTATTTTAGGTAAATTATTATTATCTAAACTATAAACTTAACAAGTAATAAAAAAGGCTATAGGTAAAAAACTATATCTAAATCGGCGGCCGCTGGTAATGTACCCAAAAGACTGGCAGTATTACCTCGCTGTATCGCTAAACTGATACGTTGGCCGAGGTAAGCGCCAGCCCTTGGGTCATTTGTCTTTTCCGTGAGTCTTTTAGATAGGTCTTTCAAAAGGCGTTTAGCACTGGGACCCCATAGACCCAAAGTCTCGACACCAAAAGGCAGAAAAATGTATCCATCGCCGATGGATTCATATTTCCGCCTTTTGTGGGTCTCGGCGTGTGCCGCCGCCGCCCCCGCCGTCTTTGCAGTGGCCGTCACGTGTGACGCTGCCAGCGTATCCACGCAGGTAGCGTCCCACACCAGCGGCTTCCCGTGGCTCCATGGTACCAAAGACATACCGTCAGGTCTCCTGCCGTCGTCACGCACTATACCGTTCGGCTCGAGAGTGGCCGGTACGTTGACGGTGGCAAGAGCCCTGCGGATTATGTCGTTTATGGAGGCATGGCGAGACTGACGGCCGGCACTGCGACGGCAAGACAGTCCATGATGTCCCTGGCGGTCCACCGTGGCACCACAATAGCAGAGATGGGGTTTGTTGATGGCGGTACCTAATCGAAGGCTAACTGATTATAAAGTTTTTATTTATTTTATTCATTAATACGGTTTATTAATACCTAAAAATGCCGTTCTGCACCGTGTATTGATGTGAGTTGAATCTTATACGTATCAAAAGTAGAGTTAAGAGGTAAGATGAAGTAATTTAAAGAACATAACTACATGACTTTTATAAGTTTATTAATGTATGATTAAGTTACACTACAACACTTACTGTCAAATATTCGTGCAAAGCAGATACATTGCACAGTAAATGCTCAAATGAATAGTCCCCACTACTGTGTAGTAACAGTGGGCTAGAAAACAGCTCGAATTAGTAATCAACTACAAGTCACAGGATCGGGGTGTCACAGCGGCGTCGGTGCCTGACAGACTCCTGCCATTAATCTTATCTATTCACGGCGGGCTTCAACTCCGACGGATAGAATTTGAATACTGCCGATGTGGTGAAGGGAGCGACCTATGTACAAGAACGTGTTTGCAATGCGTAAATAGAGGACCGAATTACGGTATACACTTATGAAACGAATCGCAACACTAATAAATAGTAACAAACTCCGTAAACTGATTCCGCTGTTTATTCAAATAGTAAATACGCTTAGTGTTAACTGATTCAGTCTCCTGAATTCAAGTGTAGGTAAAATATTCAGTGCAAAGAAAGATGGTACTGCAGCGAGCGGAGAGCCAATCAGATGTATTTGCATTTCTGTATTCGCCATTATAACGAATCTCCCGCCGCATTTGATGCCACGGCTCGATTTTGATTCAAATTACCTAGGAATGTATTTAAAGCTTATCCATGAATCTAATTAAATATTTGAATAGTAGGAATTAGTGTTAATTGATTTATGTGATGTAAATGATTATACCTATCTAAAACACGAAAAATATACAATTAGGATCACTCTTGTAATTTGTATTTATAAATTTGGTTTAGTATATTTTACAACGCAATACTCATATCAAAAGCAAAGTGCACAATCCTTTAAACTATTAACGAGCCAACGTCACGCCTAATGATTTTAATTGTAACGATGATGCATCTATAACGTAAAGAATCACTATCATTAATTTACACTAAATTGTTAATTATAATGAAACGCTCGCAGTTCGCATCATTAGAATTAATTGATGACATTATTAACGGGACAAAGAGAATTTATTCTCTCTTGTTTCCAAATGACGATTCCGAAGGATTCAGATTAATTCTGAAAACATCGCATAAATATCTCGAGTAATTACAATAAGAAGTGGGCTTGTGGTGTGGTGGGGTACCGGGGCAATTAGTGGGCTACACCCAGCGGAAATAAATAAGGATATACCTCCTCAGCCTATGTCGAGGGAATAAAAACTATATTAAGGAATTGAGGCTAACCTATTCAACTCTTTTATTTCTACTAATCTCGTTATGGGAAACCTCGAAGCGTGCAATTTGAATCTGATTGGAGATTAAAATGGTTCTTGTCTCGATTGCGGTTTATATTTTTAATGTGATTTATATTTCTGAGGTGTATAACGCTTGTACAATTCATGGAGACTTCGATGAAATCTATAAGGTTGAAATGTATAGAGAAAATAAAAGGCAGTAGTATTGTATACTACTTTGAGTTAGAAAAGTAACATGAAAAATTCCCTGAATATTTAAAAACGAGAAATTGTTCGTATAGTTAATGTCACTAGCAGTATAAACCAATTATACAGTTCGCATATGGTAGCAGTAATAATAGCATGGACATAATATATAAAAATACACACGGACATACGAACAAGTTGCTGCTTGACCAGGCATAAGATAAAAAAAACCATAAATGTGTCGATAAATTGTGCACACGCGCACACAATCAGTTTATTGTCATAAGTAATCAAGTCTTCTGTTTTTTTATTGAAGGCATGATAAAGCAAAGGAACTACTCTAACATAAACCATGTTTGAAAACTGGTTGAGGATGACTTTGCCAATACTAGCCTTTATCCGCGGCTCCGCCAGCATACAAACACTGCATTTTACCCAAACAAGTCTGTACTTGTTTGGATAAAATGCAGCGTATATTGTGTTAATCCAGTGTCAGCTTCATGCAATCCAAATGTTTTTTTTTATTGGCCCAGCCGTTTGCGTGTGAAGTCATAAACAGGCACACTCTTGTGAGTGAGACTGATCTTTATAATGTCAGCGTGATATTATATATAGTAATGTCCTGCCTAATAATAAAATTATAACCACAACCTGCTATCAGATGAGTGTACGCATAGGCATGCGTTTGTTGCACCTCCCTCCTTCCCACACTGCTTATGCGTACAATGTTCGTTAAGTTGCCTTCATTCTTCATCACACTCATTCATCTACTAGCAGGTTGTGGTTATAATTTTTTCTCGAGATATAACATATTTAAATTTTATGCTATGGATTTCCGCAAAATAACGCCTGATTCCATTAACAATATAAACCTACATAATAACTATAAATACGTACATATATAATATGCAGATGTAATCAATAAGTAAAAAGATTAAAAATTGTATTCACAACTTTTAGCGTCGGTGCAAAACTTTCCAGCGTCGCCGTTATCAGGCAAATGACACTTGGGACTCAATTATGATTGGTTCTGGGACTGCATTTATACGTTAGCTCCTTTATTAGAAAAGTAAAAACTAAATAGACGATAAATTATTGCTGCGAGTCAGTGTACACAGATGAATGTCAATTTTCCTGTGATGATATTTTTCCAATTAGCATAATAAAGTTTTGGTCTGTGCATTGCGATTTTATGATTCAAAGTTTTATAAAAAAAATCACAGAGTTAAGCATTTTAATCACTACAAAGTTGTACAGAAATACGTGTGTATTTGTAGTCATTTATGAAACTTATTTGATTTTTTTAAAAATAATAACATTCTGTGTTCAAGGTCCATAATCTGTTTTTACATTTACAGTTTACATAAACATTGATTATAATAATAATAGCTCCCCTCACCGATTTCGATGTCGGTAGCCGATTTCATTGAAACCAGGCCAGCTACGCAGGAGTTATTTTATAGTGCCCAAGTGTGTGCGTAATACACAGAAGCACTCTCTCTTCCTTTTACTCTCATAACCCAGTGGGACGGTAAACCGACACGACTAGCGAGAGATCAGGCGCAGGACCGACTTTTTACATGCCCATCCGACGCATGGATCATCTTTCTTGTCAGACGATCAGGTGATCAGCCTGAATTGTCTTAACCAAACTTGAAAACAACATTATTTGTTGTTCCAACGCGGGAATCGAACCCACGACCTCCGGGTCGAGAGCGAAGCTCTGAACCACTAGACCACGGAGGCGTTTGATTATAATGTACTAATAAATACGTAGAAACACGAAATATTATATTATAATGCTCAGTGTTGCTACTCTCTAAAAACTCTATAAGTTTTGCATAGTTAAATATTACTAATTTACACGTAGGAATCACATACATTTCATCAATATTTATTTCATACAACAGGACTGAAGTAATAATATTGTGGGTAGAAATTGCGATATTCATCACTCCCAGCGATGCGACATACAAAATTTTCTCATACTGTTGCAAAGTAACCATTATTGCGCAGAGCTCCGGTTTTATTCAGCAGATCGGTGGCTGATGCTACCCCTCACTAAAACCGATTCCTTGTTACTTTTCTGCTGTACGAAAAAGCGTAAATATTTCCCTCTCGAGTGCTCCCAAAGAATCCGATGCACATTTAATTGGGTTGTGGAATGATATTTAAATTTATTTATTTTAGAGTTTATATTTTTCGAACACATTTTGTATAATGTAAATATTTTTAATATGAATTAGCATGTATATACAAATAATTATCTATGTTACTCTCTCAGTAAAAACAATATTGATTTATTTAACATTGGTTGATTTAACATTTATGTACATTCAGATTGTGACATAGTTGTTTCTTTTTAGCAGATTAAAAAGTAAAATATTATCATTATTATAAATTTTAGAGACATATTTTGTAGTATACATTTTATTAAAATAACAAGTAATGTAATTAAATATCATTCCAAAAGGTAATTGTTAAAATAAGTCCCGTTCGGATGTAATCTTTTATTTATTGTGCGCGATATGAGCAATTTGACAGTGACCTATTCGCGATGATAAACTACAAAAAGTACGTGTTGGATATAATCCAACGATAGTCAAAAATATTTTTAAAAATATGTCGCAACGACAATGACAAACTGTGGTGTTACTGCCATATTTACAGGTTATTTTTGTGTCGCAAATAAATAATTAATATTACGATTCTTTGGTCATAAATAGCAGTGATCGATTGGGACATTATAAAATAATAAGTAATCCACCGCTTTCAACGTATTTCTATATAATATAATAACTGCTATAAATTACATACTTTAAAAGGTATAATACCTTGTAATAGCCGCGGAAATAAAAGGACGCTCTATCTTTTATAAATAATAGAGAATCGATATTAAAATATATTAAAGTGATAAATTATAAAAGCACAGAATACTGTTACCCAGCTAAAAATTATAGAATAAAAATATTCACGTACTTCTAAATATATGAATTTTAAAGCCAGTGATCGGATTGAAATGCTATCCGTGTTGTTTGCTTTACACTGAATAAAAAATTCAGAACATATATTTCTACTAATAGCCGCGCACATTTGGGGCTTTTTTTTGATATATTTTTTTCTTTTGTACGAGATTGCACTAAGTGATCACATTTCGATATTAAACCATTTACCGAAGGCCGGTTCCCGCTACGTATTTCATTTTACTGAGTGTCTGACGTAAGTTTTGGAGATTTGCTTTTTGTCAGAACCATTTTCCAATTCATTTATTATAATCCGTCAAGGTGTTGTGCCATAGTCAGTGTCGTTATTATCACAAACAACAACAACTCCTATGAAATAATGACAATTGAATTTTAGGAACAAAATGTAAGTCCAATCCTCTTCTCATACTGTTTTTTTTAATATCTATAGACGCTTCACACCACGTCAATCTGACCCTGTGCTAAGTATCCGAAGAACTTGTTGTAGGTACCAGACAACGGAAATATTATATTTAATACTTTTATACTATACACATATTTAAGATTTTTATTATATTTATACACAAATTTAATACACATCCATGACCCAGGAACATTGAAAACTTTTTGTTCCCTCGGCGGCATTCGAACCCGCAACCTCTCGGTCGACCACCAACGCGCTGAACCACTGCGCTACGGAGGTTGTTAATACTCTTATGATTATTTTAATCCGAATGCTAGGCAGCACTTTGTTATTTCATTTCAATCACAGTAAATAAGGTGAGTGGAAGAGTGGGTGAATGGGTGAATGGGTGAATTTTTTGAAAAGCGGGTGAGTCCCGTTTCCTGCAGCCCAGCGCACTCAAGACAGCGGATACAATCATCTGCGATTGCTCTCCTACGTACCGGATACTTACTTTGAAACTTTATAGAACATTATATATTTAAATACATAATAATTGATATGTGATTTCCATTTTTTATGGTCATTGCTAGGATATATTATTAAACGTTTTTAAGCCATAAAGACAGCTGTAGTGAGTAGCGTTGCTTCGACGTACTACTTTAAAAGAATCAAGAGCTTGTTCTTTGACTTCTATGATGTGTTACATCCGCTTCTTCGTTTGTGTGTGTTTATTATAAGCGCTATCAATAAGTATTAGTGCGTGCCAGACCAAATTTAACACAATATACAAAATACTTCGTAAAATATACGTGTTAATAAGTATAAATAAATGTTGCCACGAGTTACATCTATTTAGTCTGCCATTAAATTAGTTCGCGCAATGAGAGAGTGTAAAATATAATATAAAGTTCACGTAAACGATATTAAGACGTATTTATTTTACGATGCATTCATTTTGTTCTCGAAAAGTTGTGTGAATGTTGCCACAGCGTTGTAATAGCATTCTAAAACTGAAACTCGCAAGACGGTTGCGAACTTTCTTTCCCTACACAACTTCCAGTTTGTTCTCTCGTTAAGTTCATTAACAAGATCTGAGGTCAGTATTTTTGATGCTCCCGTCTCGTACTCAATATTTTCTATTCGCAACTCACTCTGTTGATGTCTGCGTCGGCGGAAATATTCGGAGAACGCTTTGAATTTCGATGTTTTATGTTTAAGGCAAATAATTTAAGCACTCGCGGAAACTTCGCTCTCTTGATTAACAGAGCTCAATTAGGTGATTCGAGTTTAACATTTTCGACGGTGCCTCTTTAATTGTTTAGCGATGTTCTGTTGACGCGGGATTTCGGCGCCGAAAAATAGTATTGCTTAAAACAATAACATAAATTGGTGTACAGAGTTCTCCGGCCCGCGAGGACGCGCGTTCTCGAGACCCGCCGAGTAAATACGGCGAACGACTAAGACTCAAATTTTCAGATTTTAAATATTACATTGTACTTCGTCGAACTGCAGTGCGGGCTTTGTAAATTCCATTTAGCTAAATAGCTTTCGAGAGAGATAAGAATCTAGCCATACAATACTACCCTGCTTCGAGCGGGAAACAGAAAATTGAAAAGAGTCGCCTAGTAATACGGCGATGTCGATGGTCCTATTTCAAGAAACCTGAGATTTCGAATTGCCTGCGTAATAAAAATTTAGCGGCGATAAACAGTCGAGTTTCCTCGGACCGAGTTTTTCTGATACAATCCCTTCGGTCTCGCAATCTTGGTTTTAATAAGTATATAACGTTCTCGAGATGTACCTGTGAGGAGTGGATTTACATAATCATTACCATATCTGGCGCACTGGCGCGTATTACGCCCGGGAGGTTAATAATGCTATTTTCTCGCCACGTTTTCACGTTGCTATTTCACGTTATCGACCCACTTTATCTGCCTCGTCATTCTAACTAGCCACTCAAGGAACGGCCCCACCTCACCCCGTCGAATGAACTCCACGATAATACTCACTTTTAATATCGAATAAAGGTGATAACGCACTGTGTAACTATGCAACGGCAAATATGAGATATACTACAAAAATACTACAAACCAACGTAACATGACGCTGAATGACAAAGTATAGGACGCATCATGTACTGTGTTTTTATAACTAAAACTTCAAGCGTGAATCAAATAATTTGACACATTCATTAAAATTAGGTGTATGATTAAGCGCTACCGCGGTAGATCATACATATTGTACTGTACTTCCAAAAAAAATGGTAAAATGGTGGTTAAAAAAAAAGTGGCTGTTGGAGCAAGGTCCGGAGAGTACGGTGGATGTCTTAGACATTCCAATTGAAGCTCCTCTAATTTGGTAGCCGTCTGTGTCTGGGCCGTGTGTGATCTAGCGTTGTCTTGAAGCAGCAGTGGCGTAGAGCGATTGACAAGTCTCGGTTGTTTAACGGCGAGCTTTTCCATCATGGTTTGCAGTTGCTGACAATAGACATCAGCCGTAATCGTCTGACCAGATTTAAGAAAGCTATAGTGTACGACACCGGCACTAGTCCACCAAACGCTTACAAGTAACTTTTTTGAGTCAATTTTCGCTTGGGGCAAGACTTTGCTGGTTCACCAGGGTTCAGCCATTGCGATGAGCGTTTACGATTATCGTACAGGATCCACTTTTAATCACATGTAATGATCCGATTTAAAATTCCTTCGTTATTGTGCCGGTTGGGCAATGTAACGCAGCAGTCGACGCGCGTTTGTCGGTTTGCTTTACTCAATTCATGAGGACCTTTCAAGCTTTTTCACCTTCCCAATTTGCTTCAAGTGGATTAAAACGGTTTTGTCACAAACACCGCCGCGCCGCTGCCGTGTTACGTGCAGTGCGGTCTTACCTTAAGCCATACAAGCTTCTGATTCCCAAAGGGTCCGAGTTGTAAAAAAAATATTTAAGGAAGTTTGTAGAACGAGTTAATACCTGGTGATAAATGTAGACTATAACGTAGGATTTGTTTGCGGGAGAGCTTAAAGGTGCCCACTGACGGGATACTTTTTCTGACCAGCTTTTTGTAAGTAAAAAGTAATATATACTAAAAATTAAAATAAAAAACATATACATCATAAAAAAAGTTAATCACAAAATCGGTCATATTTGTATGGTGGAAAAGAACTGTGGTAAAATCGGCCGTGGGTAGGAATCCTCAAGAGGATATTTCTTAGGTTACGGTCATACTGGTGATGTATTGTTCCGTAAATCTGTGGAGATTTCTAATGCTCCGGCTACACGGTTTACAACTGGAAGTGGGAAGTTTTTTACTCTAGATACTAGTTTTCAATAAGAACTAGTGCTGAATAGTTTTAAAACTTTAAAAACTATTTAAACATAATATTGTTTTAAAAGAAGAATGAAATACTAAAATACTAAATATAGTTAATATTATCATGTTAGGCTCATGACATTGGCACAAGGACGAAGCGTCATATTTCTATGTATTTACTAAAATGCATTTAAATACATATAAATATAAACATACACATATGCATGATCATAATTTGTACCTTGATAATTTGATCTATATAAAAATAAGGATGCGAAACGCGACGCTGTGATTTTGCCAATATGTAAGTTGTGCCATAATATTTCGTTATTTCATTCAAATGTTGTTGTATATTATTACAACATTTTTTTAAGTAGCTGCAAACCTTTTTGTTTATTTTATTCAAGAAAATGGCAGCTGAGAGCGGTTTCTTCAAAGACAACAATTCTTTTTTATTCAATTGTCGAATATATAATAATAAAACATAAGCGAATCCAATGCGAAATTAAAAACCCAAGCAATACAAATTTCATAATGCGCAGCGAAGAAAATAAAATTTAAGCAAGTTTATATAATGCTTATTTTCATAATCTCAAAACAACACGTGACGTGGCACACACGCCGTGACAGTGCACGGAAGTTAGCTTTACTCACATGGTCTTATTTAACGGATCACGAAATCCTTGGAAATACCATACAAAATGCCATTTCCATGCTCGGCTCATTCGTGAGTGAAACATTTCATATTCGCTTATCAATATGCAAAATAATAAAGGTTTTTGTATGCTTTTAACGTACGTAGAATTTGATTTTCAAGTTGTTCACTCGATTGTGTATGATATTTTATACTAGAGTAACTAATCGAAGCGATGAGTTAAGAATAGCACCTGTCCATCAACATCGTTCCTGTGGGTCTCGTAAGACGGAATAGATCCAGAAATGGGCAAGAGCGTTTCCACGCAGTTTTTTTTAAATCTGCGCTCGCCAATCAAGTGGCAAGTATAGTGACTGTTCTTTTTTCACCGTATATTATTATAATACATACATTTAACGACAAGAACTATAATAGTTCACAAAAAAAAATATTTTTTTTCATGCTTGCATGCATGCTTCATGCTATTTAAAATAATGAAAAGAAAAAAAAATGTTTGTGACGAACATAATTTAAGAATTTTATAGGTATATGTATATTTTCTAGAATGAGAAGAGGTAAAGTTATAACTTTGGGATATTAATGTATAACTTTCAACTATAGTTGACACTATAGTTGAAAGTTATACATTAATAATAAAAATAAATATAGGTAGAGGATGTTGCCACAATATATTTAAAGAATCACAAATTTGTTATATTCCAGTGTTGTATTGCATACTGAGTACGAGTATATTGTAGTAATTAGTACATTACAATAGTTTGAACAATATCGTGTAAAAGTTTAAACCGCACACGATACTTGTTTTAAAACCACCTCATTATGTTCTATACCGACAAAGCCGTGAAATTAGTGGAATTTTTACACCTACCCGCTAATTAATTAAATATTTTCACAACATTTTATTATCAAGTAATTGGCTCATTTCATTCCTGTATACGGCGTAAACGCGTTTTATTGTTTGAAACACGCAAAATTCACTTGTAAAATACATTCATAAAGCATTTCGGTGTCAGAATTAAATACTAAGCCTACAATAATATTGTTGTACAGTTTTTTGTTGATGAGTATGAATTTTGAAGGGTTTATGTTTTGTATAATAATATTACAATATTATATAATTGTAATGAAGTGTTTCATGTGTACAAAAAGGAGAAAAATATTTGTAGATCTCACTAATAATCTTTTTAATTACATATAATAATATTATAATAAGTATAGTGTCCGCGGTGCAATGGTTAAAGTTTACATCTCGACTCAAAAGTCGTGGGTTCGACTCCCGCGTTGGGTCAGCTTAAAAAAAATGTTTTCAAGTTTGGCTAGGACAATGCAGTCTGATCGCTTGATTGTCTGACAAAAATGGGATGCATCCAAGATGTAGAAAGTTGCTTGACCTTCCGCCAGTCACTTGGTTACGAGAGCATAGGACTATGTACCCTACATAGTCCTAGAATATTGCGTACATTCTTGGGCGTTATAACATATCTCCTCCAGCTACGGAAAACGGCGTGGGAGCTATTGTAATATATAAATACAATCGTGCATAAGACACAGCGGTTCTTTAAAAAAATTTGAATAACAATTTCTAAAAGAAAAAATATTTGAGGTCTATGGGACGCTTGAGATTCGTATTCCAGATAAAAAATATCATTCAATTTTAATCTAAAAGTCTTGTGATGTCACAACCAAAGAATTCGGGAGTTTGGGCGCTTGATGCCGGTAGATACTTCAAATTAAATTTCTTCACGGCGGAATGAATCAAAAAATTAAGATTGAATATAGTCCTCTGTTATAGCTTTGATGAAATTATATTTCTCTTGCGTCACCTAAAATTGAATTAGTGGAAAGTGGGATAAAATAATTACGTAAGGTACAATACAGGATGTAAAAAAGCAGTCACTAAAACTTTGAGTTATGATACAAACATTTCTCATTCAAGAAAAAAATGTTTTTTTTAATTTTTCGTCAAAAGTAAGGAAAAATGTTTTTACTTTTCACAGTTCATGTTTTTTTATTCGTAAATAAATAACAAAAAAGAAAAAAATATTATAAAAAAACACAATATTTCTAGAATGAGAAAATGTAGTAGACATAGTGATGAGTGAAATATATAGTGACTGTTCTATTTACACCCAGTATAGGTTTAGAGTCAAGTTAAATTTTGACCACCTGATTTCAAGATTTATATTTTGCTAGATTTAGCCCAAGGTTTCCGTGGGAACAAATATTACATATAACGTACACATACGCACACAAAACATACACTTTTACCTTTGTATTAGTAAGTAAACTATTAAACAATACCAACTAATGTTTTATTCTAATTTTTTAGATTCATTTCATTCCTGACGATCGATGTAAACACTTTATTTCCATTTACTTCCATATTTCTAAGTTCGATACATTAATATTTACCCAATACATTATTACTCGCGACTTCTTAACGTATCTACTTTATTTCTAATCCTATTACGCAAAGTGGGCTTATAAGAAAGTACTCTATTAACTTTATTGTTTACATAAGAAACATGCAAAATTATAGCTGTGTGTGGTGAATTTGTAAGTTTATATTGTGGTCATAAAAAAGTTTTGCGATACAGATAATGTCAACGAACCCGCGTGGTCGCACGGGATAAACAACATTTGTCATTTTTTATCGAAATCAAACTAGTTTTATGTTAATAGTCAAATTTTTGACTCTAATATTACCATTATACAAGTTGTAAAAAGAATATTTACCGTGATTTTTTTTTTCATTCAAAAAAACATTAAGTAAGTAATATACAAATATTTTTTCTTCAAAAGAATTTTGGTTTTTTACAAAAAAATACATTTCTAGAACTAGTAACATTATTTAGTCATTTAAACCTGAAATCCTTCTAGCTGTTTTATAATCCATACCTCAAGCTAACAAAAATTTTAACTGATTGAATGTTCTGTTTAGTCTTGATAGAAATTAATTTTAACAAGTTAAGTATACTAACATACAACAAAAGTTTAAATAAAAAGTTGTGTTTTAACAAAATTTGCTGTAATATTATATACATTTTAAAGACATTTAAAATATCTTAGGTAGCTTGTTTTTCTTGTTGACTTTCCGAAAATAACTTTGTAAGTTTCATTTGGAAATAAAACGTTTTTTATTTTATTTATTTATTATTTATCTAAATACAAATTTTCAAAGAAATATTTTATGATCAGACAAATCTATAAAAATCTAGCGCAAGTTCTAATGTTGGTTTAAATCTTCAGGTTCAAATCATGATATAACGTACAAGAAAATATCGTTTAATTAATGAATGGGTATTGATTTTCCCGTATCAATGCTACTTAACAGTTTTTATGATTTACTAGCCGCGTGGGGAGTGGTGATGTAAATTATGGGTTTTATGATGATTAAAATATGTTCCGCATCAAACGTAAGGCGGGAAAACGTATATCTTTGATTTATATGTGTAATATGATTTATATTGTTATGAGGAGTATGTTAGGCACCGGGCACATCTATGTTTGAAATTATAATGAATAATACAAACTACATTTAATAAAACCAATAGTAGCTTAGTTACTTAAATTGTATTTTAGATGGTGCAGGTTTGATCCCGGATCATTTACGTATGAATCTTCTTATATATAAAAATGAATTGCTGTTCGTTAGTCTCGCTAAAACTCGATAACGGCTGAACTGATTTGGCTGTTTTTGGTCTTAAAATATTCGTGGAAGTCCAGGGAAGGCTTAAACGGTTTGTATGCTCCACGAAGTGGGCACGGGTCAGCTAGTATTATATAAATATAAATCTCGTTGATATTATTAGTATTATTACCAATGCGATTTTTTTTCTATTTATAAACGGACGTTAGATCTGTAAAAAAAAACTTTAGCCGTAGGTAGTGACGATTAATACCTACAATACACAATATGGTAAATTTTATTTCTTACAAATTATAACATAAAAATATTCCAAATCTCTCCCCTTTTAAATTACGACGTCGATTAGCGAGTTTTAGTTGTATTTCACAAAGGAAGCAGTTTTGATAAGACGAAAATTTTCACTTGGGTGGCTAAAAGTGTGCTTTGTCAAGAGAATAGGAGTTTTTTTCAAGTAAAATCAGTTACCTTTAAGGACTTTACGTCGTAGGAAACGGCCGAGTGAGTATACGAGCGCTGATAACGGAATTATCCCAATTGTTCCATCTATCTCTTAAATGTTCATACTTTTGTTACTTTAGCCCTTGATAACGGCATTAGGCGGTTTAGCCCTTTTGTGAAATAAACAGAATAAAGACGTTTTCGCTTTAAACATACATTTTTAGGGTTCGTTGCTATAACACATGTAATGCCATCCACACCGATTTCGGTGATGGTGGCCGATTTCATTGAAACCAGGCTACGCAAGAGATATTTCATAGTGCCCAAGTGTATGTATATAAGGAAACGGGCAGCAACGTTTCTGCGGTCTGTTGTACTGGTATTATTTTAATACTGCGCTCGCTAACCTACCAGATAAGCCTGGCGAGTATAGGCCTTTCAAATAATACTTTGGGCCCCCAGCATTAAGATGACATAGCTCAAACGACGAACCTCATGATTGTTTTTTTTAAATCTTTTTTTAAGGCCTTACATCATAAAGATTAAGCCGGCCTTATCAACAACATTACATATTAGTTAACAATATTGTCTAGATTTCTTAAATGTAAAGAATGTATAATAAATCTAACCAGTCATCACTGTATTCTGTCTCATGTTTGGTTATAAAATACTAGCTGACCCTTGCCCACTTCGTTGAGCATAAAAAGAGTTTATGATGAAATTCAACTAAAAAAAAACAACGTGGAACCCGCAACGCGGGAACCCGAAACCCGAAACGCGGGAACCCGCAACGCGGGAACCCGGAACCCGCAACGCAGGAACCCGGACCCGGAACCCGCAACGCGGGAACCCGAAACCCGAAACGCGGGAACCCGCAACGCGGGAACCCGGAACCCGCAACGCGGGAACCCGGACCCGGAACCCGCAACGCGGGAACCCGGAAACCGCAACGTGAAACCCGAAACCCGCAACGCGGAACCCGGAACCTGCAACGCGGAACCCGGAACCCGCAACGCGGGAACCCGGAACCCGCAACGCGGGAACCCGGAACCCGCAACGCGGGAACCCGGACCCGGAACCCGCAACGCGGGAACCCGAAACCCGAAACGCGGGAACCCGCAACGCGGAAACCCGGAACCCGCAACGCGGGAACCCGGAACCCGCAACGCGGGAACCCGGAACCCGCAACGCGGGAACCCGGAACCCGCAACGCGGGAACCCGGAACCCGCAACGCGGGAACCCGGAACCCGCAACGCGGGAACCCGGAACCCGCAACGCGGGAACCCGGAACCCGCAACGCGGGAACCCGGAACCCGCAACGCGGGAACCCGGAACCCGCAACGCGGGAACCCTGAACCCGCAACGCGGGAACCCTGAACCCGCAACGCGGTAACCCGAAACCCGCAACGCGGGAACCCTGAACCCGCAACGCGGGAATCCGAAACCCGCAACGCGAGAACTCTGAACCCGCAACGCGGGAACCCTGAACCCGCAACGCGGAACTCGGAACCCGCAACGCGGGAACCCGGAACCCGCAACGCGGGAACCCGGAAACCGCAACGCGGAACCCGAAACCCGCAACGCGGAACCCGGAACCTGCAACGCGGAACCCGGAACCCGCAACGCGGGAACCCGGAACCCTTAACGCGGGAACCCGGAACCCGCAACGCGGAACCCGGAACCCGCAACACGGAAACCAGGAACCCGCAACGCGGGAACCCGGAACCCGCAACGCGGGAACCCGGAACCCGCAACGCGGGAACCCGGAACCCGCAACGCGGGAACCCGGAACCCGCAACGCGGGAACCCGGAACCCGCAACGCGGGAACCCGGAACCCGCAACGCGGGAACCCGGAACCCGCAACGCGGGAACCCGGAACCCGCAACGTGGGAACCCGGAACCCGCAACGCGGGAACCCGGAACCCACAACGCGGAACCCACAACGCGAAACCCAAACGCAGAACCCGCAACGTTCACGGAAACGCTGACAAAATATGGAATAAATAGTATCCTATGTCCGTCTACTTGCTCTAAGCTACTTCCTCACCAATTTTCAGCCATATCGATAAAGCCGTTCTTGAGTTATAAATAATTTAACTAACACGACTTACTTTTATACATATAGATGTATAGATTACTCCTACTAACATAAGCTAAGCCCGGTGAATGCTCCCGTCACAGTCGGTCCAGCCAATTCGGTGAACATTAGTTAGATGACGACGATGATGATGATTAAAAGTAGCCTAAATGAATCCTTATAACTTTAGCTATCTACCAGTGAAAGTCTCGTTAAAATCGGTCCAGCCGTTCCAGAGATTAGCCGGAGCAAAGAGACACGCTGACAGACATTTTTTTTTAATTACATTTTCGTTTTCAGTAAATATCGTTGCCAATGCAAAAAAAAGCAGAAGATATCGTTTAAAATGTCATATGCATTCAAAAAGACTTTGCTAATTGAAAGTTACAAACTGACACTTCAATTTTATTTATTTGTATAGATGTATAGATTTGGAAAACTTCCCCAATCTTGGCGTTTTCACTGACGCGGAGCGGGGCGCATAGGAACTTAGAGTTTCCAAGCGAAGTGGAGCAGAGATTTCGAGCATAGTGATTGGTCAATTCGGGTACCGCAAGCTCCTGTCCGCCTCGCCCCGCGTCAATGGAAACGCAGCCAAACGTCTATAACGTCTAAAGGTCGCCATGGTAACCACGTTGTTTATAAATGGAAAACAAAAATTAGGAAATGCTATACATACCGTATTTATATCAGCTTAAAGTATTTGGATTCATGTTTTTGTTAATCCTAATAATTTTATTAATCCAAATAGTTTAAGCTGATATAAAAACGGTATTTATAGCATTTCATAATTTTTATTTTCCATTTGTTAATACTTATGTTGCCATGACAGCCGTGTCATATAAACTGCCAACGACGTGAATCGATCGAGCCCAGGTTCAAACCCCGCGTGACCATCACGTATTTTCTTCTTTTTTCTAATTTTCTGCTTATTTTTTTCAACATTTTCTTTCATAATAACCTTTTCGTGACAATAACGAACATACCGTAAAAAAAATTTGCGAAATTGGTCAAGCCGTTGTCGAAGCGCACACGATGTAAGAAATTTTGGAGGTCGTTTTTTTACACTTTGGGCTACATTTTTGGGGTTTTAGTAAGGAACCCTACTTTTTTTAAACATATAATATAGCCTATGTTCAGCGCTAGGAATGTAGCTTTCCAACGGTGAAAGAATTTTTCATATTGGTTCAGTGGTTTCAGAGCCTATTCCATTCAAACAAACAAACAAACAAACAAACAAACAATCAAACATTACCTCTTTATAATATTAGTATAGATAAAAAATATAACTGATATCAACAAATATCTTAATGCAGTTTATAGTCTCGTCCAGCTTAGCTCCAGCATTATAATATTATGGACCATTAAATTGCAGAACATTATTGCGAAAATTTTAAATGACGATAAAATTTTATATTCTGCAATGTCATGATTATTTCTACATATAGTATTATCCACGCGTTTAAGCATTAATTACTATTTGGGCAGCGCCATTGTCAGCTTATTTCGTCTCTTGAACATCAATTAATTACATGCTAAAGGTAATTTTAATTCAGTTAATTTAAAACGAAAGCGGACTCCATTATGCTTGATGATCATCAAAATGACTATGAATTTCTTGCACGAAGTTCTGAAATGTGCATTATAAATATTTCATCAGAGGACCTTAATTCGGTAATACATTGAGAATTTACGAATTTTGGTATTACGGAATTAAGTTCTTTTGATGAAATATTTATAATGCTAGGGTTGGACAAATAATGCCGATTAATTACTGAACCGATTTGTATTTCTCCCTTCTCCTCCCCGAAGGGAAACAAACTCCATAGGTCCACCTAATAAGCCCATCGGAAATTACCGCAGAAATAAAAGTGAGGGAAAATATGACGGCAATCTCATAACGATTCCTAACTTCGAGATTACATTAATTTCTCGAGAGACATCACGAGCATCCGCCGGTCGCATGTTTATCGAGAGCTGCCTAATCCCAAAGAGCTACAAACCACATCGGAAATGTTGTGCCAGCATTTCTTCTCTCCGCGGAGACTGGTTACCCTCGTCTGCGCTAACCGATCACACCCAAAGGCGATCTCCCATTCCCCCGTCAACTACTATTTGTGTTTCTTGATAATTGGTAAGAAAACTTCGCCAAACAGTCGTTTTATTAAATGTAAGAAAACTTCTGCTCAACTTCTGTACTGCGCTCTGGGATCATTCATTAATGCGGTTACTTGATCCCGAACTTGATCAAATTCGACATCTGCGGTTCTCGAGTAATATTGTTCAGATTTAACCAACCTTAATGCGAGTGTTCCTTTTAATTAAATTGAATGGTTAATTAAAAAGGCATCTGTTGAAATATAATATTAATGTTTAGTCAGTATAATAATTAAAGCTTTAAAATAGTATTACTTATATTATTATTATTTAGAATAATAATGAGATATAAAAATACTTACTTTAGATTACGTGTAATCGACGAATAGACTAGCAGTGTGCAAAAACCAGTAATGATTTATATTACACTGTGTAGATTAAGTTTTTTTGTCTATTTCTTTTATTGATTAATCAATAATAGATTATAAATAAATAATAATAATTTTAAAAAAATCTATAGATATATTTGATAGTACTTTTATTGATTATATTGTTTGACAACCTCTGTAGCGCAGTGGTGGAGCGCGTTGGGTGCTCGAACTAGAGGTCGCGGGTTCGAATCCCGCCGAGGGAACAAAAAGTTTTCAATGTTCCTGGGTCATGGATGTGCATTAAATTTGTTTATAATATAATAAAAATCTTAAATATATGTATAGTATAAAAGTATTAAATATATTTCCATTGTCTGGTACCTGTAACACAAGTCCTTCGGATACTTAGCACAGGGCCAGATTGACGTGGTGTGAAGCGTCCATAGATATTATTATTATTTATTATTATTGTACACAATTAATCAAAGCTTCTAAAATGACATTAAACACCTATTAGCTAATGGTATCTAAGACACATAGAAAAGTACGTTATCAATTTACTCGCAGACTCGCGCACGACCGGTTCCGCACAAAATGAGCACAAAAAACACGTTGCTTGTACGGAAGCCAATCTTTAACATTATTTTAATTTTGTTTTGTAATTATTGTTATATCAGCAACAAAAATACATCATCTGTTAAAATTTCAACTTCCTGATTCATGAGATACAGCCTGGTGACAGACAGACGGAACGAAGTAGGTATTTATTAAATATTTGTTGCAAATCTCAGCATGTGTAGCACAAGAGATGTACAAATAAATAGTCAATCGTAGCGCCAGGAAAACCGTCCATTAGCGGCCGACAGTCCGGTAGCGGCCGGGCAGCTTAGCAGACTGTCCGGTAGAGTCCGGGTGCGGCGTGGCGGACTGTCCGGTAACGGCCGGGCAGCTTAGCGGACTGTCCGGTAGAGTCCGGGTGCGGCGTCGCGGACTGTCCGGTAACGGCCGGGCAGCTTAGCGGACTGTCCGGCAGAGTCCGGGTGCGGCGTGGCGGACCGTCCGGTAGCGGCGGGCATATCGCGGCGGACGCATCACAAGATGGATCGCGGGTAATCAGTTAATGCATTATGCGGCCGGACGGAAAGTGCTGTACGCGCATATTGATACAAATTCAATTTGAATGCTAACATTCAATATTTCTTTATTCTAAGTTGGATTTGTAGCAGGAATTGGACTATAGTGGGATTATTTTAAGAACTTAAGAAATGCAGGGTAGATGCATACACAATAATTATAATAGGTACATATTTATTTTGTTTTTTTTTAAATTAATATTATCATTCTCAGACTGACTTCGATTAAATGGTCATTGCTTTAACGCTTAAAATATAGCAAACAGTTCTATGTATTATTACTTGATACACAAAATATTCACCATAAACCTACTCGATAAGATAATAAATCGATACTTTCCAGAAGTTTCGTAATAAAATATTTTCGCGAGTAAGCAAAAATAAGTCTCCTTATCCCAATTAATTTCCCTTTGAATATCTAACATGAAGTGTGAAAGAAGAAAGGTGGCACGCACTCACCAGCCCGAGTGCGGTCGACCGCTGGAGAGCCCTCGAAGCCCCTAGTCTTCCGATATCTTTACGCCTTAATTACACTCCGCTGAAAGAACGACACGTCTCGAATACTGTTTCCGAAAACGAGCGAGTTTTTGTAGACCCTCTTTGTGCGCGAAAAAGAACGCGAACGCAAAGATGAATGAATTTTCAGATTTAAAATTCTTATTTGTTGATTTTTCAATGGCTGTCGGTTGTGGTTCATTAACGTTGTTGAGATTATCAAAACCTTATATATTTTTTTAATGTAGAATTTTTTTATATAGATGATTAAAACTTGCCTGCGACTCGAAGAAATCATGTTTGTGAAAATTTAAACTTTGACCGTACTCGGGTAAAAATTACAACGATTATAATGTTACATTCTATTTCCTTTATGATAAAAAAAGTAAAATACCTATAATATTTTTTTGTAAATGTAGTTACAATTATTTTGAAGTCAGTAACTTTAGGATGCTGTTCTTTGGCTGACACCGACTACAAAAAGAACATTACTTGTATCTTCATTATAAAAAAAATATTTTATACTTTTTTACTCGTTGAAGTCGGTTTTCTAAACATAGTTTTTTATTTTTTTATTTTTAGTGTATTTAAGTCAAAGTACACAAGTAGTCTACCTACAGACAGACTGACAGACACCACACTCTCCATATTTATAATTTTCATCTCCTTTTTGTATGGAGAGTAAACTACAAAAGTAAAAGTGAAAAACTCCTAATTTAGTCGTACTGAAACTACATGATACATCATCCATGTAAAAAATGTACGTACATACCTGGCACACCTCTGGAAATTGGTGAAAAATATTCATAAAATAAAAACTACAGGGCCAAACAATGTAAAATTCGCAGCTGTTCTGCATCGAATAAAAAAAACAATCACACAAATCGAATCAATAAACTCAGAGTAATCAGTACATACATAAAAAACAGGCCAAATAGACAACCTCCTCCTTTTTTGGAAGTCGGTTGAAAATAGATTTCTACTGTCTAGTTGGAGATATAAGAAAGTAACCAGAATGAGAGTAGGTACAAATATTTCGTTTAAATCCTGTATCTAGATAAAAGAACACCTGATAAATACCATTCTAAAAATAAAACTTTAAAATGTACTGCACTTAAACAAAAATAAATTTACATTTACATTCATTGGGATTCATTGTAAGAAACACAATAAGGGTCCGTTCACACCGAGATCCGACGCACACTTTTTAATATAGCGATTCATAATTTTTATGTACTACACGAAAAGATACATTCATTTCAAGAGTTAGAGTTGTAAGTTCGTCGCTGTGTAAATAGAACTGCGTTGCGTTACGTCGTGTTTTATGTACCCTAACCCTAACGCCCAACTTTAGCATTATCTTGCAACTTGTCCGGGCACTAAAGCTTATCAAGTCAGAACTACCAAAGTGTATATTTATTTGTTTCTATTTTCTCCTTGATTGACTCGACAAGTTTATAAGAAAGCCGGGCTAGCCTACCTTCGCAACTTTGCCCCGATTCAAAATCAGTTAATGCAAAAGTTATTTTTGTAAGTAAGATTACACGGGGAGTTCAGATAGGAGTTATTTGAAGCTTTCCAAATCCTGCGACGCTTCTTAGTACATTTATGCATTAATGTTTGAATTTTTTTCCGAGTGTCAAGAAGATTTTCATAACTTGAATAGGTATCTGGTGTTAAAATATGAGGAATATCCTAACTTTTTATGTGTTAACTTCCATTTCTCTCCCTGTGTTTATTTTATAATTCATGTGTCACTTTGGTGTTGTATTGTATACTTTCATCCATAGATATTATTATTTTTATTGGCAACACCGACACATAAACAAGTTGGTGAAAATAGTGGGAGAAGTGGGGAGACGTGGAAGTTGGCAGGGAGAGCTTATATACAAAATACACTGGCTGTCGGCTGACAGTCCTGATGGTTAACAGTTCTCTAAATAGCATAACAGAGTATCTCAAAGTTTGTTACCATTTAAACTTAAATGTTTGTAAAATAAAGTTGGTGAAAAGTGTTTTGACGTATCATTTCTCTTCACAAGTTAACAACTTTCAGAATTGGGATAACTACGCCCAGAAAGGTCAGTAAAATTGTATTTTATTGTATTATTAATTATTATACAGGATTTTTTTTTCTTTTTGTAAAAATGTCGTTAACTAAAAGAAAATATAATGCTTTGTTTTTTTTGCTTTGATAACTAACTGTATGGAGTGGAAATAATGTATAAAAGTATATTATTGTATTCAACAAGCATATCTATTGCATAATTGGTTAGGGCACTCCCTAATATTATGCAATCGATTTGGAAGTGCTATTTGATAAACATTTGGCTGGGGCACTCCCTAGTAATGTGTAAAAATAAGCACTGCTTGAAACAGTATTACTGGGGCAAGAAAATAAAGCATTGTTCGAAAATAAGAGCTAGCTGAATGATTTTTGTAGGTAGTATTGAAAAAGTAATTTTATTTGTTTAAAACTTTGTTTTGAGGAAAATACAAGGTTTTCTTTTCCGTTACTTTGATAACTAGCTGTACGGAGTGCAAATAATATTACAAAAGTATATTATAGCATTCTAAAAGCACCATTTGTGGCATAATTGGTTAGGGCACTCCCTAACATTATGCAATAGATTTGGAAGTGATAATTTATAAACATTTGGCTGGGGCACTTCCTAGTAATGTGAAAAATATGCAAATATGCATATGGAATAGTATTTATCACTGGACAGGGAAATTAAGCAATGTTTCAAAAAATATGCATAGTTGAATGATTTTTGTGATCAGTAATTTTATTTGTTTATATTTTATTTGAAATCTTGCTGAAATTAAATAGTACAATCGAGCACTCGAGCTGCCTAGGTAATAGTAAAAACTATTCATACTTAATTATTTAATAATTACAATAATTACTTGACTTTATATCTATTATACCGGACTGACTTTAACTGTTGATGAGTTAAATGTTGATTATTGTATTTCATTGTTTCCAAAAGACCTGTCTTGTCCAGTGCATTTTATATTTCAGGTTAGTAAATGAAATGGGGAATAATAAGAGGTTAGTGACACCTGAGCGTACAAGGCATGACAACCGTTCGCGCAGTCCTATACGCAGACAAACACGAAGCCGCGGGCGCAGCTCTCAACGAAGTAGTGCGACCAGGGTTAGTGCAAGCAGTCGACGTGGTCATTTATCGAGTGAGCAGAGGGAACGATCACGTGCTGCGAGTCCTGATCGGTCTTCACATTCTCAGCGACGACTACGCAGCCGCAGCAGGGTGCGGTCTGTAGCAAGAGAACCTCGCCAACGGTCAGTAATTCTTGGTAAACCTAACATTTTACAATCGAAACGACCAGGTGTTATTCGAAACAAAAGTTGTGGCCGTGGATCAAGAAAACGATCTTGTAGCCCTTTAGAGTTAGTTAATAATGATTATAATTGTCAAAGTAATGACACTGTTCAGAATCAAAATGTACAGCCAATCAACGGCGCTGGTCAGACTATTTCTTCAATGAATCAAAATAATCAGGACATAGCGACTATTTTTAAAGAATTTATCAACGTTATGAAAAATGAAAATCTTTCCAAGCCACCTGAGAGGTTTAACTTAACTAATAACAATGCAGTCCCTGAGTTTGATCCAATGAAGAAAAATCAATCTATTGATATGTGGATTACTAAAGTTAACGAGTGTGCTAACATATATAATTGGTCAGAACGTGAGATAGTTCACTACGCGTTACCGAAATTAGCGGGTGTAGCTCAGAGATGGTATCAAGGCTTGCCCAGCGTTTTGTTTACTTGGGAAGAGTGGCAGAATAAGTTAAAAACTGCTTTCCCGAGCTCCGAAAATTATGGTCAACTTTTAACTGAAATGTTAGCACTACGAGTTAAGTTTGGTGATTCATTAGAAAATTACTTTTACGATAAAATGATTTTAATTAATAGATGTAGAATCTCGGGAAAAGACGCTGTCGATTGTATATTATTTGGTATTGATGATAGGTCAGTTCGTGCAGGAGCAGAAGCAGTACAGTTTTCAGACCCAGATAAGCTTTTAGTTTATTTGAGAAACGTCAAGTCCTTTAAACGACCAGAAAAAAGTGTACATACTAGAACTGCTTCTGCCACTGAACAAACGACTAACCATAAGCTACAGAAAAAAGAACACAAAATACTTAAATGCTATAATTGTGGGCAAGACGGACACCCCAGTTTTAAATGTACTTTACCTTTAAAGAAATGTGATTTATGTTTTAAATTAGGTCACTTGTCTAATGATTGTCTGTCCAAAAATACAAATGTTAAAGTAAACAAAACTGTTATGATAGTTTCCGAAAAAGATGATGTAGATAGTAAATTTTTCAAAACTGCTTGTATTAATGGAACCGAGTTTCTATGCTATATTGACCTCGGAAGTCAGTGTACTATGATGAGATTTTCTGAAGCTAAAAATATAGTTGGAACTTGGATAGAACATGATCTACCTCTTTTAAAAGGATTTGGAGACGGAACAGTAGAGGCATTAGGAAAAACCGATGTAAAACTAACTATTGATTCAGTTACTGCAATAGTACCGTTACTAATTGTACCAGATCAAACTCTTCGAGTCCCTCTGTTAGTGGGTCAAACGTTTACGGAGCAAGAGCACATAACTATTTTTAAAACGTGTGATTCGTTACACATTTCCTCTAGTTCTAGTATCAAAGACAAAATACGATTATATGCAACGCGAGATACTAAGGTTTACGATGTATGTAAAATTGAAATCTATACTAATCCGAAATTCACCGGGGTAGTTTATATTAATCATGAATTGAGACAACAACCAAGAAAAGAATTTGAAATTTTACCGGGTTTTTGTGATCTGACAGAGGGTAAGGGACATTTACATTTAAGGGGGCTTCCAAACCGAGAATTTTTAATATCAAAGGGTACATTAATGACTCGATCTTTAGCAGACGATTCTCTAAAAGTAAATTTGGTATCAGCAGATACAGCTGACTATGTAAAGGGCGAAATAACTGTAAATGATATTTCAGTAGATAAAGATGTAGATCCTAATATATTATCTAAATTAATATTACTTCTTAATAACTATAGAGATTGTTTTGCATTTTCGACTAGAGAAATTGGATGTACTAATGTAACTAAAATGGAAATTCATTTAAAAGATACCACTCCGGTTGTTTATCGACCGTACAGGCTTTCCCATACAGAAAGGAATTCAGTCAGGGAAATAGTTAGTGATTTAGAGTCTTGTGGTATAATCAGAGAATCGTGTTCAGAATATGCATCACCTATAGTTCTAGTGAAAAAGAAGACTGGTGAAAATCGAATGTGTGTGGATTATAGAGCCTTAAACAAAAACACTGTTAAAGAGCGCTATCCTCTTCCAAGAATCGAAGATCAAATTGATGGTTTGGCTGGAAATAAATATTATACAACTCTTGATCTTGCATCAGGTTATTATCAGATTCCGATGTCTGAGGAATCGAAACACTTGACGGCATTTGTAACGCCGGACGGCCATTATGAGTTTAATAGGATGCCGTTCGGTTTAGCAAATGCGCCGTCAACATTCCAGCGAACTATTAATAAAGTTTTAGGTAATATAAGGTTCCAACATGCGTTTGCTTATATGGATGATGTCATAATCCCATCCTTAGATGCTGGAACTGGGTTAGATAGATTAAATGTAGTTCTGACCCTTTTGAGAGAAAATAATTTGACTTTAAAATTATCAAAATGCAATTTTTTTAAACAAAAAATAGATTATCTCGGTTTTGAATTAAGTAATAACGGAGTAAAACCTGGCTCTAGAAAAATTGAGGCTGTTCAAAATTTTCCCAGACCAATAGACCAACACACTGTTCGACAATTTATTGGTTTAGCGAGTTATTTTCGTAGGTTTATAAAGGGTTTTTCTTTGATTGCAAAACCGTTAACTCAGCTATTAAAGAAAAATGTTAAATGGCAGTGGCAACAAGATGAGGAGAACGCCTTTATTGACCTACGTAATGCTCTTGTTAACAGACCAGTACTTGCTCTTTATGACCCTACTTTTGAAACGCAGTTACATACTGACGCGAGTAAAATTGGGGTGGGCGGTGTGTTACTCCAAAGGAAAAGTTCTGATGTACCTTTTAGACCTGTTGCATATTACAGCAGACAAACTTCACCACAAGAGCAACATTTTACATCATATGATTTGGAAACTCTGGCTGTAGTCTGTTCGTTACAGAGATTTAGGGTTTATCTGTTAGGTGTGCCTTTTAAGATTGTAACTGATTGTCAATCACTTCGAGCCACTTTTGAGAAAAAGGACATGATTCCTAGGGTGGCTCGATGGTGGAATTCCATGCAGGAATTTGACTTTACTATGGAATATCGACCAGGTTCAAACATGGCTCATGTTGACGCACTTAGCCGGAATCCTACCAAACCCGAAGCGTCAGTAAATACCAAACAATCTTATAATATTGCTAATATTACAATTGATTGGATCGCTACTGTACAGCAAAATGATTCCGAAATAAGTAAAACTCTTACAATACTTAATGACAAAGATTTGGATAACGTACCTGACATTAAAAATAATTATATATGTAGAAAGGGTCTGCTGTATCGTAAGACAAGTGAAGGGGAACGGTGGGTGGTTCCAAAGGGTGTAACTTGGCATATATTACAAGCCAATCATGATCGTATTGGACACTTTAGTTTCGATAAAACCTTAGATAAAATTAAAAGTGATTATTGGTGGCCAAAAATGCGCAGAACAATAAAAAAATATGTTGAAAGTTGTCTTGAATGTGCTCACTCAAAAGGTCAAGGTGGGAAAAAGCCAGGAGAATTGCATCCTATTCCCAAAGAAACTTCACCGTTTCAAACGATTCATTTTGATCATTTGGGACCTTTTGTTCGAAGCAAAAAGAGAAATTGTTATTTATTTGTCATTATTGATTCGTTTACAAAGTTTATTGTTTTAGTACCAGTGAAAAACACAAAATCAGCTACATCTATTATAGCACTGCGAAATTACTTTCACTTATTTGGTGTACCAAAACGCATTATTTGTGATAGAGGGAGTGGGTTTACATCAAAAACTTTTAAAGAGTTTTTATCAACGTTGGGTGTAAAACAAATTCTTAATGCTGTAGCAACTCCCCGAGCCAATGGGCAAGTGGAGAGATACAACAGAACTATTTTGAGTTCTTTAACATCTGCAAATTATGGTAAACCTGAAAATTGTTGGGATGAAAAAGTATCTGAGGTTCAATGGGGATTGAATAACACAATAAACCAAGGCATAGGAAAGACACCAGCCCAAGCGTTGTTCGGTCTACGAATGACTGGTATGGGTGATGCATCTATTACAGCAAATATTCAAGATGATACTCCTGATGTGGAAGATCTTGAAATTTTGCGAAAACAAATATCTGAACGCGTAGAGAGAAGTCAAGATCAACAAAAGAAAAGATTTGATAAGCATAGAAAAAACTTAAAATTTAAAATGGGTGATTTAGTTCGTATTGAGAGGGAAATTCCCGCTAGTGGGCAGAGTAAAAAACTAGTAGCAAAATATCAGGGTCCATATAGGGTCACTCAAGTTTTAGGTAATGATCGTTATGAAGTTTGCGATACACCACTTTCACGTAAAAATAATAGACCATTTAAAAGTATTATTTCTATAGATAAAATGTTACCGTGGCTCGTATTTAACAGAGAGTTTGAAGAAGTTGATGGTACTGATGAAAATAGTAAAAATGCATGTTAGATATAATTTATATTAGACATAATTGATTATATACATTTAGTTGTGATTATAAGTATCAAGTAATGAAATTTATGTAATAAATTATATCTTTAACATAAGGTAATATGAATAAATTATAATGATATAAATGAAATATACAGATGATAATAAATGCAATTAAATTATATGAATTATTGTTTATAAATTATTGTGTTAAAATAAGAATATTGTATTCAGCTACAGCTAATAATAGTAAATGATGATCGAAATTAATTGAGTAACTTAAATATTCTATTAAATTATGCAATGTGACTGAAACGTGTAAGTGTTCCGATCTTAGTGATTATGTAAGAATATAATAATATATATTGTATTAGAACCATGAAGGAGTTTTATTTGTTTGTATGTGTGACAGAAACATGCAGGAGTTCTTGTCACATAATGTATGAGATTACATGAAGGAAACACGTAGGAGTTCTTGTCATGTAATGGTTATGATAACGTGACAGAAACATGCAGAAGTTCTTGGTCATAATATAATGTATAAAATTACATGAAAGAAACATGCAGGAGTTCTTGTCATGTAATGCTTATGATAACGTGATGGAAACATGCAGGAGTTCCAATCACACTTTTAGAAATAGATGTTACCTTATAACATTGAAATTTTTACAATTCATATTTTGTGAACTCTATGATTTGTTTATGTTTAAAAGTGTTTTTTTTTTGTTTGTTATGTATTTTTAGTTATAAATATTAATTTAGTAATTATACAGCTCTCTATTTTTATTTACAAATGTGTTTATAAAATATATCTAATGTAATTTTACACGAGGACGTGTAACATACAGGAAGGCCGACTGTTAACTTCCATTTCTCTCCCTGTGTTTATTTTATAATTCATGTGTCACTTTGGTGTTGTATTGTATACTTTCATCCATAGATATTATTATTTTTATTGGCAACACCGACACATAAACAAGTTGGTGAAAATAGTGGGAGAAGTGGGGAGACGTGGAAGTTGGCAGGGAGAGCTTATATACAAAATACACTGGCTGTCGGCTGACAGTCCTGATGGTTAACAGTTCTCTAAATAGCATAACAGAGTATCTCAAAGTTTGTTACCATTTAAACTTAAATGTTTGTAAAATAAAGTTGGTGAAAAGTGTTTTGACGTATCATTTCTCTTCACAAGTTAACATATGTTAAATTTATATTACGTATTACTACTAAATTATAATGTTTTATCTACTTAGGAGTTTGAACTTAATCAACTACACAATTAATTAACAAAATATTTTTTACCGTCGGTAGGTAATTATTACTCTTCCTTTTGGCTTCACTGTAATCGTACAGCGGATTTTGGCGATATATATATGGTAAAAATACTCCCGGTAGAAACCGGGAGTATTTTTACTTCTTTCAGAAGAAAGACAAATCAACACCAAATCAACATATGTTCAAATCTCATGTCAAGTTTAAATTTAGTACTGAATTTGACAATGGGCATTGACCAAAAAAATCACATTCATTTTTTCCATGAAATAGGGTATTTTAAGAATATAAATTCAATATTTTTGAAATTTATTGGCTAGTTTTTTTTAATACTTTTTTAAAGTTTTCGGATCTATGACGTCATCAACGACCGGCAAGACGCATTGAATGCATAAAAATTTTGAAATTAAGCATTGTCAAATGTCAACATGTTAAAATATGTCATAAGAAATACTAACCTCAAGTCCCTGCGTCTCCTCGGGTTTATTTATATTTGTTTAGTAAATATTCCTTTCAATAGTACCTATTTGTAATGGCTGGTTCGCCAAATGCAAATTCTCTTATATTTTATGTGAAAGCTGATTCGAGAAACTTACCATAAGTTCAAAATGTAATTATATTTTTGACATTGCTCATACATTTTTTTTAAAACGGAATGAAATAAAGATATTTATCCCTTCCAGTGATGACGTCATTGAAGGTCAAACTAAGGTTTAACATATTTGTTTAAAAATATAAGTAACTAATGGATATATTTTTACTTTATACACAGAAAAACGATCACTGAATTTATTCCTCGAAATGTTTTTGTAATGGGCACAATAAAAAATGGATAATCCCCATTGTCAAGAGATTTAAACACCTATTAGTTGATTCGATCGTTGATTTGCCTTTCAGAAATCGTGAGTAGTTCCACCGTCTAAACTACTGCTCCGATTTCAATTAAAAAAGTGTGTATAGATTTGTGATAATAGCCCGGGTACATAGGCGATATAATTTACGTACTCCGATTAAAGTTTCATAAAATTGTGTTTATTGCTGTTGCAATTTACCACCCGGTTTTATTTCAAACCGAAATGTTTTTACACTTATCATTTTTTTATTTACCATTATCCGCTTATCTGTAAAGGATTTTTAAAACCGAGCATCGTTTTAATTTCATTGTAACGTTTTGCACGCGCGATAGTATTTATGTACGCTTCCCTATGGAACTCATAAACATTGTAAACTTCCGGCATATGGCGCCCGATTATTTAGCCCCCGACCGCGAAAGCCTGTACCATGATATGTAAAATTAAAAACCCTAATTTATTTAACAAACAAATAACATTTGGAACGTGCTTGTTCGATGTATAGAGCGAATGAAGCTATGTCTTTTAATATAAAAATGAATTGCTGCTAGTCTCGCTATTTTAAGTATTGAAATATTCGTGTAAGTCCAGGGAAGGTTTAAACGGTTTGTATGTCCAACGAAGTGAGCAATGGTGAGCTAGTATCTGAATAAAACGTTAATGTGGAATATAGGTAAATAGAAAAAAAATATGATTAAAAATGTTTCTATTATATAGTATTTAGATACTATTTCAGATGTGAAATAAATAAGTATCTAATAATACATCATAATGTATAGATTTGTGATCTACATAGGAGACACATAAGCGCCAACAGCGCTGGTACTTTTACTTACGTAGAGTAAGTAAAAGTACCAGCGCTGAAATACTTATTTTTGACTTTCGTCCTTGTATGAGAAATGCCCCAACATCATAAATTTTCCCTTATAATATTATTTAAAAAGTACCTCTTTCAGCGCTGATATTAAAGTAAAGTCTATATACGGGACCCTTACACACCCTAAAGTATTATGACTCATTAATATTATAGCCTGTATAGACACAAACACCGTACAAATCTCAACGAAATTTAAACATAATAAGACTAAGGTCGCCGGTCAATTGCAAAATTTCATTGCAAACATAAAATATTGTAATAATCATAGACAATCTAGTTTTTTTACTATTTTCTTTCAAGTCATAACATTCGACGAAATATGATGTTTTCGTCCGACATGGCTGTACGTCGTTCCTCCGTGTGTGCAAAAACCCACTTAACATGTCCAAATGAGAAATTGGACATGAATAATTATTATTGGCCAAAATTATAAAGTGGACAAAATGGCATAGTCACTCGCTCAGTCATAATACACCATTACCGGCTAAGCGACGTGGACTGTAATTCAGGGGTAAAAGCCTGCACTCAAAGTCACCAGTAATTTCGTCTTAGCAATACCCAGCGAAAAACTAATTTGTCAAGAATTGCACTGTTCTCATTGAACATTATGAAAAACCAAGGATGTCAAGAACAATTTATTCCCGCTAAAGGAATTTTAATAAATTCTGTGCGAAATAAATTTTGCATTATATTTGCAAAATATTTTCGGAGCGTTAAAATATTAATGAGTGTTTGTAAAATGTGTTTGTTTTAATTCATTTATTCGCCGAATACACTATGGATATTAAAGGATATAAACATATTGAAAGTAATTTATTTAGCCATGGTCAATTTAAAATTTAAGTAATCTAGTTTTAATAATTTTATGAAACGTTCAAAAGTAGGCAAATTCTGATAATAAAATTCATAAACCTTAGATATAAACTATACTATCAATCATTGTTTTGTTTTGTAATAAAAAGAAAGACGATGTACAGGCCGTGACACGAGAGTTGGTGCCTACACCATGTACACATTTACGGTATGTGCAGTCTATGAATGATCATAGAATGCCACATCCAGTAATGCATTTTTCATAGAAATATATTAGAAGGTTTTACTGTTAATTTCCTAAATGAACATAAACAAAATTAAAATTGACCCCCTACTTTGTAAGACCACACACGTCAAACTTGTGACATCCCTCTATTTTTGTCGTGGGTTAAAAATTGTGAATGTATGAACTGTACGAAAAAACCAAACGGTACTTATGGGTTACGAATAGTTTGCCCGGCTGTCAAAAGCAGGCCCGGCCGTCCACGGGTGCTTACACGCCGCTGCCCTTAAGGTCTGCCGATTGGACCATGCAGTGATTGTTTAGGAACAATGTAAGATACTTGTCATAAAAACGAATTGTGCCCCTATTTTATTCGACTATAACTCCCTAAACGGCTCTCGTATGATTTTTTAGTGATAACGCAGTAAAACCTTTTTTATTTTACGTCAATTTTAGTTCATTCAATATCATAAAGTTGGACTGGGAATTAAAATATTTATGTATCTATTTTACGACGTAAAAAGGCCCCGAAATGTATTTTCCTATGTAGTGTAATCACACTTAAAATATCATACATACTAATGTTATATTCATTTAATTGTAATCTATTTTTATCGATGTCATTTAAAATAATAAATAAGCCTACACTACATAAATAATAACAATAAATCTTATATATAAAAATGAATTGCTGTTCGTTAGTCTCGGTAAAACTCGAGAATGGCTGAACCGATTCGGCTTTTTTAGTCTTGAACATATATATGTGGAAGTCCAGAGAAGATTTAAACGGTTTGTATGCCCAACGACTGGGCACGGGTCAGATAGTTATAATATATTAGGTTACAAAGGTTACGTCTTACGTCTTACGTCTTAGGTCTTACGAATATTCTTCTTTCTGATTAATATTAACACCTTTTTCTTTAACTTAAATAGTTTAGTCATTACGGTGGAATAAATATTACAAATACAATGATTTATAATAAAATATGTGGACGCTTCACAACACATAAATCTGGCCCCGTGCTAAGTATCGATGAGCTGGTGTTACAGATGTTAGACAACGTGAATTTACAATAATTAATACTTATAAATAATATTTAAAATTTTCTATATTAATACACAAATTTAATACACATCCATGGGTCATTGAAAACTTTTGTACCTTCGGCTTGATAGTGTAATTTATATACACAGTGTCTTTTCACTGATGCTAGACTTATTATTTTATCCATCATCTAATTAGTTTATACTAAATCCATATTATAAGTACCTGATCATACACGGCTACAGAATTGCGTTATATTTCATTGCGCCCTAAGGTTTAACAGCCAGTGTGATATAAACATCACTACGAACGTCACAGTTATTAACGCCAATAATATTTGTCAAACCTAGCATTTGGAGTAATAAAAACATAGTATACATATACTTAGCGTCGGCTGCGGTGACTAAGTATAATAACACTTACGTTTACGGCGTGTTCGCAGATTTTCGTTGTTTTGAGTGAACTTTGTGAGGCAATTGTGGTTTACGACTAGCGTGCCGCGCTGCTTTGCTGCTTTTGGTTTTAAATATTCAAAGTGTTTATTAGTAGAAAAATCGAATGCTGAACAAAATGAGATTTTGCTACTTCAATCTCACATTACTACAATTTTATAGTCTCAATGTTATTTGACAGCAAAATTGTTGTAGTCTCGTAAACGTCTTAGGCCTCAAACAATGTATTTGTAGACAGTTTAAAGTGCATTAAATACGACAATTAGGGTTTTGATTGACTTGAGAACCCATATTCTTGAAATTTTAACAACTAAATACGACGATCAAACAAAGACGCATTATTTTTTCCTGGCTGACGCGTCGTCGTCGGATACACGGATTTAAAAAGATTTACTGAGACAATGTGTATTAAATAGGTATATATTATTATCTTTTTACAAGGTGTAAAATAAATGAGTTATAATATTTTAAGATGTGTATTGTGTTGTTTTTTTTACAAAAAAAATAATTGCTTTTTGTTATTCTTGCGACAAAAAGATGGGAAATGGTAAAAAGTAAAAAAAAAATATGAGGAAAGGTAGTATAATCGTATCTCAAGTTATAGTGACTGTTCGTTTTACACACTGTATTATCAGTTACCTGATACCGGTAATAATAGCCTGTCGAAAAACTTACTACATAAGTATTATTTTGATTTACTTCTTTTGAAAAGTCAATGCGATATTGGGCTATTGACTTTCCATCACGTTTTTCTGACCATTTCACCTTTATAAAAAGGTCTCAAATGCTAAAACATTTCGCCAATATTCAAATAGGAATTTTTGGATGGATATTGGCCGTATTTTATCCAGGTGCAACTCTATTTCGCAGATACAAAATGGCAGTGTTTTGCGAATGAAATTGTGCGGGGCAACTAGTAGGCTTTAGGATAAAACACGTACTTTTACTTTTGTACGGTCGAAAAAACAGGAAGTTTGTAAATTTTACATAAATATACTTGTTTCGAGTGTATAATTGCAAGAATTTTGATTTCCAAAAGGCATTTAAACGTTTCTAACTATTTAATTTTTTGTTTCAGGTAATTTTCACGCTGTTCTTAACTATTTCAAAAGGAGTAAGACAATATTATAATATAACTACTATACAATACTTAGAACTTCTTTTTTTATATATTATAAAATCTTCTTCAAATTCATCATGTTAAACAGGGATAACACACATTTATCGTTTGTAAGAAATAGGTTTCAAATATATTCTTAAATTCTACAAAATATAAATTATTTAAATTTATCTACTTCATGTCGTCGCATAAAATTCGCGGAATCAGCAAAATAGCGAAAACAAGAAAGTGGAAAATTTGCAATTTGTTCCAAATCCGCGGTGAATATATAAATTAATTATTCATCATCTTGTAATTTTTCTACCTCTATTCCAGGATAAAATATTAACTGTGTTACTTATAAACCGAGTATAGATAGTTACACTCAGAATAAACTTGGAATAAGCAAAATCACGACTTATAAACAAGGTATAACTTAAACCTAGTATAAGGTTGGTGTAACTACCATACAAACGTTATTCCATCGCTATACCAACCCCCGCCCTAGTTTAACGTCGGTATAACTTGGGTTGACAGTTAATATTTCGGAACAACCTTACCTAAACAGCGGAAATAAATTAGTTTTATTTATTTGTGGTTCAATAATAATAAAATAAGCATTAAATGTGCCCTTCCTATACAAGAAATGGAAAATGTAAATAGTATAATACAAATACAACATGACATACTTACGACAATCTTTACGAAAAACAAAACCATTTAAAACAAGAAAAAATAAAATACCACATGTAGATTTCATAATTATTACAAGTAGGTAAATGAAGATAATTTATCTCTATCTCTTCTTTTTCCCAGTAGATACTGCGTTCTCTTTTACCAGATGCCATTTTAATTAAAACAAATTTATTATAATTATGTTAATTTATTCAACAAAAACTATCACGTGTAAACAAACTTCGGAACAAACGATCAAAATCTGTTGATTTAAAATTGACAATTGACAGAATTCACAGACAAAAAGCAACTTTTTACTTTTTTTTAACAGTATTCTCTATGATTTGCGGCGTTGCCGTTTTGTGCATCGGGGATAGCGGTGGTATAGTTATGACAACTATATACCGAGTTTATGAGTCAGAAAATAATCCTAGGTTATTCCTAATTTATACCGAGTATAACTATTCCTAGTATAAGCTTGGAATATCCTATGGATAGACAATTTTTATAAGTAACACAGTAAGTCACGACATTACCAAAAATCTGAGCTTGTTACAAAATTAAATTAAAAAATGGCATTAAAATAAATGAGTCCCTTTGTCACAGAATCGTATTGTAATAAACGCATTCGCTCGACGTACTCCTCACCCGTACGAATTATATCATTCATCTTTAAAATGGATTCCTAAGAAGGGAAGCAATTTCATTTGTGAACCTGCTCTGTTTATAATCCGTCCGAGCTAATAACATTTCATATTCGTAATAGAATCATTCCGCCCCAAAACTTTATAGTCTCATTTTCATTGGAAGCGTTTAAAGACAAACTTTCTGAGTTATTTCACGCCTATGCGCGAATTTTTTTCATCTACCCACGCACATTATTCAAATTTATCATATTCTTGAATATAAAATTCAATTTGTGTTTAATGAAATTTGAAGTTCAAAAATAATATATTATTTACAACTAATAATAATAAGCTTAAAATGTTAATTGTTTTATATACCTAAACATTAAATCTCTAAATCTTAATATCTCTCGTTATAACACAGCTTAATTTATATAAATATGATAAATTATGTCCTACGTAATTTGGAACGTAATCTGTTGTAATCGAATCACGCTTAAGCTCAACTCACATTGGCACTGAATCGAAGGGTCCAATTTTAACCTAGAGCATAATATTCATCTCTATTAAATTGTGAAGGTATAATTTTTTTTTGATCGATATATTATGATTACAAACGTTGGCGTGCGTGATAAACAAAGACGTATCGACCCTTGCTACTTATATACTTCGATAAAAAACATTTCTACCTGAATTATATTATTATTATTAACATTAATAACTTAACTTTATAATAATTTTACTTAATGAAATAATGTTCCAAGTTTATTTAATAGGGCGGATTCAGGCCAGTTACGCCTATATTGTATGCGTTATTTGTATTGCCCAAGCGTGTGCGCAATACACATACGCACTCTTTCTTGCTTCAATCACGTAGCCTAGTGTGGCGGATGAATATCCCACGACTGGCGCAGGACCGACTTTTTATAAGCACATCCGATGCATGGATCATTTTTCTTGTTAGACAAAGAGCAGCCTGCATTGTCCTAACCAAACTTACAATACGACCACGGAGGCGTTTTTGTTTCACAATACAGACGAACTAATTACTATAGGTGAACAACTTGACGTTTCGTCTCTGCGCCAATGTGAGTTGAGCTTATAAGCCAGAGGCACCAGAGGTGAGCTCAAGATTTATGTAAAGAGTTTTGTTTGTGCGAGTAGTTAGGGGAGCTCATCTACATTTACTTTCGAGATATCTAGAGCCTTTGTCTCGCATATAGTTTTCTTCAACGACAAGAAAAACTCTCGTTTTAACGTACATATGTGAAACTTTTTTGAATTTCGCCATAGACGCGACTTGTCGGGCCGGAGGAAGTCCTTTTGTCTTCGAGTCAGAACTGTAAGGAATATTCAGCTCTCCGGAGACTGTAGGCATTGTTTCGAGAAAAATCCACACTCACACTTCTGTGCGGCGTCTACTTGAGCAACACGTGGCTGCGGATTTAAGTAATGAATTCGAGCTCTCGAAATTATATTTTTAAATATCAACATTTTTGCAAAGATAATTTTCGTCCATTATTGTGATTTTGTTTAATGTCTATAGTAAAAGTAAAAGCGTCAGATGTGATATTTTACTTTCGATCATTATTCGGTACTTAAACTTAATTTATAAAAAAAAATAACTTAAAGGAACGTAAGTTCACAATAAACTAATACGAATAACCCATAAAAGTTTCATTACAAATGTAAAACTACACATAAAATTGTATCAAGAGTCCACTAGACCCCGTCTACACTCATAATAATTACAAACACACAATCAAATGGAGATAAATTTTATAATCACTTTTCGCGCCGTAACGTTTTATATAGGTCAGAAATGAGGGTAGATTTATTGCGGTTTAAAGCGAATGTAAAATTGTAAATGTAAGTAAAACATTTCTGTCGCAGATACGGACGGCCATTCAGATTTCTTGTTAACGAGTTGTTTAATGAGGTTAAAAGCCAGTTGTAACGATAATATTTACCTGACAGGTGAAATGTAGTTAATGTTATTGAAACTTTGCGGTTCATTGTACTTTTATCCTCGTTTCTTGGGAAATGATTTAATTGAAATTTCTAGTGAGTGATATTTTCTGATTTATTTTACTTGATTAAAAAAACTGAAGTATAAATACTATGTGAATTGAATATACGTGTTCCTTTTGTAACTAAATTAATATTCCAAAATCAGGTATAATAATAATAATAATAGCTACCCTCACCGATTTCGGTGTTGGTAGCAGATTTCATTGAAACCAGGCCAGCTACGCAGGAGTTATTTTATAGTGCCCAAGCGTGTGCGCAATACACAGAAGCACTCTCTCTTTCTTTTACTCTCATAACCCAGTGGGACGGTAAACCGACACTACTGGCGAGAGAACAGGCGCAGGACCGACTTTTTACATGCCCATCCGACGCATGGATCATCTTTCTTGTCAGACAATCAGGTGATTAGCCTGCATTGTCCTAACCAAACCTGAAAACAACATTTTTGTTGTTCCAACGCGGGAATCGAACCCACGACCTCCGGGTCGAGAGCGAAGCTCTGAACCACTAGACCACGGAGGCGACAAATCTGGTATTGGTATGTCGCTGATGCTGATGAAGATGACACTTCAGTTGTATTTCGGCGCTTAGTTGGTGCAGATTAAAATGAAACTAACAAAAACTATGCTAAATTATGCAGGGACATAAATAAAGATGTGTCTACGTCGTAGCGGCGTAGCTCGTAGCAGCTCTACGAAAGGTTCCGTAGCGCCAGTCGGGATACCTTGTTCTATAATTCTAAACTCTTTAAAACTATTATCATAATTCCACGTTCACATTTTGCTATGGCGGGTCTCGGTGTTTTCGTACTAACTACTTTGTAACTGTAAATTAGAAGATTCCAAACTAAATCACACAAAGAGAAGTTTGTTTAAATTATGATCTTATTATGCGTTTTCGCGTTTCACTAAGTTTATCATAAGCAGAGCAGTATAATTATTATTATTATTGTAATTAACATCAACTTTACAGTGTAGACAACATAATATTTTATTAATATATAATTATAATACAATCAAAATTATGAAATCCTTTAATCGTTAAGTCACACACTCCAACCGCTTTCAAACGAAAATACTAGATGAGGCTAGTGCTACACATACACACACAGAGAGAGAAAGAGATAGACGTGAAACTTATAATAGGTCCCCTTACCGATATCGGTGTCGGTAGCAGATTTCATTGAAACCAAGCCAGCAGCTACGCAGGAGTTAATTTATAGTGTCCAAGTGTGTGCGCAATACACAGAAGCATTCTCTTATCCTTTTTCTCTCATAACCCAGTGGGACGGTAAACCGACACAACTGGCGAGAGAACAGGCGCAGGACAGACTTTTTACATGCCATCCGACGCATGGATCATCTTTCTTGTCAGACAATCAGCTGATCAGCTTGCATTGTCCTTACCAAACTTGAAAACAACATTTTTTGTTGTTCCAACTCGGGAATCGAACCCACGACCTCCGGGTCGAGAGCGAAGCTCTGAACCACTAGACCACGGAGGCGACAAAAGTGTGAAACTTATAACACTATTACAGAATAGTGTTATAACTAAATAACCTAGTTTTTTTGCGGATTAAACAATTTATATCGTAACCCCGACAAAACTGTTTTTGTTGATTACAATAGTTTTTTTTTCCTATTATTTGCTCGTTTATTTATTATGTAGTGTGTGCATCCCCTTTCTATTTATTGTATTAATCTTAGTAGTGTACGTTAGTTAATAAACGACAGTCGGGAACAAAACATCTTTAATTAGTCTCCCCAAGCCTGCACATTGCGTGGCGACCCTGCCAGTGCTGCGCAGATGGGATAGGAAAAGTAAAGGTGAATGAAAAATTGGACATAGTAGAAAGTGTGAAGTGATACAATACTAAGTGAAAAAAAAACTATTTTAAAATTAAGAAAATGAACTATTAATATGTTTTTACCATCGGTGTGTGTGTAGATGTTAAATAAATAATTCATATAAAATAAATAGGTCATATTACTAGTACATTATAACAATCTAGCTACAGCCCCGGCTTCGCGTGAGGGTTCCCCAATTTCACGCCTCCCGCGCTCACTGAGTCCAGACTTTCGTTGGCAAACTTATGATTAATCGAGGTAATAAAGAGGTATGTAGCCTAAAGATGCCTGGGAAGCGAAATTTCGTATTCAATAATTATGTCAATTTTATCTGAAACTAAATATTTCCTGTGTGCATTTTGTAGATGCCGTACATTTTGACGACCTCCATAGCGCAGTGGTCGAGCGTGTTGGTGCTCGATCGAATCGGGTTCGAATCCCGCCGAGGGATCTAAAAATTTTCAATGTTCCTGTGTCATGGATGTGTATTAAATTTGTGTATAATAGAATAATAAACTCACATTTGTGTATAGTATAAAAGTATTAAATATATTATTTCCGTTGTTTGGTACGTGTAACACAAGTTTTTCGGATACTTAGCACGGGCCAGATTGACGTGGTGTGAAGCGGCCACAAATATTATATAAATAATTATTATTTTACCGTAATAAAAATTGCCTACGTCAACTCTAATTTATGTAATATTTTCCTTCCTTTTCAATATACACAAACTCTTCGTCTTTTTAATAATAGTGAAAATAAATCTATCAGAAGGTATTCAGGCTCTTTAACGTCTTTTTATTGCTTTTTATATTCGCACCTTATCACATGTACATTTTTTTCACATTACTTTTGTTCATAATACAATGTTGTTTGCATCAATACTTTTGTCCATAATACCTATTTACATATACTATATTATAATAATTGAAATATTACAGTAATGTTGCTAAAAGACTTTGTACATAATTTTCTTTGAGACTAATGTGTATTCTGATGTATTTAAAAAAAATAAGAAAATTATTATTTCTAGCGCCTTATTAACACGGTCAACTGTAGCTGAGCAGTACGGCTTCACCTGTAGTGAATCATAGGTAAAGGAAAAGAGGCTAGTGAATATCCATAATCAGATCAGCATGTAGGGATAGCAGCAAAATCTTTTTGTTTCCTATTTTTATCTGACTTCGATGAAGGAAGAGTAATTATTTTATCAGCCTGTTTTAATAGTAGATAAATAAAAATAGATGTTATCCGAGAAACACGAACATTAAAAAAAAAAAGACAAAATTCTTCCCCGTTATCTACTTTTGTCAAACCTGCAAAACACTCAGTACTGATGGACGAAATAGACTGAAAGAAATAAGTATTTCACATGTAAGATATATAACCTAGAAGATTATAAAATATAAGCATTTTTGTATCTTTTTAAATATTTTCACGATAACTGTCGAAAATCTTTTGATTCATCATAATATTAAGATCTCTTTTTTATTCATTTATTCATAATTTCAGCTATGGAGTCCACTTGTGGACAAGCCTTTACCAAAATATTTCTTAGGGATAGTTGCCTATACACGCCACGTTTGGAGTTGGCGAGCGCAGTTTACAGAATAACAAAGTCCGCGTAAACGCTGCTGATATTTTTTCTGATTTTCATGTATTATATATTCCGTCTGTAGCCTTTTATGATATCCGCAGAATGAAGGTTGATGAGGAGCTGCTATTCTTTCACTAGCAAGCATTCCACGGATTCATTATGACGGGTGTAAAAAGAGCAGTCACTATAACTTTTGTATATGATTATACTACGTTTTCTCATTCTATAAATGTATTTTATTGCTTTTTCGTTATTCTTGCGACAAAAAAAAATGGTAAAAATATTTTAGTTTTTGACAAAAAATAAATACTTTTCCAAAATAAGGAAAGGTAGTATAGTCTCAAAGTTATAGTGACTGTCCTTTTTACACACTGTATATAGAAGGTAGACATAATATATTTTACATACAACATAAATATCCTAATTAGGATTAGTGTGTGAGTTGGGAACTCGGCGCGCGCGCTTATTGAGTTTAACTTTAACTAAGTTAGTCATGTTGTTTGTAAATTAATGGACGCTTTTTCTCTCTCATTTATATCATAATAAGCAACCGCCAAACACGATTGTAGTTTGACCTTTTAGAATATTAAAACATACCTAATTATATATTAGTACATATATTATGTTATTATAACACAATATTTAAAGTATATTAAGTACCTAGATTATAGATACATCTTTTTATTCCTAATTTTCATAACACTCTAATATAAAATAAACACACTTTTTCGCAAAAGTGTGCTCGATGTATAATTTAGTTTATACACTGAGCAAGCAGTTTGACTAACAAGAAACCCTGTCTGATCTCTTATACCAACCTGTGCCTTCCTAATTGTGCTTGATCAACTATCTTTCCCGGAAGTGTCGTAAAAGGAGACAGAGAGAAAATCTGGAAACTGCGCTCTCCAACCTACCTGCCAAGAGTGACGATACAACAGATGAACCCCATGCAGTGTTGCCAGAACGTTGTGTACCGTACCCCAGTGTGGATCGTACTTTTTTCGTACCTTATAAAGTATACTGGTAATTCATGTTTTAATACAAACTATAAAGGGTTCTATGGGTAGACTATAGCATTTTAAATGTTTAAGCATACATTAAGGTAAAAAAACCTTTACAGAAATCCAGTCGTACCTTTTTTGGGAAATCATACTGGCAACACTGCCACATGCCAAAACGACAACATGCCAATAGATTTGAAAATGTCGATCGGGTCAAATTTTGAATCGTCAATATCAAGTTTGTATAAAATTAACTTTGCTTATTCCCAAACTGGATTATGTTAATTAAGCATCTGCCGGTTTAGCGGCGAAATTGTAATCGAAAACGTGTATTTATTTATCTAATCAGTTCTGTTTCTACTGCGGATTTGATTAATTTACCCCAAAAGCCTTTAATGTTGTTAAAGAATTTTATAAGTATTTTGATAACCCCGCACATAATTTATGATTTATGTTCTTTTTAAAATTAATACCAAAAAAACAATATCACTGTTTAAAAAATAAGCAAGAATGTAGTGCATCTATACTAACTATATAATAATATATTAAACAGAATAACAACTTTTAATGAAATTGTGGTAGCTAATATCTAAAATAAAAAAAATACTACAATAATATGAATAATAATATCACAACTCAAAGTAAATATGTTAAACAATCACTCGTTTGTGAGTCGGTAACATCATGTACATTTAATTATATTTGTTCTATACAATAACCTACCTAAGAGTATTTTCTTCAAGTAAAAAAATCATGAATTATTATACGCAAATATCAAACACAGAGTGCTAGTACAATTCAATATGTCACAGATTTATTTCTAATGCATACACCTGTCACAATAGCGCGGAGGGACAGTTATCAATAGCTCATAGCTCAGGGCGACTGTCTGCGAAGCCCTTCATAAAGCGTCGCAGAGAATTCAATAGAGAAATAATTATAATATTCTTTGTATTTTTCTTAACGTATTATAAATAATAAAAATACGTTTACTCTTCTGCTGCATTAGTAAATACTAATCTTATAATCTTATTGTTTAAACACTTATATTATGTTGCTTGTTATACCGCCTTATAATAAGGTTCCTTGACGCACAAACAGCAAACGGGTTCAATTGTAAATTGTGGATTCACTATGAATAGATACAAAAATAACATGAAAATCAGTCCAGCCATTTAGGTGATCACCTCCTAAAAGTGACGTACAAACGCACAAAAGAATTATAAATATGACAAAGAAAATATGTAGTTATATGACAAATATAACTTGATGTTCTCAACTTTTGAGTTAGTTATCAATTGGAATAAATGTGGTTTGTATCGAATATTAGTTTTTATCATCTTAATAACGTAGTAAAATATTTGTGTTATAATAAACTACCAAAAATCGCAAGTTTCTAACGCCAATTCTTCTCGCCGGATTAGTCCCCGAATCTTTGGTAGGTAGGTTATGTAGGACAATTCTTAAAGTATTAGTTTCTAATCTATTTGAGAATAAAAGATTTTTCATTTCCATTTTTAATGGTAAAAAATATATTTTTATAATTTGTGGTATATAAATAATAATTCTTTGTAGTCGTTTTTTTCAATACTTTTAAATCGGTGTAGAATGTTATTTTATACATATTTAGATATAATAATGATTTTATACACCAAAATGCTTTGTACACAAAATGGTGGCAGTTGTAAAAGTGTCGACAAAAGTGAAATTCTGTAATAATTATAAACAAAAAGCCCAAGTCCTGGCGTAACAAATGGGGGAGTAAATCAAAGACATCTGGAATATTCCGTCGAACACTATTATAGTTTTTTCACAAAAGGCAGAAAACACCAAAAAGTTTCGACACAAAAGCAGATTTTATTTGTAAGGTCGCCGAATCCGTAACAAAAAATTCTACGTCTAAAAATTACACGCATTCACAAATCGTAAAGACCCTTTCGGAAAAACTTCGGCGGCTTTCAAAGGAGTTCTCATTTTCAAGTCCTTGGGTTTCGTCCGTGTGTTTTTAAAAATGTGTTCACAGTCATCATCAGCCGTCTAAGAGTGAGCGTTTCAAGAAAGGTCGTTTAAGTTCACAATTTAGGTCTGGTAGTAGAACTATGGTCATATTATGATAATTGTTTTATTACTTATGTAAATACAATACAACTCTTTTAACACAGCAAACTAACTCTTGATGATGAAATCAAGGTCATAAATTCGTGCGTAAGAAAAAAACAAAAGTTATGTTCACAAATATGATTGAATGTACCGTTGGTTCTTGATGAAAATTCAAAACAACTTTTATTTACACTTTTTCACTTTATTGCGTTTTGAATAGTTTTTATTCCACAAATAATTTACTATTTGTGGAATAAAAACTATTTAATATTATTACAAAAATTACGAATAAAAGATACAAATAAAAATAATAAAGTAAAAAAAATAATTAATAGTTTAGTAAATTATTTGTGGAATAAAAACTATTCAAAACGCAATAATCACGAGTAATATATTCTATATATAGATTACACTAAATTAAAAATACCACTTGCAAGCTTCCTTATCGCAATGTTTTATAGAATTGATCTGACCGTGTAAATCATGATCTAATTCCTTCATACGAGCATCAGTGTTATGAAATAAATAATTGGTGAGCTGCCAGGTATCGATTAGTACAATACTGGGCCGCTGATGACGAATTATACTCCGGTATGTACTGAAGTAACATTGATATTTGATAATAATTATATTTCTTTGAATTTACACTACTGTAGCTTACTCTACAAAATATATTGTAAGTTTGCGTATAATTTTGTAGGTTCATATTATAGTCAATAAAATAAAAAAATATTTTTCTATCGTCTGTTTATTATAAGTGATAAATATTAAGCTACTAAATACTTATGATATATGTATAGATATGAAAGAGTTCTATAACTATCACATACTTCAATATAATAACCATCACTATGTAAATAATAACGCCCTTACTAATAAATATATATACAAATCTGGTTATTTAACGCTTAGCCCATAATAATGTTAGTTTTACAAACAACTCAAACACTGTTAGTATATTATACTGTATGTAAATATTTTTAGTAAAAAAAAAAGATTAAAAAACTATAACCCGACTTCGCAAAAAATGGGTCTAAAAAGTCTGAAACAAGAAAATAATTCAATTTGAAATCCAGAAATGCATAGGTACAAAAATGGTCAAGGTAGAGCCGTGGTCGCACCCGCTATTGGCATCGAGCCTTGAATTTTTTTTCTACCGTATTTCGGTGTGAACTAATGCTTAGATTTTATTAGCGGGTACGACCACGGCTCTACCTTGACCATTTTTGTACCTATGCATTTCTGGATTTCAAATTGAATTATTTTCTTGTTTCAGACTTTTTAGACCCATTTTTTGCGAAGTCGGGTTATAGTTTTTTAATCTTTTTTTTATTTAATATTTTTCTGTTTTCACATCAAATATAATAATTATTATATTTTTATTTAATTGTCCATTACATAGAAAGTTGATACTTTCTATGTAATGGACAATTAAATAAAAAAAATTCCCAGATACTACTTGTACGTCCGCATTTTAAACCTTTATTTTGAATTTAACAATAAAATATAATAATAAATAAAAAATATAAATACATATTCGTAATGTGCTTGGCAAGACTTATCTTTTGATACCAAACACGAGACAAATATCTTAATTTAATTTTTTTTGGAGATAGTTTTTGAGGTATAATTTTCAAAGTTCATAATTTTTCAAAAAATTATATAGCCTATGTTACCCGCGGCATTAATACGAATCGATTGACACCTCATTTATCAAAATCGGACCAGTAGATTAACCGCTACGAGGGAACATACATACATACATACATACATACATAGACTGCCAAAATCATTACCCTTCCTTTTGGCTTCGCCGAAGTCGGGTAAAAAGAGAATGACTATGTAGCTTATTCAGCTAGAAAATGTTGTCTCTTTATCTGACATGTTAGAAGTCACTTGACAGAGAAAGACGAAATATTGTGTAGTTTTTAATAATATAGTGTGTAAATATTTAATTAGTAGTGGTGTAAAAGTAAGAAAAGTAAAGTCAATACTATTATTCTATCATGTTAGTTCTACACTTTTTCCTCTTTATTTATTTTACATAAAAATTATTTAAATACGAATTTGGTTTCAACTTAGTTATCATCAGATGTGTCAGTCGAAAACAGTCGTGTACTTAAATAAATTTGATGTAACAATAAAGTGAAAATGTCCAAGTAATGTGTGTATAATTACTATGAAACATGAAATTCCATCGATAACCTACAGTCCATTCAATAGCACATTATATTAGTTCTATACAACAATATGACGTCATACATTTTTGAATTAAGCTATCTCCAGACGTCACCTGCTGAATCGAACTCGCATTAATCGAAGACTGCAGTACGATTAGATGATTAATGCTCGCACGGGAGCGCCATCTGGCGAATTAATTGCTTCATTTCCTTCAGACGGCTTCAAATGCAATTTTGTAGTCGGCTCCGTAACGTCGTTTTTGTCTCGCGAACACGAACAGGTGTGAATCTATTGATACATGCTACTATTGTTGTATCGAATTAGAATATAACGTTCTAGGAAGCTGATTGGTTGATCTAATCTCACACCTAATAATAGCTCACCAATTTCGGTATCGGTAGCCGATTTCGTAGATATCAGGCCAGCTACTCAAGAGACATTTTATAGTGCCCGAGTGTGCGCGCAAAAGAACACTCTATCTTCCATTTATTCTCATATCCCATTGGGTCGGTTAACCGCGCAGGACAAGACGCATGGATCATCTTTCTTATCAGACAATCAGCGTTCATTATCCTAACCAAAAATGGAAACAACATTTTTTCGTTGCTCCATCGCGAGAATCGAACCCACGACCTCCGGGTCGAGAGCGATGCTCGGACCTACTATGCCACGGAGGTGTTATAAATTATTTCATCTAATATTATATTAATGTGAAGATAATTATAGTGATATTTCACTTTCAATAGAATGTCCCTGAAATTGAACTATTCTTACAGTCATCAAACGTTTTTACTAATTCAAAGGTGTGTTATGAATTAGACGTTAGACTATGTATCAATATAGTTGATGCATCTCAAAATAGATATGTAAAATAGTTATTTACAATATTCCATTCTATACACTCACTTTTTTACTTACTACAAAAAAGATTTATAGGAATTAACATATTGCGTTGGTGAATATGAAAACATTGATAAGATAGGCAATTAATAGCATTGCATATAATAATATGTATTCTTCTCTCATTATGTGAGGTAATCCGCACATTGTTGTGTTGGCCATCTTCATTACAACACATTTTCGTTACAACCGATTACGCTGAACTAAATTTTATTTTATCAACACACAGGGGACACAGTACTTTTTCGGAATTAACAGTAACCTATGCGTTAATGCTAGGTGTCAGCTTCCTACATACAAAATTTTATCAAAATTGCTCCAGCCGTTAGCGCGTGAAGGAGTAATAAAGGTATAAACAAAGCAGTCTCAATAGTCTTTATATAGCTATATACATTTATCTTAACTATCCACTACATAATAGCTAAACATTTAGTGCGATATATATTTAGATTTCAATTATAAAACAATTATTGGTGTACCTTGTGAAGATGAAAGTTAACAAACCGGCCAAAAATTTCTATCGGTAACAGAAATATAAATCAATACAATATATCGTTAGGCGGTTTGAAACTTGTTTTTGTAATTAATTTCTGTTCGAAATTTCAACAATGGCAGCAGAAGCAATTAAAAATCAATTATACGTAAAAATGAAGCAAGTGGCTCGTTTAAGAGTCGGAATCAAACTGAGAGCGGGTAGATTAAGGCACTCGTCCGATGGGGATTACAAGGCAAGCAAGTGGTAATGAAATTTGCCCGGAGGAGATGCGAGGAAGCGCGCAGGCCTAGCTTTAAGCCCTGTCCAGGCGCCGCTGATTGGATTTGATGAGTTTTATCTCACTATCGACGATCGCGTAATCGAGCCGATTTAACTCGCAACTTCTAATCACTTTTTAGGCCTTGAAATCACTGTGATTAATGTTCTATTTTAAAGCGACTTTAAGGAACTTGCGGGATCAGATAGTATTAATTGCGCCGATTTCAAGTTCGGCTTTAATTAAATGCGTCATACGAATTTCATGTTCTAACTTTTTATGGGGTCGCGGTAGACCGACTAATAACAAAAAAAAACATCGAACCATTGACTGCGACATGAACTCATACAAACCATTTTTTTTCTTTCCTGTGTAAATATTAAAAACCATTGATTCTCAAGCGGTGCAAGTAGGTATAAGTCCCTTAGCGGTGACCTCATATTTGAATCATGGGGTCCGGGTGCACATAAGCTTTTCAAAGCATTATCCAAAAAGCTCAAGGAATTGACCCAGTACCCTAGAGCGGGGACCTACCTAGCACAGCGAATAGCCATTGCTATCCAACTCGGCAATGCTGTCACCTTGCTAGGTACTCTGCCAGATGGGGACGACCTGGGGGCTTTTTTCTATTTATAGAGTAGGTAGGTCTAAAGGTAGGTTAGGTAAGTTATTATTTGTATATTTTATTATTTTAATCTGATTATTAAGTTGCCACATAAATATTTTGCAATTTTGTTACAAATACTTAAATAATTTCTCAAAAACTATCATAATATTCAATAGTCATAAACAGATAACCAGTATTATTGACAGTCCAAGTGAGCCGAAGTGGTCTGAGTTAATTAGGGCAGTCAAAGCACGACGTCAGCATGCGCTCCCGAGGGCCGGGCGGGTATGATTCAATAAGGAACAACTACACGACCCTCACGCTAGTAATGGACCAAGACGATTGAAGACATGAATAGATGAAGGTGATATGTAGCAAAATCGTATTTCAAGAAAATTTGGTTCAATCTGTCAATTAAACATTTTAGAATACGGCGTAAAGTATTAAGTGCATTAAAATAAAGATCCGTAATCAATGTACTTATTAAGTTACTACATATCCTAAAATGTTTAAGTTACAGTTTAAACTCAATTTTCTGGGTTACATTTTTTTTCGACATAACACCTTCATCCTTCATCATTCATGTATTCAATTGCCTACTGTTTTTAACCCCCGTCATGACATGAATGGATGAAGATGATAACAAAAAAAAAATATAAGTAGAATATGGGGTACTTATATTTTTATTATTATTTTTAATATTATATTACTTATTTATAATTATTACTATACGGAATCCATTCCAACCTTTGTTAGGAAATGGCAAACTTTTCATAACTTAATCGTAATTTATTCTACTAATTTTAAATTTTTTCCAATAGTATTTTATAGATTACAAATGATGAAAAACTATTATTTGTTCTACTTTCATAAATTGCCACCTCGATGCGAAAATTGAGGACATTTTCGTACGAACATGTCATTAACAAAATATTCGATAGTTGCAAAGAAACAAACAGGTAACAAGGCTTTTTGGGACCCTTTGTTGCATTTGACAGCATCGACGTAGGCTATTAGAAGTCTAAAGTGTCCTACTTACCTAACTACGGCAACAAATGTAGTTTAATAGAGTTCAATTTGGGTAAAGTGGTGTTTTTTGGTGATATGATAGAATGTTCTAGGCATAAAATATATGAGAGCTTAAGAAATGACTAGAGCAATATCCCGCTTAAACTGTTTATTGTCATGTCAGTCGTATACTAATAAAATAAAAAGGGTAATTTGAAGAGATTGGTGCGAACAGCACATCCATGCACTATAATATGGAATTTGGCACATTAAAAGTATCTGTTTAGAACATGATGATTGAATTATTGTTTTGCCACAAAACTCTCGCGAACTTCTGCCTTACGTGCACAGAAAAAGTAATTAATAGTTACAAACTAAATGAAATGTACGTTGCCCGGTTTCATTACGTATGGAATTATCTTCTTGTCACAACGGACGGGTAATAAATGACGGCCACAGACAAAGCGGGTAAGATTTCAATGCGAGGTAATCGTAACGGTGGCCTAGCAGGAACAAATGACAACTACGTAGTCGTAACTTTATGAAATGTCAATTGTTTGGGCGCTTTCATAATTTTAATATCTCACAAAAACGTTACGAATACACAGGTTATAGAAAATCTAAGCTTAAAGTATAATTAATATATTTCAGTTTTCTTGTACCTGTACCACAAATTCTTCGGATACTTAGCACGGGACTAGATTGACGTGGGGTTAAGCGTCCATAGATATATTTACAAAAGAACAATATCTGTTGATGATATTTATACTTCACACAAAAAAAAAGGTAAAGGAAAGGCCTGGCATTTTGCAGTCATAAAAAATTTACCATGTGTGTTTTTTTATTTGTTTAATCAATAAAAGAAATACATAAAAAAAATTAATCTACACAGTTAATCCAGATTGTAAACTACTTCCTTTAATTCATCAAAATCAGTTCAGTAGGTTTTGCGTAAATGTGCAGCAAACATACATCAACACATAGAAACTTTCATAATAACTTTCAATTTTACAGGCCGCTTCTCACCGCGTCAAATTTTCGCCGTGTAGTAAAAATGCGAATGCGAACAACTTAAACCGGAGACCAGACAACGGAAATAATATATTTTATATTAAATATCATAACATGAAATATAACATTTCCGTTAGTTTTTAATATATTTTGTATTATACAAAATCATTTTGTATAAAATCAGTTTCTTTTTTCTCTGGCGAGATTAGAATCTATGAACGGCTTGAGAACAAACTTGCTTAATCACCAGAGTAAATTTTTTACTCGATTGTTATATTGGCATGGCGATATCTAAATCCTCATAGATAATTTTCTTGTGGCCCAGTGTGAACGCACGCTTAATGAACAAGCTTTGGAGACGTCATTTAGCTGTTGTCATATTTCTGTTAGCGCCGGACATGCACTTACGTTGACGGCCCGCGGGAGTTAAGTGTAACTCAAATACTAAGTGCTGTTAGTTTTAAGTGGTGTAATACATATTGTTTTGTAATCGCCAGGACATTGTTGCTCTAAGCAGCTGGCTTACATTATTTTTACTAGTTTTTATACATTAGACTAGCTGTACCGGGACTTCGTTCTCGTGGGTTTTAAGTGACTTAAACCGTTTATACAGCGCACGCAACGAATTCCCCAAATGTAAATAATTTTCCCCGTTTTTGCCATATTTCTCATGGATGCTTCGCTCCTATTTGTCGCAGCGTAATGTTATATATAGCCTAAAGCCTTCATATATAAATGGACTATCCAACAAAAAATTTTTTTTCAAATCGGATCTATAGTTTCTGAAATTGACGTATTTAAACAAACAAACAAACTCTTCCGCTCTATACTATTAGTATAGATAAGATTTTTGTTGTTTATCTTTTTCAATATTAGCTGTCCTGGCAAACTTTGGACAGCCTTAGAATTAACTTGAATACTTACCTCAGCGCCACCTACTGGGTCCCATTGTAAATAAAAACAGACAAAAGTATTAAATGTGCAAAATGCTAATGTTATGGTAGTTCTGAATAAATACATTTTGTTGTAATAATATCATAACTATTACAAAAATTTTATAGATGCATAAAAGTTGCAATCTTAAATAGCAACAATTGTAGGTATATTATATTAAGTAAAAAAAAGAAAGATATTGTAGAATAAAAATACTGATAGAAACAATATTGTAATATATTATACTGATCTCCACAGAAAAAAACACCAATTTGTCTCAGTTGTAGGTACTGCAATTATTCCCTATATAATTAAAATGTATAGTAATTTAAATATTAAAAGTCTAAACATAAGAAACTAAAGCGATAAGACTGATCTACATAATGCTACTAAAATAAACAACGCTCAGCGGTACATAGCGGGTTCAAAATGTGTACATTTGGCTGTCAACATGTAGGCCGTATTGGCAATATTGTTTGTAATAGACCTCCATTAATATGTAGTGGTTGTCACTGGTGACAGTTACGGCTGTTCGTGGGCAGGAAGCCTTAAGTCGGGATGATACATGTAGAGCGCCTTTATGTACGATCACTAGCATTGGGACGTATTTGTAGACAAAATAGCACATAAGTTAGAATTGTTTCAAAGATTTTACATAGATTCAAGAAAAAGAGCAGTGCAGTTGAAATAATAGCAAAATATTATTTAATTTTACTATAGTTTAACGAACTTACACTGGTAAATAATATTTTAACAAATATTAACAGCAAGTTTAACAAACAAAAATAATACTCAGATGATATGAACGAAGCATCACATGATAATAAATTATAAACACGCGTCACTTTAACATAACTTAGAAACTAGAGTCATTCGAATCCAAAACAAAACAATAACGTCCAGAATGTACGAAGTTGTAACTTTTTTTAATATCGCATGTCATTTGTCATTGTCTTGAAACTTTTATTGCGACGCACGCAATAACTACTCAAAACACAATCCCGACTGTCTCCGAAACGAATAGCATACCGACCACCAAAACAATTTCAAAATGGAACTCATACGAATACCGAGACATCATACTTCCCTCTGTCGAAAGTTATTATACAAATATGAAACATTAAAATTGAATCGTGGCCAAATACGTTAGTTACTTCGGCGGGCGGACGGCGCAGACCGCTACGACGTAGGCAGGTGCTACGCCTATACTGCGTTTTATATTTTTCAATATTGCATTGCTAATTTAGTTGTTATAATTTTTATGTGGACGCTTGGTTTTTTTTTTATAAGAAATAAGATTTTTGTTACTATTTTTAATTTTTGTTACATTTTTTTAAATATAAAAATTATTTAAGAAAGTTATGTTATAAAATAAAAGATAATTTTATATGTATACAAAAAAAACCTTATTTTCAACCATGAAAAGTTTGGGTAATAATTTTATATCTGAAACGAGGCAAATTTGAGACGGAACGGAGAAGTTTCGGGTAATACTTTAATTAATCAATGCTAATTGGAGGTAATAGTTCGACATCCGGTGCCATCACAGAATATTTCAGCCGCCGCGGTGATAAATCAAACTCGAAACCGTAATGAAAGCGAACGGATCGCGTCGCGAGGAGAGGGAGGAAAAAATATCACGGAAAAAATCAGGTGCGTCCCCCGGTCGGTGCCGAGAGAAAAACAGTCGGGCGTCGCGGCGCTGGGGGGGTGGGGTGCCCCACCCCCGGGCGGCGGTCGATGCGGGGCGGGCCGTGCGCGCGTCGCCGTGGGCCGTGGGCCGCGGGCCCGCTCACTCGGCCGCGCCGCTTCTCTCGCGCCGACGCCGGCCGCGCCGCGCGTTCCCGTCACGTGTCCGCTCCGACTTTACATGTCCAAAGTGCTCAAGTCAGTGCTCCCGATCGCAGCCGCGCGAGTGCTCCCGCAGATCATCGAGCCGGACCCGACCCGCACGCCGCTCACGGTTAGTAGCGCGCCGCCGACCGTGTCGAGTATTACATATTCGTGAATGATCGATAGCGCGCGTTGCGAAAAGTTTATTTCGGGAGCGTAAAGTTTTGTCGAGTGGAGTGCGCGCCGCGGATGCACTTCGCGGGGCCACGAGTGGCCGCCGTCGGCCGCGCGGCGCCGTCGTGTCGCTCTCTCCTCGCCGCTCTCGATCCTCGATAAAAACAACAAACAGATTAATCGACCTACCCGTGCGAACTATTCCAGTGCGAAATTTATCCGTTTCCCTTCGTCCCGAAGGATCGAAAGTCGTCGAACTACTGTCGTAATGTTCGCAGTAAATGTACGAATTTTTTTGACGAAATAAGAGTCTCTCCCGGTAGCTATAAATGAAATCGTAGGATTGCATGTAAAGGTGGTATTAGCAGTGAGAAGTTCGAGTTGCCCGTTTTTCTTTTATCGCCCGGGGGCCGCTTTACCCAAACACCGGGAAAACTATCCCGGAAGAATATTTTATCCATCTGTTTGAGCGTAAAAAATACAAACATCACAAATTTCGAGCAAATACACACAATTCAAATTATTAGCTCGCACAAAAATATATTTAACAGTAGTTGAAACCGGGAATTTTTTATGAAAATTAAGTTTATCGGTGTGAACCTCAAAGTGTTTTGGTGTTTGTTGTTTGAGGAAAATTTGTGGTGATTAAAGTGAATTTGTGTTTGTGGTAGTTTTTTTTTTGTTTAAAAATCAAAAGTTGTTTTTACGATATTTAAAATGGAAATTATATATTTTAATAATTAGAATTCTTCACTACCGTGAATTTTAGCAATATCAGAAACGTACTTGGGATTTTTTACTATACCGTGACAGTCACCTGTGGATTCCGTAGATATTACGCTCATACTTTTGGAAAATATATTCAATTACTGGTTGTGATTCGCGACTTTGTGCGTCGAAACAAAATCTGGCCGTACATTTTACGGCGATAAAAAAATAGTTTTTTCCTGTGGCCTACTCAAAATCCATGCCAAATTTCATCAATTTCAATCTTGTAGTTTCGGAACATGAAAAGAAACATACAAATTTTTTTTATATGCTACAACTGCAGTTTAAATTATATATTTATTATTTTCTGCTCATTGCGATATTTTGTTAATATTTACGAGTAATATGTAATGTATAAACTATATATAATATATATCGAAATGGTAAAACGATTATGATTAATTTTGGAAAAAAATAGGAAATCCGTGAAATAATTCATTTACTGGGTTCCTTAATTCTCCCTTCGCGTGACGCGTCGTAGAGTCAATCGGTGAACGCACACAGAATTTTATCAAACTTATGTATCACGTTGAAACACTATTATTTTTTGTACTGCTGCCTATTAAACTGTTTATTTGACCTTTGTAAATCATGTTCGGCGGCCGCTTAAAGTTCAAACGGTATAACAAAAAATTATTTCGATCTAAATAAAACATGTAACTGTAATAATAAAATCGCCTAAAGTAAGCAAAAAGGAGAAAAAGTGTGACGTCATTCATTCCGAGTATCTTCACGAGGATAATGTTCGAAACGTTGTAACAAATGTAAAGAATCTCGCTCGGAAGTTTCCAAAACATTTGCATTTAGAAATGTCCATAAAGCAATTGTAAAATGTTCAAACAATTCCTATGATAATAATGCAAGCGCCCGGGGCTAGATTCATATTTTCCTACCGCAAAGTAGCTCAAATGAAATAATGAAACCTCAAATATTTTGAAATCGCGTTCTCAAAGAACAATTTTGTTTGCAGTAAAGTTTATGGCTTGCATAAATTCAGCTTCATAAAACTCATAGTTATATTACTCCAACACTGTCGAAGCGGAAACTGAAATAGTTTTTGTCCGAACTGAAGTGAAATTGGGATTTCCAATGGAGTGAAATTATCAAATCTAACTTTTTAATAAAATTGAAACGATTCCGTGTCGGCACCTGTTGATTTCATCGAAGAGTGTTAAGAACGTGACGTTTTTCACGGAATGAGTTGTTATTTTTTTATATTATAAATTTACCTCATAAATGCGAGATAATTTAACAATATTTTGCTATAATAATTACGTTTCAAAATAAGATTGTCTTTCGGTCTTAACTTGGAACACAATAATTTTAAGCGACCAAAGTAATGAAATAATGTTTCTCATCTGGTAAATAATAAGAGCCGCTCAAAAAATTATACAACTGTGTTAAAATATTATTCGTTTTCAATGTATTTAATATATACCTAAGGATTAGCAACAATAATGCATTGCATTACGGAAAATTATACAAAATGCGTGAAAAAATCTACCACGCGACTGTTCTAAGCACCGAAAACATACGCTAAAAGGACGCACGTCAATATAACATTAACTTTATAGCGGTACCACTTGTCTGCGTCTATAAAAAAGTTATAAAATCTCAATATGCTAAAAATATCGGTAACGCACTGCGGTGGTAAAAATATTAACTAGCAAAAACGTGGTAACTCGTTATTACCGCCACCTACAATCACACTGGCAATCGACATTTATTTTGTTTCCTTCGTTTGGAGAAATCAGAGAGGCGCTTTAAAATTAAGCTTTCGAAGATTTCGGATTTTTAGACAATGGTTTTCGTGATACATATTTAGTAGTTTCAGTAACGTTGAAGCTAAGAAACTAATATTAGTTACTGAATATTTCGAAGCGATTAATTGTCCATGGACACTTTAATTGCCCACGGGACATTGGATACTTTAATTAATTATTAAAAAAAGGTTTTAAGTACTCTTGGCATAATGGGTAATTTTTTAATATTATGGTCTTAAAATATTAACTGGCAAACTCCGTTTATATCCGTTGTTACCGCCGCATACAATCTTCGCGGGCATCCAAAATTTATTATGATTTTTGGCTGCAAATCAGAGATGTGTCATGCCATCAGTTTTAAGAAAATATATAAAATGTTTCGTTAACGATTTTCGCGATACGTATTTAGAAACTTTAGTCACGTTGCAGCTAAATAATTAATATAACTGAATATTTTGATGCTGTAAAAGTATTAACCAGCAAAACTGTGGTAATCCGTTATTACCGCCGCCTACAATCCCCACTGGCATCCAACATTTATCATGTTTTTTTGGCTGCCAATCAGAGATGCGCTTCAATATTAAGTTATTGCGGGCCTCCTTTTTGTACGAATGATGATATAATTAATAGAGCAGATTTTTCCTGCACATTATTTCTGAGCATATTATAACGTATGCGTTGCATATTGTAATCAGTTCTATTTCTCACCTGCAAAAAGTCGGTAACCGATTATTATGTTAGCTATGTAATTTTTGTAATACGTATTTAATACCTTCAGTTACATTCAAGCGAATCTATACTTAATATAGCGGAAGAGTTTGTTTGTTTAAACGCGCTAATCTGAGAAACTACTGGTCCGATTTGATAAATTCTTTTTTTGTTGGATAGTCTATTTATAGAGGAAGGCTTTAGGCTGTATAAGTGTATAACATTACGCTGCGACCAATAGGAGCGAAGCGTCAGTGAGAAATGATGCAAAAACGGGGGAAATTATTCACATTTGGGGACTTTCGTTGCGTGCCCTGCATAAACGGTTGAAATCACTCAAAAACCACGCGAACGAAGTCGCGGGTACAGCTAGTAAATAATATAACTGAATATTTTAAAATACAATCGCTTTTACATGCAATCAATACGCCGTAAAAAAGAAATTTAATTACTATAAAGCTTTGTCAACATAATGCTTCCTTCGTAAAGGTTTACAACTTGAAATTAAATTTACAATCGCAACGCACTACGAATAAGTTAGTTTTAAGTAGGAGCTGTAATGTTTTCGTAAAATAGAGCTTGCTTAGTTTACGAAAATATATTTTAAACACGTATAGCGCACAAACCGGAGACATGTTCCTAGAAAAATATTTGATATTTTCCTTTAGCGTAGTTTCTGAACTAATTCGTCACAAATAATATTAAATTTTGCAACGAATACTAAATATAATATAATATAAAACAAAAATATTTATGGTAGCTTCAAAACTCTTTTGAAAACAACGAGTAATAAATGTACAATAAACAGATATTATGTTCGAAACTTTAACCATTAATATAATCACCAGATTGTCGTAAAAACTGCCCTAATGTTGTTTCTATCGACTAACCGCCTCCTTGTCTGGTCTTAAACGAAAATCTTGTATAAGAAATAAATCATATTATAGTTTGTGAAGAAATACGAATGGCTATTTTTACGTAGCGCGTAGTTAAACTTCAAAATGGCTCCAACCTTTATTTTATGAGTATTATAATATTATATTATGTAAAAAAATACTATATTACTTTAATTGCATTTGACAAATTACATAAATTATTAAAAACAAATCAAAGTATAATAAATAAAAGCTTAGAATATACATATTATAATTTATAGAAAGATATACACAAAAATATACAAAATATAAGAAAAGTATTCTAATCGAACATGCTACATGTATACATTTTTTTTATTACAACAAGTAGAGTTTCTGAATGTACAGTGTGTACTAATGTAATGTATAGGTAATATACCCCTCTAACTAATAAAAATACATACATCAACGATGACATAATAAACACTATACAACGTTGCTGTTTTTGTCTGATACCTGGCGATGTTATGGTAGTAGGTTAGTGGGTTGTAGCCATGTAGGACACTTGTAAAATATTTTTTTTTAGTTTATAACCTTTTTAAAAATAAAAAGTTTTTAATTTTTTTTCTTAACATAGACAACAACGTAGTATAAATTATTCGAAGTGAAAATATTTTTATTAGGAAAGGGATCTCTAATAGGGGATCGATAGCAACATATATCAGTGTTCCTCTGTCACGTGTATTTTACTTTTATAGATATATGCTGAAACCAGCCGTTAGTTATAAGTTTTGAGCCTAACACCAATCCGATGTTCTCTATCCGAAGTAAACACACTAATGATCGAGTATCGGGAATGATGATAGATGGACGGTGTCTCACGCACAGTTCCGGCCAAAAATAAAGGATGTGATATATTATACGTTTAGCCTCCTTCCGTTTCGCCTGGTCATACCTTACTAATGGCGAATCAACAGAACTTTTGTTCGTATTTAGTTTACTAATGCATTTAATTTTTTTCTACATTATGAACTAAATGAGGGTTTTACTCTTAAAATATTTAGTAACGTATCCTGGCGTATTGTCTATGATTTCAAAATTTTAACTTCTCAGGGATGAAATTATATAATCAATATCATTGCAGTCGAGGCTCAATCATGACTTGCTTTCCATAGACAAATATTTAACGCCCGCCACATACATATAACGCTAGAACTTCATAATGTGGTTAGTAGACGGCGTAAACCTTTTGGCATAGTAAAAAAATAAAGACTGGCGGTACTTGTAACATATTTATTTACAAAACTAATATCTAGTTTTCTATCATAGGTATAATATAAAGATGCAAAATTATTTATTTTTATTTATTATAATATATTAGTAGGTATATGACACAATATGCCTTGAAGATAAAATGAGTGGAAAACAAAAATTAATATAAAACAGACTCGAAGAATTCAAAAACTATTGGAAAAAAAAAAATAAATTAAAAAAATTGAGTGGCCTTGGAACGACGGTATTGTCAACCACTGGCTTAACCGTAGCAGTTCCATCGTTACGTGTGTAGCGGGCATTAGGATCAACACGTAGACAATTTGGACAACACCTTTGGATTTTGCAATCAAAAATACTCTTGCAACTCCAAATAACAAATTATGAAACATTATCGTTTTATGAAACTGAACCCAAAAATTGTTTTACGACCCAAATTGTAAGCGTCGTGATCTACAACGCCGTTATGCCTGTATTTACTTTTTAATTGGCCATCCTTCTTAATAGCGTAATTGCACCCTTTCATCTTTATGGTTATTATAAATTTCGTTCAGTGATATTACGAGTCAAATTAGTAGGTTCTTGTATACCTTTCAGTGTATCTAGTGCTGTTTCTGACACTGATTTGCGGGGAAATATTTTCATATTTCAACAGTGAAGTTTAAAATATTTTGTCTTTGTACGTATATTTGTTCCACTGTTGCGCCTGAACTACTGATTCAATTGTAACAAAAGAGGTGTCAATATCGGTTACATGTAATTTTATAATTAAATTTATATTTCATAGTTGCGTCTACGCAACTATGAAATATAAATTTAATTATAAAACTTCTAAGTGTAGAAGTTTTTTTTACTGTGGCTAATGATTTTATATATAAAAACTAATTTTATGACAAAACGATTTCTTTGATTATGGCTTAATTCGAGAAACAAGAAATGAACGATCGCTTTAAAGCGATAATAATAATCTTTTAAATTTCTGTACGCTAGGGATTGAAAATAAAACTGCCATCCAAGATATAAACTCGTAGACGTAGAATTAGAGATGTGTAATCCCCCAAAAGTTTCAACTTGCCTCTATTCTGCGCTCAAGACACTTAGTGCCTTCCGTAGCTTTGAAAATGTTAAATACCACTTGGCGGTCTTACATAAGCTTTTTTCGGTCACCCCTCTTTCGTGCATCGTTTTGCAAGACTAAAGGATGTGAAATAATTATTTTCAACGATTTTAAACATAATTCCTATCATTATACACGAATGGTAGATAGAGTCTGCAGTTGAGCAACAAATCCACTAATAATAAGACAAGTAATAGTATATTTCGATTTTATGCGGTAAGTTCCTAAAATTCTATTACGTTTTAATTCAAATTAAGCAGGAAGCGTTTCAAGGATATTCCACTGAAATTATATCAAGACTAAATTGATGTAGAAATTGTATTAACATATTAGAACTTAAATAGTTAAACGGAACTCTCACCTTCGAGCAAACTTTCATACTTATGGAGTCTCAATACAGTTGTGAACTTTCTGTGTGATAGTACATTAATTACGGGCGGCGAGCGCCCAATAGGACGGTTTATTAAGTTTAAACGAGTAGATTTATGATCTACCCTTTCATTAAACAGGTATTAAGAGATAGATAAGCCTGTGCATTTACATACAAGTTTGGATGTAAAGCTTCACATGGAATGTAATTGCCCAACCCTTTCAATATCCTGTTCGGACGTAATGACAGGACAGCCTTATCTTTAATAATTTAATGAAAGGAATTAGGGTCATTAGTCGATTTACTGAAATTTGTAAACAGAATGGACTCACGATCGATACATACTTCAAACTGTGACAATTAAAATTAGGTAGTAGTAATTAGTAGGTAAAATATTATTTATTTATCATATTATGAATTATAATACACGTAAGAATGGTAAAATTGAACCGATTAACTCACATTTATCAAGCATCACCACATAATTTACTTAGTAAATTAGATAACGTGCTTAGGATACCGTTTATACGCGAATAATTCCCTCGTCACAGGAAATTGTCTTATTAAAGAGGTAATTGAGCGACGCCGGGTGGATGACAGAGCTCGTTTTGTTTCACGAAGATCGATTTTAAAGTTCAGTGGATTGTAAATTATATGAGAGGTGGATGCGATGTCCGTGAGCCGCCAATGCGCTTGTCTTTCGGTTCAGTGGGCTTTCTTTAAATTGGCGATGGCCCCGCCGGCCGCAATATATTGCCCGTCCGTCGCGTCGCTCGATATTGCGCCCGACCTTACATCGAATACAATTTTCGTCTCGAATAAGATAGTAGGTAAATCGACTCGCAAAAAGAAATTCCATTTTTATCGCAGCGCCAAATTGGTAGCGATTCAAAATCGGCCAGTCGGCGAAGTCTGTGCCTGATACAAACTAATACAGTACGCAATACGCACGAATATAGAATAGTACCGATATTATTACATGATGTATCGTGACTTTTAAATAACTAGGTCGGCCATCGATGCCGACATGATAGTTCAATTCCGCAATCGCTGCGTTCTTTTGCGTAGCTGTTGTTGTGGAGTTTTATTGTACCTTACGATACATTTTACTGTTTGTACTGAATTCCTAATGTATTGTAATAAAACTAAGATATTTATCACGTAAATAGTTTTATATATCATAGAAAACATTTCGAATGGCCACGTATCTAATAATGTGTTGCCCACATAATTCAAGAATAACATAGCGAAATGTCAAATCATATCACGAGCTCGATAAAAAACGATATCCTGAAGCTAATATAATTCTGGGCTATTAATCGTAAAATTATATCCATTTATATTGTCTACGCTTGACGTTTGTATCGACAAAAAGGGCAAGCAAAGCCTTCGCGGAGGCCATCACAGATTCAGTCCACGAACTACTTCACGGCTTATTGTAATTTACAAAACTGACATAGTTCCTCGTATCATCGTAGGAGCTGTTTATTTTGTGATTCTGTATTTGTATGATATTCTAGTCCCCTCTTATAACGTTTATTTTCCATCAATTTTGATTAGATGTCTTGTTTTTCGTGTTTTGTTAAAATGTACGAAGTACTTTTGCAGCGCCTATTGACTATAAATATGTGATTATTTTTTGTGTAATGCATGTACAGGTACAATTAGATGTAATGATACATTTAGATGTAAATTAATATTGTTATTATTTGTGTAAAATACGATTGAAAATAAAACTACACAACATTGTTTTTCACCGTTCACTTCAATTGTTTTAATCCCGCCAGAATGTCAGCACAGAAAAAATTAAAAGGATTTTTTTAGAATACAAAAAAAAATAGAAATGAAATTGCAGAAAGTTCGTTACGGGCACAAATCCAATTCTGTAACGCATACACTTTGAATGTGGGATTGATAGTACGCTGGGAGCAACTGTGTAAAGTTTTCCAAAAGTAATAACCAATTTGCGTTATTCCTAGTTGGATTTTCCATATTTTTCGATATTTCTAATGAGCGAATCGGCGAAATGAATATAACTGATATGAAATATTTTACTGCATCTCTTTACAGGTTCGTGATGTAAATAATTTAATTTTATTCGTATAATATTAATACTAATAACTTAATACAGCTATTGTGAATTGTTCCAAACCTGAGTTTTAATATTATAAGAGCTTTACAATCGCTTGATAGGTATAAAATAGCCTATTTGGATTTTGTTGCTTACTTTATACTCAGCGACAGAAACAAAAAGGAAATAAGCTATCGTTGTCGCTTGGCAATAGATTGAAAAACAAATCCCTACTTTTAATATCTACAAAATAAATAACAACCAATTTTAGCATCCTCGGATCTTACTTGGATCAAATGAGCGCTAACATTAACACGAAGAAACGACCTACTTTTAAATACTTACAAATAATAAAAGATTTCTTGTATATTTGCAGCGTATTAACTTTGTGTCAGTAGAGTCAATTAAAGCTGCATCACTTCAGAATATATATAACTATAGCATAAATAAGTACCTACCAGGAAATTTGTGACTAGTATGTGTATACAAATTACAATAGATGCTAACTTTACTATGTAAAAATTTCTACCATTTTAAAACATCGTTTATTTATGGAACAATAAAATTGAATAACAGTAACTCTTAATTGGAAAAAACCTTAGAGAATGACAAGAATGAATAATGCCTTGGGCCGAAGGTATTTTGTGAAGGCCTTTCATTGTAATGGTTTTTTATATAATACATGGGACAGATAGCTCACAGAATTTTATTCTTCCATATTTAATAGTATAAATCGCGTAGCACCGAGTAACCGCAGAATTTAACGTATCAAATTGAAATTCAATTTCCATAGTCTGTTGCGTTGCGAGGAATTGAGTGTTCGGTGTTGTTTTGTAAATTTTTTACATCAAACATCGCCAGCTTTCATACCGGATGTACAGGTAATTTAGTGCGGTTGAATGTGTACTAAAACATAGATGTGTTTTCTAACTAATACTATTATATTCCTAATACTATACTGAGTCTACATAACATGGAATTTAATGCAACCTTTATGACATAGGCACGCTTAGTATCGTCTCCGTAGAAATGCGTTCTGTCGATACATAAATAGAAATACAGGCAGAATGTACAAGATGACATATTTCTTTTAACAATCAGTAATACATTTGTCTAGTCTTCTGCAGAAAGATGAAGGTATATGAGCGTAGATTGAACGTTAAGTATAAAAGACGGCTTCTCATATTGTTTATAAAATTCACACTACAGTTGTAGCAAATATTACAACTATTACAACAAAGTGTTAAAGCATTTAGGGATATTGGATAGTAGGATGACAGAACATTCGAGACGCCATCAATCATTATTACCGCGAAGCTGCTCGATCCCTTGGCACTTGGCCTAGATTCGAAATTACACAAATTTACGTTGGGCCTAGCTGGCGAGCAGGGATTAGGCGGGCGGCGCAGCTTACATCGAATAGCCCAATACTACGCTCAATCGATCCCGACCGACCGAATATTTAGGATTTTTCCATCCCATTTACGTGCTAAATAACAAACTTACAAAATGTATTTGACGAAGCATTTCAGGGCCCTAAATGACAAAAAACTAAATTTTCATTGCAATATTCGGGTTATGGTACCTATATACTTTCTAATATAATAACTTGATAATTTTCTTCTCGCCATTATCGAAATAAAAATGTGAGCTTCTTTCGTAAAATATAAATCCTTTTACTTTTAGTCGATCGGACATCTAGATTCCTAAATCACGTCCCAGATTCTTGTTTTGAACTCGATATCGGCAAAAAATATCATAACAATATTATGAATGTTCGACAACAAAAATATAGAAAACGTCTTATAAGCAACTTAATAAGAGGGAAAGTTCGAACTTAGCTCCACATTGACAGTCATCAAAGTATGTATACTTTAGCAAAAGTTACGCTTAAGTAGGATTTGTAGACCTACGCTTTCACTACGCATTAACTTATTATAAATATTGAATTCGTGTTTGCGTGACATTCTATTTATGATATAAGGTTTGGTGAAATTTGGCCACATGATTTACTGCTTAAGTAAAGATATTTAGGCAAAGAAAATATAACTAGTGAAAAAATAATCGTCACTCAGGTCATTGACCTCGTGCATAGCTGATTGGCTGAAATAAATCAAATCTGATATTATATCTAAATATAATATATAGTTTCAAACAAAAATTCCATATTTCTTTGTTTCTCTTTAAAAGTAACAAAGCTGTTATTATAGTTAAACATTTTGCAGTACGGTTAGTTAAGTTACGTTTAATTCAATTGTGTTTCGTGCGTATGTAAATAACGTAGCTCGTTTCATTATGATAAATGAAAAACAAAACGAGCCGCTTACTGCAGAAGGTATGTTAAAGTAAGTAACTTACAAAAATACTCATAAAAACTTAATAAAAAGCGAAGTTTCCAGTCGAGTAAACAAGAAAAATTTGGTACAAAAATGCGTTACTTATAGCAAATATACGTAATACCCTTTCATTTATAACTGCCGGCGCGGTTCTTGATACAGCTTTGCCTTTAATTCCGACTTAATTAGTGTCACGCAAGTTCCATAATCCTAGGCTCGAGGATCGTACCGTTCTTAAAATGGAGATTAGTGCGGTACATCCACCTATACCGTATTGTACCAGAATAAGTCGGTATAAATAGTAGGGATTATTTTTTTACTGAGTCTTCGAAATTTCATAATATCACAAATTGAAACTTCAGCTACAGGTTTACGAGTATTACTAAGTTAAAAAATGTAACAGCAGCAGTTAAGCGATACCTTTTTTCTTGTTTCACATCAAGTTTATTAAAATACTCTAATATTACCTTTAATAAGGAATTTAGTGGAAAAAACTATTTGTGTACTGTGGTAATATGAATTTTCATCAAGAACCTACAGTAAACATTATGTTTTAAACTCTATCCGCACTATCATCTACAACTATTTAAATATTGATTGTAATATTTATTTTGTTCTCATGTAAGTGACGACTGTCTTAATGAAAAATAAAGATCTTTAAACCGAAACCGAACATTGAATAACATATTATGCAACTGGGCAATACAAATAAGCGACTATTGCGAACATTCACAAATTATAAACTTAGAAGCCAAAATATACCGCAAATACAAGGGAAATTTATGTTTAAAACACGTCAACACAAAGAATCAACTGTAAGGAATTCTTGAAGAAATAAACACAGTATTTTGTGTGCGGCTCCTTCCGCGGTCGCAGCGGATGTGCAGGAAACCGCTTGCATACTGAATAGAGCCTAAAAGACAGCGAGGACAGGATTAAACAAAACTTAAACATGCCACCTGAATCTGCGACAAACCAAAAACTAAACACTGAACTTCGTAGTTTACAGTTCATTCTGTTGTCTATTTACATAATATTTTGAAATGTTTTTGTATGGTCCTAGTTTTGTAACATGTTTTCTACTTACTAGTTTTTCGGGGTGGCAACAGTTGAGTTTAATTGTTATTCTTGTGGTGGGTAACACTCATATTTTAGTAATAAAGTTGTATATATTGTTTAATAATAAAATGTACAATGTTGATGTACGAAAATAATTTTAACTGAAAAAAAAACATTTGTGTTCTTAATTCAAAAATAATAGTAAATTTATATTATGCCAGTTGGACGTAACATTGTAAATAGTTTCTTACAAATCTGTAAACAATTTACGTCACTTTATAACTACATCGGTGAAAATAAACAGAGAGCTTACTTAAAAGAACTGTTATAACGGATTTTAAATAAGATTCACGACATTAAAAATGAATAGAACGCCGATACGTCGCGGCAGGTGTGAATTCTCATCGTGCTAATCTCATTAAAATTTTAATCACAATCTTCTACCGTATTAGACGTCCGCATAATTTATTATTAGACTGTCCCCCGGAGTGTCTGTCGGCAAATTACTTGACGAATTTCTTGTCGATAATTTACGTTCGGTGTTATTTTTAACGTGACATCAAACATGGGCCTCTAGACTGTTTACAAACGCGATACCGGCGTAGTAAACATAATGCGATATCGATTTATATTCATACGTAATAATATATTGGATCGAATATTGGAATGTTCCGCGCTCGAAATAGTTGCTCATCAAAGACGAGCAGGCTTGCAGCTGTAAATCCGTTTCAGTGTTGCTTGTCCGTGTTATAAATTGGAGCGTGTACTTCTGGTATTTATAAGTAAGCGATCGCGTCCCATGCCCGTCCGTTCCGATTAACATACCTAAGATATTAGGGCAGATGTATGAGGTAATTCAATTTCGTGTACGTTCGCAAAATTAGAGGAAAGGTAATGGAATACATAAATACAGACCCGAATCAACGCCGCTACGTATATATGGAATTAGCAATTCAATTTTATTATAATCTGTCGATCTGTGTCGCCCTTACTTAGTGATACGCCCGCAAAAAAGGTTATATTATGTTGATATATACTTAGATATGATAAAATTGTTATAGTTTGCATTTAACAGGTATTTGATACGTATATAAGGTATTATATGATATTTTATACATCCTCTGACGAGAGAGATTGAAGTTTAATATTTTCATAAAATACTAAGTTGGAAGTTGTGATCAATAATAATAATTGAAATATTTCAATACAACATAATACTCTTCGATCGCAGTCACAACACAAAGACTGGTTGATATTAAAAATAAAAAGTTATCCCCCAAACTCTTGCCTAAAATGTTGAGGAATTTTCCTACAATTATTTCACCCTTGCTTAGCCATGTGAAAGATTTTAATCCAAATGAGACTTATAAAGCCCTAGGGGAATAAAAGAGGTTATCCGTCTTAACGATCGTCGGAAAAAATATTTTTTAGCGAATTTTCGCTTTGTTTTAATCTCGTTCTTTATAACTTCAATATAAAAATGAGTTAAGCGACGTCGGCTCCTCGAACTACTCGCGTATGATAATTCGAGTCAGATTGCATTTGATGAAACGCGGTCCGGGCTCCGCACTAGACCGCACCGCATAGATTTGCATTTTACCGGTTTTGATACGTGGGCGAATATTCAGTACGGTGTCGACGTAGGTATCTTTTCAATTCGACGCGGCGGGTGAAGAGTGGACTTTGGAGTGGAGTGGAGTGCGCTCCGGGAGCGGCGCGTGCTCGAGTGCTCGGCCCCATGCGCTTGCGCACTGCCGCCCGCCCCCGCCCGCCGCCCGCCCTCCGCCCGCCGCTCCCGGCCCTGGGCGGAAGGTTATTACAATTAACTACAACCTGACTTAAGCCTCAATTTGGCACAAGACGCGAGTATAACGAACACAATTCTGTAACTACAATAAAAATATTCAACCTTTTATATTTTATATAACGGTTTATAAAGTTTCCGGCGAAAAAAATATTTTCGAAACCTGACTGTCATTAGCTCGCGAATGAAAAGGGAAAGCCCCGATGAGGCTCGTCCGATAAACTGACATCGGGGAAGAGTTGAAATCTGTCTTTTCAGCTAATATTTTAATTGCCAGCCTATTTTATATTCGGTCGGTATTTTTGTGAAAATCTTTTCTATTTTTATAGACTCGCAAATTCAGAGATTATCATAATAATATTATGATAGCACTAGAGTGAAATTATGCAAACTCTTGCTATGCATTATTCGCACGTGCACAATATTAACTGAATGTCTGTAAAATGGATGGGCTTCGTGCAGCTAAACTATAAAATACTGACCGTTGAAATCGTAAATAAACTCATGTTTATTACGCAGTGAATATCAATATGTGTATTCATAGAAATATTGATACATTGATTTACAGACCGCATTGTAAGTCATGCGTCAAATGCGTAGAGGGGGATCTGTCAACGGGAATAAAGGGAGAGAATCATATTCCCTTTACCTTATTACGTTCATAACGTAACTCGAATATCTAGAATCTATTTCTTAGTATCGTAGACACGAAAATCTTTCTATCAACTTAAATATACTACTGTACAAGTCGTATTGTTTGGCAAAAAAGTAAGATTATAAATCGAGTGAATGAAATAAAAATATCTATACTTATTATGAAGATGGTAAAGAAGAATATTATAAAGAACACAGTTGAAGGTTGATGATTATTCAGTAGTTCTTGTTTAATGTAAATCGATATATTATTATACCAGTAACCACATTAAAAAAACTTTAACCCTACTACCTACATTTTATTATAGGCTATGTTGCCAAATTCTATTGAAATTTATTTAGTCAGTATATTTGGCTTTATGGTGTAAACATACATAAACAACATATTCGTTTCGCCATAGTCAAGTAAAAATAATATCAAAAAGGAATAATATTTGGCGTTTCCAACTTTGAAATTAATAACAATTTCGTACTTTGACCCCGTAGATCATTGATGGAGAGAATTAAAAATTTCCTCCCTCACATCGCCATTATTAAATTTCGAAGGAGATTATGATCTTACTTCCTACTAACACTGGATGGGTGTATGGGTGAATGTTTGTTACACTTTCACACAAAAACCACTCAACTGATTTTAATGAAAATTGTCATGGTAATAGTTTACATGCTGGATTGATACATAGGCTCTTTTTCACAGCGGAAAAATCTACGGTTCCGCGGGATTTGATTTTATGCGTAGGAAGTAACGGAATACAACTAGTCTTAAATTATGACGTTCTGGACCGCCAGTGTAATATGGACGCTCCAAATTTATTGACTCAAGACTTTCTTGTTATAGAAGTGCAGAAGTATTCATCGAAAAGTAAATTTCAACTCAATTTTCAAACTTCGGATGGGAATTGAACAAACACATGCACTATTTTAACATACAATTAACTGTTTTCACTGGGAGTAAATTCTGCATTGCGCCATTTAAACTCAAAAACTTTGCGTTATATTATTTAATTATGTTTAGTTCAAAATCGTAATTATTTTAATAATCCCATATTGTCAAAAAAAATATATTTTTTTTAGATTCGTTTAATCGCATCCTTCATATCACATCAAAGTGGTAGAAACATACGCAAGTATAATTTTCCAAGAAAATTTATTTCCCTTTCTACATAAGTAGAAACGGGGCAAGTTTTTTCCCTTTCACAACCCTTTGGAATATTTACACAAGGATGCATTTAAATAATGTCTTCTTAAGAGATCCTTAAGTAGTTTTATGAGGCGTTAGATTGTAGGCAGAGGATCTTGTCAGCAATTATTATATAATATTTTTGAAAAAAATGTACAGTTCTCAGGAGCATATAATTAATTTTTAAAATATTAAGGCAGTCAAGTTGGCTTTTGCATCCCATCTGACGCGTAAATCATCTTTTTTATCAAAAAATAAGTTAATTAAACTGTATTATTATAACAAGACTTGAAAACATCTTTATTCCATTGCGGAGATCAAACCAACACTTCCGAAATCGAGAGCTCTCTCTCTAAAGCACTTTGCGACTACACAAAACTATTGCGGCGTTAGAATATGTAATATTATCTATGAACCCCTTAAACCACCTAAATCTCGTGATAAGTATCAGAAGAACTTGTGTTACGGGGACCAGGCAACAGAAAAACATATTTAATAATTTAAGATATTTACTATATTATACATAATATATTTAATACACATCCATGACCTAGGAACACAAGAAACCGGCGACCTTCAGCTTTAATACCAATGTGCTCAACCACTGCGCTACTGAGGTCGTCAAAAAATAAATTAATATTTGACTAATACGAGTATGCAAGAGAAATACAACATTTTGTGTACTCGTACCTTTTGTATAATTAAACTGCGGGCGAACCCAGTTTAAGTTTAATCCTATAGCCTCTTGACACCACACTCCCACTCGCAGGGAAGCTTATTTTGTTCGTCAACACTATCGACCGATGTAGACACGAAAACGCTCATCCCCCTCTACAAGTGTCATTCAAAATACAACTGTCAGCCGTACGTAATTCGAGCCATTTTCTATTGTAGCCCTGATTTCGTTCTCTTTTCATAAGGATTCAGAAAAATGTACGCGTTATTATTAAGATAGAGTTTAGTTCAATGCTTCGCAAGGGTTGAATTTTTGGGGGGATCTTTTATATATTACATGCTGAAAGTATGGCTCATTACTGAGGGCTTCCTTTGAGGGCAACTCTTCAATACGAGCTTACCAAAAATATTCACTATTTTTTCTGTATTAAAGAAAAAAAAACTACGATTCGTCGGATTTTCATCTTATTTCTAAGCGTGTGTACTTGAAAGTGAGCGAAAAGGGCAAGATATGCGAGTTCAATACGAATAGATGTAAATAAGAAAATATACTGAAATGAAACTCATTTCATGTGAAGTTTTTGTAATAAGCAATATTTGTATGCTCACTGCTCATTGCTACTGTAAAAATAAGTTATATCATTTTGAATGTTATACTGATTATGATTGCAAAGTTCATTGACATGATATATTAAATCTTTTTAAATATTAAGTAGCTTACTATTTAGCATAAATATAAATTTCTCCAATTACTTTGAATTGGAGAAAGCCTTCAAAAGCAACACACATGGTTGCCATGGTAAACGTAATGGTTCCCATGTACTCTAAGCACCAATTAGGCATTAAAACACTTAAAATGAGGTCGATCGTACCCGAAAATATAAACGAAGGTCAAATATCCGATTGTCCAGATCCCCGAAAAATATAAACGTCCTCAGCAACTGTACTTACAATATTTAGGGTCTTATTACGTAGCCTCGGCATTTGCTTAATGTATGAAAATTTGAAAGAACCATGTTGATGGTACTCGAACAAAATAATTGCTACGGTCTCGCGGTCCTGGATTCGGCCTCCGCATTCATTATTCACTTTTTATTTTGCCCTCCCCTCGGCTTATAATTTGAGTTGAAACATAAAATCAGGTTTTATTTGATTATGTGTAGAAAAAGAAAAATGGAAAAATATTTACAACTTCAACTCCGACAATGGACGTGAAAATTATTATTAATGTTAATGGAACTCGAGAAGTATAAGGGCTAGAGATATTTCATACTTATTTGTTATAATTTCGGTACAAAACATCAATAAACTTGGTAAAATAATACTTAACTGCTTTGATACTATCTGGGTGTGGAATTTAGTAACATCGAAGGTTTAATACCAACTTTTTTTTACACACAATTCAAGGATTATTATTGCAATTAACAACAGTTATTGTCTTTATAAAATGAGTAACAAAATAAGTATGACAATTCATATAAGTACAGTATAATATTATAAAACATTATTTCATAGCACATTTGAGAATTTTCAATAGAAATATTTCGCGGTTTTAGTTTAAAACATTTCGAGGTCTATATCTTAAGACAAAGCCGTTGCAGTAATCCGAACAATGGCGAGGCTTGATGGAGGCGTACTATTTCACATTCACCAAGAAGGGAAATGCGACAAGGTATCCCGGTTGTTTTCAACTACTCTTTAGGCGCGACGACATAAAAGAAAATAAGTGCCTACCTACGTAGGTATATACTTTATGAATGCAACCCCTATGTATACCGCGTCGCGATGTGTTTCGAATGGCTTTCGATGACAAGTGCAGAGAGCTATTTCTCTTTTTAGATTGGTAAATGCGCCTTTTGTTTCTTTCGGTACTCGTGTAACAATTTCTGAGGTTCTCGAGTGCGCATCTGGATATTTTTATTGTTCAGAACATTGTTTGTTAAAAATTACGAGTGCCATTGAAATGTGATCGCGGCTAATTTTTTGTTATTAGTTATACTTGCTTTGTTCCTCGTTTAATTATCGCAATAAAAGTTTGACGATTCTATTTTCATTGTCAACTTTCGTTGTAAAATATTTCAGTCTTATAGTTACTTTTACACTCTACAGAAGGCAAAATATTGTGTATTTATTTGTGATATATTTCACCTTCAACTTTTCCATTGTATTAAGCAAGGAAATTTTAATCAATTTAATGTATTTGGGTTATCATCTCTGCACAGTGACAGTAGAATCAAAATGAGATATACTCGTATTAATACCTCGCAAGTGGTGAAGGCAAGAAGCAATAACATTTCGTCAATGTCTGCCACACAGCGCGGTTAGCGTCTCGAGTCGCTCTATACCAAGAGATACTTATTCCACGTCTCGGGCTTTACTCGAGACTTGCAACTGGAGCTATAGATCCATTTGCCATCTGTATTGTAATAAATAGCGTGGATCTGTTGGCAGTGCGCGACCTAATGAGCTGTGAAGCAGATAAGGTGCGACACGAGAGGGATCACGCTATCTATGCAGAATGCTCGCTGCGGCCGAGTACAATACATTTTACGTAATGTAGCGGTAGGAAGATAAATTTAAATACATAAGGCCCTGCTTGCACCCACATTATTTTTGGGATAGAAGCAATGAAGAAAAATAAATAGATAAACTTAGAATAGAAGAAAATGATGGAAAATAGGATACCAATAAAACAACACTGGCTAATCATAGCTATAAAGAAAGAATGAGATACGGAAAATAAAGAAACCTATTAAGTGCACCAAAAATTCCTTCCAATATTAAACGTGGATTTGTAGTTATCAAAGAAGTTAAAACAGTAGACATATCGAGTAACAATGTTATTATTCATGGTAATCGTTTTGAAATTGGACAAAGAGTTTAAAAGCGTACAGAAATAGTAAAAGAAGTCCGCAAACAAAGAGCTTTATAACGTCCGCTGTCAAAAGATTGGGCGAGTTTAGCGGACTACGGACGAAAATAAAGGACACTCGTTGATCCTACGGGTGACCTCTCCGAAGCCAATGATTACATGAAATTTTTTGTCAAGAATTGATATTAGATTTCGCTTGTTTGTTTTCGGAAATTTAGTAGGAAATTTTATTTGGTGTGATCCTATTATAAAACAGTATACTTGCACCATTGTAATGGTAAGAATCTACACAACAACAACATACCAAATATATAATTCAAAATAAATTTATTTTATACCTACGTCCCACATTGGTTTCCGCGTATCTAAAAACAGGTATATTTAAACGAATTTCATGTATAATACATTTTTTTTAATGCACTAAATAGGACGCGCGTTGCGAATGCTTTCGAAGCAGTAAAAATATATCCGCTTCGAAGTAATTGTGTGAGTGCTGATGTTCCTTTATACTTTTATGTGGACTGCTTGGTATCTCTTAAATTATTTTCGCAACATGCGGGTACACTGAAGTGGTTACATTGTTTTTGTATACCAATATTAATTAACGATATTATAAACTGAACATGGAACTGTCGGATTTCAATTTCGTTATAAAAATGATTATCACCATTAACTGTTTCTTTTCGTTCATCATTTATAATATCTTACTCATTCAAAAGTATTTCGCTAAAATTTATGAAAATTTGCAATGTGCATTCCTCATGCTACGCATTCACTAACTGTGAAGTATTGTCGGGTGCCTACATTTTACAAAAATGCGCCATTCTCAACAGATGGAATGAAAAAATTTTCTGCGCTGCACTGTCAGTGGCACGTTATGAATTGAGTTAGAGCAACTTGCCGGGGTAAAGGGACACTGTGTTGGAATTGATGTGTGTACTGTGCAGTTCCGTTGTGTTTCCATAGACTAGAAATTGTAGATATTCCACGCTTTCCCGTTTGGTAAATGTTACAAAACATTTTCCTTGAGTTTATCCCAGGTTAAGTCCAATGTCTTCAAATTTACTCTAGTGACATCCAGTGATTTTATATATCTTCAAATTGCTAACAGAGATCAAAAGAACTAAATAAAGTTAGTAAAAAGTAATGCTGTTAAGCCGACGCTTGAAGAATTTCTTCTGCCATATCTGTCAGATTCTTCGGTCTTCCGTGTTTGCTGTCGCCTGTGGTCAAGTTAGAGTTAATTAAATTGTTGTATTTTTCACAACAAAATGACTACGAGTAACCGAGTACGTTAACGAGTGGGCGGTAATGTCGTTTGTCTGTTGCGTTGTTTGTCCAACACGTTAAAACAATGTATTGTGTTTTACCTTTAGCGCCGGCCGCTGTTTGACTTTTACGTGTAGCTTTATCGATTTTTATATGCCACCTTCAATATTTTTATTACGAGCCTGAACGTTTTTATGGTGTGAAATTATAGGTTTGAATTAAATTATTCATTTATAAGCGTATCGGCTAGTTTTACCATTGCTTTAATGACACAAACTATTGAATTATTTAGACTTCATTAATTACACTTCACATATTTGTACGTACACGCATTGCCTGATAAAATAAGTAGTACTAATAATGATAATTACAGCCTGAAAATCACAGTAAAAACACGAGTGCTATTAATTTAGAATTGGAAAAGTGTACGTTCCCCTGTGAACCGCGGTTGTCCATATTTAAGATAATTGGCAACAATTCGAGCTGACGTGGGCCGGAGCTGGCACTCGCTCCCGCGGGTCTACCCTTTACAATTCCATTAATGAATGCCACTTATTAAAATTTTGTTTACATATTTATTACTAGTGTTACCATTTATTTTGTAGAGTGTTACGATGTCCATTTGATACCTACAAAGTTTTTATCACTGACTTTAAAGTTTCAATATATTATGTTTGTTTATTTTTATTAATTATATATTTTTAGTACCTACTTACGGACAGTTGTATAACCATACAATATAAGGTAGTTGATAACTTTCCTTTTTTATACATAGTTTTATCTGATTACAAAACGTTCTTCCTCTTTATCAACACGAGGAAATGCATTTTTATACTTGTTATTGCAAGAAAGAATATTAAAATAACACTCCAGTAAAGCGACTACGAGTTAATTATGTTACAAACTCATAGAAATCTCTAAACACTTGTAGTAATTGTAATCTTCCCGCCTTGAGCATAAATATTCAAGAAAATAGCGCTCTTTGAGAGGGTCAATATTGATATAATGAAATCCTTCAGCATCTACGTTTTGATTGATAAAATAACTCCGTAGGTAAATAAATTATTCACGCCGGTTATTTTAAATCCTCCACTGGATTTTAGGTAAATAAGTTTTAATTAATTTATTTAAGTTGCGGATTAGGTCTTTATATCATCATTTTATTTTACCGACTGATTATTTATCGGTCGCGGTTGCAAAATAAATTATTTTCTTTTAATTATTAATATAAAAATTAAGATTTTAATCAATTGTTTTAATTTCAGATGGTGACCAGGACGAAGAAAATTTTCGTTGGCGGGCTTTCAGCACCCACAACGCTCGAGGATGTAAAAAATTATTTTGAACAGTTTGGACCGGTAAGTGCTTTATTACCTTTATTACCATAATCAATCAATTTTTTCATAACTATGTTATGAAATCTTAATCTTAATCTTAATCTTAATAATATGCAAGTGTTAATTGTAATCGCATAGGTCGAAAGCCAAGGGTATGTTACTTCTGCTCTCCTACTCACGTAACACTCAATGACAGCGTAGCGCTCAGAGTTATCTTATGATATAGTTACAGTCTTCTAAGCGTTATTCACGTTGGGTCATTTCACAGGTTAATTTTGTCCATGGGCATACTCTTTTATAGCTTAGAGATTTTTCACATGTAATTTTGCGGGCATCAGGTTATTTGAGAAAAAAATACCTACATTTTTATCTTTAAAGCACATACGCATTAAAGATACATAAAACATCCTCACTTTCCTGGGATATTCCGAAGTAAGTGTCACAGATTTTTGACCGAACCAAAAATTGTATTTACCCTTTTTTTTAATTTAAAATTCATATTTTGGGAACCGTACTAGACACATAAATATCATTATCATGGGCAGATTAGGTCGTATATAATGGAGGTAGATAACGGAGGGAGCGTCCAGGCCGGAAGCGCTGTCGAGTGAATCACTTGTGTGGAACACTCGGGGATAAGTGAAAAGATCTCGTACGAATGTTAACGGGTGATTTGGTAAATTATATGCGAATAAAAATGAAATTAGGTAAATATACCATAAAATTAAAAACATAAACTACCACAATAGACTCGAAACTTTATATTTCCTTACATTCACTAACTGACAAAATCGTAATTAGATGTTTTGTGCGCAAAAGCTTCTTTCAGGAAAACTGTTTAACAAATTAAAAGTTTGAATATTCACTCTTAAATAGCTAGTTTAATATAATTCATCAATGCTCAGAACAATCGACGGCTCCGGAGTCAAAGGGGGCCTTATTGTAAAGGATTAGGGGGGCGATTCGGTCGCCGAGGCGTCCGCGCCTGCGAGTCTGTGATAACTTAGGCCTTTGTCTGGCGATCGAGAGCAGGTGTCTATCTATAAAAGTTTCGCCGTAATTAGCCCCGTATCTAGCGTGGATGCAGACGAAGGAACTTTTCAGAATCAACATCGGCCGAGTCATTGTGTAGGCTCAAAGTAATCGGCCGGGGCCAGCCGGCCGCGACGATCGAAACCTTCATTACCCATTATGAGAGTTTAGAATAAAGCCAAGGAGTTTTTCGGAGTGAATGTGATTGATGCCGAGCGGAGGAAATATCCCGGGAGAGATAAAAGGAATTTAATGAAGAGTCTTTAAGAATAATGATTAAGAGAATGCTTATTCCTTTTGATCGGCCCTACAGTCTATCAGTAATTTTGTTTTTGTAACTAATTACAATGACGGTTTGTGTACTAATTGCGGCGTTCAAAATATATTTTTTTTAATTCCTATATTAAACATAAGTAGAAAAAAATTGTACCTACCGCTTATTATACAAATGTTATTGTCCCTAATATTCCAACCTCGTGTGCACTTAGCGTCGTTTTGTAAGGGTGTCACATTTAAACTAGTTTAATTAGCAACCCACGCTAGGTACCTTCATTAGCGTATTTGTTGACAAACAGCGCAATCTCGCAATCCCGTCCGCGATCCACAGATCGCGCTCGTAAACACAGATGTGTGCGTGACGCGGCATCGATAGTGATGCACGAGTTGGGGCCGAATGTTTGATGATCACAAAATTGGGTGTGCAGTTTACAAGCGTCTCGTTAATTAATTAGAAATCCTTTAATGTACAATTCAATGTTAAAAAAACAATATGAAAGGGAGAACTTCAGTTTTAAATCGCTTGAAAAGAATAATAAGTTATTTCTCAATTAAAAGCATGACATAATAATTCATCAAATTAAATAAGAACATTTCCACAAAATTGGTACACAATAAATGTAACATCGGCAGCTGCCGTACTAGTATAATATAACTATGTCACACTAACTTGAATATGTTAGCGGCAAAAAATTTTAAACAAAGGTAATATAGTTTAAAGTAAATATAAAATAAATAAGGAACCGTGTTATAAATGACGATGGCAAACACCGGAAGGCGAATATTTGACTGAACACCGAATAGTCGATATTCGGCGAATCATCCAACTCCACCCGATACCGTCCCAGCTCTACTCACGTACGTTCCAAATGTAAACTGTCTCAGAATATCAAATGAGCCACTTAAATAGCGAATACAATGGCTACGCCCACCTGCAAAGGCCGCGGACGCGTGCACGCAACGCCGTAAATGAGAGCCCTTAGGGTCGGGTAGGGCGAGGTGAACTCCGGTAACGATTTCCTTGTGATAATAGAGAATTTTCTGATGAAAGCTGCTCAACTTGCCCTTTCAAGGATTAGGAAACGCCGGATTTATAGCCCGAACGGCCGACGCAATTCGTCCGTCACGGTACGGCAGCCGCGTCGCATGAATAAATCTATACGTGATGCTCCCTAAAAGCATTCTTTCGCAAAATTCATTTTATTTGTGAACTTCGAATATAATTTGCATACTTTTTAGGTGCGTTTAGTCCTTTTTTTTCGTTTATCGATCAATGTTTGCACAGTGAGTGTTCTCTACAGTTACATAAGATGTATTTTATCACTTAATATGATGCTTGTTGTACATAGTACAAAAAGTATTAATTTATGCACAGAAAACAATGTGTATAAAATAATAGGAAATTAATCAAACGCAGATAATGAAAGAAAAAATGAAATGTTTTTGTCACAAAGAGAAATCATTAATTCAAAGCAAAATAATATATAACGCTAGCTGAAATAATATTACGGCGACTAAAAGATTAATTATCCGAAGAACCGGTGTAATCTTTGAAGCCTACACCCATTACGCGGATATCCTCTAAAGTAAATATCATACGGATAAATAAGGCTCGATTTAAAATGTTCCCGTCTCGTCGCTTATGTCCTTTCTACATTAACACAAATGCAAACTTAGCCCCAATTTCGGCGCGGATTGCTGATTTTTGTAAGCTCATGAAAATGTATGTCCTCTTTATCTATCTATCTCCCTCGCTAAAACGATCTCGTGCTTAATGTGGTTCAAGTTTATTCATAAATATTTCGCTTAGAAAAAATGAAATATGCAAAGTTATTCCTTGGTATTTTCCTGAAGGTTTGTGGTGTTAGAATAAATAATACAGAATACGATTCAGAAACGTTTTTGTATTTTTTTCACGCGGCTCTTTTAAAATATTTGTAAAAGCAAAAGTACATATCGGAAAATACATTTCGCTCGTTTAAAACTACAACGTGGCACAACGAAAAACTGGAATTTTGGGAAAACGACTTTGAAACTTTTAAAATCTTATAACTTTTAAAGTAAGATAGCTACAAAAAAGATTATTTTGGCCATTTTAAACTTTACTAAGAAACTATGAATCTCAGTGAAAATTTAATTGATGTATAGATATTTATTTATGAAATAATAGTTTTATAAAAAAAAGTCCCTACATGTCACGTTCTTCCTATAAAAATAATGAACTTACTGACTGACAAAGGGGTATATCACGTTATAGGTAACAAAATAAAGATATTTAAGAATGTGGTACAGAATATATTATATAGTAAAAATAACACTGTTGAAATTTTAATAGGAGTATTTATTGAAAAAAACTATTAGCTAAAGTGTAACTTACTAGTTTTATAATCGGTCTCACAAACAAATAATAACAAAAATAAGTAACTAAATTAAAACCCTTATTTTATTAGACTAAACAATCCTATGTCTAAAAATAATAATTTGACCTGATATTATGAATTATAGAAATATTAAAATTTACTATAGTGTCGTAAACGACAAAATTTGTACCAAAATAAGGTTCAAGGCGAGGAATAACCGCAACTAGCGCCACTCTTTTCTGTACATAGTTCATACTCGTTTATTTTTTTCTCGCACAATTAGGTAGTACCTATTTTACAATAACCATAATGACTTAGATATAATAATATTATGTATATTGACTGTTTGAGAACCAATAACAGATACAGGAAATATCACATCTTTTTTTAGGATCAGAACTAGGTACTAATATTAATCTAAGATGGCATAACTCGTGAAAGGAGCATTGTTCTTCTTCGTCTTCACGAGCCTCACTCTGTGGTGTGTATGTGTCGCATTCATCTAGTTAAATCAGCTATTTCATTGAGTGACTAGCGTTTTTATCAAATGACGACATTTAATTGAAAGGCCGAACATTGATTGTACAATCGTCACTCAACGTCCAATTAGTTAGCGGATTGTAACATAGCCCTTATATGAGAGCGGACATAAAATCAGTCAGCTGACTGAATTTTCCCAAAAGCGAATCTATCAACCCCGACTCCACGTAGTACTTGTCTGTCAACCCCTAGAGTGTATATTTAAGCGCGGAGGCGCGGAGGGAGAGCAGCCCCCGCCCGCCGTAACGAAATGCAGAAACCAGCTCTCGCCGTGGCGGCGGAGGCTGGTCGCCGAAGGCGACCAGAAAGCCGGAGCTGCCTAAGGCGAGTGTTGGTTGCTGTCATTCGTTACGCATGGGCGAAGGGGCTGCATTTCCCGCAGCGCCGGAGACCGGAGACGTGACAGACCGACATTGTCCTTAAAACAAATCTATCAACTCCGACTCCACGTAGAACTTGTCTGTTTTATCTAACCTCTAAACTACAACTGTAAATATTTTCTTAACTAGTGGTTGCTGAGTAGAGGGGAGGGGATGTCCTTTGACCCCTTACCGCCGTTTCCACCTTTCTCCCCTGTTTTACTCCTGGAAATATCCCGGAAACACAGACATAACCTCAAAACTTCAACCATAAATATCTTCCAAACTAGTAGTCTCCTAAAGGTGGGAGTGGTAGGGGGGGTTTTCCCCCTCCCCCTCCCTCCACCCCCCCAATTAAGAGGGATTTATACTAAATTTTTTCCACCTCCTCCTTTTTTGGAAGTCGGTTAAAAAATCAGAAAATTATTCGCTAACACACATAAAAAAAAAACCTACTTATTCATCGAATTGAGAAAGCTCCTCCTGTTTTGGAAGTCGGTTAAAAAATCGGACTAAATGACGTTCAGTCAATGACTACATGACTAAATAACGTTCAATCAATGTTCAGTCAAGACATTGGACGTTACAATAAACAACTTGACGAGTTGTCCTTTAGTCTTTCAATTAAATGTCGTCATTCGATAAAAACGCTAGGCACTCAATGAAATAGCTGATTTAATTAGATGACTGCGACATATGCATTTTCTTCCTGATCGCATATTATATCTGCAGCAATAGCATCTTAAAATGTAGCTATATATTGGTCTATAGAGCTGAAAACACAATTTTCTATGCCTGTACTACTTATTAAGACTTTTGACAATTCGTTTAGAGGTACAGTCATGGTTGTCAAGGTGTGAGCTTCTTCATCATCTGCACTTTCTTCAATAGCTTTGTTGATGGTGAAATTCGGGTCTCTAACAGAATCGTCGCTATCCTCGATGAAGTATTCCTCAGCTGAGCTTCTAGATGCTCTTCTGATGCCGGAGCTGCTAGAAGAATTTCTACGCCGACGCTTTTCTGGAGTTTTCTCATCTTGATGATAATTTTCATAAGCCATTTCCACTATTCTCCTTGATCGTGAATCGATCTTGAAAGAAAAAAAAATCTTTATTAATAAAATATTATTATAAACAATGTGACAAAACGATGAATTTCTTAATATAACAGCAATATTTCAAATATATATCGTGACATCCCGTTATAAACGAACCGTAAATTTAAACAAGTGTAAAAAAATATTGCATACAACGTGACATGCTAACACAAGCCAATTTTATTTTCATACTTTTCAAAGGAACAACGTGTTATCAAAGTGATGACCAAGTACGATCAATTAATTCTTTAATGCTAGAATGCGACATAATAAGTGTGACACATTATAGAATTAAATAAATAAGTAATAAAATATTTACCTTTACTCCAAAAAGGTGTCATGCAGGTCGTGACACGTTGCTGTCTTATACCGCAAGCAAGTACTCTCACGCACTGCATTGTCACACTGAGGAGGCGCGTTGTGGAAATAAGCTTAGCTGCTAAACGGGGCAGCGCTACATCGTGACAAGCTCTCTCTTTTCCTCATACTTTTGTCGGTATTGGCTTAAATTGTACCACGTTTTTGCACTAAATAGATTCGGTTACGGTGAATAAAATGGTATCAATAACTCAAAATTGAGTTATGCCACTGTGACACGTTATAGTTTTAAACGAGCGATTTCATTTATTCATACTTCGTGAGGTTAGCCCTATAATCATTAACTATTTTTCAATTCCTTACAACATTATTAATATCGGTTCGATGCTCCGTTGTTTAAGTTTAGGAACCAATATAAAGTTGGAGCACGAGTCGCACGCACAAGAGGGTGTCTTCGAGAAAGTTCCGTTGCATGTTCGATTCGGTATTGTTTTAGCGTCGCCCCAACTCTGACCGTTGCTACTTCGCTACTTCGCCGATATCTAAGACGTGTGCCTGCAACTAGCACGATTACTTGCTATTATCTCGATGTTTGCTTCTAACTTCGACGTGGCTATTTCCAGTTTGTAATTTTGTTTATTACATTATAACAATTTAGGTACCTAACTTGTGTCTGCTATATTATGATTAGCTATGATTCTTTACGATTGTATTGAAAACGATATGACACTTAGTATATTTACACAAACTAGAGGTTGAAACTCAACCATATTTTAAACCATAACTTTTAGGATTTAGAGTTATTTTGCCTTATATTAAGTCTATGGAATTTACTTTTTAAAGATTGACTTTTTTTTTAAAGTATTTTTAAATATTAGTTTCCAGCATACTTCCTCTAAATTCACCTTATTTTCAAAACAAATTTAATACCCCTAGCTGCGCAATTCTTTTAAAACTAGACCCGAATCTCTCCTTACTTGTTTTATATACGAAAACGCAAAAAATCTTAATCAATAAAGGTTCGGGCGGTTACACAAAATCCATACTATTTTTCAAGGGCTAAGCCAACCTCATTTATAACGCTGCAAATTCTGTATCGTCAGAATCGAGGGGTTGCCCGAAGGCGACCCTTCGATATGATCTCCGGAGCTCTGGGAAGGCCGTAAACCTGACAAGCTAAAAGAAGGGACAGTCAATTGTTTCAAATAAAATCCCTACCAAAATTTGTTGACACCAGGATTGTTTTGAGAAACGAGTCACTGCTTCTAATAAATTGAAATCTTAGCAATGTAGTTCGTGACTACTTGCTCCTTTTGCAAATCAAGTGTTGAAAAAAAAAGTTGAATAAGCCTCGTTCGAAATACAAAATACACAACATGGCCGACGGTTCACGAAATAGTTCGGTCGCAAATGATCCTTGCAAACAATTTCCAATCGATGGTACCCTCGCTACATCTCTAACTAAACATCGCTTACTGTCAGCGGCACTCCGACTGTAACTGAGACGGGTCCGGAATTCGGCTTAACTACTATAGGTACGATATCATCGCAGCCCGTATATCAATCAGTTGTTACAACGCTTTACGATTGTCGTTTATCTTCGGGCCCGCTCGGATCTATCTGTCCAGATTCGTGCATTGTTCCGACATTAGCCTGGGCCACTGAAACGGTGGATGTCTGAAATACCATTGAGACTGGCGTCCCCGTTGCAACGCTGGGTGCCCGATAGCGTTTCCAATTTCCTGACTTAAATTGCTCTAATTTGGTTATGCGCTGACGGGTAATCGAAGGCTAAAGTCTACTGCGATATTTGGAACTCGTTTCGAAGACCAATATTTGAAAGTTAAACTATTAGACATTTTAAGTACTAAAGTTTGGACGGTTCTTTGTAGAAGCTCACGAAGCGAGTAAAAAATTAAGAGTGTGAAACACGAAACATGATTCATTGGCATAGCCAAAAATGTATGTTAAATACGTACATTACAATATACTGACAGATATAATACTAATATAGAGATACTTTTCATTTCTAGTCTAATATAATATGACACGCGAATATAAATAGCGAGCTCAAAATAAAATTACGGACTTGAATTTTCCGAATTAAGAGTTAGATTTTTTGTTTGCTTTAAGTGGTACGGGCAGCGGCGGAGTGCCAATATATTAGGTTAATGGCGAACTAATTACGCCCCTGAACAGTTATACGGAACCACAGAAGGGGCACTTAAGGAGCTTTGCTTTTTATATTCACCTTCCGATATTAGCTTGTCTACACTCTTATGAGCAAAAGTTAGTTTGGAGAAATTATTTAAATTGAAATAGTAAAGTATACAGAAATATTAAGATCGTACTTAATTATTATTATTATAAACACAGAACAAAAGAAAGAAAAATTCAGTCAACTGTAATATTATATACCTATTTCTTTTTATAGCAAAAATGATCACAAAAAACCACATGTATTTAACTGAGTATGTAAAAAAGCGGTTAAAAAATATGAAGACGCCATAGAAAATATATAAAGATAACAATTTTTAAGAATAAGCGTTGTCATAAATAGCAAATGACGTGTGGACGTTAAATTTACTTAAACTTGGTAATAAATTTCCAAATGGAAAAAGTAAAAATAGTCCTATCTCTGACGCTGGATTTATTCCCGAGCATGGAATAAAAATGCGGTGGAGCAATGATGCAATAGTTTGCCAAAGAGTACGGGAGGGTACTTCGATAAACGTACCCCCAGGCGAGCGATTTGTATTAGCTAGTGCTGTACACGTAATTGTCGATGCCCGGGGCTACGTCTTGCCCGCACTACACGTAATGAAGGCTGCAAGTACATCCCTAGTATTACAGTGGCTTTATCGACTTTTCAGGTCAATGTTTTATCGTGAAATGAGGTGCGGAAATGTATTTCGCATATTTATATGCAATGTCTTATAGGAATGACATTTAAATCTATGGCACTTTCGTCTATAATATTTATAATTTCGAGGCGGTTAGTTAAGTCGATTTACCTAAAATTATATACATCATATATCAATAACGAATTCAGAAAAGGTAATGATAAATACTCATTGACATTTGTGGATAATTCTGCCTTTGAAATATGAAAATGAAGGAAGCATTTGAAAAGCACGGAAGAACAGAGAGTCTTATTCAAAGCCCCTTAGCGACGGATCGCGTTTATTTTACGCGTATGTGAATACTTTTTAAGTAGACTTTACGAGCGTGTTTCGGGAAGCTAATTATTTCTTTTTTTTAATTAAAATATTCAAATCTACCACTCTCAAAAACTTTTATTACTACGCCAACTTTTCCTGTTTGAGGACTACGGTTTTGCATGTGGATTATTCTAAATTATTCGAAAATTTTGATTGCCTGCAAAAATTAGGTATTCGTATTCTGTAAAACATTCAATTTTTCGTTTCCAACCTTAGAAGACAATTAAGTATGCTAATTCCCCTACTTAAATTTCTTCCAAAGCGTTAAACGAAAATTGGGACTTCTGGGAATTAGAGACTCGGTCCTATTAATTACAATATTATTGCGTATTTAATATAATTACATTTTATAAACTGAAACGCATTAATAATATTAAAGTTGAATATAAAAGCTTTGGTGTTTTATGTCTTAACCCACTAGGATTCGTGTGAAACCGTAAAGCGCACACTTTAACCTTATACAAATATTTTGAAGGACCAAACAAAAGGGTACATAATATATTTCTATTTGAGATCCCATTTCCTTTAAGCATAAGCTATGTCACTGGCACATGTCACGGAATAAAGTAACAAATATCCCGTAATGTTTTTTAGTGGGTAGAAAAACAAAAACGGGCACAAATGACAATCCAAAGTGTCAAATAATTCAAGACGCGGTGCGGCGTATCTCACAATCAGGGAGACGTACCGCCGGTGTTAATGCTGCCTCATGAAGGTTTCCATATGTATTCCCCAGATGACAGAATATTTTGTAACTAGCTGTGTCCGCGACTTCGTTCGCGTGGTTTTTGAGTGACTTAATCCGTTTATCCAGCGCACGCAACGAAAGTTCCCAAATGTGAATAATTTTCCCCGTTTTTGCAACATTTCTCACTAACGCTTCGCTCCTATTGGTTGCAGCGTAAAGTTATATAGCCTCAAGCCTTCCTCTATAAATAGACTATCCAACTAAAGAAGAATTAATCAAATCGGACCAGTAGTTCCTGAGATTAGCGCGCTTAAACAAACAAACAAACAAACTCTTCCGCTACATATTTGAGGTGAATATAAGGCCCGTATAAATAAATCTCAATTGAAACCTCTACTACTACTACCCTATTTGACAGATAAAAAAAAACACTTTTAAAAATTAATAACTTAAACTTAAGTTCGATTCAAATGTATCATATGACTCCCGACAACTGTCAAGTTGAGTGCGACGATGATTACAGCTAAGAACATTTCAGTTATTGCCAGCTTTCAGTACTCTGCAGTGAAGATTGGTTCATCCGATTCACAATACCACAGATATACAAACAGACACGTCAAACGTATAACACGCTCTGTTTGCGTCTCGATATTACGGAGTTCGAATTATAAAGTTATCATTTTGATTGTATATCAAAAGATAAGTGAATTTCGTCTATGATATTAATAAAAAGTTGAGCCTAACTTTATTAACTTGTGGCGGGGCTGACGTAACATCCTTGTATATTCATATCGACGGAAACCGCTGTATTGATATCGCTAATATTAAGTTATCAAACCCATAGCCTCTTGGCCGGGACTTGAAAGTTGGGCTCTTACCCATTCAAACTACAGCTACTCTTAACAATCCGAACACTCCTTGAAAATCTCAAATGTGCTTGTCAGTAACAGCGACCCAAATTTACCTTTTAATTATATGAATAAAACTCCAATCCAGCAACGTATTGTATACGCAATTATAAGTTTCAGATTTCTTTGTTGTAATTCAAACTATAGTGCGGTATAATTTTATTTCTACAATTGTTTTCTGGGCTCTTTCGAAATTAAATAATTGACATGTTTTTAACAACGTTTTAATTCCAATGACTTGACTTCCCAATTAATGACTTAACTATGCCTCTATAAAAAAGAAAAATAATATAATACATTGGTTTTATATTATCAGTCAAATCAAATTTTGATTTGGTGGATAATCTAAAAATCTATTTAGACTATCAAAATTTGACGTCTAAATATAGATTTAGACTATCAAAATTTGACGCAGTATATAAAGCTACATAAAAATTTAAAATGAGTAACTACTCCATACTTAAAATTGCTACTATAAATAGAATTTTCAGTCATTTTACTTGAAAACACCGGGGCTTTATTAAAGGAAATATAGAATTTCATCTTCGAACGAGTCAACCACAATCTTTTCCACGACAAAATGTCGTAACGTGCTGTTTTATAACGCAGAATAAAAGAAAAACAAAAAGCAATAAAGAAGCTCGATTTCCGCTATTTAGTGTGGCGCAGAGAATTAAAGTTCCTTTCGCGAGCTCACTACAATATAAACAAAATGTATCCAAAGTGAACTAGTAATAAGAATGTGTTATTTGAACAAGTTGCTCTACACTGCAAAGACGGTTTAAAATGTATTTAGTTTTTTATATAGCTATACAGTGTGCAAAAAGAACAGTTACTATAATTTTGGGATACGATTATACTACCTTTCCTCATTTTGAAAATAACCTTTTACTTTTTACCATTTATTATTTTTTGTCGCGAAAATAACGGAAAAGCAAAAAAAATGTTAGTTTTCAAATTTTTGTAAAAAAAACGTTTCTAGAATGAGAAAAGGTATACCTATATATATATATATATATCATATTATCCCAAAGTTACACTGGCTGATATTTTACACCCGTTATATTATATTTTAACGTTTGTCGGTCATTGTGGTTGAATTTGTTCTATTTATCGGGTGTAAAAAGAGCATTCACTATAATTTTGGGATATGATTATACTATAAAATTTTTAACATAAAATATTAAAAAATTAAAAAAAATTTTTTTTTGCTTTATTGTTATTTTTGCGACAAAAAAATAAGAAATGGTAAGAAGTTTAAAAATTTTTTTTTGGTTTTTGACAAAAAAACATTTAAAAAAAAAATATTCCAAAATGAGGAAAGGTAGTATAATCTTATCTCAAAGTTATAGTGACTGCTCTTTTTACACACTGTATAGTAACTTTAAATTAGATGTACACTGTTTCGACCACCTAATTTCCAAGTCCGATTGTCCTTTGTGCCTTTAATGAAATAAAACAACAGATACCTCGATTTAAAAGGTTTAGGCCGTGTTTCACCAAGCAATGTTAAAGTTAAGGCCATGTTAAAATACCATGCCTTCTCCTTCATTGACAGAAAATACGAGAGGGATAACATGATATTTAACGAAGGATTAACTATAACATTGCTTGGTGAAAAACGCCCTTATCCTGACACTTATTTTAGTAAATACGGTTTGAAGATATAAAGTAGGACTGGTAGTCTCATAAATATTAACTTCGACATTGTAACTTACCGTTTTCTTTCACTATAGCCCGCCGCGATTGTCGACCACCTCTAAGCGAACTAACAAATACTAACTCGAAACAAACTGTGATAAAGGTTCGATTGTATGTAGTAAATAAAATATGAGTTGGCCATATTTCTTTCGTTTCTCCGCTTTTTATGTCCCTTTTTTCTGGGCGCCCTGAAAACCGTTCATACAAAATACCTTTCCGATATTGCTCGACTTTATTAGCATCGGATAGGACGTGTTTTCATATCAAAAATATTTTCTGGGGCGATTCCTCGACGTTAGAATAGCCGTATGCTCTGAAATATGATAATATTTAAAATGGATCCCCATATTCTATGGGATGAAAGAAAATATTTGCCTCCATTAAGAGAAATGTTTTGACGAAGGTTCCGTTTGTGAGCTGTGTTTTCGCGATATCTGATTATTTAATTTGTTCGAGAATATTTTGTGTGACCGTTCGGGAGATGCATGGCGGATCGGGGTTATGGTGCCAATAAATAGCTTCGTCGAAAGCTATCATGAAAGAGAATTAGAATAATGCTCTCCGATTTGGCGTCTCAACAAACGAAACGTGGAGCGGTCCTCGGTGGATTATTCGGGCGTTGGCAGGGCCCAGCTAAATTTGGGTATAAATGGAGGTGTCATGATTCTAACGGAGTTTGATATTGACTAGCTCTAACCCAATTTCGAACAAATTCGGATTCGATTATCAATCTGTTTTAAAAGTAATTTTTATACAAAACATAATTTTTTTGTATTGTAATTAGACACTTTTAAATGCGACTAGAATTACGACCATATCTACCGAATCTAGATGTTGACATTGATACAAGAACCTCCGCTCGACCATGAGCGAAGGGTTTACAACCGGTGTCAAGCCGAGCCGCCGCTCACGACAGGCGTTTTGAGGGGCCCGCAGGGAACTGTACTCTAACCTAAATAATTATATTTACATATTTTTTCCAAAACAAACCCTCGTAGGATTGCTCATACTCTTACACCATTTACCGTTTTATTGGCGCAATATCTCCTTTGATGGAAAAAACATAAAAGCCTTCCGTGTTTTCAATCATACTTAATATTTGATATAACAATAAACGTACTGACGACATTAAAATGTGATGGATCATTTCCGAGACTGGCCGAAATCGATATTAAGTACGAGGTCGTAAATCAAAACCGGCGATAAATAAAGTGCAATAAACTATACCATCAAACTGGAGCTGAGCTCATTTTTGAATTATTGGAAGCCGGGGAGATCTTATAGAGCGCAACATGTGTTTTATATCATTTCATCCCCGTATTTCGCGAGGCAAGCGACGTGTAGCAGATTCAATACGGAATACAGCAGGGATTTTAATATAACGAAATGTACGAAATAGAAAGGTGCACTCGTATTCATACAAGTGTTAAAAAGTCGTAATAGGATTTGGGATCCAATTCCAATCGCTTGCATTTTTTATTACGTTTTTGCACACGGATTTGTTACATGCAAAAACGATAGCAATATTTTTTAGCTCTCCGCCGCTCCGCATATCTGATCTTTTAATCTGTGTAATAATTAAATCTTTGTGTGCACGCGTTACCGGAAAATAGTGCATTGATTTTTCGGACTTTTTATTGGTATGCGAATTGTGAAGTTGAAAACTATTAATCAAATTGTATAAAAGGAAAACGAGGTGCATTTGTATCGACATTCTGTGTATTTCGTAAAAAAATGGTGGAACATTTCAAATTTTTTTACAAATAAATATAGTCACTACAACTTGAAACAATTTGAATTGAATCAACGATTTTATTTCCTAAAAACGTGAAAAGTGCGAATACAAACTAAATAAAGGACACAACTGTTATTTACTATGGTTTTCAGATTATATATTATGCAATCTAGTGTCCGTTTCACACATTCATAATTATGTATAATAAGATGACCATAATGACCCTTGACTTAAACTTTTATCCTTGGAATGGTTTTCGCTTTTTCATTATATGCGAACAAAAGACGATCCAAAGGTAGTCTTAATATCTAGTTCCTTATTCTTGATCATTCTCGATACCTTCTCATTCGTTCACAAGTTACGCGATACATTTTTTCGACTCACAATTAACTGCTGATCGTTAAATCTTTTTACGCCCAACGTAAGACCCTTAAATACTTTAAAATGGCGTCTTTAAAATCTATAAAAGGTCTACTTTCATCAACGTAAGCGTAATAAAAGTTGCTTTAATGTTATCCAGGGTAATAGAATTAAATAATTTGCTTTTTGTTTACGTACAGATACATTGTCGTCGAAGTAATGCAGTCATGAAAATGTTTTAATGGATTTTTTTTTATCTAATATAATATTGAAATGGCAAATAATTAAGGAAAGTGTCTGGTTTAGGTTAATATTTTTAATTTCATTAAAATCCTTTGAGATTTGCCAGGATAGTACACTAATTTCCAAGTCTGGGCCGATATGATCAGAATTGGCAGGAAGACTGGATAGTATGGGTTACATAAAGGAACACTTACTTTATATTGAAGTTTCGATATAAGATAATGTCCTTAGGTATCTCGTACGGGATAAGCTTATGAAGTCGTTCTAGCAAAATCTTAAGACTCTAGCTTAGAAGCGACTTTCATGACACAATTAGGCTCTATAACTAAAACTTTAATATATTTAACTGAAAATGTAGTACCATCCGCGGCTTAGTGGGTAAACCGATCATTTTCACTCGTGTGCAGGTTTGATTCCTAGGTAGCTTGAACCAATTAGAGCTTTAATTCAGATGTCAAGTATATTGTACAGACGCTCTAACAGTGAAGGAAAACATCGTGAGGAAACCTAGACATGGATCCAGACATATTGACTTGTCATTCGTCTAGACTAGGCTGAATGTGTTGTGAGAATACTGTACTAGGCAACCCTTCGACATTTAAAAGTCTGTATCTCTATCGAAGGTATAACACTATTAAAAACTGAAAAAATAGAATTATTAAACAGAAAATATTAGTTACGAACAAAAACACATAGGATTCGGAATCCCCTCCGATATTATTTTATTGAAAAAAGGAGGGCTCAAAAGGTGCTATTGACTGACCTAACAAAACAGTAATATTGGCGCCATCTGGTGTTAGATATCAAGTATTAAAATGTTATTCTACATAAGTCGGGTATTACACCTTTTCGGATGAAAAATAATGAATATTTTTGTTGAATTAAATATGTTGGTTTTAGGTCTGATCATTTACAAATAGGCCAATTTTTGTATCTCATACTTCATTCATTTACAATTCAATTAAACAGAATATTATTTTATTGCATTTATAATGCGATTAAAAATAATAAGCGATACAAATGAAAATTAACCTACAGCTTTATATTTTTTATTTGCTGGAATTAATTCTGATAGAAACATAACGGACTGTAAATTAAATTACACATGAAAGCGAGGTAATGAAATAAACTGCATTTTTACGTGGGCTTTAAAAATAATTAATGCTGTGGTTTATTGTCCGGATCATTTAAATAATTAATAAAACTTTTAATATAATACTAGATATTATTGCGCGCGACTTTGCCCACAACGTACATTTTGCCGTAAGAAGAATACTACTTTTTATAACAGCCTTTCCTCTTGCATCAGCTCAGTAGTTTTGGAGCCTATACAATGCAAACAAATAATCAAATATTTGCTCTGGATGTCTGGTGACAGACGGACAAACAGACGAACGGACAGAAATGTTTGACGACCTCCGTAACGCAGTGGTTCAGCGCGGTTGTGGGTTCGAATCCCACCGAGGAAACAAAAAGTATTCAATGTTCTTGGGTCATGGATGTGTATTAAATTTGTGTATTAATATACTTAACATTAACAAAAAGTATTCAATGTTCTTGGGTCATATTAAATTTGTGTTGTAATAACGATCTTAAATATGTGTATAGTATAAAAGTATTAAATAAATATTTCCGTTGTCTGGTACCTGTAACACAAGTTCTTCGGATACTTAGCATAGGGCCAGATTGGTGTGAAGCGTCTATAGATATTATTATATTATTATTATAATGTACAATGTTTTTACTACAATACAGAACAAGACTGTCATTGACAATGTTATAACATTGATTACATTGTCCACGTAACGTTTCCACCTCCGTACACGAGATTAGAAAAAACTTGATTGCTTTTAAGGCTATAAAATAAAAGAGTGAAATAAAAATTAGTTATCCGCAGCAGCTAGCTCTGTCATAAAAGTACATGACACTGAAACTATCAAAGGCGCACTAATAAAAGCAAGTAACAAAGTGGAATACAATGGCAAAGACAATGTATACGCTGCGCTCGCATTGATGACTTTCTCTACCCTTTTAATTTATTTTACACATGGGAATATTTTGTTTTTTTTTTTTAATCTGATACCCGGAGTATGGCATAAGCCACGTACGTTATTACAAAAGGTATAATAATGATTAAATAAAAATGGTTTTATTACATTTACAAGGAATATCTCAATCCTAAAATGCATACACGAATGCTCGGCAATACGAAATGAACCTTGTTGCTGTAAAATAGCGATGAAAATGGATTGAGTCGCAATAATCGAATATCAGGTTTTTTAACCGGACTGACATCAAGGCCCGGTTCAACTATATTTTGTATAATTGTTCATTTGTTCTGTAGTTTACAGGTATGATAAGTTTATTTAATATGTTTTAGTGAAAGACAGATTGTAAATGTTGAACATGATTAGTTGTTGATGTTGATGTTTATCTTCTCTTCTCTTACATATAAAAATGAATTTATGTTTGTTAGTCTCGCTAAAACTCGATAACGGCTGAACCGATTCGGTTATTTTTGGTCTTGAAATATTTGTGGAAGTCCAGGGAAGGTTTAAACAGTTTGTATGCTCAACGAAGTGGGCACGGGTCAGCTAGTATCATAATAAAATGTTCATGATGGACAATAGAATATTTTTCATTTCAAAATGTCACGAAAGAAATAATTACAATAGTATTTAAGTCAAATTTAATGCGACAACTCTTAAAGTTAATTACTTGAATCTTGAAATACTTTCAGGGCGGCGTCTCCTTTCTACTCCCTCTGTCAACCGTAATTAGTTTTTCTACCAAAGTAATCGTTCTTGGTGGACATAAACATGCAACTATGTATATTCTTAATGAAAAGTGTTTCTTAGATTTCAAAACTTTGCGTTTTCTTCATAATAATCATCGTCAAGTTATGAGTTTGAATTGTAAGTATTTTTCGCCACGATTTTTTCATTCGTGTAGCTACTACCGATTCTATGAAAGTGTTAAAATTATTGTAGTAATCTACACTAATATTATAAAGGTATATTATGTTACGAATTTAAAACTCAAATTACGTATTTGGAACATTCTTTCATTATTACTATGCTACCTTATATACGTAACATAGACTTTATAAGTAACAAGAGGAGTGTAATACCCAAAATACCGCGAGCAAATTCACTTAGTATCATAATAAAATAGTATAAAATATTTTTCTCAGAAAGATTACAGCATTTGAATTTCTTTACCCTGTTACGAATATTACTATCGCAAACCCATCGTTTTATTATAAAGTACACGTAATTCCCCGTATCCAAAAGGATATAGGACATTTAAAGCATTACTAAGGGAAAGATGTCAACAATATTTCGTACCCTCAAGGTATAAGATAACGGCGACGTGTTTACAAAAACGAGAGCTCGGCAGCTGTTGATAAAACGTAAATCTTCGTTTAAAACTTGTAAGAAATAAAATAAATCATCGCTTTTTCTACCTTCGCCTACCGACTTCGGTAAAGTACTTTGAACGGCACTTAGCGAACTGTCACGAGTGGAATCATTTGTACTTATAAGAATAAATTGGGTTTGATAAAATTGCCGTGACCGCGTTGTGTGTTTATCTACTCGAACTGATTGCAAGAAAGATTTATTCTTGTTTTAGGATATTTGCAAGTCGAGCAATGGCAGCGTACAATTAATTATTAATTAATCTTATATATAAAAACAAATTGATGTTCGTTAGTCTCGCTAAACGTTGAGAACGGATAAACAGATTCGGCTATTATTAGTTTTGAAATATTCGTGGAAGTCCCGGGAAGGTTAAAACGTCTATGCTCAACGAGGTGAGCACGGGTCAGCTAGTATGATTATAAAACAATTTCGTGTAAATTAATGATGCTTTGATTTAATTTTTTATTCACTTTTAAGGGATACAACATACACTATATTTTTACATAACAATTAAGCATTAAATATTTTGATAACGTGTTGTATGCGGTAAAATATATTATACCATCGACGATGGACGCCACAGCTCACTTAAATTAAAAGCAGTTTTTAATGTTGATTGTATTGACGTAATACAATATGTCAAAATTTTCACTCACTGTCAGCGCCCGATGGGAGGCAGCCGCAAAAAATGAGAGGCCATTAGACCTCGCGCCGCAAAATAAGCAAATTTCACCTTTATTGCCATCAGTCTAGAGAGGCGAGCGTTTCAGCTTTTCAAGTTTATTATTTCTGATAACACAAGTTTTAAAATGTTCATAAACATAATATTTTTATATTTAACTACAAAAAGAGCGTACCTACATTATAGCTGACAGCGAAACTTTATTGACTTTTACGATGACTCGTCTAATATTTGAGGTAAATGTTTACATCACTAATGTGGTATCCTAATCACTTACCAGTAATAAAATTCCATATTTCTTATTGAATAACCCTGGTAGGTCACACTGTCCTACTATTTTTCCCCTAAGGCTCAACTCATATCAAAGCATCTTGTTTTTCACCTGTATAACATTTTCTATTATTATATAGCAATCTATAGCAAAACTCGACAACGGTTGATCCGATTCGGTTATTTTTAGTCTTGAAATATTTGTGGAAGTCCCGGAAAGGTTTAAACGGTTCATCAAAAACTGTTTCTATGTGTGCACGGGTCAGTTATTTAATATTATAATTTTGTATCTGTATAAAAACAGGGTTCCGAACGGTTCAGCCTTTGTCGAGTTTTAGTCAAACTAGGACGAAAGGCAATTCATTTTTATATATAAGAAGAAAAAGAAGATTATACAGAGCGTCTTTGTTTACGACGCTTTATTAAAAGCATATTTCTATAAAACCGAAGAAAAAACGAGATGTATAGACGTGAAAAACATGACGTTCAGTCCCAATGTGAGCTGAGCCTAAGTAGCAACAGAGTTACAGCGAATAGTCGTTTTAATTTCCCGGGATTCACCATAGTCGTATCGCCCCTATCGCCGCGAGCTGAATGTCGCGAGGCGTCGAAATTTATCGCGCCGCTAGTAACTCAGCCCCATAGCCCCATAGCGCCCCACCCGACCCCACACACTTGTACTTCTAATGAAATTGTCCGGACACGTAGGGTACTGATTTAAAAGATTTTCGGGGACAACTATTCTACTTCTTTTCATCATCGTTGCGATTTGCAAGTGAAACGAGAGAGGAACAAGAGACAACTACTGTATACAATATAATATATCAGGGAATTTATTTCAAAAGCAGAAAACTTTGACATAATTTTACACTAGGTTTAGCCCGCAGTTCCGCCCGCGTTAAATATATTCATCCCCTTTACAGACTGAATTATCAAAATTCATCCCTATGTTTTTAAAGATATACGTGTGAAAATAATTTTCTAACTTCATGGGTTGGGCCAGAGTGTTTATGTATCAATCAATCACTTTTGCCTGATAGTATAATAATATAGATTATTATGATATCAAACTGTCATGTCTTTGAGAAATTGTATTGTACAAATTGATTATGAGAACACTACCTGCTTATGAATAATATTACCTGATTGTATGTTTATGTACACGGTACATAATATACTATGACATCTATTTACCTAGATATATAACTTTCAATAGTGACTAACAAATGTAGAGCTGGATTTATAATAATGATTTCACAACACCGAGAAAATGTGACTTGGTTACTTCGTTGCATTTTCGTATCATTATTTACAACTCAATTTTCCATAGAAAAATATCACAACACTAACGCAGCGGAAATATAACATCTCAAAAACTCTCGGCATCCGAAATTGCGTATCCTTATTAGCGTTGGATGGACCGAAAAAAGCACGGCTCTCGTTACTAATGGCTTCATTTATCTCAGTCACTAACACTGATACACCAAAACGTTTTATATTTAATTTGCCGCTGTGCAGAATAAATTACGGTCGCATCGGGCCTATAATGATATAGGGCAAGCAGCGCCGCTTCTGACTTATTGGCTGGGTCGGCGGACGCAGGCTTTTGGACTAATTTGTTGGCCAAGTGATAAGTTACAAGCTTCCCGCAGCTATAAGGGTCATCGGTACGAATGGATTAGCTTGATTAATTTGTATTAAGAAACGCAATTACATTAATTACATCTTAAGCTTCTTGTTTGTTGTATCGTCTTTTGCTATAAAATAGTGAGTTTTGCTTTATTGAATCTTGGAGCGCGGGAGAGCAAGACCAGCTAAGCGATATAATACAATTTTAGCTATATCTTGGTTTTATAATTTAACCTATAAAATCTTTACATACCCAAGTAGGCTCCAAAGCTTAGCCTGGTAACTAACTTCAGGAGATGCAGTAGTGGAAATGTGCGATGAGCCATTTGCCAGTTTCAAAAAAAGTTGTAGATAATATAAATACCTAATATTATTCAGTATGTTTCAAGCACAACCAACTCAATACGGAATTAGTAAAGAATAATGGCGGATTCCAACTATGCTGGAATGTTCCATTTTACGTTGTTCCTCGTTCCAGGCTCTTGTAACTTATCCTGCAGGTTTACGAGGAACGATAAACGTATCCTGTCGATGGCTCCCCTTATGTCCCGTATTCCCGGGGACTTTGTAGGCTTATCTCGGGAATTATTTCTGTTTCCAAAGCTAACTTGGCTGTTTTAGTAAAATATATCCTACCTTGAGATAATAAGGCAGCAAGAGACATGTAGAGAATTTTAAATTGTTAGAGTATCTTTTAGTAGATACTATTTTAACAATGTAGGAACTTACATTAAAACGTAACAAGGTTAGATTAGTTACCATTGCAACAAGGGCATTCATAGAAGACCTGGTTGCACAATTATTGTAATTAGTATATTTTACACACACATTAAAAATAATAATATACTAGTATTTTTAACTAAATAATATTATGTATATGTATGGTGTATATATACCAACTAACTTATGCATGTATTCGAAATTGTAGGTATCGATTCGTATTTATAATGAAACATAAAACTGAAGTTAGGAGTAATAACGAGATTTCGTACACCACCGAGATTAAAGACTCTTACATCGAAACAGCGTAATTTGGCAACTGAACTGTGATTAGATAGTGCTTCAGCCCGTTACCCTAATGAAGATAGCTTATGATACTAAAATGTATGTAAGGTATATATTAGAGTTAGAATTATTACAACACGATACCCGATACGATATCGTATCGTGTCTCACGACGTCGATCTTATTCTGTTTTCAATAATAATTTCCTGGCTACGAAGAGATTTTAATGTATAGTTCTAAAACACAACATTAACATCGTGTGCTGGGTGCGACTTGGCTACGTCGTATCGTGTTTATTAGTAAAATACTACCTGACCCGTGACCACTTTGTTGAGCATACAAACCATTTAAACATTCCCTGGACTTCCACGAATATTTTAAAGACTAAAAATAGCCGAACCGGTTCAGCCGTTCTCGAGTTTTAGCGAGACTAACGAACAGCAATTAATTTTTATATATAAGAAGAGAAGATTAAGCTCGTCAAATATATTTTTTCATTCTATAATAGATAGTCTCCCAGCCATACGTAAAAGATCAGCATCTATGATTCAAGTATATTCAGATACCTCTAGAAAAAGATATTAAACTAAGTCTGTTATTAGACACTGAATTTATTAAACATATAATAATGAAATAAATCATCATTTTATATTGTTACTAATTATAATTTTAAGAATTGTCTAAAATATAGATAAAATTTCGTCTTTTACTATTACAATTAACAATACTTGTACGAAATAGTCCTGAGAAACAATGCACATTAAACATAATACTGATTCCGCAGTCAAGTTCTAAATCAGTTAGCATTTCCAAGCAAATTTGTCTTGGTACGGCTCCCGTTTCGGAAGTCATGTAAATCGTACTCCAAGATATCTAGCCAAAGGACGAGACGCTAATGTATGCGTCGTTCCACGTATTGTTGTGAGTTTGTCCTGTTTGTTCATTGCAACTCGTGAATAACTTCGGTATGTAACATTGTAGGTAAACCAATAGGCACTAAGTAACTCTGTGTTTTGTTTATTATTTACAGATCTTCTATTTGAAATTAGCTGAAACTGATGATAAAAATCGATGTTGGAGTGGATTTTTTTTATAAGTTTTACAGATGTTTCGGATAATTTAATTTTGATACCAATTGACTAAGCCATCAGGCAAGTTGCAGGTTAAGACCGGAAAAATTAAAAACACTGAAAATAGATTTCTGAGCTAATACATTCAAGTTTAAAATCGAATACACGAGTGTTGAGTTGTAAAATAGACGTCATTCGTAAATGTGAAAACTCAGTATTTGCATGTATATTTTAACACTATTATATTGTCTCAGAGTTCTATTTTCAGTGCACTGAAGTTTTATCGTATAGTCCCAGCGTAATTGAAGACATAAATGGATGAAGGTGATATGTTGCAAAATTATGATTTTGAGAAAATTGAATTCAAACTAAGTACATTAATCTAAAGATCCGTCTCTAGAATCAATGTACTTAATACTAACGTATCCACATAATAAAATATCCTATAATGTTTAACGGGCAGTTGAAACTTAAATTTCTGGGTAACATTTTTTGCTACATAACCTTCATCGATTCATGTTTTCAATTATGATAGGACTATATGCTAAAACTTCAGTCCATAGAAGTAGAAATTAAAATTAATTAATTATTATAACTTAATATAAAATGTAAACCTAAAGTGGTCGCTAATGACCATAGATATTTGAGCGACCTTAAATAAATTATTTATAAAAATAAAAGATTATTATTGGTCTCAAATATATATATTTTTTTGGACAAATTCGAACATTCATAATGTTGCTGCTCTACAGACAAATCTCTTTACAATTTTTGTTATTCTGTGGTATAATATGTACAAGTAACGGCGGAATATATAGAAATTAAAGGAACAATAACCTCACCCTAGCCTTTGTATCGGGCTTTGTTTAACGGCATTACGGCGGATACGCCGCGGCGTGTTCTTACTCCCTTTCTCTTACTTAATTTAAATTAATTTATTCGCCGTGCAAACTCATATTTTAACGATACACTAAATGGAGGTTAAAAAGCTCGGCTATTTAATAAAACACGTGTAATTTAAGTTAATTTTTAGTTAAATGCGGATTTTACAGCCGCTTCTCGCGTGCGAGTTTTGGTTCTTATAAAGTTTTTTGTTACCAACTATAATGTTTGTTATTGGTACCTAAATATTCTTCGGAATAATAGGTACTGACATAATATTAAAAGAATCGTGGAAATACAATGATATTTAATATAATATTTTGTAAGGGGGGGTCTGGAGTACCTATATATACAGTACCTACATATACAGGCTCTGGCTTAATTTGGGCTTCACGTCGCCCACAAATTTCTCTTGTAATTTTTAGGAGAAATAAAAAAAATATTATTTTTGTCTTTGTGCTTTTTCGAAATAAGAGGTAGCCTTCTTTTTAATCAGGTACTTAACTAACTACAGTACCAAATAACATCAAAACCTGTTTAACAGGTTCTGAGTAGACACACAAACTTTTACATTTATAATAATAGTAGGATTTTCATCCAAAAGCCGATCCGGTATGTAAATATTGCACGACCACAAATAGGACATTACTCCCTACAGGCGTCAAACGGCGTCCGTCAACCATAAAATATAATTTGCATTGTCCATACACTGCCGAATTTTCGCAACAATATAATAACGAACCATCGAAATTTTATTTATTCAAGATACAGATTTTTTATGATATTCAGTTGTCGCTTTTTACCTTAGCGCCAAATAAATGTTTTGCAATGATGCCCAGCGAAGAAATCATAGTTTCGAAAAAAGTGAACGAAGTTGTCTTATTTCCTTAGAAAACTTTCCGACCAACATTTTTTCCATTCGTTGTATAAACACTGACGTCGGATTTTCGTTGCAGCGAAGGGCGCTATTTGTATTTCATTATAAACAAAAGCTTTTGAAAAGACGAAAATTCAAGTTACATCTAACTACAGACCGCACTCTTCCAACGCAAATATATCTCGTATTTACTCAGGCGTGCGAAAATTGTTTGCTTATATGTTCGACGCCACGCTCATTACGGCGGGCTTTGTTACGACTTAGGCTGGAGCAAACGAGCGACAGGCGACCGCGACTAGTCGCGCAATCTTGCGACAATTTTTTTTCCTACTGTTACTTACATATTTCAGCGTTCGTAATAACGTTTATACGAAAATTTCTTAGCGTTACACAATGTGGACGTTTGAGCCAAGCTTATGACAACACTAAAATGTTTTTAACCACCAATACAAGAGTACTAGTTGTCACGTAATTCTGGGAACAATAGTAATAATTTATACCTGATACTTGTCATATAAGCAACAATATAATAATAATAAAATGTTTATTAGATCTTATTTTAAATACATATTTAGGCAAAACATAGTAATATTGTCCAAGTTTAAACAGGTTTATGTGCGTAACCATAAGAATCTCTTGTGGTGTAGGGGTTACTAATATAACTGTTAATAACGAATTTGGTTTGCTCAAGTTTGTGTATGCGCGACAATGTCATTCGTCCGTTTGCACCAAGCCTGTGCCAATAGCACAAGACCTTATGGGTACCGATAGCAAGACGTTCTTTATACATTTATCATTTGAGGTGAGTTATTGAAGCGCTCGTGTTTGAGGATCCCTTTGAATGTATTAACGGCTTACCGGATACGGGGGCAGACGGCGAAAATATTTAATTATTTCCCCATAGTTTTCTTGCTGGATTTTAGTTCAAAGAAAAAACCCTCTAAGTTTTCCTTTTCTGTGATTATTTTCGCGCTTTGAAAACTGTTTACGTTGTAAACAAAGCTACACGCGGGTCGCTCTTTATTATACAAGTTGAAGTTTTTTTTATATAATTTCACCTACTTTCTAGGTGTCTGATTAATATTTATGTTGACCAAGTCAATAGTAATAATTATTCACGGTACAAGCCCGCTGTCCCGGCGGAGTGCTCCAGTACTACTGTGTCATGTGTAGATTGTTCTGTCCTGTAATTTACGGTTGTATTATGAAAATGTAACTAATATTTATGTATTACGGGCATAACACAAAATTAATATAATACATTTGTTAGTTTTTATCGTTTATTCTATGTTATAGTGCTTTTATATAACATTATAAAAAGCAAAACAGATATTTTTGGCCTTTTGTGTCATTACAATTTTGTACTGTCTCCCACTTTTTTTGGGGAGGGAAACTGGAATGCTTCCTACTCCTCCTTTTTTTCTTCTGATTAATTTCGTTGTGGGCCCCAAGACAGATTTAGCTTGTCCCTCGGGCTCCCTGAGATCATATCAAAGGGTTTGTCGTAGTTGGTTACCGCTGTCGATCCTGGCTCACAGGAGTTGCAGTGGTGGGAATATTAGGTGGGCCAAAACAGATATTTATAAAAATGACTAGAGGAATTGTTAAATTTGCTTAAAACAAAACACAAAATATGTGATCAATCGTACCACCATTTACTTCATTAAAATCATACAAAGATCTCCTTTAATTTACAAGTGAAAATTAAGTCTTCATATTCATATCTCGAAATACATTACGGGGAGCTTAATCACTTGTACATTTTCGTAATCCTCTAATTCGATTGTCCCGTATTTATGACGTAGATTTAATTTATCATATCAACCGTGAGCTTCATTTGGACGTGCGTGCGTATAACCGTTACTATTATTACGTTTTTAACATACACGAGGGAAAAATTTTAGCGATTTCATCATGTTTACAGCGAAATAAATTGCTGTATTTCATGACGATTATGAACATGCAACGGTTACGTTGAAAAATTAAGGAACTTGATTTAGGTGGAAATGGTCTGTGGTGTAGACAGCGTTCGAAATAGTGTGATGCTATTACCTACATTTAGCTTATGATACACATTAATTATACGTAAAAAAGGTGGAGTACATTTTTTTCGAGAATTGTACGTAAGGACACGATATGTGGCATAGTTCAGGTTTATGTGGAGGAAGGTATTTAAATGAGAAACTTCATTCACAAGCTAACGTTTAGTAATATTAACGTACTGATGAAGATTGTATAGCTCTTGATTCTAGCATTTTTACCTTCTTTTGATTTACGTATAATGTTTTTCGGTCCTATTATAAATTTTATGAAGCGAGAAAAATGGATTTTATCAAGACCATTATCGAGAGATCGTATACGAAAATGAAGCTATTGTTATAATGCCGCAATAATCGTGATAGGAAATGACAGAACTCCTACAAAATCGCATCAAAACATAAATACACGCCCGATTTTCCTTCGACAACATTCAGTTCATAAAAGATAAAAGTCGTTTTATGCGACAGAGGCTTGTTTGGAATCATAACAAATAGCCCTTCATAAAACCACAGCCCCACTCGAACTGTCGAATCTTACCGCAGCTCCGCTAGTTAAGAGGTCGTCAATGAAATCTTTCCTCCCCGACTATTCGTTATGTCTTAATGGATTACGCCGTATAAAGTAGGCATAGAAACAAAAGGCGGTCCATGAAAATCTGACAACAGTTTGCGGGCTGAAACAAAATTTATTACTTTTGACCTTAGCAATTCTCGCTGAGGGTTTTCTAACATTAACCGTTTCGGCTTTGAAGCCAGATCGCGGGTCGCGGTTTCGCCTAAATATTTTATGACTTATGAAATAGTTAATTCTAAACGAATTTTAATCCGGTACGATTTCATTTTGATCGTCCGAAAGCGACCCTCACTCCTTTCTGCTTGGAAATTCAAAACTATGCAAACCGTAGATACGTAAGCAAAGTTTATTTAATTTATGCTGAGTAAACCGCTTACGATATTACTTTGCAATAGATCCGTCGCTGGTATTTTTAAATTCAATTAATACTTATTTTGAATTTTAGAAAGCTTTTTAGTTTGTTCTATATTCAGAATCTATATTCAGAGCTAGCTGTGTCCGCGACTTCGTACGCGTGGTTGTCGGAAACACTACCGCGATTATATTTTGATTGCTCAGGTTGATTTTTGTTATTATGATTATTAAAAAGGAATAATTCATCCATACATATTTTTGAGTAACTTTAACCGTTTATGCATCACACGCAACGAAAGTCCTCAAATGCGAATAATTTTCCCCGTTTTTGCAAAAGTTCCTGAGATTAGCGCGTTTAAACAAACAAACGAACTCTTTCGCTTTATATATAATATTAGTATAGATAGAGTAGTCTGTGCAATAATGTGAAAAGTTTTTGTGATTCAAATGAATGTATTCTTACATCATTAGTATAAAACAAAGTGATGATGATTGAACCTTTTTAGGGTTCTATAACCCACCAGAAAGAAACGAATCCTTTTTAAAGATTAAACATAAAAGAGATTAGATTGACAATTTCGCGTTATCTATGTTCATGGAGCTATGAAATGTTCGGTTATATAACTTTACTTTGAAGTTATTTGATCTTTTATTTAGACCGAGCTCATCTCTTTAGCGTTACTGTTCTTATTTTCATTTCACACTTTCACAAAAAAGAACTGTTGCGAAAGTAGAGGTTTTAATTAGCCTAATGTACGTTTCTTACTTGCAATCTTTTGCATCTAAGCTAAAATCTTTGTTCGCTTTTAGGTTCAGCTGTAAAATTTTGTCACTGCTCACTCGTACCCTACTTCCACTGTTTCGTTTGAGATTTCATGTGACTCAAAGTAAAATAATCTGTATTTTAATACGGAAGTCGTAAAGAAAATATCACAAGCGAGACAAGAAATCTGACTCAATGATTACTTTCATTTTCGTCTCCGCTACGAAACGAGGAGCTTAATGAGAAGTCATGCAAACTTAGCGAATACAAATATAGCATTAGTATGCAAGAGCAAAGTTCTTATTCAATATAACTTGCAATATTTAATTTTCCGTTTGTCTTTTTCACACCAGCGATTGCGACAATAACTTGTAATAGCAGAGGGCGTCGATTCAAATTGCTTTATTAACTTCAGCTATGTTAACTTCTTAATTTATACAGCACGATGCATTAATGATTTCAGCGATTCAATAGAATAAAAACTTTTTTAATACAAAGACGAGACGATAAAATCATATTAATTAAAATACATGTATTTCATTCATTTATAACACACATATTAATTTTGATGAAGGATAGGATATACCGGTATACATACTCAATACATACAAACAATCTACTCAACAAATAAAAAATAATAATATTTAATTTATATATTAAAAGTTCAGTACTTGATTTGCTATAATTAATATGCACTTCTGAATTTCATACGCACTCGCGGCTTTTAAAATATCGCACTAATTGGAATAAAAAATACAGACGCATTACAATTAAAACTCATGCAAGATCAGTAATTCGTACAAGTTGATAACCCTCATAACGCGCACTGAACTCGCGGTAACGTCTAACGAGTGCAATATCACCTAACTATTTTCAACTGAAGTGCCCCTCCTGTTTAAAACTAGAATCCATTTCATGACTACAAACTCCACAAATGTGCATTTTCTCGGAGCGTGCACAAAGTTAAGTTTCACCACTTGCCGTAATTACCAATAAACCATGTTGCCGCCGATGGCGCGGGGGCGCGGGCTGTTAGCACTTCCCTCCTGACGCTAACGCGCTATTGACATTAAGCCTCCTTTCTCATTCGAAACATACTTTATATTTGATTGAAAAGTTCAGATAAATTTAAAGCAGACAGAATCGCCCCGTCTGCAGTACTCGTTAAAATGAAACGCTTCTTTTTAGGAATAATTTCATCTTTGTTTCCGCATTACTAAATTGGATCGAACGCATCGTGTGCTCGAAGAATATTGACAGATATGATCACTTCTCGATTGGAGCGGGGCCAACGAGCGTCTAGATTTTCTGTACGATTTGTAACTCTATACTATTTTAGCTTCCGTTCAGAATAAATATGCTATTATGGAGTGTTGCGTATTCCTCGTATCCGACGTGCATCCTTGAATCTATCTCTTGAACTAAACCAGCATAATTGTTTAACAGATTAATAGCGTCTATATCCCACGCAGAAACACAATTGTTCTTGGCGTTCAATAAGATAAGGTATTGCTTATATAATTGTTAATCGTATAAGATCAAAGACTATAATATTTTAAAAATTCTAAATTAAAAATTAATAAACCTTGAATCTGTATTTATCTCGATTGCATTAATGGTGATTTCAATTAATGTATCGGAGTATGTTCGGCCATTTAAATGATAAAACACATTGTGTAAATGGAAACGGTTAATTTATATCAAATATTGATGATAGTTGCACCGGCCGGGCAAGACCTGTGATCGTTCTCGTATGATTCCTTTTATTTATTTTGATCAAATGTGCGCGTTGTTTTGACTCGGTGAGGTTTGCTGCGCCGCGGCAGGTTGTGTGCTCCACATTCGCCTATGAATTCCGGTATGGAGTTGTGGGCAGATGAATATTTTAACATTTTACATATCCGACGAATGAATTCGTTTTCACGAACATTTTTTCGTTTTAGCCAGTTATTTGATACGTTAATGTTTGCTCTGTCGCTATATACCTTCGGATGTACATTCCACAGATTGCTCGAAATAATAAATGATTGGAACTGTATGTTTTACACCACTGTTTTTATTGGGACTGATTTAGAACTAATATTGACTAACACTTCTGTTAACTTTTTTCATAAACGTGCGCGTTTTAAATTTCAATCTGGTATTTTTAAATGCTCATTGATTTTCCTGCAAAACAAGTTTTGTGAAAACCTTTATATCAAATATTTTACTAGTCTGACATATTCGTAGGCAATATATATAAATATTTTATAATGATTTATGATTAAAATTTAATTAAAAGGTAAAATATAAGCAATCAATTGTCATAATTAAAATCGCTTAATACACTTTATACAATGAAATTTATCGTGGTATACTTTGTTCATTGGATGAATGCAAATGAAATGAAATAGTAAAGTAATCGTCCAAAGCCGCAATGGATGATGAAGATCTTGTCGTTTCTTCTAATTGATTCCGATCCTTTATGCGGCCAGTGCGTACTGCGGTCCGATTGTGCAGGAGCAATCAATGGTTATGACGCAGTACAGACATCCACAGATAAATCTTTTATTTTTAACGGTATGGATTTGTTACTTTTTATTTACTGCCTTGAGTCCATAGACTTATATGATGTCTTCTAACGATGTCTTCTGAAGAATGGAGACCATAACGTTTTTTTTCTCTACACCTCCTTTTAAGGGTCCCAAGATTAGCTTGTCCTTCAGGCACCCCTGAGATCATGGTGTGGTTGGTTACCGCTGTTCTTGGCTTACAGGCGTTGCAGTAGTGGGAATGTGAGGTGGGCCAATGTAAAAAAAAATGTTTTCTTTTTTTACTTATCGTTACGAAGTAAATAAAATCACAAATTTAAAGTGAGGTTATTTGATGGCGTTTCTGCCCTAAGATTCTAAGATACTTTAAATCTAGCTGTATACTCAATGCTAAAGAGCAAATCTTCACTCAGTGTTTGCCATAAAACTGTTTCGTGAATGGGCAAAAGGCAATAATTCAAAAATTTTTGAGCATTCACCGCTTCGTGCGCGCCGCCGCTTACATGCAACAATCAGGTCCTCTCCCATATCGACTTTTTCCGCTTCGTTTATTGCCCGGTCCGGAATAGTTTTTGTTTCTACCGTACTAATCAACGCCTGTACATAGCCATTCGAGTGAGATTTTCCATTTTGCGATTCTCAATAAAATGTTTTCATATATTGCGCCGTTTCTAGTGAAACTGAGCATTATCAATATTAGTTACAACTTGTGTAACGTATTGTAATACGTTACACAAGTTGTAACATTTTATAACATTTTGTAACATTTTATATTATCACAACAAAATATATTTTAAATAGAATTCAGTTTTAGTGATAAATTAACTCTACGCCCACGTGCATTGAATGCACGTGGGCGTAGAGTTAATTTATGGAGGTCTGGGTTTTTATCTAACCCAGACTGGTACAAGACTTAACTTTGCTACAATAAACGCCTCAGTAAAACCATCAAAAAAGAAGTTGCACAATAATGATAAATCAACTGTGCGAATTATTACTACAAATGACTCTGTGGTCATCCAGACCCACAATCTTCTTTCAGCGCCTTGCGGAGTATCGATTTGTATAATTCAAAGGTTGAATAATGTATCGCATTTCATTAGCACATCGGCCAGTTAATGTATTTGCACATAAAGCACCCACACAAGATTCACGGGACAATTGGGATAAGTTTCATATAAATTCACGTCTTTCGAACGTCTTTTATGTAATTTATGTAAAATATTGATCTTTTTAATGTAAGTAAACTAAAATTTAAACAGATTCTAGACTTGTTGTTTTCAAAACCATTAGGATGCAAAAACAAAAACGCAATTGTTATAATAACATTCTAGTAAAACAATAAAATATTTCAGCTCATAGTTAGCGAAACTTATTGTAGAATCTAAAATTTCCCATTCGCAATACATTATGTATACAAACTATAGTTTGGAAGAAATAAAAGAAACAATAGTATTAACCACCGAAGTTCTCGCATACGTCTGGTGCTCGGAGAAAACATTCCAGAAGTTTCGGCACAACTTCATAGCCAACAATAACAATGCATAACTACAACATGATCCTTTTAATCTATACAATTATAAACAGGTAACTTCAAATGTTTCGTATATTATAATAGAAGCAATATTTATTAAAATGGTCTCAATTTATAGTATACTAGCTGTGCCCGCGCCTTTGTTCGCGTGGTTTTTGTGTGACTTAAACTGTTTATGCAGCGCACGCAACGAAAGTCCTCAAATGTGAATAAGTTTCCCCGTTTTTGCAACATTTGTCACTGACACTTCGCTCCTATTAGTCGCAACGTAATGTTATATAGCCTAAAACCTTTCTCTATAAATGGACTATCCAACAAAAAAGGTTTTTTTTAATCGAACCAGTAGTTTCTGAGATTAGCGCGTTTAAACAAACAAAGATGCAAACAAACTCTTCCGCTTTATAATATTAAGTATAGATGTATTGTTTTTAGGCTTACATGTTTAATCAGCAGATGACCTATTATAATGACCCACCAACCCCCAGAATAGAATGTAATTATTTCTACTATAGAATACAGGCAAGATATTTGATGTTTTAGTTCTAAACATTCGGTACAAGAAAGAAATTACTTAACTACTAAAGTACCGACAAAAGACCCTTAGAAGCTGACTAGTAAAAATTTTCAGCAAAATATTTATTTTATTTATTAAAAAATCAACAATAATACATAGCATAAAATATTCAATATGCGTCAACCTTTATACGGCTTCTTTGGTAAGCCCACAGCGCGTGCATTGACCTGAAATGCTCTGATCTACATACGAATCAATTTTGCCCGCGTTCTAATCGCAATATTCGGATCAGCGTAATAGAAAGCTATAGAGCAATCAACGTGGACCGAGTCATTTTAGTTTTAATTAAGCTCATCGGCCCGTTAAGCTGGACGATGTAAAATCGAGCATGCCCGTGTTTATACACTGCTGTAACTAACTGCATCAGACTCATCGTCAGCTACATAAGTTAGAATTGATGAGGGACGGTTTTAAAAGGATTGGCCTTCTGACAGACGATTTTAAACAAATCACAAAAGTTTATATTGTTCATCAAAGTTTGATATTTTTATGAAGAATGCTCTTCTTCATAAAAATATCAAACTTGCACACCGCTGTGTGAGAATCATCATCAGGAATATAATTTGAGGAACATAATTCTGTTGGGTAAGAGGTATTAGGATGAGACAAGTGATTGACAGAGTCCACGACCCTTCAGTCAGACACAGCATCCTTAAAAAAATTATGACAGAACATGGAGTCAAAATTATCCTAATTCTTTACTTTATCAGCTCCTACTAGGTCACTATGGGAATGTGTGAGAATAGGAAATCAGAATAATCGTGGCATTTGGATTTGCGTGTTCAGGCGACACGGTTACCACAACAATGCGCCTAACGACTTTAATAATAATTATTCAGTGTCCATCTTAATTGGATCCTCGGCATACCTCAGGGGTAAGGATTGATAATTCGGTGGTTAATTGGAACAAATAACAATAAAATGTTTACAACACCTGATAGTTTTGAAAAATCACTTGATACGTCATGAATGTGTAAAAGTTATTGCATAACTTCATACTCAATTTACTTGAATTTTGATACGCGGTTCATACACTGAGCTCCATAATAATTGTTATTGTTAGATGTAGGATGCTGATTTTATTCTAATTGTATTTTCTGAGTCTATACTCCATTTAATATATTATCTATACATATAATAAATCTGTAGAGGGGTCATGTCTGTACATTAAGAATATTTAAGTGAAAATTAAAAAAAGGGGGCCTATAAAAGCCACAGAACCTAAAAATAACATTTTTGAAAAAAATGTCTGTCTGTCTGTCTGTCTGTCTGTCTGTCTGTCTGTCTGTCTGTCTGTCTGTCTGTCCGTATGGGAATGTTTGTCGTCGCATCACGCTAAAACCACTATATGGAATGAAATGAAATTTGGCAGGCAGGTAGCTTACAACCCGAAGAGCATTATTGGAAATTATTATCCCGAAAAACGAAAGGGTTCCCGTGGGATCTTCAAAAAATTGTAGCTACCTATTTGAAGGTATTTCAGCCAAACTACTCAACTTATTTAAATGAAATTTGGCAGGCAGGTAGCTTATGACCTAAAGAGCATTATTGGAAATTATTATCCCGAAAAACGAAAGGGTTCCCGTGGGATCTTCAAAAAATTGTAGGTACCTATTTGACGGTGTTTCAGCCAAACTACTCAACGTATTTAAATGAAATTTGGCAGGCAGATAGCTTATGATCTGAAGAGCATTATTGGAAATTGTTATCCCGAAATACGAAAGGGTTCCCGTAGGATCTTCAAAAAATTGTAGCTACCTATTTGACGGTATTTCAGCCATAACTACTCAACGTATTTAAATGTAATTTGGCAGGCAGGTAGCTTATAATCTGAAGAGCATTATTGGAAATTGTTATCCCGAAAAACGAAAGGGTTCCCGTGGGATCTTCAAAAAATTGTAGCTACCTATTTGACGGTATTTCAGCCAAACTACTCAACGTTTTTAAATGAAATTCGGCAGGCAGGTAGCTTATGACTTGAAGAGCATTATTGAAAATTGTTATCCCGAAAAACGAAAGGGTTCCCGTAGGATCTTCAAAAAATTGTAGCTACCTATTTGACGGTATTTCAGCCATACTACTCAACGTATTTAAATGCGATTTGGCAAGCAGGTAGCTTATAATCTGAAGAGCATTATTGGAAATTGTTACACCGAAAAACGACAGGGTTCCCGTGGGATCTTCAAAAAATTGTAGCTACCTATTTGACGGTATTTCAGCCAAACTACTCAACGTATTTAAATGAAATTCGGCAGGCAGGTAGCTTATGACCTGAAGAGCATTATTGGAAATTGTTATCCCGAAAAACGTAAGGGTTCCCGTGGGATCTTCAAAAAATTGTAGCTACCTATTTGACGGTATTTCAACCAAACTACTCAACGTATTTAAATGAAATTTGGCAGGCAGATAGCTTATGATCTGAAGAGCATTATTGGAAATTGTTATCCCGAAATACGAAAGGGTTCCCGTAGGATCTTCAAAAAATTGTAGCTACCTATTTGACGGTATTTCAGCCATAACTACTCAACGTATTTAAATGTAATTTGGCAGGCAGGTAGCTTATAATCTGAAGAGCATTATTGGAAATTGTTATCCCGAAAAACGAAAGAGTTCCCGTGGGATCTTCAAAAAATTGTAGCTACCTATTTGACGGTATTTCAGCCAAACTACTCAACGTATTTAAATGAAATTCGGCAGGCAGGTAGCTTATGACCTGAAGAGCATTATTGGAAATTGTTATCCCGAAAAACGTAAGGGTTCCCGTGGGATCTTCAAAAAATTGTAGCTACCTATTTGACGGTATTTCAGCCAAACTACTCAACGTATTTAAATGAAATTTGGCAGGCAGATAGCTTATGATCTGAAGAGCATTATTGGAAATTGTTATCCCGAAATACGAAAGGGTTCCCGTAGGATCTTCAAAAAATTGTAGCTACCTATTTGACGGTATTTCAGCCATAACTACTCAACGTATTTAAATGTAATTTGGCAGGCAGGTAGCTTATAATCTGAAGAGCATTATTGGAAATTGTTATCCCGAAAAACGAAAGAGTTCCCGTGGGATCTTCAAAAAATTGTAGCTACCTATTTGACGGTATTTCAGCCAAACTACTCAACGTATGTAAATGAAATTCGGCAGGCAGGTAGCTTATGACTTGAAGAGCATTATTGAAAATTGTTATCCCGAAAAACGACAGGGTTCCTGTGGGATCTTCAAAAAATTGTAGCTACCTATTTGACGGTATTTCAGCCAAACTACTCAACGTTTTTAAATGAAATTCGGCAGGCAGGTAGCTTATGACTTGAAGAGCATTATTGAAAATTGTTATCCCGAAAAACGAAAGGGTTCCCGTGGGATCTTCAAAAAATTGTAGCTACCTATTTGACGGTATTTCAGCCAAACTACTCAACGTATTTAAATGAAATTCGGCAGGCAGGTAGCTTATGACCTGAAGAGCATTATTGGAAATTGTTATCCCGAAAAACGAAAGGGTTCCCGTGGGATCTTCAAAAAATTGTAGCTACATATTTGACCTTATTTTAGCCAAACTACTCAACGTATTTAAATGAAACTTGGCACAAAGGTAGATTGTAACATGAAATAACCAACATAATATTTTTAACTGACTTACAAAAAAGGAGGAGGTTTCTCAATTCGTAAATATATGTTTGTTTTTTTTTTGTTTCTTCGCGGATATCTTCATCGTTTCTGAAACGATTTTAATTTTTTTTAATGTTGTGTAGGGTATAATTTAAATTTGATCCCATTGTCACCAAATGGTGACCTGATGATGGGATCCGTGAGGAATCGAAGGAAATCCTCAAAATTTATGTGAATTGATTTTGATTTTTTCTGAAGTAGTCTAAGCATATATGTATTACCAAACAGTTAGGTTTTGCACCATATCCTGGATCTATAATATCAAAAAATTTCACGTTTCAGTAAGCTATATATATATATATATATGTGTTGAAAAATTTCGCGCTGCTCTGGCTTACGCCAGAGCAGCGGTAGACTTTTTCTCTTTCTACTATTTTTTTTTATCTAATCGTTTTTGTTTTTCATTTTCCGTCCTCAAATAATCGTCGTCTGATCATTCGAGAATTATTCCTACTCAGTCTATACCCATCACTAAAAATCTGAAAATTAAATAATTTTAAACAAAAAAAAAACGACTTCAAAAGGTATACTAAAAGGAACAATTAAATTTACTTCGCACAAAGTAATACTTATTTTCCAGTACAAGTGAAAATAATTATTACTTTGTGCGAAGTAATTTATTATTATACTTAGGTTTTGCAAATACGATTAATAAAGTATAGGCGTACGATAGTTTTTTTTCAAGATATGAATGAGATGTCATAGGTACATTTAAATTAGAAAAGTTATGTCAATATAAGTAAGATTTTATGTTTTTCATGATATTTCTATTTATTAGTTTTTATGCTAGGTACGGCTTGGGTTTTTTCTTTCTTTTGGACTTTTGTTATTTTGTCGTCTAAAGCAAGTTAGAACTTTAACCGTAAAGTCCCAAAGTAGGCTACATGTTTGTTAGCGTAGGTAATTAATAAATAAAAAACCGGGCAAGTCCGAGTTGGAATTTCGCACCGAGAGTAGACTTTTAAAAAATTTGGCGCTCGGCGCCAGCAGCGCAGCGTCGGTGTGAAAACGATCATCGTCTGCAGTCGCTGCGGCGTAAAGTCCATACAAATCTCAGTACAGAGATCTTCGTCGCGTATATGAGTGTACTATCAAGTAGTCCCGTTCGCATAAAAGAAAAAAAATATTATACATACAGACGAATTGAGAACCTCCTCCTTTTTTTGAAGTCGGTTAATAATACACGGTCATTTTTCGAGCTGGTAGTAATAGGAATCGTTAGCATTTTCATAGAAAAAAACGGCCATTATTTGACAATAAATTATTATCATTACTCCATCGGCCTACTTCTTTTGCTTATGCACGTCTAATACCGTGTATAAAGAAGCATTAACTACTATAAATTAGTGATTTTAAATATCCAAACGACAGTGTTCATAAACTAAAAATGTATTTGAACTGCTGCCCTAAATCACTTTTCCACGCGTACGAAGTCGCGGGCACAGCTAGTTTTAAATAAAAATGAATCCTAAGGTACTAAGTTTTATAAAAAATGTCGAATATCGATTGAGTCAATCTTTTAAATAAAAAATACAATTTTTAAGAGGCCCTTAAAAGAATGAAGATTTGATGAGGTTCAAATTTCATTCTCCGTACCACTTCTATGCAATTCACCACGTCTTACCTCATGAAATAGTGAACGTCCTGTCGCTCACAGCTCACAGCTCACTGCCGATTAGGTGTACGGAGGCCAGGGAACCTAAACCAATTGAGGCTCTGCATAATTCACACAGCCTACATCGTATTGTAGCAGTGAACTAATAGTTGTATTAGGGTTTCTACGCTCACTTACCTTAACACCGATAGGATCTGAAAGAAATCAAAAAATATGATAGGACAAGTTGTATTATATAGGTATATTCGGTTTTACAGATAACTAGCTGTGCCTGCGTCTTCGTTCGCGTGGTTTTTGAGCGACTTAAGCCGTTTATGCAGCGCACGCAATGAAAGTCAAAACGTTTTGCAACATTTCTCACTGACGCTTCGCTCCTATTGGTCGCAACGTAATGTTATATAGCCTGAATATATATAATAATAAATGGACTATCCAAAAATAAAAAGAATTATTCAAAACCGACCAGTAGTTCCTGAGATTAGCGCGCTTAAACAAAAAAACAAACTCTTGCGCTTCAAAATATTAGTATAGATACTAAAAGTTAGTAATTCGTTTGTCGTACATAAAGCGCAACTGTTTTCTAAAATAATTCAAAGGGCGTTAGAAATTATTGAACGTAGCGCATTATCGCAAGTTAATCGAGAGTTTTCGCATACACATCACGTTGTCACTAATCTCGACTCTTAGCGCAATCTCTGCTCTTTCTGCGAGGAAACAATACCACCTTTTACAGGGAACAAAGATGAAATAACAAAGGAAAGAACCGGGCGATTCGGTACAATACATTATCGTCTCACATACACGAGTGGGCTCGCTATTAAATAAAACACGGGGGTATGAACTTCAATTATCTCATGTTCTCATGTTTATTAGAGCGTACGTGTACCTGATTAAATTTGAAAATATGTGACGTGGGGGGGGGGGGGGGACAGAACAAACGTATTTGAAAAATTTGGTAATGATGTTCTTAAAGGTGAACGCGTGCTTATGCGGTGGGCCGCAACATAAGCACTGCATTCAAATTATTTGTTATATATTGTACCACGTACAAACGCCTAAAAGTACGTAGATACAGAGATCTGCCATTCACCTTAATTCTTATATTGTGAAGACAAAATTATTGTATATACAGAAAAGAATATTGAATTTAAAACATAATTGTTAAAGTAAACTCAATCTGCGCAATGATGTCAGAGTTAATTTTGATAAAATAATAAGGTATATGGCGCACCGCCAAAAATTACCTTCGAAGAAATAATATAAAGGTACTTTATGGAGAAATTTGTGTATTATGTAAATGAGTCTCGAAAATTTAAGTTATTGCGACTTCGCAAACAATCTGCCAATAAAGTTAAAGGCATCTTTGCAATTTTCTTTTCGAGAGAAGATTAAATATTACGATCGGTAATGAACGGTCGCGTCTAGACAGCTGAGATTTTAATAAAATGTACGGATGTGCATGCAGCTGAGCAGCTGAGTTGCATTGATTTTTTTGTTTATGATTGACAGCACACGAGCTGTGCTCGGTCGCGCGTTGTGCCCAGCGAACTGTGCGCCGCTGCTAAGAGGTATCTCGTGCCCGCACCATATCGCACACGTCACCACAGCTGACCGTTAGATTTTTACACTGGGAATATTTACTGTGGGGTTGATTCTGCTTTTGTATCTTTCGTGCCGTTTCGTGCCTATACTGCGTTCAGTATAGTTAAGTTCACTCTTGTTGGATTATTTTTAACACACATAATTGAGCTCTGACGTCATTGCGGTCTGAATGGATAAATTAATGTAGTCACTCGCTGAATGGTTATTATTTATCGATTCATTAAACCTTATAGGGATCGTTGTACATACCATAATTTTCAATGATACTACATATTAATAATATATTTTAGGTTCAACTGAATAAAATTTAGGTGATCAGTGATTACTGGAATCATAAATTTAAATTTGTATTTAAATAGCATAATTTAATTCATTAAAAATAATCATAATTTTATCATTCGTTTTGTATATTTGAATACATTTAATTTTATTGAAATATTTACCCCATTATATAATACATAAAGTGGGAGCACTTGTTTGAACCAGAATAATGGCCGCAGATGAATGGCCCGAACTGAGTTTTGTACTTAGACGTATCCGATTTCATAAATAAAAGGAGCTCTCTCACCCGCGCTAAAATATAGAAAGAAATGTGTTCATCTCGTTAAAACTTTCGTCTACAAATATAAAATTCAATTTCTGAATGAGTGCAAAAAATCCTCCACCCTGTTTTTCGCGTTCATTTTGCATCAACCGACGTAGGATCCTAATTATCTTTCCCAGTTAAGCTTAAGTGAATTATTCCGGCCGCCCACTGTAGAGCACAAACAAAATGGTGAAAAGTTCACAACCTCAGTCCAAAATGCCAAAACATTAAAGAGAGTTTCCCGCACACGTATTATATTCGTCCGGGCGACGCAGTAGTCCGTCGTCTTAGAGGAGGCGGGGCGCGTTTTAGCCAGCTCAACTTTTAATAACGCCCGCAAAATCATCTAATTAATCTGATTACGGTTGGACCCGCACCGTGGCCCCACGCTCCCCGCTGATACTTATTCCTGAGCATTAAGTAAACTTGTTTGTCCATGTACTGTCTTGTGGATTAGCGATACGGCTCTCGGCCGAGATAAGGGTGCGGCACGAAATGACGTCATTATTTGGTAATGCTTAAACTATTTGGAAAATATATTTGACGCAGATTAAAACCTGCTTGTTCATTAATTACTTTTATGTACAATTTATAGACTCCCTTTATAAAAAAAATTTACTACTTGCATAATATATTTACAGCTTTTTATTTGTCTATGATTTCACATGAAATATATCGGATTAAATTATTTCCCAATAATAGCATGGTCGTAACATATAAAATCATTATCTTAACCACCAAACAAAATAAATCGTAAACCCAAACAGGCCTTAATAAATAAGGCCTGGCTATGATTTTAGGGCCGCGACATACCCTTTTAATAGTCCATAGACTCCATAGTTTCTATGTGGTAATTAAGGCGCATCCTAATTTAGTTAATTCACTCGCAAAACGTAGTGTAATGTGAAAGGGATTCGTAATGTCGTTACGATCAACGCCCTATCTAAAATAATAAATTGCAAAAAAAAAATTTTTTTTCAAAAAATAAATTGTGAAATAAATTCATTTCTAGAATCAGTCAAGGTCCTATAAGCCTATCCCAAAGTTATAGTGACTGCTGTTTTTACACCCTGTATACGAGTAGGTATATAAAATATTTGTGAGCGAGATAGAACTAGTTTCATATAAATAGTATTTTGTTTTTCTTTTTGTTTTATTATTATTTTAGATACTTGTGTTGCTTTATACGTTTTATCTATTTTTCACAATAATAACACACAACTTTTATTTACACTTTTTCACTTTTTATTACGTTTTAATAAGATTTTTCGATCTGATGATGGTTTAATCAAAACCAGTCGTGTTTTTAAAAAAACTTATTAAAACGTATTAAAAAGTGGAAAAGTGTTAATAAAAGTTGTGTGTTAGTATTGTGAACATGAATTTCCTTCAAGAACAAACAGTACATTGAATCAGTTATTATCTGTTTTTAATATCATGAACCATTAATTTTCCATATTTTGAAGGATTATAAATAACTTAGGACTTATAACAAAATATTTTCGCCGGTATCACATTTCCCGTGTTTAATGGTTAGAGTATCAATTTCACAACAATTACTTCTTAATCGCTTTATTCCAAAAATTAAATATTTAGACCCACAATTTGTGGCGCTCTCCTTCGATATAAAGAAAGGGATGGGCCCTTTAAGTGTTCTTAGTGAAAGTAATTTTCCAAATTATATTGTTTATCACGCTTTTGAATTTTGTGAAAATTATATCTTGTTTACGAGTATTTTAAAAAGGCTAACTTAATTTCGGGTCCGGTTCTTTAACTTTTATTTTAAGTAGTTGTGAATATAATATTCTTAGTAATTATATAAAACCGCTGAACAGATATAAATTACGTATAGATAGATTTTTGTGAACAAAGTTGTAAACGACTATAATATTTACTATATTTCGCGCAGGTTACCTAATTCATACTGAAAACCATCTAAAATAGCATGTCAATCACACCCAATGTTAAGTGAAAGTCCGCGAATGAATACACTACATTATCATGTAAAGGAACTTTACAAAAATCCGTATGTAGGTACGATGTAAGAGGTATTCAATAAAATATGAAGGCCCATTGGCGAAACGATCTTTCGGAATACTGAAGAGCGGAGATAGGCCGAAGCGGCTCGAATGCGACATTTCAATTTGAGCATATATTATTCATGGTAATGCGTTAAAAGCACCGCCACATGCTCAGAGCGAGCGAGTAATCGCACGTGCGACTAGGTACCGACAGCAAATGCAGGCTCCAAAAGTGTCGCTCGAATACAACCGCAATATTATGACATTGTTTTTTCAAGCGCCCAACTCACGACAATGCCGCGACTTGTGATTAAATTGTTTTATATGCTTAGGGGTTTTAAGAATTTTATATTTAACTAGCTGATCCGTGCCCACTACGATGAGCATAAACCTTTCCTGGACTTCCACGAATATTTTAAGACCAAAAATAGCTGAATCGGTTCAGTCGTTCTTGAGTTATGCGCTTACCAACACATTTTATATTATAGATATAATATACCTACAACCTGACTGGTGAGACATGTGCAATACTTACGGAGAGTACTTGGTACTCGATTCCCATTATAAATAATAAAATTAGGTACTTAATTTTTTACCAAATTTTTCTTTAAAAAAATGAATCATGGATACTATGAAATTTACGCGGTTAGGCAAGTAGGCATACCTCGGCGCGGCATGGCGCGGCGGCGTACGACATCAACGTGTAGAGCGGGCGCGAACCTACGCGCGGTGTCCATGCGTTGGGTAAATAATTAACTATTCAAGTTTAAGCTACATTTACTCAGTGATTAATTGATATTATTTTTTTATTATATTGTATTGCTCGTGTCTCACCAGTCACACTGTATATTGTAAATGAATATAATGAAAATACACTTATAACTCTTTCTAAGCCCTCAAAAGACTGCGCCTCCTCGTTGAAAAATATTCGACGAATGCGGCTTTTTTGTTGACGCTATGTATTCAATGTCGTGTTTTAAAATTGTCGTTTCACGCCATTTGCAATGCCCGAACCGATGTGCTTTGCCTGTAAAGTAACTACGTAGTCTTTTTATTTATTATACGTCGTAATGACGCACGCTAAGGTACTCAACGCGCAAGCGACAAGTTTGCTTTATATTTTCCATTGCATTTTATTCAAATACTTCATATAAAGGTTCATATACAATGGCTTATGTAAATTCAATTACAAATTATCACTGAATATAACTGGTGTAAAAAGAGCAGTCACTATAACTTTGGGATATGATTATACTGTCTCATTCTAGAAATGTATTTTTTGGCTTTATTGTTGTTTTTGCGATAAAAAATAAGAAATTGTAAAAAGTAAAAAAAAAAAATTTTTGTTTTTGACAACCGAAATATAAAAAAGTACATTTTCAAAATGAGGCAAGGTAGTGTAATCGTATCTCAAAGTTATAGTGACTGCTATAGTATATATATTATGCTATATTTCTAAGGACTGTTTATCTGTGCGTTTGTTCGCTAATGTCATAATTTTCGAATTTCGAATGCCGAATACATTCGTAAGTATTCCGGATCGAAGTAAAATACAAAATTATTGTATATTCTCCTCGCATGGAGTCGAGGATGGCATCTATTATTCATCGATGAGGGCATAGAAACAAAATTTGTTTAAGTACGATGCGATTCCGCCAATCTCGCAATCTTTATTTCATTCGCAATAAATGGATTACTCTGCTCACAAACATCGTTTTGCCATCCACGGCTTTATTTGGCTTGTAAGCGAATTTCGTCGGTTGTTTCCCGAAAGTCTATATTTATTTATGAGTAAAATAACGTTTTAAATGCCATAACTATGTTGGTAATTGTGACGGTTGAATTATGTTTTTGCAACTTTTATAAATTGGTTTTCATAATTTACTTTGTATTGCGTGCTTTTGAATAGTAATCATAATAAAGTATTTCCGCTATACACTTAATCTACGATACCACATTATAATTTGGACCTATAGTAATAAATGTTGAACAGATCTATCAATTTATTGTATTTAATATTAAACCAAAGGACTTGTAGAACTTAAATTGGGATGACAAAGAGCCTATTAAATAAAATGCTCCTAATTACTAACAATTTAAGAAAACATATTATCTGTGTTACTGTAAAAAATAATATGTTAATGAGCAATATTATAATCGCCAATAACATTATGGCTGTCCATAGGAAGAATGAGTGATATTGAGTATACAGTTGGGCTGTATAAAATCCTGCTTAGCAGTGTATTTTACGCCACTTATTATTGTAATAATAATTTATTACGTCTAGAATTTAAATATTAAGACTACTGATAACTGATAGAACTGCGATTTGAAACTATCATACCATACCAGCTAACCCGTGCCCACTTCGTTGGCATAGAAACCGTTTAAACTTTTCTCAGGCTTCTACGAACATTTCAAGACTAAAAATAGCCAAATTGGTTCAGCCGTTCTCGAGTTTAGCCAGACTAACGAACAGCGATTCATTTTTATATATAAAAAGATATACTACTCGTTTTACTGAATTTCGTTATATTCTAGCCAGATAGCGGTATATGTTTGTCGTTTTATTCTAGCCAAACAAAATCAGCGACCCCGCTAAGGATATAATGCGATGACATTAATAAATCAGAAGTGTGTTTGAGGCAAATCCATCGATTCATCATAAATAGAGCGAAGATTCCGTTAATCCCTCGAATATCGCCTTTTATGGAGATTGCGGATCGTGCGTACGCATGCAACAACACATTGATGGATGACGGGCTATTTATCAATGTGAACTTGACTTTATACCTATATATCAAAGAATTGAAGGGGCAGTGATAGAATTCCAATAAGGCTCTCCATATTGTAACTGCGGCGAGCGATAGCCGGAGCAATATTGAGTCAGGTGCCGAACCGAAATAATATTGGAATTTTCACAAGTTACGTTTACGTTTAGGATAGTTTTCGTTTGAATTTTATTTAGATTTGGACAGTGAACCATATTTATTGTAGCTACTGCGTTAAGTCAATTTAGGGTCGCTTTCTGTAACACTATTCAAATATATTATGATAACATGGCATTCAAGTAAACAAGCCAAATTAAACGCTGATTGGTCAAACCTTATCAGAAAGAAAGAGAGTGACAGACTCACTCTCGCAAGGCTGTTTAAAATACCACAGATAAGGTTGAATCGTATGTCAACTAATCGTGCAAATCGTATTGTATCAAAAAAATAAGTTGCCTTTGGTACACTACTACTATAACTATTTAGTTACTGTGATGTTCGTTAGTACGAGTTGTAGCACAGCAAGCTTACCCCCGACACAATCGAGAATCAAATCAGTTCCATCTCATATATCTTATCATCTCAGGATAAAGAAAATAGTTGTTAGATCGTAACTTTTTGTACTCTCGACCATATCGATATACTGAGAATCAAAATAAACAAACGTCAATTTATTCGGAAGTACGCGACACGATCGAATCTGAATCAAAATGAATCAGTTTGGAGTGTAAGGCCCCTGGACTGATAATCGTAGCGCATCGTAGCAGCCGCTACCAACTCGTAGCGTTCTTCGTATTCGTACGTGCATTGGTCAAATAATATGTTTTAGTATAAGTGATTATCCTACGAGTAACTATATTCTATATTTTATTTCTCTTATCACTTTTATAATATATTATATTTAAAACCATATTTATAAAATAATTATTCAAGATTGATTTAAGAATGTAAACGTTCACAATTAATTAAAACCTGGAGTAATCGTACATTTCATTTATTATTTTACGTGTTTAATGATATACTTCAATGCTTCGTTTTATTTTGAATGTAATCAATTGTAATTGATTTTCGACGGCGAGCGGATTTTACTTAATTAAGTTAATAAGCGCAAAGCTCAACAAGCTATTACAGAGCGTATTACTTTTTGACCTTGTTTTTATATTGTTCAACTGCACAAGCCGCAATAGGCGTGTAGTATACTATAATTATCGAGTGTAAAAAGAACAGTCACTTTGGGATATTTTTTTTGCTTTTTCGTTATTTTTGTGACAAAAAAATAAGACATGGTAAAAAGTAAAAAGACAGTTGTTTTTGACAAAAAAATATTTAAAAATATTTTTCCAAAATGAGGAAACGTAGTATAATCGTATCTCAAAGTTATAATGACTGTTCTTTTTACACCCTGAATATGCCCTTATAATCCTTACATTAAGATGATTTAGCATTGCATTAGATATGTTTAGATTCGTACTCACATTGACACCTAAATAATAAATCCACAAACAAATATAAAAAAAATCAAGCAGTTAATGATAACAAACAAAAAAGGTACACGAAAACAGATTTATCCTATTATAGCTTCTATGCCTCAGACGCAAAGACGCATCAAACTTATAACACCCCATGTAGTTTGGGTTAAATAGGAAACAACCTAACGTTTATTATTGTCTTAGTTTGTGAGCGGCGAGAAACGGTACCATTTCAAATATTTTCGCCTTCCCCTAAGTAATAAATTACGAAAAAAAGTAATTGTGAAACTTTTATGTAAAAGTCCACAGAGTCAAAAAGTAAAATTGTACCGAATAAAAATCAGGGTGAGCGGCCCTGATTTTAAGACTACCAATTTATCAGTCGAGGGACCCCATTCCGTAAAACGTTGTAAATAGCTCGCTTTGTTATTTGTAAAATTTAATGCAATGTATTCGAACACTGGACTGAATTTTACTAGAACAACTGATAAGCACACTATCTTCCTTTCGAATTGCTGTTCATTAGTCTAAGGCTAAGGGCTAGTTGAAACTCAAGAACGGCTGAACCGATTCAGTAATTTTTAGTCTTGAAATATTCGTGGAAGTCCAAGGAAGGTTTTAAAGGTTTGTATGGGCACGGGTCAGCTATTTAACATATTTTCAAAAACGTTGGCTACTCCAAACTTTGAATTTGAATAGTTAAATAAATCATATAGTTTAAAGGCTATCAACGCTTAATAGGCTTTGTATTCAATCCGATTTAGCTCAAAAATTATTGAGGCTCTATTATTAATAGTCTAAAGAGTTCCTCGTAGTTACGGGACCATAAAATGTATCACAGATTTAAAAAAACAATTTACATTTCAGTCATGAACCGAAACTGAGCCGACATTAAATCGGATTTTATAATACGGCATTAAACCCGGTTATAAAAACATTAGCTGTCTCGCTTTGTACGGTTATAGCAAAAAGGTAGGTTTGATTGACGCAGGCAATCGGCCTAATGTAACCTCAGGCAAGCCTCACGGAACGACGCAATCCTTCACACGCAAAAGTAACTTTTCATATAATTCATTTCCCTATATTTATCTTACAACTTGATTTGTTCGATCCGAAAAAATGACGTGTGATTTTTTCGGGGAACGTTATTGAAAACTTCGGGTTGTAATGTATGAAACTTAGAAGGTTCTTCACGTTCACTCGATTTTTCTACTGAATCGATATTGGCGGCGGCCATATTGTTAAATAATTTTTTGTATTTTCCTTTTAAGTACTATTTGCAACTATTTTAATGGACAGTTCATTGAGCTAAAAAAATTAATTCGGGCTCTAAAAATAATAGCCTTATTCATTTTTAAAAGCCGGAGGCAGAAAGATATATGGCAGTAGTCTTTCGACCAGCTTTTTATTATTATCATCATTATAGACTCGCCCACTCCAAAGTTCTGTATTTACGAACGTAATATTCAGTCGACTCGAAAATCTGCTTTATTCTCGTTTAAAAACTAACCAATTTCTATGTTATCGAAATGGTAAGAGCCCGTTGTATTCACAATGTCCCTCCCAATATGTTTTATATTAGAAGTTACGTGACTGGAAATAGTAAAATCGGATGATGTTGATAATTTGGCCCGTAATGGCCTCGCCCAATAAAACCTTATAGGTAAGTCCTGGATTAAAGGAAGTGGATCAGGGCATGGCAGTTTTATTAACGATAGATAAGGAAGCTCATATCAATACGGTATCAGAAATTCATCAGAGTAACTGACATATGCAAAAGTTTTATATACTTCATATTTTTGTATACTTCATAAATTTTCTGAGTAATCATTATAGCCTATGTTACTCGGTATATTTTTAAGAATGTATTGACTCTCTTAATAAAATTAGATTCGTTTTTAGCTGCTATCCTCCCAAAAACATTACCCATTTTTAACTACGCCTTAGTAGGGAAAAAATGGTTATTGATTGATGACTTGCAGAATCCAGAACTTTCAAGAAAAGTTTTTATAAATAAATAATAAATAATTTGATTATTATTGAGTACTAAAGTACGAGTAAGAATATTAATTCATTTTATGCATACTCAAAATCTAGAGTTTATATTTTGATGTCTTTATATTATTATACCTTCTAACCGCAAAGCCCAACTGAGTTCTGTAATGTATGGAACGGTAAAAAAAGAAAGTTAATTATAATTAAATGTCAAGATCTCTTAATCTGCTCTGGCTGAACTCCAAAATTATAAACATCAAATCTCGTAATATGCAGAGTTAAAGAGCTATCCTGCTGTTAAGTATTATTACACTTTACTTTTATTATCTACTTTAGATACACTAAAAATGTGTATCTAAAAAAATATTATTTTTACATACATTAGCGAGTCACATTATCCAAAGATAGCCTAATTAGTTATTACTAAGACCCGTCCCGTTTTTTACCCTTTGAATAAGGAAAGAGAAAAACATTTAGCTTTAGTGGCCAGTCACTAGTAATTTTATCCTCGAAAGAAATAAAGGATTATAACCATAAGACCCCTAATATTTTAGAATTTATACGTACAATACTGTTGAGTTACATATTTTATTATTTACTCCTTATAAATCGTAACTACGTCCGGTGTCCACTTAGAAGTCTAGTATCTATACTAATATTATAAAGCGGTAGAGTTTGTTTATTTGTTTATCTCTAAGGAACTACTGGTCCGATTTGAAAAAATATTTTTTTGTTAAATAGTCCCTTTATATAGGAAGGCTTTAGGCTATAAAACATTACGCTTCAATCAATAAGAGCGAAGCGTCAGTGAGAAATGTTGCAACAACGGAGAAAATTATTCACATTTGAGAACTTTCGTTGGGTGCGCCACATAAACGGTTTAAGTCATCCAAAAACCACGCGAACGAAGTCGCGGACACAGCTATTATCTTATAATTTACATAATAGTAGTACTTTCTGTAGTGGGTCATACAAACTTCTGTGGATTAGGGCCTTCACGGGGGCTTATCGGATTTTGAATGAATTTCGGGATGCTTGCGATGGCGACGTCATTATGAATATCCGATTTATATGCAGATTGGATATGAAGTAGCCGAACTACGCTAGTGGCGTGTCGGCACGCGCCACTAACCACGTTCATAAGATACTTAAAAACCTCCTGGTACTTTATGAGGCCCTGGTATTAATACACAACTTTTATTTACAGGTGTCTGACCTGATGATGATTTAATCGAAACCGATCGTGTTTTAGTAAAAACTTATTAAAACGTAACAAAAAGTAGAAAAGTGTAAATAATAATTGTGTGTTATTATTGTGAACATGAATTTCCATCATCTGTGGACACTACTGACAAGATTTGGCATTTTTTACAACTTATCTTTTTGATGGGATATTATTATAATATTAGATATTATTAGAAAGCATATTTTACGCTTTTATACTTATATCTCGTAAGAGTGAGATATTGTTTAACTTTTCCACTCCACAGCGAAGACAGATTCCATTGTAAAGATTTAACAATTTCTAGTGTGGCGTTGCATTTCATATAATAATAAAATATCACAATGGATGTCAAGTCTATTCATGATAAGTGGCCAAGATGAAGCGCGTCAGTGGCATAATTCAGGAAATCAGTTGACGAATGAATAATTTCAAAAGGGGGTTGTTTGAACTCGTAACGTTGTCATAAAGTGTCTTTTGTTCGGCCCAGAGAAGAGGAAGAATTACGCTTATCTAAGTGTCTGATAACTTTGGAAATTATCAAATTGCTTTCTAATTAATTTCGCATTGTGATATATTTCAGTTACTTCGCTGACACAGAGTTTATTTAGTTTTTTAAGAGTTTTAATAATGCTCGAAGACATCGATACGCTTGCGTGGGCTTAGCAATTTTTATAGAAAATCACAACTCGACGTGTAGAATCTATGCGTTTTTCTCGTCGCCATCTTTGTCATTCTAATTATAGTTGTTTCACTATGAAAAACAAAACTTCAAATGACACAACGCGTGAAACTTTACGCGTTCCGATGAAATGTAAATGTACATTTCGGCACAATTACATTTGGCCACCTGGTGTAATTATAATTCTGTATGCAAACGAACGAAATAAAGAGTGAAGTTTTTAATAGAATAGTTGGCATACAGCAATTTTACGATCGATTCAATTTATCTACGTATCGAACACTAAAACATATTGGGCGGAACGTTTAGCACCTGAGCCAATTTAGTGCTGTACTGAAATTCGGCGTTCATTCGATTTCGGTACGGTTTATTAATGACTGCACGAGCTTCAAGTTGCATACTGAAAACTAATGCACGGCTCCATTGAAGTTGTCATGGTGTCTTACAGGGCACTAACGCAATTAATAAATCGGAAGTAAATTTATTATATAAGTCTCTAGAAATAAAAAATATTTCGTACAAAACATAAAAGAAAATTTTCAAAGCGTATTTATTTATAAATTACACTTTTATAATTCTTTTCTTACATGATGTTTACTACCGGTTCCAAGGCCCGGTCAGAACAACCGGCGTAAAAACCTTTTATTAAAATTTATATTAATAAATAATAATGTTGTAAAAGTATCTAGATTTATAAGCAAATATATATTATAAAATCACGTGATCAAACACGTGATATAGTCGTACTGCCGTGAGTGAGCATAAAATTCAAAATTAAACAGGGCGTTATTATATCCGTGCGATGATTTTCCTCTTTCATCGACGCCCGAACAATGCGGAGGCGCGCCTAAACCCCTTTGCATGTTTTATACAAGTCAGCTGTCAAATTCATGTTGTTTTGTTCGTCCATTTTTACGAAACTCTCGGTCGAAAAGTGTAATGAAAAACCCAACACATCATTCATCCTCGACCGCTGTCTATTATGAATTGCAGTTTTTTAAAAGTTGATAATTAACACCGGGCTCAGTGGAAGGCAGGTCCCAACTTTTAAGTATTATAAAGTTTGTGAAAGACTCTAATCATTACACCCTTACTTGTACAGGCGAGTTGCGTGCCGGGAACGTTTTTAAATTAATGGTGTTATATAGACGAAAGGCTTTTTACAAGATGACATTTTCTTTAGCGCCTAATTGTTATTTATGGTGGCTTTAAGTGACTTTTTTAGTTTGCGAAATTGCTATGGGATGATTTATAGTTGAAAAAATGTTAGTATAAATGGAACAGGAAGTTAATCAGACCTCATATTTTTTGTTTACAGAGAACGATCAGTAAATTCACCAGAAAGTGTCACAGAATTATTATTTTAATCAAAACATGAATAATAAAACTAATAATAACGTAGAGCGCTTATTCGGTTATTTATAAATGTTTTAACCACACAAGGGTAATGCCTCGTGAAAAACCTTTTTGTACATGAGAATAATATAAAATGGAAATCTTCATAACGTTAAAAAGATAGGTATTAATATGGCTTAAGTAGGTATACTCTGAAATATGGCGGGACGTTACTGAAATATTTTCGTGTCACCTTTGTTCTTTTATGCCTCCATTTTTCATTGATTTCGGAAATGAACTTGCATGAATATTAAAGTACGTAAACCTGTGTGAGGAAAACAGATGTGACACTGCCAAGGCTTTTACACTTTGCTTGTTTTGTTTTTTTATTGAACCAAAGTATTTATATTACACATTCATGATGTGGTTTCCATTTAGTAGATTTCACTTATCATTTTGGTATATACACTCAGATGTTTCAATCTATGAATCTACTTTTTTGTCTTTATGAAAATCAGATACCTATGTTATTTAAGTTGTTATATATTTTTTTTATTTTTTATTTATTTATTTATTTAAGGTCGTATTAACATCTAGGTCATTTAACGACCACCTTAAATACAATTATTACTTAAATCAATTTATACATATTAATCAGTTTTAAATATTTTAAAGTACAGGTACAACCTTTCCCATTCAAACATTGCTTTAAATTATTTGGTAAGTTACAATTTATTTTTTCTACATTAAATTCTACACAATCTGTAAGTAAATGTGAAACAGATAAGTCAGATCCACACTTGCATTTATTTATGTCTTTTTTAGTAATAAGATGGATATGAGTTATGTTAGTATGTCCTATACGCAATCTGGTAATCACTACTTGGTCATTTCTACAATTAAATGAACATGGTGACTTTTCAAAAATTGAATTTCTTGCCCATAACAATTTTGAAGAATTATTTGTTTTCCAATTAAGATCCCAGAGATTTTTAATTTTATATCTTACATGTTTCTTAATATCAAATATGGAGGATTTAACAGTAAGGAAAATATAATTTTCGTTTGTTGCATTTTTAGCTTCTAAATCTGCTTGATCATTACCGACTATACCTTGATGGCTTGGTATCCATACTATTTCAAAATTATATTTATTTTCTAACAGGCTAATCATTAATAATTTTATATCTATTATAAGAGGGTTATTAGTAGTATAAGTTGTTATATTTTGTTAATTACTTATTTTGTTAATTATCTTAACTGTTTTGTTATTTTAATATTTGTTATTTTAATTATTATTTTGTTAATTATCTTAACTGTTTTGTTATTTTAATATTTGTTATTTTAATTATTATTTTGTTAATTATCTTAACTGTTTTGTTATTTTAATATTTTATTCTTATCTTATGATTATTTCCTTTTTGTTGTCTAATTATAAATTAATGATCTAGATAACTATATAGGTATATCATAATATTATATTATATTTTATATTAACATAATTTATTTACATCGCTAAATGCAGTAAGTGAAATATAGATGAGTCTAAACATTAAGGACCACCTAGATACAGGCAAGCCTTGTTCAAGGTCCATTGCAAAATTTAATGGTTCATCACAATATCTTAAATTCCGTGGCAAAAGGACTTTATTTCGCAATAAGTGGTCTTTTTTTTCCCCGTGGTCCATTCTACGTCTGTGGCAAATTGGATCAAAATCGCTCCGCTATTTTTGAAGTATTCCCAGTGGAAACGATCAAATTCTCACATCACCTGTTTTTATTACATTAGTAAAATCAATATTAATTGATTTAGATGTATCTTTATCATTTTAACATAAAGTTATCTATCTGTACGATACTAACTACATAAAATATGAATAAAATACTCATAACTTTACACTTTAGATGCGGACACTATCTATTATCTTAATATAGAAGAAGATTATTATCATCTTCTATCTTAATCTTAAGAAAGATCGAAGATAGTGTTCGCGCCTAAAATGAAATCAAGAAGAAATATTGATGACATCTACAATATGTCTTAGTATTTTATACGTTCTTAATTCTTTTTTAAATTTCAGTCAATACTGTTATTGAACCGTAAGCAATTGTTTTAGGTTTATTTGTTTCGTACTTAAGCACGTTAATAATAAACGAGGTGGATTTAGTTCTGTTTGTCAAATAGATTATTCAAATAGGCAAAACGTTTTGGGCTTCACGAGAACTACTTTTATATTTTATTCATCTTGTCTGTAGACATTTAATTAACAGATTACCATAAAAAATTGAATAATTTATTTATCTGTACAATATTTGTATTAGACTTATAATAAACGGTTTAGATGAGTATTTAGTTATTTATGGTTTAATTTATGGGATAGAAGGGGATTTTTTTGTTTGGTATTTATTACTATTTTTTAATGTTCTATGTATCTATAGAAACAGCTAGCTCATTCCTACTTCGTTAGGCGTTGAAACAGTGTTACTCGATATAAACCTACACCTACACCTAAAACTACACCACTATACTACGTCACCTATTATATTATTGTCTATTGTAGTGTAATACAAAGAAAATAATAATCTAGTTATAGATTATATATTCCAAACTAACACTTTTCCGAGAACACCTTAAAGACAAGCCTTACAAATTCAAAGTTCGAGCGTCCAGTGTGGCTTACATGTGAGGAACGTGCTCTTACTGGATAAAGGCTAACTATCGGATAATACAAACTTTTGACATACAATACTCTTGTCTACGAAATAACTTAAATTGATTTATTGTACTACACTCTGGCACATGTTACCGATTGTCAATTTCTATTGAAGGGCTTAAAATAAAAGAAGAAGAATAATTTATGTTTTTTTTAAATGACTTACTATCCGTTTAACGTATGAATAACAAATAAAATAAAATTATAAAACAGTCCCGACTATCAAGTCGTGCGTTCTTAAAAAAAAATTACGCCTATATAAAATAAATTCATATAAGAACGTCCGCTTAGTGCACGATTAGACATTTCATTCTTTTAACTTGACTGTCAAAATTTTATACCTTTACAAGAATAACAAAAAACGACCCACATATTATAAATACGGCCACAGAAAAGAGGGCGAATCATTATTACCGTCGGAAACTAATCTTATCTTAATATAAATCCCGTTCGTAATCAATTCCCTTATAAAAATACGCAAGTAAAATAGCGACTTATTCGAAGAGTTTTCTCCTCGGAGAATCATTACGTAAATAGAACAAAATTGTACCAAGTCAAGGGGTGTTATTTACAGAGGGCCGGGCGTGTATCTGAGCGGTTTTATTAGCTCGACTAATATTTTCTTCTTTGTCTTCGCGTCATTTCACACGGACACGAGACGCGGCATGGAATTTTCATGATCTAATTCAAAACTATATTCATTAAACAATAATATTTCATAGCAATCACAAATTGGAACTCGTTAAACTAAACATGTTGTCTTGTTGAGTAAACAAAGTTCAACTTTCAATGACTTAAAATTCCGCTCTACGCCGCGTCTTATTGTGATCTGACCCTTAATTGTTATGTCGCGTTCAGCCAGGTGGCTCATTAGACCACCAAGGGCAAGTTAAAGCCCGAAACACGAGAAGGGGAACACCCGAAGGAAATATTTAAACAAATTAAAACTTTCTCCTCATTATATTTCCTGGGGAGTCGTTTTGATTCCTTTTATTAAGTTCCAAGTGAATACTAGACTTTAAATCAATTTAGTTTCCAGAGTCATTAGGGTGCATTGTTGCTTAATTTCTTTGGAGTTCATTTACATTTTTTTTTTCTAGACTTATGTGTCTATCGCTATAAAGGCTAATTTAATTTAAACATACATGTATTCACATCAACAAACCTCTAACTACTAAAGTATAACAAGATTTACTAATGTGAGCGAGAAGCTACATTCCGCTGCAATAATTAACATTTCACATAAACGAGAATTCTCCCTAAATGAGGTCCGCGTAATTAAATCTAAATATTGGACTAAAATATCAACGGAGGATTCCTTGGCTTAGCTACTTGTTAACATAACACAACCTGTTGATTCTCGGCTACATAGAACAACAAGATTTTAAACAATGAACAAAGTTTAGAGGTCCTTACCGTACAGAAAAAGCGGGCGAACTTTCCAAGTATATTTTCATAGTATATTGTAACTAGTTTTATTTATGATATTTTCTACAAGTTTTCAGAACAATTTCTATGAAAGTAATTTATGTTGAAAACATTGTTAGCTTCAATGTTATTGTTTTTTAAGTGGCCGTTGCTTAAGTGTCGCTTACAATATAATTACGTGCAATTTTTAAGCTATTAATTTTAAAAGGACTAGAAAAGAAAAAAACTGAAAATATACCTTTTTCCAAGGTTAGGTTAGTGAAGAAAAAAAGGTTCGTTTTCGGAAACTGACATTAGTAATGAAGCTTAACATGGTGAGTAAGATTGATCGCTATGTTATGTAATCCACTAATGTGTAGGGAATAACGTATTAATCATTATTTTGCTATCTAAACTTTTGTTATAGCAATATTTGTGAAAACAGTAGTGCAATGCATAAAATAAAATAAAATAAACTTTTTAGAATAATCCATTCATTCAATTCATAAATAAAATATAATTATTATCATATATAATTTAGGTACGAATCTATGTTTTCATTTAATATGAATAAACCTCTTTTCTGAACGTAAAAAATGCAACAAGGCCTGTACCATATTGTAGTGTACATAAAGTATATTAAATAGAGTTTAAGTATATATATATTGACTATGAATACTCTATATTTAGTATATTTTTCGAACCCAAGCGACACACACAAGTTGATAACATTTACCCAAGTGACATACAAAAAATAGCCTGACCTACTAAAACAGAACACAAACTAAATGACAAATGCTTTTGTCTTAAGCGCTTTATAATCTTGGAACAACATACCAACTCTCACTAATCCTCTTTATAAAACACAGTTTGGAAGTTTTTACTACTCGTTAGGGCCTGCAAGGGTCCGACCCTCGTCTAACGGTACCGAACAGCTTAATATTATGCGGTTGTAACGAACATATCTGGTACATTGTGAAGGATTTCAATCTTCTGTGTTATATCGTGTAAATAGGTTTTTATGCAACATACGATTAATGTGTTTCTATTGTAATAAAATGAACATGTCATCACAAATGTTAAAGAATTGAGTTTGAAGTAAATACAGTAGATTTACTACTGTGATCAATGAGTTTAGTCGAAATTTTTCCTTAAGTATTGATAATAATAAATATATTTTAAATTGTAGGGTTATTAAACTTTATGGGGTTCTTGTACCATTAAATACAATAAAATGTTGTAACAGATTGACAAACGTGTGATAGAAGTATTACTAAGCCAATATCTAGTTAATATCTCAAAAATTACTTTGTGCACCTGCCTATGCCGCAGGCAAATTTTAGCCTCCATTGTTAAAATTATTTTTATTACTTTGCTCAAACGTATTTGCTTCACGCATTGATGTGATGATAGCTATGGATAAATCTCACCAACAAGATTTTGATTAATATCCCACAGCGCTGATCACACACCTAGCAGGAGGCCGTCATATTATCTCGCTACTGAATTTATCGATGGTGGGAAAGTGTATATTCGTATTGATTCCATACGAATATACAGCCCGTGTATATTCGGTAGTATTGTCGCATATAAATTGTTTCATTTGAACGCGTTTTACTGTACACATTAAATATAATATTGGTGCACAGGCAAAAAGTTACTTCAAACTTTAAGATGGGTTACAAGGTTTTATTCACCCTTTTATAAACTTAGGTTCTATGTATATGTATGACTATTAACAATATAATTTTTACCAACTTCCAGAAGTATGCAATTTAGAGTGTTTTTTTAAATAGATTTTTTTTAGTACAAATAGAAAAATTTTGTGTACAATAATTGCCTAGACATAATAATTATAAGTCCCGGCTACGTTGAAGCCAAAAAGGAGGATAAATTTTATGGTAGTTATAATGTTATCACATGTGCCTAAACTATTGATCCTATTTTAATAAATGAGATTTCAATGGATTACAAAGGCTGCATAATTTTCTTAGGGTATAGTTTAACTTTTGATCATTACTAAAGCGCTAGATTCTGTAGTTCCACATTACAAATACAGGCGTAAGCACAGCCCCTATTCCGAAATACATTCCATTGTATAGCGTGATATTTCGAATAACCAATAGGTATTATTCAGGCAGTTAACAATGGCATTTGATGGACAAGAAGCTGGCCATTACAAGCGAACTGTTCCGAACTTCACAAGTAACCGCCGAAGTAACCAAAGCGAGAAAACAATCGTATTGTTGCCGAATTCCTGTGAACAAATAACTGTTCTAATTTGGCAGAATGACTGATTGTAATCATTAGGCGCATAGTTTCACAAACTGAATATTATAACGAGAATTCTTCCTGTGCGTGCTTTGTTTATTAAAATATGAATACGAATGAACTTCTATGTTATATTTGTTCATATTTTTAGAAAATCTGAATTTATTTTTCCTAAAATAGAATACAATTTCGAAAATCCTAATTCGGGAACTTCTTATTTTTGGAATTCGGAATTTATATAATATTATGATAGTATTTGATTCGTATGCGACGCACAGTAATAATAATATTATCTATAGTGGTTTGTTTATTGAAATTATATTTATTATATTATAAATTAATATATTTAGATAAAGTTGAGTTGAAAATTTCAAATTCGGGTAAATAGAAGTCCCCAAAATTTACGTAAATACTATAAAAGTATAATTACTGAATATATAGGTAACATTATCGTAAAACCTAACCAATTATAAACATTCGTACTCATATAATACGGTTATATTATAGTACATATGTACAGCTGTATTAATTTAGTTAGCGTTCGATTCCGGTTCGGTAGGATTATTGACCTTAATATTTATAATCGCAAATCCCGAAGGGTAGAACAAACATTATGAATATTACAGTTAGCGAGCTTGAGCAGACGATGTTTACGAATCAATGAGTCAGTAACGTACGAGACGCGTTGAGTACAAACAATGGTCGGCGCAGACGTGCTACTTGCGACTGCGTCCATCCATATTCGACATTTAAAAAACATGAGTGTCTATTGATAATGTAGTTTTCGGCTCTACATACAAACTCTTATATAATCTAAATATGCCAAACTAGGTGCGAGCTATATATTAATAATAATATTTATATTTTCGGGTCTGCTCTCTCATGTTTATGTTCAAAAATGCTCGATGTAAAGCAGTAATATGACAATCATTATAAAAAGATAAAAGTGGTGTCGTCTGGTACTGTCCAGTGATATTATATTATTATTCTTTGCCACTATAAATAATATCTGATGTCGGTAAATCCACGCACAATAACACACACGTAAAAAAATTATCCTTCGTGGTTATCCTTCGTCGGTTCCTTGGTGGGTATCCTTCGTTAAAGGGATATCCACGAAGGATATCCCTTTAAAGAGAGGAGTAAGACAGGGGGATATCATATCCCCGAAACTGTTTACCGCTGCTCTGGAGGATTCCTTCAAGCTCCTGGAATGGCAAGGACTTGGCATCAACATCAATGGCGAATACATCACTCACCTTCGATTTGCCGACGACATAGTAGTCATGGCAGAATCGCTGGAAGATTTGGGGCGCATGCTCGGTGGCCTCAATAGAGTTTCTCAACAAGTGGGTCTTAAAATGAACATGGACAAAACAAAGATCATGCACAATGTCCATGTTGCACCCACCGCACTAACTGTTGGGAGCTCTACTCTTGAAGTTGTTGACGAATATATATACCTAGGGCAGGCTGTCCGATTAGGTAGGTCCAACTTTAAGAGAGAGGTCAGTAGACGGATCCATCTCGGCTGGGCAGCGTTCGGTAAATTACGCAACGTCTTCTCGTCCAAAATACCTCAGTGCCTTAAGACAAAGGTATACAACCAATGTGTGTTACCAGTGATGACTTACGGTTCTGAGACGTGGTGCTTCACGAAGGATCTTTTCAAAAGGCTCAATGTCGCTCAGCGTGCTATGGAGAGGGCAATGCTCGGTATTTCTCTACGTGATCGAATCAGAAATGAGGAGATCCGTAGAAGAACTAAGGTTGCTGACATTGCCCGTAGGATCAGTCAGCTGAAGTGGCAATGGGCCGGCCACATAGCACGAAGATTGGACGGTCGATGGGGCAAAAAGATCCTAGAGTGGAGGCCACGTACTGGCAAGCGCAGTGTGGCGGTCGCGCTCATAAGTGGCCCGTCTGAACCGACCCTAAACAGTGAGACGCGTGTACGAATAAACATTCACGCGATCGAACCACGATTGTTCGATATTAGTACTGACAAATGTTCGTGAATAGCGATATCGCATGCTGCCGGTGATGAATTGTGCTACCGAATGTAACGCTCATAACTCAACGATTGTTGTGTGCTTGTCCGCGATCCCGCATTAAGTAGATCAATGCTTTCAACGTTATCTCGATTTGTCAATATGTTTAGCAATTTAGATTTATATGCAAGAGTTGCTATGAATATGGAAATTGAGTAGTAGTTGTTCTTAGGACATCAATATTATTTTAAAGTACATATAGATATAGATACACATGTATATTTGTGAGGATGGATGGATATGAATACTCAAATAGTGTAAAAAGTCGAAAGAGAGAGAAAAATTTGGGGATTTTTTAAATGAAATTAAAAGATGCAGCTCGCGACTTTGTAAAGATTTTGTAAATGTGGTTAGAACTAGACAATCACGGAAAATAAAAAGTAGCCTATACATTTACCCATCTTCTTATCTATATTTAATTTTAATAAATATTGGTACAGTTGCAGAGCATATTTAGTACAAACATTCATTTATAATATTAGTATAATATGTTACCAAGTTTCAAGATCATTGTAAATCTCTAAACGGAGAATAATTCCGGTTCTTAAACGCCTACATCGCAAATTAATGCCACAGGTATCCCGAGGGAATCACCGAGTTTCCTTAAACAAAATGTTTAATAAAAGAACCCACTGTTTAGTGTGAGTGTACCGGCATTAGTACAAATTGTTACAAGCGTCTTCATTGAAATGGCTCTTTAACGTCACAAGGAAAAGCAAATAAAGAGATTTGTAAATGCCCGGAGCGATTGTATTTGATAGTTGTAAGGCAATATTGTACGTTTTGCGTACACATATTGTTTTGTATTAGATACACATTGGTATTACTTTAAACGTTACTGTGATAATTTTGCGTAATGCTTTTTTTATAACTAGATTAATATTTGAAAAGTTTTACATAACATTAGGTCCGCATTCTAAATATTTGGTACAAGAATAGAAATTCATGTTTATAATGTATTTTTATCAATTTAATACAGATAAAAACGCAAACGGAATTAAAATTAGCAAAGTTATACAAAATACACAGGTCACGCCATATTGTAGGAATATTAAAAGCTGAATTAGACTGGCCACGCTGTGCTCATAAATGTTCTTATTAGGGCACTACTTGTTAGGAAGCACTTCACGATACGTGACTTTTGCCGCTTCAAACTTGGCATTTCGCTGGCGTACTGGCACCGACATTATGTCATATAATTTCACTGGCATCACGCTAAATTATAACCCGCGGTCCACTTTAACTTCCATAGCGGCCATAACTTTACCATTAACAAAGCAAAATGCACAGCTGGACACTAAACAAAAGTTTAGATTAAATAAACCGGCCGGTACTTGGTGTAAGTCCCGCTTTTTACTTGCCTGCATCAAAAACTTTAAAACCTTAGTAATTTGTTTTCCACGCAGTTATTTATGTTTTCGTTCAAAATGTTATGTTATTTCTTGTTTTTTTTTTTGTTACTTTTTCTTGTTCTCTGCTTGTATATTATTTCATATCTAATTGGCGTAGATAATACCATCTTTTACTTTATATTCACTTAGGCCTACTAGCATTTGGGAATATCACTGTTTTAATGTGAAGCATTGAAATGTCCTTCATAAACTATTTTCAATAACATATTAATCATGTGAAAGCTTCAACATTTTGTAACATTTTATGTAGAAAATGGATACACGGCTACATGTTGCCTAAAACTAAGTAACATAACACTGGTTACGTAACCATTCAGCTTTCAGTCACCGGCCATTGTTAGCAAAAACGGAACTGACAACGATAAAGCTTATCGCTGGTTTTCGGTGGTCCGTTTTTCATCCACATATTGTATGTTGTTTCAACACCGCGTACGCTATACACAACCTGTCATTGAGTGAAACATGTACCGAAATATTGTCCAAAGAAACTTTTGGTGTAATATTCGTGCTGTTTTCGGCTATAAGGAAACGTATTTCTTTTACCGCCACGAAACTACGAATATACGTCGTGCTGTATTTATTGCTCAAAACATGCACATAAAAAATATGGGCAAAAACAATACGATGCTTCTGCTTGGAGTTGTCGTTGTTATTATGTACATCGTACATGGTATATTATGGGGTTACCATGCCATGTAAATTATAAAGCCAGGAGTTATGATTTATGCTACTAAAGAGTGTTAGTTTATCGAATGTTAGCATATCATTAACTACCAAACATTATATCATACGATCATTAGTTGCTACTTAAAATCGTCAATAAACTTATAATAGCCCCGTTTTATTTTCATTAAGAAAATATTTTCAAACTCGTGTCGATAAAAACGTTATTAAAGAAAATTACATAGCGCTCGATGGAACTCAATTATAAAAACTCCGCAACTACAATTTGAGCCGTTAACACACGTTTTCGATTTTATAGAACACATATATCGATTAATGCCATGGATATTGAAATTAAATCATAGGTGAGACTTGTAATTGATCCGGGTAAAGATGGTTTCGTTTTTGCTCTCGGATTTTGAATCTTAGCAACACACGTAATTGGCAGGCAGCGCGATCGGATTTTATATGAATTTTGCTGCTGCCAGTGCGTCTTTGGAGGAGTTGCGTTTTCCGCTGACGGGGTGGCAAAAACTGACAGATAAAATGTTAAGACAGTCGGTGACGCAATGACTGTGTAAGACTGCTAACATAGTTAATACCTTTTTTAGGCTTCGTTTCCACTGACGCGGTGCGGGGTGGAGAGGAGCTTGCGGTAGCCCGAATTGACCAATTACTAAGCTCGTGCTGTTTCCGTGGAAACGAAGCGGAGATTTCGAGCATAGTGATTGGTCAATTCCGCTCCGCGTCAGTGGAAACGCAGCCTTAAGCTTCAGTTTCATTAGAACTTATTTGAGTATAAATTTAACGATCTCCTTTCTAACCCAAAAAAATATTTCTTGACGATTTTTTTAAATTATTTGCTTCGCAACGTTGATAGCAATATTCAAAATTAAGTTACGTTCATAATTGCCCGTTGCGAGTACCATGGCTTTTTGTGGGTAGTCCGGAATTAACAAGTCTAGTTGTATTAACCGCCGAAGCATCCCCTTGAGAGTTAATCACAGACGCAACGCCGGAATTGCATTCGTCCAGTTTTAAATCGGAAGTTTCATCTTCATTTAATAATAGTAGGTCGCAAATTTCAAATGTTAGTAGTAATTGTTTATATGATAATGATTAACTAATTGCTATAGATATAGTTCAAGTTTACTTGAATCATTATATAAAAATACCAATCTACAAACTAGCTTTTTTGCGCAGAAATCCGGGATAAAAAGTTGTCTATGTATTCATTGAGGGTCAGATCTATAAACTTAATGTTATCAAAATTCACTTAGCCGTTTACGCGAAAAAGTATCAAACATACAAAAACTTTCGCCTTACCTATTAGTGTGATTGTAATTGTATGTTAAAATTGCGTAAAACTTGCCCTTAAAATTAATTTAAAATCAGTGCTATTTAATGATACTCCTGGGATCGGAAGGTGATCACCTGTCCAAATTCGTTTAACGTTAACTTTACATTAGGGACCAGAGCGAGCGTTTCCTATTACATACATAAATAGCTGATCTTGATAATAAACAAGACACATTTTGTATAATTATATACAAAATATATCACTGGTAGATATATACAAAATACGGGAATTTTAATGTTTTCCTAATGTTCATTACAGTTTTGTTTTCATATTATTTATGCTGTTGCCTCAATGTATTGATAATGTTGCAATGTTTAGTTTGCATAATGTTACCGATACCATTACACGCAAAAACTTTATATTTCATATCAAATTCAATCCACATTAATATTGTACGTATTGCACTCTCTGTTAATCTAATTTTAGTTTCATTGTGGGAATAAATTAATTAATGACTGTGTTGTTGTGGGAAAGTTTCACGTGTACACAGACTAATAATGATATATTATTACAATGAATTTTATATTCACTATAGCATTGCTCAATGTAAAAATGTATTTTACATATAATTTGTATCATTCCGTTGTTTTGTTTGTTTTTGATCCGCACTGCTGCAAGTGCTCAGATAAGGATCCGTTAAGCACCGAGCCGTGAGCCTTACTATTTTAATATAAGCGTGTTTTCGGTAAAAATATGGAGCACCTCATACAATATTGTGTCAGATTTTTAGCCCGACACAATAGTGCTCCTATTCACGGCTACCCAAACAAAGGGTTTGCAATTTTCACACAAACAAATCACCTCGGAACAAGCGTTTCCGCAGGTAAGAATAATGCGGGGAAAGGTCACCTGTTAGGGGTATTCGACATCGATCATAGGGAGTGCGTTGCGTCGCGGAGCCGTGTAATGTCGCCCAGGGGAGCCCAGGGGAGCCCCGGCGTGGGCGTCGCGGGCCGGCGCGAGACGACGCACGCCGCGCGGGGCAGCCCCGTCGCATTCGTCTGCTTTTTATAAACGCTCGACATGAATATCCGTATCCTCTCGGGACATATTTCGTACCGTCCCACTAAAAATTTTAATAATATTTCCGTAATTGCGACGAACCAATAGGATTAAATGTCGGATTCCACATGAATATTATAACTCAATTTTGCCTCATATAGTATTTATCATGGTTTTGTGAGGTCCCGGTTTAGCGGGCCGGCGGCGGTGACAGCGCATCTGCGCGCATTGTTCGTGTCCTAACTGCCGACTTTCCATTTATTTCTCTATGAATACGTTATTACCTGCTCGCCCCCGCTTATCACAGTTTATTTGCAGCGTGTGGTTTAATCTATACGGTGCTTATTCGTTATTACAACGCCGGAGTGTTTTATTGCCGGGGCGCGGTTCGATCGCGCGCGACGCCCTTGTTTTTCACTATTTTCCCCGCGATCTTTATGGGTTACAATATTTTATTTATATATATCTTTCCTTGTTGCAGATCGAGGACGCCATGTTAATGTTCGACAAACAGACCAATAGGCACAGAGGTAAGTGTAGTAAATACATTAGTACGTACAAAAGAATTGGAACGAGTTTGAAAGGACCACTTACGTTGATTGCAAAAATATTTTAATCCACTGTCAATTCGTCAACACCAAATACTAATTTGCTACGAATACAAACGTTAAAACATTAGCCAAAGCTACGGTACCAGTAGAGCATTTTAAATTTGAAATAAGCCGCCGCTTAATCTATTCTAAATTCTATTTTGGGTACGAGTAAAAGCCATTTAAAAACGTAGACAGACTTTTAAAAAAAACTGAGTTATTTTTGTACTCGATATTCTATTAAAAGACTGTAACGACGTTTTTGCTGATTGTACATGTAAAATTCATATTTACGTACAAAGAGTTTTAAATAAAGAATAACCGTAAATATTCGTATACGACTTCTAAATGACTTCGCGTAGGCAACGTAATGTCTGGCGAAAGTTTGACTCCGCATTTTCCTTACAAAAACTACGAGCTTGCATGTCATACGAGGGAACAAATCACTCCAAACACGACACGCCTCATTTCACGGCCCGCCGCTAAGTCACTCGATAACTAACATACATGGTAAAATTATGGCGCCGAACAAACTCACTCGAACCGTCCGTCCGACTGCGCCTAATGTAATATAAAAGGTATCGGGGCTCATATAAGAACGGTCAAACGAATAGTACATGATAATCGAAGCGAAACGTAGGTTCGAGTCGCAGCCGGTACTAAATAGGCTCACCGTTTTCGGCATTGTGTTCCCTCCCTCGTGTTACGACTATTCCCGGCTAATAAATAACAAATCGACGCCCAAATAAAATATATGGTTCCTTAGTAAAGATTTCCTCGGCTTGTTGCTATACGTGTAAGTGAAAATTCGTGTTCAATGTACCACAATTTACATTTAGATAATTTTTGTATATAGGTATTTGCCTTTTACTTTCGTATAACTTGGTATAGTAATTTATATTAGGCATTAAACTAAAAGCATTTAATTGAAAAAATACTATTCAATACTCGTAGAAGCCTTAAATGGGTCTTAATTGAAAAATGTCCCGCGTGACCAAGTATCAATTAAACTGATTGCGCATTATGAAAAGTTTCATAACACTTTCTAATTTAAAACCCGGCCATTGTATTAGTGTCTATACAAAAATCGAGAACCTTTTCAGATTTATAAAAATTAAAATCGGTCACGCCAAACTTTTCCATTTCCATTTCGCAAATCTCAAAAGAATAATAAGACTTTTATTCCGAGTTACTTAATCTATGCCTCTCTTATCCCTTACCCTTTTGTCCTAAATTCGCGCCTAAAAGCAATTTCAGTCCATTCGTTCTTGTCAAAATTATTCCCTGAGACCGTCAATACGAGTGTTGCCATTTATTTCTGTATTAGCAAATAAATCGCGGATCCGTCGGGCCCTAATATAATCAGTCGCTTCTATTATTCGCACAACGCGTAAGATTTTAATTAAAATCCACGAAAATCGCATCAAGGGCAACCGTCCTTCGCAGACGAGGGAGTCCCCTGCTCCTTGTACCCGTTACACCGAATAATGCAAAATTTACTTCTGTAATCTCCATTACACAAAAACAGGTTGACCCAAATATACAGTAGGAATATCGCTGCGATGTCGTTTATGCAAGTTCGCAAAAACGAATCCTGTTTCATTAAGATTTAAGGTAAATCCGCCTTTATTACGACGGCCGTAGGACATAAAATATTTTGCCGAGCGCCCGCCCTTCGCGTGTCATTCGGATGATATTTCAGATCCCTGTTTTTGTAATTAGAACAAACAAAGATATGAAATATCTTGGGTATTACTTTGACTCATTTCTAATAAAATTATTTCAATTTTATACATCACAGTACTGTAATTTGTTTGATTTATAATATTCATGTAGGTAATTTGATAGAAGTCTCTACAATACAGAAGAAAGAAGAATCAAAATATCGATACTATAGAAATTATGATAGTCGTGAAATATACTTTTTACAAAGCGTGTTTACTATATTGTGTAAATTTGCGTTGCCAAAGCTTCGGTTGAAACTTCATCCTGGTCCAGTGGGAAAGTCAAACATTCATCTAAATTCGATACAGAGAAAATTCTTTTGACGTCAGTCAAACGCGATCCGCTGGCGGCAGTATGCACTAGCGCGCTGTTACGGAAATCTGATAACATCACGAACACCTGATGGATAAAGAATTTAACACCAGTTGCGCCCGACAACACGATTACTATTAAAGCTAATTTCAAGCTATCGCTATTATCACTAACGAAAACAATGATATTATGCATGATACAATATCCAACAAAACACTCCGATAATAATTAGTAGCAGCGAAAACATTACTTGCATACAATATAAAATAAGCACCATACAAATAGCATATTAAGGGTTATTATCCCCAAAACGTAACGCGGGTCGAACATAAAAATATATTTATCTGTGCCCGTACAAATATGAATGCAAACTGGCCGGGCCAAGTGTCGGAACGGCGAGAATCAAATTAGGTACGTGAATACTTTACTGCGACTGCGGGGAAAAAAATTGAAATCAAATATTCATTGACTCTCAACCGGATAAGCCGCCCGAAGCCGTTTCAATACATTTTATTATCTATTTTTCGCTCCTGACCTCATGCCAATTTGAATAATTAATAAAATAGGTACAACTACTGATGTTATCTTTTCGCTGCTTTCTTCTTAGGTAATTCACTTATGAAATATCAATAGTATTACGTAACAATAATTGGGAAATAATAATTGAATGTGATTAATTTGTGAACGTATTATTTAATTGATAATATCATTATAAAAGAATCCAGGATTCATTCATATTGAGGGACTTTAACGAAACTTGTTTATATATATACTGTGAATTTAAAAATGACCATTCAGTAGACGTCCATCGAATAAGCGAATTAAAATTTTCCCCGTACCCAAAAAAGGGTACAAAAGTTTCAATACGCCATTTCAGTGAATCACCTTAACGAATCCGAATGTAGAACTCGCACGTTGGCTGTTTTAAACAATGGCCTAATTTAAAAATGGCCGCCCCCGATACTTTATCTATAAACCGTGAATGGTTTAAATGTGATCTTTAAATAAAGCTGTTGGGCAAAAAAAAGGCTTTTCAGTACATTAAATATGCGCGAATAATGCGTTTAATAGCACCCTTAACTTTTATTTACGACCCTCCCCCACTGGAAAAAAATAATTAACGGTGTCCCCAACAAAGTTTTCTATTGTTTTCCATTGTAAATTATGTACAATATATTTTTTTCCAGAACAATTAATAACGTTTTGATTAATGTTTGTATTATTTTTGAAATAAAATATGGTATTGTTTAAGTCCCTTAAGTCCTGGATTTTGCACAAATTGTTTAGAATACATTCAAAGAAAACACCGGGATTCGGTCGAGTTAATGAAATATTATCTTTTTACTACCGCAAAGATCATACCAGATTACTGAATAGATTTTAAGCGATTTAAATTTTCTAACTGAAAATATCTGCAGTATTTTACCAGCGGATGAAATTTAATGTATGAAATAGACTGCAGGAGGCACAGTTAAAAAAAATAGAAAAAAAAATAGAACCTATTCGGAAGGGTAAATTCCATTTGGTCGTATGAAGCAGTTCTGGTGCGCCGATGGGACACATTTCTACTAGTGTGAGCCTTCCCCGTGTTCAGGGGTGGCACTCGGCTAGAAAAACGATTTCGTGAATGTAAATATTATAGTTATTATTAGTATATACCTACTAATATTATTACAATTATCAGCCTGGTATTCGTAAAGAGATTTTCGTCGTAAAAGCTAAGCTAAAAATCAACAATAACTTTGAATTACTACTTTATAATGATGACTGGCGACAAGTAATAACACAGTAGAGAAGTAGAGTACTATTATATCGAATATTAAAAAAGATTTAATTTAGCTGTCTCTAAAATAATTATGAATAGTAAGCAATATTATTGAAGAGACTGGCATGGCATATTAATGATATATTACGATTTAAGCCTACAAAGTTATTATCAACTAAATTACAAAATGAAGCTATATAATTACTTTTTACTTAAATATTTGATTAAAAAAAAATATTTTTGTGTTAAAAAATCCTTAACAAGAAGTGATTATTGTACCGTGAGCATTAAAAAGTTTCTGATAGTTATATTTGAAGTAGCAGCCCTACTTTTGTTTGCCATTTGCGAGTAGTGTTTTATATTTCATTTTGCATTCGTGATGTCTATAGACATATATTGCGTGAATTATAAATGGTGATCGTTTTTGTCAGGCTGTGGAAAGGTTTTGAAAAAACTTCTGCCAACATGGAAGAATATTTTTCTGCTTAACTGATAATTCTCTTCTGAAAAATATTTTTCACGTATTTTGTTTATTTCACCTTAAGTATATCAAACAACATTTTTTGTACTCAGTATTATTTCAAGTCGGGTATATTTCCTATTTTTCATTTAACACAAATTTAATGCAAAGTTTTTTGTAACTGCATAGTAGTCAAGATTATGTAAAAGAAATACCCCAATCTGACAAAATCTGCTGATAATAAAATTGAAAGTACAAATAAATCGTTTCCCTATTCAAAACTAAAGTCGGTAAAAATCTCGGTGTTGAAACAACAGTTTTGTTTCAACAGGCGACCATTTCAGTTATTTTGTTAAATTTTAAATGTGCATTCACCGCTCTAAGTGGCACGCGCGCCCCTCGGGACTCGAGATGCATCTTGCGGGGTACCGGGAATCTTCACTGATGCTTAACAATTAATAATATGATGTAGCCGAACTTACGAGTACTATTTAAATATCTATTTTATACTAGCTTTTGTTCGTGGTTTCATCCTTGTGAAATATATTGAAATTTTTAAAAACCATGCCAAAACCATGACTTATCATATATTTATGTAGATTAAGTTTTTTTATGTATTTCTTTAATTGATTAAATAAATATAAAAAAATGTAATACGTAATGTGAAAATTACTTTTTTCTATCGTTCGGTGTTTTGCATCTACGTTGATAAAGATTAGAAGCTTTTAGTTTTTACAATCTATATAGTCTTATACAGATAAAAAAGTAAATGGCCAAGCCAAGTTAAAACAGTCAATTACTTAAACAACCCCTTAAAAAAGTGTAGCATAAATTTTGTGTTATATCATTTTGGACAACGAAATCAAATATCTATGTTAAACACATAATTTCCCGCTAGCATGAGCTAGTCGTTCTAATAGATAAAATATCGATATTTAAACGACACACTTACATTTCCTGCACAAAGTTAGGTATCGTATCTAGTTCCGGTCCCGCGAGAGGCCGTGGTTGCAGCGCATGTGAGATACAGCGCACGGGAATTCTGTAATCACAATATTTCTTAGCAAAATCCGCTTAGAAATTGATATTAAATGAAGTGAAATATCTATTTTATGGTGATTAGTTTAGATGGATTAAAAATAGGCGTATTTTCAAGCTTAGCGAAGGCTTCTTCTTGAAGAGGAAGCCCTAGCTTTATAATAGGTAGGTAGGAATTTGGATCAAGGTCTTCAAAAGATGATGATGAGATGCCGGGATATGAACCCCTCATCACTGTTACACTAACAACTGGGCATCAACTCAAGAGCATTATCTTAAGGTTACACCCTGAGATTGAGCCAATATTTTAAGAATACTATTATAATACTACTGTGATTCTAATAGTATTAATTAAATGTGTTGGCCCTATATAAAATGACATTTTTTGAGCCTTTTGGCATCTGGAAATTACAAAAGATGTAGTCCCTTTAAGTTTGTATAGTTTTGTTTATTCTGCCGATTCCTCTTGTCTTAAAGTACTTTATTTAGCTACATTCACAAATCCTGTTTGGTTTTTTGTACCCATTAATGAGGTGCATATTATAATCTATGCTAGCCACAAAATGTATATTATAGTGATCTATATTTTTGTCATGCTGCAGTTTTACACGTACAAAATACTCGGCGTTATAAATTGCGTACTTTAACACAATATAATTAGTAAATTGTGATTCTGTTATAATTTTGTATTAACACATAATTTGGCTTTGTTTGTTATAATAAATCAAGTCCATATCATAAATTTGTTATCCTTTAATAGAGCATTCTCTCATTTATTATAAAATCGATTACCTCGTTGTACCTGAATATGAAATCATGTCGGTTTTTATAGTTTGAATGAACAATACATTGAAGTATTTTAACCGTCACTTTATTAAAAAAAAACATTTTCCACTTTTATTTGTCGAGATCATAGTGAAAATAATACAAATAAATAACACAAACATATTCAAGAAGTTCGAAAACAAAAATGTACAAGTTTGACATAAGGTTCGCTAAATGATAAGCGAATTCGTATGTCACTTAGCGAAGCTTATGTCAAACTCCATAGATTTAGATTTCGATCTTCGTAAGTGGTAATAGCGATGGCATCTTGAATGAGGCCTGTACTATTTTTATGTGTACCTCTCTGGTCAATGACTAAGCCACTCACGGGTTCAAATCCCGAATTAGGGCGGATTCGCGGGAAAAAGTATGAAATATATTTTGCAGTAGATGCTTATCTAAAGTTTACCATTAGGTCCGTATATTTTCTATCTCGTATGTTTGCGCGTTAGTCTGGAATCTCAGTCCCAGGAGTGGCATGGCGAGAAGTGGTATAGAAAATACAGTGAAACGTTTTAGCCTGTTCTATTTCAGATATATCCTGCTTTACGCGGCTGTCCGCCTGTGTATATATGGATATTACTTTTGGGACTACAGCGTACAAAGACGGGTTTCATATAAGCAAACAATTTAGATGTTAACAATGTTTAAGACAATTTAATGGAACATCCAAACATTGTTAAGTGACTGTAAATAGTACAAATGGTGAGCAGTAAACGGTTTATTCGCTTTACCTTCGAGTATAGAAAAACACATTTGCTTAACTGAATGGTAATATGTGTTTGAGGATAATGTTGGGGGTTTCTTTTTAAATCTTATAGGAATAATATTAATACCTATGGATGCTTTTTCATCACGTACAGCTGGTCCCGAGTTTTTGAACTTATGGCATGAGTACCAGATAACAAAAATATTTTAGATTTTTATATATTAAACACATCCATGACCCAGCAACACAGAATGCTTTTTGGCTTATGGCGAGATTCGAACCCACGACCTCTGACTTGAATACCGACATGCTCAAATATTGAGCTACAGCATTACCTAATTATAAGGATACCATTAATTATAACTTATAATAATTGAAGTTAACCCCAAAAAGCACCAAAATCGCCGCATGACAGTACTGTTCCATTTCTTGCCATATTACATAAGTGATAAATATAATAATATAAAGATCGTTTCGATATACTCAAAACTAGATTAGGAGTTGAATAAATTCCATCAGCGAAACGATAGCTGCACAATATATTGTACAACATAAAGCAAATAAAAAGTGCAAACATACAGATGGAACACAATGGAAAATCACATTTCTATAAGAGCTATCTATAATTCCCTCCACAATAGATCTTGGGAGGATGGCAATAAATTCTACACGAATTGAACTTGTATGGGCCATTAAAAAGCCTGACCTAACAATACACATTAGGGATGTGGTTCAAATCGCTTCCTATGGGCCTTAACCACGAAAAGGGCTAAGTGCGGGAAATGACACAGTAGGAACGCGTCGGTAAATACACGAATTAAAAAGTCATTCTTAGAACTAATGCAACTTAGTTCTTGTGTTATTATAATCCAGGGAGCCTATTACAAGCTCTTAATTCCAGCCAGTTTACGCCATACAACATGGCTGCCTGGAATTTTCGTATTACGATCACATAACTGCATGATGACAGCTAGTCAGCGGACACGTGACACTGGACTTGCTGCCGAATGTCACTTTCAGACAACCAAACTAGGGTGGATCCATTTTGTATGAAATGTCGCTGTAATATGAAAAATAACAAGGCAGTATATGACCGTATTATTGAATTGCCTGGAACCAGGCTGGTATTGTAAAAGATCATAATATGGCCCCTGTTCAAAATGGTGGCTGGTAAATACTTTGTGAAACCGGAAAAAATGAACTGCAATTTTGGTTTAACTGTAAACTTAGAATTCATTCTAGATTCATCTCTAGACCAATCTAGATTAATAACATCGTCAGACAAAATTGAATTATAGAGAATATATTCCGTATCAGTAGACGGGAAAATAGCCCACCACACATTCCCACCGCTGCAACTCCTGTGAAGCCAGGATCGACAATAGTAACCAACCTCAAAAACTCTTTGATATATTTTTTCAGGGGTGTCCGAGGGATATGCTAGATCTGTCTTGAGACTTGGATTATTTTAACTTTTCAAATGAGAGGCCCCATGTTGACGTTGAAATTTTTGTGAAACAATAAAAGTTACTTTTTGATTTCACGTCAGTTTGTGTAATATGCAATCTAAGTTTTTGACTGTTTGTTCGTCATAATAATACTAATTATGAAATTTACTCTAGTTATTATATTTTTTTGCAAATTATTAGTTCCACGTCATGTTAATTATACTATTACCTAGCTGTCCGAATGAACACTTGAGTAGCAATTAAATTTCGAATATTTCGTATCTAAATTAATATCGCAAAGTACGGTCAGATATATTTATTTTATACTATCTTATCGGAAATCCAATATAATTTTTCTTCAAACGCGTGTGAAAAGGACAGCTGCTTGTGACGTGTGCTGACTGCTGGCTCGTTGGTGCAAACATAATACAAATACTATGAACCAAGAAATCGTGTTTGAGAATAAATTTAAAAATGACATCTATAACGTCCGTTAAAAACCAAGTAAGACCAAAAACAAAACAAATAAAAATATATCTACGACAAAGTTTTTGGGTATAACCCAGGTCAGCTATTATTATGAACAATTTAATTGACAAAATAATTATCGCATTATTGTAAGTAAGTTAATAAAGTGCAAACTAAATTATATCGTCCCATCTTATTAACGCCAAGCTTACCCTAATTATTTTGCCTCCGTCAAAGGATTCCTGACATTTCCACCCGAGCATCTTTACAACGCACCATTTATATTTTATTAACTACCTTAATTAGGGATTTATACTTAGACAATAAACACGCGCTGTGACTTAACAGATTAATTTGTAGTTTATTTAGTAAAGTCTTTATTTACATGGAATCACATCTTCGAAATATTTACATGATAAAAATTAAGAAAATACTTTTTGTTTTCCTTATCGTCTTATTTGATTCATCTTGTCAAATAAACTTTCCGCATATTTTTAAACGTAATCACGTTTATTCTTTTCTTAATAATTTACTGCCTAAATTGAGCCTGGGATCAGAGTTTCTGTTTTTTCATTAAATTCTTCTCGCAATCTATCTGTTGCTTAGAACAAGTTGGTGTGAAACTTTACAATACGATCCGAGATATTCAAGCACACTTTTTTGACAGGTGTTATTTATTTCAAGCCCGAGTTTTATATGCAAACGGAATTCTCAGAATTCGGTAAAATGTCAAGTTTAAGTACCAACTTATATTTATTTACTTGTTTTAATGTCAATTTTTTGTAATTGTTAATGTTTTCCTATTGAAAGTTAAGTATTAGATTTTGGATACTAAAACAGTACCTACTACGTAAAACTTTTATAATATCTAAAGTGTACTGTAAGTATATTATCCAGGCTCCTACGAATCCTACAGACAGGATACTCTTTCAACATGTACATTAGGTATAGATCGATAACAAACGTTGCAAATTAAAACAGCAAAACTGAAATTAAACTAATTAAGTATCAGTAATAATATTAGCGGATCAATTGATTTTTTGATCAGCGAATTATTTAAATATGTTGTTGCGGGCGCTCCGTAATTGCGGTTATGAATTAATCGGGCCAGTTTCATTGTACTGCGACACTGGCCTGGATGCAATCAGTCTAATATGCTGAACGGCAGCACCATCTCATTACCATGGCAACCGCAGGTGAGTGATGTGCCGTCGTTTTGTTTGCGGTCGATTTAACGCCCCGGACAAATTGCGTGTTTGCCGGCACGGAGATCATTCCCGCACAATCGACGGAATAAATCGATTACTTTTGCACAATTTCAAACGGCGAATGTTCAGAATCAGATGTACGTTCATAATGAATGATTCGAGGAAAGCAAAAAATTTGAAAAACAGTGGTGAAAAATTATTCATTAAACCAACTGTTTTTGCAATTATTTCAAGCTCAGTATACCCAGAATAGGATTTGCTCCCGTTTTTACTTGTGTAAAACATACATAATCATATTCAATTGTTACCTAATTTTAACACGTATTATCAACGTGTAAAACTCGGAATCAAGTCTCGTTAACAACACAATAAAACACAAAATAAAACTCGAATCCGAAAATTCTGACAAAAGAAAATAAAACAAAATGTAAAGTATAATAAAATTATATTTTTACTTTGGTGTGAACGAACACGGATTTTTTATCTTCTTAACAAGAAAGTAATTTGTCGGGCTCGGTCGTGATAACGGGATTTTTATGTAACAAACTCTAGCGCCTACCCTCACCTAGCCCGGGGCCGGGAATCCCGGCATTGTCAGCTTTTACCGAGGCCACGGTAATACATTTCCCGTATCGAAATTATGACTGTATTCCGTGCGTACATAAAATGGGCGTAAAGATGGCAATACCCTTGGTTCACCCGCGGTAATAATCCTCGGGTTTACTGTTACACCAGCAGGGCAGGGTATGCACTGCGGAGTACAGTTCCGGGCTCAGACAAATTCGCCCGCCATGTAACACGCTTACTAGACATCAAACAGAGACTTTCAAGCTACTTTTAAAGAATTTATTTTGAGTGATAATGTTTTAAGGTGTGTATATGCCCCTATGAAGAGTTTACTATAAATGTACCAGCGCTGAAAGTCTTACTTTTGACTGTCACGTTCTTATGAAAAATGCTCCAACATGATAAAATGAAAGTATTTCTTTTAGCGCAGTTAACTCTATATACAGGGCCAATACACACTCTTAAATTAATATTACAGCCTGTATATTTATCTAGGCTCACTTGCGTTCTTGGTTGAATCAATTACTCTGAGTGGCAATTTCAGGATTTAAATTAGAGTTAAATATTTATATATCACCCATACCACATGTCATGATATGGGTTAGTTTTAGTAATAATCTACGGGTTTACTGTTGCACCAGCCGTGTACACTACGGAGTACAGGTCCGGACAAATTCGCCCGCCATGTGACACGCTTACTCGACATTAAAGTGGAACGTTCGAGCAACTTTTAAAGAATTTACGACGTAACTCGAATCTTACACAAAAGTTTGACCCACGGTCCGTCGCATAACTCACACGAGATATTTTCCCATGTAACTAAAAATAGGGTGAAGCAACTTTAAAATCGAAATCCTTGACGTCTTAAGGCTACTTTATTAGCTAGCATCCTACTAGGTGGTAGTGAAATTATGCTTTTCTTAAGCATTTTCTTGAGCAGCGAAAAATATATTTAGTTCCGTATATACGTTGACTGATACACGTAACGGAAGTTCAATTTAACTCGGGTTTATTTGCCGTGATATTATTTAACTATGTTTTAATAATATTTTTCTATGTGTTTTAAATGCCAGTATAATTAATACATGCTTTATATCTCATCAATTTTAATATGATTGATGGAAAAAATACATGGCTATGGCGTAGTGTTTGAGCGCGTAGGTTCTCCAGCGGGAGGTTGCGGGTTCGAACCCACCAAAGATACAAAAAGTTTCCTAGGTCTTGGAAATATTTTGTGTTTAATATAGTACAAATCTTAAATATGTGTATAGTATAAAAGTATTAAATTATTTATATTGTCTAGTATCTTTAATACAAGTTCTTCGGATACCTAGCACGGGGCTAGATTTACGAGGTGTAAAGCGTCCATATATTATTATGATTATTATATTACATGCTGCGTTACTTGCACTCAAGTCAAAATCAGACCCTTTTTAATAGTGGAAGTAAAAAGTAGGGTAAAAAAATCACAGTTAAACTTGTACAGTATTAACTTTATAGGTAAAGAGTTATGTTTTCGCGCTCACACTTCTAACTTTATCATCGTAACCAGCATCTTGTGCCACACAAGAAACATATATCATACATAATTAAGTACTTAAATTATCTTCCCAAAGTACGCTGGCTTATACGAGGTACGCAGCAGCATTTTACAGTTTGGAAAATTGCTCAAGGAAACTATATTATGAAGTTTAACTTATATTATCTCAGCACCAGTTGTTACACGTGACGAAGTTGTTTGCCGGCTCTAAGCGTGTATGAGTTCTTACATACATTTTATACAAGCGTTGTACTAAGTGATTGTTTTATGATATCTTTCCACAATTATTGCTTGCGACGTAGCTGAATGATACGTCGTATCTGTATTATAAGTCGTATTTGTATTCTACGTCTTATGAATGCTACTTCGTTTATGTATGCTACGTCGTAGCTGTATGCTATTTCGTATATGTATGCTACGTCGTAGCTGTATGCTATTTCGTATCTGTATGCTACGTCGTATGTAAGTCTAATCGGTTTGCTACGCCGTAACTGTATGCTACGTCGTAGCTTTGCGATACGTCAAGCGCTCGCTAAGGTTTTTTCTAATACAAAATTATAGAGGATTTGAATTCCAGAAAATAGTGCGTTAGTTAATATTTTCATGTAATTTAAAAACTTGATAATTATGAAAATTTTGATACACTTGACTTAGTTTATACACCCGAACTTTGGACACCGATAAATCTTAATTAATCCGTCTACGAAACTAAAATTCATTATAAGTTTCTTATGCAAACTATCTGGCATGTGTCATGTCGCCAGCTCGGTCAAGGGAATATTGGCTGGCCGCACGAAATTATACACAAGTGGCGACGGCGACTGGGGAGCACGTATACTGTATAGTAGTAAATTTTAGTTAAAATTGTTCCCGGCAACAGGTGCAAGGGATGATCCCGCTTTAGATTGTAATTATTGCGATCCACGGAGAATATATCAGCCGCCATTGCAGATTTTTGTCGCTCAATTTGAATGCGAAATAAACTATGTTTGGCGCGGAAATATTACTGGTGCTGTTGCAGAAATGATTTACTTTTATGTACGATTGTTCTGTATACAGCGTGTTGTTATTACAGAAAGCAAAAACAGTACGGCTCAACTTACATTAGTACGGAGTCGAAGCGTCGCGTTATTTCGTGTTTCTAGTCATAGAATATTCATCTGTATTTTGTAACTATTAAGGTACAAATTATGATTATGCATATGGTATGGAGTGAGCAACGCGGTGCGTCGCGTCGCGTCAGAAAGCGTCGACTAGCGTAAACGCCATAAAAATTATTTCTCGTAGTGAATTATTTCTGGCGACGCGTCGATTTTGTGCCAGTCTGAATTGGGCCTATAATATGTTATTTGGTCTACCATAAAGAATCTATTGACATCTCATTTCTCAATTCTAGAATTGAATCTAATTTTAAAGCAACCAATTTTATAGAAATATCATATCATCATCTTTAAGTTAGATCTTTTCCAATTGCATTTGCATTGGTCTAATAAACGGGATTAGTAGTTAGGTTTCATCGAGTAAAAAGCGATGTGTTTTAATAACCATTATAGTAATAATAGATACATAATTTGACTTTCAACCTTAACTTTATATAATACAAACTATAATATTATGAATTTCGATAACAATAAACATGTTTTGATGTCATTTAAATTTAATGACAATATAAAAACTGCATCAGTTATAATTGTACAAACAATAAATGTTAACAACTGTTTCATTTGCACTCCACATCCTATGTAAAAACATTGATCCAATAACCGCGGAATATTAATCAACCAATTTCAGGCACGCAAATCATAAAATGATTTTGATTAAGCGAATACAGTGACCGCTAATGTACCGAGCCCTTTAGGTCGAAGAATTGAATGATTTAGTTCACCGATATAATTATATGCTCCTACACTGGACGGTGGTTGGTTTCATTAAAACCAGGCCATTTACGCAGTTATTATAATGCTCAAGTGTGTGCGCAATACACAGAAGCACTCTGTCTTCTTTTCTTGTAGCCCAGTGGGACGGTTATCCGATACCACTGGCGAGAAAACAGAAGAACCGACTTTTTACATGCGCATCCAACGCATAGATCATGTTTCATGTCAGAAAATCAGTTGAAACTAAATTCAATTTCAATCCTATTTCAATATTAATTTTGCTGTCGTGTCATTTGCTACTATTGAAAACAATGTAGTATACGGGATATTTTTTCCTAATTTCACTTACTTCCATAAAATCGACACTCATTCTAAACCAGTTTGGCGCTAATGTTGTTTTCAAGATTAACCGACTAATCTTCAATCAAATTCGAATTCCGAACGATTGGAATTACCTTTAAGAGTAAGGATCTGATCAGAAAAGAAGGTGATCGGCCTGCATGGAAGTTCACCGCTACTGATGTATAAAAACATAAACGGCGAAATATTTTACCGCCGGTCACGGCATTTACACTTTCCGCCCGCTCGTCGATGGCGTACGTACGTCACAGCCGATCCGCTGCGAATTTACCCAGTCGCTCGAATATCAACTGACCAAATGAAATTTGCATAAAAAACACATTGTTTTGCCGTGCCACTTTTGTACGCTGTATTTAGATACGTTTTTGCCGATACATGTTGTTTATTCCAATTTAATTAGAAACAAATACAAATAGGCTATGCTAATATTGGGATATTACATTTTTATTTTGCCCAATTCAATCTATTCGGTTTTCGGGTGTATAATACCAAATACATAGTCAGCAGAATCTTGTTTGATACTGAGCGGATGACTTTTTTTAGATGATCGTGTCATTGAGTTCCAAGTTGGTAACAAAATCAAACGAAACTTGATTAACTCAATTGAAGTAGCGCTTTCCAAAATAGGCCTCTGGGGTATTTAAAAATCACAGCATTGGCGTGATGTTATGTATCAATCGGGAATTAATTTAAACTTTGCTGGCCAAACCGAACACTGAACAGCCCTAGGGATCAAACGGACATCAAATCGAATAGAAGGTTATAATTGACTGGCAGAGAGCGAATAAAGCCTCGAACACCGTTTAGCGTCAATCAAATATAGCCTTTATTGTGTTACAACTAAAAATTCAATTTAAACTTTCTGAAAGCGACGCGTCAGAATTTGATTAACTAATGTTATTTAGTGTATCACTAAATTTACAAGGGAATATTGTATTATGTATTAGAGCACGCTTTCGTTGGGTGTGAACTGCATAATATTGTTCCTTTACACGTTGAATGCACTGGTTTAAGAACAAATGTTTGTTTTGCTGACACATAATTTGACTATGTACTTTACTTAAATTTTGAAAACTTGTTTTAAACTATTATTTAAATAAATACAAAATAAACAAAGGTATTTTAAAACATATTACTTTCAACAACCCTATGAAAAAAACAAACTAAGTGAAGGGTTTCTTAAAGTTTCAATAGCTGTTTCTCTTGATGATATAAGGTTTTTTAAATATTACTGTTGTCCTATTGAAAACATTGTCCTGTAATTCCCCACAGGCAGTCAAACCCTAGTATGGGATACCATTACGGTAAACAAGTTCTTCGGTTACTTAACACGAAGCCCAGATTGACGTGGTATAATATGAAAATGATTATTTTATGTAAAACAAAAGAATAATTTTCAACAATAATTCTTTCTAATATTTACACAGTAACACATGTAACACCCTATATAAAGTAGAACATAAAGGTCCTAATTGGGGCATAATTAGCGTTACTATCATAAAACGAGTCCTTTAGCATAAACCATGGTAACGGGCTACTGGTAAGTGGATTTATTGGCAGTAGAACGAGAATATGGTCGGCGGCAACGGTTTTGTAAATTAAAGCCGTTATGCGGCGTTATCGTTACGCCGCTTAAGCGGAGCGTTATTTTTATTTACCGCTTTTGTTTTCATTACAGACGCAACTGACAATATGGCTTTTAAAGTGGATTTAAAATTAAGTTCTCAATGACACGGTTTGATTTCATAGCTCCCCTTACCGATTTCAGTGTCGGTAGCCGATTTCATTGAAACCAGCTACGCAGGAGTTATTTTATAGTTCCCTAGTATGTGCGCAATACACAGAAGCACTCTCTCGTCCTCTTACTCTCATAGCCCAGTGGGACGGTAAACCGACACGACTGGAGAGAGAACAGGCGCAGGACTACCTTTTTACATGCCCATCCGACGCATGGATTTCTTGTCAGATAATCAGGTGATCAGCCTGCATTGTCCTAACCAACTTGAAAACAACATTGTTTGTTGTTCGATGAACCCACTACCTCTTCTGAACCACTAGACCACAGAGGCGCTAATTTAACTAGGTGTTAACGGAAATAGGTATTACTGTTTTGAGCTTGTGATCTGATGGAAACAAATTAAAACTATGGGCAATAAAACGTTTAGGTATAGGTAATAATAACAAGAAGGCGCCCTTTAGTATTTTACTAGCTTTTAAATAGATGTAGTTTTGCTTTAACTGTGCCAAATTTCATAGTACAGTGTCCGTAATTTTATATACGCAGGTACATAAAGTTTATACTATTTCACGTGTTAATTATATACTCGTAAACATCGCTAAAATTGTTGTTATTTTATATTGTAATCTGCGCTATCGTAAATTCAAGATTAATCGTCTTTTCTTGTTTACCGCAAACTCATAATTAATAGTGATATTAAACTGTTCAAATGCAGACTGTGAAGTTTCGAAATTCAAAACTATCCGAAACTATCGGAGCAGTCGAATGGAGTTGCAAGCCTCGGGGTTCTGACCATTTCCTGTCTCAGAACGAACGGGGCCAGGCGCCTTCGAGAACCCTCGCTACGCCTAAAGGAAAATTAAAACTGTCAATCAGACGACTGCTACTATTATTACTGATCAATTACCGGTCCCATTATTTTCAACCATTAACTACATTCGATTTAATTGCATTTCCCGACTCGAAACCTCCTCGTACCGTTTCGACTTTAATTTACATCGCACTTTATAAAAAAAAACGAAAACAAAAGATATTTTAGACGGAAAAATAAAACGTTGATGGCGCTGTAAAAGTCTATCATTAAAACAACAAACACTTCAAAGTGGGCAGTGAATGAGTATTCGAGTAATAAAAATTAATATTTGCCTTAAAAACATTATTATAATTACACCTAACAATGCCCCCAGATTGTATTGATGTCCGCAAAGCTCTCTCGATTAATTTCATCTCGAGTAAGAATATTATAAAAATATTTTTACAAAGAGATCTCATTCCGAAAAAACGTTGCGAATTTTAAATAAGAAACAGATGTTTTGATCCATAATAACCCATTCTATGCCTTTTTCCTTCTTTATTCGCAAAGTAATGAAATCAACGTAATATTAATGGAATAGGTGGAATAAGGTAGGAAATGGCCGAAATATTATAATGCAGATTATATAAAATGAGCAACGTATATTTATAGAAGCAATAAATTACATTACGGTCAGTAAATGTTCAAATAAATTAAAATTTATGATTAATTTTATACGACAACACGTTTTAAAATAATTTATGTTGTGTAAAAAAAGTAAGTCATTTTAGTTTAAATCCCCGTTGTACAAAATGTATGAAAAGTGTACACATTTTGTAACTTAAAACCTTAGATATATTATGTTTGTAACGGACAGGAAAAAAAAATTATTATTGTATTTTTCATATTGCTTCGTAAAACAGATACGTAAAAGCGCCATATTATTTTGTAATTATTAGAAAACCTTTAATGATATTTTATATCAAAAACTAAAGAAAACAACATATACAAATACGGACGGAAATATCGCACGATTCTTTTCTTCAGAAGTTTCACTTATCGTAACAAGACGGTCGGGAAGTGATCACAAGACGACAGTCATTAAAACCGTTTACGCCTTTCAGATAACATCCTCTTTTTGTACCACATTTAACGACCACTTCACTGCTGTTGATTAGACGACGCGTGCTTCACAGATATTCAAACAATCAAACTGCGCCATCTGATCGTCTTTAAACTTGTCTAATAAAATGTCAGTCGTTAAAAATCCAGTTAAACGTTTTATGGGTGAACTACTGAGCGTTCAACTATTTAGATGCCTTGGTAATTGTCTTAAACTGATGAAAAGGCGTAAATGTACAGTATAAAATGGCTTGAATACGAATTCAGTCTAGGGAGAGGATAGTCCGAGATACTATATTACAGTGTGTAAAAAGAAAAGTAACTTAACTTTGAGATACTACAATACTACCTTTCCTAATTTTGGAAATATTTTTTTGTGAAAAACTAAAAAAAATATTTTTTAATTTTTACCATTTCTTATTTTTTGTCGCATGATAACGAAAAAAAAAATACATTTCTAGAATGAGAAAAGGTAGTATCATATAAAAAAGTTATAGTGACTGTTCTTTTTACACCCGTTATAAATCAGAGCTCATGAAACGGTACAATTATTTTGTTAAATCAGAAGACATGATACAATATTAGCAGCATAAAATTAGATAAAATATTAGCAGCACAATGCTGTCTACCCAGTTTAGTGGCGACGGGAGAGAAACAGTAAAAAGGAAAAAAACTCTCTCGTTAAAAGCTACATGCATAAATGATACAGGGAATCTGACAAATGGCGCGACAGAATATAACAATGGTGGTACAAGTGGCCGTTCAATTATGCAAATATGAGGAGCGATGTTCCTGACGAACTGTTTAACTGTTTAGCTGACAAGCTGGCCAGTTTTTGTGCCTGCAATAAAAGGACAGGTACATAGCGACATGACCGCTCATATTAAATTAGATCCCGTTTGTATGGGTGCTTTATTTTTATTCGAATCTCATGAAAATATGGATCGTGCTCGCTTATGTAGCGTTTTATGCGAGGGTCGAACGTTTATGCATTCGTCAATAAACACCTATTGGTGTTTTCAAAATTGATAAAATTCAGTTTTATGATCTGCACGCTCTGGAATTGAATCGAACTTTAATATTATATGAAACAACAACATAAGTATTATGAAAATTCCTATTATACATGTTAAGGTTACATCTCTTGTTAGCTATGATTTGAATTGCCTCTGTGAGTTATGTAATTTATAATATCTTATACTATAAGTCATATTTATATTATGTTACTTGAATTAAGAAAATGTTGGATAAAATAATAATCTTTTTACGACGTCTAGTGATGTTGATTATAAGCATCTAAGTCCTTAAGCGAGGTTATCAAGCAGGTATAAAAACGAGTCTGCACGTCGGGCGCCTTATCGCGATGCCACCTTACGTGAAAATGTGTCATTACCGCCATATAAATATTTAACACCGATACTGGTGCGTGCGTTCTAGGCACAGAACGTGTTTTATAACCAATCATCGTTGACGCAGTAAGAAAGAGAGAGAGGTGTAAAGAATGAACGAGAACTACCGAAGTTTCACCGTAAAAGCTTTAGTTTAATAGTTTCCCATAAAATATAACAATAGTATTTTTATTTTAATATATTATGTAATCAATAAAAATTACTGTAGTGTTCCAGAAGACGTCCTTTAAGTCGTCTATTGTAAATTGTGGAAAACGTGTAATTATAATCCAGCGTCGCGGTGCCGTGCATCGATATCAAGGCGTTACATTATCAAAATTGCCAGCGAGATAATTTCGGCCCAATTAATGGGACCGTATAATGGGGACGAGATTATAAATTAATCGGGAGTAATTTTTCGTCCGTAACTCTTCATTAAACTGATCCGGCGTCTAGGTGCTTTATCACTCAGTCAAATTGCGTTTCACTTAATTTTCTTTCGCCGGCAGGTGTGTTCGACAGAGCAATTATTTACACCGCCAGCCTTGACGTCACTCGCGCATCTCCACCCTGTGGTTGCCTGGCTCTACCTTACGTATATACGAGTGTAGATTCTCGTATATACGATTTAGGGTTCTAGCAAATAAATGCGCAAGTTTTTAAACTGTAATATGTAGGAAATGTTTTGGCGATTTAACTCAATAAATAACAACAATATGTTGTTTATTTATTACTAGCATAGATGTTAAGTTTAAGAACGACGTACGTCAAAAGTCCCTAAATAAAAAAGGAATAAAAAAACAATTCCATATCGGTAAAGAAAAACTTAACTTCACAACTTCATACATATAATAATTAATAAAACAACTAACATCAATAACAATATAATATTATTATTAATGAGTATAATATATTGTAATCACCAAATTATGAGCAAACTAAATAGCTCTGGCCACTCAAGTTATGCTCAGTGTGAGATAACTGTACTTTTAAAAAACAAGTGGCAACAGTAGCTAAATTGTTTGAAGAATATTGTATTTGACTTTTCCAAGTCTAGTTACACGGCACAAAAAATCTGGCCCAAAATTATTGAGACTCAACCCTTCCGCTACAAGGTCGCTGTAGAATGTCATATCCATTTATTTGCTCCCCTCGTGTTCAGAAATGTCACTGTGGCTGATACGCCTATGGTTTAGTGTCAGTAATTTGACACTGAAATATTGGATTAAATTAGAATGTCATGACGTAGCTACGAAACGGATTCGCAATTAGATCGAGTGTTTTACTTAGAATTCGTAGTAAAAGATCTGATTATTATCTACGTGAATATCGGCTTTGTGCTCAACGTTTATACCTTCACTATATTTAATTAAATTTGGTGATAATCAAGGCGTAAAACACTTTTGAATGCCTACATAAACAGAAATCTTATTGTTTTATTTACAGCTTAGGTTTACTTCTCTTTTAAGAGTCAATAGAAAATAAAATATCTTCCATGTTTACAATTTGGTTATTTAATCAGTAACATACTTCTGAAATGTTGGTGATATACATTGAAAGTTGAAACGGTTGGTTGATATTTAGCATCAGTACACGAGACGCGTCACGCACTTTTAAGGATTGGGATTCAAAATTGAACTTTATTTACAACACAAAAGATTCACGTTGCATTATTTGAAAATACGCAGCACTGCTCAAGCAATGAAACGTGTATGTTTTCTAGTATGCTATCTTAACAAGTGCGAACTGCGTCACGTCTCGGTGTAATTTGACCTTTACACATATTGTGTAGTTGGCATTTATAGCTGAATCATTTAAGCTAAATAATTGATTCCTTAACAATGTGTAACCTTTAGCCTAAATATTTGTTCGTTCATTTGTCACGCATACGTTCCATATTACATAAAATATTTAAACCAGAATTAGGTTTGTATTTCCTAACATAGCCCCCAGAATATTTGTAATGGTAATTGTAAGCTAAAAATAAGTGCTTATAACGGGTGTAAAAAGAACAGTCACTATAACTTTGCGATATGATTATTTTCTCATTCTGGTTTTTTTTTTTTAATAAAAATTAATGTTTTTTGCTTTTTTGTTATTTTTGCGACAGAAATATAAGAAATGGTAAAAATTTTTTTTTTTTTAGTTTTTGGCAAAAAAAAACATTTCCAAAATGAAAACAGGCAGTATAATTGTATCTCAAACTTATAGTGGCTGTTATTTCTACACACTGTATAAATCAATCGAATAAATTAAATTTTTGGCTAATCTCAATCGTCTAGTTACCATAAAATAGAGCACTCGGCTACATTGCTAAAGTGTTAATAAACGCTGCGAGATCTTATAAACAAAACAATTTCATTTCAATAAACCTTACGGCGTAATAAACGGGCACTATATAAATATCTTCCTCGTCGACCGCATCGATAACGCTCTCAATATACCGTTGCATTTTAAATCCCGGACGAAACTGTTTTATAATAAATTTCCTCTCATACTTTGCGGGATTAATCGTCTTACTTCTCTCTCCCGTCGTAATCCGCGCTGGGAATTGTATGACCAAGATCTACTATTGGTTTATTCACTCTAACTTCGATTCATTTTTAAACTAAAGCGTGTGCCTAAACAGTTCAAATGTAAGCTACTTCCATGTTCTATAAACCTGCTTCTTATAATTCCTTGATACATACTTATCTCAAAATATTTTTATGTTCCTGGGATATATAATATTTAATATAGTCATATTATGTATTGTACCATAAAAGTAATAAATAAATTTCCGTTATCTGGTAAGTGTCATTAAACAAACGACACAACAAGGGTTTTGATTGACATGCTAGGAAAGCATTCATAGATATTATTATCATTATAATTTATCATAATAATATTAATGACGCTAAGTCTCGGCTTCAAAGTACTCTACCTATAAAGTGAAAATTTAATAAATATAATATGGCAATGCTCTGCCTGTATAGCTCTTTGTCGGGCTTCTTATATCTCTTCAACAGATCCTTATGCGGTCTTCTTAAGTTGATTAAGTTTATTTAGAACAACATTAAGTCTTTGTTATGTCGAAATCGGTTCCGAGAAGAAGTTGTCGTAACTCGGAAATCCGAGGACAAATTTGTAGTCTCCAGCTCGTTATAGAATATGAATTCTTAATATCATAATAGAATAAGTGCTCCCGACTCGAGAACTTATAAGAAATTTGACGGGCGAATTTTCCGAAACAATTTCGTAACAATTTTCCAGATTTAAGGCCATACTTGCGATATGTACTCATAGGATTTACTGCACGAGTACGCTCAAATAACTATCGTCAGATCACTTTAACTTATGAAATGGTCTCTTTGTGCACTTTCATGTCTTTGTTGACTGAATGCGAATAATTGCGTTCATTCTGTTGGGATATGGATAGCATAGTTTAATGGAATAGCAGTTTGTATTCTTAGCTAATGGCTTCCACAAATGACGCACTTGTAACCGAGCTAAACTTAGACTTCTACGGTCTAGAGAATAAATTTCACCTAACACAAATTCACACTACGATTTCGTATGAAAATGTTGTCAAATTTAGAAATGATTCTGCAAACAAATTTATTCACGTCGGTCGAATGCGGTCCCAGTAATGGTAATTTATTCCCAAGATGCAAGTCGAGATTGAAACTAGTTACACAACAAATAGAATTAAGTGAATAGTTTAGTCTGGACGTTATTAGTCAGGTCACCTGATGGGCTTACTGCTGGCAACAGGGTTTAGTGACGTCACAATCGGCCGCCTGCAGAATTAGCCGGCTCGTTCGAAACGTCACTGTTATTATCATCTGACACTCGGGCTTAGTCGGCTAAATTGTTTTAACGTTGAATTTTACCGAGTCGACAGTTATTATCCTTTCGAATTAGCCGATTTCACCTTTGGGTTTTTTGAGCTAAACTAGTTTTCGCTCGGAGCTCTGCCAATTTAGCTTTTGATTGGTCGCAACAATCACTTCCTAGCGCTGCTGTCACTTGCCAACGAAGTTTCCCGGCGTGACGAGCTGCACGTCTGCTAATAGCATTTTCCGTTTGGCTAATAAGTTTTACATGCGCTATTACCAATCGGACTCGATGTGAACTCCAATCAATGTGTTTGATGTCTGCGCTCTGCTTTTTTGATTGTGACGTAAATCAGTTCACAAACCTAATAAAGAGGCTCACTTTGTGAAACCCTTTGACGAATGTAGGGACGAATGTAGGTGTAGTGTTGAACATATTTTTATAAACCGAGTAAATATTTAGTTATTTATCACAGCTATGTTTTGTTGAATCAGTGACTAGATGATGATGATAGATGTGTGTTTTATGCCCTATATAATAAATATAGTTATTACTATCGATGGTCTTTTGACTGCTTTAGCTACTTCCTAATTAAGGACTAAACATGACTCAGTATATATATGAGTGTAAAGTATAGTATCTTCGCTGTGTGTCTCAAGGAGATTCTGTTCTGTTCATTAGACATTCGGATCACGACCGCTTCGAACGATGTCCCAGCTTGCTCACACCGATTGCATTAATTTAACTACAATAAAACTGAGTTAAAAGGCAGTGTTAACAATTCAAGTATGAAATAAAATGGCACTTACAATGATTAGTAGCATTTAGTACTGGCATTTTGAGATTGTAATTGGTAGCTAGTAATTGTTCGATTTTAAATTATAAAAATTATATTGAGGTTTCTTAAAGGTACAATCGAATTGCCAATCGACAGGCATTTAAGATCACAATAGTTTAGTAGCGCCGTAGAATCGTCGACGACGCGTTCAGCTTCCTTTATATCCTAGTACAAAGTAAAAAGTTTAGAAACTCCATCTACAATGTGACTGGTGAGACACGAGCAATACTTGAGGACGGCGTCGTCGTCGTCGTTTCAGCCTTTTACTGTCCACTGCTGGACATAGGCCTCTCCATACTTGAGGACGTGATATTTGGCTATTATATGAGACGAAAAAAAAATCAATTAATCACTGAGTAAATGTAGCTTAAACTTGAATAATTATTTACCCAACGCATGAACACCGCGCGTAGTGTACGCGCCCGTACTACCTACTTTGATGTCGCACGCCACCGCACCGCGCCGCGCCGCGCCGGCTGCATAGGTATGTATGCCTACTTGCCTAACCGCGTAATTTTCATAGTATCCATGAGTCATTTATTTAAAGGAAAATTTGGGAAAAAAATAAGTACCTAATTTTATTACATAATATTTATAATGGGAATCGAGTACCGAGTACTCTCCGTAAATATTGCACATGTCTCACCAGTCAGGCTGTATATGTATACCACAATTTAAATGTGAGGTTCATCAAAACGACCTTTCGCTATATCCTTAGCGAAATCTTTGGCATTGAAACGTAAATGTGCTACACTCAGCTATCATTTAATAGAATCAAACTTCGACGCATGGACCCGCGAGTGGCTAGTTTTATTATATAACTATATCTGTATTCAAATCAATCTGAACATTTTCAATTTATTTCAGAGTCCTTATCTGTGACAAGCTCGGCGGCGAATTAATCTGGACTTCCCCCCGACCCCCGCCAGCTCCGCCTCTCACCGGAAATTAAACGAATTAACGCCATCCAAATGTACATTTTTCACTTCGAGAGTCGCGCTATCGACTCCAGTGTTTCCATCGCCTTATCTCAACTAAGATTGAACAATTGATACGTCTGATGTACGCTGATGTAAATTGAATTCTGATATCGATTTCCCGCTACATTTACTCTAACGATTTAATTAAACTCACCAATATTTGGAAGTGGTGTCGATTTATTGGGTCGCTCGCTTCACGTTGATTATAGGGGAACTATGGGAGGTTATATTGAAACCACATTTACTTAATATTATCACCTTTTATAGAAATAACAGATGAAGCGAAAATATTATGTATACTACCTAACAGCATATTCAGAAATCGTTTATTACAAAAAAAACATGCTAGATGCATATTAAATGAATACAAAATGTTTCTTGATAATTGGATACATTAAAAGCATATTTGGTAATACAGCGTTCAGTAAAAAAGTAATAAAAAATATTAATGTGCGGTCAATAAGTACGCCGCAGCAGCCCTAGGTATTAAGTGGTATAATGGCGCTGTAAAGCCGCGTGCACACCTGCGCCGCACCGTACCGCTAATTACGTAGGGCTGTTACGGATCCGGGATTGCGTACTTCAAATCTGTAGCTACTTATTTCTCTATCAACATCGTGATTGGCCAATTAAACACTTAAAACATCATTATCGTAACTATCAGTAAAATAGGCTTATTTTTCAATATACATTTTATTTATTGACGACCTCCGTAGCGCTGTACTTTAGCGCGTTGGTGCTCAGTTCAGTCGCAGGTTCGAATCCTGCCGAAGGAACATAAAGTTTTATATATTCCTGAGTCATGTATGTGTATTTTTGTGTATTAATAAAATAAATATCTTAAAAATGTTTATAGTATAGAAGTGTATTAAATAACACAAGTTTTTCGGATACTTATCATAGGGCTAGATTGAGTTGTTGTGAAGCGTCATAGATATTATTATTATAATTTATTTCCACTTGCTAATAAATACTATAGTTTTATTAAAAACACTTTTAGGTCGATATTTATATCATTAGTAACTACAGAATTATATATCGTTGAAAATGTCGATATTTATATAGTTAGTAACAGTTTTGACAATATATACGTACTGATATTTTTTACAAAATAAATAATGTTACAGAATTATATATCGTTTAAAAGGTCGATATTTGTATCGTCAGTAACAGTTTTGACAATATATGCTTAGTGATATTTTTTACAAAATAAATACTGTTACAGAATTATATATCGTTGATAATGTCGATATTTATATCGTTGGTAACAGTTTTGACAATATATACTTATTGATATTTTTTACAAAATAAATACTGTTACAGAATTATATACCGTTGAAAAGGTACATAATAAAATGAAAGTTTGCAAATAAATAAAACTGAATTATTTATTTGAACTAAAAGCACAGCTTAATATGCCGTTAACGATTCAATAAATTGCTTTAAACTATGAAAATTCATATTAATAAATCAGATTAAGATTATTGTTGCGTATATTTTCATATCTTATTATTATTGCTAAAAGCGAATTAATCAGCAGTAATAAGGTTAATAATGATTAATAATGAATAATAGAAATTATGTCACACACATTAATGTGCTAAGCATCCGTTAAACTTGTGTTATGATGATGATGAACCAGATAACGGTAATATATTATATTTAATACATTTATACTATATACATATTTAAGATTTTTTATTTTATTATACATAAATTTAATACACATCCATGACCCAGGAACATTGAAAACTTTTTGTTCGCTCGGCGGGATTCGAATCAGCGACCTCTCGCTCGAACAACAAGGCGTTCAACCACTGCGCTACGGAGGTCGCATCGGAGGTTGTAATTGAAATTATTATCTTTTTATATATTTGATACCTGTTGCTAATGTGTTACGCTAGTCGTTACATTTAACGATACCTGTTATTTTATTTTCGCGCCATAAAAGGTAAGTTCTGTTTTTGTACAGTAATTGTTTTCCCCACCCTTGCTCTTTATATCATTTTTTCCATCCGCGGAAAATCGGCTCTTCTTGAAATTGCGATACTTAGCATTAAATTGTGAGCGCTTAAGGGCGTTTCCAGCAGATTACCGGCAATTTTTCCATGGGCTTTTCTAGATTGTGCAAGATTTCTGTTTCGTAAATTCCTTTAAGATATCATCTCGTAATGTACCCGAGGATCCGTGTTGACGTTAATGAGGAGCCCCCACCTTATCGCAGACTTTAATTACTTATAATTTTATTTTACATCGTTGATGTTTTAGGATTTCGCAGACCCTTTTTATATTTTCGCTCTGTCCGTCTGTCCGCTGCTGCTTATTTTTGTTAGTATTATTAATATTAATAAATAACATTAAATGCACATTATTTATGAACTGAATAAATAAAAATGTTTACTTGTGGCAGCTTAAAAATATGATGATATTATATTAAACATTTAGATATTATTATGTCATGCTAATAATTAGATTTATTCTAAAAATATCCTAAAAGTTTTTTATCATATTTTTTAATGAAACTTAAACATATCCCTTTAGAAGTGTACAAAATACACAATATTTAATACAACTAATTAGATTAAAAAGATTAAATCAATTTTCGTTTCAACATTTAATATTTATGAAGTAAATCTTAAATCTACTGGAAAGTCTAGACGTTAGCAGACATTACTTCTGAACTTCACCCCGTATTCATCATTCAATGATTTATGAAAACTGGAAAAGCCTGAGAATATTAGTAAGAACATTTTGATTCTTAGAAAAAACTTTGTAAGATAAAATGTCGGTCGTTTTTTTTTGTTTCTATCGTAATCTTATACAATTCGAATCAAGTTAAACTTTATTATTAAAAGAATACTTTAGAATTCTGGTCGTTTATATAATATTTGTAAATACTACAGCAATCGCCTAGCACATAACATTTTAACTGCAAGTTACTTCAACTAATACGGAGAGCTGTAATCAGATATACGTCCTAAGCTGAACAAATTACGTATATTTTTTCCTCCGTCGCATTCGAGCACCATTATTAACTATACCGACTGAAGCTTTACCATTTGTGGTTGAATAAAAACGCAATAAATAAACCTTTTTTCATACATACAGTTGGAGCGAGTAATATGTTTAATTTATATAACAGTTTATTTTATTTATGTCCCAGCAAGATAGAGGAGGGTTAATTATATAAATGGTTTCTATAATCTGCGCTATCTAGGGTTATCCGGTCCAATCGACCAGAGACAGATAGGGCGGTAGACACGCAAGCGTCGATTGATTAGGTAGGCCCGCACAGCTCTGACGGGTTAATAGAGCCCCCTACTGCGTGCTGATTGCCTTGTAAGCCACCTATTCTGCCTTCAGTTGAATTCCGTGTATTGATCACCACGTTCAATCTAACATATTACGACGTATAAAGTTATTAACTTCGATGTTTGTAATTGCATTTCAATGTGTGCTTTTCATTAGCGATTCCAAGATTTTAAACGACCCTTTATTGCTATGATATTTACTTTAATAAATTGCATTTTTAAATCGCAAATGCTTAATAATTTGATGGGTACGGACTTGGGCTACATGCCATCGTAAATTACAATAACGATCTACGAACGAGGAATTGAAAATATATTATGGGATTAGTTAGACATAACGATCGCTAAGTTTAATAACTAAGTTTGATACGTCACTGTCATACTTGTTTTTTTTTAACTTTGACATCGTAATCAGCGATGACATCTTACTAAAGGGTTAGAAAGTTTGTTCGATAAATATTTGTTATATTCGATTTTCCCTTAAAACTTCCGAGTTAACGAAAGTAATCGCTACATAACCGATATAAATGAATATTATAATTCTTAATAGAGCTTCATTATTTAATTATAAAGCTATATTTGAAAAGTTTATAAGATTTTACTTAATAATCAACTTTATAATTTTAGAGTACGCTAGTGTGCGTAAAAGTATCTTATCTGTCGCTCTTTAAAATGATCCATAAAAAAGTCGTAAAGACGTTAAGATACAGCGCTCGCAGGACGAGATGCAATATTGAATTAAATAGAAATAAGTGCCAAGAGTGCAGTTTTGAAGATATCATTAGAGATAAAAAAACTCTGCCATCTGTCCGATGTGTGATGCCAATTTCTGAGAGAACGCCAAATTGAGTACTTGGCTTCATGTCTCGCATAAAATGTTTCTCATTATCTGGCATATTACATTATATTTATTAAACATTTTATCTCTGATGTTTCAGTGTTCACTTGTTTACTATTTGTATCCAAACATGTCACAGTTAGGAATGTATATAATAATAATAAAATGGACGCTTTCAAACCACGCAAATCTTTATTCTCAGTTAGGTGTTACGGGTACGGAAAAACGGAAAATATTTAATAATTGTATACTATAAATGTATTTAAGATTTATGACCGTGACTTTCGGCTCTATTTCTCACGACTTAAGCTACTACTTAATACTACTTAATTTAGTTAAAATGCACATAATGATCTGTAGCTAGCTACACTAAGCTACAGATCATTATGTGCATTTTAACAAATTTATAAGCACGCGGTTTACGGGCTAGGGCAAATTCACATTAGACATTTAAATTGAATCAAACTATAACTAGATAAACTAATAAAAATAAAGTTTGTGACATTGCTTTGGGATTATAAAACCGGTAACCAGAACAAGTTTAAAAGACGGATTGGATTACACCACCGCGGCTGCGCCAACACGGTATACGTTTCAGAAAGTTCCCATTCGGAATTAGAAAGTCAGTCTACCAAACAAATCTGGATTTACTTCGTCGTGGAAATGTCATTTCAAACTTCACAATTCTCGGCTTCGAACGCATGAGTGGGTTATCCCATGAATGAGTTTTTGTTTACTTCATTTTGCACGGATAATATTCCACATTGTTTTAAAAAAGTCTTACCTACATGTAGTATAATACACGTTTCTATAGAATATAATTTTATTTTCTGAGTATTTTAAAAATCATACCTTTGAGTTACTTAAAAGTAAAAGGGGAATGCGATACTCCGATTTTTCGAGTAGATAAATTAACAATTAGTGAAAGTAGGTGAGTGAAACTAATAAACACGATATCAATGTACAAGTTAATTTAAAATATCTTGAACAACGCCCGTCACGCAATACATTATCGTTATTAGCCATAAAAGTAAATATTTCTCGGTGTACGAGTTTTAAGTGGAAACAGACAAAAATGATTTACGTTTATTATGTGTGAATTTGGCCCATCACTACGATTGTAGACACGCCACGCACGTAGGGCTGTTCCCCGTTTTATCGATAAGCAAAAAGATTTATTTATATTAAACAAGTCACACTTTCACACGATGCGGACGTGTGACAAATTCAGACGGTTGTTTTTCACTCGATTTCCTATATAACACGTAGTATTGTTTTTGGAACATATTTTGTACAAACCAACTAGATTATATTATTTTGCTTCACCCTCATAAAGAAGATTTCTGTCCTTAAAACATGAGAGGAACCCGAGTGAAATTTCAAGTTTCTAGCCCAAGGGTTTGACACATCATACACAGTCTTTTCATCTATACTTAATATTATAAAGCGGAAGAGATTGTTTGTTTGTTTGTTTGTTTAAACGCGCTAATCTCAGGAACTACTGGTCAGATTTGAAGAAATATTTTTCTTTGGATAGTCCATTTATAGAGGAAGGCTTTAGGCTATTTAACATTAAGCTGCGACCAATAGTAGCGAAGCGTCAGTGAGAAATGTTACAAAAACGGGGAAAAATATACACATTGACCATATAGTGAAGCGTCTATATATATTATTATTATTATATATATTATTTGGGGACTTTCGTTGCGCGCGCTCCGTAAACGGTTTAAGTCACTCAAAAACCGCGCGAACGAAGTAGCGGGCACAGCTAGTAATTATATATTTAAGATTATGGCCTGAAAACTAAAAGAATTGAAATTTTTTATAAAATAGGTTAAGAACGAATCGATAGTATCATTGAGAAGTTCCCATTTGACTCATTGTCTCCACGCGAGAGCGGCGGAACGCAAGACCACTCCAGCTCGACGACTCCTCGAACTATCTGATCTTTAAGTAATCCCCCTCCATCCTTACTTTCCACGTATTCAAACTTCTCTGACAGTTTAATAGACTTCCGTCGCATTACTTATGTAAAAGGGTGTGGGGAGGCTAATAGCACACCTCTACTTTTTACCATCACTAATATATGCAAAATGTCCGACACATTAAACTGAGTCCTTTAGTAATTTGCCGCGCTTACATTATAGTCTTCCATTAAGATATTATTTGACGAAACAAATTTTATTTATAGTTTCTCGGTAGGTGTTTCAATATTTAAGGTTGACATTTTTGCACGCAATAAAATTGTGTTTTCCTCGTAATTACCGAATGGAATTATGTTTTGGATTAAAGGTGATATAAATATAAATAAAGCACGTGGACTCGATTCTTTAAATACCGCCAGGGGAGCGGGTGTAATGGAAGGCTGACCGCTAGTAATCTGACTAGATTTGGCTTCCTTTGAGAATGTGTGCAGTCGGGCGGTGAATCTGGACCCAAAGAGGCCTTTTGGGAGCTGTTTCTTGGGTACTCGGGTCTTTTGTGTCAGCTATCTGTCGACAGTCGTGCGATTGTTTTATCGATAAAAAGCGTACGTAACTAGTTATCAAGTGGCGTGCTGTGATTTGTGTTATTATTGCCTATAAAGGTAATGAAGTTTTATAACAACATAAAAAAAACTGTTGCTTTATTGTGATTCCCAATACTTGTTTGAGTATAAAAAGACCTTCAGTTAGATCGTTACAATTTTCAACAAAGGGGCATGCTAAGTCTCCATAGTAATTTAGGCCCACAGTGCACACCCATGTAGACTATTGATAATTATAGTAGGCAATAGCAACAATTTCTAAAATAAGTGGTTTACCTAAAACTCGGCAAAAGTCTATAAAATTTCAATCTTAGTTCTCGTCAATGTCGTCGTGAGTAGGAGAAGCGGAATCTATTAACAAGGTTATTAGATGTAGAAAAATCGCCAAAATCATTATTCATAATAAAGTTGTCGTTAATAAATAATAATCAATGCATTACTGGGCCTAAAACTGGCATTCCCCTTTTAAGATTGTTAACAACCTATGAAATGTAATGAAATAAACGTTTATTATTATTATAAAATACATTTAATTTAATTCTCACTCGGCAGCGATCGTCGCTGTCAGGCTAACAACCCGCGCCACGCGAGGCTAATCTGTCTTCATTTCCTATCAGTTGCGGCGCAACGGCGGCATTAACAATCGTCGCTTGTGAAAAATGATTTTCTACCGAGCGCTGTTAAGTTTAGAGATAAAACTTTAGTGGAAACTTTGCGTGTCACGCCCACGTGGTATTTGAGTTACCTACAGGGACATTACTCTTCAAACTGATTCGATTTTGATTCAGATTCGATCGTGCCGCGTACTTCCAATTAAATTGACGTTTGTTTATTTTGATTCTTAGTTGATTTATATGGAGTACAAAAAGTTCTTGGTTAGTTTCAAAGTAATTCAGCAAACAAAATACCAAAAGCCGTTGAGATTTAACTGATTCGATTCTCGATTGTGTTGGGAGTTAGCCTGCAGATAAAAGTGATATATTGACAATCGAATAAGTAGCCACTGTACCAAATATAATTGCTTAACAGCGTCGATTATTGTAGAAGCGCTCCAGTGTAAATGCAGACTTAAACACATGCATTCGATGTGGTCTCCTTTGTATATATGAGAAAATGTTTGGTGGTGGTTGAGCATGATCTTCTGTAGTGTTATTTGCAGTCAGAAAGGTCCCTAAACGAAACCAAAAGAAAGGTTATACTAGGAACAATATAAAATTCATCAACATGGAGTTGTCATACTAATTACAACAAAAAGCCCTAAAATGTCTAATGAAAATGGAATGGGAGTGGTTTATTTTAACTTTATTCATAGCCTTTAATGACATCATAATACGTCTATAGTTTGACTAATGCGAAAGAACCCAACGCTGCATACTATTAGTTTGCTACGAGGGTCGCACTTAAACTGGTCAGACAATACTTACATTAGGCTTCAAGTAATGTGCAATTACATGGAGCGAAGGGTCTTTAAATAGGATTACGATATAATGTACCGTTCTTGAAACTAGACGTAAAGTAAAACTAGGAATCAAAGTTCATTTAACTCAAAATTGAATAACAAAATATTTATTAGTTAATTATAAATCACTCTAATATTATAAAAAATAAAGTTTTGAGTGTATGTTAATTTGGTTTCGAGGAAGCTTACTATAGATTTTTTTAACCAAAAAACAATGATTCTCCCGGTGAATTATGTTTTTTACGCATACAAAATTGCGGAAAAGCTAGTATATAAAAAAACATGCAAATTAATGTATGTCTGTCTGCTACTTCTTCGACGCATAGAGACTTGTGAACCGGAAAAGAGCACAGGATAGTTTTTTTTCTAAAGTACAAGTAGTATAGTATTTTATTTTATTAAAAAAAGTGTAAAATAAATGAGTGATAATACTGTAGGTTGTGTATGTGCCTCCTATTAGAATATATTGTGACATTACCAGCGTTGAAAGACATAATTTTGAATTTCATGTTTGTATGAGAAATGCCCCAATATCATAAATTTTGCCATACAATAATTTAAAAAAAAGTACCTCTTTTAGCGCTGGTACTTTCTCAGTAAACTCTACATACGAGACCCATGCAAACCCTAAAATGTTTTCACTCATTAATATTACAGCATGTATATCTGTCATATAATTAAGATGTTCCATTTTACATGTGAATTTATAAACCTTGGCCTAGTCCTCAGCAAGTCTAATACTAGAAGATTAATTAAAAGCTCACCTTGAAATAGTTCGAGTGCGATTCGACAGCTAACTCAATACACGCCGCTGAATATCACTAATTGGATGTAAGCAATTCATTTAATTATGTTTCTACAAGCTGTAATGATAATGAGTGATAATACTTTAGGGTGTATATGGTTTCCGTATATAGCTAAAGTACCAGTGCTAAAAGAGTAACTTTTTTTTATTATTGTATTGAATCAAAAGTAAGTATTTTAGTGCTAGTACTTTCAATAAAGTATTATCACTCATTTAATTTACACCTTGTAGAGTAAGCGAATATTATAATAGATACTTCAAGTTAATGAGGATTTATTTATGTCATCACTAAAAGTTTGAATTGTAATAGGATTTGGAAAATATTAATGACTATTCATTTATTTTGTTAAAGTTGTTGTGTGTGTAAAGTCATACGCGAAATAGTGATTACAAAATTTTATTAGCTTTAATTATTTTCACAAATAATACAATATTTTTTTAAACTTTCAATCTTGCTATTAAACGGCTACACTGTTGAATCGGAAATCAGAAAATCGGAATTTCGCGATTTGCAGCGCTGCTCTCGCAATTATACGTGTATATTATGACATTTATTGCGTAGTCAATAAAGCTCAATTTGAATCGCTGTCTGCAAAATTCCACGCCCCGTCGCGTCTCGATGTGAGCTGACCCTATTGCTTAGCACGCTAATTTTCACGTTTCCCTCCCCTGCATTAGGCGTCTCACATGTTACATTGTAAAATATCTTGTCAAGATGAATTTTAATAGCATTTTACGATACTAAAGCATACGCACTTAACTATTTATGAAGGGCTGTATACAGGGAGCCCTCCGTTAGCGCTTAGGGCTGCCTCATACAAAACTTCTGCTGAGTCATTAAGTCATTCAAAAGACATACTTATACCTACACTATCCAAGTACTCATTCTACTTTGATATTTATTGAAATATTAATAGCACTCTTTGTGCGCTTAATTCATACATAATTAAAAGACTATTTGTGTCCTATTTTATGTGAGATGCGTTATTATACTTACGTCTTATGGTAGTTATTATAATTGACTAATTACTTACCAACATGATATTAGTTTTATGTGCCATTCATTGTTTTATTTTATACATTTTCAATAAAAAAATCATACTCTCGGACGTGTGAAAATTAAAAAAAAACATATTATTAGTATGATTTGATATATGATTTTCATTGTCCCATCCTCACATGATCATAAAGTATCGGTCATAAAGTTGACCGATGAAATAGATACGATCCAATTTGTCCAAAATCGTAATTTAAATCTTCCCTTTCAATACGACCGTGTTTATGATGGCTTTTGTATCGAGTTTTTAGTGGTTATTCTTCGTTATAACAGATAAGAGGTCCTGAAAGATACTTGATAAACATCATCTTAGTTTGAACTGGTCAAGTTTCTATTAACATTATTTTTATACTTACCTCTGCATAAGTGGCTGAATACACAGACTTTTTTCTGTTGTCACTATGAAATAAATAAATTTTACTAGTTACACTTTCTACCTAACCACATAATCTACATATAAGTACGTATAAGTACCTACCTATTTAATTTAAAAATTACTGAAAAATTAAAACTCATTCATGGGTGAGCCACAGTTATTGTTAAAATCTATCAAATCATAAAAATCTGTCAAGTTTTGTTACTATTAATACAGTGACAAGATTAAATATTTTTCTAAATCACTAGGTATACATTTTAAAAAGTATACCCTCTATAAAACACCATACTATTTATAAACCATAATGAGCGCAGCATACTTCTTACCAAAAAAAATTAAGGGCAACCCAAATGATAAATGACGTAATGCCCACGAATATCACAAACAGAAAAATTAAACGTTAAAATGAAAACCGACAATGGAACGTTTCATACATAACGGAGCAGGCCCCGGATGTGGGTAGATTTGGAAAGTTCATACAACGTCGGTAAACAACGCGTTTTGAATTATGAGATTTAGCACTGAATATCTCTGTTACGTTTATCATGCCGATACCGATGTATGATAAATTAGTATGCCGTTCGCATTTCATTTTGTTTTCGTAATTTTCTGTGAAAAGAAATAATGATATCGTCAAGGGGAGATAAGGCATATTGTTTATCGAGTCGGCGGGCCCGAGGCATTTTAATGGTGTAAAACAACTTTATAATATGAAGATATCATCTTTTTTACCCTCACAATTCGTTTATATTGTACTCCCTAATTTCATTAATTAAAACTACCACTTTACATAAAATTTAAATGCAAATATTTAACATATTTTTGATGTGAGATAAGGAATAAAATATTGTGCAGAACGTGTATTTTAAATATTTAATTAACGACCTTTTTCATAAAATTCAGATAGTCAGTTTCATGACAAGTGCTTTTGAGAGTACCGTACAAAAAAAAAGAAGACACTCCAACGGAGACTTTGATGTCAAAGTTTTTTTTTCAGAATGAATTTTACAAATTGATGCCTACTAACGGTTCGGGAACTAGCCCAGCGAGAAGAACCCGCGTAAGAAACTCACATGGCATGCAAACTGTATCTTCAGGTTTTTTACAGATGTTGAATGGTTATTGCCGCTAAAACGATAAATACTATAAGTGTATTAAAAAAATAGGACTACCATACAACACATGTGATTTGTTCGGAACCCTTCGACTGTTAGTTCATTTAGTCGGTTTTTCAAATTAAATATATCATTACATACGTCTAGAAGAAAAAAAATTATTTCTGTCTGTATATTTTAATAATAACGATATTACCTATTAGGTTTAGCGCTACCGTTAAGCGCCATAAGGCCTCTGAATTCAATTGAGCGTAAGAAAACGATGTACGAGGTTTACTCTAGATCCGATAAGACGCTCAATCATATTACTAATAATTGTTTCTCAGTAAAACTAATAATTGCGGGATGAACACAAACACATTAATAATAAATTGTTTATTAGTAATCTTAATTAACATCTAGGAAATACTAATATTGATTAGAGAAATTACAAAAGAAACCTAAAGATTGATTGATAGACTGATAGTAATTGAATATTATGTGTACAAAGTCTGTAACTTATTCCAAAAAACGTTTATTAACGCTATCGATTATGTCTATATATATTTTATAATTGTCTATTTTTAAATGTTTTATTTGCTTATTTAATAGAAGACTGGTCTTTCATCTGGATGTTACCAGGTTCATTGTGTGCGCAAATCAAATTTTTGTGGAAATCAAAACTTTTTGCCGCAATAAAAAGTAGATTAAGAATTAACTAATGAATGTGTTTTCCAAATTTCATCTAAATTGCTCTAGTACTTTAGATCCTATTCAATACAAACAAAACTTTCCTCTTTGTAGGAGGAGATAATCTTACAAATGGACTACGTTACAGTAATATACTAAAACAACGGCGGAGTATAATCAAAATTTATTTGCATTATAGCCTATAGCAGTAGTGTTCGCTATGAAACAACATCGTCCATGTAAACGACAATGCAGATTATGACTGCCCGCCGGGGCACGTAAAGAGCTATATTATAAGAAATGAAATGAAGGGCCTCGCTCGATAAAATACGATTTGGTATAAGTGGAATATTAAGCTCTTACAGAGTTTAGTTGATGGCTGACAAATTTTATAGTAGTTGAACCTTTTTAAATATTAAAAATCGATTTCAATCTAATGTAAGCGTCAGCATATGTTTTAAGCAGTCAAATAGTAAAATATCAATATTATTGATAATATTCATATCTATACTAATATTAGCGGAAGAGTTTGTTTGTTTGTTTAAACATGCTAATCTCAGGAACTACTCGTCTGATTTAAAAAAATATTTTTTGTTGGATAGTCCATTTATATAGGAAGGCTTTATGCTATGTTACATTACGTTGCGACAAATAGGAGCGAAGACGGGGAGACTTTCGTTGCGTGCGCTGCATAAACGATTTAAGTCGCTCAAAAACCACGTGAACGAAGTCGCGGGCACAGCTAGTTATGAATATCTCGGTTCTCTACAGTTTGGCTAAGATCAAAATGTAATCGAATCAAATAAAAAAGTATATATAAAATCTGACTGAACAAAACAAAGTATGTCCGTGTTTTTTAAACTCCAATGTACGCGTGGACTATAAATATCGACACACAGAGTAATAATATTTCATCGAAGCACTACATAAAACATCGCAATCTATCCGACCTATTGACACAATTCGCTGCGCACAAGACGCGCTATTGAGAAACAAATGAAACTGAAAGAATACGTGATTATAACAGACGCAAAAATAGAGTTACATTTCAAACTATTTTCAGCGGGTTTTTCCAATGATTTTCATAATGTTCTATAAATATAATACCATTTATGGATGATACGTCAATATAGTGCGGGTCACAGACAACGGAAATATACTTATTTAATAATTTTATACGTACATTATTATTTAATATAGAATCATACAAAACTTTTTTGTTTTTTGGATTGAAACCCACAACCGGCTTAAACACTGAAGCACAAATATCATCAAAACAACCCAATGTTCTAAAATGAATAGGCAAACTAATATTATTACGTATCTCCGCGGATTACGTAATATAAAATGTTCTTCTATAATACTCTAGTTGCACTGACCGAAGCGGATTTATTTAAAGCAAAACTCTTTTTGTCATATTCAAGTAGACCCGTGCCAGCGTCTTACCTTAAGCGCCGCATTAGATCCAATTTGCCAATACGCTCCGATCTTAGGTATTGCGGTAGCATTATCTTCAGACTTCTATTCTACCGAGCTGACACTTTAACTATACATTCAAAAGATTTTCAAGAAGTCGCGAATTTTATTTATATTCGATCTTACTCTATTGAAACTGAAGTTTTATCTGATTATAGTTATAATATGTTTAGCAACAAAATATAGTAATCATATTATGATTGATATCACTTTTGCCCGCAGTTTCGCATACATTTTGTGAATTAAAGTAGTATTAATCTAGTGTCCATTCGTATAGGCAAAAACTTGAACTTAAACATTTTTGCGTGATAGAGTAACACATTCCTCCAACTTCCATTTTCACATTAACAGTAGCGGGATTTTTCGTACTTGCAAATATTGTTGTAGGTATATTAAAAATGTAAAGCCTTTAAAGATAACGTATAATTTTGAAATCCAATCGTCCAAACCCTGCGAGGCGTCTTGGGAAATCCCCTAAGGTGAGAGGGCGACGGACAGTGGAAAATCTCTCCCTGCCCGGATAAGATTGTCCGGCGCTCCCAAAACGCCAGGGGACTGAAAAGTTCCGCCGAAACGAATACTATCCTGCGGGATCAATACGTTCCAAATATTACTTAGTTTTATTTCTTTGTTTATGAAATATGTTGTGTAAGAAAACTTTGTTGGGTGTAATATGGCTTAACGGTATGTTTACAAATACAAAAACTACCAACAAGTATTTTAAAGAGTAGAAGTACTTTTCAATATAACATAATTTAATAATAAAATTATTTTACATACGGGTCCTTAACCACTTGTATTTACTTTCATAGGAAATGTAAAAAATATTTTTCACTATCGTAAAGCTGCAAACACGATAGAAATCTCAAGAAATGGGTCAGCTAGAAGAATTACAATAAATAAATCGTGCTACGTAAATGTGTCAGGCGCATTACAGTGTGGCGCTTTTTTTTATCACGATTATATTAAAAATCGTCGAAACAAGTCGACGCCAGTTGGCACTTTAATCTAAAATGTTTAATAAAAAATCTGAGTAAACCGGTTTTTTAATATTCGGGCGGACTTAGCCGAAGTAAAATTAAATTCTTCGCAGCGGAGTAATGAAACAGGACATTCTTTGTTTGCCACATCCTTTACTTATAGTGCGGAGACCGGACAACTCCTAGAGAGCTATGTACTCCGCGGGGAGTTGCGCCGCTCGCGAATTTTTCCAAGCAAACAAGAACACTTGTTTACATTGGGAATGCAATTAAATTATTGCGGTTAGCAGTCGGTCGATCGCTAAAGTAATTAGCAAATATTTAACACTACGCTCGTAGAATAAACAACAACCGATCGTCTCTTAAATAGCAGTATGAATTTTCTTTATTTGATCTGAAAAATTCGAAAAGGTTTTTCAAATTTTTATACACATATAATCCTTGACTTTAATGTTGTTGAAAATTATTGACGGTCGTTAATTGATATTTAAGTTAATTTTACAGAATATACTTCAATTCAAAATGATCTAGGCGAGCGCTCATATCAAGAAAATTTCGATTTAATACGATTACCTCTCCGTCCCCAAATTCTCTGGGGCCAATTCTGGAGGCAATAAAAGTTATAAATTTTAAAATACGACGCGACCGACGACACTGGGAAATGCTCAAATATAAAAATTCTCTATACTATTAACATTTCGCATTGCTTCGAAATTGATATGTCGATAAAAGTCATGTGATATTCGAAGAGAAAGAGGACGGGCTCTCCTCTGCTTGAGAGGCATTCGATAATTTCCTCGGAGGTTTAATTTCCTGGACCTCGAATGTGCTTAATGCAATTTCCGAAACTTGATGTGGGTATTACCTGGGGACATCTTCGACCGCTAGTTTAATACTGATAGCTGGCATTCTTTACAATTTACTACACCTTATCAATCGGTATCTTATTTCAAATTAGTTTATATCATAATACTTTTACGTTAGGAATTATTTATTATTATTTTTACTACATTGAATATTGACTCCATTTGTTCCACTATAGCAGCTACTGATACAATTTTATTAAAAAACATGTAAAAAGTTTTATAATATAATAAAGATTCACCTGGGTAACATATTACTATGTTATTCGGTTTAAGGTTTATATAAAAGTGGTTTTAATCCTATTATTTTATCGAATACCAACACGTTTTATTTCAAATGTAGAACATCTGTAAGATGTTTAATTTCCCAATCTCCATTTATCACCGCTTCATTTTTGCCATGATTTATCGCGCGACTCCGTTCGTTTTTGCCGGAGATATTAATCGCCACCGCGCGTGCCTCCGTTTGTTTTCGTCTGGCACCGCCCATTAATTATCAATGAGCGTCCGCTATGATGAAGGTATACCTCGTGCCGGGAAGGTGTCAGCCGCGTCAACCCTTTTAAGCCCGCGCGTTAAGTGTCCGATGTCATAAAAGTGTCCGATACGTGTGCCCACGCTAAAGCCCGCGATTAACTTGTTTTTGACGAATTAAAAATACATAAGGGATTTACCCAATTTACACCTTTTTTCGAATCTAAGCTCGCAACTGAATTTTTTATTCGCAGAAGTTCTGTTTAAATGTAGCACACAATAATACTTGTGTTTGGATATTAAACATATATATTTAATAGTCCAATCAATTATAAGAGGGTTACGATTACAGTATTGAGATGATTGAAGAAGAAAAGTAGAATTGTTTTATAAAAAATCTGTAACCCAACTACGCAAGTTATTACGAATCTTTTGCCACTCCATACATTATATCCTGATTAAAAATGTTGTCTCGACTTATGACATAATATATACATTCATAGATTGTCAAAATCGTAATCATTTTATCTTTCCCGTAGTCGCGTAAAATTTGACATTAAACTTGAATGCAAAACATATTATTATTCGGAAAACTAAGACTGTATCTTAATAATTTCCCTTGACAAATTCAAATCGAAAGCATAGGCAATCTATCAAATCTCTCGATCTCGCTGGCAGCGGCCTAGAAACTTTTATCTAAAATATATAAAATTTTATTAAAAAATATGGAAAATTTATGGAAATTGATTCTTAATATCAGCCGGCAGTGGCATCTGGTGAGGCGTCAGTGTTGATGGATGATGGATCGCGCCTGATTGATCGTTGACGGTGCTGACGCGAGTCATTAGTGACCCCAATTCGATTGTTTTTTAAACAATTTTGGCTGTTAGTCTGTGGATTAATTTTGATACTTGACGTTTTAATTTTCTGCCCATTAATTTACACAAATATTTAAACGATTGATGAGTTACGTACTTGTCTGATGAATGTACCTGACATTGATCGACTAATCAGATGTTTTGGTAATATTTGTATGAATCGGAGTTGACATTTTTAGTAATATTTTTTATATTTATTTGCATGATGTGACATCGCGTTAGAAACTTTTACATCTTAAATAGCTTACAAATCTGCAACGGAATTAGAATGTTAAATCAACAATAAATTAATTGAATCATTTACATGACATTTGATCAAAGGTTATATCATTAAAATTCAAATTGTAAAGATGGATATAATTATGATTCCGGGCCCCGATCCCGGTTAGACCACGGGAACGCAATTTGCGCGATTAATGACGTGAATATAATCCGTCTAAGTAGAGAGGTCGCGGTATGTGGAGTGTTACACAAACAAATAGGATAATGTTTTTGTAGTACTATAATGGAGGCAGCAGAAACATTTTCACCAATAAGTTAATCTATGACGATCTCCGTATCGCAGTGGTTGAGCGCGTTGCTGCTTGAGCGAGAGGTCACGGGTTTGAATCCCGCCGAGGGAACAAAAAGTTTTCAATGTTCCTGGGTCATGGATGTGAGTTAATTTTGTGTATAATATAAAAATCTTAAATATGTGTATAGTATAAAAGTATTAAATATATTTCAGTTGTCTGGTACCTGTGACACAAGTTCTTCAGATACTTAGCACAGTGCCAGATTGACGTGGGTGAAACGTCCATAGATATTATTATTATTTAAATGTTTACGTTAATTATTGTTCACACGGTTCTCATGTTATGATGGTTAACAACTACAGCTGGTGACAGTACCGAACTAACTGAACCACAGACCCGTCAAACATACTTATAAAGTTTCGCAATCAGGATAAATTGGCACTTCTAACACATCTCTTACGTCCTTACAGCCTCTCGAAAACTTCTTCGAGACGCGGTTAAAATGTTGTCACAAGCTTATCACAAACAAAGGAGTATTAAAATGACGGTTGCGGTTATTCTTAACTAACATTAAACTAACTAGAGTCGGTTAATAAGCCTAACCATATCACGGCCGTCTCCGCCTCGAGCCGGGGGACTGTTAGAACGTAAATTACGATTAAACTTTCGGTTTTATCTTTCCTGCTTGTTGATTACTCGAGTAGAAGTTCCCTTGAAGTGTTATGTGTTTAATCGATACCATTAGATCTTTGAAAATTACTTTGACTTTGATCACACGCCTCGCATGTATATTTTATTAACCCAACACGTAATTAAGTAAGAACAAACTTGGATATCGGCTTATATTTACGCATCGGAATTCGGATATATTCGGGTACAGATATTTCATATCGGATTTTCTTGCTCTTTCTTGCTTTTGTTCGTTCTTGTCTTGTAATATAAATCAGTAGCCCAAGCTACAGATTTATAGTGTAAGATTATAGTTACGTATTTGTTAAATTATAATTATATTTTAGTAGCGACTTTATATTTTTTAATACTTATTTAATAATTATTTTATACATTCTTGTCACCAAATCGACGCAACATAATTATGTACAAGTTAATAAGGATATAATAAATTTTATATTACATTTAATTAAAAATAAAAATCCTTTTATAAGACATCCTTAAATTAATCCTTGGTGTTCATATTTAACCCACCAAATCCCGGGATTATTCGACCTAAAAAATAGAAAAACAAGTGAAATTTTCGGTACATTTTTAGTTGCTTTTTAATTACTTCAGTGGACGTTCTCGGTAAGTCTTTTAAAAGTTCTAAAGCTGAATTCTGCTTTTATTTTCCCCGTATGGTAAAATTTAGTTCTCAGAATAAAATGTATGTGCACCAGTTATTTCATTAAGTTTTCCGTTGTTGATACGTGTGATCTTTTGTAACGCATAAAATAAATATGCGAGTTATTTCAATATAATATAAATAGTTATTAATTATTGTATCTTGTTCACTTGAATTCATTTTAACATACAAAAAAAAAATATTTTGTCGCTAGATGGCGCTGATACTAGAATCGCGCTACCAAAACTACATACATAAACTATTACGCTAAAACAGTAACACCCTAAACAAACACATTCAATTAACAGGCGAATATTACTCAAACCAAAATAATCGTTTTAGAATAAAAGCAAATGAGCGTTCCTGGCGTGGGAAGACGGCGCTAAGTAGCAGGTGACGCCTTACTTTATTTGCTTACTCCTTAAGACACGACAATCCCCAGGAGTAAATGTGCCATATAAACCGTTTAGAATAAGCGTATATTATCCATACGAGACATTAAGTGTATTTACTTTGGCCGTTTATTTTTCGGTATCAAATATGCTTAGGTTTACGGAAGTATGGATAGCAAAAGTGTAAGTGAAATATTTTTTTTCTATCCATACTTTGTTATTTAACTAGTGATTCCTTCGCTCAGAGAGTAATGTATATATCTAATAATAAATGAAAAAGGCATAAGTTTATCGTAGAGAATGACCAAGCTAACTTTTACCACGTTTGTATAAGCCATGATCTATTCAGATCTCAGCGGACAGACCTAAGTAAATAAAAACTTCGCGAAGAGTTAATAGCGTAAGTTACAATGTAAGAACCGCACTTTTGTAACTTCATTAAAGGTAATTTGGAGGATCTTAAATATTTGAACGCAATTACGAGCTAAAATTAATCTTGCGCGTTACCCAAACTTTTAATTGCGCGTTTAAAATTTAAATTATTTATTGCATAGACGTTTCCTTATCTTGCTAATGTATTTCAAATTATACTTATACGTACATTTATGTACTCATATAGGGGAGCTACCCTCACTGATTTCGGTGTCAGTAGCCGATTTCATTGAAACCAAGCTAGCTACGCTGGAGTTATTTTATAGTGCCCAAGTGTGTGCGCAATACACAAAGACACTCCCTCTTCCTTTTACTCTCATAACCCAGTGGGACGGTAAACCGACACGACTGGCGAGAGAACAAGCGCAGGACCGACTTTTTACATGCCCATCCGACGCATGGATCATCTTTCTTGTTAGACAATCAGGTGACCAGCCTGCATTGTCCTAACCAAACTTGAAAACGCGGGAATCGAACCCATGACCTCCGGGTTGAGAGCGAAGCTCTGAATCACTAGACCACGGAGGATACACATTTACTCATAGTGATACGGCCATGGTATTGTTTTGATTTAAAAGTCGTACGTATGTATTTTTAAGAATTGACCGAATTCAGTAGACAGTGCCAACAGTACGCTTTGACCAAAACCAAAAATGCTTGTAAAAACATTATTACATTTAACCAACCTTTCACACCTAAATTGGTTTCCGGAAATTGCATATTATTTATATCCAGCCAGTATAAGGTTGACTCTCGTAGCATAGTTGTTAGTATGCTACCGGAGGTCACATATACACTGGTCACCTATTAGGGAATCTGCTAGCTACATCCCGTGGTCCCGTAGCGGCGATGCACCTACGATATTCATACCGCAGCTACGAGCTATGAGCGGAGGAAGTACTGAAAAGATTTAAAAATTTACGTGTATTATAAAAGTAATTAGAATGCTTTAGCCATTTTGTATACAAATATTCAAATTAGGAACCCTGTAGTTTAATTTTAAATCTGTCTTTTTGTGTTGCAAACAACTTTTTTACTAATTTTGACGACCTCCGACGTAGTGGTAAAGCGAGGTGATGCTCGAACGACAGGTCGCGGGTTCGAATCCCGCCGAGGGAACAAAAAGTTTTCAATGTTCATTGATCATGGATGTTTATTACATTTGTGTATAATATAGTAAAAATCTTAAATATGTGTATAGTATAAAAGCATTAAATATATTTTCGTTGTCTGGTACCACAAATTCTTCGGATACTTAGCACAAGGCCAGATTGACGTGATGTATATCGTCCATAGATATTATTGTAGTATCCTCGTTTGAGAAATACTACGGTTTTGGGATTTATGGAAACGCAGTTCACGAGTAAATTAGCTATGTGAGTTTATTTTTGTAAAAGTACAAACTAAAGACCAGTTGTCACCGTCACTATAACATCAGGACTTCGACAAGTTGCCTTCTTCACGGCAACATTAGGACTATGATAAGTTGCCTTCTTCAAGGCAACCCAAGGACTAACTCTACACAAAATCGACACACACTTTATACCCCAATCGCTCATACTTTCTCCAAAATTACAAACAATGCGTAGTTGAAACAATACAATAATTTATGTCCCATGCTAACGCGCACATGTGGTGTGAAATCAATACAACAGCTATCCTTCTTAGAAATACACAATTAAAAGAAACTACGGCTATAAAACAATTTCACTCCAGTCAATATCTTCGGTAATAACTATTGTCTTAAGCCTAACATCTGTTCACAACTTTCTATATTACAACATTATAAATAACTTAAGAATAGAGCTTCAATACAAAGCGTGTCTATCGCTGGGTTTTACAACCCTTTACCGACTGTTGAGTTCTACGATCCTACATTCGGCCATCCTGCTGCGACAATTGCCCTCAATTGTCATCGTCAAAACCGTCCTCGGTCAGGTGGTACCTGCATCATTATTCTAATAAGAACTATCCCTAGTTTTCTTTCATCAGTTTTTATATACAACAACTTAATCATAATACAATATATGTCAGCGTCTTTGAAACTACGTTTAAAACCCTTATTTTCATAAAAATACAATTGTGACATCTTTACGTCTAATCTACGATCTACTTCATACTTAAAATCTCTTAACAATACACTTTCTTCTCTCACAATGTTATTAAAACTACTTTTTATTACATGTTTCTTCTCCAGTATTATGCTCAAATCTATTTCTTCTCTACGCTCTGAAGGAGCTAATCGGCGTGGCCGCAAAAATACCGGCTTATATTGTTTAAGAACTATCTTTCTACAACTATCTACATCACACGTCGCCTCAGGTTTATAATAATTAAAACCTAAATTGTTTGTCATCTGTTTAGAACAATGCTCATTCTTAAACACATTAACTTCTTTATTTACGTCTACGACAATATCTACGATATCGCTACTTATATCACATCTCGGCTCTATTATACACACCAGCTGTTTTAGCGGCAGGGACATCAACTTATTACACACACGCTCACATATTGACGATACGTCACTTTTAACTGTCTTTACTACTTCTAACGACTTATTGTCTCTAATTACACTTTTTTGACATTGCTCTTCTGTTGGTTGGGAAAACACACACACATCAGTCGATTTCGTCACACATTCTGAAGGTACAAAACTACCGCGACACTTTTTCCCCTTTTCTCTCGAAGGACACCAAACTCCTAAGAGATCTTCTCCACAGTTGACGCTTCTCGTCTTATCCGTCGTTGGTGCAGCTTTTGCTGGACATCTTAGTTTCGGTCTGATATCTGCTCGCCTCTCCGTCTTATAAATAGTTTTTTCAGGAGTTCGATCTCGATATGTACACTCTTGGAATTCGTCTCTCAATGTCTCCTTTAACATTTTCCATGATTTGGAACACCTTGTAAAACTAACAAAAATCTTTGCACATCCTTCTAGTAGTTGTTTGGCGTATACAATCTTTTGTGCCTCGTCCCAATTGCATATCCGAGCCATTTCTTCAAAATCGGCTAACCAGCTCTTAACATTCGAATTTTTATCTCCGCTGAACTTCTTTAGACAGCACTCAACTTCTTTAAAGGTCAATACCGTCGGTTTTTCCCTTCGTCTACGAATCCCTGGCGAGTAGTGACTCTGGTTGTCTCCTTCTTCTTCTTCTTCTAAGAAGTGGTTCAGTAGTCTACCCTTGCCGAGTCCTGGGGCAGTGGCACTATCGTGAACCTCGTCTTCTTCTACGTCTTCATCGTCATCTTCATCTTCATCATCTTCATCGAAACCTGGTTCCTCTTCGCCGTCAACAACTCGGTCTCGTTCCACCAATAGCGCTGCTCTTAGCCTGTTCAATAACTCCGGCTTACGACCTGTCCCGCGGAGGTTTCGCCGTCTGAGCTCCTCTCTGAGCTTCACGACCGTCATTAGGGGCAGCTGGTCATCTACCACTACCACGCTAACACCTCCCGCAACCTCATCAGTAACACCGTACATCTTTGACTTCTACTACTTCGCGCACTATTCTGAACTCCACATCTTTACGACACTAAACTCACTGGTAACTTCTTCATATTACTGCGATTCCAACCTCAATCGACCTCAGCGTTACCGATTGAGCTATCCCGGACGAGCCCCCACAATGTAGTATCCTCGTTTGAGAAATACTACGGTTTTGGGATTTATGGAAACGCAGTTCACGAGTAAATTAGCTATGTGAGTTTATTTTTGTAAAAGTACAAACTAAAGACCAGTTGTCACCGTCACTATAACATCAGGACTTCGACAAGTTGCCTTCTTCACGGCAACATTAGGACTATGATAAGTTGCCTTCTTCAAGGCAACCCAAGGACTAACTCTACACAAAATCGACACACACTTTATACCCCAATCGCTCATACTTTCTCCAAAATTACAAACAATGCGTAGTTGAAACAATACAATAATTTATGTCCCATGCTAACGCGCACATGTGGTGTGAAATCAATACAACAGCTATCCTTCTTAGAAATACACAATTAAAAGAAACTACGGCTATAAAACAATTTCACTCCAGTCAATATCTTCGGTAATAACTATTGTCTTAAGCCTAACATCTGTTCACAACTTTCTATATTACAACATTATAAATAACTTAAGAATAGAGCTTCAATACAAAGCGTGTCTATCGCTGGGTTTTACAACCCTTTACCGACTGTTGAGTTCTACGATCCTACATTATTATATTATTATTATTATAATTAGTTCGCATTTCGCATTACCCGATGCCTGACGTGTTACTCGAATCTCGTTTAATAAGTTTAACAAATCATTATATAGTTATCTCTCTCTTACTACTGTGCAGCTGTTTATGTGCGAGGAGGCTAGCATGTTCCGCTCACCAAACAAGTCGCATCACTCAAATCCGGAACTTTCTGCTGATCAAAGTGATTCTGAAGTACAAAATATTACCCAAAGAAAGCGGAAAAGATCGGATGGCGACATTCCATTGGCATTGGAACACTTGGAAAAATCATTCTCTTCACAAATGAATAATATGTTTTCCGAATTACGCCAAGAACTAACCCGAAATTTAAAAGAATTGAATGACAATATCAGTGCAACTGTCAAGAAAGAAACCTCCGAACTTACCACTGCTTCGCTGGAAATAAAGAAAGAAATCGCCGAGTTAAGGTGTGACTTCGCCGGCTTACAACAACATACCTTAGAATTGGATAGTAAGTGTAAGGATTTGGATAACGAGGTTACTTGTATGAAGAATTCTATTGAATTTATATCAAGAGATCATATCGATATGAGAAAAACAATGGATAGTATAAATCATCCATCTATAAACATTCTACCTAACAGAATCTTGGAATTACAACATAAAATAAACTTAATGGAGCAGCAAGCAAGACAAAACAATATTGAAATCTGTAATGTTCCTGATAAACGTGGTGAGAACCTATTTTGTCTCTTGGAATCAATAGGTAACTTGATCAAGTGCCCTATTGACCAAAACAGTGTTATATCCATCCATCGTGTTCCACATGCTCGTAATGAAGGCAACAGTCTACCTAAAAACATCATTGTTAAGCTGCATTCCCGTACACTACGTGACAACATCCTGAGCTCCTTTCGCCTGGCCAAGGGAATCAAGACGGACCAACTGAACATCCCGGGCCCCTGTCGTACCGTCTACATCAACGAACATCTTACGTTACAAAACAAACAGCTGTTTCGTGAATGCCGTACTGCTGCAAAGAAGCACAATTGTAAATATGTATGGATTAAGAATGGGACTGTCCTTGCTCGTAAGTCTGATACATCATCTATTTTTGCAATCAGATCTGAGAATGATATTATCAAATTTAACCAAAACACTTAAGTTATCTCTTGTTAAACTCAATAGCAGTGTAATAGCCTTAAAACTTAAATTTAATACAATTAAATTTCTTAAACATAAGAAGTTGGTTAACATAGTGTGTTTTGTTACTGTATATTCATTAGTTTTTATTGTATATTTATCGTCCAGAGTCTCTAGGACTTATTATTATGTTAATTCCATATGTAACATGATATTGTTGTACTGTAAAACATACCAGGGTAATGTATTAACGTCGATTAAACTTCCTAAAATTACTGCACATGGTTTCTCACATGTCATGATATACATATTATTTTCTAATTTTACATTTGTTAGTTGTTGTGCTACTAAAAGCTCCTTTGCAATTTTACAGCTTGTTAGACTAACCTTAAAGCAAAAAATTAAAATTGATACACTATATTACAGTTGGCTACATAAATTTAAAATAAATTTATTTATATTTTTCCCAATTAGTTATGCCCACATTCTTCATTTGGGAATTATTCTAAGTAGGTATATATTACTTATTATTTTAATGTATGTTCATTACTACAGTATAAAATGTATGTTTATTTCTTATATAAAGTGACAACCCCATCTCTTGGTAGGTTTCTGAGTAGCATTGTAATAAACCATCATAATAACATACTTGTAAATATACCATGCTCTGCACTTTATCATGCTCTTAACAGTTACTGTTTGCTCAGTGAGATGTGCTTTAGTACATGTTCACATAAAGTGTTAGTCCCAACCAATTCTTTATATATAATAATTTGTATACACATCATTCATAAGACTTATGTTATAGTAAACAATGCAATTGGATTACTTATGAACCGATATAGTCAACTGGATAATATATGGGTAAATCTATTCAAAACGATTTGTACTACTAAAATGTATGTTTACTTCATAACTCACTTAATATTTTCATTTATTAATAAATACCTAAATGGTATTATGGGCAACTTAGATAATATCACTCACATGAAAATATCCCATATTGTACATGATTCAATACTGTCTGTTACATGTATTTTAGATAAAGTGTTAGCCTCAACTAACATTTTGTATATAATATTTACTGGTAATGGTAACATGACTTGTGAGTTTTTATGTGTAGTATTGAAGTATCTCAATATCATATGTGGTTACACATGCATATGGGTGAAATTACTTATATCTACTTGCCTTAAATATCATATTTATTTTATACATTATATGCCAACTTTATCTCCTGTTAGGTGTCACAGTATTATTATTTTAAACCAGCACAATACTGCATTTCTTAGTAAATCACACATTACTACATATTATGTGTTTGAAACTCACTGCTTACTTGAAATATTTTTGGTTGTATGTATAAATAAAGTGGTTACTCACTCACCTACTACTACTTTGTACATAATTTGTATAAATAATGGTCATAGAACTTGTATTGTTACCACTAAAGCCTACTACAAACTCCTTTATTGTTCTATGATTGATAATACTTATGTACTAAATATTATTAAAGTATATAGGGCTGCACATCTCGACTGGCATGTAACATGTTGTAACTATAACTATTTTAATAACATATTATCTTTTGTTCCTTACATAATAGTAATTTTGTATTTTCTCCACTTACAGGTAATGCTTGTTTTATTACTTATTAGTTTGAATTGTGAATAGGATGGCTCATAACAATACGCAATTATCGATTTTATATCAAAACTGCAGAGGGATTCGCACTAAGCTTCAATCGCTATATATGAATATCCTATCATTTTCATACGACATAATAATATTGACTGAGACTTGGCTCACTTCTCAGATTATAGACTCGGAATTCATAGATGATAGGTATATTGTGTATAGGTGTGACCGTAACCGCTTATTGTGTAATAAGCGTGACGGGGGAGGGGTCCTCGTTGCTGTAAGACGGGAGTTGAGGTCGGTTGATATTTCGCTCAGCGGCCCGGCCGCAGCGCTCGGTGCCTACGAACAGGTTATCGTTGCGCTGCCGGCCACCGCTCGCGGTAAACAACATGTGTTTAGCGCGGTCTACCTACCGCCGGGCGTCGCGGACGATATTTATATGATGCATCTCAATTGTCTCTATGAAATAATTTCACATGAAAATATTGAATCTTTTTATTTAATTGGTGATTATAATCTACCACAATTCGTTTGGACCTACAGTGACACAAACTTAAACGGCATGGTGGGTATACCGACGACCATTTTGTATTCCTCTATTTCTGACTTTATGTCAACAACTAATTCGTTTCAATTTAATTACATAAAAAATAAAAATGGAAGGATACTTGATTTATGTATCTCTAATCAAGTCTGTAATATACTACCTGGTGATTGTCTTGTACCACCTGATGATCATCACCCGCCCCTTCTTATCAACATAACCATTAACTCATACTTTAAGCCTATGCCATATACTCCCATAACTAAATTTAAATATAATACTGCTGACTATGAATTAATAAATCATAATCTTGCGTCGATTGATTGGGTCGGTATCATGAATGGTTTGAGTGCTGAGGAGGCTGTTCATAAGTTTTATGAGGTTATTTACAATGAAATAAGGGAACACATACCCATTGCTCGTAGTAAGTCGAGCCGGTACCCTGCTTGGTTTTCCACCGCATTAGTACACATTTATAAAAATAAAGAAAGAATGTGGAAAAAGTGGAAAAGGTATAACAATATTAGTGATTATGAAATATTCTCGATTTATCGGGCACGTTTCAAGGCTGAGTGTAATAAATGTTATCAGAACTACATCAGTGCAGTTGAGCATAATATTCGTACTAATGTAAAACACTTTTGGACCTTTATAAGTCAACGCAAAAAATCGTCATCAATACCGGAGTCTATGTATTACAACAATGTATTTTCTACTTACCCAAAAGAAACTTGTATTCTTTTTTCAAATTTTTTTCACTCGGTTTATGAACCTTCCACGCTTGACACTGTTAGCTGGCAACCGGACACTTTATTTGTGGATAACTCGGTGCCTATTACAGATATACAAATTGATATCAACACAATATCAATTGAACTTAAGAAACTAGATACATCAAAGGGACCGGGTCCCGACGGCCTACCTGTAATATTCTTAAAATCTACTGCGCCTTCCCTCTCTACTGCACTCCATATTATATACAATCGGTGTCTAAGTGAAGGAGTATTCCCGAAAATTTGGAAAAACGCTTTTATAACACCAGTATATAAGAGTGGTGACAAACGTAATATCGAAAATTACCGACCCATATCAATACTGTCCGTATTGGCAAAGTTGTTTGAGAGATTGGTGCATAATGCTATTTATCCATTATTACATGGTATAATTATACCCCAACAGCACGGTTTCGTCAAGCAGCGTTCGACATACACTAACCTCATGATATATACTAACTTTTTATTTGAAAAAATGGACTCTCGTATCCAGGTAGACAGTGTATACACTGATTTCCAAAAATGTTTTGATAAAGTAGATCATAAATTGTTATTGCAAAAAATTGCCTTTAATGGTATCCGTGGTAATTTATTAAGGTGGTTTTCGTCTTATATAACTTGTAGATCCCAGACAGTTGTAATCAATGGTTTCAAATCTAACATGGTTGACGTATCCTCCGGCGTACCACAGGGTTCAATTATTGGCCCATTTTTATTTACGCTGTTTATAAATGACGTAAATTCTTGTTTTATTCATTCTCATTTTCTTATGTACGCTGATGATTTGAAAATTTATAAAACCATTAAGAATTATACTGATGCTGCATTACTACAACAAGATTTAAATAGATTCTCAAATTACTGTGTCCTAAACAAGCTCAAACTTAATACTGGAAAATGTTCTATTATTTCATTTACAAAAAATAAACATATACTACAATATAACTATACACTACTCAGTAATATTACTTTGAACTCAGTGAATACAATTAAGGATTTGGGTGTCCTTCTTGATTCTCGCTTACACCTAGATCAACACATACATGCTATTAAGGATAAAGCACTTAGGATGTATGGGTTTATTATGAGAGCCTCGTGTGATTTTAAAAGTCCTTCCACACTTATACTATTGTATAATTCACTTGTACGTTGTCAATTAGAGTACGCTACCTCCATATGGAATCCTTTGTATGATAGGTATGCAGATGAGTTGGAGAAAATACAAAAAAAGTTTTTGCGTACCATCGACTTTAAAAACACTGGTATGCGCCAATCGTATGTACACTTACTAGATAAGTATAATATACTTACCCTGGAGAATAGGCGAACACTACTGTGCGCCATGTTTCTGTATAAGATATGTAACAACAAATTTGATTCTATTGAGCTAACGAACAATTTGTATTATATTGTACCCCGCACTGCTGAACGGCGTGGGGTGCGCGTGCGCCGGGTATTCCACATTGGTCCTTGTCGGACCAACGCCGGCGTTCGCGCTCCTCTCCGCCGTATCGTTGAAATGTTTAACAATGTTTTCTCTGAGCTGGACATATTTGGTAGTTCGCTGGTTGAGTTCAGGAGGGATGTCGTAAGGGTTATTGGTGATACGTATGGTCAGCCTTGCTGACATCTTTTCATGCTCTACTGGTTGATTATCGAGTCTGCCTGGGTCATCGGAGGCACTGTTGTGGAGCCAAATTCTAAGTGTTTGAATGTTTAATGTACATGTATTGCTCAACCTAACTTACACATATCTCACACATAATAATATTGTTACATGCACCCTAGTGGTAATCAATATACTGATCCCAAGACCTCGGTCGTAGGGCTAGGGTGCCAATCACCCCCCACACACATGCACACAAACACACCTACATTACCTACATTTCCTACATTCATACTCACATCTCATGTGACGTTGTGGCTTTAATCTGTGAATTATTATTGGTGTCACTATGTACAATGTATAATTAAAATACAATACAATACTCTGTAAATGTACAACTAACTTTAGAAATACTTGATTGCACTTATAATCATCATCTGAGATATTAATCAGTAACCTTAATCTAAATGTCTCGAGCAAATGTACAATATGTAATGTATAATGTCGAAACTAACTATACATACATACACACACTTACATATACATACTCATACAACACTAATACTGTCACACATGCACCCTAGTGGTTACATTACACTGATCCCAAGACCTCGGTCGTAGGGCTAGGGTGCTATCCGCCCCCTACACACATACACACATACACACTAATACATAACTACACATTTCGAGTAATATCGCGGCTTTAATTTGTGGATAACGGTGTTGGTGTCACTATAAGTAATACATTATGTAAGACCTAGTTTCTAAGATACATTGTGAACACCTCCCACCCCCCACACACATGCACACAAACACACCTACATTACCTACATTTCCTACATTCATACTCACATCTCATGTGACGTTGTGGCTTTAATCTGTGAATTATTATTGGTGTCACTATGTACAATGTATAATTAAAATACAATACAATACTCTGTAAATGTACAACTAACTTTAGAAATACTTGATTGCACTTATAATCATCATCTGAGATATTAATCAGTAACTTAAATCTAAATGTCTCGAGCAAATGTACAATATGTAATGTATAATGTCTAAACTAACTATACATACATACACACACATACATATACATACTCATACAACACTAATACTGTCACACATGCACCCTAGTGGTTACATTACACTGATCCCAAGACCTCGGTCGTAGGGCTAGGGTGCTATCCGCCCCCTACACACATACACACATACACACTAATACATAACTACACATTTCGAGTATTATCGCGGCTTTAATTTGTGGATAACGGTGTTGGTGTCACTATAAGTAATACATTATGTAAGACCTAGTTTCTAAGATACATTGTGAACACTGTTTGTTGTCCCTAATAAAGAAAAATATGAAAAATAAAATAAAATAAATAATAAGAAGCCTTGAGACTATTTTCCAGTTTTCACTGCGTTTTTAGTAACCAAACCTTTGAATCTTACTGTAAACATTAAATTCTCATAACTTCTGTAAGTAGGTATAAGATTGACGTGATGTATATCGTCCATAGATATTATTATATTATTATTATTATAATAAGAAGCCTTGAGACTATTTTCCCGTTTTCACTTCGTTTTTCGTAACCAAAAAACCTTTGAATCTTACTGTAAACATTAAATTCTCATAACTTCTGTGGCTGCTCGCTGTATGATATCTTAAAACCTCTCGTTTATTATTTACACTCGTCTGGGCTTCCTTTAACTTTAATTGCCTCAGTTTACGTCGGGAACATCTTTAAACGTCGCTGAGTAACGTTACTTCAGAGATACTGTTGACAAGGTATATTTATTACTACACAACAAAATTATAATACATTGAAAATTCTATGTATATATATCATCATAATATTATGATTTTATTGGCCTTATTTATACCTACTAATTTAATATTCAAAGTCAAAGTCAAAGTCAAAAACTATTTACTCAAAATGGGTTTACAAAAACACTTTTTGACGTCAATAAACAATTAAAAATTAGAGTATCCAAAAATTATAATACACCTATTCTATGTATATATATAATCATAATATTATGATTTTATTGGCCTTATTTATACCTACTAATTTAATATTCAAAGTCAAAGTCAAAGTCAAAAATTATTTACTCAAAATGGGTTTACAAAAACACTTTTTGACGTCAATAAACAATTAAAAATTAGAGTATCCAAAAATTATAATACACCTATTCTATGTATATATATAATCATAATATTATGATTTTATTGGCCTTATTTATACCTACTAATTTAATATTGTATCCAAAAATTGGACAGAACCCATGGAAGTTTTTAAGTTCCGTACCTAAATAGTAAAACGGCAGCCTATTACTAAGACCATCCGACCCCCTGATTGTCAATAAAAATAATAATATCAATGGACGCCTTACATCACGTTAGTCTAGCCCCGTGCTATCTACATGTGATACAGGTACCGGACAGCGGAAATAAATTTAATACTTTTATACTATACACATATTTAACATCTTTATTATGTTAATACACATCCATGACCTAGAAACTAAGAAAACATTTTGTTCCTTCGGCGGGATTCGAACCTGTGGCCACTCGCTTGAGCACCAACGCACTCAACTACAAAGGTCTTAAAAAGTCGTCTATCATCAGACTGTATCTCATATATCGGGATAGCCAAACAGTTCAATAGTGTATTAAAAATAAAATAATATAAATTATTCATTTTGTCTTTACATGTTTTCCTCTGTACAAGTAATGCATCTACTTAATTTTTGTCTCCAAATCATAAAGGTTGACTGGCAGATAATGCTTTCAGGCATTAAGTTATGTATGTATATGATGCTTAAATAAATAAGTTGCAAACAACGTTAGTTTAGCGGTTTTGTAGGACGCGCAGTTGGACGGTATTTTCATTGTCACATTCATTAAGAACTTATTTAACTTGGCAACTATTTAACTTACAACTGAATCAAGACAACAACGACAGAAACCGCAACAAGAATAAAATTCTATTGACGCACATTAGGGTAAGTCGTACACGAAACTGCAGGTGTCGTTAGCAATATAGCCGGCGGTGCACTGCGGTAACTAGTATTAGCACTAAGCCCGAGATAACGGCCATTTGAACGCACAACTTTGTTAAAGTGAACTCTAAATTTCACCTATGTAAAATCTACTATACTAGATCTACTATGCTAGAACAAAATGCATATTATGCGAATAATTGTGATTTTAAGCTTTGTTCGTAACCCTTCCACTTAGGATTTAGTTAATCATTGTACACTCTGGAAATAAGGTGACCAACCTTAAATACAAAATATACAAATAAAAATATTTAATAACCAAAAATGTATATTTTACAACAAATGGTGAATTCCCGTACTGGGAAATATGGGGACGTAAAAGCTTCTTATAGTTATTTACTAGATATATTATGTATTATGTATCTTAACTATTATAATATTAAAATATATTAAGTTACATTGTAAGCAATATACCTATAGGTTTAAAAAAGAACTATTTTCCATATTTTTGTTAAAGGATACCCTACCCCGGTTTTTTTGTAGACTTTCCGAAAAAACTTGCTATTGGAATTTCTTTTTTTTTACTTATGTTTTGAGCGCGTTCCGTTAGCACTTGGTCGTCCTTTAGTCTCATACGTATGATTAAGAACTTACTTGGTCCTTATATGGTAAATCAAAAAGTTTTACAAAAATTGTGCTAAAGGAGAAGGTTGAAATTTTAAACATTTAAAGTTGCGGTGCGTACTATGACTTTATAATGTGCGTTCCAGTAGCAAGGGAATACGTTATTCAATTTTCAATACCATTCTGTTTTTATGTATGGACTTAGCGAGAAAGAACTGTTTCTATCTCCCTTAGTTCATACATAATTAAAAAAAGAATGTGATTATAACATTATTTACTTGCAACTGGAACGCACCTATAATCAGCGTACGTGTGGGTACTTAGTGACACAAAAGATCTTCAGATCATCCACAAAGCATTTTTGTACGGGCCCAGATTACCGTGGCGTTGTTATTCACATTAGAGTGATTTACCGTCTGCGGTCTGTATTATTTATTCGCGCGTCTAACGCCACAAACAGCGTTGATTTGTTTATGCTAAGCAAGCTGCAGCCGAACTCCGACGCCGCACTCAAAAATTTGCATATTTCAGGACATCTTGTTTATCGTGCGGAAAACTTAGACAATATACGTATTGTATTGTGCTGTTTTTACAATGCGTGAGTTTGGATTAAAAAAAAAATAAAAGCTTTACGAACGGAATAACTTTCAAAAGCGTTGACATGATTGTACAGGGGCTCGCTTAATATTAAATAATTAAATTATTATCTTTAGATACAATTTTACACAAACATACTTTATAGGACTTCAATGTAGGTATTGTATTATGCTATTTTTACAATGCGTGAGTTAAGATGTAAAAAACTTAAAAACTTTATTAACGTAATAACTTAGTACATACAATATCAACATCATTGACGATAGTGGCAACAGGGGCTCGCTAAAGATTAAATTATTAAAAATTTTCTTTAGATACAATTTTACACAAACATAATTTATAGGACTTCAATATAAATATTGTATTGTGCTGTTTTTACAATGCGTGAGTTAAGATGTAAAAAAACTTAAAAACTTTATTAACGTAATAACTTAGTACATACAATATCAACATCATTGACGATAGTGGCAACAGGGGCTCGCTAAAGATTAAATTATTAAAATATTTTCTTTAGATACAATTTTACACAAACATAATTTATAGGACTTCAATATAAATATTGTATTGTGCTGTTTTTACAATGCGTGAGTTAAGATGTAAAAAAACATAAAAACTTTATTAACGTAATAACTTAGTACATACAATATCAACATCATTGACGATAGTGGCAACAGGGGCTCGCTAAAGATTAAATTATTAAAATATTTTCTTTAGATACAATTTTACACAAACATAATTTATAGGACTTCAATATAAATATTGTATTGTGCTGTTTTTACAATGCGTGAGTTAAGATGTAAAAAAACTTAAAAACTTTATTAACGTAATAACTTAGTACATACAATATCAACATCATTGACGATAGTGGCAACAGGGGCTCGCTAAAGATTAAATTATTAAAATATTTTCTTTAGATACAATTTTACACAAACATAATTTATAGGACTTCAATATAAATATTGTATTGTGCTGTTTTTACAATGCGTGAGTTAAGATGTAAAAAAACTTAAAAACTTTATTAACGTAATAACTTAGTACATACAATATCAACATCATTGACGATAGTGGCAACAGGGGCTCGCTAAAGATTAAATTATTAAAATATTTTCTTTAGATACAATTTTACACAAACATAATTTATAGGACTTCAATATAAATATTGTATTGTGCTGTTTTTACAATGCGTGAGTTAAGATGTAAAAAAACATAAAAACTTTATTAACGTAATAACTTAGTACATACAATATCAACATCATTGACGATAGTGGCAACAGGGGCTCGCTAAAGATTAAATTATTAAAATATTTTCTTTAGATACAATTTTACACAAACATAATTTATAGGACTTCAATATAAATATTGTATTGTGCTGTTTTTACAATGCGTGAGTTAAGATGTAAAAAAACTTAAAAACTTTATTAACGTAATAACTTAGTACATACAATATCAACATCATTGACGATAGTGGCAACAGGGGCTCGCTAAAGATTAAATTATTAAAATATTTTCTTTAGATACAATTTTACACAAACATAATTTATAGGACTTCAATATAAATATTGTATTGTGCTGTTTTTACAATGCGTGAGTTAAGATGTAAAAAAACATAAAAACTTTATTAACGTAATAACTTAGTACATACAATATCAACATCATTGACGATAGTGGCAACAGGGGCTCGCTAAAGATTAAATTATTAAAATATTTTCTTTAGATACAATTTTACACAAACATAATTTATAGGACTTCAATATAAATATTGTATTGTGCTGTTTTTACAATGCGTGAGTTAAGATGTAAAAAAACTTAAAAACTTTATTAACGTAATAACTTAGTACATACAATATCAACATCATTGACGATAGTGGCAACAGGGGCTCGCTAAAGATTAAATTATTAAAATATTTTCTTTAGATACAATTTTACACAAACATAATTTATAGGACTTCAATATAAATATTGTATTGTGCTGTTTTTACAATGCGTGAGTTAAGATGTAAAAAAACTTAAAAACTTTATTAACGTAATAACTTAGTACATACAATATCAACATCATTGACGATAGTGGCAACAGGGGCTCGCTCGTCGCTAAAGATTAAATTATTAAATTATTTTCTTTAGATACAATTTTATACAAACTGATTTTATAGGACTTCTTATATTCGCTATAAAGCAAATTATAATCTAGCGAAAGACTTTTAGTGATCGTTGAAGCCTTTTTTTGTTGATTTTTTGGTGTAAACCGCTTATTCAAAATATGTTTAAATAAAATATAGGACGCAAACTTTTTTTGTTGTTGGTGAATGCTGGACCAAATTTTTTAAATCTAAAACCTATGTGATAGAAACTATAGTAATATTACTTAATATTATAATATAACATATACTTATAATATAACTATAGTAATATTACTTAATATTATATCCAAATAAAATAAAATAAAAATAAAAAAATAAAACATCTAATTAAGCTCTTATCGGACAATTTCCTCATTAATAAGTTAAAGCAAAGACGTCCAACGCTATCGTTATTCTCAAGGAACTTTAAAGTTTGTTAAACTAAAGAGCAGAGTCAATTATGTAATTTCGCTTATGCTCAATTCATACTGACTATTTAAATATTTGGTACGATTTTACCAAAGCCCAACTAATGAAACTTAACTACCAATTTACTTGTATTATGGATGGCCTGTCTATATCCCAATGTCCAATTATAAACCCAAAGTCGTTATTCTACTACGCGTTAGACGTTTGACGTTTATGAGATCGATACTGTATTATTGAAAGATTGAAGCAGCAAAATTTTTGAAAGACTGAGAATAATTACTTACATTATATATGAAAAGTGATACTATTATATTGTGTTTTTAAATATTAATGCAGTTTTTCCAAACCTAACAATTTGAACAATGTTAGAATGCCAATTCTAATCAATGAGTGTTTAATGTAGTCTATCTGAAATAACCTAAAATAATAATGTATCCTGAATGTGTTTAAAATACTTTATGTACTCAATGATATTTTTTGTTCCAGGTACGTACACCGAAGTAAACGGATCGGGCGAGTAGTAAAATAAGCTCACAGAAAAACAATTCTCCGGCTCTGAATATTTTACTACACGATAATTTACACAATCCAGCTATAAATTCTCTCTATATCTCAATTTTTATATCTATCGGGCGAATTTGTTTCTTTGCGTGTGAATCATTTATCTAGTATATGCTTCTTTGGTTACAAATCTATTTTATGACCGAAGGTTAACCAATAAAATCTAGGAGCGTTTCGATATCTGTGCGCGCAATAAAACGAGAAAACAGACATAAATCTACGGACACAATAGTCGCGCGATTTCTTCGAGAATCAATCGGAGGCCGTCGGTTAATCGCTCGTGCCGTTTCAATTTCACCCCCGAAAGTCTTATTTCAAGTCACCATGAAAACCCACTTCGAGTTCATCCGAATATATTTAATTAAAAATATTCAATTTAATCTGTGATTTTAAACGGAGCAGTGTTCGCAAGTCATCGTTTGTATTCAGTTATTCACACGCAGCGCTTTATCTTCCCTTCGAAAACACGTCCCTGAATTAGAAATAAGCCTTCGTCCGCGCGGTTCTGCCGGAGACAAGCTTCTTTCGAAAGTAACCCAATGATAAATTATTCCGGCACATTTCTCGTCACGACCCATTCTTTTCGCCCCCGACAAAGCGGGAATCCCGGGCCATACGAGCGTCTTTATCTGCAAAATAAAATGACACTTATCTCATCTACTAAGTAGCATAACGAGCTTTCCAGAATGTTCCAGTGTTATTGTAATATGAATCGTGATATAAGTTCTCCTAGTTATTCCTGCTGTCGCGTTTAATTTACCACTTATTGTAGACAGGCTAAGCGTCATTATACTATGAACCACTGACTTTAGAATACATTTATTTTTATATATACAACGTTTAACAGGTAAATAAATAAATAAATAAATAAATAAACATTTATTCGACATAATATTTAGACATCACACTACATACACTTTAGGGAAACAATAGCAAATAAAATAAAAAATAAAAACACAAATACAAATACAAAGTTTAAAATACTTAAATTTTAAACAGATTCACAATAAGCTAAAAAAAACATTAAAGACAATAACAATAATAAAAATTAAAAAGAATAAGTGTGCGTGCGGGTCGGAAGGTACGCAGTGTAATGCCTTATTACTAGTAAAACCAGTGTACTATGGCATACTTAGTTTATTTAATTATTTTTAAATTTTACAACTTTCAAATACCAATAAAATACAAACGCGTTTGTATATTATGTCATATTTTCATACGAAACATGCCCCGTTTCGTTTCCGTAGTATTATTATAAAAAAAATCCTAAAACAGCAATAAACATTACTAGTACAAGTAAAGATTGTACACTTAAAACACGGTAAAATGCACGTAGACGCGAGTCACAAAACGCTTACAATATAATCAGTTTCACAAACATTACTAGGGTCGTATTTAGGCAAGGAGGTGGTATAACTCGCGTCACCCGTACGTATGAATTAGGTCTGATAAGCGAAGCAGATTTCCAGGATCATGCGACCGCCAGCTCCGTGCCAAGTTTCTTGTTCTACCCACACATTAGCATGTTATGAACGCATGCAAGTCTCACTGTGTGCATCTCCACTAAGTACGATTTAAGTGAATACTTACGACTCGGAGTTTACTTGGCTCTATTTATTTTATGGCATTATAAATAGTTTTGTCCGCGTCTTCTGTTGATATATTTCACTTAGCGAACTCGCAATTCGGAATGCTTTTGGAATTTTGCATAGTGTTTTTATTGAGTTTTCATTGTATGTATGGTATATTCGCTTTTTTCATATCATCTACAACAGCGCTTTACGCAAACCGCTCCGTAATTTTATATCCAAAAATTAAACCCACAATATTTCTCACAAATCTTGTATTTTTAGCCTATTATAACAAGCAAAAACACCCATCATTAGCAGACCTATCAATCAATTAGTGCTTTTGTTTTATAAAAAGCATCGCCAATTAACGTTAAGGAGAGTTAAGTAATAAATCAGCATTTGTGAGTAAACAAGCGATCGTTACTCAAAATATCGGAGTGCAGCAAAAAGTGTACTAATTGCCGAAGGACAAGGGGCTCTGTCGCGAATACTTAGTCACGTAGTAGTTTTTCTCTCCGAGTGTACCTTCGAGTTTTTACTGCAACATTTTAATCAACCGTTTTCAAAGTCATTGTTACGATTCGCTTTTTTTTTCGATTCGATTTTCGATTTTAAAGAATTCTCAATTTTCCTTATGGTGTAACCGTGTACTTTTTGACTTCGGACGAGTAAATATTGTATTATTCAAAATTATTCTTAAAGCAAGAAATGTTTATTTTCCTGCGCATAAATATGCGAGCATTTAATAAAAACTTTAGTCAACTATAACACCTAGAACAAGATTAAAAAGAAAAGTTAAATAACAATAATTTAAAACATGACTACATTGTTTGTCTATAAAAATCTAATGCAAGTACAAAATAACTTTTCCAATTCAAATACCGCTGTTTTCTTCTTGTTTTCGAATTGAATTCAAGAACTTCGAAGTTACACAATATGAAAAACTAAACGTAACTTAGTAATGAAATTAGTTTAAACGACAAGTTCATTTCAGCTTTTTTCGCAAGACTCTGCAATTGCTAGGTGATTCTGCGGAAAGTTTTCTGCAGATTTTGATTACACACGCTTCTGCGAAGTTCCTGTCGGATCGGAATATTAAATCTTATTTAAGTTAGACATCCGCAACAGCTCTTGTTATTTCGAATAAGGTGCTTTATAAAGTTATACCATAACAGCGGTCTACAATTTAACCATTGTAACAGAAACTTACAAGTTTCTTTGCTACGTTTAACGTTTATTTCAAGATAAAATTATCTTATGCAGTATTATAATAATAATATTATTTCGTATTCAAATTTAGATTTTGTACGGTAACTAACTTCATACATTTTCAAAAGGTTTTATAATCGTGACTACACAAGTATGACTTACAATATGTAAGTTAATTTTGTATAATAATAAAATGAGAGCTACAGTTTTTTATGACAAAATATAACTGAAATAGACGCTAATGCTTCGAGAGAATAACGTACATGAAATGTAAATGAACAACTATAACTTTCATGAAACGTTATAAAGTCAATTTCGGATCTTATTATAATTTTTAGTAGGCCTTTAAAAACTTGGTTACGCTTATTTTAGACAAAATAAAGTACGGCATAATCTTTCTGTGCAATTTTGGAAACACTTAAATTTTAATTGGTTGTAAAACTGTGGTTATATAACCATTACGGGGGCACTACGGGGGCAATTCGGGGCCAACGCGGCGAGACGATCCGCTCTCGGTTCATGTTACGTGCCGCATTTACTTAATTACTTACTTCATTGGCGTGACACTTTCTTGTTCAATTTTAAAAGTTCGCAAAAAATGCATAAATCTCAAATGAAAATCTTATTCAATACTATTAAAGTTGGACGGCGAGTTTTAAAATATGAAAGCGAATGCCAGTAATAACTTTTATAAATGTAAAGCAGGTAACGTCCGCGTGCCCGACCCTGCGCAGGTTTCGGTACTACTTATCTCATATTTCTTAAAGTTGTGTTTAACAAGTTACAAAGTTAATACAAGTCGGGCGTCCGACTGGCAGAGAAAAGGAAGTCGAAAAATAGATTTTGAGTGGCTGGCATCGATGAGCGGCGCCGCCGTGCCGAGGCATACGGCCGCGTGTATTTTAGAAAATATGAAAACCTCTCGCGCCGCCGTACATTTGACTTGACTGACTTTCCGCTTGATGGTCCACGTAAATTGTGCCGTGAAAATTCTTTAGCGGAATACAAAATTTCCTAGACAATTTTTACAGTTGAAAATGTGTTCGTATTCATTTAAAATTATTCAATACTGGCTTGTATCTAGAAAATTGTAGTCGCAAACGAATTTCACTCGGCTCTTGCCTTTTGAAAAGTGCAAGCAATCAAATAAAATATAATCTCGAAGATTATTTGACGTCAATAGATTGTAATTTGTTTTGCTTCTTAGTTCTTGAGAAATGTACGTTTGTATATAATATGAGAGTGAGTTTTATATTTTTACAAGGACATTATTTATATTACTACTTTACGAGTATTATTTATTACTTTGTGTACTTGAGAAATAAGACTGTTCTGAACTACTTCTAAGTAACTACAAGTTACTTGCGAATTGTGAAAAGGGAAAATATATTTGGCGATAACAAGTTGCAATTGTGAGGATTTTCAATTGCTGAATCATTTAGACAGCTTAGAAACAAGTAAATATTGTTACAAAAATATAATTTAGTGTATCACTACTACTCTTGGATAGTCTGCGTAACATGTATTAACGTATTTTTTGTAAAAATAATATAATAACCAAGAAAATAATATACTTTTTATATTCTGTAATAATATATATATTAAATGAAACAACAATTTCACATATGGAACAAAAACTCCCAACAGAATCACATTTCCAACTGAAAATGTATTAAGCATGCGACATAAATATCATAAGTGACTGCTCCGACATTTTAATTCTATTAACGTCTTGCCTCGAATAAAGTAGATTTCTTTTGCCAAGTAAGAATCGGGAGTATAATTTAGATTACGCAGCAAGCAGTGAGCGTTCATTATCGTTCTTTTGTACCTGATTTGGAGATCTCATTCGGATAGAGCGGAGTCCGCGCCGCGCCCCAAAATGGAAAGTGCGAAAATGAAATTATAAAGCCCAGCGATAAAAATAAATTAAATCGGATTCCGCGTTCCCAGTAGCCGGAGAGAATTTTGTAGCCTGCGAATTCTTTTTCTCTTTTTAAATATTTGTTTTAACGGTTGATTTGTGGCGCAATGGAAGATTACGTTTATATCACCTTAAATATAAATGATAGAGTCTGCAGGTGGAATGCTGATTCTTAGATATTTTTAGATTCGCATTAAGTATTCTCGGACGATTTATCTACTTTTTTTAGTAACTTTCTTAAGACCTTTGACCTTAGTGTGCTCACTTAGACTGTGTCAAGAAGGGAGTATTTACCACTCAATAATACGCACTTAATTCATAGGTAATATCTACTTGCAAGCCGAGGTTCTAGGCCTCGCGCCGTCGCTGCGCTGCGTCCAAAGCTACGCGCATATTTTTAGAAACGTGCCTATTGTACTAGGCTACCATACATTGGTCTTGTCATAAATTGTCTATACAATGACAACAAACAAAAATGAATATATAAAAAGCACGTGTACACAAAAATTCAGGTCAATTTACAATAACTATGTACAAGATAAAGGTTGTAATTAACTTGATATAACATAAACAACAATTCCTGTCTACCTTTATCATACGCACAGGAAAAATATTTTCACCTACGATTATTTAAATTAGAAGTTTGTACGACAAAGACGAATGGGTACTAATATCGTAAGATCGCCACAGTCGATAAGGCGGGTATACACGCGCGAGATCCCTCCGATACAAGATTGATGCCTCGATATGCTCCTGCGTAAATACCTCGCCCGGCTAATTTTATGCGGCCTAAAGAAACAAACGCTTCATTGGGTCAAAGCTATATTCAAATTAGTTTTAATGAAGGGAATATTTTGAGATACCTTCCCGGCAAAAATGTTAATAGTTTCGCATACTGCCTACATAAATTATAATATGGAAAGTAATCGCTTATGAAAGGTATTTTATTTACATTTCGTTTAAGCTTGCGGCAAAGTTACCTTTATAGATTGTCATAACAATCTATATTAGAACATATTCTAATCTAAGTCTTTGCAAATATCATCTTCGTGGCCTTTTGAACCCTCATGAGAGAGGTTACTACTGCACAGTGATAAAAAGTGCGGAAACCAGTGTATTTTTTTAAATATTGCAACCACCAAAATATTTATTTATAATTTATATGAGTATCTACTAATAAACTAAAATATTTGTTTGTGTATTTATTTGCAATGAACTGCGGATACCGATTTTGATAAAATTTTGCGCAGAAGAGTACTACGGGAAATAACAAGTTACTTCGTTAAAGCGTCCCCGCGGGAACTTTTAAAAAGAATGAAAACGCCGATAATATTTTTAACCCCATGTTAATCTGGTCCCCGGGGACCGTTAACGTTAATTGTCTTGTCTAGCTCTGTAAGGGTCGTGTTGTTTATAACTGTTAATGTGATAATAATTGTACGTAAGTTATTGTTGATGAAACTTTGTATATTGCGTTATTAATTTACTTACGTATTTTGGTATATACCTATGATGAACGCTGGCTGATTGTCACGTTCCGCCACACACGTGAACTGTTATAACGATCATGATGACTTATGTTTAAGAACACCTACGATCACGTCAGACTTTTAAAAAACTACATCTACTCGTAAATCGATCCGCTTAGATATTCACACACCCAAACACACAAACACATAGACACGACAATCTTATACCAACCCTCTGTTTTCGTAGGTTCTTTTTTTATTTGTTTAATCAAGTGCATCAACGGATTTCTGCTCGTATCTTCTCATCGGGAATTAAATAGACTTACAAGTATATTGCTTATAAATATTGCAAGAAAACCTGCCTTAACACTTCTGAACAGGGTGTCCTACTATCAGGCAATCCATATTAATGCGACAGTATAATAATAATAATAGCTTCCCTCATCGATTTCGGTGTCGGTAGCCGTTTTCATTGAAAACCAAGCCAGCTACGCAGAAGTTATATTATAGTGCCCAAGTGTGGGCGCAATACACAAAGACACTCTCTCTTCCTTTAACTATCATAACCCAGTGGGACGGACCGACACGACTGGCGACAGAACAGGCACAGGACCGAGTTTTTACATGCCCAACCGATGCATGGATCATTTTTCTTGTCAGACAATCAAGTGATCAGCCTGCTTTGTCCTAACCAAACTTGAAAACTACATTTTTTGTTGTTCCAACGCGGGAATTGAACCCGAATCGAGAGCGAATCTTACAATATGTTATATCATTTGCCTTATATATAAACTTTCTGCGATAACAATGCTAGTTACCTTGCATAAAAATACTCCCACACTTCCAAGAATAATATTTCAGTTATGACATGTAGCGTTATAATTTTGGCGCGAGTATTGTCCGAAAATAGGACAAGTCAGCGTATGAGATACTATGAGACCGAATGAAGATCCGAATAAAACAAGTGTGTCTAAAAACTTCATATAATAGAGTGTCCAGTGTAAAATGCAATCTCAGATAGCGCGTTCCAAACTTTATGCTTTTCGGATTATGTCTTGCAAAGTATTTTCGGTGTTAGATAACTCTTTTGAAAGCAAATAGGTATGTTCTTTTTAAATTATAATTTTAAATTAACTCATGCAATACGCAATAATAACACTCATTTTTTTTATCTATTTATTTATTTAGGGATATATTTAGATTAGGGACACAAATTTAATTTAAACTTTTCCACTTTTTATTGCTTTTAATTAAGTTTTTACAAAAACACAACCGGTTTCGATTAAATCATCATCAGGTGTGATGAATGATGAATTAATGATTTAATCGAAACCGGTCATGTTTTTGTAAAAACGTAATAAAAAGTTGAAAAGTGTAAATAAAAGTTATGTGTTATTATAGTGAACATAAATCCATCCATCCATCAAGAACCAACAATGGTACATACAATCATTCAATACGATCAGTTCCATGGATCATAAAATATGTAATAGATGCATAGATGTACAAAAATGTTTGCTATTCAGTAGAGTTTCAAGGAAACTAAAATACTATTTTATCACGTCATGATAGTCACTGAACTGATAAAATGAAACATAAGAAAACAGCGCACCGTTCACTTCAGCAAACATTATATTAACCGATGGAATATATTTTTTATGAGAAAATAGCTTCGCCAGGAAATGAAATATCGAAGGGGTGACAATGACATGCAGGTGTCCTCCACCCCTGCCTCTCACAGCCCTTCGGAGTGTCATGATTTAGCTGGTTTCAAGTACAAACGTCTCGGCATGTTTACAAAAAAAAAGAAAAACTGGTTGCGCTCCCCTGGCCGTACAACAAAAATGATTTGCGATAAAAATGTTTTAAATTCTAAAACTATACATGGATTTTCATAATTACTCTCTAACTATTTATTTTTAATCATAATACATTACTATGTTAATATTGGATCATATATTAGGGGTATAGTATCAAAACCCACTAAAACGTACTTTTCAAAAATATCACAGTATACAAAAAAACGTTTTAAAATCGGATTTTAATACTGGTATGCACTGACATAGGGGCTTTTGATTTTGAATCTATTTTTGGTGAGCAGATTTCTATATGTTTTACCGGTTTTTGATACGACACTAGCCAAGCATTTTAAAGCAACTTTTACGAGGTTTCCAACGGTGTTGGTGGTCAATTTAAGTTAGTAACTTAAATTTGGTCCAGAAGCATTATAGCGGATTTTGGTTTTATACCACTCATTTAAGTAGGCAGCAAATAAAGTGAAGTTAAATGCGTAAATGTTACACTACGGTCAACTGTTATATTTTAAAGAATATTATGCACGATGTCTGTTCTGGGTACATAATATCAAAGCGTCTCAGCTCCGCATAATACAGTGCTTTAATATTAAATGTTTGCCACAATGTAGCCTTAAATCCAAATTTAGCGTAGGCACAGCTTTCAGTATCTAAGAAAACTTGTGCTCTTTAATCTTGTCACAAAAGCTACCTGGTTCACCGCCACAGGTACTCGGAGAACGGAAGAGCTGTACTGAATTACTTCCTAATGAAAAGAGCTGAGGACAGGTGGGACAGAGTGGGGTATAGTAGGACAGAGTGGGATAGAGTGGGACAGGGAGTGTTTGTCGCGGCCGCTAACGAACACTAGGCCTCTCGACGTCGCGTCGAGTGCACTACCTACGTATACCTTATCGGTATTGTTAGGTAGTATGTCTGGATTAACTAATCTAGTTTAAAAAATGTCGTATGTTTTTCAGACACAGTGTAAATGTGTAAGGCAATGTTTAATGTGTTAAATAAAAGATTATACGACATACTTTTATTTATTGATTGAAAGGTTTTAGTTTTGCGAATATTGATGTCAATACCGACCAGAAATCATAAAAATCAACCCCATTGGAGTATGATTTGACTCCCTGTGGCGTTATCATCAGTAGTCCAACTCATTACTCATAAATTACCTACGCAAGAAGGGAAGAAATTCTCTTACGAGTTTTCTTACATAGTAGATGATTGTTATTATTATTTAATTCAGCTTACATCGTTCAACAGATTTATTTTTCTGCAAAGTACCTACATATTTACTGTAAACCTACATACAAATAAAGAGAAAACGTACCTTTTCAAAAATACAAAAATACTATTAATTATTATAATGCCTAATATAAAATGTACACTATATTAAGCCTTCCACTATAGGAAGATATGTATATACGGTAGGAACCCCAAAAACGACTCATTAAGTAACTAAAACCAATATTTTTGTTAAAGAAAAAAATACGTGGAACTATGGAATAATTTGTTTCGATTTAATGCAGTTTTTGCCCGCACTTAACTTCTCACTGTTAACTCGCACAAATAATGACCGTCAGTTTTAACAATTGCTTTTATTGTATGCTTTTATTTCGAACACATTTCCAATTATTGTTGCATTTAACCTTTGCTATCTAGATTATAGTCGACATTATGTTCGTTTTATTAACACGGTTTTAGTAAGTAGAGATTTTATTTAACTTCTATTTTGTCTTTATTTTCGATATTCTTTTTTCTTTTCACTAGGTGAGTAATTACTACCCTGGGGCAAATATTAACATAATATGTAATAGAAGTGCGCAAAATATGCCACTAAAAATATAAGATATATTATGAATATTTTGAATCACGGTGAATATTAAACAATATCCACAATATCATTTCAATTCATATTTCGCTGCGTAAAGGTTTAGTTATAATATTATGTAGGTATATTCTTTAACTACTTTTTTTTAATTTATCAAAACGTTGAACGTTTATGTTGATTTGTACATTGTTGTGTAGAGATGAGCTATGGGACGTGCATTAAAGATAATATGACTGTACTGAAACGAATGAATAATTGAACGACATATCGCACGAGAACTAGTCCAAATAGTTTGCTAATTCGCAAATAAAAAAATAAACTCATCTAGTACGTACATTTTAATTCGATAATTAATATACATAAATACAATCTGTAGAGCTTATAATACGGCAAAAATTAAAGACCTAGTATTTTGTAAGATAAACTATAACCAACGTGATTGACAGCAATATATTAATAATAATAATAATAATAATAATATCTATGGACGCTTCACACCACGTCAATCTGGCCCTGTGCTAAGTATCCGAAGAACTTGTGTTACAGGTACCAGACAACGGAAATATATTTAATACTTTTATACTATACACATATTTAAGATTTTTATTATATTATACACAAATTTAATACACATCCATGACCCAGGAACATTGAAAACTTTTTGTTCCCTCGGCGGGATTCGAACCCGCGACCTTTCGTTCGAGCACCAACGCGCTCAACCAACTGCGCTACGGAGGTCGTCAATTATTGCAAAACCACTTGATATATTCAATAAGCCATCATTTTAATTGGTTTAGTGTTTAATTTCAGTATCATAAAGAACAAAGTTTAATAAGGAAACACCACAAACGCATGCAAATTCAAATACAACTAACACATACATTGTTCTCGTCGTAGCTTTGAACTTTTCCATGTACTTTTGTTAAAGGTTTTGTTGGTTAATATTGTTACAAAACCTTAGTAAATGTTTCATAGAATGCAACATAATAATATAGACTACAAAGACAAGTAAAATTAGTGAATGTTTTAAATCAATTCCATCATTTTTTGCAAGTCAAATTATGTATAACCAATGAGATAAATAGATACATGTTTTGTAAATTATAATTGAACTAACACTTTCGCATTAATCTTTCAGACAGATAAAATGTATAGATATTATTATTATATTAGTTAAGTCTCATTGAGGAAGAACGTTATTGTGTAAAATATGCAAATCTTGACAGAACGCTATACAATTCGTTGTAGATGAATCTTTTGAAAACAGCTTCGTGCGGCGACAGATCGATCTAATGAATCGAATCGAACAGTCGTTAATGAAACTTCCCTGCGCAATTAGGTAACGTCTTGGTTTTATTAAATTTAATCAAGAACTTGCGCAATATTACACAGATTGGGCCAATCGAACCGTGCAAGTTTCGATAGCTAGTTGCGAACTAATCCCCGAAAACGCTGTACATAAGAAAAACATTAACGGTATTTCAGACTAGACTCATCTTTATTCTATTGCTTTTTTATGTTGTAGGGTAAAAGAGCAATGGGAATTAAGGAATAAAATAGAATTTGTGGTTTCAATAATAAATAACAGATTGAAAGAAACAAATCAACTTTCGAAGCCTGAAAGAGAGGACAGAACTTGAATACCATTGTTAGTGCTATCTAATGGTCATCATAACATAATATTATACAGTAGTATACATAAAAGATATAAATCAACTTTCGCAGCCTAGTTCAATCCATCATTTATTGTTGAAACTAGAAATTTATTCCTTAATTCACATTACTCTTTACCCTACAACATAAAAAAGCAATAGAATTAAGATGAGTCTAGGCTAAATTACCGATAATGTTTTTCTTATGTTTAAATTTAATAATCTGCCGTAATAATACTATATTATGCCATTATATTATATTTGAACAAAAATGTAACAGCTTTGTTAATAATTATAACGTAACTCCATATAAGTAGTTCAATAATTCCTGGCCATATCCGCGCAATTCCTGATAAACCCGCAATGGTTTCATCATCCGGCTTCGGCGGTGCAGGAAAATATTATATACTCATTATATTACCATTTAAGTTCGTATCACGAAAATTCATTTTAATACAAATTCACTTATCCACGTTGCTTTAGTTGAGAATATTCTTATTCAAACTCGCTCGCTATAACAACGCGAATCGAATTCTTAAAAACAACTATTTCAAACAGTTTTCTCTTAGTAAACAAAGATTGCGAAACTTACTTACGGTCCTATTGTATTAGGCACCTGAAAACCACGAACGTAGTTTTAAAACAAGTATTGCACAATTTCAAACGGAGCTATAGATGCGACGGCGACATTACCATAAGGCGCGGCTCAGTGGAAGCGCGAAATTGCTTTTTTGAACTACCACTATACCGCTATTAGTTGGAAAAAGTTGAGGAAAGGTGGCGAAGATGCACGTAAGGACACAATCACATTCCAAACTTGGGTTAGTTAATGCAAAGTAGACACCTTAGCGATGTTTGCGAAGCTTGCGTGCCGCTTCAAGCGAAAGATTAGAAGTGGGTATTTAAATAACTTTAGGCGAGCCCCGCGAACGTGCTTTTTAGCAATTCTAAGACTTCTAGTCGTTAAACAGTATAGCTGGTGTCTTCGCGAGTGCTTATTTCCATAATGTCATTCGAGGAAGGGTCGTAATTTACATCTCTATTTACTTGTCTATGACGATCTCAAATGCTAAGTAAGCATAATAACCAATAGCGATGAATAAATAAATTCATAACATAAAACGTACACTAATACAAGCCTATAAATAAGGTCACATTAACCGGCGTTAACCGGAATAAAACAGTTCGAAGCGGTATGAACCAGTTTCGAGTAGAATAATCCAGTTCGAACCGGTATAGATGGGGGAGTTCGATAAAAACATCGCTTCACGCATTATCCCCGGAACGAGTCGGTTCCGCAGAGCGTGCGTGGAGATATATTGTCTGTCTAACACACCACCGGCAATTATAAGTACGTGCTTCAAAGCAATAAGCCTTGCCTTCCACGATTAATAGATCGCCCGATAAAACCACGCGTAAATTAAAATGATAGTGCGATTGATTTTTGACCTGATTTCTTAGATTGTTCAAAGTACGTAAGTTTTACAGTTGTTACATTTTAGATATCTTACGTTTTGGATACTTAACAGCGCTTAGATTAGATGACGAATGGAATCTAAGGGAAAATATATGCTTTTGACTCGTACAAATCTACTGCGATAGATCGTACTGTGATTGGACATTAACGATGATTATGATGAGATATTCTATTTTGAAGAAACACCGCATAAGGAACATTAGCGAACGTTTACACAAAGCCTCTTTTTCCCCTCACGAAATAATATATCCTATGAAATTTTAATGTCTTCTGTATAACTTATTTCTGAAATTTTATCTGCACCTTCCCCTCACAACAAATAAATGATTTATAAAATTATTATGGATCAGAAAATATCTATTACATATTATTTTATGTTCATTAGCGTAAGAAATTCTCTTGGAGCGCTATTAAGGAAGTAATTATTTCCGTAAATAATTACTACGAATTTTATACCTAGTGACTACGTTAGAATTCCACGGAATAAATAAACTCTATGTGTATTTTTTGTACCTATACAATGTTATGGAGACGGCGTATTATATCCTGATTTATCGATTTTGGGAATATTTAATTGAGCGTAATAATTATTAATTTTATGTATTTTAAGCATTATTCTATCAAATCAATTTCGAATTTAACTGTGCCAAATTTTAAACTACTTCGTACAAATCTAGTTAAACTGTATAGCTAGTCTTTACTTTACATATTAATATAACGATGTGACTATAATCTAGATATTATACGCCAGAGTATAAGTTAGATGTTTATATGAGTACTACAAGATGTAAAATATTTCATCGTTTAAGCGGCACAATTTGTTCTTATATCTTACCTGTACTGGTGTAACGAGCTGCGGGCGGTAAGGAGAGGTAAAATACTTTTTCTGGTAACTGTACTTGGAAATCTGTTCTCGTGATGGAACTATTTATGTAAATAATTTTATCATTTTATTTCATATTTATTATTATTCGACTTGGATTTATTTATTAAGTACTCAAATATACTACAGTATTCAAGTGAGGTTTGCAGTGTTATAAGTGTACTTATGAATAATAACTGTCACTGATCCTGATGAACGTCGTAAAACAACATAAACCGGAGCAATATTAGTCTTGGCAGGCCTTATTAAAATATCTGTAAGCATCTCGCGGTGGAAATTAACTCGGCTAGATTAAATATTAATATCGTGTCTGACGTGACGTCACCCCACACGTGAATAACTGAATTTCCAAACGTGTCAATGACCCCCCGTCTAAGGAAACTTGGTACAAAATATTCTGGCAAATTCTACGAGAATTTGCCGCTAAAATCGAAGATTGGAGCGTGTTTAAATTGTCACTTCTGCGTTTCACGTTCCGTTTAAACTTTTCCATTCCCCGTTAACTGTTGTGACTTGACGTGTTTTGTTCGATGACGTTTTGTTTGTGTTGTTTTAAATATTCATATTTGTTGTACATGATGTGTGTGTGATGACATGAATGCTATTTCTCTGTCAAATTATTTAATAAACAACGTACTAGTTTAATTATTAGAAATCAATATGTAACCAACGAAATTTAAAACTACATAAACAAAGCTTAAAAAAAGATTGAAATGCTATTGCTATATTAATTTATCAAATTCTATCTATTATTATTTGTAAATAACATTTAAATGTACATGATTTGGGTATCGACAGAGGAATAGTCTAAAATCGATTCTTACCGTTGGAATAAAAATCGGATAGAATTTTGTGTTTCCCTTCATTATTTATTTACTCCCATCACCGCCCTCTGACAATTGAAAATAGAAAGTCGTTGATAGCGTACGATATATCAAATAAGAGAAATGCTCACTTGCCTACAATATTGCGAGAAATATTCGGAACTCTTTGCGATGTTTCTCTCGTATCCGCTGGCAAGATCTGCATTTTTTTTACTTTACCGATTACATCACTTATTCAAGCTTATCGATGTCAACATAGAAATATTTCTATATTTCTGTACATTCGTTTCTAATACTTTTGTCAAACATATCAAAGAAGTTTATATTTATTGTCGGTAAAGAAAAACAACGTGTTTCTTTGTTGGGAGTTGTTGAACATAATAATATGCAAACATTTACAAGCCCGCAATATATTTGTGTGTAGTGCAGTTCTTAACAACGTACTGACAAGAGAGGGGGAGGCCACGGGGGGCTTCATTAGATGGAACCTCGGGCTCGGAGGGACGTTGACGTCACACTGGCTAGGGAATCGGACACGCAAAAGGCACTAGTTTAACAAATTCTGTTAAACGCAAATACACTCTTGTTGTATGTTGCCCTGGTATTCGTCGAGGACTTTTGCTGAAGTTGCTATTTTGTTTGTTGCATTTGATATAGCTAAAGTCACTCTTTAGTATTTTCTGTGGAATATCTATCATATAAGTATCTATTCAGTTTGATTTGAAAAGAAACAAAAAAATTATAGCACCAGCGAAGTTATTTAATTCATAAATAAAGGCTATTTATATTAATAGTGTGCGAATAAAAGAAATAATTAATAAAAGGTATACTAAAAATGTTTTATACAGTATTTATTACTGCACAAAACGGTTCACGCGAACATTTTATCTTTTGGCTAAATGGTCTTTAGAATAAATCTCATAATAAGCATAGAATTAAATGACGATTACAGTCTAAAACAAACTTGTATAATTAAACTACATTTTATATTAATTCAACTCGTAGAAGCTATACAAAGTTACTAATTAAACGTAATTAGTGTAAATTTTAAACCCATTCGCGGAGAAGTTTTATTGTTAATGCTCACCACTAATAAGCGGGGTGAGCAGAAGTAAGCGTAAGGGCCTGTCCACATACTCACGTCACGTCGTCAATGTGATACGGCGCGGTGACGACTACGTTGTGACTTTTAACGGCATCGCAACGTCATGAATAAGTTTTGGGGATCGCACTTAGTCAAGATTCCATCGCTAATCACTTACGATGTTCGAAAACAAATATGTATGGGATTTGACATAAGCTTCGCTAAGTGAGTCACTTATTGTCAAATCTCATTTGTTTTCAAAGTTCGTAAGCGGTAGCGACTAAGTTCATTGGCACCTCAGGTCTTGGCGATTTAGCGTCGTGAGGTGCATTTATACGGCGTCTTGAGTTTGCACCTTATGTGAAAACATCGTACTACGACACCACGCCGTTTTACGTAGACGACGTAGCATGGACATGTGCACAGGCCGTAAGAAATAGAGAAAGTCCGCGAACTTGAACCTCATTACGTGTTGCCGACTAATTGAGAACATCTCGAGTATCATTCCGTTGAAATTTAAAACAACTGACTTCATTTGTCTATTTGGTTTGTTTTTTTTTGAGAAAATGTTACGATTGTATTTTGGTAAGTATGTATATAATATATAATATAAATTCAAAACTTTGAATTACATACATGTATTATACAAATAGATACTATATGTGAAAGTATTATGATTTTAATATAATGAAATCAAATTTTTTAAGAATTAAGTATATAAAATAATCTATACTAATATTATAAAGCGGAATAGTTTATTTGTTTGTTTGTTTAAACGCGCTAATCTCAGGAACTACTAGTTCGATTAGATTTTTTTTTGTTCGATAGTCTATGTATATAGGAACGCTTTGAGTTATATAACATTACGCTGCGACCAATAGGAGCGAAGTGTCAGTGAGAAATGTTGCAAAAACGGGGAAAATTATTCACATTTGGGAACTTACATTGCGTGCGCTGCATAAACGGTTTAAATCACTCAAAAACCACGCGAACGAAGTCGCTGGTACAGCAAGTACCTAATATTATATTGATGTCTATTTTATCTTCAATAAAATGCATTTCAGATAACCGACAAATTCTTAAGGATTATATAACTATACATGTTAAAATATTTACGCGCGTTTGCTCACGTCTATTCCGAAAAGAAATAACAACGGGGCTAGGCCTGTGTTTTAGGTGCACTTCTCTAGACACATCATTACGAAGGTTAGGGGCTGCGGTGCGCGCCGAAGGGTGAGATAAGGGCGCGGACAAAAGAATACCTTCAGCGTGTTCTCTATCCATTATATCGTGTACTAAGCCTAATATAATACCGTATAGAAATGAGCTCCTATTTTAACTCAAACGAAGGTTTTTTCTCGTACTGAGATTACGTAAGTGCGAGGTATAAAATATAAAAATGTAAACTTTATAGAATCGCTTTGTGCGTTCGCCGTTCATCTTTCTCGTGTGTTATAAAGAGACGTGAAAGAACAACTGGGAAGCAACATTGTGGTTTTTTTAATAGGTCAGGTGACACAAGATGCACCGTCATTTAGAAAACAGTGCGAATACTAGAAAACGTAAAAACTGAAGTCATCAACAGCAAAACTTTTACTATATTTAAAAAAAATGCTATTGATGATTTAACCAAACCCTTATGTTATATACCACTTCTATACATTACACTATAATATTTAATACTTTTAAACTACACACATATTTAAGTTTTATTTAATACACATCCGCGATCCAGACACAGAAAACATTTTTTCCTTTTGGTGGTATTCAAACCTCTGCCTTGTCTACTGAGTCAATCATGTCCGGTATTCCAACCATCATCATAATGGTTACATTAAACTTACAATTCAGGACCTTCGGAAAATGACTGGCACGTTCCAGATTCCACAATCTCCATACAGCATTCACGTGGATTAGCGATATCTGGAGATACGGCGTCAAGCCATGCAGGATCATTATCGTAAATGCTAATGGCCAGCAATTACTAGCATAGGCCGCCTTCGAAATTGAGCATTCCCGATTTATGCCGATCGATGCCCCCGAACTCCTCGAAAATTCCCGAAAGGGCGACTTTAATTAAAATAGTTCCACGTAAAAAATTGTAACGTGACCGATCGTGACACAGATTTCGGTAGGTTCAATCAGGACGGCGTCTTTAATGGCACAAAGGTTTTAATTGCGATTTTGGATGTAAAAAGATTTAGTAAGGTTGCTACGTTTCTTTAAAAGGTTATGTACCTACTTGCACTTATAGGGTTTTTTTTTTGTCTAAAGTCTTAAACACATTTGCAACTTGACTATTGGAGGTTGGGCGGTGCTTAAACCGGAGGTCGAATCTCACTAATAAAGTTTTCTATATTCCTGGGCATGGATATGTATTAAATATGTGTATGATAAAAGTCTTAAATATACATTATGTATTACTATATTTACCAGTGACACAAGTCTTTGACTGCGCGTTGTTACGACCTGTTATAGCAGACGTGGTGTCCATACATATTATAATATCGCTATGAGACCACGTCAAACTGTTCCAATGCCTATTAATTATAGGGGAATGAAAGGAAAAAAAACTGGTCCAATGCTACGTTCGCCCAGAACTTGCGTACCAGACAGTAAATAATAATTAACTTGCACTTTTTATGTTATTGCCGGCTATCGTGAAATTAAAAAAATCAGGAGCCCGCTCAAACTCGTTTAATCTTCGTTTCCGTTCTAAAGTATATCAGATTCATATTCTCATACTATCACTCATCACTTCAAAACTTTTGTGAAGAACTACAACCAATCTCTTGCGCGATCATTTATTTCCCCATTGAAAGCTCCGAGCACTGTTTACGAATACCAAATAGATGACTTTATACAAAGTTTCGCGAACTTTAAATAAATAGTTTCTCATGGTTCTGATTTTCCTCTGGTTGTGTTAAATCGACTCTTCGAGGGGCGCACTTTATTGTCTGTTCTTCTGAACGTCTTCGATAATCTTATAGCAGCTGCGAATGACATACACCTTTTTCCTATTTGTCTTTTTCAGTTCTAATATAGGGCAAAAGTGATTGATATGAATGCATAGACCAAACCTTTGAGGGTAAAAATTACGTACATATCTTTCATATTTGTATTTGACACAGGTATCCACACAATAAGGATGGATTTTCAAATTCAACCCTCAAAGGAGCGAAATCAATTTGACGCGAAAAAAAGCAAAAGCGAGTGGGTAGAGGATTTAAATGATAGAAAATTTTAGCTCCCATTTTTTACGAGAGGACCCAAATAATAATAAATGAATTATCACAATATTTAGTAAGACGGATTAATGCTGTCGCCATAGTGAAAATTAGGACATAAAATGTACAATAATTATTACAATTTGGTAGTGATATTACTGTTGGAAGCATACTTTAGTAATGTGTCGAAATACTAGTATTTAATAAACTGTCATGATTTTACACTCTGATAATGAAGTGTGGCTGTTCTGATCCACTTACGTTAATACATTTATGCTATAAAGTAAGTCGCAAATATAATTAAATTTAAAATGATATAATGCTTAATCCAAATTGTAAAAGGCATTATATGCAAAGAGTACGGGATATTACATAATTTTCATTTTAATAATTAACATGGTAGTTATTTGATTATATTTATAATAACAACGGTAAGAACTTGGTAATACTTAATTTGGATAATAAAGTTTTCGCTTGGCTTTTTACGTGTGTGTCGAATAATTTTTCTGCTCATGTTCCTGCACTTGTGATAGGCAATAGCAAAAATTTTATCTGTCTTATCAATCGTCTGGTTTCAATTAAAATCAGCCACCGTCACCAAACATAATGATATACTAACTGAGTATTCTACTTACAGAGAGTTATTAATAAGAAATAATTTAATAAAATGAGCTGGATTATTTAAATCACAAATGTCAGGCGGTACTTGCTCGGGGACATGTCTCATATCTGCAAATTAACTTCATGTGTCACATCATTCTTAAGCAAAGTAATTAATATAAGGATGAGAAAACAATTACGGTAATTTGCAAATTAAATTAAACGCAGCCTTCGCAAAAAGGCAATTTGAAAAACAAATTTTGTTAAGGGGTTCAAAAGTTAATATTCAGATGGAACTGGAGTTATGAGAAGTACGTATTTCTTTGTTATCCTTTGTCTTACTATACTAGATGTTTCCCGCGACTTCGCACGCACATAAAGTGGCCTAAAACCCATGGGAATTATATAATGTTCGGTGATGAAAAGTATTATATTTTCTTCATCGTGGTCTATTCTATATAAGATGTAAAATAAATAAGTGATAATACTTTAAGGTGTGTATGTGCCGCCTACATATGTAGAGTATATTGTGAAAGTACCAGCGCTGAAAGACTTTTGACTTTCATGTTTCTATGAGAAATGCACCAACATATGCCCATACAATAATTAATACAAAATAACTCTTTCAGCGCTGGTACTTACATAGTAAACTATATACGGGACTCATACACACCCTAAAGCTTTATCACTAATTACTTTTACACCTTGTATGTGTTCGTAGTGTATTCAATTTTTGAAACAACCAGTGTAGTAGCATATTCGATGTAAAAAACTAATATCCTCTTTAAACTATAAGTATATTTAGGTTACATATTATAATATTCTAACTTCTTAAAATAAGATCTTACTTAGGCGTAATTTTTTTAACAGGTTTTTAATAGATACAATACCTAAATACTATGATTTTGGTCGTGAGCATGTTAGCAGGCATCAAGTTTAGTTCAGGCGATCGAAAAAACCTTTAGTTCTTTTGTCCCCGAGTTTAGTTCGAACAGTTTCGAATCTCACATTTTATATTTATACGACTCCAGGGAACTGTAGCCCTTAAAGAAAACTGTACTTTTTCCTTATAACAGGACAAAAGATGCTATCAATTTTTGCCATTAGGGATATAGTGGCAGTATTATTATCTGCAGAATTGCTTTATTAATGCGTTATAAAGCATTGTCACCAAAATAATATAGAGTTTTATGGCTCTTAACGAATTTTATTTCGTGTTTTATAGACACAAAAAATGTTTTCACTGTGTGTTCGATATACGTTTTGTATTGTTCACGCGTATGAATTATTGATGCTTTTTATTAGTAACACTATGGTTAACGAATAGTTTTTTAAATTAATAATAGCGTCAGTTTCTAAGTAAAATAAAAATAAAAACTTTTGTGTGCCATAAAATATATTTTAATATGCAGAGAACTATTTAAATTATAGAACGAAACAAGTTGTCAACTTTAAGTCGCGGAGACAGTCAAAATACAAAGGAAATACGAAATTATAAAAAGAATATTCTAGAGCCAATATAACATTAAAGAAAAGTTTCTAGAAAGGAAATAAGTAGTTCACTTCTCAAGGCGAGTCCGGAGACAAAAGAATCAGCGTGACTTCCAATATTAATGATGCACTGAGAATGCACGTGGAGCCTTCTCGAGCCTTCTAGAGCGTTCTAGAGCCTCCCGATACTCATTAAGTATTGATTCATAAGTAATACCCTTTCCGGACTGGACAACTTTTCAAATTTGAATGCGAGAGCATTACAATTTCGAGGCAGACATTTAGTATTCGCTTCGGATACGCTTTTATAGATTTTATTCAAACTTTAAATAAGCTTTGGTTGTTCTGTAAGTTGTGATTGCTATTCATGTTCAAATAATAAAAAATACTCTTTTGTGTTTACACTTTTATTGTTCTACAGTTCATGTAAAACAATGGCATTAATGGGATTACGTTTTATAAAATTGAATGTTTTTTAAGTCAGAATATTAACTGTCCTGCATGATGACTTAGTACCGATTCAGGGTCTGACCCGGTCCAAAAAACTCTTGCGCCACCTTTTAACAAAAAGATAATATTATGGTACATAAAATATTAAATATTACAATATTAAGGTTAACAAAAATGATATACAAAATGATTAATTGTTTATATTATATTGAGCCGAATATAGTGTGAAGAGAATGACGCGTAGAGCATTTTTTATTTTGTACTTAATTTAACTAAAAAAATCAAAGGTCTAAAATGACCACAAGAAGTGATTCTTACTATGTTGTGACTCGCTGGCTCCTAGTCTTACACGCGAACGCACTCATCTTCTAAAACCTAATTAGGATTGAATCAATTTATTTTGTGACTTTTATGGAGATCTTTAATCATGTTTTGTCGCGTTATAATAAGTAATTTATATGAGTCGCTACGAAAAACGCTCTACGCGGCCTCCTCTTCACAATGTATTCAGCTTGATGTATGAACCATGAATCACCCTGTAGAAGTACATATATACTGCAATGTGTGTTTTGTTTGTTCACTTAAAGCCTCAGCATAATCTATTATGATGAATTTTAATATAAAGACACCTCGACGCGTCCCTCCGGACACCTCCACTCGCGTTACACAATTATTACAGGGCAAAGTTTGTAAGAAATTAACTATTCATATGTTGCCACTGAATTTTAATACCTAATTTAAGTGAGATGTAAACTATCTTTATTTTAAAGCAAAAAAGTAACCGACAGTTGGGGTAAAATCGTAAGTATATAGTTAAACTATTTTATACTGGGTGATTATTATATATTTTATGACAGCAACAATGCGATCTTATTATGAACAATACAAATTGAGTATATATTATTATTATTATGAAAGGATTTGTCGCAAAGCAAAAATATAATATAACTTATATACATTATGAATTTTGGTAACCTCACAGTGCAGGTGAGCACTGAGCAGTGCCATTTGGTAAAACAAAATTTTCTCCAATAAGGAAACAGAAAAAAACCGATTGCCTGGACCAGATGATTAATGCGGGCAATATTAATAATATCTATCTCTATTGAGCTAATTTTAAATAAAATTAGATTTTTTATAAAAAAATGTTTTATTGCTCTGTCAAAAAGATTATGGACAATATTTACATATAGTGCCCGATACTAATTAAGTCTTTATTTATTATTAAATCGCACTCTCTTATTGGAAGTATTTCTTAATGACCGGGCAATATGTATAGTGATCGATTTATTACTTGGTCCATAACATATAGGTATACCTAATAAGCGTGAAAAATCACATAATAAGGTCCTTGCCCAGACTCATATATTTCCTTTCGTTAGTGAGATCGGTATTGCTTTCTGACATCGGTGTTATATCTGTCCGTCGGTAAACACACTAACCATCCGGTCTCCTAAACAAAACATGAAATCCCGTTAGTTTTAACTATTCATACCGCCTATACAAAGTAAGCGAAATTAATTGGAATCAACAATTATGAAAGGGAGGCTCATATTACGAAATCAAAAGGATTATTACGTGCACAATCAAAGCTGCCGATGATTAGGCCATTGAGGGTTCTGAATTTAACTGTTTAATTTTGAATCAATTTCCGTTTCCGAGTTATGTTTACAAACGCATTGAACGTTTTAATCACAATCGTTGGGCCCACAATTGGATCTCTTTAGAAATCTACACCTGTAATTGCCGATTACTTTGTTCATCATACTTCTATATATTATTACCTAAAGTTTTTAATTAACTTTTATTGATTTTCTTTAAAGTTATTTTAATTGTATGAAGGAAAACTTAATTTGGCATACTATAAAATATTATGAGCAAGTTAGTAATAACAATTATCATCATCATCACGCTAATTTTATAACAGAAAAACTTGTCATTGTGTATGTTCGTTAGCTTTTCACGCTTATACCTTTGGATCAATTTTTATACTATTATAATGTCGTCTGTGACTTCTGTGACTTACAATAAATGTTTGTATGTCATTCAAATAAATCTTTCGATCCTAAAATCCAATTTCACTTGCACCAATTGGTTTTAGGATACCTAATATTTATTTGACACACGCGCATTTGTTAATTAACCTGCCATTTATTTCGCTTTACAAAACATTTAGGCAAAGCTATTTTAGAAAAATACGGACAATTTTGGGCAGTTACATAAAAACAGAACAGCAAAAAACTGATGTTCTATTATTTATTTATTCGGCTTGAAAAAACGCGAGTGAAACCTAAGCGCTGACGAAATATTTTAGTTGAAAAAAAACTAAATTCTCAGCACAAAATTTGTCACTCGCTGGATGAGAATTTCAGGCTATTTCGCTTTTCGTTGGTTAGCCACATCACTGACTCTATTAAATACTTGTTCTGTTTTAAAATGGCTGACACTGATTCCGTAAAGTATATCTACGTATATAAATAAACTAAATATATAAAGTCATAATAAAATGTTTAAAATACAAAACATATTTAAACATTTTTCGGAGAGAATGAAGCTGATGGCATTCTAGAACAATTATAGTATATGATTCAAGTAGTATTAAAGGTTATTCATAACAAACACACAAAATATATCTTTATAACATTAAGTGGTATCTAGCAATATAAAAGGATAAAAGGTCTATTAAATTATCTGTTTCAAATCCTAAAAGTAAAGTTAGTAATTTTCCAACTTGGAAAGGTTCAAAATTACTAAAACAACCACTAAAGTAAGTATAGTATCCTATCGGAACTATTTAATACGCTTGCGAGTCGTTTTACTGTTAAAACATCTGTCGCGCATGTAAAGTTAGGGTCATAAAGTACCCTGACCCACTCACAATTAGGGTTAACTTTTAGTTTCTTGCTTATTATACGTAAAACTGTTGTAAAATTACGTTTTTGTACGATATTTTGCTAAGTTGAGCTATAAAAATACTTTTTATAACTATGTAGGTTCTATATAAAACGGCAACCATTTTTACATTGTTCCAGCTATTTTAGTATTCTATGAGTGTTAGAAATCTGCTTACTATGAACTATAAAGTTAGTCACGTCGAGCACGAAGAGTCCAGCCAGCATTATTACCTAACTGATTCAGTAAAAGGAAAACTTCTGCTGAAACTCAGACGCTAGTGCGTCAGTATTTTTACAAAATGAATTATTGAAACTTTCAAATACTTTGTGTGGATATAAATTAAAGATTTTAATATACTTTAAACTTTGATCTCCATTCTGCATTTCATTACATAAAATATTTTATTAGGTATCTTTCATATTTATATTTTATGGTCCGGATTACGGATGGATGGACACAATAATGATTGATGATAATCATGAAGACTAAGTGAAAATCGTAAATACTACACGAAAAAAAACTTCATGATGTAATATTTTTCAGAATATCAAATTATCACTAATCTTTAAAGATACATCTCTACTAATGTTAAACAATAAACGCGTAACATCGCGATAAAGAGGCGTAAAGTTTCGCTAAAAATCGCCATTTTACGCGCTACCCTGCGAGCGACGCGTAATCGCGCTGCGCAAATACATTTTGCACTTATTGTGAGCTTCGTATCAGGTGCTTGTGTGCTCGTGCGAGGGGTACGAGAACAAAGCCGATCTGTGTTGTATGGATCGACTTAAAAACCCATCCCCTTTTTTATTAAAACTGTGTTGGCATATTTAACAGCTGACAAAGGGGCGTGTGGAGACCACTTGATGAGAATTGGTCCGGTATCGCCTATCGCCTACGTTTTTTAGTTACAATGTAAACTTCATAAATATAAATTTGAGTTTGATATCATTTGACGACCTCAGTAGCACAGTGGTTGAGCGCATCGATTCTCATGCCAGGGGAACGAAAAGTATTAACTATGTTCGTGAGCCATAGATGTGTATGAAATTTTTGTACAATGTTATAGTATTAAATATACATGCGTTTTCTGATACCTTCAGGTACACAAGTTTTTGGTATACTAGCACGGGCCCAGATTGAAGTGGTGTGAAGTGTCCATATTTTTTTTTACATTGATTTATCGTAGCGGCATAAAAGTAATAGTGCTGTACATGTAAAAATAATAATGAAGTTAATATAATTGTAACGTAACGCAATATATTATAAAATAATATGTAGATTTATTTGAGAAACACTAGTTTATTTTTAGTTTATTTTCAGAAGCCGTTAGCGATATAGACATAAAGATATTCTCGATATTTACTTGGAGAATGTGTGTATAAAACTTTTATTAATCTCATTATGTGCCTGAAGGATTGCGTAAAAATATCATGTATAACATTATACAAAAGTTTTGTACCGTAACCAGCCCGCTCGTTACGAACAGAATGACAAACCGAAATATAAAACACGTGCATATTGTGGAGGAAGAAAAACTATAGCTTTTGTTTGATACGAAAAACTTAATGTGAAATGTGAGGTGAAATCGTGTGAGCTAACTTACTGAAATTTAACTCTACGACTTTACTTAATATTATTAAATGTGCCACACGAAAAAGAGCAAAATACTGTCCATCCGTTTTTTTACGTAGCCAAAATTGTTTTGCGAGAAAGAGATGGATATAATTTTTAGTATAATGTTTAATCCCGTAACTGAAGTAACTATTAGCCATACGTGTCGAACAAAAGGTTTACTGGGGTATTCAAATTTAAACAGTTACAATGATAATATTGAAATAGTTGTGAAGGAAGCTGATTGCACAAGGAACTGCAACCGCAGCTGGGATTGTCCTGCGATCCGGAAAGCCCTGGCTACGGCGCGCTGGACACGTCTTGTAGGATTACTACTAATACTATCTAGCGCCACTGTTATTGGTATTAATTTGATAAAATATTACGTCTTTGATTGCAACAGAGCGTCGTCGGAGCAAGTTTAACTTTATGGAATAACTAAATATACTCCTAAATCAAATTTCAATAGATCGCTCTTTGAATTTGACAGGTCTGATTCAATTTAGTCCCATAAGATCGACATTGAATTTGGTGCTAGTTTCGTGATGAAACTTATCAAAATTTTAGCCCTACAAATTGTTCTAATCCTAAAAAGTGTTAGTAAGATTGATTATATTACGGATATAAAAAGAACTGAACAAAATAAATTACAAATAAAAAACTCTACAATTTTTATTTGTATCTAGCATTGAACAAACAAATGGTAAAGCCAATATATTGAATAATAGATGTGTCTAAAACATGATACCCACATGCTCAGTCAGTCGTGTCACGATAACACGCCTAATTGCGCTAATCACGACACGAGTTCAAGACGCTATAATAAGCTATATCTAACAAATGTCAATTATATATCAATGTGACGCAAATTAGCCGAAACATCGAGGGCGAATAAAGTCGATGGCAGATAAAAACTAGATATTTACGGACATCTAGTACATTTTTCTGTGACTTCTTATTATAACTTAGACCTATTTTCATCCGCTGTTGTATAGTTTTACATTATTTTCCGTATGTATAATGTATTTCGTCAGCTGATTTTATAAAGCCGTCGAACAGAATATATTTCTTGCGCATACCTATATACCAAATGATCTCTTAGAGAAGATGTTTAAGGAAATTTCCCCTCGAAGGCAAATAACTTGGCATTGGCTTAAGGCCGAGATGTACGAGGTCCTAAATAAACAGAGTCGAGCCTCTCACGAAATATGGAGAGTTCACGCAACGTACGTTCGGCTACGTATAAAAGTATATATAGCATTAATGTTATACTTATCTTATGTATATATGTGAATCTACATTATTATATGTATCAATGGCTTCTAGTGTGTATTTTTAAAGACTACAAATGTTGTCATATGTATCAACTGTAGTATGTATGCTTTGCGTATCTAAAGCTTAACATTTTATGAAACATATCTAAATTTAAAGAAGTAGGAAAAATTGTTCTTTGAAAATTTGCCGTTACAAAAATTATGTTGGCAAATGTTTTAAGTGTATTACATTGTTGAATCGATTAGAATATTTTCGCAAGCGAATCGCAGTCAGCATTTTATTTTTTTGTGAAATGAATTTTATCAAAGGCGATTTATAAAAACCCAAGTAAGTTAATTGTAAAGGCGTCCTAATAACATAAACTTTGTTTCAACAAAGAAAGAAAAACTTAAGATTAAAGTTTTAGCTTAAAATCGAGGCCCACACAAAGTACGGCCAATTGTGTTTACTTTGTTTACCTGAGTAGACAATAAGGGTGTCTACACAATCAAGGCGACGAAAAAGTTGATTGTTTGTGTTCCATTCAACTTCACAATAGAGAAAATGAGGAGCCAATTCTTTTTGCAACAGCTTTTATTCGCCATTTCTGTTGCCGAAAGTTTGCATTTAGAGTAGCTCGCTCGGAACGCATTAGAATCTCGTCATATATTTGCTTTGGGAAAAACGTGTGTATTATTCTTTGGAGCGGAAATCTCGATAAGCCGTTCATATATTCTTAAACATGTCTACACTGTTTGATGTTTTCCTATTTGTCACATTCAGCGCATATTGCAATGTTGTTTTTGTGTAATAGTTTGTTTTGCACGAGCGTTTTGTTTAGATGGAGTGAACCTTTGCCAAAATATTTGAGTCAAAACTTCAACAACACCTTTTGTATACAATTTACTAAGTACCTAATACCTATTGTAGATTAAAATTTTAAAACACACTACTGTCTCGCGGTTAATAAGAAAATATATGCATGATTTTGATGAGGGTCGTAAATGATTATACACTCGCTAGCACCAAATAACTGATAGGATCTGTATGAGTATCTCTTAATTATGCTTTCGTATTCCGTATTAAATAATGAAGCGAAACAATAACAAAAGTTTGGCCGAAGCGCAGCCCGCGGACAACTTCGGAGTGCTTGTTGAGCTCTCTAATGAAAACTTGCTTGTTACGAACTGAACATTTTATTTTACACAAAACGAGGTAAAAATTGTCACGAGAAGTGCACCCGGTACTTATTCAATTAGCTACAATGTTTGAGACGAAATAATAAGGTAGAGCGAGGTATAACTAATAGTTTTTTTTTAATTTAAATAAGTATTTTTCTTAGACTTTCTTTGACTAAATTTTAATGAGCGAGAAAGTTTTGAGTTATCGATTATGATGATTGTTATTATGATTGAGATTGTTATTATACTGTTATAAGGTCCAGTTGTAAGGAAATAATGTTGTCAATAAAATTTTCAATTACATCCTATTTTATGTGTGGACTTAGGTCGAAAGAAGCAGGAATGTGATTTCGTTAATAATGTTATTTGCTTGTAAGTAGAACGCACCCATAGTGACGTATAAAAAAATCATTGCATTGAGGATTAAGTAGTATACTACATAAGTATTAGAGTATTATGTTCTACGTAGAATCCCGAAGCGCTGTAACGTTTATCATACAAGCAGTTTAGAAGATATCAGCTTTATCATGATGAGACGTCGTTTCCCAACAAAAAATACTCCAAAGTTCGGCTTCGTTACGCCTCGGATTGTATAACGTTATCGACGCCTACAATAAGTCGCATTTTATATGGTTATTATAGCGTCATAAACGCCACCGGCCGGTGTTTCATACAGTAGGGCAGATTATACTGCCTGGCTCCTGTGGGGGGCGAAGGGGGGTCACGCCGGGGGGCCAAGGGGACGAAGAGGCGAGACCCCCCGCCGTCAACTCCACGTGCCGCTCGACAGATGTGTCGAGATAGATATCCGATATCGGAAGACACATTCATAATCTTGGCTAAAAATTTTCATTTCTTATATTGGATCGGATTAGATCGGTGTTCCATAGAAATCTTATTTTATCCATCCCGTATTATCTGGGCTCTCGATAGAAATGTATTTTTCATTTTTGTAGGTGGATCTTTAAATTTTCCACATCTTCATATTATTTGTTACAGCTAGCTAACAAGCTATATTTCAATTTAAATGCTGAATTTGGAATGCATGAATAGCAACTTTATCAAGAAACGATAAAGCATTGTTTCTACGCATATAAAAATGAATTACTGTTCGTTAGTCATGCTAAAACTCTAGAACGGCTGAATCGATTTAGTCTAGAAATATTCGTGGAAGGTTTAAACGGTGAGAATATACTGTTTTATGCTCTACAAAGTGGGCTAGTTATTAATAGAATAACGTTTTTTTTTTAAACCAGGAAAGAGAATGTTCAATACACTTTCTTTTAAGTCAGATGTCACTAAAACCTTATTAATATTAAACGTTTACCAGCCCAGTAACATGTAGAGAAAGAATAATTACTTTCGCGAAATCCTTTCCTTACGCACAAATTTATCCCGGGCATTATAAGCAGCGGTGACGCGGACGAATTTCACCAGAATACGCCATTTATCTCCACACAAAGGCACGTGAAACCCGAAACTTTTTACGTGGTCAATGACAATGCTGTTCTATTATCTTAGCGTTTCTCCAACTCCGCCGGATATTATGTTTCTGATAACTTTTCTATGTCACTAATGTCCTGATAGAGTGAATTTGTCTTAGTGCGATTAGAATATGGTGAATTTTGGGACATTAGTCTAGAAAACAATAGAATGATTTTGTTTTTAACGTTTGATCGATACCTTATCTTACTTTACTATACCTATTCCTGTCAGTTTTACTAAACCCTTACCTTGAGACCTACATCCCAATTCCTACATGTTATAGTAGCCAGGGCTTACCTCGGAAGGAGCCATCCTTTCTCTACCACATATACCTACTTCTTAATAATAATAATAAAGATTTTTATTCAGAAATACAGTTCCATTTTGTTACTTTTACATTTGTTTTTTGTTTATATTTATGGTTAGTACTCTTAATTCTAAGGTGGATGCACTAGCACCTGCATGAATAATAATAATATACTTAATATAAAAGGCAGTCTCTCTTTTTTTTTAGTACAGCGGTGACGATAGTCTTTAACCTTAAACTCTCTTTAGCACTAAAATAAATCAATAACGTTTATTTTATCACCACATTTCAATGCGGCTTACACCGGCGTCCGGCATTGTTCATTTACAATAGGTGTGTCTAATGCGAGGTTCGAACCGTTTTATTAAGTCGTAGTTTGCTGACATTCTGCCCGCAGAAAAGTTCGCTGGCCAGTCCGTTAGTTACTTTATTCCCGATGTTTACCGACCCGCATAAGTAAGGGATCGATCCGCCCCCGGCCATGTAATTACTGGTCCTAAATTTGTTTTGATTTAAATGGTATAGGTATATTTTTCCTTGTCGGTTCGCACTCGTTTCGGGGCCGCTTTTATTGGACAGGATCGTTTTCAATCTTGCGTCGTAAAATAGTCTACGCAGGAACTTAACTGGAACCCCGTTTGCTTTATACGTGTTTTCTTGGCTTGTATATCAAACTATTCGGTAAGCGTAGGCCCTTACACCATATCGTCCCTGCAGACAACCTGCTGTTCATTCATTCACCGGCTGTAATCTTAATGAGTGATATACTTTTGTGAGTGTATGGTTCCAGTAGAGTTTACTGTGAAAGTACCAGCGCTGAAAGAGTTAATTATTATATGGGCAAATGATGTTGAGGCATTTCGCATAGAAACGTGAAAGTCAAAAGTAAGTATTTCAGCGCTGGTATTTTCACAGTAAACTCTACATGGTAGTACACCCTGAAGTATTATTACCCAATTATTTTACACCTTGTATATGCCAATCACTCGTCTATGTGTCGTTCTAACTAATCCAATTGGCATCATCCGATATTATATCTCCAAACAATGTCTCTTTGAAGGTGACTAACGCGATATATTGTTTGTTATTAAAACAGTATGTCACTACACTAATTGCAGTGTACTTGGAGCTAGCACATATCACAAACACAACAGAGAAAAAGAGGTTTTGTCAGCAAATGATCGTTTGTAGCATAAACTCAGAACGGCTTGTACAATGTACATTGTACAGTCAACAGCTTCAAAGCGATAGAAATACAATAAAATATAATATCATCACCAAACTAATCAGGCAATACTAATTTGATGACCTTCGTAGTGCGGTGGTTGAGCGCGCTAGTGCTCGAGCGAGAGGTCGCGGGTTCGAATCCCGTCGAGGGGACAAAAACTTTCAATGTTCCTGGGTCATGGATGTGTATTAAATTTGTGTATATTATAATAATAATCTTAAATATGTGTATAGTAGACAAATTATTAAATATATTTCCGTTGTCTGGTACCTGTAATACAAGTTCTTTGGATACTTAGCACAGGGCCAGATTGACGTGGTGTAAAGCGGCCATAGATATTATTATTGTTAATGGCTAATACATAACATGTTACATTTTTTAAACTTGATAAACTACTTTTGTGTATAGACAGACTCGCCTTTAAGGTAGTGTGGTTACATGATTCCACCGCCGGCAAAATTGGTTTAGGAATTATTATTATATAGCGAGAAACTAGAAGCCTGAAATTGGTCGTGTATATTTTATTTTAACACTAAAGGTCCCTTACCTCACACCGCGTTTTAAAACCGATTATATGAATATTAGGGCCATAAAATAGTTAAACATTTTCACCTGACTGTATTATAAAACCAAATTGGCAATAGCACCCGGCAATCGTAGTGTTTCTAAGAAACCACACACAAAAAATTACGATTCTCGAAATACTATGCCCCGTATAAATAAAACAATCTCATACCCAACCTCACTTGAGAACCTATTTGACAGGTAAATAACGTTTCATTTCACTTTTAAAAGTGAACAACTTTATTAATATTACTTAGTACCTACCTTAATTTCTTTTCTTTATTATACCATAATATTTATATTATAGACTAGCTGATCCGTGCCCACTTCGTTGAGCATGGAAACCGTGTAAACCTTCCCGGGACTTCCACGAATATTTCAAGACCAAAAATAGCCGAATCAGTTCAGCTGATCCTGAGTTTTAGCCAGACTAACGAACAGCAATTGATTTTTATATTGCCTATGTTACTCAGTGATAATGTAGCTTTCTAATGAAAAAAAAAATATTAAAATCGGTCCAGTCTTTTTTGAGTTAAGTCGTTACATACAAAAATACAAATCTTTCCTTTTTATAATATTAGTGTAGATTACAGAAAATCATTAAAATAAGTATAGTCTATATTTTGGTATTCTTTATTTTAACGTTTTAAAAAGAAAAAAAATTTAGTATGTAACTTATGTAAAGTTCGTCATTTTAAATGTGAAACGATACGTTGTTTTATCTGTCGAATAGGTTCTCAATCTTACGGGCCATAGTTATCGGCGGCTATACACACGCCCGACACGGAGGTCGTGGGTTAGATTCCCTCGTTGAAACAACAAAAAATGTTGTTTTCAAGTTTGGTTAGGACAATGCAGGCTGATCACCTATTTGTCTGAGAAGAAAGATGATCCATGCGTCAGATGGGCATGTAAAAAGTCGGTCCTGCACTTGATCTCCCGCCAGTCGTGTATGTTATCCGTCCCACTGGGCTACGAGAGTGAATGAAGAGAGAGTGATTTTGTGTATTGCGCACACACTTGGGCACTATAAAATAACTCCTGCGTAACTGGCCTGGTTTTAATGAAACCGGCCATCGTCACTGAAATCCGTGTGGGAGGCATTATATATTTGGCTCGTGTTCGCCACTGTATTATTTACCTCTCGCTAATGCTGTTTGCCCGCCGCTCGCCGTCACATGACTTTTGTGTGTCTTATTCATTAGTATCGAAACACTCGCCCTGTCACTTTAATCGCAACTTTGCGTTGACTTTACACGCCCAAAGTCATTGTTACCGAACTTCGGTTACACCGGAATTTGTTACACCCGAACTTCAGTAACACCGGAAAGTTTGACGCCAAAAACGACAAAAACGCTCGTATTAACATGCAACGTGAAAGTATGGGTATTTTTCGAAAAGGTGCAATGATAACTCATGAGTTTAAGTTATGCAGCAGACAAAACATATAAGATTATTTAGCACAAAAGCATGTTACAGCTTAACCGATTCGGTTATTTTTAGACTTGAAATATTATTGGACGTCCCGGGAAGGATTAAACGGTTAATCACAAACTGATTGTATGCTCAACGATGTGGGCACGGTTCAGCTAGTGTTTTAATAAATATCTAATGTTATGTATTGTTATACAATTTTTATATCGGAGTACCATTAAAAACACTGTTCATAATATTATGTCTTATTTCTCTTATTTCAGTTAATAAATGAAAGTTTTTCTTTTGTTTCAGGGTTCGGATTCGTCACGTTTCAAAGCGAAGATATTGTAGATAAAGTTTGTGAAATCCATTTCCATGAAATCAACAACAAAATGGTAAGTACATTTGGAATTTTTTTATGTATTTTGTAGTACTTCAAACTGTCTTTTCTATTTAAATTATGAAGACCATCAATATGTTTTCTAGGTAGAGATTTCAACAATTATATATATATATATATATATATGTGTGTATATAGTATGTTAAAAATCAAAAGATATGTCTATTAACTTTATAATAGTCGTTGAAGTTAAATTATATTTTATTGGCTATATAAAATGTATAAAAAATATAAAGCATGTACAATAAAAGTTCATAAATCTTTTACTAGGATCTCAATTCTTGACTTTTCCATTCCAAGTACAAAAATTATACTAAAATATCCATTAAAAATCAGGAGATCTCAATTCTAATGTTGGTCTTATGGTCGAGATATCAATTAAATTGAAAATAACGAGCTGGCATCACTCCAAACGGGGCCAATAAAATCCACTAAAACGCTTCAAAATCCTGTTTAGACTTTTCCAAGCCCAATAGCATTTCTTCTGTAACCAGGAATTTAATCATACTTATACCTACAGTGCTCTTTGAGAGGGAAGGATTAAAAATATAATTGAAAACCTATGATGTAGAACTTGAGACATACCGACTTGAACGAGAAGAAGGTTTCTCAATTCGATCGTTTTTATTTATGTTATAATAACTATTATATCATCACATAGTTCAATATAATATAATAATAATGTCACGTTAGTACTTAATGTAAAGCAAGATATTACGTCAAGATAATCATAAATATTTGGATTAAGCTAGAATTGTCCATAATAAGTTGTGTAAAATATGTCACTATCAAGAGCCTTGCCCACTACACCAATAAAAGATGCCCTAAATTAACCTCAACACGCACTAGACAATTTTGCTTTCAATTTTGTAAAGCATTGAGAGAAACAATGGTGTGATGAACATAAGCACGCAATACAGGCTTTGTGACAAACGTAGAATATTATAATTGCAAAACCTTTTACATTAGGTCCGTCTTACAAACATTTATCACCTCTTTTACGTGATAACGTCTCATAAATCTATTAACGCCAGCTGCATGCACAAAAAAGCATGAGTCGTTGTCACGTTCCGCCTGAGTTGAGCGACAAGCAAGACTGCGGCAGCACAGAATCTACACGTGAACTTATTTTGTCCAGCGATTATAAAGAGAAGTAAAAATTTGATGTGGTTTTCATTATTTTTCATCAATATTTTCTTCTGGCGTTATCGCAATATGAAATTATCGTCTGTAATACAGACAACCAATTTTATTTTAACAGATGGATTGGGGCTTTCAGATATTATAAAGTGTAATTGTACATAAATATTTATATTAATTAGGTACTATAATTAATACTTTTAGGTATAAAGGTTCCTTTTCGCCCTAATATATAAAACATTACCGCCCATATACATGTTGGCCTATAATATGATAAGTAATGTAATAATGGACCTATTAAGCAGGAGTCTCTTTATATTAAAAGGAATATTCGAAGCTAAAGGCTAAAGGTAAATTAGTAATATTTTCTCCAAGTAGGGTACGTCCTAGAAATTGCCGCGTAGCATGTCTCAGTGAATGGTTACGTTCAAAATAATATCAAAGAACGGTTAGCACAAAACAGTTCTAAACCTTCTCACATTTCATACAAAACAAACATCCTATAAGTTTTTATACAAATTTCCAAGAAATATTTCTTTCATATCATTTTATACGTAGCGTAAACAATATACCTAGTTATTTATAACTTGTATTAATAAAATCAATAAGAATATGCAATACGAGAGACAAAAATATAGGGTACTGTTTTAAGACAATCGAAAAGAAATACGAAAGGAGTAGTAAGAAATTTGGCACACTCAAGGTTTATTTCAAGGAAAGTGTTCAAAAAGTTTTTTTTATTAACGTAAAAATACCTTATATAAATAAACTGATAACAAGAAAACAAACAATATCAGATATAACTCACAAAAGCGTGCGTTTGATTGGTTCCACAATGTTTATTACAAGTCGACGTATATCAATATTTTACAACATTTCATTTTTTTTCCATGTTTGAGCAAACTACCCCAAAATATTCAAACAAATAAAATATATTTAGTACTAGCTGACCCGTGCCCACTTCGTTGAGCATACAAATACTTTGTCATGAACCGTTTAAAATTTTCCAGGACTTCCACGTATATTTCAAGACTAAAAATAGTCGAATCGGTTCAGCCGTTTTCGAGTTAAGACTCGAGAGACTAACGACCAGCCATTCATTTTTATATATAAGAGATTATAAGCTAATTTTGAGCACAACAAGGCCTTTAGCTATATTAGATACATTCTCTTACAGTTTTAGGAAATAATAAAAAGTAGTGCACTATAACTATTTTAACTGTAGCCATTTATATAATTTGGTGGGTTTAATAAACAAAATTACAGCGTAATTGCGACGGCTTTGAACATAGAATTACGGAGTTGGTTATTAACTGTATTTGTTTAAGCTCATATCAGTTAAAATTAAATGCTAACTTTGATAATGGCATTTCGCGTGTCAAACCGCAGAGCAAAAGTAATTAAATTAATTTGAGAATAACACGTTTATGCTTTTTATCACAGAATTTGTAATGACAAATTATTTGTTTTAATCGGTGTGACAATTGACAAGTATTTTACCGTCGACCAATAATAACATTTTTATGATCGTAAACCTTTACATGGACAAAAAAATATCACCGTAGAAATAAAGGCAATTCGAAATAATGGATGCATATGCTGTGCTATTTGTGAAACTCGACATAATCACTTAAAATTTCCCCTTACGGTGTTAGGGAGTCGAATTCCTTATTAATGCTTGTTTTTGTCTCACCCTAATATCTCGAATCTTGCATAAAGGAACCGGGGGATGTACAGTGTAAGTGCAAGCAGAGACATCAAACGAATGGGTTTCAGAGTAATTACGATCGCGAATGTGCAAGGTGTGGAGTGCACATTCGCGATAATGTATGCCGTAACCATTTCGATGTAATTATGGGTTTTGTGTCTCAAAAACGCGGTAAAACGCAGCTCAAGTTCATAATATCGAAACACCAAAACGTTAATGCTTTTCGAGGCTTTGCTGAATTATCTATTTGTATAATTATATGCTCGTAATCAATATGCTTGGAATTCGATTTTCACTTCACACACACGTATTTTATATATATACGAATAGATTTCATTTAAACAAAAAAAATATAGATATTTACTGCAGGCTAATAAATAACACATACTAAGAGTTCCTAAAAAAGTAAATCATAGCTACAACAACTAACAATAAATCAAATATCAATTTGCGCTAATATTTGATATCGTTGTTATTCTAATAAACCTTTATAAATGCCTTGACCCCGTATGTTAACGCAATAGGGGTACTTTGTCCCCTTATGGGGGAGAGAAGGTCTCAGCCCCCTAGTCGAGACGGGCGAAGTACTAGAACTTTATGAAGGAAACCATTGTCATTTTGTCGATACAACAATATTTTAATACGACTTTTGATTTTATTTATTTATTTATTTACTTGTGTTTATTGTAACGATCGAATTATTTTTTTATGTTCGTACTTTATTGCCCTTTATTATTTAGCCTTTTGTCAAATGCCTATCCCCTAAATATGAAACAAAATGTAATTATAAACCTGAGGTGTTACGTTCGTATAGTTTCGACACAAAAGTACCAATACTTGCGCGTATGCAGTCAAATTCAAAATATTTTATTTCCATATGAAACTTAACAATTTTTTTTCGCCAACGGCAAACAAAACAATCTGTTCAATCCTAGCCCGCCGAGAAGAACCGGCGAAAAAAACTAGATATCAGATGGCCCATCTCTTAACAAAAAGATAATAGAAGTAAGGCAGTGCGTATCATTTTAATATTCAATATTCAAGTATCGTTAAATACGCTCTCAGGTCATATATTCAACTCACATTGCCGAGGAATTGAAGTGTCATGTTTTTTCGTTTACAGTATAATAATTATACATCAGTATTGTATTCACTTTAGGTTCGAATTTGTATTTAGTACAAACACAAACTACTTGCACTTTTTCCACTTTGTTACTTTACATTTATTATTATTTAAAATACACGACCGGTTTCGACATAATCATCATCAGGTGTAGGTAGAATTAAATTTTTACTATTAAGTTTTTAAAATAGTTTGTGTTTTACTAACATGAATTTCCACCAAGAACCTACAGTACAATCAATAACATATTATGTCAAATTTGTATTATAAACAAATATACGCACGTAGTAAACAAAGACGCGTCAATGTTAAACTCTACCGCTTCTGTTGCCCATTAACCGATCATAAACCTACTCAGCTCCTTAGGCTGATGCTTTATGATATCCTAAATACACAATATACAAAATACGATAGAGGCGTCAGAGCGTTCAGGAGCTCGCAAGCGTTATATATCATCGGCCATATTAAAATGATCGTTAAGTTAATAGCTCGCCTTGCCGCAAGTTATAGGGATGAGGTTTATTTTAAATTTCACTTGATAATAGCTCGGTGTATTAATCTAAAGCAGGTGTGGCAGGATTGCGGTGGCTAGATAATTAAGGTTTCACGCTAAAAATACTTTAGAAATCTTCTTATATAAAAAAATTAATTGCTGTTCATTAGTCTCGCTAAAACATACTAACCTAACTAACCTACCAACCTAACCTAACCCCAAAGTTTTCCAGTGAGACCGGTCGTTTACAGTGAATAATAATCTAAAAATCGTTCTAAACAACAAATATAGGAATATCATCGCTTGTATCTAGAGCAAACAATTTTAATTGTGATTGAAAAATGACTGCCTCAGCTCTAACATGTAATTACCAATTACCGCGCCGTTTCGCCTGTGTGACACACGCACGACATTCAAATTTCGAACGTCAAGTCCTTAATAGAGGATCCCCACGTACACTCCGTTCCAAATGTAAGCAACTGAGCTTTGTATTGGCGGTTATAATGCTACCAATATGAATGTTACTCTCCGCACGTGAAGATTGTACAATTGTGCATACATTAGTTTGGTGAAATTTAACTTTTTTGTTTATGTTACAATTAATTGGAATGGTATATAGGAACTGCCTGAACATGTAATTTTTAAAACCAATAAGGTCCTTGAAAGATTATAAATACAGTTAATTGGTGCGAGAAATAAATTGCTATTAGGATACGAGAGAAATTGCATCAGTTTTTATATATTAAAATAGCAGTATATTTGTTTTACAAAATCTTTGCAGCAAAAAAAAATAGTTTTGAAACCATTCAAAGTACTAACGGATATAAAAGCTAGACTGGAATATTCGTCGCATATCGGATTAAATATTCATTCTGTCGCATAAAATTCAGTAAAAAAATACATGTAACAAGACCCGGCGTAAATACTGTTACCTCTATAAGAGAAATTACGGCTGGAGACGACCTCTAGTCGCCTGCATTTTGAAACATAAATAGAGGGTCCCATTAAGCCGGCAACAATTTCTCGACACTCTATTACGTCCTTATACATTACTCGCTTAATTGCTTCAGTTCACTAGGAATTTTAACAATATACATCTTTGGAACCGCAAAATATTTTTAAAGTATTTACAACCATTAAATTCTTGGAGAGGAACTTGACCCAGTCAACCGTAACCCGTTTTTGAGGTGTAATTGTATGTTTTAAAGAGTTGAAAGAGATGTTTTGTTTAAAAGTGTACAGTTCTTTGTTGGTGAAAAATAATGCAGTTTTTAACGATTCGTTAAAATTGTAATAATATATCACAGAATTCGAAATATATTGAAATGTAACTTGCAAATAACTCGGAAAAGTAAACCGCAATAAAATCAAAATATCCATCAAAACTAATAAATTCGAGAAGGGAAATTGTATATCGAAAAACATGTCTAAGAAAGTTCGAAGGCGATGGCTCAAATGCAATGAGTGATGGAAAATGGCGGCTGCCTTCAAGCGATCACATAAACACTTTTGCGAAACCATTTTAGGTATTACATACATTTCTCTCCCCGGTCGTACATGAGGCAAACAAATGGTTTCCGTTTAGGAAATAACACTAAAAGTAGGCACGTTGCCACTTAAATCTTGAGATACTCGATCGTTTTTCTTTGCATTTAAAAGGGATAGTTCCCTTTCGCGGCGGCCATATTTGATATTTTTAAACTCGTTCGAGAACTTACCATGAAAGTAATGCATGTTTTTCTTGGACGTGTTGAGCCAATATTTATATAAGTTATAACATTATTCATGAAATTGCTATGGTTTTCCTCAAAGGGTCTATTTCAGTAATCAATCACGATCGCCTTAGCACCTGTAACGCGTTGTATTAACATAAAGGAAATTTATTGTATTTTTGAAGACCTTTTTATATTAGATAGACAGAAATATGATTATAAGATTTTTGAGGTTAAATGAATCATTTATTCCAAAATAAAGGGATTATTTGTGCCGCACGAGGGTTAAAAAACTTACAGGGGCATTTTTTGAATAAACTAATTAATATTGACATGAATATTAAAATGCCCGACGATTAAAGCTAAAGGAGTGCGAGTCACGATAAATTTTGTTGAATGGCGGCCCGAACGACCCCTTTGGCAGGCTGGGGTTGATCGCTCGCATGACAGGTGCGCGCGAGGGCGACACAATTAAATTGTAACTCGCATGTGCCTCCGACGTGATCACTTCTTACCGGCGGCATAAATAAGCGTTCAGCAAGTAAATAAGGGATCTAAAAGATATTTAACGGTCTAGTTAATAGGGTATTTGTCTATGTAACATTTGGTTTTATAATACACTAGCTGTACTTAGTTCGCGTGGTTTTTGAACTTAAACCGTTTATGCAGCGCACGCAACGAAAGTCCCCAAATGTGATTAATTTTCCCCTTTTTTGCAACATTCCTCACCGACGCTTTGCTCCTATTGGTAGCAACGGAATGTTATATAACCTAGAGCCTTCCTCTATAAATGGACTATCCAACAACAAAAGAAATTTTAAAATCGGACCAGTAGTTCCTGAGATTAGCGCGTTTAAGCAAACAAACTCTTCCGCTTTATAATATTAAGTACCTATAGATACAAAATAAGTGGTCTCACAACGGGTTAAAATTAAATAGAAGATTTTATGACATTACACATTGTGTAGTTTAAAAAAGTTGATTGGTAGTACGAAATGATATGATAACGATATTATATACAGGTATTTTTCTCTCTTATTTCACTTAGTTCCATAAAACTGACACTCAATTTAAAAAACGGTAGTGTCGTGTTGTTATACAACTATCAAATTCGATTGGAATTCATTTTAAGAGGGGGCTGGCCTCTGGTAATGTTATAAGAACAAAATGTATCAATAATATTGTAAGCTTGTTATTCGCACCTCCAAATATCGTGGGCTTAGATTTACTTGGTTACGAACACTTATATTTTAATTATGAGTCATACGTACACTTTTTAATTGACCTGATTTTCACTTTACGTTCAACATTGCCAACACGAGAATAAAAGTTGTAACCCGTTGACTGCTGAAGTGCGATTATGCCAGAGGCAAAACAGACCTTCGTCAAAACCACACCGCTATTTGTCTATCGGAGATAGTTTATAAAAATTTCTACTATATACTTTACTTTTAAATACTATACCTGAATTAAGGCTTTGCACTTTGAACGACGGCGACCGAAGCGCGTAGAAATAAATAATCGTAGAAAAATTCGTTACAATTTTTTTTTACAAAATTTTCAAAAACTAAATCGACAGTAAGTCTTACCTGACTTAAAATAATGAAGTAATTTTCACACTTACTAATATAAAATGTGAAAAAGGTTAAGAAAAGGAACTTGAACTTTGCATATTATTTTAAGCTATATAAAAAAAAATATCAATTTATAAACCGACAATCCTCTGATAAATATAATGAAGATATAATATATTTTTTGGTGTTTTTCAATTAGACCAGTATTGAGGAAAAGGTTTCAAAGTATTCCAATTTTCAGGTTATCGCGTAAACGCATCTTTAATAAAAGTATTTACAGATACCCCTGTAGCTTAGTGGTTAGAGCGTCAACGTACAAGCTGGAAGTCCCAGGTTAGAACCCCGTTGAGGGATTAGGACTTTTTATCTGTATTTAAATAAAACACCTGTAAAAGAAAAATATAATTTACATTATTTGGCTTTAAGGAAATACCCTAAAAGGTTACAGTCTTTATGAAATTGCTTCTATGTTCGTTTGCTAAAACTTCCTTCTAGGAAATTCGTTGTTACTTACTCGAAGTGTGTTTGCATGTTTTACAAAACCTTAATCAATATGACAAATGACAATACAGAATGCATGAATAAAAAATAAGCAGTTATATTAATGTTATAAATGCAAAAGTGTTACCTCTTTACACTAAACGCTCAATGAATTTTGATAAGATTTGACACAGAGATACTTTGAGTCCTTGGAAAGAGTAGTTTTATCCCAAAAAGTACACCATGCCATGTGCGCATCAACGTGCTTCATTAAATCATGCTTAGTAATTAAAAGTTCAACGTGCTTTTGTATTTGTCAATGTAATGTTTTGTAAGTTTTCTATAATTAATAGGGATATAATCTTCTTATGTATAAAAATGAATTGCTATTCGTTAGTCTCGCTAAAACTTGAGAACCCCTGAACCGATTCGGATATTTTTAGTCTTGAAATATTCGTGGTAGTCCCGGGAATGTTTTAACGGTTCATCACAAACTGTTTCTATGCTAAACGAGCCAGCTAATATAAAAATAAAAATCTTTTTCGTTACCTTAACAAACTCCCAAGTTATGTTTACTAGTTCGGCCATAATGCGATCGTAATCTAACAGGAACAACCATCTTATTTCCTATGTACGTAACGATATAAATTTAATGGTTATAATGCACTTGGGGCACGCAATACCCCAGCGGCTGAACTGACGCAGCGTAAGTTATGGGTTAAGGTGCTCACTCACTGGAAGCGACAAGTTGTAATGTAACAGGTATTTTTATATAACAAGTATTTACCTATACGGCGTTAAAAAGGGTGCATACAAAATTTAAGTTTCTTGAAGCGCTCTGTCTATTGATAAAAAACGCAATTTGTTGTGTAAAAGTCAGTTCCAACCGAAATAAGCTGCGTGGTATTTTTAGCACCCCTGGTGTAGCTCAAAATTCAAACTCTAATGCAATGAATCCTATATCTCAAGTTATGTGTGTAATAAGTGCATAGTGCAATAATTGTGAATCGCTATCTTAAAAATGTGTCGTGTCTCGTTTTGGTGTGAGTAAACTCGTAGTTTCATATATCTAACCTTCATCGTATTGTATTCATTTTATTGTGGTATGTTAACATTATAGCAAAGTTATATATTTTATGTATGACCAGCTGACCCGTGCCCACTTCGTTGAGCATACAAACCGTTTAAACCTTTCCTGGACTTCCACGAATATTTCAAGACAATAATAGCCGAATTGATTAAGCCGTTCTCGAGTTTTAGCGAGACTAACGAACAGCAATTCATTTTTATATATAAGAAGATTAAGTGCGGCAACAATTTCATACGAGATATTATTTCAAGAAGATGTTATTTTTACCACGTCAATGTAGTATGCTACCGGCTAGTGAGCACTCCCCCTTACATTTTAACCAGCCTTCAGCCTAACGATTTCGACTTGAAACTTAAATTCGAGACGTGAAAGAAAATTAATTAATCACACGTGCTACTTGTATTGACTGGAGCGGCGCACAATATACGAATTAAAACTTTCAACGGTTCTCAACTTTATTACTTACGTGAAAGGAACCTACATCTTTCAAGTTTACCTATTAAAATCTTAGTGGATACTTAGGTAAATGATTAGCAAAATTAAGGTTGTCCATTAAATGGGGATATAATAATAATAATCATAATAAATCTTTATTTCAGACCAGAAAGTCCATAAAACAAAATGTCAATTAATAAATTTAAATTTAAATTAATAACTACACTGCGGATTAAAAAAACTTATCCTACAAAAATACAATTATATAATATTAAGAGTTAGTAATTTGTTAGTAAAAATATTCTTAAACCTACTTCTTATTACAATTAAGGTGTACCTGTCCTGTATACTTGGAATAATATAATTGAACATCAAATAAGTAATTGTTAATTTGTCAACACTTTTTGAATATTAAATTAAATATCAATTTCTTTCGTACCAATTTATTTCTGTTCCAGAAATCGATGATGTTATGTGTTGTTAAAAAACCTTTAGATGATTTAATAAGAATTTTAGCAATTAAAAAGTTGCCAGTAAAATACTTGCCGAAATTGTGATGGACTATGTAAACTCTTTCGTATTTGAAAATAGAACTTTATATTTTAAGTTTTATAGATTTGACTTTTCTGTCAGATGTTGATATAATTCTTTTTACGTTCTGTTTAACATGTTTGCCTTTTAATTGTACTTTATTTTAATATACTCTTTAAATAAGTTTGAGCCTTTACATTCAGTGTAGTAACCACGTTTTAGTAGAACCTTTCACATTGTGGCGACCGTGACTAAAAATATGGATGAACTGAAACGCTTACGCACTATTTGTAGAAGGGAGTTTACTCTGCTAGCGAATAAAGTCGAAGATGCATACGGATCAGATGAGTATCTTAGTATTTTTGACGCGCTGGAGGAGGCAAGTTCGAATTTATTTAAAATTGAAGAGGATATTAAGAGGCAATGGTGCGTGAATCCTGACAATCCTGAGGATCATGAGGCCGACCAAGATAAGTACCTTTCGTATAAATTACGTTGGCACAGTATTAAGAGGAAGGCCACACAGTACCTCGCGCACACAGAGCAAGTTGCTGCTTTTAAAGAGCCTAAGCGCCGGCTTCCGGTGCTACCTAAGCTTGAGGTTAAACAATTTGATGGTGATATTAAGTCTTGGCTGTCATTTTGGGGTCAATTTAAAAAGATTGATGAGGACGAGGAGATTATCGACTCAGATAAATTTCAGTACCTACTTCAGTCCATGGCTCCAAACAGCAGCCCACGCCGTCTATTGGATAGTTACCCTCCTAGCGCCGAGAGTTATAGGAAAGCCTTAGAAGCTCTTAAGCAGAGGTTCGCAAAAGACGAAACCCTAATCGAAACATATATAAGGGGGTTATTGTCAATGATGCAAATGAAACCAGAATGTATCTCATCTCTGTATGACAATTTACAGACTCATCTTCACGCTTTAGAGACACTGGGAGTAAGCAAGGATAAGTATGCTGTGATGCTCTTCCCAATGGTTGAGTCTGCCTTGCCGAGCGATATTTTGAGAGCCTGGCATAGAAGTTCTCCGTCGTCGAGAGATATATCCACGATAATGGATTTTTTAAGATCTGAAGTAGAATCCGAGGAAAGAATTGAATTATCTGGGAAAGTTTTTTGTTCTACTTCAGATACACCGAATCAACCGACGGCATGTTTTATTTCGCATATTGATAAAAAGGGCGTTGCGAAGAGCGGTGCGTGTATTTGTATATGGTGCGAGAAAGACACCCATTCTTCGACAGAATGTTTTCGGCCTATGAAAATGTCTCTGGAAGCAAGAAAGGAATTTGTAAGAAATAAAAAGGCGTGTTCAATATGTCTAAGGAGTAACCACATGTCGAAAAAATGTAGATTATTTCCGAAATGTCTTATTTGCAAAAAGAGGCATGTTACAATTATGTGTCCACAAGTTGAGGAAAATAAAGAAAGTAAGCCGAAACATATAACAGAAATGGACAATAATGTAGCATGCTACAGTAGTTCTGTGACTATGACACTACTACCAACATTGATAGTGAAGGTGGTCAATAACGAAAAGGAAGTAATTTTAAGAGCACTTATTGACAGTGGTTCGCAAAGATCGTACCTTAAAGAAGATATTGTAAAATCATTAAATCTTATGCCTACTAAGAAAGAGCGTATTACACAGAGTTTATTTGGAGGATTTGAAACAAAAGCGATGATGTGCAATATTTACGACATACTTGTTAAGAGTGTAGATAACAAATTTCATACAAAGTTATCCGTTGTACATCAGAGACAAATTTGTAAAAATCTACCTAGGTTAAGATCTGTTAATGTGATAGACGATCTACGTAAAAAAGGTGTAACCTTACATGACTTGACATTTTGTAATGACGCTCCTGATGACATAGGTTTACTGATAGGTGCTGACTTTTGTGGGACAATTCTGACAGGCGACATTGTACAGCTTGACAATTTAACAGCCTTGGGAACGAAACTGGGGTGGTCGGTTCAGGGTCAGATTTCGACACCGGAATCGTATAGTTTTTTGTCGAATACATTACATTGCCTAACGAATTTTGATATTTCAGATTTTTGGAATTTAGAATCCCTAGGTATTAGAGATCCTGTAGAAGCGATAAAGGCCTCGGAAGAAAATATAGAGGTACTTAAAACTTTTAAGAAAAAAATTAAGGTCGATAATGATGGTCGTTATGAAGTGGCACTACCATGGATAGACGTTCCTCGTCCAGGTACAAATTATGACGTTGCACGAAAGAGGTTGGAAAAAACGACTAGTCGTTTGAAAATGCTAGGTAAGTTTTTTGATTATGATAACGTATTTCGAGAATGGTTAAATTTGGGCATTATCGAAGAGTCACCAGACCAATCGGTGCAAGGTCACTATATGTCTCATCATGCAGTTATAAAGGAATCTAGTCAAACAACTAAAATACGACCCGTTTTCGATGCGTCGGCAAAAGATTATAATGGTATTAGTTTGAATTCGTGTTTAGAAAAGGGAGTTAATCTATTAGAGCAAATCCCCAATATATTGATAAAATTTCGAAAACACAAATATGGAGTAACAGCTGACATAGCAAAGGCTTTTTTACAAATTTCAGTAGCAACAGAGGATCGCGATTATCTTAGATTTTTATGGTGGACTGGAATAGACAAGGAGTACAAAACACTGATAACTTACCGTCATAAGCGTGTTGTTTTTGGAGTAACATCTAGTCCATTTCAGCTTGTTGCCACTATTAACTATCACTTAGATAGTTACAAAGATAATAGAAGGAGAACAGCGATGAAGTTAAAAGAGTCTTTTTATGTTGATAACTGTGTCACGAGCTTAGAGTCAGAAGAGAGTTTAGAAAAGTTTATTCAAGAGTCAAAGGAACTTATGGCTGAAGGTATGTTTGATTTAAGAGGCTGGGTATCCAATTATAAAGTAGAATCTCAGAATAATCAAACTACGCCTATTTTAGGAATAATTTGGAATATAGTTAATGATACACTACAATGTAATATGGACTTAAACATTATGAGCGAAAGATTAACAAAACGAACATTACTGTCTATTGCTCATAGAGTATTTGATCCATTGGGAGTATTAAGTCCTACTACTATTATTCCTAAAATGATTTTACAGAAAGCGTGGTGTATTAAGAGTAGCTGGGATGCAGAGCTACCAGATGATTTAGCTAAAGAATTGATAAAATGGTTAGAACAGGCCCATTTTATCAAAGATTTTTCCATACCAAGGCGGTTATCGAGTATGCCTATTGAAAATTGTAATAGTTCACTGCATGTGTTTTGTGATGCAAGTAAAAACGCTTACGCAGTATGCATATTTTTAAGAACCGAATTTAAAGAGGTAGTTAATTTAAATATTGTCTTGGCTAAGGCGAGGGTGGCTCCTGTGAAGAAAATTTCAATACCTAGACTAGAATTGATTGCTGCTACCATGGCAAGTAGATTGGCGGCGAGAGCCATTGAACCTTTAGATATAGCTAACCTATCAATATACTATTGGTCAGATTCGACCGTTGTCCTTACTTGGATCAAAGATAAAGGACCTTGGAATGTTTTCGTCAACAATAGGGTCAGGGAGATTAAGACTCGAACGGCCCCAACGGAATGGAGGCATGTGCCAGGCCATTTGAACCCAGCGGACCTACCGTCTAGAGGCGTCAGTTCTAAGGAATATTTAGAAAGTCGTTGGTGGGAAGGTCCTTCATGGTTGTTGTTAGATGAAGAATGTTGGCCAGTTACAGAGTTTGTATCTAATCATAAAGAAGCCAGTTTTGAGAGTAAGGTATGCAGTACGTTGACGTACATTTAAGACTCTAGCATCGACCATATCTAAGTCCGGTACATGACCATGTAACAAAGGCTGGATGAACATAGAAGGAGTTAAAGGTTGCAACTCTTTCTGACCTCCTACGAATGTGAGTGGTCTAGCATTAATAACAGCTTCGCAATCACACACTATGGTTTCTAGCTCAACTAGAGTGATGGAAGCTCTACCTAAAACTCGCCGTAAAATTTGTTTCAGGAAACCAATCAATCTCTCATAGAACCGCAAATGAAATCAAATCAAATTTTACGGCGAGTTTTAGGTAGAGCTTCCATCACTCTAGTTGAGCTAGAAACCATAGTGTGTGATTGCGAAGCTGTTATTAATGCTAGACCACTCACATTCGTAGGAGGTCAGAAAGAGTTGCAACCTTTAACTCCTTCTATGTTCATCCAGCCTTTGTTACATGGTCATGTACCGGACTTAGATATGGTCGATGCTAGAGTCTTAAATGTACGTCACCGTTACTGCCAGGATCTTCGTGAGCACTTACGAAAACGGTTTAGGGACGAATATATTAGCACTCTAATTCAAAGGCCTAGCAGGTGTCAGGATATGACGTTAAGGGTAGGCGATGTAGTTTTGTTAGAAACTGAGGGAAAGCGAGTCACATGGCCTCTAGCGATTGTTGAGGAAATATTTCCAGGGGCCGACGGTATTAACAGAGTAGCGAAAATTAAGACATCAGCGGGGACTCGGATACGGCCAGTGCAGAGATTGTTTCCATTGGAGCTACACTTGGACGATGTGCCCGAGATGAACCAGACCCAAGGCGAAGTTAAGACCATTTCCGACTCAGACGTAAGACCCAGACGTAACCGAAGGTTACCCAACAGGTTGTTTGACTGTGACTTAGACTAACCTACCGGTGCTACTTTTTCGGGGGAGTGTGATGGACTATGTAAACTCTTTCGTATTTGAAAATAGAACTTTATATTTTAAGTTTTATAGATTTGACTTTTCTGTCAGATGTTGATATAATTCTTTTTACGTTCTGTTTAACATGTTTGCCTTTTAATTGTACTTTATTTTAATATACTCTTTAAATAAGTTTGAGCCTTTACATTCAGTGTAGTAACCACGTTTTAGTAGAACCTTTCACAGAAATAAATGAAAACATGGACTGTATAATTTGGCTTTATTAGTTCGGAATTTTCCTATCCTCGTTGTTCGATTAATTGAACTCGTGGTCAAATCACGAGGCTGTTCTTTACTTGAATTTCGACGGCATAACAAAATTCAAAGCGTGCAAAATATAACATTGTAAATATTATATATTTATGAATATTCATAACAGCTATATAACTTTTTAACCGACTTCCAAAAAAAGTATGTTTTTTTTTTTTTTTTTTTTTTTTTTTTTTTATGTTTGTTACCTCAGAACTTTCGCCTGGGTGAACCGATTTGGATGATTTTTTTTTTATTTGAAAGGTGGTGCTTCCCGTTTGGTCCCATTGTCACCAAAGTGGTGACCTGATGATGGGATCCGTGAGGAATCGAGGGAACTCCTCAAAATTTATATGGAAACATATATCGATTTTGATTTTTTCTGAAGTAGCCCAAGCATATGTTACCAAATAGTAAGATTTTGCACCATATCCTGGACCTAAAGTACTGAACAGAACTTCTGAGTCCTTAGAGATACACGTTTGAAGATTGCAGCGTTGTTTAAAGAAATGCAAGCATACGCCACTACGTCAATTACAGTGTTGTACCAGTGTTTACCAAAGTGGTGACCTGATGATGGGATCCGTGAGGAATCGAGGGAACTCCTCAAAATTTATATGGAAACATATATCGATTTTGATTTTTTCTGAAGTAGCCCAAGCATATGTTACCAAATAGTAAGATTTTGCACCATATCCTGGACATAAAGTAGTGAACAGAACTTCTGACTCCTTAGAGATACACGTTTGAAGATTTCAGCGTTGTTTAAAGAAATGCAAGCATACGCCACTACGTCAATTACAGTCGAACTTGGTCTCATAGTTATCAAAGTGTATGCCTGTTGATGGAGTCGTGAGGAATCGAGGGAACTCCTCGAAATTTATAGGAACACTCATAGTAATTTTGTATTTTTTTCGAGTACCATAAGCATATCCGACTAAAACAAACATAATTTTGAATCAACTATCAAGGTATACCACATAGATCAGAAACAGGCATACAGGACTGCTTAGTCTTTGAAGTTATAAGTTTGGAAATTACGACATCGGTTAAAGTACTGCAAGCATATGCCACTATATCAATTACAATACTCAACACCACCTCTGTCTTCGCCAGATAGTAGGTATCTATATATAGGTACTATCATAACAATATGACGAAATAGGTAAATATTAAAACGGTAAAAAATTGTTTTAAGCTAAATAAAGAAATGTAAATCGACTAAATAAATAAATAAATAAAAATAAATAAGTACCTATCCTTACTCAGTCTACCCATAACTAAAAATCTTAAAATAAAATAATTTTAAACAAAAAAAAAACCGACTTCAAAAAGTAAACTAAAAAGCAAAAAATAAATTTACTTCGCACAAAGTAATACTTATTTTCACTTAAGTAAATAAATTTATTCTATAATTTTGAAGTCGGTGCCAATTAAGTACTTCAACAACCTTACTACAATATCAAATTACTAAATATATTATGTAGGCAATCACAGAAAAAAAGAATCAGAAAAAAATATACAACTATCAATGTAACTATTACTATATATTATGTACCTACCAAAGTACTGGCTTACAAACTAATATTAAATGGAAACAAATTATGAAAGAACGCTAAACTTGGCACCGACTTCAAAATTATAGAATAAATTTATTTACTTAAGTGAAAATAAGTATTACTTTGTGCGAAGTAAATTTATTTTTTGCTTTTTAGTTTACTTTTTGAAGTCGGTTTTTTTTTTGTTTAAAATTATATATATGTAATTTCGTTGATGCTACAAATCGTATTCTGGTAAAAACCACACACAGCAGTCGTTTGAGAGCGCACTGTAGTTTGAGTTAATTAGAAATTCTTGACGCCACTATTTTATGTAGAATTACCTACTACCTGTACTCAACAAGTTGTAATAGCTAGCGCCTTAATATAAAGGATAATTATTAAAAACTGACTCTGGGGTTTTAACAAACTGAGACTAGCGAAAAGGGATGGATAAAATGTTTTTAAGAATAGTTAGGACAAAAATACTTTATTTTCATCCCGGGTCAAGAAAGAAAGAAAAAAATATAATATTATTCTGATCATCACACAACACATAACATTATACAGAACAATAGGTAAAGGTCATGAACATAAAATGGTGTCTATAATAATATTATTAAGAAGGACACACTTTTTATATGGCACTGTATTGTACATCTTAGCAATATTTTAATAAAAATTACTAACCCGGGATTAACATTCGAGAAACCGGAGGCATGGGTTATTAGTAAAACCGTTGTATGTGTCGCAGTCATCTTATTGAATCCGCTATTTAATTGAATGACTAGCGCGTTCATTGATTCCTGTTTTTACCAACAAATTTTAGAATCCGAGACTAAGACAACCATTTAATATTTTATTTTTAAACTTAAAAATTCCAGATGAGTACTACTATAACGCACATTAAAGTAAATTAATAAAAAAAAATATCAACACATTGCTATCTATACGAGCTATTTGACGCCATTAAGTAACCGCGCTAGTCATTCAATTAAATAAGCAGATTCAATCAGATGACTGCGACATATGTACGATGTGTGAACAAATTAATAATCCAACAGAACGCAGACATAAAAAATCTCCAAGAATTTAATTAAAAGTAAAACAAAACCAATACATTAATTAGGACGTGGACTTATCAATAAAAGCCGTTACGCAAGGTTCATTGCGGCCCACATTCCCATTACTGGGAAGTTAGGAGACACGGGCGGGAGTAAATACCAACCGGGAAGCCCTGCTTTATTTCTTGCACAATTTCATTTACATTAGAGGCTCCCACTGGAGTCGTATGGAATATTCGAGCGAGTTACGACCGGCCCCACGTGCTATAATCTAGTGGTCGGTACTCCTACTTAATTACCACTAATTGCCGCTAATAACGTCGTAAACTTATGCGGGATGTGCCGAATAAATTTGTCGCCAAGTCTTGGGATTTTGTAGCTAAGTGCGTTGAAATTTAGAAGTAAGTAATAAGAGTTAGTGAGAATTGTTATCTACACTAATATTATAATGAGGAAAGATTTGTATTTTTGTATGTAGCCAATAAACTCAAAAAGTACTGGACCGATTTTAATAATTCTTTTTTCATTAGATAGCTACATTATCACTGAGTAACATAGGCTATATTATATTCAATTGCGTTTCGTTAGTCTCGCTAAAACTCAGCTGAACTGATTCGGCTATTTTTGGTGTTGAAATATTCGTCCCGGGAAGTTTTAAACGGTTTCCAAGCTCAACGAAGTTGGCACAGGTCATGTAGTAAGTATATAAAATAATGTTACACAATTTAAATACTAGAGGTCGCCCTGTTGTCGAAATTCAACCATTATTCATGTGTTTTAAGCGTTGATTTGCCCTGACACGAATAATTATTTAAAAACAAACAATAAATAACAATAATAGTGTAAGCAACGTAAGAGTGTGTTTAGGATTTTTATAGCATTCTACACTTCTTCTCTATATAAACTGTAAGTGTGGAACTTTCATACTCTTTTGTCAGCTTTCCGTAAGAAATTGCTTTTGCCTCTCGTATTAATATTGTATAAGTAAATAAATAAAAATATATTTATTAAACACATAAAGGGATATAACACAGCCAAAGATTAACAAAACACTAAATCACATATAATATTATAACAATACATAAATAGAAAATAATAAACAGCAGATTAATTTAGAACACAGTCAATTAAGGCACATTTATTATACAATATAGATATATATTATTATAACTGATATACAATAAAGATGTTAATTTTTTGGAATAATAGTATCATGGCCATGTTGGCTATAGCGCGCTAATGTGTGCAACCAATACGGTCGCACGTAAAGGCCCAGCTAATGTAACCTATACTGTATTTTCATTACCTAATGAAAGGGGCCGTTTGACATAGAAAAGAGAACCTACACCGCCACAGACGCATTCAATTTTGCTAATCAAAGCTGCATAATCGCATTCATGTGTGTCAGCCAAGTTCACGCAACTCGAACCGTTTCAAAGCTTTTACATGTGAATCCCCAACATTGTTTACATTTTAAATTTCACAGGGCATTCCCCTGAACGTACACGAAAATACTTTTATAGCAATTTGCAAACGATATAGACTGTATACCTTTGCAAATTGCTATACAGTATCGACTAAACGATGCGGTCGCTGGCTGACCGGCTTTTTTCTACGGAGCACCTCTTAAGCTCGATACGAATTAGTTAAGCAACGAGTGCGCAGTAATCGTCGGTTTACAATTGCAAAGCACCGCTAACGCTGCTGAGCAGTTGCCAATACGCATTTTGTTTGTTTTACTGCGACGACAAGCCAAGTTTTGTAATTAACTTAATTCGTTTCGTTAATTCGAACTAGTATACTTTTGTAGTCGAGGGAAAGTTACATGAATTATGGCTCGTTCTAGCAGGTGAGGCCACGCTTAATATTTTAATTGGCGAATCAGGTTAATGCGTGTTAATCTGTTCCTCCCTGTCTGGTAATTTCGTTATGTAACTCGAGTTAGCGGCAACGAAAACATCCCGAGCAATATTTATTTGGATCACTGAAGGTTATTTTTGTCGTATAAAATCAAATATGGGAATAGAGTGTCTTGTGCTGTGGCAGGCGTCATGCTAGAGCGCAATCGATTCGCCTGAAATAGCCGACAGCGTTAGCGGTGCCGGTTCCACCGCGATAAATGTTGCAAGCCACCGCCGGAGTCTTAATATTTAATGGCCGAGTAACAATTTCCATAACGTTGAATATGCCGACAATCGATGTCTTTGATTCCGGTTATGCTCGTAAGTAAATAGCTATTATGCGCAAAGACAAAGAAACGATCGTGGGCGATTTGAATATTATAGCACGAATCAAAAACTTAAAATGCACTATTGCAGAGAAATCGCGACGTCTTTAGCATTTTGCAATTCCGTTTTTTTTTTCATGTCCGTTTATTTAATACAAATGATTCTATTTTTTGGTAGTAAATTATTAATAATAATAATAAAAGACGTTTATTCATAACAACATACAACAAGTAAAAAGAGGATAAACACACGCATATTAAACATAAGAACATTTAAACAGACAGGCATGCAAAATAAAGAAATAAAAAAAAAAACAATAAAGAAAACAACAATACTATAAAGGTGATATAATTATTATAAGGTGATATAATATATTGACGATATCGGTCTTGTTTCAAACAAATTAATGTACATTCATTTGCTACTCAAATCTTTTTTCTGTATAATAGGTATGTGGTACCTACATGAGTTTCAAGCTTTTTTTGTCACCCAAAAAGTACACGCAACGTGAGTTACATGATTTTTGTTCACCAATAAAAACTGTCCAACACACCTAAAAAAAATTTCACTTCAAAATATTGTAAATAGAATGCATCCTGCATTTAGAAAATGCCCGCCACAATTGAATTATTGATAAGCATATTAAAGTAATTTCTAATAGTGCATAAACTAGACCTCAATGTATAAATCTAAAAAGGAAAAAGCGTATACTTATAGTTTAATAATGCTCGTTGAACGTAGACTTGGCTGGGTGAATATTTTATTAGTGTCGTAAATGGACGAAACTTAACTTCAGCTTGACGTAGAGGCAAGACATTATGTCGTATTATATGCCCATTATGTATGCTTAGCATAATGCATCGTAGATTTTATATAAATCTTTTAGATAAGGCCAAAAGAAAGGGCAATGATTTTGGGAGTCTACGTTTGTTCCATTGTAACGCCGCAATATTAAGTTGTTTATGTCACTGCCTGATGGCGGCAATGTTTTTTGGAAATACAGGGCTTATGTTCGAATTTTACACTAATTACGCGTAATGAAACACGCTGTATGAAAGTTTACGCCAGTATATTCACGCACCATCACCTTGAGTTTGATTGATGATTTAAACAAACAGGTAATTGAGGCAGCATTCATTGTGCCGAGTAAAATCCATTTATCTTTTATCAGTTTTTAAATACGCCTCATATTAACGTGTTTAATTGCCTATTTTAAATTGATTATCTTAATCACACAATTTATAGTTTTATTGTGTTTTAATTTAACACAAATATTTTGCGTGATTATTTATTATGCGATTTAATTATTTAACTTATTATAATGAACCGATAAAACATTCTGTTTAATTATGTTTATGACATAAAAGCGGTAACTGTAACGTTTGTGAAAAAGTGGGGAGTCGTGGTGGCAGATAAATAATGTATAACTGGCGTGTCCTTATGCAATTTCACGCTGTTTTTGTCAACAAAGGCGTACTAATTTGTATTTTTGTTTGTATAGTCTGTTATTAAAGTTATTACATTTTGTAGCGGTTACTTTTTTATCGTTTTTTCCGTATAACGCATTGGTATTTTTATGCAAAAATTTTAATTAAAAAAATAACGCGTATTCGATAGGTACATTGTTTTAGTTGCAAAAATAAATGCTAAACGAGTCTATTGTTACAACACAACACAAAACGACAACTCTCAGGAATTTCCATAAAGTAATAAAATACCTATTGTTAAGTATATTAACAATAGATGTTTTATTTTTGTTTATTATTTATCCAACACCGAGATAATAGATTATAGCATGGCCTACTATCCCATAAAATATAATATCTTTAATACAAAAATATTGCACTAGATGCCACTACTATTCACGTTTGTAAATAAATTAAGAAGAAGAAACGAAATTAGTTATTAGTATTTTCCAATAGTGGCGATAGATGGCGGTTTCCCTAATATGCCTGGAAATCGAAGAAAACAAAAATAGCCAGTTGAATTGCCAGTATAAGGGTGATACCATTTACTAGTACTAGGTCGTGTAATGCAACAACTTAGTGTAACGAAAACCTTATTCCTGTGAAATATAAAATATCACATAAAAATATTTAAAATGACGTGAAATGGAAATCTCGCATGAATTTATAATGTCACAAAATACGTGTAGCTGAGGGCGATAAAGTAACGCTTATCGGCAAACGCGTCGGTCTCAATTCCAATTCCGAACATTCCGGACCCATCACTTTCTTCCCTTTAAATAAACGGACGGGAAGCGCTTAATTTTAGGCGAATTTGATCTTCGGCTATCATATTTCTATTAGGATTTTTCCTATAACATAATCTGTAATCAGCGTTTACTGTATACTTTAACCTTTATAAAACGAGCAGTTGGAATTTCATTTAAAAAAATACCGACAAAATATTCTTTCAACAAACCTTTTAAATGTAAGTACAGTTTTATCACAACTGCGTATATGAAGGAGTGTGTTCGGCAAATTCGTGTGAGGAGTGACAATTTTTTAAATATAATAACTCTACTACTATCTCAATATCTATACAAGATGTCTGTTACAGAAGCAGGTGTTAAATACGAACAAATACCTATTTCTCAGACAAGAATATAGTTGAGAACATAATAATTTATCGCTCAGTAGCAAGTTTGCAGTGCCTCGTCCCGTCTTCCGTTTAGCGGCAATCAGCGCGCACTTGCGATGTTCTGTCAATACGGAGGCGAGAGGTTTCCTTGATAAACTTATTCCCTCCTCCCTCTCCCCGCGACCCCCCGCAACCCCCCGCCCGCCTTAGCCTGTCCCTCACGTACACATGTGGAGGTGCTCGCACACGGGATATTAAAACCTTAATAAAACCTCTCTCATTATTGCCGAGACTCCCGATAGAAGCGCAGATAATTTGTATAACATTAAATACGATATGCCACGTTGTAAAACTCGTCCGTTTGGCTATGTGCCCGCGCCGCAAGTATTCCAAAGGAAACAGAAATTTTTCGTGCAAAGAAACAAACGCAAAATCTTATAAAATGCATTTTACGTCAACATACGTAGCGGTTCAGTAAGCGTGTACACTTCACAGAAGTTGCTTTATTTTGTACAGTTTCTTGTACCACGCTCGAAAGGAACTCGCAATACTAAATTCATACAATTGCTCAAACTTTACCCGTTTAGTAATTTTATACGTGTAATGATGCAATAAAAGTCTCGTATTTTGCACACAATGAAAAACAATAGAAAGTCCAAACATTGAAAATAATAAAGTGTTAAGTCGTACCTAATTTTATACGAAGATTATTATGATATTTTTGGGGTTCTTTAGGAAGTAGAAGAAACACTTATAGTTTTGCTCTGTCTATCCGTTGGTTCTCTTGCAAGGTAGTAAGAGTTGTCCGGTTATTATAAATGTAAATAGACATTTTTGTGTATAAACAAGCTGGCCTTTTTTCGTCATAAAATACTATAGGTTCGTAATTTTATATGTCACGGATCCATCTCCTTTCCATGGTGATTTTTATAACGCTTTTATTAATTAAAAAAAATGTCACATCGGATAATAATTTTGAAATTTAAGAAACCTTTTATGGTTTAATAGTAACGGCATTGCACATGTCCAGTCCCTTAATTAGGTTTTTGAAAGAAGGATATATAATTATGTAAGACAGTAAGGACTCATTTTATAGAGACATCTACTTTGATCCTTATTTTTAGCTATGAAAATATAATTTAATATGATTTTTACCATTCAAAAGATTCGGAACGATAAGTTAAAATGATACAAAAATTACGACGCGAAGAAATGTTTGATTTTGCGCACGCCATATTTCAACAATATTACGAAATCACGTTACGAGTCAGCGAGCGGCTCTCGCGTTTAAATTTGTCGACGTTTTACGTATGAATTTGTTCCTCTAAAAGATCGGTTAAAATCAATCGAGTGAAAATTTAATGACTGCTTTGAGATTCATATTATCGCGCTTCCGTACGCAAATACGCGTCGAAGGATGAAAATGCGATGTTTTCCAGCGGGACAATTAAATTCATACGTCGATAGGATTACGGACGGAAATTCGGCGTGTAAAAGCCCCCTATTCTGATATCTACAGCCTATTGGATCTTAAGTTCGCTCGGTTAAGCCGAAATCTCGTGCGGGTGTGTCGGCGATCGATCCGTCACCGGCACGGGGGCGGCCCGACCTACCGACGGCGCTAAATACAATTTACCTTTGTTATTTTTCGTGTCATTAAACTGCGTCGCGATTCCGAACGCTCGATCGGCTCGCGAACTCGAATGCGAATTGTTTGTGAGCCTTTGTTTCCCGCCCGCCCGTCCGCCCGGCCGCCGGGCGACATCAATTAACACGGGATCGGACTGAATTTTCTTCGTGACCGTCCCTATTATTTCTGATTGCTTCGGAATTCTATCGATATAAATTCTAATTCGTTTCAGAGATAAATTTCGTTCGAATGTAGCAAAAGTTATGGTCGTGTTTATCTAACACACCCCATCCGTCGTTCGCGTGCCGAACAAATGGGGTGACCACGAATACCAAAGGCGCCGATTCATTTGTTAAGCTTTATCGGCAATGACAAATTGCGGCTCCCACTATTTCACGCTAAAACGTGCAAGGAAAATATAAATAGCCTCACTCGGCGTATTGACATCGTGACGTCATCGCACAGGTGAGTGCCACGCGAAGTGTAAAGAAATGAAAGCGCACTAAAAGTAGGCGTTTCGCGGAGCTTTACTCTTAGATTAAGAAAGCTTCATTTGAAAGTTGCATTACTATACATTCTAAAGAAATATATCTTACGATTTGAATGCATACGTCAGAGAGATCGTAATACATCACCGTACCGTAAACGGCACGAAAACAATTCCAAAAATGGGGTCTCAGAATGTGAAACAACAGTTTGCGTTGCTTTGAAAAAATCACTGTCTACACTCAAGGTTGGTGTTGATTATCTAGGCATGAAACTTGGAGAGTACTTTGCTACACTTCCCGTTAATGCGAAGGCACGTAGAAAGTTGTGTGGAGTGCACAAAGTGCGCCGACGCCACGCCGCGCGCCGCCTTCATTTGTCGCGCTGACGGCCGTGACAAATGTGGACGTATGACTTCATGTTTAGTTTCTTTTGTCTCTACATTGATTGTAACGTTGTTTTACAGTTTTACATGTATATTTTTTTGTTATATGTATACAAATTACGGACTGAAATCACGTGCCTCTTTAGACAGATTTTATTTAATAATTGTAATGCTCAGAACATTTACATGTTTCCTACAAATATTTTATACACTTTTATGTAGCTAACGACATAACTTTTATGCATTTTTTGGATGTTTAATTATTAAAAGTGTCATACTTTTGTATTTATACGCAATTACTTACTTACCTAGCAGTATGAGTTTGAGTTTTTACTATATTTTATGCTCTTAATGATATTAAAAAGTTATTTGACAAATAAAGTAGATAATAATAGTTTTTAGAGCAATTGCAATACCAAAACTGTTAACATAATGCACATTCCGGCTGATCGTGCAAAGGATCTGCTCAGGATATTAACTGCAGAATCTAAAGCACTAAAATCTATAACATCCGAGCTGGCTGGCAATATATTAGATGTTGATTTATAAAGGTTCCTTTAAAATTCAAGCCTGCGTAAATCCTCCGCACATTTTACATGAGGATGAAAATTCTATTGGTGAAGGCTTAGGTTAGCGTAGATTGGGTAATTTATACTTGCCTCCCGCACCCCAACTTCGAAAGGAATACACGGACGAAAGCTATGCTATTCATTAAAAGTGCTTAATGAATCGATTTGTTAATGTAATGATAGCTATCATTATTCCTTTTTTCATTAAATTAACAGATAAGTAGCAGACTTGACTGTGATATAATAGCAATATGGTCGTTTCGTTTTAAGATACTGGGGTCTTACTCTCGAAACTGAATCTATTTTGATTCAGATTCGATCGTGTCGCGTACTCCTGAATAAATTGTTGTTTACTTATTTTGATTTTCAGTCGATTGATATGATCGGGAGTACAAAAAGTTACGGTCTAACGATTTTCTTTATCCTGGTTAGTTTCAAAGTAATCCACATAGTAAAATAACAAAAGCCGTTCAGATCGAACTGATTCGATTCTCGATTGTATCGAAAGTAAGCCTGCAGGTTTCAAAATAACTACACTATTCTTTATGAAAAACATTCACCCGACTATTTAAATTATATAGCCTATGATTCCTGTGCTATCATTTAAACCTCGCCGTAGCAAAAGTACTAACACAGAATAACAAACATATAATATATTTCTATAAACAAAATTTCATTTGTACTGCAATCTCAAACTGAGTTATTGTAGTAAGTCCTAGTCCTAGAGGGCCTACTCCCGACACAATCGAGTACCGAATCCGTTCGATATCAGTAGTTTTTCGTATTTTATTTGGTGAATTACTTTGAAACTAATAAGGATAAAGAAAATTGGTAGATCGTAGCTTTTTGTACTTCCGACCATATCGAATGACTGAGAATCAAAATAAACAAAAAAATCAAAATAAAATAAACAATTCATTAGGAAGTACGTGGCATGATCGTATCTAAATCAAAATCAAATCAGTTTGGAGAGTAAGGCCCCAAATTTGGTTTAGGGTTAAATACAAATGTAAAACGCGAAAGAATATTAAGAAATCTGGTAACGACAGACGCAACACAGACGTCGAAACAAGACTGGGGCACCCTGAGAGATTATAAAGATGCTTCCTCCCGTTTAATAAGTATTCAGTGACAAGCTCTTTAATTTGATAAAGCATGTTAAAATTCAATTTGTGTTTCGTACCGTGAACCATAACGGATTGTCGACTGATTTTGTCACCCCTCCTCCATCATTTCGCGACTCTCCGATGATAACAATTACGTCAAGAACAATAATGGCTACCCCTTCCCTCGCAGTTTATTATTTTGATAGCGATTTTTAAAATCGCTCATTTATAAAATACAGACTTATTAAGTATAATGAAGTATCGCCGGGGAATACTGGCTTTTTCGAGGGAGATGGACCTTTTCGGTGTTTTAAAGCCCCTTTACACAATTACCTGATAAGAATTTATTGCGCTACCTTTTATTTTGTATACGTTACGGTAATTAAAACGTAAATTTTTTACATATTTCATTTAAATTAAGCATTCTTATTGCGTTCTTTATTTTTACTTGAGTTTAAAAAAATAATAAAAAGTGATTAGTGACACATCTGATTATTTGAATAGACTTTATACTTTAAACATTTTTACCTGTTATTGGATTATACACTATGCTTCGAGGCGTAGTAACCACTATTTACACACTATATAATAATATAGTTCCAGGTACATGCGGATTTAAATGTCGTACGAGAGTAGCCGTATTCTCTGCCGTGTTCTACTGTATTCTCAGAACAAATCCATATGTCTGCTGCCAGCAATATACGGATTTCCTAGCGATATTTTCCTTACCCATTAGCGGGCTCTACGCCTGCTCTGTCAACAATATGGAGCTTAGCCAATTGTTTTTGTTTCAGGTGGAATGCAAAAAAGCACAACCCAAAGAAGTAATGCTTCCAGCTAACTTGGCGAAGACGAGAGCCGCAGGTCGCGGCGCCTACGGTGAGTTGCTAGGTAGCGCGGTGGCGGGCGTGCGGTACGCGCCCTACCCGGTAGCGCCCGCGCAGCTGCTGGTCGCCGGCGGTAGCAACGCCCTCTACCGCCGGGCCCTGGCGACGCTCCGACCCAGCCCGCGCCCACCGCGACCGGCCCTGACGCCTATCACCATCCCGCCTCTCACGTACTCCGTTTCTGAACTCCTGGGAGCCCACGCGCTGGATCTCCAAACGCTCTACTCCCCCCTCACTCACTCCGCCATGCCCACTCCTATGCCCCTCTGATCCACGATCCTCTTCCAGCAGCATCCGCATCACCCGTTTTAACTGACCCCTATTCATTTTGACCCACCCGCGCTGGCGATCTCCTCTCCGCTCATCGTCTTCGCAAACATTCCTCCATTATGTTCGTGTTCCCCGTGCCGAGTTTCACTTTGCTAGGAAACTGATAATAACTCAAGTGTCTTATTTTAGTAATCGCCACTAGTGGGCCAGTTAGTTAGCAGACCTCCAAAGATTTGTGCCAAAAATTTAGAGGAGCCATATTTATAGCCAGTTATACAAAGGTTTATACAAATCGACATTTACATGAGAGCGTAGAACGTACCTCTGTACTTAGGGTCATATAGAGGTATCAGCCAGGTCGTAGGTGCTTTCTCTCATTTGATTTATGATTAGATAGAAGGAATAGTGAAGCGCCTGGTAATTTGATATAATTTATGTAGCTTTTAACTACTGAGGACCTCCCGGTTCTGCCGATTCTTGCCATTTTTGCTACATTGCCATCCATATAAAACTAAAGCAGTTTTAGCGAACAAAATTTTAGATACCACATTGATTGCGCTGAGTTAAGAAATGTTTTAAGATGATATTTTTTTAAGTGATATTATATTCCTTAGCTTTTTACAATAAATAGCTTTACAACTTGATGTCGGCTTTTCAAAAACGTTTTCGATGAGGAGAAAGGTACTTATGAACAGTCGATGTTATGAGTTTTGTGAGATTATTAGAAACGTTTACTATTTATTTATTTATTATTTATGTTATTATTCTTTAGAATTTACTATTTACTATTTAAATATTTTTTGTGTTATCATAGATACTATTAGAGTGGCGATTTTGCGATGCTAACTTATATAATGGATTTCTTGTATATTGTTTGTTATGATTTGTTTTCTCTATATTTCATAGTTTTATATCTACCACTTGTTTTAACAATTTAATGTTAATATTACACTCTGTATTAATAAATGTAGTACTCGTATTAACTTTTAGCATTAATGTATTAATAAGTAGGAGAAAGAGTAGTGTTTAGATTAATAAATATTATTTCATAAATATAAAAAGAAGTATGATTGTTTAACATGTTTAGCTCTAGACTAACATAGTAGACTAGATTAACAGTACACGAAAATATTATAGAGGATAGTCTACTAACATCCCCCATCAAGACTTTCTATGGGACGATAGTCGCTAGTCTACACATCTATGTACTATGTATAAGTAAATAATATACATGTATGTAATAAACTCTCGCCAAGCAAAATAGTGTCTCCCGGTACACTTATGAACTTAATATTATATTATTAACACATAAAATTAATATGTAAAGATCGATCAATTTATGTAAATGTTTTTACATTTCTAGATTTCATGTGGTCATTGGGTGCTCTTCCTGACGGTAAGTTGACATCATTATATATTTTGCATCGGCACGTATCATTGGCATTACCGGCTTGTACTGTATTGAGTTGGGGCCGCGAGCGCTGCGCGGCCACGCGCGGCGTCGGCGGCCGGCGGTGGATAACGGATCGCGTGTCCAGTGACAGATACACTATTTTGATTGGCAATATTATGATAAACGATCCGACGTGGTAGTCATATCGGTCCATGACGGTTCGGCCATCCATCACACACATTTTTTTCACAAAACTCATACACTATATCCTAGTTTCCGGATCTTTTGTCTCGTAGTGTGTAAACTTAGAACATTTTTTACATTCGTAGTTTGTATGGGATGTTTACAATCTGGACGATGTCCAAAGCCGTGTCGTCCTCGATACTTTACCTTTAGAAGACGTCTCTATTTCGGGCCGGGAAGTGGGGCGCGTGTTAAACTCACACTCTCCAGATGCCACTTTATCGATACAGTACTAAAATATTTCATTATGCCATGCATGTGTTTCGCGTTCCGCTTTAGTTTTAATCAAATTTGATTGGTGTTTTTTGTTCACGCAGGTTTCCCCGCAGCATACGCCGCCTACGCGGCCGGACGTAGCTATTCGGGCTATCCTAGCTTCGGGCTACCGTACCCTGCAGGTAATCCCCTGGCGAGCTTGCACCACCAACTGTCCGGCAATCACTACCACCACCTGGCGACACTGCTCCCCTACCATCCGCTGGAGCTCAGTGGAGTATACAACGTACACGCCATGCATCTGTAACGCGACAATGCATTCCACCGCTAAGATTAACACCGACTCGACCGTCTAACGTCACACGACTAACCCCATGCATTCGGAACCCTCGGCGACTGGTGTCCTAACTTTCATTTCACTCGTGCCCCGGCGACAAAAGTTCGTGTGAACTCACTAACAACTTTACTAACAAGTTAACACCTCTAACAATGACTGAGCCATCTAGATAAATCTGCCCCGGCGTCAATTATAAAACGTCCAAGTTTGAGAAGTGCTGTTTATTGTTTGCACCCACACTCGGGGAGGTACGGCGGCGTTTACCGATGCTAACGATTCTCAAATGCTACGCGTGGGTAAACACGGCCGCAAATACTGCGTTCGCCGCCCGCCCCGTTCGTTCCCGCCCGCCCCGCCGCCGCTGTTCTTATCTGGCGTCTAATTAAAAGCACAAGCTTGCAAATGAGCGTTTAATAAGTATAATATCCCGCATGAAGTTTACTCCGGCGCTCATTAACGGAATGACCTACGTTTGTGTAACAAGTTTACAGAATTACGGAATTTCCCACTTGTAATTTGTGAAGTGAACTACGTTTTACATGATTATAGCACTTTCGCGTTATATACGGGATTACAATATTATCGGAAAAATAACAAGCGTTAGCGCGAGTACGATTTACATATAAACAAAATATTTGTAAGAAGTACGCAGCTGCTCGAGCAGCCCTCCTGCCATTAGGTAAACAAACAAACAATACCTATTTGTCGACGAAATGACAGTTCTACTCTTGTTATTTCAATGAAAATTTCGTATTTTATTCGTTAAATAAAAGTTGTGATTTCGAACGTTGAAAACATTTTTGAAATTTTCTAAATGTAAATAAAACAATCAAATGAACACATAAAAAAAAATTCAAATATAACATGTGAAGATTGATTTATATTCTATTTTTATTTATGTTGCGGTGGGGACCTATTTTGTTACTTGTTTAATTAAAACAAGTACACATTTATATACCTACATAAATCCGTTCGAATTCAATGTAATTCAAATAAAAAATATGAAATTTGACCAAACGAATGTGTCAGTCTTGATTGTTTGAAAATAACCTTTAAAAAAATTGAATGCAAGTATTATGTTAAGTTTTGTTTGAATTTAGATTACATTGAATCGAAAAGCAGTATAAGGGCTCAAGAGTCGCTATGATATTGTGCTGAAAGCCAACAATTTCTTGCACCGTCCGTTCCTAATAATTATATATCCGTTTAACTTTGAACATATATACGAGTAAATACGAACATTACCATACCATCTTCCTCACATACGGTACATTTTTCAACTTTCCTAGTTAAATACTGAAGTTAGAGTCGGTGAAAACATCCAATAGCATATCCGTAGTCTAATAATATCAGTATATCAATGTAGAACGTTAGAAGGTTGTAGTAGAAGCGAATAAGCTTGAACTTCATAGTCGAATCAATACTTTAAAAGTTTTAAATCTAGTATAATATTAGGGGTTTAGCATACATCTTCTTGCATGTGTTAGACGTAGTTAGGAATTTAGTAGGAATTAGAGTTTAGATGACTGAGCACAACTAGTTTAAATTGGTTGATTACATTAAATATATTAACTATTATTATTTGCGTTTATAATATTTCGAAATCCAACTTAAGGATAACAATATCTTAATATTCATTGTTTAAGATACCTTCTGTATAATGTCACATACAATTGAATATAACATCTTATTATATATTATAACATCTTATTATATATTGACGACCTCCGTAGCGCAGTGGTTCTGCGCATTGGTGCTCGACCAATAGGTTGCGGGTTCGAATCCCGCCGAGGGAACAAAACAGTTTTTAATGTTCCTGGGTCATGGATGTGTATTAAATTTGTGTATTAATATAATATAAATCTTAAATATGAGTATAGTATAAAAGTATTAAATATATATTTCCGTTGTCTGATACCTGTAACACAAGTTCTTCGGATACTTAGCACAGGGCCAGATTGACGTGGTGTGAAGCGTCTATAGATATTATTATTATTATATTTACCCTCATCTAGCCTGTTTTATACTTAAGTTTCTGATCTTAGTTTTGTTTCAATCCAGTAAACCTTCTGTTCTCTCTTCAGTTGTGTTCAGTCTTATCAGTAAAGTAAGATTTTTCTCGTCATATATTCTAATGTCTTAAACGAATAACTTACATGTAGGTTTAGATATTAAAAAGTTAATTTATAATTACTAAGTTTAGAGGATGTGTAGCCACGACTTTTAGCTCTTCATTTGCGTAGTTACGTATCGTTGAGTAGACATAGTTTAGATATCATTTTAAATTTAAATTAAATCTATAATCGAGCTTCAAATTTTATTACCTTATATGATATATTTGCTATAATTATAATTAACCTGTACCTAGATTATATACCTACTTTATGTTTCAAAGTGATTTCATATATTTAATATGTATACACTGCTTATAAGATAATGTTGTTAATATTAATATTTATTGTTGTTGTTATGCTATTTTTGGATGCGAGTATTTACGCTACCTTTTTCGTGTTGATGTTACGATGCGCCGGTTTCGGAATTCGCCGTCGAGTTAATTTTAAGATATTCGGCATAACGGCCCTTACTTTATCGTTACGCCTCGCATTTATTTGTTTAAACGAAATTTTTAACAAAATTATTACATAAGTTACTTCGATCACTAAATCGCTAAGTATGCGACCGTCCTATTCGCCATCCTCTAAACTAGTCATACGTATTGTAAGCTTGGATCTATCGTGTTTTAAGACAAGATGTCTCGGTTGCGCAACCCACAGTTTAACCCTACTCTAGCCGGTTGCTCAACCACGGTATCTGCGCTAGGTATAATGTGTGTATCAATTAAGTGAAATCCATTACGACATAATATCGCCCCGACGTCATTACGATAATAGTTTTTCTATTGGAACGTAATACTCACGGCATAACGTAATTTATGATCAGCCTTAATTTCGACACGGATCGCCTCGCCCCATATTGGTGTTCTATTTGCGTGTTTAAATATACTAATATCGAGTAATTCAGTAAATAACACCGTAGCTTAGAGTTGTTCCAGTCAATATGTTTACCATAATGACCCCTGCCCTGCATCGTGTTTGTGCGTGATACTGTAGGGTTAACTTAACCGGCGGTTACTTCATGTTACGGTTACCGAACAAAATCTGTTTTATTGCATCATACCGTGTTAAAAATGATTCAAGTTTGAATAATATGAATACAAATTTGAATATCATATTAATTTACAATATTCTTAAAGTAAAATTATAGCATATGTACATGTAAACTTGCCATGTTAGCTAAATTTCCGGAAGGGAACCTCTAAGGGTTTACGTTCAAAAATTTTAAATGACATTATAATTATAGTGTGATTAATGTTTATTTTAATAAAATTACCTTTCGAAAAAAAAATATTGCCTAAATTAAAAATAGATCGTTTACGATAAGTTTAAGTTGTACATGAGTAACCGCGGGTTAATTTTAATTCGTAATTACACACATTTACAGTGGAAAACAAAATTGATTTGGAACTCCATAATTAAACTGTAGGTTAAATTTTCGTTGAAATATCATGTTATTTTAGCGTTTCGTTGAATTATAGAGCACATAAATCAGGGCAAGCTCTTAAAGTTTGTTTTGTTATTTTTGGCTTAGTTTTTTTTACGCTGCGGTCCTGTCGGAGACTCCGCAGGGCCGCGGCGGGCTTTGTAGCTTTTTTATTTTATTGCCGCAGGTGTAGTGGGAGTTATACCGGACAGCCGTCTGTTGGTCGGTGTGGAGTACGTTAACGCGGGCGTCGGAACCTCGTGAAGCCTTCGACCCGACACCATTAACGGCTCCCGGACTATACGAAAATAAATCTTTTCATAACGAAACCTGTTTGGTATCACGACCGACTCCCTCCCGTCCGATCGTAGCCGAGGAATGCAATGTCGCTGCGCTTAGCATTGTACAGATGCGTGCGTGTTCGCCCGGCTAGGCTCGCCCCTATAGCTCGATATTGTCGATAAATGCGGTACCCATCAGGAAGCTAATCCAACCTAGTTAAGTAATATAAACCAAGAACACTGAATGTAACCCATGTGTCAAATTCTCGATGTATTAAATATAAGTCATTAGCGATGTTCTTATCACTGTTTAACATATCGTCTTTTTATTCGTAAGGTTATATTGTGAAGCCGATATATTTTAAAAATAAAGGAATTTGCCACTGTATAAGCAAAATATCGTTTTGTCCATTGATTTCTCGACATCGAGGCCGATTCCTCATTTATGATTCGTAACGTATCGATCTGGACCGAAATAAACCGAAAGAAACGGTGTGGAGCATGGAGTTGGCTAGCGTGCGCCGAAGTTTATTCATTACTGTTGTCAAAGTTTTTACCTCTACGATTAATTTTAACGAAGGATTTTCGTTTTCTGACTCATCCAATGCGGTTTCAGCGTGGTGTCCGCGGCGGGTTGCGGCCGGTGAGAGCATGCGATAGTGATGTCCGTGATCCTCAACTTATCGATATCGATGTTTTTTCGTTGGTCAGAAGTCGCGTTGTATAATCTGGAACGTACCGAGTGCGGCACGCCAGACCGCCAACCGCGCGCCGCTGCATCTTCGGCATTCCTTACATACAACACATTCGCCCTCAGAATGCAGCCTGCGAACCGACTCGCACAACTATTTTGAATAGTTCGGAACACGCTTTCGTTCTTCGATTTATCATGAGGGAAATTATTCGTGAACTTAAATTAACGGCAAACGTAAGAACACTTAAAACATATTACCACAACGTAAATTGAATTTCACGAAAGTTTGGAACTTAATTCCATTTCGATATTGTTATGTAGCACGGAAAGTTTTTTGAGTTAAATTTACAAGTGCTAAATGTTGTTAACCATCATCATCGGTTAGAGGTTTGTTTGATAATTATATAATTGCAAGTATATTGAGAGTCAATCAATCAGCCATATTTCTTGTAACCAAATGTTCAGTTTTAATATCGTACTATAAAACGCTATAACCGAGTAGCTATAATGTTATTAATCCAATTTGCTTTACATATTCTAGTATAACTTCAATAGAACTTTGTCGTAGAAGTTCTATTGAAGTTCTACCGGAATAGGTTCTAGTACGGAGTTAGGTGGCGCAGTAAAATGAAATATACATTTAATGATTATATCTATTACTTAAAGTTATCGTTTCTTTAAAAATAACTCCTATAAATTCTTACAAAAATTTTAAAAAGCAATTTAATAGTTGAAATAACCGTGGAAAATGGTTGGAGTGTTCCTTCTTCGTGTTATTTGCGTTGTATGTAGCGGCTAGTGGTTATACTTTTTAAATTTAAATATATTTGACCAGTTATAATAGTAAAATTAGTGCCTGTTATTTATAAAACAGATAGAGAAACTGAGTTCCAAATTTCCCTAGATTATACAATTAGATTTAGGATGTGATTGCTGAAAGTTATTGGATGGGTCAGATTCGTAGATATCTAGATTTTAGGTATTTTTATAGAAACCTCATAGATTAGCAACTCCATGGGTCCTATTTTATACTCAAACTATGATGATTGACTTATTTACAATTCTGATTCACAAAAAAAAATTAATAAGAAGTAGTGTTTATAATGTAGATAGAAAAGAGCTTAAAATAATATCAAGTGAAAAGATGATGCTAACTTTTGGATTAATCTGCATCAAGATATGATGAGTTTATATCAAAGTATGATTTTTACAAGTTCATAGATAACATGAGTAAGTTTAGACAAAAATAGTGATAAATGAACAAGCCAAGCAAGAGGTCGGAATTCAAGAGAGCAGAACCACAATAGGGCGAGTAACATTTATTTGAACTACAATTTTGAAAGTATCTAACTCCGTTGAAGACCTAGATTAGATTAGGAAATGATGTGTTGTAAGAAAATTGATAAAGTGTGGTAGACAACGGAGTAAATTAGAACAGCTTAGATTAATTAGTATCTAGCATAGATGAAGTATTAGAAGGTCAAATAAATCAATGTAAGCTGAATTTGTAGACTCAATCTGGTCATTTATAATGTCTAACTAGCGGAATTTCAGAATAGTCTAGAATTAGTAAGTGAGTCATTGCGGGCGATTTATCTCATAGAGAAGCTTAATATTTAGTCAACTACGATTTTTAGAAGTAAGGATTAACCGAAAAGTGTTCGCTTAACATAGTGGGTAGTTATAAGTAATAGTACGGTGGATTATGTGATGGTGGTGCAAACTCTTTAGTCATGTAAAATTGTATCGTAATAAGACATAGATAGTTTTATGATGTAAACTGTTGTGCCTTAGGCAACGTATACTAGGCTTAAGTGATGAAGAAATATTTGACGCCTAGACCTAGCGATTTCAGATTAAAATTGTGTATAGAATAGAAATATTTTCTCGTAGACATTGTGTAGAATAAGAATAAGTAATTTATAATTTGACTACATGGGTAGATAATGTTTTCTTTGTGATATTGAATAGTAGTGGTTTCAATTTTTATATATTAACTGTGTGATTTTTAACTTTACTCACTTCGCTTCTTTATAAATCGCTTTTTTGTGTTTTATATAATATGACTGAACCATAGACAAATATTCAAGAAAAGAACTGTTCGTCCACATAAAGAGATAGGTGCATGTGACATGAAGAAACCAAAAACAATATTACACCGTGTAGTTTAAAAAAGACAAAATTAACGTCATATTATTCCCACGATATTAGATAGACACCAACAAGAATTATTATAATATCATCATCATAAATATACGCGCCTATAAGATAATCTCATACACAGCAAATCTAATTCGAAACACACATTCCATTAAATTACAAATCACTATGCGGTAAACAGAATCATGGCGTAATCAGGGGTGCCAACTTTGTAATAACATGTACAATATGACATATGAACCAAAAGGTACGAAGATTCATATCCCTATTTCCAACATATACCAATACTGGAGCTCTAAATATACTACTGTAAAAATCTAGAGAATTATTATAATAACATAATATAAATTTATTTTCTCACCACATTTCATAACAGTAGTATGTACTTACAAGTATGACTTAGCCAAAAAACAATTTGCTGTGGGAGACTGGTGCCTAGGCTAGGCGTTAGCCTATATTTCAGGTCACCAGGCCTCTATTCCAGATATTTTATAAGTCACAGTTTTAAAAAAAAGTAATATTATATACAGCTCATAATTAAGTTTGCAAGATTGCCAACCCTAAAGGCAACAGCGTCAGAATTCCACTAATTTGCAATTGAGATAAATCTGTATGGATCAACGAGGATCCGCGTATCATCTTTACGTGTTATTGATGGCGGCCATTAAATACACCTTTCCTCAACAACGCCATGAGGCAGGCTTAAGTAAACGCAAAAATAAAACATCCAATATTTATAAGTGGAGGAACGCTGGAGCATTTCTCGATTTAAGCCCTTCAATCATCAGTATCTTCGAGATTATTTTAAAATAGTAAATATATTTTTAAAATAGATTTGTTTAAAACCTCGAATTATTAGGTATTATTCGTTCACATCTTTTAAATATTTTCTTATAGTTACATCATTCATTACAATATAATTAATTGTAACTAAAGTGTTTGAAATATACAACGTCTACATAGATATTAAATTTTAATAAAAAAAATCACAATTTCCATCAGAGGAAGTACAAAATATATTACTTTGGGAGAAAATGAAATTAGACAAGGAAAAAATGAACGGGGAAGTTATGATGGGTTCGGAGGTGCGTCTCACGCCCCTGAATATCATCCCACTTCTGAAGAAGAATTATTAAGTTCCTTCCAACTTCGCAATTATGAAAGTTCGAATAGCTCTCGTAAGACGGCCTCAGAATTTATAGAATATGTGCTTAGTAGGAGAGGTGCGAAACACCGGCCTTAGTCGCCGTATGTTAAAAGTTTCCAAGTCATGATGTGTTATACTTCTGAATAATTTGTATCGGAACATATTTTCGAGAATAAAATATGCGTGTGAAATGAATTTAACGCTGACGGCGAATTTAATTTGGTACTCAACGTGATAACGTTTTGTAGATTTTAGTCTCAGAGTATAATAACTTGTTCGAAGAATGTCATATGATATGACATTCTATATTAAACATGACTATCAAAATTCTACTGAATATAAAATTAATAAAAGAATATTAATATATTAGGTTTAAAAACAAAAAAAAATTAAGTAGTATTACACGCACTTTTCACCACAAAAATTAAACATTAAATTCATTTACGCAAAGTAGCATAATGTATAACTTTCTATTACTTAAATGTGTCTAAACTTAAGTGATTATAATCCAATTATATTATAACGTATGTAACAGCGAGAAACATTACGAAGTTGGCGTCCAACACATCTGATATGACGACTGTAGATAACTTCCAAGTTACTTCACGGCTCAGGGGATCGTTAGTAATAAATTTACAAGCAGTCAGAAACACACCCGAACCCAAAACTGCTAATGACAACCACAACACGAGTTCCCTTCTTTCGCAACAATTAATATACAAAGGAAACTAGAGCAATCCGAGCTCACTACTCTCCGCGGGCAATAAATATAAGTAATATCGGTGTCGATATAATGGGAAAAGAATGAGGTACGTGCTATCGACACCTTAACGATCGGTAGACGTGTCTGCTCTACTCAAATTCTTATTTATTACTCGGCAGCCGCAAATAAATAGCCTCTCACGTCGGTGTAATGTTATTAAAATGTGTCAGCATTTTAGTGGGGCCCGAGTGCGGGCGGGCGGCGGGCGGAGCGGTCCGCGAGGCGTGCGCGGACCATCTATCATTCATCCTCCATTACTTATATTGTGCTTTTTTGCAAAGTCACTCGCAGGCCGGTAATCACCTGGTGCGTCCACGGAACACCATTTTTCATGTTAAATCATAACTCGCACATCTGACAATAATAAAATTTGTCACACAAGCCAACGGTGATATTATGAGGTAGCAAAAATTTGAATATTCATGCTATCTAGGTCGTTAATTCATAGCACACAATATTTTTAGCATATAAATATTGTATTATATAAGAATTTACATTGTTTTTTTTTAACATACATAACAGAGATTACTTTGAATTTGGATTAGAGCCGGTTTACTATTTAAAATGAAATTGTATTGTATCAATTCCAAAACGTTTGATTATTATTTACAAACAAAATAATAAAAAAAGATTACGAAATTTAGTTAATTATTAACTTAGTTCTGAAAAACTGAATGCAAAGATTATGTTTGGAAAATAAACGGGCCAAATTAATAGCGGATAGCGATTCGTTGCTCGGAGCGAGCCACGCCGCTACTACGTGCGCCGTATGCTAATGACACTCCCTATTCAATAAGCAGACCACCGCGTGCCTCGAGAACTCACGTCAGATAATTTACTGGATATTTTGTTAAAGTTTTTTCGTCCTCTGTGATTTATGCGCGCGAAACTTTTCTCTTTTTTCATTTGATAGCACGTGACGTACGTAATATTTTTTGTGTCGACATAATCTGAGTGTCTTGGGCTTAAATAATTCATGTATTTGCGTGTACAACATTTTGTGTGCGAACAGTTTTGGTGTCGATGGTTCAGTCGCGAGTGTTAACACGTGTCGGTGTATGTAGAGCGAATGCGATCAGTGTGTATGTTTGCAGTGGACCTGACCAACGGCCAACTGACACCGAATAACAACACACCGCTGCTCGCGCAGGCGCTCTCAGGTGAGATGCCTAACCCATTACTAACACCGGTGACGGAACCCACTGTGAACATGGAGATACCTTCTACTTCATAACTATAGTACTGTCGTTGAATAGATCGAAAATCAGCTTTTGTAAGTTTTTGGCATTTTTGAAACCGGCGCATGCGATGTGAAATGAAAGTAAAGGTAAAATATTAAAAGTTGTAGCCAATATTCTCTCTATATAGCGACCGTACTATGTCATAACTATTGATACAACATCCATATGTAAAATAACCATATGCATTTCACATTACATACTATTTAAAGTATTACAGCATTTTGGTTAGTTATTACTGTAACTATTGTATGTTTTCATATTTAATAGACCTGCCTGCAAATGCAACACTTTTCTTGTGTATTCCCACTGACAAAAATATACTAATCATAATTACTGTTACATTTTATTTTATCACTGGTAACACCAAGTATATTCCATTGGGTGACAAAAGAGGTGGTCGGTGGTGGTTAAAAATTCTTGCAAATCATTTTTCCTCATTAGTCCCCTTTCAAACTAGTAGCTTAAGAAGAAATATATATCTTATCCCGAGGTAAAAAGACTTAAAATAATTAAGCAAAGTTTTAAAATATTTCCACGACAAACTTGTATTATGTTTGCAATAAGTAATAAAGACTTTGGATAAGCGAAGAAAATCACCACATTATATTTATAATATGTGAAAATTTTACGCTTTAATATTGGATGAAATTATTTGGAAATATTTTTATTTTAATATCACTTCTTTTATGGTGATTTCTATTTAGGAAAATCCTTTGTGTATATATACGAACCTTGGTCGAGAAATTTGGGACTCTCCCGAGTGCAAGGTACGGGACGCACTTAGGGTTACCGCACTGAAATCCCAAGGTGCCGCTTGGTGGTACACCGGACTAGGCGATAACAGCAGCTGTCGACAACTTAACCCACACTCGTCGACTCATCACCTAACCCTCTCAACGCGTCCACAGTGATGAACAACTACCAGGCAGCAGCAGCTGGCTTCGGTCCTCCCGCGTCCCCGCACACGGGCTCCCGCGCCGGATTCCCCGCAGCCAGCTCGCCCGGCCCCGCGCTGGACGTGTACGGTTCCGGGGACAGCGTGGGCTACGTGCAGGCCGCCAGCCCGCAGCCCTCGGGCTTCCCTGCCATCGCCGTCAGCCGCGCGCCCCTTAATTACACTCCGGTATGTATTTTTTACAGTAATAATAACTTATGGACTTGCGTTAATCACCTCAATCACTAGCGTTTGACAGCTACGAGCACCTTAATTACACTCCAGCAACTATACAGTATTATACAGTGTGTAAAAAGGACAGTCACTATAACTTTGAGATACGATTATACTACCTTTTTTCATTTTGGAAATGTAATTTTTTTTTTGTAAAAAACAACATTTTTCTTTTTACCATTTCTTAATTTTCTGACGCAAGAATAACGAACAAGCAAAAAAATAATATTTTTTTATTTGAAAAAAATACACTTCTAGAATGAGAAACGGTAGTATAATCATATCCCAAAGCTATAGTGACTGTTCTTTTTACACCCGTTATATACTACAGGTAAAGAAGATTCACGTGTTTAAAATTGCTTCCACGGACGCAATTTATCGAATCACACCTATTCAGACAATACAGTTTAGTGCCACATATCTATCATTCCCATCTGATTTTTAATTACACCACTGGATAGCTAAAGAATTAAAGAGTATTTTAAGCTATCTAATAACACAATACAACGAACGTCGTATTACACAGTTACATCTCATTTTATAGCAATTATAACTTAAGAACCTTTTCCACTATATTGTAACACGTTAGTCGTGCTATCGTCAAGCGTTTGACAGCTGTGAGCTCCTTAATTACACTCCAGTATATATGGTGTATACTACAGATAAATTGTTGTGAGCTTTCTTGATTAAGGAGGACTAATTGGAATCTTAAGGCTGTTTTTTCCGTCAAACAAATCGAAGTTGTCTGTCTGCAATAGTATGTGATGTGAAATATATTTTATGTCCCCTACATACACACACAGGTGTTTTATTATGACGAGTACCTACAGCTGCTAGGGACCAGTACAATATTAATAAAATACGTGAGTATTTGTTCAGGTGGTATCTAGGCGATAAGTGAGAACTAAACTTACGAAAGTTTGTTGCAACTTTTCATTTATAAAAAAGATTTACAGCGTCTTGTTTGAATTATCTATAATGTTGTAAATGCAATCCTCCTGGTAATATAAATAAATTATTTAAAATTATATCCTCAAAATGACTGCATGAAGCAATTAGCAGTGTATACAAAATCTTTATTAGGTACATCTAAAAATGGTCACACAAAAATACAAAGAATTTGATTGAAATATTATTCCCAAATTGTTCTTGCGCGGCGTAAATGTAGCAAAAAACCGCTCCACATAATATCAGACGACAGGAATATTTATGAAATTGATGTCAAAACATAACCCCCGCTCGGACCCCGCATCCATCACATGAATGTCTGCACTTGACGGCCCTTTGAACTTGAACGTAATAATTTACTAAATTCCCTTTTATTTTCCCCACATATCCGCGATGTGAGTAGTTTTGTACCCTTTTTTGTGGAAATGTACTATTTTTATACGGTACAGTGCTGTCGACGACCGTTTTACATTTATAATAGAATTTCAGATCTTTAAAACAGTTAAGCGTGGGACAATAGAACAGCTGAAACTTAAGTACTGTTATTTCATAGAATCCTTTTGAAATCAATCTACGTACAGAAGTACCTATTGAGGATTGTGCTTGCAAGATATATTGAATCTGGATATTTTGTAAAAATGTGTAGACTTTTTGATAAAGTGACATATTTTTATATAAACAAAACTTACCTTTAAAAAAATGTATTAACTAGAACTATAATAATGTGATGCTTTTTCTGGGTATTTTATATTTATTTAATAAAAAATTGTATTAAAATTATGTATATCTATTTGCATTTTATATATCTTTTACTAAAAACTTATTTTAATAATTAAAAATATGTAGGTAGATTATATTGAAAATTATTCACCTAATGTAACTAAGAAGACATTTTAACAATAAATTTTGTTTCAAATTAAATAATTACAAAGATAGCCTCACGAAAAAGGATGACCACGGATCTGGACTAAATTAAGGGATATCTTAATTATTACTAAGTTGGGCTACAGATTAGACTTTTGCTGCTGTTTGTTATTCAGCCAACATCATTTATAAAAGGGCACAAAATTTTGGTGGGTTTTATTACAACAGCAACGAGCATTTTTATGAGCGCAGCCATCTTTCTAGCAATGAATTATAAAAATAAAAAATAATATTTTTTGCAAAGCGTAAGTTAGTAATTTTGTACTCTGATACATTGATACATTGATTCCAACTAAAGTTATCATGGTAACATTTTCACAAAACGCTTTGTCCAATATAACTTAAAAGCCAATAAAAATTAATTCGTGATGAATTACGAAATACACGGCGGTAATATTTTTTTTTTTCTAACCAAACTCGCTATCTCTTTCCAAGTTTAAAATTAGAACACGTTAAGAAGGCCGGAGACGCGACAAGCACCGCAGATGTAATTAGCACACGACGCTCTAAAATTTTAGCGCAAAGACCCAATCTCATTAACCGACCGATCTTGTCGCTTAGAGCATAATCAACATAAGTTGGCGAACAAGTGAGGCGCGGGATGCGATTATAAAGTGTTCCGAAATAGCGTCCAATCTGAGCGGGTAATGGCTTTTTAAAACTACGAGCCCAGACGCGATCAGTCTTCATAGCGTGTCACCGCATCTTAACTTTTCGTGCTTAGAAAATCTCGATTCCGAGTTAAAATTATTTTCAAATTGAGCGTAAACTCAAGTGGTCACATTTTCATAACATTTCAAGTTAATTGTACACTGTATCAGGTCTCGACTTGATATTTATTTTTCGTGTAATCTTTAGAAGACTGTCTAGACTCATTAGTTTTGCTCTGACTTTGACAAGTTTAGAGTTTATTAGAGACTCAACTTTACACATTTTAAATGATTTACAATACCGATGAATCAATGTACAGATACATGGGTAACGAGTAAATAAGCGGTCGGAGCGACCGGGCACGGGGCGGCGGCGTGACGCATGTGGTCGCCGGGTGCGGTGCGGTCTTATTAGGTAGCGGGAATGGCCTGGGCTATAACCGTAAATCACGGAACAACCGGTGTAATTACCGCTCGCCGCTCTAACTCATCCGCCTGTTTTTATTTTGTTGGCCACCGCTATACCGCTCTATCGACGAACTTACTTTAAACCTGTCCCCCGAGAGGTCAATTCGCCCCATTCAATTATATACGCCCGATTGAATCGTTAATATGTATCTGGCGGTCGTCCAAATCTCATTGTGCGTTTTTTCTGTTACAGGGACCCTTGATTCCTGCGGCTTTCACCAACGGTTATCATTGAAAGTGTTTTAGCACAAATATTCAACGTGAGTATAAACTTTATGTCGGACAACACAATTAAAATGTCGTTACGCAGAATAGTGTTTTAAATGTTCGCGTGCTTAATTGTAGTTATCACAAATGCGGAGCGTTCAGCATTCTAGTTAATATTCAGATATTTATGTTTCATTTTTCGCTTTATGTTGAAATCATTTCTCTACTGCACTGCAAGTTAAAAGTGCTATATTTTGTCTAATGATGGACGTGTGCAAATGAGTTCAAGCCTAACTCTTGCATATCTGTTGTTTGTGATTATTTTTATCAAGTCTGTAGACTAATATAAAATTGTTAAAAATTGATAAAACTACTCAGATGTTTATTGAGGCTTTGATATTTATTACTTGAATTTTCATTTGTGTAACATGGATCCCTTCTCTAGGTTGCTTGCCTAGCATGTACGAGGGTAGGTTACAGGATAGTGCGAGTAACTAACACGAGTGTCCTGCCGCAGGTGGCGAGCGGCGTGGCGGCGCGTAACCAGCAGCGACCGCCGCGCGGCGAGCGAGCCCCGCGCGCCCGCCACGGCCGCTTCGGCGACGGTCTACTCCGTCCGGCCACCGCGCGGACCGATCCGTCGACCGCGGCAGTCACCACCCCCCCGCCCCCTAGCTCGACCCCCGGACCCCCGACTCTTCCACAAACCCCCCCCCCCCCCCCCTCTCGACCCCTTGTCTATTGTAAATAACGATAATCTACTTTTTGTCGTGTGAACGAAACATAGTTATATTGATTAAACAGGTATTTTTTCAAATTCTCGCTTCGACTGTACCGTAGATGTGTTGTCAATATAAACGATAAACTACAAAAAAAATCTTGATATAATGCATAGACGATTTTATTGCAGGGAGGTTTTCGATATTTTCGTAATTCATAGTTAAATTAATATTAAGGACTCGCATGTAAATCCCTCGATGTCTGTTTTTTTCCTACGCAACGTTGAGTTCAATAGTGTATACGAAACGGTTCGTGGTGTAAACAGATTGCGGTGGATTTCGGATAATTATTGTCAGTTGCGCATAATATATTGTATGTGACGGCATTTGTTTAGCAACGAGTTTGCCCCTCCCCCGTGTTCCGCGTACAGGCGCGCACGCAGCGCAGCGCGTACAGCGCACACAGAGTTCGGTAGCGGTACGTCGGTCGGCAGGGCCCGCCGCCGGCCGCGGCCCCCGCGGTCCGTGCGGCCCCGCGGCCTGCGCGGTCCGCGGAGTCCACGCGGCCCCCGGCGGACCGGAGACAATAACGCGGTACGCGACCGCGCGTTCGCCGCGCGCTTTTCGCTCGTCCACCTCACATATTTTATTCTATTCTATTTTTAATATTAATGTCAAATATAATTATAATTACTATACTAATACATATTGCGCATATTTTACCTATGAATGTAATTCTTTTTGCCTAATTAAATTGTATAAAATCACTTCTTATCTGCTACTTTTGTTTCTTTAGGAAAAAATTCTGAATTACTTCCCTATAAGACTACGTTAGATGTGCATATACATACGTTCGGATGATAATATGTATTATGGTATAAATTTTATCCTAAGGATAACACGATCATATTTACGATTCATAAGGACCTTCGGGAAGCTAAGTCGGAACGTTTCGAGTTTCTCTCATCGCGATAAGATAATAATTCGTTTTTATCTTGTACCTTCGAAGTAGGTATTGTAATTATATTATAATAAATAATAATTTTGTGCATTACGTAATTAATACTTCATCGTTTCTTACGATTGTATTTACATTAAAATAAGACCACTGTTAAAAATACGCGGCCCCTCTCGATCGCGGAGTTTCACCGTACTTAGTCGTATTTAAAGTTTTAGTCGAAGTAATAATAATATTGTAAACGGTTACATTTTTCATACAAAAATATCTTATAATCAAATTAATCAGACATTTCGATACACAAAAGACAGGGATTTTATGAAATTTCAGCCAAAGCGCAGGTTCGAGGTAATAGTATAATATGAAGTCAATTCATTAATCATATATTCGTTAGGTACTCGGACACTTTGACCACTTCGTGTAGTTCGCCGCGTGCAGCAGACGCGACCGCGGCACAACTGCGCCGCAACTGCACCGCAACTGCGACGCGACCGCGCTCGCTACACGCGTGCACTCGGTTGCAATCGTTCGTTATTTACTATTATTATTACTCATTACCTACATCAATTAACATTTATATTATAAATCTAGGTATTAAATTTTAGGTATAATAATGAACAATCTTTTAAATGCTATTATTATATAAATACGTTATAAATATAAATGTTTCCTGTTACAAAAAAATAAATATTGAAAATGATACGAATAAATCAATATTCTTTTTAAAGGTAATTTATTACTTATGAGTAGTTAATCGAATAAAGGAGTGTCGTCGGAGCCGTTCGCTTCGCGTTTAGTTCGTGCCGAGTCATCGTTCGCCGCGCCCGCGCCGCGACTGCACCGCGACCGCATCGCGACCGCACGGCGCCCGCCGCGCGCGACCGCTGCCGCACCGCGCACCGCTGCGCCGCAGAGACGCGACCGCGATTGTGTTGTTGAACGTTAGCTAGGAAATTGATAATAAAATCGAAAGGTGTGAAGTCCGTTGAGACGGTAGGAAGCGATATCATACCTAACAAAATAACGTAATTATTTGTTTTATATTTACGGTGTTATAGGTATTTAAGACATTTTTTCTTAGAATATTTAATTATTACGATAAAATGTTATAATTGTTAGGCTCGGGCCGGCGCCGTCGCCGGTCGTTTCATTGACCTTACATCTTCACTATAATTATATTTTCTTACCGACCTTTATATATAGGAGAAGCGTACACGGCCGCTTGTCCCAGCGCGAGTCGAGCGCTGTCGAGCACAGTCAGACACACGCAGCAAGACTCGTGTCGCTCTTTCGTGAGAAGCCATCGGTTCGCCCGCGCCCGCGCCGCCGCGCCGCCGCGGTGACGTCACTGTACATACGTAGTAGCGCGAGTATAGACTGTAGCCGATACCAGCTGATCGTTGTTATTAGACTCATCGGAACTGCAATCGGGATTAGCTTCAGATATTCAATTTCGTTGTTTATTATAGTTTGGATTCGACGTGTGGACTCATTTTGTTAGTTATTGTTTAGTGCTCCCACGCACGGGCCATTTTATATTCGTTTCGAGTTACGCTTTTAAAAGAGCTAGATAGAAAGATATTCGTACATAAGTAATTTTCGCAATAATTACATTTTTATTGCTTCAATTATTATAAGTAACTAAATAAGGACCTAATTTTAAAATAGTAGTTGATTTTTTTTAATAATAAGAAATATGAAATTATAAATGAAATTAAAATCTGTTACGATTATATTTTTATATTTATCGATTTAACCATACAATTATGGCCTGTGAGTAGAGCAATAAAAATAGCGGCTCGGTGTGCAATACAAAATACGGGACCGTGTGGTGCTACGTCGTAGAGGTTCACTTGTAGCGGTATACACCGAGACTCGTAGCGCAGTCTCTCGTAGCGCGGAAATGGATGGCAGATCTTCCGTAGAGTGTGATCGCCGTAGCATAGGTCGTAGCGCGAGCGGCCGGCAGCGCGTAGCCGACCGGTCGACCTCTCGTAGCGGTCGTTTGACAGCTCGTGGCGGTCGACTGAGACACGTAGCCGCCGGCCGCGCGCGCTCGTAGCAGTCGTAGCACAGAGAGCGATCACACGCGCCACCGCTGCCGCTCCTTTCTCGCTGTTTGTTTACTATTAGTTTTCATTTACACGTTAGTAATGTGTTTATATCAAATATAAGACTACGTAATACTAAGCGAGATCTCAAATTTATTTAAAATTCGTTATGTGATCCTAATATTGCGACTTATGGTATATATATTTAAAAAAGTATATAAAAAGCAATTTATTATATTTTGTATAATGACATTCTACATTAATTTTACACTTTATATCGTTAAAGATAATAATTAATTTTAATCTAATAAAGTGACAGACTGGTAAAGTTCGTATAGTCGCCGTGACGGCCTTAGATCAGTAGCTTTGCTTACTCGGCGATGGCCAACTTAATGTTTCAAGGACCAAAGGTATACTTATTCGCGTAGAACCGGACGCGCATTGGCTCCACACGAACCGATTCAGACGATCGGTCGATCAGCAGAAGAGCGTGTCTGTGAGGATTGCGTTGAGATTCGGCGGGCTGAGGCGGTTACTGCTGCTCCGTGTGGCTTTTTGTTTTAATTCTACTTTAATTTAACTACTTATTTCGATCTAATTTAATTGTTTTCATATATTGATTTTAAATTTGGACATTACATAAGTAAACGATGTCAAAATTTAAACTCTCGTAAAGTTAAGTGAAAGCCCTATAGCATCTCTCGGTGACACAACAGACATGCTAGGAACACAAACATTTGCGGAGCAAAAGTAACTGTTATTTGTTTTGTGGAGAAACATGTAGGCGTATGTCTAGTTAAGTATTGGCTGTAACAACAAGCCGGGGTCGGTCTTACAACATCGCGGCGCGTTGTATTCGAATCACCTCCCACCAAACACAAGATTAAATATCCTAATGGAATAAACGCTTTCTACGAACGCTCTTGTGACGTTAACCATAGTCAATTGTAACATCATGTATCGACTTGTATGATCAGTACCGTAATCTGCAGTCACGAGCTTCCGTTCTGTTGGGATATTTCCTCGCGTGTCGGTCGGCGCTCCCGGAGCGCAGTCGCCGCCGGCGCTCGCGCGCGCTCCTCCCCCGTCCCCCTCTACCCATCTCCCCTCTCCCTCCCGCGCTACCCTGGCCCCGCCCCCCGCGCAACGCCGCCCGCTTGGTTTCGTTCTCGCGGTTACTTCTCGATTACGTGCTTCGCGTGCTGACTGATTTTCTATAGCAATAAAAATCAATTACCTAAGATTTTACATTAAAATAAATTTGGATTTATATACGTTCGGATTTGGTGTCATGTACATTTAAAAATTTAGATAAATAAAGGAATAACGATAAGCGAACGAGCCGTTAGGCGTCGGCGCATTATTTTCGTCGTTTCTTGGTGTATGATATGTTACATGAATCTGTATACAATATGGATATAAATCGTATCGATGGATAAATTAGTTTTTACGGCATCTCTTTATTAATAATGATAATATCAACGTTTTGTAAAAAGCGGCGAGTATGCCCGCCGCCCCGATTTCGTGCACCGGTGCACTTTAACTTATTGGAAATATTACATTATTATAACGTACATAATACTATGAGATATATAATCATACAGCCTCTCGGGGCGCGCGTGTATGGCGATGCATGTATACACATTGTGCAATGTACATATACCTATTATAATACAATGATTTAAGACGAGGTCACATCGTGCCGTGTGTATGTGGTAATAAATATAATATGGACATTGTTCAAACAATAACCGGTTGTTTTATTTCGACCACCCTGTACTCTATATTTATTTCGTAGCCCATCGAGTTTTCAATTTGTCGAAAACTAAAAATGTCGATCAATCGGCCTACGCCGGCGGTGGATTTGGTATTCGATTCGGTAAAAGTGACTTTTATTGAAACGAATTTTGATCGAGTAAATGGAATTACAAGTTTTGTGCACCGACGAAGGTATGTGGAGCTGCTATGTACAGCGTGCTCTTATGTGCATTCATTTCATTTGTAAATGTTATTGAATGTACTGAAGGTTCTTGGTGGAAATTCATGTTATATAGTAAAACACAAACTACTTGCACTTTATGTGGACAAAATTGCAAGTAGTAGCATTTTGGTTAAACATATAATTTTATTTTACACCTAGTCTATAGATGAGTGTAAGTTAAAACGATCAATAATATGCACACATAAAGAGCACAATATTTGGATGTAATACTTACTAATACTTAAAATAATAGGTAACAGTAAAAGTGATATTATTAAAAAAACTAAGAAAATCTAACTTACCATACCTTACAAGTGACTGTTCGTGCCTGATGCCTGAAAAGAAGATGCAAAATATGGAGTAAGTATATGAGGTAAAACTATCAATATAATTTATCTATACTAAAAACAAACAGCAAATATTTGTTTGTTCACTCGTATATTTCTTTGCATTGATAAGGCTTCGAAACTGAAAACCCGATTTGGATGAAATTGGTTACAAATATAGGGAAAACCACAGGAAAACATAAAAGCTACTTAAACAGCAACAAAATGTACGGTTGCAGCGTCATTACCTATTACGTGCATGAAGTCGCGGGCAATATCATGCAGTAAATTTAATACTAACGTTTATAGAGCCAATATAAAATATATAATATTATGAGGACAATCAGCAATATATGAGGATCATTTTCGTAATATAATAAATTAATTGGATGGCACTGTAATATATTAAAATGTACGCATATCATGCGGCCTTGACATGCTGCAGCCAGGATTATACCCGCTGCATCACATTAGTATCCACAAGCGGCCTTTCATTATCATGGATATAATATGATAAATATCTCAAAGCATTATTTTATTATATTACGCGGGATTCATTTTCAAGTGGATCTAAATGAAAAATATATTATAACAAAATATCATAAATAAGTCATAGCGACAGTTCGCGTCGAAACAAAATGCAGTGCTAAAATTATATGAAATTTTATTATACCAGGAATAAAATAAGTAATAATACTTTAGGGTGTGTATGTAGAGTTTACTGTAAAAGTTTACACACCCTAAAGTATTATCACTCATTAATATTACAGCCTGTATACAAAAAAAATCATATTGTATTGCAAGAGCGCTGTACGTTCCTGATCGAGATTTGAATATTGCGTTAAAAGTGTATCTTAGTCCATAAAGTTCGATTTTCGGTGTGAAAGGACCTTGAAAGATCCGATTTTAGTAAAAGTAAAAATCTTACACCGTTAGATTTTTCGAATCAGTATTTATCATTAATAATACCGAGTATATGACAAAGCCTCAAATGTATAAAAAGAAGATAATTAAATCAACATTGATGAAATATCGTTAGCTTCAGCACCCAGGTCAATAAAAAGGAACTTTATGTTAATACACTTAAAGCCTTAAGTGGAAATGTAACAGTGGCCTCCTTCGCCTTTAATATGAAACTATCCTGTTCGCTACGTGACTCTATTTAGTTGGCAAAGGGCATTTTCCACTATTTACCGGTACCCTACAAATGATTCGTAGGCACGAATCTATTGCATTGTACTTTAACAATGGAACGTCGATAGCGCTTTAGGGTTCTGCGTCAGAGAAACGCATTTGTCAAACGCTGACGACCAAGTGTGACGCATGTGTTAAGTCAACTCGAGTTTTAATGTTAAAGAAGGGAAGAATAAAACATTTTGAAACAGGTAGACAGAATTTATTTTAAAATTTTAAAGAATATTGTCTAAACTTAGAAATAAAATAATAAATTTGCATATTGTCTAACAATATGTTAATTTGTAAAAATATAAGCTATATCTCAATCGATCCTCCAACCAAACGATACCAAGTTTTAACAAAATTGACAAGTGTCACAAATATTTTTTATATTTTTGTTTTTATATTCTCCATCTATCCATCGTTCAAAGATCCGTCTT